>CM065380.1:5000000-6285000 GCA_033060915.1 Euryodendron excelsum | reverse complement strand
TAGTACCTAAAACCCTGGTCATACGCAACAGGAGAGGTAATATGGCAGGGGCCAGTGCGACGTGGTCTCACCTCAGAACGAGTCGCACGTGATGAAGAGGGTACATCTCGTGACTCACTGTGATATGTGTAAGTCGGCATCATCGGAGTCACATGCGATGAGTATCGCTCATTGGCACCGGAAGACTGTGGCATCTGATCTGACGATGAACTTGGGGGTTGTGGCTCTATAGGAGGGGGAGCAAATGGACCTGCTAACCGTGTAATCTGCTCCTGCTCTCGTAATTCATGAAGTGTCGTGGTACAAAGGTCCCGTGCCCTACACGTATGCTGCAATGCCTCTGCCGAGCCATACGCAAGAATGGCACGATCTATAAGATGATGTATGGACATGATATGATGAGTTTGCAAAATAAAGGGATGTATTTATGACTATCTGATGTTAACAATTCACGGTGAAATAAAATAAATTTTAAGGCCGTGTACTAACCGCAATCTCTACGGTGGAGCCCACTTCCAGGTATCCCGTAGCAGGGCAGCTAGATTGTCCACTAGTGGGCGTGTAATGCTGCGGTACCAGACCATATATGGATCGTCATATCGCATGACTACAGCCTCTAGAACCCCAACTATCAGATGCTCACGCCTATCATCCCACTGTTGTATGTACTCTGCGTGTCTGTCAGTCCAATTCGTCTAACTCCTCCCTCGCATGTCGATACCATGTAACCTGATAGAGGTAAAACACTCTTTAGGTACATCCTGTCTGAACCCAAACTGCGGGTAGACACGATCTGGTAGATGCACCTCAACGACCTCGAAGCATAGCAAAGGGGATCGAGTCAACCAGACATCGCTCGCTGCCCGGCAATATGGAGGGAGAGTAGGAATGATATCATCGTACGGCTACCATATGAACTGCATGCGTTTACGTCGACATTACCAATTTTTGCATCAATGATAGTACAATTAAGTAATATGAAATACTAATGAAAGATATTGTATACATATCTTGTCAGGCCTCAATCGATCTAACTGGTCTCGATAAACACGGACCACATGGGTGGAAGTAATATATGTGCTGTATTTACATCTCCACCTGACATAAATGTTAAACATAATATGAAAATTATTAGTAACGCGTATATATTTGTAGATAAGATTCATAAGTCAGTCGTTTATACCTAGCTCCCCATGGTTCGGCAAGGAACTGCACCCCTCCTAAAACTAATGGCTGCTGGCGCTCAGTAGTGTTATCCATGCGACGTGGGGCCATGCGTGGAAAGCACTCGCATGCCCATATCTGTACAAATGGGTGACACTCGCATAATAAATAACTCATACTTAAAAATATAACTTGTAAAAAAACAAGGATTAATATAAAGCACTATGTAGTATACCAAAGTTAATACCTATAACAACACTAGTGCCCCCGCAATCTACCTCGCGCCATTCCTCGCCGCCAGGCACATGGCCCTGTAAAGCATGGCTAGGACTGCACTGCCCCAACTATATCTCCTTGCCTGGGCAAAATGCTCCAAAAAACTAAGATATGACACTCGGACGTGGGTCTAAGAGTAATCTGTAACCAGTATCCCTCTAAGCAGGCACATAATGTACGCACGTGCGTGCCGCTGGACCGTGACCTCATCAGCATCCTCTGGAAGCGCCAGAAATGTCTGTCGTAGCCATGAAATCCTAATGCTGCCCTTATTGAAATGTTGTGCAGCTGGGGCAACCCCTAATAACTGTGCACAAAGCTGATGGCACTCTAAAATTGTAGCAAGCACGTGTCACCATATGATTGGGGTCCCCGTCAACAGGTAGACCTAACAGGACGGCAACGTCCTGTAATGTGATGGTGGCCTCCCCGATAGGTAGATGGAATATGTATGTCTCCTGCCGCCAACGCTCAACCAAGGCAGTGATGAGGGGGTGGTCCAAACGGATAGGACCAAGTCGGTATACACCATAAAATCATGCTTGGGTATCGTACTATAGGACACAGGGATGTAAATGTAAATCGTACAAATGTGCACCGCCACGTCTGCACTGGAGAGCCTCCGTACCCTGTGTAAAAAATGTAGTATATATCAAAAATTACATACATGAACAAAAAAATAAATGTATGCAAATATAAAAAGTATACCGACTACATACCCCATGCTCCCATATGTCAGTGGATCAATGATAGAGCTGTAGCGTCAGCACTGACTCATCGGTGGGCCCTAGCAAAGCTATATCCATAGTCCCTGCATTGTGACACGTATTAGTACATGTATACAATAATATGACTATCCATGATAAAGAAAAAGGCAATAATATAAAATAAGAGGCAATGAAGGGTGTGACTAAAGGATGTGAAGGCTGACAAAAATTTATCAACTCTGCAGGCCATATGTATGATGTAACTAAAAGCTGTGAAGTATGTGAAAACTCATGAATAAAAGCTGTGACGACTGACGAAAGTTTGTAAAAGATGTGACTACTCTTTGCAGGCCATGTGCAGCATGTGACTACTATCCGTACAAGTACAACCACATCATTTCTTTCATGTGAATGATGTGATTACTATCTACAAAGATGTAATGACTATTGACAAAAGACTGTGAAGGTTGCAATTAATATGCCATTGTTTAATTCTGATAATACAGTGCATAAATAAGATTAAGTTCAAATACAATTACAACCAAGTAGTTCAATTCTGATAATACAGTGCATAAATAAGATTAAGTTCAAATACAATTACAACTAAGTAATTTCTTTAGTACATATAGAAATAAACCATCACACTGGCTAACTACCCTCCATTACACAACTTAGGGAGCCCAGTTCGGACATTTGCGCCTATCATGGCCTTGTTCTTTACAAATACCGCAATGATCGGTTTGTCGTTTCCTAAAGACGTCCATTTCATTATGGATTCGTTTTGTATTTGGGCACCCGGATGTGACTTCTCGTCGATGACTCGGATCAGGTATGACCTTAGGACCATCATATGTTGCCCAATAATGCTCATGCACCATCGGTTCAAAACTTGTTTCGTATATGCGAGCATAAACGTCCATGCTATACTGGGGGGCAATTAAGTGTCATGGTTGTCTCCCCGATTTCACGCACACTGCAAGCATGTGTGAGCAAGGGTAATGATAAATCATCCATTTTCCGCAATCACATGACAGAGGATTCAGAGACACCGCATGTTTGTTATTCCCTTTCATGCCTGCTGAATTTGTAACCACCTCAGTAGAACCCAGACCCCTGAAATTGAATTATAATAACATGGTCATTGTATTATGCATTTAAATGTATATAATTCTAACAATTGGCGAGAAAACTATATACACTTTTCAAAATTTATGACATTACCAATTGAAGATAGTCACGCGATGACCCGCTGATCGAGCTTGATACTCTTCTATCTTTTGTTGCACTTCACTTGCGTACCTCAACCCCTTACCTAAATCACGCTCATTTTCCCTTCGTATATTATTGAAAGTGTTAACCAGGCGGTAGAAAGTAACCTGAACACATGCAGTTATGGGCAAGTCTCGTGCACCTCTTAATACATTGTTATGGCACTCTGAATCATTGGTGGTTGTAACTCCCTAATGATAACCTCCATCATGTGCCAATGTCCACTTCGTAGGGTCCTCCCTGCACAACTCATTGTACGCCGGCTCACATAAAGTTTTAATTTCTTCCATTACCTCGTCGAACTTCCGCATTTGATGGGCATTTCCAACTTTCCATATAAGATCTTTAACTTTAGCGTTACCGAACTTTGATTTTTAATTACTTCAAAAGTGCCTAAGGCAATATCTATGGAATCCAGGTAGTTGCCCTTGTCGTGGTGTTTCCTATTCACGTTTAACAGCGCTCAATATGGCAGCATGTCGATCAGATATCAAAGTGATCCCCTGCTGCCCTGGCACAATAACATACCTGACATTGTAGATAAACCATGCCCAATTACGATAGTTTTCTGATTCAACTAGGGCAAAAGCTAAGGGAAAAATATTTTTCCTCATAGTTCTAGCCGTAGCAATCAGCATAACTCTTGTATATTTTCCGTAAAGATGAGTACCGTCGATACCTATCACTGGAGAGCAGTGCTTGAAACCTTCAATGCATGGCCGAAATGCCCAAAATATTTTGTCCAGAGCAACTTCTCCCATTCGTTCATTGTGAAGTGTTTCTGAAATCACAACCGTGTCCGGGTTCCTGCACTCCAAGGTTCTCATGTACCTTGGAAGCTTTTCGTATGACTCATCCCAATCACCAAATACCATCGCAATGGCCTTTGTTCGTCCAAGCCATGCTTTCTTATAAGACACTGTGAAACCAGCATTATTTGTTACATTCTTCACTATGGATGCTATCTTCCAACCAGGGTCTTCTTGTACACCATAAGATCCAAACGAATACTTAGACTTGATAAAGGAAGGGCATGATTACATAATATTTTGATTAAATTGAAAACTCATAATAACTTACCGCAACTTGGGACATAATCATATGTGCAATGAATGTCAAATTCAGATTGCGGTGATCCAAACTCTCCATCCCATGTAAACATGTATATGCCCGAGGTATTGCGTAATCTCAAAGAAAGTATGATTCTTCTTCAAACACGCACGCAATTTTCACGGACAATCGTGAGTACACCTGGTACTCCATATTTTTTTGTTTGTTTCTACAACATAATAATGTTTATTTTTCTTCACATGATACCAGTTACATGCATTAATCACTGCATTTTTATCTCTGAAAATCATCTCTTTTGCAAACTCCGGATTTGCATCTGACCATGTCGAATCGCAATCATATAAATTTCGAGCAGTTATGTTATCGTCTACCCCATCTAGGTTTGTAAAAAATGGCACGGGAGTGTCATTGAAGTTAGCAATGTTCACTTGTTTGTGTCCATCGTCATCGGAGTCAATGTTTCCTTCATTTTTCATCAAAACATCAACATCTTCGTCTGACTCAACGAACTAAATATTGCCATCTTCATTTACCTGTGTCTCGATCCCATGTAAACCACCAAGTCGTTCCATGGGATCCATACTTGCACTGGGACCTCCCACCTCTGCGCACCCCCATTGACCCGAAGCATATTCTGGGTGAGGTGTAAATAGAATGTGAAAATCCTGAAATTGTTGAAAATTACTCCGACCTTCCGAGTAGTCCTCATTTGGGCTGAATAGATTAGACATTCGTTGCCCCGACGCATCTGTACCCTGTGCGCTTTGACTACTCTACCTAAGTGTAAGCATTTTAGTAAATGTCCCTAATGTCGATACATCACCCCCCCTCCCCCACGTCAAGAGTTCACCGTACGACTGAACATCTCCCCAATTCACATCTGCACGACTAACACTGGTGGTCATTGTGCTTCTTTCATTCACAACGTATATTTCAACACAATGCAGGTCACTATATCTCGAAGGGAGATTCAAGATAGTTTGCAATGTCATGTCGTCATTGACCGGCAACTTCTTATACACCAGGACTTCTCCAATTCGTCGATAACGGTATGTACATATGAACTTTATATTCACATGTTCGCCATACCCAGCCATCATAGACATGATCATTTTCCGTAACCCAGCAAGTGAGGTTTCCAGTTCTACATCATAGCAGCCGTTAGCCTCTATATCATAGGATATACCTTCTCAGCGATCTTTTACTATCTTCCTCCCCCCCAATAAAACATTACCATTGTCGTCATTACTTACCTGTGCTTATCATGAAACACATATAATTTTAACCCACCTCATTAAGCAGACTTTACCTTACTAAAAATGTAAAAATTAAAGGATAAATAATCAATTGCATATATACAAATTTCATGCCAAACAACACAGCTATATAGCACGATACATACATATATGGTACTGATGGTAGAGACCTCTCATTGATGTGACTAAAGTATAGCTATTCACATAGCCTAAGACTACAACATAGCCTATTATGGGTCCTATTCACCTATTGATAACTAGTTAATTATTGTTGAAAAAATAAAAAATAAAATGAGATATTCACAACCAAATAGGGGAGAGATCTAGACAAAGAATTTTTTAAAAGTTAGCGTGAGACTTGAAACCTAGACAAATAATTTAATTACTTAGCATGCATCCAATTGTCATTTATAATAATTTTTCGTACTGCTATACCAAAGCTATTTCATAAAAACATAAATTAAAAGTTGAAACCTATATGATCTGTTGTATGATAGTTCAAAATTGAATGTATTTATGAATTTAAATGAGATACATTATTGAATGTATATAAATATATTTTCTTTGGAGTGCTGTAAGCACAATTTTTTTTTTAATTTTATGAAGATTAAATTTTTTTGTATATATAGAGAATCTATTTATGTATATAAGTTTTTTTTTTATATAATTTTGTGAATCTATTTATGAATTTAATCGAATTGTCATTTTTTTTTATAATAGTTGAAACCTATATGATCTTTTTTTTTTAAATATATTTTCAATTATTAAATTTTTAACATTTATAGATTTTAAATTATGTAACTGAATATATTTCAAAAATAATTTTAATGTTTCTTCAAAAGTTAGACTATTTTAACTTATTCAATGTGATGAAGTTAAATATTTTCATAGTTTAAATTTTTTTCAATGTATAGTGACATATTGGTAGAGAGACATTTATGTATAGATTTAAGTTTCAATTAATCTAAGTTTGAGTTTGAGTTAACTTTACATATATATACAAGAAAACAAAAATAATCACATGAAATTTTCACTTTGGATGTAAATCTTAGTAAATTACATGAACATTAAGATTACAAATATGTACACGTAAATATCATCTTCATAGAAGGTTTTAATTACATATTCACAAACAAATATATATGCATATGGTTGGCTTGCATATTCACAAACATACAAATATATATATGCATATTCATAAACAAATAAATTTTCATGAATATATATATGCATATAGGAATGTATATATAGCAGCAACTGAACTTTGTCGAGAGAGAGAGCACCTGAGACGATGAGAGCTTCAATGTAACGAGAAAGACGATGCGAGGGGGGGTTTGTGAGAGAGACGAGAGAGAGAGACAATGATAGAACTGTCTGTGTTATAAAACATTACAGTGGCGTGAGAGGGGAAGAAGACGCGGAAGTATATAGGGCATAAAAATGCCATTTCAAATGGCACTTTTTTACTAGGAGAAAGCGTCATTTTAAATGGCTTTTTTTAGTCTTTTTATACAATTTTTTACCTGTATTCAAACTAAATCTCCATATGGGGGCAGTAGAGACGACCTAGAAACACTTTTTAAAAAATTATTTTTAAAAACAACGCTATTATAAATAGCGCTTAACCTGAATTGCTGAATAAAGTTGAATCAGCACCCAAATTGAAAAATAAGGTTTTTTTTCCCTTCATCAAGAAAATTAGCCCCAAACAGGGATAACGGAACCGATGCAAGACAACATACTCCCCGATTAGCATAAGCAAACGTTGCGGCAATTCAGTCATGTTGCTTTCGTAGCTTCTCCAAACACTAGCGAATGAAATGTGTACACGTCATCCGTATGACATGAGATCAACCACATCCAATCACTTGCGCTCAGATATTTTTACCTAAACGGCTAAAGCCCCACCCCCAAAACCCTCTCTCTCACTCTCGCTCCGAAACCACATTTCACAGCCATGGCGACCACAGTGTCGGCGATGATAGCACGATCAATCCTGAACGTCCGATCCTCATCGTCACTCTCGTACATCTTCTTCTCCAAACGATTTCTCTCCGCTACATCCTCCATAGCCCAAGCCCCACCTCTCCCCGGTTTCGTTCGTCCCCTCCGGTCCACTTCCTTGCTTTCGCACTCCATCCGAGTGGTTGCGCCTGGTGCGGCCCGCCTGACCGCGGTCAGATGCAGGGTGAACCGGTCGGGGGGGTCGTCTTACTCGCCGCTCAACTCCGGCTCCAACTTCAGCGACCGCCCACCGACCGAGATGGCTCCGCTGTTCCCCGGCTGTGATTACGAGCACTGGCTTATCGTCATGGATAAGCCGGGTGGCGAAGGGGCCAACAAGCAGCAGATGATCGATTGCTACATCCAAACCCTAGCCAAGGTCCTCGGAAGGTAATTTCCCGCTGTATATATGTAAATATAAACGTATCTGGAGAGATGTACAGAGAGATATCTCAAGCCCTATTTTGGTTGAGTTAGTTAACTTGTGCAATGTCTTTTTTTTTCCTTGGGAGTTTCTGCATTGGTTGGAGAAGAGAAAACCCTAAGCCTGTTTCTTTTTTTTTTGTGTGGTTATTATTGTTATTATCAACGCGGTAAACTGTGTTTCTTTCAAATTGAGGGTTTATATGTTTCATCGTATTAATATTAGGGCTTGATTGCTTTAAATCTAGCTACTTATCTCCCTAGCCCCCGAGAGAGAGAGAGAGAAGGGTCTGAACCAATGTTTTGAAACCCAGACGCAAACCAAAAAAGTGATCGGTCACTGGTCATTCAACCGTTGGATCAACCGGAATCAGACCGTAATCGAACCGTGACATCATAAATACATTTTAAATATAAAAATATATACAATATTTACAAAAAAAAATAATAAACTGCCTAAAAATCTAAAGTTTCTTTAAGTATTTCTTCTAATGATTTTCTTAATTTCTAAAAAAAAATCATCTTTGCATGAAATCATAAGTTAACAGTATAACTTCTAATGAAGAGTTGAAGGAATAAAAGAATAATCTAGAACAATTCCAAGCAATTAATCACAAGAATAATGGATAGTCAAATCCTAATTAATAAGAGTATAAGGACACAAGACTAGTGATTCAACTTCAAAGGTATGATCAGCATCAATTTAATGCAGTGAATGACAAGATCATTTTAAACTAATTTTACAAAAAGTGAAGGAAAAAATATATATAACACAACCAAAGCATATTATCAAGTGGACTTCAATCATTTCCATGAAACCAAGAAGAAGAAAATTACCAGTAACAGTACAGAAATGAATTCCTTGAGGAGGCAATCAAAGACACCATCTAATTCAAGTTCCTAACATAAATATATTGACAATTGTTTCAAAAGCTAAATAGTGGAAGGATGAAGTGATAAACCATTATGCATCAGTAGAGCATTTTGCGAATCCTATCAAACTAGAACTCAAACTTTGAACATAGAATGCCAAAAAAAAAGGAACTATTAAATCAATTCAAGAAACTAGTGTTTTATGCATAACTTGTACATTGTTATCTGAAGGTCCTGAAGCTGGAAAAAACAGAGAAGCTTGTTCAAAGTTCAAACTTGGTATTTGGTAACTGGTCTGCAAGTCCAAGATCTGCCAGAGTTGAGCAGATTTTGGTATTCAAACTTCAGAGTAGATTCTAGAAGTAGAATCGTAGTAGAACAAAACTGTAGAAAGAGAAGAAAAAAATGAGTTTACTGACTCTGCTGCAAGAGAGAGAGGGAGAGAGAAAGAGGGAGGGAGGGAGAGAGAGAGAGAGAGTACTTACAGGCTATGGCTTGCTGGAGTGGAGATCGGAGGTTGCGGAACTGATTAGAAGAGCATATTGAAGCACCACACACACAGAGGGTGAGGAGGCTTTGGTATTCAGACTTCCATTAGAGTTGTTCGATAGAAAAATCCCCAAGAACCCTAAAAAAATAAGGGATTTTTATATTGTTCCAAACTCGGCTGGTTACACCAACCCAGTAACAGGTCATTTGGGTTAACGGTTTAACCGCCAGTTCAAGCAGTTTTTCATCTTGAATGGGTTTGGGGGTCAATAGGACCGTTGCTAGGCCCAGTTCAACTGACTGGGCCGGGCCAGGTTTTAAAACATTGGTCTAAACCCTGGCTGGCGAGCAGTGCTTTTCCTGAAATCAGGACCTTTCATTTCAAAATGGTGCTGAGAGTTGGGCTTTATAAGCTGTTTGACTCTCTCTCCTAGGAGATAATGGTCTTTAATTCTAGTCTGGAAGTGACATATTTGTTTGTGATTGTGGACCAGTGAAGAGGAAGCTAAGAAAAAGATCTACAACGTGTCTTGTGAGAGGTACTTTGGGTTTGGATGCGAAATTGATGAGGAGACATCTAATAAGCTCGAAGGTTTGTGTTCTTTAATGTTTATTCATGTTATAAGATGACAGGGTTGCTTTTATATTGAATTGTTGCACTTCCTATTTCATTTCTTACAGGTCTGCCTGGTGTTCTGTTTGTCCTTCCCGATTCTTATGTTGATGCTGAGAATAAGGATTATGGCGGTATGTCTTATGCACATTTATGTTCTATTTGGAGTTGCATTATGATTCTTATTATAAGTGCAATGCATTTTCTTATGAGCTTTCAGAACCTTCCTCTTGTGTATTTGTTTTGAGAAACTTTGATCTTCATATGTATTGGAGTACTAGGTTATTAGATGTGATAATGCATTCCTTCAATGTAGGTATTTAATATTTTGTTTAGAAGGTACATCTTGTTTATTGACTTCTTCCCTGTGTAAAGGGTCATAAGATATGTCATGTTGGATGGTATCAAGTCCATCTTGGCAAGGCAAGGAGCCTTAACAGTCTGTTTGGAACTTGGAGGAGGGAAGGAAAGGGAAAGAGAAAATGAAGAAAAAGTATTTTTCTTTCCCTGTTTGGTTTTGTAAAGAAAATGAAAGGAAGGTAGAAGGAAAGAAGGGAGACAAAAAGAGAGTGATTTAAAATTTTCCCTCCCTTCCTCCCCTTCCCCTTTTCCCTTCCCTTTATGAGGTAGAATCTAAAGTTTTCCCTTCCCTCCCAAACAGGCTGTAAAAGGCAAATGAAGTGTTTTGAATGCTAACAGACTTTCATCAAAAGCCTCTCTTAAGTCTACTGGGATTCTTAAACTCAATGGAATTTCAGATCAGTGGAGATGAAACCACATTAGCATTTTTGATTGGAGGCCTATCAGCAGCCTTATGATCTTTAGATGCTTATAAAGTTATTTGGGTTATTCTGTTTTAAGAAACATTGAGTATCCTATACAAGAGAGCATGGGGTTCTTGTTACATGGCTGCTTCACTGCATATGCGGGTCGTACAGATGCAAGGCTAGATTTACCAAGTCCACCTTGGCAAAGCAAAGAGCCTTGAAAGGGCAGGGAATAACTATGAATTCTACTGGGCTTATGTTAAATGTCTCTCTTAGCTATCCTGGGCTTCTTAAACTCAATGGAGTTGCTGATCAATGCAGTTAAATCATGAAAAATTGCATTAGCATTTGCCTCAAGGCTTTTGTGTCATCTTACAAGCTTTTAGTGTTTCTTGTTGTGCCTCTGTTTTAAGAAAAATTTATCTTCATATGTACATTTACAAGGGCACTAGGTTATTAGATGTGAATCATGTGCTGGCTCATAAATAATAAGACTTGCCTATCTGGTTTACGACAACCTTTTTTTCCCCTTTATTGGCTCTTAACTAGGCAAAAGAGTCATAAGATGTAGGTATCATGCTGGATTGTAACAAAGTCCAGCTCGGCAAAGCAAAGAGCACTGAATAGTTTTGAATGCTAATGACCTTGCATGCAATGTCTCTGTTAACTCTTTTGGTCTTCTCAAACTATTGCCCTTTGTTTGATTAGGGAGAAGCTGGAGAAATATTTTGTATACTAAGAATAGTGACCCTGACTTCAACATGTGATGAAATTCGTAGTAAATCATAAGTAAACCCAAAGGGAACAAAGATGCTATTGTTATACAGACTATATGGCCAGTCTTTACTAATCCATGCAGTAGGTTTCGTTGTGCATGGTCGCAGCCTTCTAGGTCAGTTTCTGTTTTCTTATTTTATTGTCAGTTGGTTTTGGCTTTAACTTCTCAAGAATGCAATTGCTGCTGTGGCGGCCTTTTAGTTTTGGACAATGTTATTAAAAGAAAAAGGTTCTGTTTTGGACAAAAAATAAAGTATTTTTTTTGTGAAATAAAAGCGCAGGATAGAGTCAATTGCACTGTTGGGTATACGATGTCATAATTTCTTAGTAAAGGCTTTGAGGCAAAGTTTCGTGTTTAACTCCTTTACTTTTTATTGATCGAATGATGTGAAGTTCCTTTACTGGTTGTCATTTGCTTTGACATTTTTTAATTAAAGGTTACATCATCTCTCAGCATCACATATTCACCCTCCCTTAGAAGTAAGAAACAGTTGTTAGTGGGTAATTTTGAATATTGTTGCTATCCTCGTGATTTGCAGCTGAGCTGTTTGTGAATGGAGAGATTGTTCAAAGGTCCCCTGAAAGGCAGAGGAGGGTGGAGCCAGTACCTCAAAGAGCTCAAGACAGACCAAGATACAATGACCGAACCCGTTATGTCAGGCGCCGTGAAAATATGCGGTGATGTCTGCATGAAAACGCTTAGTTACATATTGCTTTATGAGTGGAAGATAAGTTGAGCTTTCTCATTAGATAGTTGTATGTAGGTATCGTGTTGATGTCATGCACTTGGTTGTTTGAGAAAACTGTTTACTCTGAACTTCATAATATCAGGCACTTCAGTTAATGTGGCAACCGTATATGTATCCGGATCTATAAAGCTTATCTTTCCTGTCGTTGTGCGGAATTGAGTTTGAATAATTTGCTTTGGTTTTAATTTGCATTAGAATCTTCGAATGTGTTTGGGAAACTGGGAAACATGAGTTTTGATAGTTGCAAGAAAGACCTCACTGCATCATAGCTTAGAATTCTTTCCGTAAACATATAAATCTGTTTAGTTGCGACTAAGGCTATGAATCCTGCTTTGAATTTTGTTTTTGATAAAACTGATTTGCAAAAAGTTCTCTATTTGTTCCAAACTTTTCAAAAGTCTGCCTTAATTCTGATGGTAGTCCATATGTTTTGGTCATGTGGCATGGGGTACAGAGACACCAATAGATGAGCAAAAGCAAATATCCTCTCTCTCTCTCTCTCTGTAGAAGGAAATACATATGAGGATTGTAGAAGAAGAAAACATATCTTAGTCCGTGGCAACAAAGCAGCAACATCAATAGGCGTCTGCTGTGTAAGCAGTCCTTCAAGGATAGACTAATTAAAACTAGTGGACCATTCAGGGTTGGCTAAAGCCATTTAATACATTTTGGCATAACCTGCTGCAGTCAATCAATTGGTAACATGCATGAGATACCATGTGTCATCTGTATTATTAACGTAGTTTTGATAAAACTGACTTACAGCACTAGTCGTGCCCAGTCTTCATCTTGTAATCTGATTTTTACTTTCGGTGATGCCTCTCAGACATTCTACATCTTTTAACCTAAAAATATCACACTTGATAAGATTAACCAGCATTCGTTATCTCGATTGTTTTAGAGTCTTCAGGAGTGAAAGCAATAGCATTCTTCATGATTGCTTTCATGTTGCTGTTTATCCACATCTTTCTTAGATGCACAAGTCCCTCCCAGTCCTGTTGGGACACCCTCTTTTAGCTTATAAATCACTTGTTCAGACCAGTCGTGTTGACTGCTAGTTTCTTCCTTTTCGGGCGACCATGCCCCAAAAGTTTTTCCATCATTACCTCCTAGATCCGGAGAGATGACTTCTATTTTTTATATCTCTGTTGGTAATGGAAACTTTGATGTGCTTATGACTGCCGACTGGTCTTCTTTTGTTTTCACTTCCAGATCATCAGTAGTTTCACAGCTTTTGAAAGGGTTCCTGTGGCAGCATTCGTAGCCCATCCTTCATCAATGATATATCTGCAAAAAAGAAAATAGGAAAACTGTTTCTGAGGGATCCATTATCAGTTTATGGAAGTTAATTACATCTCCAGCATCCATTCCTATGCATGTCCACTTTCTAGGGTAAACAAGGCACATGAAGCCCCCTTCATCGACAGGTATCAAGCTCCCCAAACAATGTTATCTGTAGTCCTAAGGTAAGCAGTGTTGCAATGCTCTGTATCAAAAGGAAAGTGAGCTTGTTTCTTATTCCTGTACATCGTTCCTATGGTCTGATAGCAAGAAAACATATTAAAGGATAAGATTAATTTCATAACGTAAAAGAAAGAAGAAAAAGGAAACAGATCTTTCCAGTGTATTTGAAATGAATTTTGACTCTTTTACAACTAGCAAAACAGCAACCGTGTCTGGGAAAAGAACACTTTGATTTTTCATATTATATGTTTGTCATTGAAACTTTTGTAGCAATAAAAAAACTAGCAACATTTACCACAGTTCACCAATAGCCACAAATTGACTCCAACTAAGGGTTGTTGCTTGTTGGGAGGAAACACTAGTCTCATGGTCAGTGAAAAATCACTTATAACTATGAATTATGTAGCTTTTCCATGGCTGTGGTCTTAGAAAACTTTGCAATATGACCCACAGAAAAAGAATAGCTAAAAGATGGTTCACATTTTCATGCTGCAAGCGGCAGGCTTAGAAGCAAAAGAATTGGATTCAACTATAAATTGTCCAGATGCATAAATTTTCACATAAAACCAATATGTCCAAATGTCTCTTATGCAGCTCATATTCTTTGACTTCAAAAAACTAACAAATATCTTCAGTTATAGGTATTCATTTTCAGAGTTTGTGACAGAATGTTTACAAGATGGAGAGATTATGTTATGTCCTATGCTGGGACATAAGCTTCTATAGACCGAAGTTAAAGCACGAAAACAGGTTTATGGTGCTTTCAATGAGGCCAAGAATTTAAAGTAATTCAACTAAATTGTGTTAAAGATGTTGGGTAGGAACTCGAAAAAAGAAAAAGAAAAAGAAAATGTTGGGTTGGTTCAATTTTGAATTTAATAGATAAATCATCTTATACTGATAACTTAGCTAGTTTTACCTTATAAATATGCACAAGTTACATGATAATTTTTCGTTTACTATTATGATTGTTAACATATTTTGTTTATTAATACAAATTGGCATAGTGGAGGGTCAATTCGTCACATTTTAGGCTCTATGAGGATTTAGTGGTATTGAATAATAGTATAAGGGTATTTTTGTAATTACACCTGTAATCAATTCATAAGGGACCAAAATTTTCCACCATTATGACGGAATTATACACTGCATTATTTAATGTAATAATTCTTCCTAATTCCCGAAATATCTCTGCAGAGTCATAGGCACAATGGTAACTAAGCTAAATTTTATCCAACTATCCAACAAACCTCCGGCGAAAGAGAGAGTAAAGACGGTGCAATAACTCAAACCTTGCCGGTCATGGACTCCAGCTCGGGCTCGTCGTCGCCGTCGCTGGAAACGGACGAACTGGTGGGCCCCTCCGTCGCCAATTTTTCTGTGTTAAAAACATGGTCGATACCAAATACCCGTCAAAGCTTAGGCTTTGGAGCATGCCGTCGTCGTTTTCGTCGGTTCTTCTCGGTGATCTTCGGTTTCTTCGATCAATTTTGGTTTCTTGTTTTTTTGCTTTTTGTTTTCTAGTTTTTTGTTTGGTTCCATTGCCGTTTGTCGATTGCAATTGCGTATGCTAGAAGCGACGCCGTATCACAGTGATAATCAAGCCAAACGGCTAGTGAATCCGTGATTACCGAACAAAAAATATGCAAAATCACAAAAGGAATGCAAATTACAGTTTATTGTTTTTTTTTTTTTTCCAACCGGAAAGTGCACATTAGGGGTCGGACACGTGTCCATTGGAAGTTTCTCTGGAAAATGCAATTTTTTTCAAAATATTTGTACTAAAAATTCCACCATAAACATTATTTATTCAGAAATTCTGTAAGTCGTGTGGTTGTTCTTAAAAGCTATAATATATACAAACAATGTTAAAATTTTGTTTTGGTTTTTACTTATTAGAGTTTTATTTTCAAGAAAAGAAATTAACAAGGAATTTGTTTCCGAAAACTATAAGAACATTATTTACTTATCTTGTATTTTACTATTATTTAAAGCAACTAACACCTGTTTGGAATCTAAGGGAGGGAACGAAAGGAAAAGAAAATGAAACGAAACAAAAAATAAAAAAAAAATTATAAAGAAAATAAAAGAAAGAAGAGAGAAAGAGAGTGATCTTTTAAAAAATAATAAAAATTTCTTTCCTCTCCCTTTCTCCCCTCTTAGGTAGAATCAAATAAGAAAAAAAAAATAAAGAAAAATTTCCTTTCCCCCTTCCCTCCTCTCTGCTTAGGGAGTAATTATTCAGAATGATTGTCACATCACTTCAATATGATGACATGATGTGATATTTTATTTAAATTATAACATATATAAAATTTTTAAAATGACAAAAATTTTAAATTTAAAATGCCACCATACATGATAATGTCTATAATATCTTAAAAATTATTATTTCTTTCAATACATGACATTAAGACGGTCGTAATTTTACTTCTCAAGTTCCAAACAGGCTCTAATACAATTACAACTAGAAACTCTATTATTGGTCGCAGCTATAGGTGGTCCCAGAAAACCACAACCTCCGGATCAGCGGAGCACAATCCCTGCCTCCCGAGCTCCCAATCCGTGCCCGCCACATGTCACCATCGCGGGACTGTTTCCTTAATTTGCCGCATCGTTAAGGGTATTTCTGGAAATAAAAAACTCTCTGTCTATTCACAGAAAGCGCATGTATTGCCTTTCCGTGTATCGTTTCAACTCCCAATGATTAGTCAGTTCGCCTCAACACACTCTCTCTCGCAGAAAAACGGTCTCTCCCTCTCTCGCAGCGACGCGCGAATGAGAGGACATGTATACCTGATTGTGGCGGTTCTTCTTGGAGCTTTGCGCAGAACCTCCGTCAATGGCGGCGACTTTCCAGGGGACTACTCGAAGCTCTCCGGCATTATAATCCCGGGCTTCGCGTCGACTCAGCTCAGAGCCTGGTCTATCTTGGACTGTCCCTACTCACCTCTCGATTTCAATCCTCTTGATCTGGTCTGGCTCGACACCACCAAAGTAAAGAAACTCCCTCTCAATTACTCCAAACTTTCGTTCTTTCTCCCTTCGCATTTATCATCTGGCCGTCTCATACCAATTCTTGGTCCATGTACTCTGTTTCTTTGTTCTTTCTTCTGTTCTCTTTCTTTCTTTTTCCGCCCCTTTCTTATTCGGTTCTAAGTTTTTTTTCTCCTTAATGATAGAATTACATTCTTGTATGTGATATGCATATCGGTGTATGTATGTATATGATGGCAGACTTCCTTTCTTTGTAATTCGGAGACCTGCCTTTGCGAACTGCAAAGTAACTCCAACTGTTAATATTTTGCCCAGTCATTGTGAGGTCTCCTACCCATATCAGTTGTTGTGACCTTAATTCTATGTTATTGTCAATTTGTACATGCGGTTAATTGGGTTTTGACAATGGAGAGGCAGAGTCCTCTTGACATCCTCTTGACATTCTTAACTTGGCTGTACTGTCCGTTCGACTTATTCAACTAACATAAATTAGCCATCATATGTTCCCAGTAAAGGATCATTCTGTGCAGAACAACTATTTTATGTACTCCATGTGCTGTTTGTCCAACGTGACGGTTGGTAATAAACTTTATCACTGATCTTCAACTGGTTGAGATCAGCAACAAAATTATGTTCTTCCATTGTTTGAGATAGGTTTATTTCTTCTGTTAAATATCTACCGAAAGCATCAACTATATCTTGAACTTTTGAGCTAGCTTACCCTTTTAAACTATGCCAAATGCTTTGTTCCATATGAATTGGGCTTCATTACAAGCTATAGTTTGTCCATCTAATCAGCAATATATCATGAATATGCTATATCTTCTTTCTTGTCATGGATGATCGAAGAAGATCAAATCTGTCATGCAGCTTCTTTCTGCTGTCAACTGCTGGCTAAAGTGCATGATTCTAGACCCTTACAATCAAACCGATCACCCTGAATGCAAGTCCCGCCCTGATAGTGGTCTTTCTGCAATCACTGAGCTTGATCCAGGTTACATAACAGGTAATCTACACTATTTACCGTTTTTTCTCACTTGGTTATTACTATCTGCCCCCCCACCCCCAACCCACACATGCACAAGAGACATTTAAATAATCGTATGATCATTCAGGCAACACATGTGCATACCCATACTATATCCATTTGCATCAGGTGTCATGTCAAATTCTACATCATTGTGATGTTTTAGGGAAGGTAACGGTTCAAATAGTTTAGGTTTTAAATATGGTTGGTAGCTCCTGATCTGGTTCTGCGTATGGTCAGATGCTTTTACTTTGTGGTTTTGCTGGATGGTCGTGTAGATTGTTTTTATCAACTACAGAAGTAAAGGTGAAGATGTTTGACCTCGACATGACATAAACTTGTTCTTTCAACAGCCTGGCCCTGTCTTACTCTCTTTAGTATTAGTAGTTTTGGAGTTTCATAATATATGCTATAAGATTGATGTTAGGAGTCGGGACATGTTGTGTAGTATTCACTAATGCTGAAGAATTTATGGGGAAAAAAGTTGCTGTAAATTCATTATCAGAGGACTCATCAACCTCAGTATGGTTGGTCACTGTCTGATAGATAATTTATGCCTTAAAATTAACTCATTTATAATATATAACCCTAATTTATGCAGGCCAAGTGAGAATCATGCCCAGTGAGAGAAAAAAATACTTCAATTCGTTGTTACCCTCATACAAAAACCAAAATGTAGGTGTGAGTCTGGTTGTACAGTACTTGTGATGATTAATTATGATGTAAATATCCTAATATTGTCTATAAAAATTACATATGTAATTTTTAAACATGCAATGGCCGACTTATTGCTCAACTATGGCCCCTCCACTTTTCTTTTTCTATGATGCAGCAAACATAATTTGTTGACCTTTTCTGGTGGCCAGCTATGTCCTTACTTGTTAAACTCTTGATAAACACTTCCTAACAAATTTCAATGTTAAGAAGGAAAATAAAAGAAAGTGTTGGTAAAAATATGGAAGAGTTTCTCCCAGTCAGGTAGTTCAAACCTCCGATTTGTTCTTTTGCTGTAGCAATAATAATCACACTTTGCTGTAGCATTTAGCTATTTGTCCGAAAGAACATCTGGCTCTATGACTTATTTCTTCTTCTGCTATATGCAACCCTGTAATAAAGATTCATTTGGAACTTTCACTCATGCATATGTAACTAAGATAGTTACTGTTTTCACTTCTTTTCCTTGGAAATTTTAATCTAATTCTTAAGTATGAGAAAAATACGAAATGTTTATGGGAAGTGGAGCAATGAGTAACATGTGTCCTAATTCCCACCTCCTTTGAAATAAGATCCAAAAAATATTTAAGATGTTTGTCTACTTAATTTGGTGACTGTCACAATTGATGTGATTTCTAGCTTTATTGGATTACACTCCCCTGAAAAGTGATGCATGGTTCTCAGGTCCCCTTTCATCAGTGTGGAAAGAATGGATCAAATGGTGCATTGAGTTTGGTATTGAGGCTAACGCAATCCTTGCTGTTCCCTATGATTGGAGATTGTCCCCATCAATGCTCGAGGAGCGTGATCTTTACTTTCACAAACTAAAGTTCGTATGCATCTTGCACGTCTCTCATGCATTATTCTTTAACTGGCTATGATGCATATCTATTGATAGATTGCTGTTGTACCACTTAAATGTTTCAGAGCCACATAACAATAAGGCTGGAAATCCAAAGTAATTATGTTATCACCATCAAATCTTGAGGGAGATTTAATTTCACAAGCTATTCTTTGCATATATTTTGCCTGCCTCTTGTGCATTCTATTTTTATAAGAAACATATCTAGATAGCCTCATTTGGTCCCTTTCCTTGACAATTCGGTTTTACATCTTTTTTTATATGCTGTTCTTAAACAAACTACAATCCTCAAAACAGAAGAGGCCTAATTATTGGAATCTCATACATATGATTGAATACAGTAAGATTAATAGTCCAGAGTGATAGTGGAAAATGTGATAAATCAATTCAGTCACTGCCTATCCTCTCTTTGGTCTTTGAAAATTGATAAATTGAGTAAAACAATCCACAGTCAGCTTATAGTTGTGTCTTTTGGTTTTTTATCAGTGGAGGACCTTTTGGTCTGGCTTGTCTGTCCTCTGCTTACCTCACTTATAGAACTGATTAGTTTCCACAGACAGTATTGGTTCTGCAGTTAAGCAGTTAAGCTTTTTCATTTCTCAGGCTCACTTTCGAAACTGCCCTTAAACTTCGCGGTGGCCCCTCAATTGTTTTTGCCCATTCATTGGGAAACA
Organism: Euryodendron excelsum; assembly: GCA_033060915.1. Classification (NCBI taxonomy): domain Eukaryota; kingdom Viridiplantae; phylum Streptophyta; class Magnoliopsida; order Ericales; family Pentaphylacaceae; genus Euryodendron; species Euryodendron excelsum. The sequence continues at coordinate 6,264,824 of CM065380.1, read as the reverse complement.
ATGTCTTCCGCTACTTTTTGGAGTGGTTGAAGCTGGAAATTGCACCCAAAAAATATGTCCAGTGGTTAGACGAACACATTCATGCATATTTTGCCGTTGGTATGCCTGCACTACCTTAAACTTAAATGTTATTTTCAAAACAGAGTTGTCTACATGCAGTTTATTTTACTTTTTTTTTTATTTGATATCAGGTGCTCCTTTTCTTGGTGCAGTTGAGGCAGTAAAAGCAACACTTTCTGGATTGACATTTGGTCTTCCTGTGTCTGAGGTTACAATATTTCTCTTCTTAATTTTGTTGGCCATGTATACTTTTTTCCTAACCCTTTTCCCCTTCATTTCCATTAATCTCTTCTTTTATGTCGTTAATGTTGCATATGACTTTTTCTTTTTTTGGTAAGCAAATGTTGAGTATGAATTTTTCCTTTTCTGGTAAGCAAATGATGCATAAGACTCAATTGGTTTGCCCACTCTTTTAAGTGCTTGATGGCAGACCATATATTCAATATATTTTTCTCAGTAATTAGGAGTCCAAGATGCATGGTTTGGAAAGCAGTTTATTAGAAAATTATTGTTCAACCATTAATCACATTTATTTCATGAGAAAATGAAAAGAAAAACTGTTTTTCCCATTTACACCCATAATCTTTAAACTTACATCGCTGGATAATTAAAGAATTAACATGTTGCGATGAGTGAAATCCCCTTCCCTATAAAAAGAGTAGAAAAAACATCAAAACTCACACTCTGAAATCTAGATGGAAGGAAGGGAACTTGTCATTTTACAATTATATAGTTATATGAGATACTAATACATTCCAAAATGTGAACGGCTTCATTCTCTACTTTTGTGGTAATTAGTTCTAAATGCCCATGCTTTCGGATTGTGGATTAATGTAACTAATTTACATTAGCTTGTTGGAGTGCTTCATGATCCGATTGTGGTACCCTTTCTATAGATCCCTGTATTGGTATGTTTATCATATGTTTTGGCATCCAGGGAACAGCTCGTTTGATGGTCAATTCATTTGGCTCTTCAATATGGATGATGCCATTTTCAAAGTATTGTAGGACAGATAATGTATACTGGAGGCATTTCTCTGATGGGAGCGGAAAGAGTCATCGTGTATACCAATGTGATGCACGTGAGTATCAGTCAAACTATTCTGGATGGCCGACAAATGTAGTCAATGTTGAAATCCCTTCAATGCGAGGTAAAACTTCAGCACTATGTGCATGTCTTGTGGCCACAATGATTTCATCTTGTTCATAGGCTCTATTTATTGTCTTCAATTATCAGGAGTTGATGCCTATCCATCAATCTCAGAAGTAGCTCGGGCAAACATGTCTACTATGGAATGTGGATTACCAACTCAGTTATCCTTTTCTGCTCATGAAGTATCAGATGGGACCTTTTTCAAAACAATAGGGGATTATGATCCTGATAGCAAAAGATTATTGCACCAATTATACAAGTGAGTACTTAGTAATTGCCACACTATACATAGCCTTTTGCTTTTTGCAAACTTCCTAATGCGGAATGCAATAACACCACAATGCAGGCATATGAACTTACTGTTGAGAGTAATTAACCTTCTGAAACTCCAGTTTCTTTCTGTGTCCTTGCCCCACTGCGCAAGTCTCCTGTAGTGGTGTAACAGTGAGGAAAATCATGTCATGAGATATGATTTTTGTACTGAAGTAATTTCCTTAATATTAATAATATCTTTGTTGAAATTCTAGCCCCTAGAAACTTATCACAACAACAAACAATAGAAAATTTAGTCTCTCTGTCCTTATTTTTTTTCTCCCATAATTTTTTTTGATAAACAGATCTGTATTAGAAGGCAAATATTTGTGATTATGAACACCTCAAAATAACCTATGATGTTGGTCTGGGACTCTGAGTCCTTCCTGAAAGCCCAGGAGCTATTCCAAAATCACCTACTCGATGGAACCTCTAAAAGTCATTTGAGGCAGCAACTGGGGTGCAAAATAAAAATTTTGCCTTGAAAGCTTGTTATGTTACAGTCATTGCACTGTTGTTAAGTTCCATGTTTCTCTGCACAGACATTTTCAACTGTTTCTTAAGTAATCTTTGACCACTTTCTGTGTAGCGTAGTTCTGAATGGACTAATTGTTTGGATTGTAAGCTGAGACCTTTCAATACCCCGGCTTAGTTGTCTTGAAATAAGTTTTTGAATTGAGTGGTTTGAGTTTCAGATAAACTTTCTGACTTTGTTCTCAATGCTGTATGTTTCAGGACATATCATGGTGATCCAGTTCTAAATCCACTAGCACCATGGGACAGACCGCCCTTAAAGAACATATTTTGTATATATGGAATAGATATGAAAACTGAGGTATATCTGTGTTTCCTTGTGAACTCTGCCTCCAAGTTGCCATGACTAACCAATAATAAACACTTGTAGATTCCTTTTCTATCGACTGCTGTTTTGGTTTGATATGACATGAATTACAAACGTTATTCTTTTTGTGCTGGCATCAAAGCATTTTCCATTCCGAAACTTATTGGCATTTATATTTTGTTTATGGATAAAATGTGGCTCATTGATGTCTGGCCAGTATTAATTTTAATGTTACCGCAAATTCATTTGCTTATTGAAGTTATGCTTGTTTGGTTCTCTAGCATATGGAAGGGAAATTACAAAACACATAGACTCTGGAGATTCATGACCTTCTTTTGTTAATATTAATCCATGGGACTTAAATATTCAGTGATACTTTATATCTATTTAATTGATTGCAAAGGGTGGGACAATTTTTATTGGTTGGTTTTCTTATGCCCGACTTGTGTTTTGGTCCCTTTGGATACTTTTTGGTACTTAGTCGGCTAGATTCTTTCATCCCGCTCTTTCAACTTATTCCCATTTGGATCTATGAAAAGGTGATAAGTTTGGTATTGTTGGACATACTAACTTATAGACAGCCAACCTTGCGCCTCATTAATCTCTTCCTCATTCTTGGAACTGCTAGTCATTTCTATATCAAATATCATGTTGTTGCTGGAAGAAATCTCCTGCCTTCTGCTGTTACTCATTGGTGCTGGTTTTTCATGAATTGTCCCACTTCAAATTTTCTGGTTCTTTCTGTCACTACGGGGAAAGAGCTTTCACCTCATTCTCTATCTAACTTTCATCATTTTGGTTTGTAGATTATAGCAACATTACTTATAAGATAGTAGCTACCATTTCTGGTTCTTCTTATTGCTATAATTATAATCGTTCCATGGAACGCCTCTGAGTGTTTATTTGGTGAAAGGATTTGTGCATATAATTGGAAAAATACAATTTATTGTACATTACTTCACAAGTTTCATAGAGAGTGTTACTTTTAGAGACCCTTTTTTTCTTTGCACATTATTCTTCATCAGTATCTTTGTCTTTAGGAATTACACTTACTACATGGCAGTTTGTCCAATTTGTAGGTGCAGCTGTTTTTTCAGAACGATCACTTGTCTGTCCTTAGATTTGCTTAAAAATCATCATTTACTTCTCTCTATTAGTTTACTGTCAAGGCCTAGAGGGTCACTTGATTTGTATACCCGTGAAATGTAAAGAGTTGATAATGAGAAGATGGAATATAATTTGTAGTGAATTGGGAAATGGAGGAAGATGGAAAAATAATGTCAGGTATCATGTCATTTTCCTGTCAAGAAGTCAAGGCAATGAAAACCCATCCCTTTTGTTTATCTTGATCAAACAATAGAAGAAGAGAGAAAGAAAACATAGGCTGCTGTGTATTCAATAATTGATAGAAGAATACAATCCACGAAATACAAGAACAAGACAAAACCCCAAAAGAGAAAAAGGACTATTCTACCCTTAATGAACTCAGGAAAATAATACAAGAGAAATAATAAAATAATATTTCTTAACACTTGAGAATCAAAATTTTAGAGATTTCATCCCCTTTCACTGGCATATTTGTATCATTAACAAAAGGAGGAGAGTTATTTGATAAAGTTGTAGGAGAGGTTGGTTACTATCAAAACATATGGGAAGGTCCCTGCAATTCCGGGAGGTAATGGTAGTTCTCTCGCCCTCACACACACACCACTTATTGATAATTCAATTGTAAGGTACTCTCTTTACATGGCAAGAGTTTTCTCTATCCTATTCTATGTTCAACTGGTAACCATGTTGCAATGAGTCATAGTTTTGGCATCTTTTCAAATGGAAAACACAGGTTGGTTACTATTTTGCACCAAGTGGCAAGCCTTACCCGGATAACTGGATCATAACTGATGTCATATATGAGATTGAAGGATCTTTATACTCCAGGTAGCCACCATTTCCCTATTCAATGATCATATTGGACATTGAACTGCAAATTTTTTACTGGAATATGATGGATTGGGCCTATAAGAAGTTATTGGATATTGTGATGAGGCAAATTTTGGTTATAGAAACAAATAAGTTCTAGTAAGATCGGTAAGAAGAAATATCAAATCCCAATTGCAGTGCAAGTATTAAATGATGATGCTTCACCAACAAATGTTGACCACGTAGTACTAATTAGTTTCTGTTTATTCACCAGATCTTCAGTATTTAATTGTATGATTGGTTCAAAAAAATTAAACTTAGCAACCAAAAAAGACACAACCAGCATTTTTACCATTCATGTTGCTGTTTACAGTAGCTCCAAAATATTATCTTTCATCACTCAATTAAAATCTTAACCCCTTAATTTTTTCTTATACCCTTTCTAAATCCTAAAATAGTCAGGGAAAAAATCCTTTTTATAGTCAGCCTCAGGGGCACTGTTTTAGTTGTTCTACTTCAATTATGATGGTATACATGGTAGAGTGTTCCTTGCACCTTCCTACGTCATTTAGCTATGAGACCAAAAACCTATCATTTTTTTTTCTAACCACAGAACTTTGTACATATGGTGTTAGAGTGTGAAGAAGAGTTGAATCAAGTTGATGGACATGATAAAGATAGTGGGTTTCATTATGGAACCTGTGATGCTGAAAATATGGAATTTGAGTGGAGGATTGAGAAGCCCTTTACGACTATAAAGGACAGGGGGCTGTTCACCTTTGGAAACTTAGCTACTTAAGTCCTACTCAATACTAAAGTCAAGGCGAACGGCATTCTGTTGTACAGCTACTTAATCTTAATAGTACAACAACTGTCGTACTACTAAAGTACCAAGGAAACCTTCGGTTCCCTTTGTTTGAATAAACGCCGCCTATTTTAGTTTACATTCATTACAAAGTAAACCAAGCCTAACCGGTCATGACATGTTCTTTGTTGATATTTATTGAGGAGTTTGATAGAGTTTAGCTGACTGAATCCATAAACCTAGAAAGTAACCGTCACTGGTACTTTTTGACCTCTAAGGACAGGTATAGGTGGGCCTTGCTAATGTATTTGTAGCGAGGCTGAATTGAAGTAATGCTTTTCATTCTATGTTATTTTATTTTTGAATTCACTCCATTTGTCACAAGGCACAGTTGGACAAGTAGCACAACATATTCGAACAAGAGTTGCAAGCTTCTCATTGATGGGGTGGCCACCTAATGTGGTGTCCTCCTACTGAGTGATTGAAGTTGCCCACGGAATCACATTCTCGAATACAAGGACTAATCAATCAATAGGTACTCTATCCCGATAAATAAGAAATGCTTGACTTCTATTTCCCATGATCATATAGTGCACTACTCTTGATTGTATGACTAAGAAGCCTATCATAGTCAAAATGCTAACATATATTAGGGTTTTTTTTTTTTTTGAGTAATAGACATTTATATATAAAAGCACCAAGGGAGGCTCCCAAGTACACCGAAAACATATATTATTCATGATCCTTCAAGCTCCTCCTCGATCATTCTATTTGCAGGGTCTCACCTCACGTTCATCTGCTCAACAATATGAAACCCCCTCCTTTATTTTAATTTTTAAAAAATACCATCCTTAGTTAAAGCATCAGATTTTGGATCTCACTATTTCAATCATCATCCTTCGAGCTCCTCCTCCTCCCCCATTCTAGCCACCTTCATTACATACAAACTTTGTATATAATACTGTAGCAGGTGCAACATTTCATATCATGCTTGTTGGTAGCAGTTTACATTAGCTGGTTTCATAAGGTACTGTCCCTGTATGAATTCACTCAAAATGTTTTGCGGACTATAAATTCTTATACACATGTTCTTTCTGTTCTTCTAGGTCAGGGAATCTGGTTGAAGGGAACCCTGGAGCTGCTAGTGGGGATGAAACTGTACATATAAATATTCTAGTATATAATAGTTTGATATGTTTCTACTTCAGATATCTCCACGTTGAAGTACTTGCCATTTTAGCTTAAATGATGGAGGGAGATCTGTTTGCAGGTACCATACCATTCCCTCTCTTGGTGCAAGAATTGGCTGGGACCAAAAGTGAACATCACAAGGGCTCCTCAGGTATTCCTAATCAGTGCACATGATTGAAAAATTGGAACTTTTCCCATAATTTGTAATTTCCCACCAATATAAGATGCATCCATGGTTTATTTTATTTCCTATCTTTTGCATTATGCATTAGCAGTATTGAATGATATCACTTCTTTGTGTTTGAGTTTATTGGTCACTTTAAGTTGGTAAAATAATGTTATCTATTTGTCGATTATCTTTTTTCTCGACAGAATGTTTGACGCTTTGATTCTTGAATATCATTTTTGTACCCAGAAAATACCAATGTGCACTTTTTACAAGAATTGATAAATTTTGTGCTATGACATCATATCCTGATTCTTACTAGTACTTTCCACACCGTTTCTGTTTCTTCATAATCGCTTTGTATCATATCATGGCAGCCACACCTCCTACATTGATTCTTCACTATAATATTCCATGGTTCATATTTGTTTGTTTATAATCATGTAGTATCCTAGCATGCCAGCCACCACATGCCACACTTATGCCCTCACGTGGGCCTCACGTGGGCTAAGATAAATTCTAATCCTAGATAGGGTTTAGTTTTTTCATCTATCCCTCCCCTGTTTCAATTTTTTTTTGTAATCCCATATGCGTAATAGGGGAAGTTAGAGGTGGCTACTCATCTATTGCGTCAAATCGCCTCCCTATCTATGCTTTTGTAAGTACTAGCTGTGGGCTTGAAACACATTAGTGGTGGCATGGCCGCATTTAACAATAGTCCCCTGCTAAAACCCTCGAAAGTTTGCAAAATAGAAAATTATGGGAACACCATAAATTAATACTACTAACATTCTTAAAAACTTAAAGTTTTGTGATAGCAATGGTGCATAAAGAATACTAAAATTCCTACCACTCCTAATCCAATGCAAGAAACCATGTAATTTTCTATTTTGTCCTAAGAAGCACAAATACGGTCATGCCAACACAATAATTTTCAAAATATAGGACACAATATGGTAGGAGGGACATGGCAAAATTTTTATCCTACGTATTTTTTATGTTATAAATATGAATATTTTTACTCAAAGATAATGAAAAAATTGCAAGATAACACTAATTAAATATAAAAACCATATATTTCATAGCATAAAGGTCAAATTAAGTGTAAATCTACAGTATTTTTATTTTACAATTGCATCCTAAAATTTTTAACATGTTTGATGTGTATTAAGCTATGGATACCTGTCCCTGAAGTGTCCGAAACGTATCCAGTTATAAAACAAATAGAAATCATAAGACACATTTGGATTTATATCCGAAACGTGTTGAGGGAGTGTCTGACATGGACACAATACCTCCTTAGAAGTGTCCATGTTTCTTAGATTTTGTCCCACTATTAGCTTAGCTGATTAATGATCAAAGGCTTGTAACACCACAGGGCATCAGTTAGCCCTTTTTCCAACCTTTATTTGAGGCTCCATTCTCTATAAGGAATTATTTGCATGATCCAATTTTCTTGACTTCAGCAGTATTTCCTTCTAAAATACAGCTGTTCTCTATATGATGGATTTTTGGGAAAAAAAATTTTTTCTTCTAGCATCGTTTAATCAGTCTGCATACCCTCTCCTCTGATTGGTCATATATGCAAAATAAGGGACCATGAAGTTTATACACTGATGCACTTGGGACTGATGCCTCACGTTGCACCTTCATCACTCAAGACATTGATGAGTAGTTGATAGTTGTAGCATTTATACCAAAACATGTTAGTTACTCTGCTTCTTAATCGAATAATGACATTATTTTCTTTCCATCTTTGCTCCATTAATAATTTCAGTTGGAGCATGATGGGTCAGATGTACAACTGCACCTAAATGTAGAACATCCTCGTGAAGCAGATATAATTCCCAATATGACAAGGTCACCTAGGGTAAAGTACATAACCTATTATGAAGATTCTGAAAGTCTTCCTGCGAAGAGGACAGCTGTTTGGGAGCTTGATAAGGGTATGTCAAATGTCTTACCATGCACATGAACTGTGGAGTCGTTGACACTTGTATTATGCAATTTTGGAGAACATGGCTTCAAAGGGTTTCTGGCTCAGTAAATTCTTACACTTGGCATGAAAGAAATGCTTAACACCAAAAAATTCTCGCTGAGCTTGAGTGATGATGATTCTTGATGATCTGCTGAAAATTCTCGAGGTTGTAAAATGTTAAGAGGGTTGCAATTTTTTACTGTTCATTGTTTTACTTACTTTTTTAAAAAAGAGCGTAAATTTATGAAATTGTACTGCTCAATTACACACTTATGCATATTTTCTGTTCAAATGGATTTATATATACTCACCTTAGTCAGGATGAATGAAAGTTATAGCAAAATAGATGAGTTTTAGAACTTGCATGCGTATATTGGTGGTGGTGTTGGATGGTTGTGTTGTTTGTGTGTGTGTGTGTGTTGGGGGGGGGGGGGGGGGGGGGGGGGCGGGGGCGGCGGCGGTTGATTAGAGTTAGTAATGCTTTGATATACACTGCTTGCCCAGGCCTTGGTTGAGAATAAGTCGTCAGCAATGATTGGTTTTTTCTCCAAGGCAAGTAAAATAAATAATATCAAAACCGATGGTGCACTCCCCCCCCCCCCCCCCCCCCCACACACCAACAACAACAACCCGACATTTATATTCTTTCACACATCTATTATCATTGACTTTCAAAGATCCTTTTAGTATGGAGGTGCTTTCTGGTTAGCTGTTGACATTTGGTAGGAATTTTGGTAGTTCTTTGTCATCATAAGAAACATAGATGATTTTTTTGGACCCTTGCTTCTGAGTAATATCATGTCAGATCAATCCATAATCCACAATGCATTGACTTCTTTATCTCCCTTTCTTCTAAGTAATATCATGTCAGATCAATCCATAATCCACAAGCTTTAGTTCTTTGTCATCATTGACTTCTTTATCTCCCTTTCTTCTGAGTAATATCATGTCAGATCAATCCATAATCCACAAGCATTTGATTGTATTATAGGACCCTTAGGAAAGAACTAAAGCTTACATAGACAGATCCAGTTTATTTGTCTCTTGTATATCGAACTTCAGTGTCTTGTTTCTTCTCTCTCTCAATTTTAATGATACTTTTTTACAATTAGTTGGAACTGCTTTCATGTAGCAAATCATAGGAACATTGTTCGTAATGGCACTTTCTCCTAATTAGTTGGAACTGCTTTCATGTAGCAAATCATAGGAACATTGTTAGATCTCCAGTTCTAATGCGGGAATTGTGGCTTGAGATGTGGCATGATGTCCATCCTGATGCAAAATCAAAATTTGTTACGAAAGGTGGATTTCTTCTCTTTAAATTCTTCTTGTTTTTTTAAATTGTATTACCTCTTAAGTTTTACATGGAACAGCTAAGCGTGGACCTTTGAGGGATGAGGACTGTTATTGGGATTATGGAAAGGCTCGTTGTGCATGGCCTGAGCATTGTGAATATAGGTATTTCTTCTTCCGTTTTGAACTACTATGTTCTTTAGAATACTGTGGTCATCTGTTTCACTTGCTGCGTGGTACACAGATATGTTTTTGGAGATGTTCACGTCGGGCAGAGCTGTAGATTAAAGAATTCTTCAGCTGATCTCCTCTTGCGTTATGTATAAAATATGAGGTACCTTTTGTTCTGCTGCTTCCCTGTGGGCTTTAAAATTATAATTTTTATCAAAGGTTCATTAATTGAAGAATAACCCAAAAAATGAGTAAAAGAGAATAAAATTCTGTTACAAGCTTGAAGATATTTTGGAAAATAATCATACTTATGTGGAGTGCTAGAGAAATAAAGGAAAAAAAAAAATTTAATTGTGGCAGAGGCTAGTTTGCTAGACTGAAAAATCATTCTCACCTCATCCAACTTGATAGATCGATATTGAGTTCCATATCCTGTTACGGATACTCCAGAGCTCATGGATTGTGTGTTTTTGTTTTGAGAGTTGGGATTCTTACCTGTCACCTTGAGTTTATTGTTCTGAATATACATCATATCTTTTGAAAACCTGTGAAATGTTTCCAAAACTTGTAATTTTGTTTACACAAGTAGAGTTTTGATTTGAGACTGCTTCATCTTTATTTCTGCTTTTTCAGGACTCTTCAGCTGTGTTTCTTCAAGAGCTGGCATCTCACCATATTGATTTCCCTAGTTGCACAGGCACGCTGCTTGTTGCTACAATTGGAGGCATGTTAAACAAATGTGCAAGTATGGCACTCTCATTAATTCAGATTCAGTTGATTTACAGTTACACCTTGTATATTATATTCTCTATGGTAGAGCTTCTTTCTTTTTCTTTGCTTTCAAATTGATCCTTCAATACGGATAAAAAAAATAGCGGAGGCTGTTTATTGACTGTGTTCTGACAAATGCATATCTTGAATGCTGTATTGCAGTGAAAAGGTCCTCTCTTCTAAAAGTAGATGGCGATGATGCGCTATGAAGTATTCACACCAAGTGTAAGCAGGTATTACTCTCTTTCTAGTGTAAAGTAGAAGTTTACAAGTATTTGCACATCCCACGAAAGGGAATTTTGCAGTGTATCCTCTGACATTGAAGTGTGTGAGATTCATTCTTTGAAGCATTTGAACAAGTCTTTCTTGTTGTATAATATAAATTAACTTCTGAGATTTCAACCTTTCTATTATCATTTCTTAGTTGCTAAATTTGCTATTATCTATTTTTAGCCAAGGATTATTTAAATGCTACAGAAGCCAATGCAATTGTTGAATGTTATGTACTTCCACACATGTTGGTGGTTAGCAGGAGTACACTTCACTTTAATCGATCTGTTGTGAGGAAAAGCAGCAGCACCATCTGTGCAATAATTCTTTACATAATTTAGCCGATTTCCAGTCTGAATCACTGGAAATACAGTGTTTAAGACTTTGCAATCATTTAGTGAACCATGTATCATTTAAGTATGGAATGATCAAGGTATAACTTGAAAATAAAAAAAAAAAAAAAAAAAAAAAAACAAAAACCAAAAAAAAAAAAATAAAAACAAAAAACACCTCTTTATCTTTTCCACACCTTGAAAGCAATGGTTTAATTGCTTTACAAATAGATGCAGTTCATAGAGAAAAGGAAGAGTTGAGAAAAATCCTTGCAGAAAGACTTGGCTAGCTGCTCTTTTTTATTTCGAAGGAATATTTGAGCTCCATATGACATCCCTCCTATCAATCTATCATCATCTTCAAACTGCATCAACCATTATCGAATGAGAAAAAATGTCGAAGTTCAAGGGAAGAGAAGAGAGTGGTAGCTCTCTCTCAGCTGCTATGATTCAATCACCTTAATTAATACAGGCACATATGCATAAAGCTTTGCCTTTGAGAAAAGAAGGCGGCATTACAAGTATTAGTTATTGGTTATACTGCAATAAGGATACCATTTTGCACCTACAAGGATAGCTTTTATTAGGAAAGCAAAAGAATTACCATGGGGAGCTTAGCACAATCTCACAGTTACAGTACCCACAGAAAAGAAAAATCACTCTCTCTGGAGAAAATCATCTTATTTTAACCAAGGGTTTCAATTTTTATATGGTGGGCAAATTTTTCAGTTAAAAAGTTGAAATCAAGACCAATTTAGGACTTTTTTTTCTTCTGTTTCTTCAATTTTCAGTTTCTTGACAGAATTCCGCATAATTATTGTACTTATTTATAAGGAATTTAACTACTCAAATTTCATCAAGAAGAAAGTAGGATATGAAGATGACCACTTCTTTTGGGTGAGAATATTTTCAAACCTGCCCAGAGCAATTGAAGCGATGAGCGACACCAACAGTACGAGATGATTGGCATTGATATAGGAAGTAAATTGGCAATTCCGACACTGCAGGCAATGTTATGAAATGAATCTCAATTTCTTACAAAATTACCTTCTGTTTTGGAGTATTAACAAGCTAAGTTATCAACAGACACTGAACTTTCATGGAGACAGATAATTCTACTGTGAGATTTCAAGACCCAAATCTCGCATCTCTTCCCTTATATACCAACAAACAAGTCAGACATGCTCAGAAAACTCGGCAAAAGAGCAGGAACTTTTATTTTTATTGCTTTTCCATCAAACCAAAATATATGATCAAAATACAAGTGGGAAGGAGAGGGAGGGGGAGAAGGGGGGCTCATTCAAGCACAAAGTTGATGGGTGTTATAGAGACAAATGATTCATTACTGAAGCCGGTTATCTGAAGGTTTCAACTGGGGCAGTCTCTTCAAGAATGATAGCAGCCTCAAAACACTCAGCAGCTTCTGATGCTGATGCAGCACCCTCGTCTTTGTAATGCAGGCCGAGATTATACCAAGCAGAAGCATTCATTCTGTCAAGCCGTAGTGCTTCTGTCAGTAAGCTTCTGACAACAGCTGGAGAGCGGCCACCGAGCTGTCTGAGAACCACAGCCATGGAGACCAGACTTGTAACATGTGTGGGTTCGACATCCAAAGCATGCTTGAAGGCTTTGAGAGCTTCTTTGTGGAGGCCCTTCGCTTGATGAAGTAAACCTGCAAAGCCACCAAGTTTTGAGAGTCAGCGCCAACTACTAATCACTTCACATGATGGAGAGAAGGCAGCACCCAGACCCCAAGAAACCTACATGCACTAGTTGGGGCATAGGTTTCATAATTGCATCCCCACCGGCACAAGAGAAAAGAAGGGGGATGAAGGAAGAAAACAAAGAGGGCAGTAGACTTGCAAGCAAACTCCAGCAAAGTGTAATTCTTCTGTGACCAAAAAAACAAACTTTGCGTATAACAAACACAGAAGTAGACTCTGGCTAAAACAAGAGCCAAAAGTCCCAATACAAGTGTCATGGCTAAAACAAGAGCCAAAAGTAACAAAGCAAACTAATTCATGACTGCAACCTAAGAAGCATGAATATAGATAGACATGGGTCACTGATATATCAGGAACAAACACGTTGACACGAAAATTTTCATAAGATTAGGACGCGGAAATATCAACAAAGTAATATTAAAACATTTTTAAAATAGTAGGACTTGTACAGATGCGTGTCCAACGTGTCAAAGCATATCTGACACAAACACAACACTTTCATAGCAGTGTCCATGTTTCTTAGTCTGCAACGATAACCAGAACTAGCACCCCTTAATCCCAACATGGACTCAGTTTCTGAATCTAGTTATGGACAACCAAGATTTAAGATTATTCTTCGAACGGTTCGTAGCCTGATGTACCCTCTACTAAATGATGCCAGAATTACTGGGAGGCTACTTAATGGTAGAAATGCGGTCTGCCATGGATCTTGGCAGACACCAAAGATGCCTTGCTTCTCTTGCAGTTTACATTTTGTGAAGGGCAAACCCTAAACAATTATGCTAGACCAGAAAACAGGCTAGATTGAAAAGGTGACAAGAAACTCCATTCATCTCTTAGCAGTTCAGCACATAAAATCAAATCTATGTCTCAATAGCATAAAACGCATCAGTAGGTGCTATAAAATTCAATTTCTTCCTATGCAGATAAATCCTCAAACTAACGGGCTGTTTGTGTGTGCGCGTGTGTATATAAGCTTAACCCCCAAAAAAAAGATCCCCGAACTCAAAAGTCCTAGCAGTTGCTTCAACAAACTTATCATGGTTTATAATTCTGCACACATCATCACCAAAGACAATTCACTACAGGCAATTAAATCCAACAAACTCCATACTCCATCCTCAGGCAGCTCTTTTAGTAGCCATCTTCTAGGACAGATAAACAAGAACAATTTTGTAATTCTTTATCAAACCAAGATGTTTTTAGTGCAATTTCTTCTTCAGTGATAATTTTCTCCCTTCTTTTTTCTTCTGTATTTTTCGTTTTAGGATTTTTCTTCTTTTTTTTCCGGTTCTTTTGTTTTTTTTTTTTTTTTGGGGGGGGGGGGGGGGGGGGGGGGGGGGGGGGGGGGGGGGGGTTGTTGGAGCAATTTGATAATATGAAATAATCAACAATTCACAACTAGAATTTCCCGAAAACTGCAAAAATTGCAAATGGAAGAAAGACATTATATATTAGGTAAGGAATATTTAAATGTACCAATGACATGCCATCTAGAAGCAGAGTGATGACTGATTGCCTCGGATTTGGAAAGACAAATCTCAGCATCGCGCCACTGTGACAAGCTTATGTAGACACTAGCCAGATCAAGCCAAGTTTCCAATTCCAAAGTTCTTCCACGGTCTCCATTGCCCTGTCAAAATTGATAAAGCAAGGTGAAACAGGACTACAACTTTCAATATCAAGACAACATTTTAATGGGAAAAAATAAATCCAAAAAAACTATCTGCTAAAGGAGAAAGTAGATCCTGGTCCAAAACTATCTACTGAGCAAAAGAAGATTGACACATAGGATCTGCTAAGGTTCTAGGAAACAGTGGCTGCCATCTTTAATATATATATATATACCTATATTTTCAGTTCACTTACTTATAAAAGAGATTGATACTAATCCTGTATGTCTCATATGATGCAATTGCTTTAATGATATAATTTACACAGCATAGAGTCTAGAGACAGTGATAGCGCCACACAGAAAGAGCCATTGCCTGATGGAATGATAAAAGCTCAGCCTGTTAAGTGAGAGAAAATGAGTTTGAGTATGAGCTGCCATTTAGCATAAATAAACCAAAGCATGGACCTGTATCCTGTACCCGGACCATCCTACCAACACATCAAATTGATTTGACCCCCACTGGGCAATGGCCTGCACAGCAGTGATAATGCAACAGAGCCTAATTTGAAAGCATGGATTCACAAATTTCCTGATTGCTTTTCATGGAAACAACAGGCTTAAGAGAAACAGTAATTTCTCGACGGCTGCTTTTGGGCCTACAAAAAGAAGATCCTGGGAATGATATTGAGATAGTTAATATGCTTGCAGTATGATATAGAAGCCTTATCCTTCTCATGACTGCAAGATCTTCAAAACAATAACTCACCAATATCAATTTGACTTTTCTTGGCCTAAGTTTTCTTCTAAAACAAAATTCTCTGAGTTGTCCAAGATGGATGCAACCACTCCTGGCCAGCCCTTTCTCACAATTGCCTTCCCCAACCCTCCTTGCATCTTTGTAGGAAGCCATTTTCCAGAATATCAGCCAATGCAACAACCTCAACGGCTCATACCATGCTCTACGTAACTAGTTACGGAAAAGCCCACATGACCGTATACACCAACTCCAGTTTCCAACAAACCAACTGAAGCTGAAATTGTAGCTGCAGTATACAAATTCTTCCCAAAATAACAAACTCACTGGATTGCGAAACTATTATTAATGCATAGATTTCTGAGTTGAAAATGCTACAAAAAAAAAAATCCCATTTTTAAAATTGTTCTGATTAATGTTTCTGCTCAATTATAAGCAAATAATTGAGCTATTAACAGGAAAGCTACTTATAAATTTAGCATACGAAGGGAAAACCTCCCAATTGGCATACCTTCAAATGCTTCTTCCCAGAACCAAAGCTTTTACTCTGGACTTGAAGAACAGCAAGAAGCTGAGTGTATGTTTCAATGGCATTCTTTAACTGGCCCTGAGCAATTTGGAGTTTAGCTTTAGTTCGCAACAATTCTCCCTGATCCCATTTCCCAGTATGATCTAGAGCAGCATTTATGAAAGTTTCGGCATCCAAAAATCGTTTCTGTGCAGATAATACCCTAGCCAACAGTATCCAACCTTTTAGATTAGACCCACCTTCCAATTTCAGCAAGCACTTAGCATAATAAAGTGCAGCGTCCAGCTTCCTCTGCTCAGCAATTTCCAGGCTGAGATGGTAAACGACATAGGGATCTTTCATTCTCATCATCCTCCCTGCATTTTCCAGGGATTGAAGAGCCTCAGATTGTCTCTTGACCTTCTCAGCATCAGCCAGAACAGATCTAGAATGGGCTGAGAGGACAATTCCCAATAAGCACTTGGCAACACCTACCAACTGATCACATCTGCCCTGCAAGCTTTCAAGGGCTCTGCAGGCGAAACTTATCCCTTCTTCTGCATACTTGGGGTTTTCCCCACAAATCTTTGAAGCCATTAATAAAGCTGGAACACAATTTGGATCCTCTCTACTACTCAGCAATTTCCTGAGCAAATTCAAAGCAGTCAAGTCCTCACTGTCTCCATAATAACAGAGAGCTAGTGTGACATAAGTTTCTTTTCTATCCATAATTTCAGGAAGCAATTCTTCCACCTGATTAGCTAATGTCCTTAGTTCCCCTGAGATAGATAGAGCATATGAAAGGTGATCCATAATTGATGGGTCCCAATCAATTCTTTTGAGAGATACTTTTCTTAAGAGAATCATCAACAGAAGAATAGCCTCTTCTATATTGTTTCTGGGTACAAATGAACTATCCATTTGTGAACGAAGATTTGGGGGGCTTGCTTCACCTCCACTGTACAAAAGAAAAATGGCAAACTCTTTTTGAATCTTTGCTGTAGTTTCTGCTTCAAGATTCCAGCGATGGAGAAGGGCACGCCGGTATGACAAGATTGCTTCACGAGGAGAATCAGCTAGTTTCCATAATTCAGGAAGCAACTCCACTGCCTTGTTCAGAGTCTCCTGCAATTTACAGTCAGCACCAAAGTTTTCAGGCAAGCCTTCTGGTAATGAAGATTCAACAATGTCCAGAACAACTTTGCATGATTGAGCAGCTTCTGCAAAAATGATTGGAATCTAATATTAGCCAAAACAATTGCAGTTTCATAGCCGCTTATCGTTTGTAAATCCTGTTTCCTCCCTTATCACCTATATGCATGCATGTGCATGCCTGCATAAATACAGACACTTACATAAAAACAAAAGCCACAACAAAACCATTAGGAAATAACCAACAATCCCAGATCATCAGTTTAATTCACATTAAAGGTTAACAGGCTAAGTACTGGGGCAACCAAAAGTAGAAGCTTTACCAGGAAGAGCATAATTTATTGGAAAAAGCTTATAAAAGTCATAAACAGCTCTGATTGTGAGGGGCTCAGAAAGTTATTACTTTGTAATGGAGATAGTGATTCTAGAGGTAGAAAACAACTTTATACCATATGAGTACTATTTTTAAATAGTGAATGAGCATAAAATTGGTGTTACGCTTGTATTAAACACGTAGAAATGGTAAAGAACAACTAAATAACAGGTCAACAATGTTGTTAACTCCCATGAAAAGCCACCAACACAGAAGGACAGCGTGAGGCTCTTATCAGTGGGGGAGATGATAGAGTCTTTCTTGCATACTGTTGACATCCCTCAAGTGTTTGGAGACATGAACCTCGCATGATTATTTCTCACTTGTAAAGTAACGACAAAAAGAAAGGACACAACAGATTTAATTTCAACCAATATAGGTACCACAACTTTTTAAAGAGTTAAACAAATACAAAACAATATCTGATGACAACAACAACAAAAAAGGAGGCTACTCCAAAGGAACTTCCTGGAAATGATATTCCAACCTTGAACGGGATGAAGGAATTCCTGGAAAACTATAAAAGCATAATAATGAATATAGGAGAAAGGACGTAAAAACAACATATGAAACCATAACATACTACTGCAAGAACATAGAGAAAACATAATCAAATCGTCATTTGCATAATGAGAGTACCTTTGTACCTCCCAAGAGCCTGCAACGACTTTGCTTTGAGATAGACTGCTTCCAGAAGTAAACTAACAGCATGTACAGACATCGGTGGGGTAGAATCACTTTGTGAACATCTCTTCCGACGTTCTCCTCTCTTAGAAAGTGTGAGTCTCATCTTTGGAGTCACTGCAGCAATATCTATGCCTTCAAATACATGTAAAGCAGCTTCTATGTTTCCCCTTTGATATTCATATCTTCCCAACAATGCCCTTGCTTCCTGGAAAAATTATGAATCCTTAGTCTAAAAATTTGAGGACAAACCCTTGTTTTCAGGTTTCTATTTAAGAGAAACAACATATTAACAAACATTAGTATTGGTAAATTGAGGATGTTTATTGGTTTACTGCAAAAGCAAGAAAAAAATGTATAACAATGTGTAGATCAGAGGTAAAGGTAACACCAATTAAGAATGTAAGATACTCAGCTTTGAAAACCAAAGTAGATTAATACTTGAGATAAGCAAAGCTTCACAGTTAGAAGCTTAGAGAAACCAACCTCATAATTCAAACAACCACTCTCCCGCAGAGAGGATTCAGCTTCTTCGATATTGCCAGTATCCAGCTTCTGTTCAATCTCACCAGCATGAGCCAAATGTGCACTCACTGCATAATCCTTCGTTGCAAGGGATTCTGATGAAGGAGCCATTTCATTTACTCTTAATTGCTCTCCTGAGCAGAGGTACTTCATGATCTTCCCTAACCTCTGTATTATCCGAGCGCTCCTCCGCTCTTTGATACAATTCTTACTCATACCTCACTCCTAATTCTTCAAGCACCCAAATTGAAAACCAACAACCACCGTAACAAAATCAGATTCTTTATGTGGCAAATTATGACAAGCCGTCTATGAATTTTTTTAGCTCAGTGTCTAAAATAATAAAACGATGAACTAGTAAAGGAAAAATCCGAGTTCAACATATTACAGTATTTGCATATGAAATTAACACAAATTCTAACTGCCTACTAAGCCAAACCAATCCAGATTATTTCGCACCATGGTGATACCCCATTAAAATGAAAATTTGAGTAAATAAAAAACAACCAACAACAGAAAGAATTAGAATGTGTGTAAATAACGAAAATATACCCAACATAAAAAGGTTTAAGCCCAAAACACTGAATTAGGCTGTCAGACAAGCAAACTAAAGCTCGAAAATAGGAACACAATTAGTATCCCGAAACTGTATATATATCGGCGGATGTCAACCCTGGAGATTGTAAAATTTTTATTAGTAGTCATCTCACCACCAGCAAAAACCCCAAAACTACACTCCCAACGACACGAACAATAAAAAGTCAAAAAATTCCGAAAACATTCACATATAAAAGAAAACAAATGATAATAACAAACCCTATAAACTGATAGGAAGACAAAACCCACCACACCAATCAATTCAATTAAGCAAAAAGAAGGTAACCTACCTTTTATAGTACCGAAAACGAATAAAGCGGAGGCAAAGAATCCACAACACGTCAACACCAGTATCCATTTCCCTTTCTCCAATCAAAACTTCACCTAGAAACCCTTTGATCAATCAAGAATCCAACAAAGCTTTAAGAACCTCTCCATTTTCTTTCTTTTTCTTTTCTTTCGATTGAATTGTCCTTTTCCTTTTCTTATTATTAGCAAAAACAAAAGAGTTCCTCTTAAAATTGAATACTCTGATTTTGTGTGTAGGGTTGAAAGCTGCAGACAGGTGAAGGATTTTGAATTGAACCGTGAGAGAGAAGATTGGGAATTGCAAGAAAAAGCGATAATAATATGATATTAATATTTGATATTGTTGAATTTTAAGCATGGAATTTGGGAAAGGAAAATTCTGTTTGGGGCCCCTTTTTGGAATTTACCGTTCCTCTGAGGCTTAATTTTTGCCACATGGAATTGCGTTACCATGCAAATTTGCGCCGGCGTTAAAAGCGGTCATTACTCTGTATACAGACAAAATATTCCCAGATTTCATTTTCCTTTCTCTTCTCTCTTGTTTTTTTTCCCTCAAAAGAGTTACAGAAAAATTAAAATTTATATTAACCTGAGAAAAAATACTTGGTCTAGTGGTACAAAATAATTAATTTATTAAGCTGCACTTAACTGCCTAAAGCAATAATATTTTGTTTCTTTTAAATTTTAATTCATCAAACTTTAGTAGAAAAGCCAAAAAAAAAAATTTATCAAGGAAAAAGCAAAAAAAAAAAATGTGAGAAAAAATATAACAAAATAAAAGAAATTTTTTGTTTTCTTTTCCATCATCTTTTCATTTTTCTTTTATTTTCCATCATCAAATTCTTTATTCAAACACAGTGTAAAAGTAAAACTTTAGTCTTTATCCAACCTCAAGTTATGGAATTCAGGCCTCATTGAACTTCTAGAAATACCATTTAGTAATATTTTAAAATTTACTTTTAAAAAATTTATTCCATGAGTAGAGGATCTTAACTATATAAGTAGAAGTCATTGTTAGAATTAATATAAGCATTGTTTAATAAAGTCACAAAAAGTTTAGATTTAATGTGACATTCTAAAAAGGCATAAAATCCTAACTTTATATGTGAATTTATATTTTGATGCATGAAGTATGAATTTAAAATATTTTTTATTTTGGTTTGATTGAAAATCTTGCATTTTTTTTATTTTTATTTTTGGCCTGTATTGTATATCTTATTCAAGGATAACTATTTTTTAACAATACATGTAGTTGATCCAATGTTTCTACAAATGGGTTTTTAAATTTTATACTTTCAATGAATCAAAATTAAACACAAAAATATCTTATTCAAGGATAACTATTTTTCAACAATACACAAAGTTGATCCAATGTTTCTACGAATGGGTTTTTAAATTTTATACTTTTAATGAATCAAAATTAAACTCAAAAATATCTTATTCAAGGATAACTATTTTTCAACAATAGACGTAGTTGATCCAATGTTTCTACAAATGGATTTTTAAATTTTATACTATCAATGAATCAAAATTAAACTCAAAATCAAGAATATATAACAATGGTACGAGCAGTACTTGAATGCTTTGTGTTAGCCTAAATTCCGAAGATTATTTGGAATTAGCCATAATGAGAATGATAATAGTTTTTGGAGCTAAATTTAGTAGGTTCTAGATGAAGAGGTGAGTAAAGAGGGCTTCATGTAATTGGAGTCTTAAAAGATATGAAGAATTAAAATAACTAAGACAAAAGCATCGAATGACATAAAGTTGGAGTAAAGTGAAGTTCAAAGAATTGAATGACAATTATTCCAATCAAAGTTTTCATCAAACTTTCAGAAAACGACAATTATTCCAATCAAACTTTCGGAATAAACAAAATGACACTATTAACCTTAAACTATAAGATATAAAATTTAAATATTTTGAGATGTGGTCAACGAAACGTGAAATGATCAAACATTGAACATTGTGGTTAGAACTTACTTGTTGATTGTTGCTACTTTGTTACTTGCTGTCTATGAAAACACAACATGTTATTTAAATATGATCTAACAAATTTACATATAAATTACCCTATATATTTAATTTCATCACAGACTCTTAATTATAAATCCAGTAGCAGTAGTAGGAGGTGTTGGTAGATAGTTTTCTTACAACAGTTTCAATATGCCTAAGAGATGAGATTTCAATATGGCGTTTGGAAGATAAATGAAATAGAGAGATGAATACGAGATTGGGGAAGATGGAGTTGGTAGAGAGGGAAGACGATGAAGGAGAGAGGAAGAGATGAATTTTTCTCTATAGTGAATATATATACACGTGATATATATATTATATATTAAAAAGAGGCAATTTAGTCTTTAAAATAGTGTCTTTGTAAAAGAAGGGTATTTTAAAAATAAAACAGAGATTTATTTATCATGTGCAACACACATGACTAAATTTCATACATTTGGCCTAACAGATGCTAAACAAAAAGGTAATATGGTCATTCATAATAAAAACAAGAGGTCTACTTGTAGTGTTTTGAAGATGAGAGGGCCAAAATGAAAACCAATGATAGATTATGAGGTGTTGATGTAATTAACCTCTTTTGAAAATGAGTCTTGCTAACATGTGCTCTAAGAATACATTTTAAGTTTGTTTTGTCTTATTTATAAAGCATTAAAAATTATAAAAACACAATTTTCAATACTAAAAATACAATTTTCAATGTATTGTACAGTCAGACAAAATAAGCTTAAAATGTGCCCTTAGAGCACATGTTAGCATTTGCTTTTGAAAATCGTAAAAACATTAACGCAAATACTAACATGTCCCCTTAAGGCACATTTTAAGCTTTCTTTGTTGGTTGTAAAATTCATTAGAAATTATATTTTCGGTGTTAAAAATTGTGTTTTTACAATTTCTAATGTTTTGTATAACAAAACAAAGCAAGTATAAAATGTGTTCTTACGGCTCTTGTTAGTAAGACCCAAATATTAATACCGTGTATATTGAAAAAAAAATTTTACTTAGCTTTTTTTTAGAGAAGGAACAATTTTTTTAAAACAACAAACTAAATGAATTTTTGATTCCTTTTTCTGTATCTCTCTTAAGAACAAATTGTTTTTAAAAATTCTAGATAGCACACTCTTTTAATTTTCAGGTGAAATGTTTATTTTCTTTCTTTTTTCTTTTTCATTCTTAGGATGTCTACTTAAATGCAGTAAGTTCCCTTCAATATTCCCCAAACAGTTCAGCATATCATTTATAGTTTTATTCAAAGTTTAAGAATACATTCTTGGTACTTAAATCTTTTAACAAATTAGATTTGATAACATTCTGTATAAATATTGTTCTATTTTGGAGCTTTCTTTAACCAAGACGAACAAAATAACATAGAAATCATAGCCGAAGTCTATCCGGAGTCCAGAATTTACTAGAGCAATATCTAGAGCCTTCAAGAGTTGGTGGCCCTATATTTAATATATATTTTAATCAAATCAAGAGACTTGTTTGGATGCATCTTTTAACATTTTATGAACGCTTTTTCATCATATTTAAATTTTTTAATTTTTTATGGGCTTGTGCAAAGTAGTATAATAAAAATCAAAATTCAGTAAAAAAAAAATTTAACTTTTAAAAAAATTACATCCAAACGAGACTTTATAAAATTGGGGGTCCATATTAGTGACTTAGATTCAATAACTGGAGTGGGGTTGTCTCCCAAAATGCTGAGGTTAACGCATCACCATGCCAAAAATGGCTCAAATTTTTAGGGTTACCTACCCTTAACTTTTTCATTGTAAAATGCTTATATATGAGTCAGCTCACCCACCAAATTAAATGCAGGGAGTCGAAAGCGGATAAAGTTAGGTTCCTCATTCTTGTTTTGTTAAAGGGACGACTAGCAGCTTCATGTGCAATGTAGTTCATAATAAATTTATATCAAAACCAAATTAAATGCCTGACTTTGTTTGGAAAGGTTACAATACTTCTAGTAGTTGATCTCAAATGTGTATTTTCATGCAAGTTCACTTGAGTGGTTCAGAACCCCCTTGTTTTCTTTTCTTCTTCTATTTTTTTCTTTCTTTAAAAAGGCTGATTTTTGTGACCCCAACCTAGTAAGGGCATATGAGCAATTGTTATGCACAAAATCATAATATCTCTCTCTCTCTTTTAATGATGTAGGAGAATCTATATAAAGGCATGGCTTTCAAAACTCCCCTTAACAATTTAATTCTCTCAGAGCTTGACAACTACCCACAGTTCATTAGTCTCGAATAAAGTACAAATTGTTCAGATAGGCAGCTGATGGAATAATTGACACTAATGTAGCTGTTACTTCGTCATAATACATCATACAATGCAGATGACTTAAACTCAGATAGTGCCAATATTATACAAGTGATACAGTACTACTTCATGCTCCTTTCAACTAAATAAATATAAATGGAGCTTTTATATATTTTTTTAAAATCAATAATTGAGCATTCTTAACAATGACAAGAGTAAATCTCTTGATATTCTAAAGACAAACTGAGCTTGGTTCCAAATCAGAATCTGTATTCTCCTTTTAAAAAAAAATATTATTCTTAAAACAAAAAATCATAAACCACGAAAATAAGTCAATAAGTTGATCCAAAAACCTTGACTGTGATGGTGATTATAGAACTATGTTTTCAGCTCAAGATGAGTGGAATGAAAGGTTGTTGATTTGCCGGTTGGCACATGATTGGCATTCAACTTCAGCCAACAAATCTTTATGAGCATCACAATTACCAACGAGTCCTTACTCATCAAAGTTTTGCCTAACTCTTAATTTCCATTAAAGAAAGCATGGAAATCACATGTCTAATTTTTTAAATAGTCAATTAATGCTCCTTGGGACCATGGCTGCACTGCTCAACACAGTCTACAAACTTTCTTTGTTTCTGTAAAAATATTTCCCATATGCCCAAGCCAGGTCCAAAAGATAACAACATATGGGTAAAAAGGGATTAAACTACTCGTATTGGCCCGTTTTCTGTTTGGATTTGGATACTTTAATCCTGGTTTTCCTAACCCGTGACTCCTCTTGCTTGACTCGGCCTAATTTGGTCTAAACATGATCCATTAACGGACCTGGCAGAATCACAATTCAAAAAAAAAAAAAGGTACTTTATTATTGTAAAAGAAGAAAAAAACTTAAAAAAAAATAAAAATAGGTGCAATTTTTAAGTGAATTAGGGGACATAGGTGGCCAATAAAAGTGTGCCACATTTACAAGTCAACAACAGTCGTAAGGGATAAAGGTTCAATTTTTTTGGTAGAGTATGGTTCACATATCCAAAACATACGTAAATTATGAGTGATTATTTTATTCTATTGTTTTATGGTCTAATTTACTTTTAAAAATAATTTAAGAATGGATCTTGAGTACGGTAATCCTCCAAGTGCTTAAAGGAGCTGTCGGTCAAAGATATTGATATACTGTAAAAAAATATAAGTAATTATACTTTACTTTTTTGTATTTCGAGCCAAAATCAAATAACTCTCATTTGCTTTAAAAGTGAATACATGACTTCTTTATGATTTAAATTTATCTGCTAAATAAATGAAAACCTTTAGATTTAACAAAAATTGTGTAATATGAGTATTTTTGTCATTCTATATTTTTAAATTAGAATATCAAAAATATGATTTTACCTTTTTATACCAAAATAAAATGTCGTCTTTCAAGATATTTTTTTAATTATTTCACCAAATAGTCATTCTGATGTTCTAGTTTAGATATATAAAATGATAAAAATATCGCTATGATAAATTTTTTGAAAAATCTAATAATTTTTATACATTTTATAGATAAGTCCAAACCATAGAGGGTTATGTATTTATTTTTAAAATCACAGGGCGTCATTTGATTTTTGTTCAAATTACAAAGAGATAAAGTGTAATTAAGAGAGAGAGAGAGAGAGAGAGAGAGAGAGAGAGGCATTTTGATGCATGTGGACCTATTAAAGACATTTCTTCCCAATTGCTAAGACGTTTCTTCTGAATTCTTACGGTGGATTTACTCTAATGGGGAATATGAAGGGAGCTCCCACCTCACTAGATAGTTTTTAGACTAATCACTATTTACCTTGCTTCATTTTTAATACTAAATCATTTCGGATTCACAAAATCTATGAAATTAATACGTCCCATAAATAAATAAAAAGTTTGATACATTTGGATTACAGCAACCCGAGGGAAACTTAATTATTAAATATATTTTATTTTCTTTTTTCTATTTTATCCGCAGTAAAAATTGCAAAGAGAAATATATAAAACGTTTTTACTTGGTAATCTTTACGTAATCCAACTAGTGAATGAGATACTATCAAGGATAATGAATAAATTAAGATCATAAAAATGAGGAAATATAAAATTTTGGCTAGACATTTCATTTTGTAGAGAGAGAGAGAGAGAGGAAGCAGTTGAAACAATCACGCAAATAATCATAAATTAAACATTACAGTAATCTTATCTCACCCTGTATTGAGACGAGCATTTTTATAGCACATGGGTGCTTTTTAAAATTTTATTTTGGCAGCCTTGCTCGATGATACATTTATATATCATGCATGCGGCAAAATGAAGTACATACGATTTTTCCAGGAAAATTTGGAGGGTTAATATTAATACATAAAATCCATTTGTTTTTTAATAGAACGAGTTAATATCAATTAAGTTTTACCCATGGTTTGTTCTTTCTTCGAATTTATTCTATTCGAGATACAATTAGGTGCACCAAACCAATACAATAGAGAATTCAACTTGCACAAAATTGTGGTAATTCACTTAGATTATTTTACCTCATGCCTCTCATCAATGGTTCAATGACAATGTGATATACCATAAAGAAAAGAAAATAATATCATAATGTAATTATGCGAAGAAGTAGATTGCTTGTAATTTGTCTAATATGTTCATTAAAAATTATATTTGCATAGATTCGTGATACATAAAACTCTACTAGAATAGTACGCTATTAGTATTTTTCAAATTACGAACCAAAATGACGACTATTTTGTTTGAAATGAAAAGATCACAATTTTTTTTTTTTTTTTTGTTTTTTGAGTTTGTATAGCATTAGTTTGTATAGGTTTCGGATGGTGATTTCAACGATCATGGGTCATACTTCATAAACCAATCAAATGATATATATTTTCAACTTGCTAGATTTGTTTTTAAGTAATCTAGTATTAATTAAGAGGTCTTAGATTTTAGGTTGTAACTGAAACAGGATTGGATTTCCAATAGATGTAAGATCATTATGCATCTTTATTTTGGCTGAGTAACAATCTTAGGCTCCGTTTGGTTGTGGTTTCAGTTTCAGTTTTAGTTTTCTGTTTTTATTTTCTGAAATTCGACGAAACTGCGTTTAGCAGATTGGTTTCAGAAACTGTTTTTGTCGAAATCGCGTTTGGTAAACTGGTTCCGGAACTTATTTTTAGGAAATTTTTTAAAAAAACAGTCCTATTTTAAGAACCATTAAAAAAGTGTTTTTTGAGTTTTCGGAACTGTTTTTATACGAAAATGAGAACGATATAAAAATAATAATATTTTTAATAATTTTATTTTTTTATTTTCGAGAACTAAAAAAATTAAACTTTTTAAAATCTTTTAATTCTGAAAATACCAAAAATAAAAACGAAACCAAAAGCAGAACTGATTCAGGGCTTATGGTTCTGCCTTGAAATTGGTAAGTGGGAACTTGTACTGCTGTGCAGTTGTGCTGTGCCACCTGAAAAAAGGTCAAGCAATAAATAGAGGACCACATTTAAAGAGGACTTGGGTTTTTGGTCTTTTCATACCATCTTTTGGTTTTTTACTGTAATTATAGACAAATACGAGGGCAATCAACTAATGCCTCTCCTATAAATAAACCCACCACCACCCATTTTCTCTTCTCCGTACTCATCTCTCCCCTTCTCTCTCTCTCTCTCTCTCTCTCTCCTCTCCCCTCTCTCTTCCCCCCCGTCTGTCTTCCCTTCATCTTTCTCGCCGTGAATCACTAGCGGCTCCGCCCTTGAACCACCGTTAGGGGCCAGATTTGGGCCATATACCCTTCTGATCTAATTTATTGGCTATGTATTTATTATCGGTTTCAATCCCTATCTTTTGTCCAATAATTTTCAAGTGAAAGCATTTGCCAAACAAAATTTTCTATTTTCACCGTTTTGCCCCTTAACATTTTAACTTTTTACTCTTCTCAAATAACCCAAGACTCCTTTGCTCCAAATAAAAATTACGAGTGTGACTGACCGCATTTGGGGGGTTGTGGAATATATTGATGCTTTGGGAGCTGACGTGGCATGCATCCAACGAGGTATGAGTACGACAACGATGATGAGCAACCATCACCACCGTCGATTTGTAGCGCCTGTGGACGTGGGCCCGTCGAATAAGCGCAAAGAGAGAGACGGTTTTGACGTTCTGAAACCGTCAACTACGAAGCTAGCCAGGCCCAGTATCCCCAGACCCGGCTCTGCGTCGCAGGCTCCTAAACCCCCCGAGCCGGCTTCGAATAATCAGCTCCTAGCCGGGTACTTAGCCCTCGAGTTCCTCACGAAGGGTACTCTATTTGGTCAGCCGTGGGACCACGCTCGAGCAGAGGCTGTGCCTGTGTCAGCTGCTTCCGCCGAGTCTAGGAGATTGAAGTCGTCCAGTTCCGGGAAGAAAGCCAAAGCCGAGATGAGTTCTACAGCCGAGCCGCAGACGGAGAAGTATCAAAGGTACGTCGAAGTAGCAGATTTACTCAAGACTGATGGGGCCCACATACCAGGCATCGTCAACCCTACCCAACTCGCCCGTTTCCTACAGCTGTGATGCGCGCACTCAATGCACCCTCACACACGTGGACCAAGTTCATTGGTATGTACTTGATCTACTAAACAATACCCATTTTTCATTTCTTCTCCTCGAGAAAACAAGGTGCATAGTTGGGGGCGGTGCCTGTATGACGAAAGAGAAAAAAAAAAACTCCCTCTCTCTCTCTCTCTCTCTCTCTCCATGTAGTGGCCTTTTGTAGTTTTGTGTATGTAATGTGTACTTGCGTGCATGTGGCATGCATGATTCAGGATGAATTACAATGCAACGTCCATGCATATGCTAAGCATTGATCCAAACCTGTAGTTCTGCGCATGCATAATATGATATATATATGATTATTGAAGCTGGATAAGTACGTACTTAAAAGCTTTTAGACAAATTGTCGATGGGTTGAGAAACAACATCGCAGTATTTGTTGTTTAGAAACAGTGTTTCGGAAAGAATGAGGTTCTTGAAGTTGCTTAATTATTATATGCAAGATGTTCTATAATAGCCCCTTTGTCTTGGGAGATTCTATAGGATATAGCTAATTTTGACGTATACATGGTCAATGGTTGTGGGTGTGAGAGCTTGTATGGAGACAAGTGAAAAATCCCAGAGACAAGTGAAAAATCCCACATGGCATTCTTGTATTCTCTCACAATATCTCTGAGTTTCCTGCTAATCATGTTTCTTTCTCCTATCACAATACCAATGAATTCCATTGGTATTACGAGGGAGAGAAAAAAAGGGTTACGGGTCCTCAAAGGCTTACAACTTTTTGGGCATGAGGTTGTTATAATAACCAACTACCATTTTCAAATGAAAACATATTATTCTTTAATATTTAAAAAATCTTGCCTCCCTGGCGAAACGAATCTAATATTCATCAGAAATTTTTTTATTTTCAAAGTCGACGAATGATTGTTTGGGTATGGTCCACGCAATCCACACCAAAATCTTACCCGAGTCATTAATGCTTAACCAAAAAAGGCGTAAATTATAGAAAAATGCTATTTTTTAAAAAAATTTGTATAGAAAATCTCATCAAAATGATGTGATAGTGGTGTTATTGTAATTAAAAGTCATTATGATATGTGTTTTGTTTTAAAGTAAATAACTCTTATCCAATCATATCATTCTGGTGATAAATTTTGATGAATTTTTTTTGTTGTCCAACATTACCTTATATATATATATATAACTTAGGGTAATGCTATATAAGCGGAACCATTCATACAAAATTTATCGGCAAAATGATATGGTTAGATAAGAGTCATTTATTTTAAAACAAAACATTTGTCATGATGGCTTTTCATTACAACAATGTCATTGTTATATTATTCTAGTAATTGAATTTTTTGTTCATATTTAAGAAAAAATAATATTTTCTATATATATACACACACACAATTATATACGAATTCCATTTAATCATATGACCAGTAATATCTCAAAACTTTGAGCTTTATCATCATGTTACACAAAGAATACACGAGAGGGGCAACAACTATAAAAAAATGCCTCCTCACCTACCAAAGTGCTTCCCAGAATAAGGATGACGTGTCACGCGTGCTATGCCTTTTAAAGAGTCGTTTTGCAACAAGGATGTCGTTTAGGTTGAAAACTTGACGTTGAAATGCACTAAATTTTCTCGGTTGGACGTTGCAGTTTTAGGCAATACTTGGTGGCGATGGTTTTTCGACCAAATCAGAGCTCGTGTTATTGGTCGACTGACACTTGTTAGACCCTTTTTTTATGTTTGCCCGATCGCCCCCTGTTCAGGTCACTTGGACGTTCGTCCTCGCCCACCTGATTCGAATGGATGCCCGTAGCCACCGGCTGATCAGATCGGCTCCCGACAGTGTCAATAGGGCCCACCTTTGACACTGGCTATCCTGACACGCATCAGGGGAGTGGGTGGCGTGCAATCACAACAATCTCCCACTCTCCTGACACCGTTTTGACACACGCCACCTTGGAGTATAGGAATGACCCACTCGAGTGTTTTGATACCACTCTGAACCTTCAATCAGAGACCGCCACGTGAAGAGACCACCTACAACTACCATGCAAGCATACAAGGGGAAAGGCACAACCCCTTCTGAGGTACGCAGATACACAACCCTTGACCTCTCTCTCTCCCACGCTTGAATCTCCTTGAATCTAATTTAAATATCGGAAGGCCTTTGACACCCACTATACTGGTGGGTTTAGTGCAGGAGATCACCGGCCAGTATCACCAGAATTCATCTTAGACCTGGGAGTAAGCCACCACGAATTTACTGCATTATCAATACTTCTCAGTTCAACTTCAACAGTAATGGCATAAAAAAAATAATGTGCTTAAACGAGTGTGTTTCACGGCTTGTATAATATATTTGTCAGATGGTGAAATTTTTGTACACTTTTTTAAGAGTAATATTTCAGAAACCCCACTTTTACCGAGTTTAAAGCATAGAGCATGTGCTTCGTAGGATTATACATCCCAAAACGAAGGTTCTAAGGATTTGACAGAATTCATTCAATGCATGAGGTTTTAAGCAATGGCAGAGGGAGGGGCGGCCGGGAGCCACGGCTCCCCCAAAATATAAAAATTTTTCTTAAATTTTCATAAATTTTTGTATATTTAGAAACAATTATAGCGTAATGCCCTCCTCTCCAAAAAAAAATTAAACCTTTTTTATCTTACCCACCTCGAAGCAAAAATTTTTTACCTTAGCTCCTCCTCATGTAAAATTCTAGATCCATCACTGGTTTAAAATTTGATATCTCCTTACACACCCTACTATGCACTTAGTAAGATTATACATGCCAAAATGAAAGTTCTAAAGATTTGGCAAAATTCTTGCAATGCATGAGATTTTAAGTCTGATATCTTCTTACACTTTCTTGTGGTCAATCGTTATTAATGCAAATTTATATAGTTCATATCTATAGTGATTCTGTGCGAGATAGAAGCAGCATTAAATAAATTTTTTTTGTTTTTGACCCGAATTACAAGAAAACAAAATAAAACATACTCCAGCTTCATAGAATAGAGAGGAGTCTACCTCAAATTAGGTTTTGGAGTTTCCTCTCTTTTTTGGTCGAGAAAATATTCAATGCATGAGGCAAAATTGAGCCTGTTTTGTTTAATCAACTTCTAGCCGCCTATTTGGCCCACGAAGAGGAGCACTTCGTTTTGGTGAGAGATGGGACCCGGCTCAAGAAGGACTGTTCTTGCATCAGCCGAGTCTGCTGAGCGCTAATCAAGACGTAAAAGCTGGAGCCGCAGATAGATGAGGACGGGACTACCAAAGGCAAAGGGCATGCCGAAGTAGCGAATCAAAGATGAAAGTGGTGGGGACCAGGGTACAGGGTATCCCTAACCCCACAGCGCTTGAAGTGGGCTACCGATGTGAAGGACCGGATCCTCTCAAGTGCTAATCCCTCCAGTTTAGCCTATCTCTCTCTACACATGGGTAAAGAGAGATATAGAGATTGACACTGAAGAGGATCCGGCTCCCTGATGTGAAAGTGCTGCCGGTTCAGTTTTTTGGCTTTTTATATTTTTTTATTTGTCTTACCTTATAAAAGTACAAAAAGTTAAAAAAATTTTGATTTTATTACTTACAAGCTTCAAAAAACAAAATAAAAGGAAACTATGTCAAATTGACCCTATGCACCCTTACTCCTTGGTAGCTCTCTCACCCGTTAAGTGTGGTATTTGACCCATTTAAACTACTCATAGTTACTAAAAATCTCAATTTAGAAGGAAAAATACATTTTCGATACCTTCTTTAAAAATTTTGAAAAGATGTTCAAGAGACTCAAGGAAAATGTTTTAAAAATTCTTGAGAAATATTTGAAAAACTCTTGGATATTTAACGAAAACACTTAGAAAACTTATGACAAACTCTTCGAAAATTTGAAATATTAATTTTTATAATTTTTTTCTCTTAAGTTCTAACTAAGTATATATAAAATTATTCATATAGGTTTGCACTAAGTTTTTTAAAAGTTTTCGTTAATTTTTTTAAATATTTTCTTTAAGTTTTGTGAAAGTTTCTTAATAAGATTTTTATTAAGTTTTTCAATGATATTTTGTTTCTCGTTTCTCCCTATATTTTTTGGCCGCGTTTTTCGTTTTTATTTTCCTTAAGGTTTCTCGCTTTCACTTTTCATTTTGATAACTATAGAAATAGTTCAACCTAACTAGGGGATCCGACCAATTTGTGAGAGATAGAGCTAAAATGATGTGGTGCTCTTGCAACACTGAATCGTTTTTCAAGAATGCCTTGTTGCTTTTTATTTTTCCTTCCAAAAAAGATAAAATTTAATAGATTGATATTTTTAAGGCTGTTGCTATTGATGTTTGATTATTACAATAAAGGAATTTTTTTAATTTGAAAAAAGTCATGATATAAAAAAAAAAAAAAAAAAAGATTCAATGCCGCTAATGTATCCAAGAGGTGGAGCAAAGCCACGCCACGGTAGTTAATCAGAGGCACTGAATAATCTATTGAAAGTGGCTGTTAGGTTATAGTTCAATTTTTATTTTTGTTTTCGTTTTTCATTTTTTATGTTCTAGAAAACATAGAAATGAGAAAATGTTATCATTTTCGTATGAAACCAATTTCAGACACTTATGTGAAATAAATTTCAGAATTGGTCTCGGTGAAATAATTTTCCGAACTAACGTGTCAAATTGGATTTTGATGAATATCAGAAAAAGAAAACAAAAAACAAAAAATTGAAACGGCGGAACAAGTCCTTCCCTTCTTTGCCGTCTATCCGGACCTGTAGAAGCTTAGAAGCCAAAGAAGCAAATGTTCCTCACAGTCGCAAGCAACACACAGGTTAACCCCCACCTTCTCTGGCTCTCTTTATCTAATTGTGTAATTAGACTTACAATTATGCGGTCAAATATGGGTTTCTTTCTGGCGCTAGCACGAACACCACCTGTTCGATAGTTTGCTAAACTTAACTTGCAGTTATAGATTGTCAATCCACTGCGTGTCTCTGTGGACTTCCGCATATATGCCTGTACATGTTGTTGAACCCCTGGTTTGTAAGTTTAGTTGCAAATATTATGGTGGGAGATAAAATTTAGTGGCCAAACTCGGAGAAGGAGAACAGGGTTTATGTGCTAGAGTCGTACACTTAAATGTCTATCTGTTCTTTATATATATGTTTGTGTGTGTATGTTAATTGCTAGGTTCAGCTGTGTTATGGGTCTTTTGGCATGTCTTAGGAGCTAGTTGATTGGCTTTGCCAATTCATCAATGCTGGTAAGCTTTGAAGGAAAAAAAATATTTTAAACAAATAAATCGAATTTGTTCACTGTAACTTATTGGATCTTGCTCCGGAAGTTGGTTTGATCATGTAGAGCAAATAATCCCATACCATTACTTAGCTAGAAATAGTATTATTTAATTTACAAAAAGAGTACTTGTACAAGCTTTCCAAGTAATCCCATCCCCAACTGTCGAAAGATAAAAAACTTTGTGATATCTTGGACCATTCATGAACATCACAGCAAATATGAATACTAGCTTGCTTCAGTTAATTCAGAACCACTTTTGTCCTCAGCCTTTGGCCCTGCAGCACTTTATTGCTTTAATATCAAAAATATGATTTTACCTTTTTATACCAAAATAAAAGGTCGTCTTTCAAGGTTTTTTTTTTTAATTATTTCACCTAATAGTCATTTTGATGTTCTAGTTTAGATACATAAAATGATAAAAATATCGTTATGATAAAATTTTTGAAAAATCTAATAATTTTTATACATTTTGTAGATAAGTCTAAACCATAGGACGGTCATGTATTTATTTTGAAAATCACAGGATGTCATTTGATTTTTGTTAAAATTACAAGGAGATAAAATGTAATTAAGAGAGAGAGAGAGAGGCATTTCGATGCATGTGGGCCTATTAAAGACATTTCTTCCCAATTGCTAAGACGTTTCTTCTGAATTCTTACGGTGGATTTACTCTAATGGGGAATATGAAGGGAGCTCCCACCTCACTAGATAGTTTTTAGACTAATCACTATTTACCTTGCTTCATTTTTAATACTAAATCATTTCGGATTCACAAAATCTATGAAATTAATACGTCCCATGAACAAATAAAAAGTTTGATACATTTGGATTACAGCAACTTGAGGGCAACTTAATTATTAAATATATTTTATTTTCTTCTGCAGTAAAAATTGCAAAGAGAAATATATAAAACATTTTTACTTGGTAATCTTTAAGTGATCCAACTAGTGAATGAGATACTATCAAGGTTAATGAATAAATTAAGATCATAAAAGTGAGGAAATATAAAATTTTGGCTAGACGTTTCATTTTGTAGAGAGAGAGAGAGAGAGAGAGCAGTTGAAACAATCACGAAAATAATCATAAATTAAACATTACAGTAATCTTATCTCACCCTGTATTGAGACAAGCATTTTTATAGCACATGGGTGCTTTAAAATTTTATTTTGGCAGCCTTGATCGATGATACATTTATATATCACACATCCTGCAAAATGAAGTAAATACGATTTTTCCAGGAAAATTTGGAGGGTTAATATTAATACATAAAATCCATTTGATTTTTAATAGAACCAGTTAATATCAATTAAGTTTTACCCATGGTTTCAAAATTGTGGTAATTCACTTAGATTAATTTACCTCATGCCTCACATCAATGGTTCAATGACAATGTGATTCCATGAAGAAATGAAGAATATAACGTAGACTAGGTTCATAGTGTTAATTATAATTTTGCATTGAAGAAAATATAATCAGAATCTAATTATGCGAAGAAGTAGATTGCTTGAACTTTGTCTAATATGTTTGTGAAAAATTATATTTGCATAGATTTGTGATATATAATACTCTACTAGAATGGTACGCCAATAGTATTTTTCAAATTACGACCCAAAATGGTGACTATTTTGTTTGAAATGAAAATATCACAATTTTTGTTTTTATTTTTTGTGTTTGTATAGCATTAGTCTGTATAGGTTTCGGATGGTGATTTCAACAATCATGGGTCATACTTTATAAACCAATCAAATGATATATATTTTCAACTTGCTAGATTTGTATTTAAGTAATCTAGTATTAATTGCTAGGTCTTAGATTTTAGGTTGTAACTGAAACAGGATTGGATTTCCAATAGATGTAAGATCATTATGCATCTTTATTTTGGCTGAGTAAGGAATTTTACGCTCCATTTAGTTGTGGTTTCAATTTTAATTTTCTGTTTTTGTTTTTTAAAATTCTACAAAATCGTATTTGGCAGATTAGTTTCGAAAACTGTTTTTGTCAAAATCGCGTTTGGTAAACTGGTTCTGAAACTTATTTTTAGGAAATTTTTCAAAAAATAGCCTAGTTTCAAGAACTATTAAAAAAGTGTTTATGAGTTTTCGGAACTATTTCTATACGAAAATGAGAACGATATGAAAACGATAATTTTTTAGATAGTCTCATTTTTTATTATTTTTAAGAACAAAAAAAATAAAATATTTTCAAAACTTTTAGTTTCAAAAGCACGAAAAATAAAAACGAAACAAAATCAAAACCGATTCCACACTGGGTCTTATAGTTCTGCCTTGAAATTGGTAAGTGGGAACTTGTACTGCTGTGCAGTTGTGCTATGCCAACTGAAAAAAGGTGAAGCAATAAATAAAGGACCACATTTAAAGAGGACTTGGGTTTTTGGTCTTTTCAT
This sequence comes from Euryodendron excelsum, assembly GCA_033060915.1. Classification (NCBI taxonomy): domain Eukaryota; kingdom Viridiplantae; phylum Streptophyta; class Magnoliopsida; order Ericales; family Pentaphylacaceae; genus Euryodendron; species Euryodendron excelsum. The sequence continues at coordinate 6,228,794 of CM065380.1, read as the reverse complement.
ACCATCTTCTGGTTTTTAACTGTAATTATAGACAAATACGAGGGCAATCAACTAATGCCTCTCCTATAAATAAACCCACCACCACCCGTTTTCCCTTCTCCGTACTCATCTCTCCCCTTCTCTCTCTCTCTCTCTCTCTTCCTGCCCCCCGTGTGTCTTCCCTTCATCTCTCTCGCCGTGAATCACTAGCGGCGCCGCCCTTGAACCACCGTTAGGGGCCAGATTTGGGCCATATACCCTTCTGATCTAATTTATTGGCTATGTATTTATTATCGGTTTCAATCCCTATCTTTTGTCCAATAATTTTCAAGTGAAAGCATTTGCCAAACAAAATTTTTCATTTTCACCGTTTTGCCCCTTAACATTTTAACTTTTTACTCTTCTCAAATAACCCAAGACTTCTTTGCTCCAAATAAAAATTAAGAGAGAGACTGACCGCATTTGGGTGGCTGTGGTATATGTTGACGCTTTGGGAGCTGACGTGGCATGCATCCAACGAGGTATGAGTACGACAACGATGATGAGCAACCATCACCACCGTCGATTTGTAACGCCTGTGGACGTGGGCCCGTCGAATAAGCGTAAAGAGAGAGACGGTTTTGACGTTCTGAAACCGTCAACTACGAAGCTAGCCAGGCCCAGTATCCCCAGACCCGGCTCTGCGTCGCAGGCTCCTAAACCTCCCGAGCCGGCTTCGAATAATCAGCTCCTAGCCGGCTACTTAGCCCACGAGTTCCTCACGAAGGGTACTCTATTTGGTCAGCCGTGGGACCACGCTCGAGCAGAGGCTGTGCCCGTGTCAACTGCTTCCGCCGAGTCGAGGAGATTGAAGTCGTCCAGTTCCTGCAAGAAAGCCAAAGCCGAGATGAGTTCTACAGCCGAGCCGCAGACGGAGAAGTATCAAAGGTACGTCGAAGTAGCAGATTTACTCAAGACTGATGGGGCCCACATACCAGGCATCGTCAACCCTACCCAACTCGCCCGTTTCCTACAGCTGTGATGCGCGTACTCAATGCACGCTCACACACGTGGACCAAGTTCATTGGTCTGTACTTGATCTACTAAACAATACCCATTTTTCATTTCTTCTCCTCGAGAAAACAAGGTGCATGGTTGGGGGCGGTGCCTGTGTGACGAAAGAGCAAAAAAACTCTCTCTCTCTCTCATGTAGTGGCCTTTTGTAGTTTTGTGTATGTAATGTGTACATGCGTGCATGTGGCATGTATGTAATGTGTATATGCGTGCATGTGGCATGCATGATTCAGGATGATTTACAATGCAACGTCCATGCATATGCAAAGCATTGATCCAAACCTGTATTTCTGCGCATGCATAATATGATATATATATATATGATTATTGAAGATGGATAAGTACGTACTTAAAAGCTTTTAGACAAATTGTCAATGGGTTGAGAAACAACATCGCAGTATTTGTTGTTTAGAAACGGTGTTTCGGAAAGAATGAGGTTCTTGAAGTTGCTTAATTATTATAAGCATGATGTTCTATAATAGTCCCCGTTTTTGGCTTGGGAGATTCTATAGGATATAGCTAATTTTGACGTATACATGGTCAATGGCTGTGGGTGTGAGAGCTTGTATGGAGACAAGTGAAAAATCCCACATGGCATTCTCGTATTCTCTCACAATATCTCTGAGTTTCCTGCTAATCGTGTTTCTTTCTCCTATCACAATACCAATGAGTTCCATTGGTATTACGAGGGAGAGAAAAAAAGGTCACGGGTCCTCAAAGGCTTACAACTTTTTGGGCATGAGGTGGTTATAATAACTAACTACCATTTTGAAATGAAAACATATTATTCTTTAATATTTCAAAAATCTTGCCTCCCTGGCTAAACGAATCTAATATTCATCAGAAATTTTTTTATTTTCAAAGTCGACGAATGATTGTTTGGGCGTGGTCCACGCAATCCACACCAAAATCTTATCCAAGTCATTAATGCATAACCTAAAAAGGCATAAATTATTGAAAAATGCTATTTTTTTAAGAAAATTTGTATAGAAAATCCGATTAAAATAATGTGACAGTGAATTTATTATAATTAAAAATCATTATGATATGTGTTGTTTTAAAGTAAATAACTCTTATCCAACCATATCATTCCGGTGATACATTCTGTATAAATTTTATTTGTTGTCCAATATTACCTTATATATATATATATATAACTCGGGGTAATGCTATATAAGTAGAACAATTCATACAAAATTTATCCCCAGAATGATGTAGTTGGATAAGAGTCATTCACTTTAAAGCAAAACACTTATCATGATGGCTCTTCATTATATATTATTTTGATGGTGAGATTTTCTGTACAAATTTTAAAAAAAATGATATTTTCTAAATATATACACAATTATATACGAATTCCATTTAATCGTATGACCAGTAATATCTCAAAACTTTGAGCTTTATCATCATGTTACACAAAGAATACACGATAGGGGCAACAACTATAAAAAAAATGCCTCCCCACCTACCAAAGTGCTTCCCAGAATAAGGCTGTACGTGTCACGCGTGCTATGCCTTTTTCAGAGTCGTTTTGCAACAAGGATGTCGTTTAGGTGGAAAACTTGGCGTCGAAATACACCAAATTCTCGGTTGGACTTTGCAGTTTTAGGCAATACTTATCAGTTCAACTTCAACAGTAATAGCATAAAAAAATAATGTGTTGCACGGCTTGTATAATATATTTGTCAGATGGTGAAATTTTTGTACACTTTTTTAAGAGTAATATTTCAGAAACCCCCACTTTTACTGAATTTGAAGCATAGAGCATGTGCTTCCTAGGATTATACATAATGCATCCCAAAACGAAGGTTCTAAGGATTTGGCAAAATTCTTGCAATGCGTGAGGTTTTAAGTCTAATATTTCTTTACATCTCATTGTGGTCAATCATCATTCATACAAGTTTATATAGTTCATATCTATAGTAATCCTGTGTGAGATGAAAGTAGCATTAAATAATATTTTTTATTTTTGGCCCGAATTACAACAAAATAAAATAAAACATACTCCATATTCATAGAATAGAGAGGCACCTACCTCAAATTAGGTTTTAGAGTTTCCTCTCTTTTTCTCAAGAAAATATTCGATGCATGAGGCAGAATTGAGCCTGTTTCGTCTAATCAACTTCTAGCCCCCTATTTGGCCCACGAAGAGGAACACTTTCGTTTTGGTGAGAGATGAGACCCGGCTCAAGGAGGACTGTTCTTGCATCAGCCGATTCTGCTGAGCCGATCAAGCTGAGCGCTAGTCAGGACACAAAAACTGGAGCCGCAGATAGATGAGGATGGGACCACCAAAGGCAAAGGGCATGCCGAAGTAGCGAATCAAAGATGAAAGTGGTGGGGACAAGGGTACAGGGTATCCTTAACCGGACAGTGCTTGAAGTGGGCTACCGATGTGAAAGTGCTGCCAGTTCAATTTTTTTGCTTTTTTTTATTTGTCTTAGTTTATAAAAGTAGAAAAAATTAAAAAATTTTGATTTTATTACTTACAAGCTAAAAAATCAAAATAAAAATAAGTTGTATCAAATCGACCTGTGCACTCTTACTTCTTCTTGGTAGGTCTTTCACCTGTTAAGTATGGTATTTGACCCATTTAAAATTCTTATAGTTGCTGAAAAACTCAATTTAGAAGGAGAAATGCGTTTTGATACTTTCTTTGAAAATTTTGAAAATACGTTTTAAAGACTCAAGGGAAATGTTGGAAAAACTCTTGAGATATTTAATGAAAACTTTTAAAAAATTTAGGATAAATTCCTCGTAAACTTGAAATATTAATTTTTATAATTTTTTCCCCTTAAATTCTATCCAAGTATATATAAAATTATTCATATAGGTTTGCATTAAATTTTTTAAAGGTCTTTACTAATTTTTTAAATGTTTCTTTTGAGTTTTGTGAAAGTTTTCTAAGATTTTTATTAAGTTTCTTAATCGTGTTTTGCTTTCCTTTTCTCTCTATATTTTTTGACTGTGTTTTTCGTTTTCATTTCTTCTAAGATTTTCCGCCTTCACTTTCTATTTTGATAACTATCAAAATAGCTCAACCTAACTAGGGGATCCGACCAATTTGTGAGAGGTAGAGCTAAGATGATGTGATGTTTTTACAACACTGAATTGTTTTTCAAGAATGCCTTCTTGTTTTTTTTTCCTTCCAAAAAAAGACAAAATTTAATAGGTTGATATTTTTAAGGCTGTTGCTATTGATTATTACAATAAAGGAATTTTTTAATTTGATAAAAATCATGATAGAAAAAAAAAGAAGAAAAATTCAATGCCCCTAATGTATGTAAAAGGCAGAGCAAAGCCACCATAGTTAATAAGAGGCACTGAATAATCTATTAAAAGTGGCTGTTAGGTTATGGTTCAATTTTTATTTTTGTTTTCGTTTTTCATTTTTTATGTTCTAGAAAACATAGAAATGAGAGCACGTAATTATTTTCGTATGAAACCAACTTCAGAAAAAGAAAGCAAAAAACAAAAAATTGAAACCGCGGAACAAGTCCATCCCTTCTTTTCCGTCTATCCGGACCAGTAGAAGCTTAGAAGCCAAAGAAGCAAATGTTCCTCACAGTCGCAAGCAACACACAGGTTAACCCCCACCTTCTCTGGCTCTCTTTATCTAATAGTGTAATTAGACTTACAATTATGCGGTCAATTATGGGTTTCTTTCTGGCGCTAGCACGAACACCACCTGTTCGATAGTTTGCTAAACTTAACTTGCAGTTATAGATTGTTAATCCACTGCGTATCTCTGCGGACTTCCGCATATATGCCTGTACATGTTGTTGAAGCCCTGGTTTGTAAGTTTAGTTGCAAATATTATGGTGGGAGATAAAATTTAGTGGCCAAACAGGGAGAAGGAGAACAGGGTTTATGTGCTAGAGTCGTACACTTAAATGTCTATCTGTTCTTTATATATATGTTTGTGTGTGTACGTTAATTGCCAGGTTCAGCTGTGTTATGGGTCTTTTGGCATGTCTTAGGAGCTAGTTGATTGGCGTTGCCAATTCATCAATGCTGGTAAGCTTTGAAGAAAAAAAATATATTTTAAACAAATAAATCGAATTTGTTCACTGTAACTTATTAGATCTTGCTCCAGAAGTTGGTTTGATCACGTAGAGCAAATAATCCCATACCATTACTTAACTAGAAATAATATTATTTAATTTACAAAAAGAAAACTTATACAAGCTGTCGAAGTAATCCCATCCCCAACTGTCGAAAGATAAAAAAACTTAGTGATATCTTGGACCATTCATGAACATCACAGCAAATATGAATACTAGCTTGCTTCAGTTAATTCAGAGCCACTTTTGCCCTCAGCCTTTGGCCCTGCAGCGCTTTATTGCTATAATATTATGTATTGAATCAGTTAGTGGCTTCTTAAATGGCTTTGACTATTACAGTGTGCAACTGTGCATCAAGAATGGGAGTGCTTCAATAGAACATGTTTCTGCTAGATTCACATTTTTTCTCCGACGCATAGAAAATTTTTGTTTCTGTTGCCAGAAACCCGAGCAATTACAAGAAGAGCTGATTATTGGCATTTACAACAATTCTAGTTGTGTTCATTGTCTATTTCATAAGGATATGTTAGCTTCAGTCATGTAGGAGTGTGGAGTAATCCTTTTGGTAATTTAATTTTCACCAATCTGTATCAGGATTCAGGGTTGGAACTGCTTTCTCTGCACCAACAGCATTGTGATGCTTGACCTTGAGCTGCTCCTTGCATTTACAATTGTATTTTTTTTTTCTTTAGAGATGGCATAAAGATCATGCTATTTTAAGTTAGTCACGGTAAAAGATGTTTCTTTCTGCAGTGAAGCCTAACCTTGATTTTCACTCCTTCTCACCATTCTCTCCCCACAGTCCAATCCTTAACCCTATCCCTAGCCCCTATCGAAGTTTAAATTTTCTTTCCTCCTCTCATGTGAATCACAATTACTTTGTAAAACCTCTAACTTGCTTCGCCAATTCGAAGAAATCTGGTTCAGAATCTGACTCTAATCCTGGCCCAAACCTTAATTCCAAACCTAAAACAAAAACTCGACGTCAGAAAACCAAAGTTTCCCAAAATGAGGACAAAAATCCTGGCGTGATACCCCCAACTACAAACCCAAAAAAGCCCCAGCGTGGTCGCAGAAGTGAAGCGGCTGCAGTTGAAGATTTTGTGCGTGATTCACTTGAACGGACATTTGCATCAATCAGACAACAGAATTCGGAAATTTTGGAAAGTAAGGAAAATATTATGAGGGACAGAGTTGATGATGAGAATGTTTCTGATGGCAGTAGTGATGAGGATGAGGATGAGGATGAGGATGAAAGTGGTAATGGAAGAGAGAAGAAGATGGTGGTTGAGGAGGAGAGTCCAAATTGGCCACTCGACGCTGATGTAGGATGGGGAATTAGAGCATCAGAGTACTTTGAGCAGCACCCAATCACGAATGTTGTGGGGGAAGATGGTGTTGAGATTGACTGGGAGGGAGAGATCGAGGATAATTGGGTGAAGGAGATCAATTGTCTCGAGTGGGAGAGCTTTGCCTTCCATCCTAGCCCACTAATTGTTCTTGTTTTCGAAAGATATAACGGGTAAGTCTGTTGTTAATTATCTGCATTCTTACCTTTCTGTATCAAGAATCATTTGAGCACGGAAATGTTATAGTTGAAAGTTGAATTAAGTAGACATGTTTACAACAGTTTTCATTTACCTCTGCAACATGCATTCACAGCTTACTAGTGGAAAATGGAATAAATTTAACTTGCTGAAACTAATATTGCAATATGCACTTGGAAAAAATTGTTTTTGGATGTATATCACAATTTCTATGACTTAATAGGAAGGATGCAGGTGGAAGAAGTGTACATTTTCATTTTGTGGAGTTACATGTTAACAGCTAGAAGCAATTAATAGTGCTTGATAACAAGGTTTTAGATGAATGTTTAAGAGGAGAGAGCTAAATAGGCATTACTGGTTTGGTAAACTTCAAGATAGCATCAATAAACATGAATAACAGTAACGTTTTGGCAAATTTCAAGAAGTTTTGGTTTCTCTTTTGGTTTAAAGTTCATTGACTTGCATTTCAGAATTGGAATCTGTTCAAGATGAGTTTTGGAAAATCTTGAGGAGCAAATTAAGGAGTGATATGATGCAGTTTCATAATATTCACCGTGCAGAGGTCTTTCACCAGTTAAATGAAGAATTCATTGGTATATGTTCAGGGTTTTGAAACAAGATCATCATGCTGAAAAAGAAGTGGACCAAGATAGTTCACTGTATAGGCAATTTTGAGGCAATAAGATTCTTGTGCTATCAAAAATTTGGTCCGACTTGTCTACGAATAAACATCCAGTTTCAAATAGAGTTATTAGTTACGTAAATCTTTGACGTTAGCCTAGTCATTTCATGTTAGCATCTTGAAAATTGTTTATTTGAATGAGCTTCTGTAGCTAAGAAATCGGCTTATTATATTAGTAGAATGAGGTACTTGGTAAAAATTTTTGGTAATAAAATTCTCACTTACCGAAAGAAAAAAGAACTTGATAATTTAGGTTTATTTGAAAGAATAAACATGGCTTTTGTACTTGAATAGACAACCTTCCTTGGGAATATTTATGCGCTTGTTTGTGGACATCTACATGTATTATATATATGCACACGCACACGAATGTATATGTGTGCATGCATTTGAAATCAGTAATAAAAAAAATGGCTCATTAAACCTATTGAAATTGGATGTTTGAATACGAGTTCTTATTGTCCTCATGTATGGAAATTGAGGCACCATGAATCGGTAGGCACTTGTTCCTGACATGCTTTAGGTTATATCCCCAAGTGCATGTTTTTCATTTTGTCTGATAACTGAAAAGTGCTTTAATTTTTTTGAGACATGGAAATGTGTAAATTTGTGTCTGGAAGGCAATTCCAACCACAAGAATGTAGATATTCTGATTGAAATACCATTTGCTGCTCATGATACTCTGTAGGGCAACTGATAACTGGAAGGTTTTGAAGGAGCTAGAGAAAGCAATCAAGGTTTACTGGAGTGCCAAAGATCGATTGCCTCCTCGGGTAATCTGAACTTCTCACATATCCATCCACAAATAGTTTGATTTTCTTTCAGTTCTCAGTATTCAATATTTACTACATGGGCATACTTGTTGACCTTGAATTTCCTCCATTGTTTTGCTTTATAGTAACATCTTAACTCTGACAACCTTGTGTCTCCTCAAACTAGGCTGTTAAGATAGATATTAACATTGAGAGGGATTTGGCCTATGCGCTTAAAGCTAGAGAATGTCCACAAATTTTGTTTTTGCTGGGCAACAGGATCTTATACAGGGAAAAAGGTATTCATCGTTTGTTGTTTGCAATTCTAGGAACATAGCTTTGTTCTTAGGTACTGTGTATTTAGAGTGGTCTTCACATGCAGCAATTCGAACAGCAGATGAGTTGGTTCACATGATTGCACATTTTTATTATAAAGCAAAAAAGCCTTCGTGGATTAGCGATGATGCTTTATCTCCACCCTTTTAGTTCAAACATAGGTATGCCAATCGTTTCAGCTTATTATGTCCTTCTTCATGTAATCTTTTTACTCGCCATCTTGTAATTATGTATCCTTTAACTGCAGGTGAGACATATGGATGGAGTCCAAGAATAATTTGAACAGGTGTTTGAAGCAGTTGATCTGAACACTGCAACTATTGTTTGCATGCTGCTTGTACTTCATGGCGACAATGTGTGAGTTGAAGGTGTCAACAAAGAAGATGCCATATACAATCATATCTATCAGTTCAGGGAAAACTACTGTACTTTGGTTATAGTAATTTTTTTTTCTTTCTAGTTTGTATTTCACAATTACAAATTTTAAAGAGACTTTTTTTTTTTTTTTAAAGTGTGAATCATATGGATTTTGGACTACTATGCCCTATTTATTGTGTTTGTGCTTACATGTGGCCTAAATAAGAAGAAAAAAAAAGCTCTGATTGTAATATCAAGTGAAGGAGAGGATTTTTGAGGAAGGTTTTGTACTCATTGGTCGATCTTTTTAGCTAAATTGCAGCTATAAATGAGAATATGACCCAACCCCTCGACTATGAATGACTTTTTTTTGTGTTTGGTGACTGGTAATTTCGTAATTAAAATTCAAAAACTTTTATATAAATTATACACAGAATGAAGCTCAGTGAAGCTTCGCATGCTTAATTGATTGTTAGTATATTAATGATCCACTTGCCACATTCCTAGGCAAATCTAGCACTCTCCTTATTCCTAAGAGCCTGTTTGGAACTTGGGGAGGGGAAGCGGGGATCCTCATACATGGTGAATAATCAAATTCCAATTCAAAAGAGGGGAAGAAAAATTTTAAAATTTTTTCTCTATTTTTTCTTCCTTTGTTTGATTTTACTTAAAAGAGAAAGAAAAGGAAAAAGAGACAGAAAATTTTAGATCTCTCTTTTTTTCTCTTTTCTTTCCTCCCCCTTTCCTTTCAAAACTAAACAGAATAATACTTTTTCTTATTTTCTCTTCTCTCCCTGAGTTCCAAACAGGATGAGTGTAGTATATATATACTTGAGGCGGAGCACACGAAATGTATAAATATGAAAACTCAACTGAGATAGTTTATTCTTCTACTTTTGTTTTTACCTCTTTTGTTTATTTATTTCTTCATGCTATGCATTATTTTTTAATATAAATTTATAATTTGCTAAATTTTGAAATATTTTAGACATTACATTTGCCACATTTTAAACCATAACATATATTTTATGTCTATATTTACATATTCATCGTAGGGTACACAATATTTGTAAGACACACAATACTTTGAAATTATTCTATAAATATAGGCAAACTATACCCCTGATAAAGTACACGCAGTTTTACAGAGTTTTATGCAAAATCATACTCTGAAATTATTTTATAAATATAGGCAAACTATACCCCCGATAAAGTACATGCAGTTTTACAGAGTTTTATGCAAAATTAGATGACAAAACAATATTCAATCATTTTTTCGTTATACTGAATTTGCATAATAAAGAAATAAAGAAAGAAATCGAGTTCAAAATAATCACGTCTTTCCAGCTAATAGAATTTCACGAAGGTAAAAGATAAATATGATAATTATTCTCCAAAAATTATAAAAAATGAGATTAGCGAAAAGTCTAAAAAAGTAAATCATATAGCAACCAACAAATTAAATAAGTTTACATATTCAAAGGAAAGGACATGCTCCCACATAACTTATAATATCTATTAAAATTGTTTTGCATTATCAGTTTTATATATGCATATGCCTTGTCAGTTTTATTAAGTTAATCGTATAGAAGTCAATTTTTTATTTTTTAATCATAATACGTGGGAAGTCACTTTATATAGAAGAGTAAATTAAATATAAGATGCATTAACTTCAGTGAAGGTCCTTATGTGTAAGTTAATTATTGTACTGTTTGAATTCCAATGGTGGGTTAGAACAAAATTTATGTACGAAATAACGTAGTTGAATGAGAACATTTTACTATAAAAAAATAAAGCGCCAATCACCATTGCTCTAAGTTACAAAAATATTCACATTATGATGGAATTTCGTATACATTTTTATAAAAGAATAACATATTCCTAAAATTTTATTGATGAACACTCACCTGAACCCAGCCCCAGCCAAATGATTGTGTTTGGACCACATCAGTTAAAGTTTTTGCTTGAATAAGTTACAAACATCCATGAATATCAGATCCCTCTTCCATTGTTAGCATCATCTTTATTTTACGCACAACTTACTTTCAGATTGGTGTAACATCTCATCCCGTGTTTGGTTCCCGAGAAAAATGAAGAAAAAGGAAAGAAAATCAAATCATAAATATCATGGTTAACCAGTTCTGATTTCCAATAAACAAAGCTAACGTCAAATAAATAGTTGTGCCAGGTTGAATGAAATTATTTTCAAGAGTTTCTTTTTTCTTAACGTTTTCTCGGGACACAAAAGCAGCATTAGGTCATGCATGATTGCAATATTGCACTTTATACTTTCTGTTTCCACTACACAACTTGATTGATTTTTGCAAGTGGTCCACCTCTTGGACCGCTTAGCTCCCACTCTTACCGTAAGTGAAGTCCTTCGTCGCTAGCATTTTCATCTGAACATCCTCCTTTTCTGTCGGTGTCCTCTCTACATGCCTCACCTATAATTCAACAGCCGCAACCACACATAGTGGTTGGGGTCGGGCCATCTCTGACCTGTTCAACTCGGTTCCTGTTATTCTCGGACCTTCTGAACCAACATTTCCTGACTATCTCGAACGCCGATATTTCCTAATTGTCTCGGACCTTTTGAGCAAACATTTCCTGATTGCCTTGGACCTTCTGAGTTAATATTTTCTGACTATACCGAGCCTTCTGAACCACCCACTTTATGGTTTGCACCTCCTTTTACCGTTTATCCTGAGGAGTTCCCGTCTACTGATCGTGCTCCTCTTGCTAGCTCTTTTTTGTCTGATCTTTTTTGTTATCTTCTTCTGATGCGCCCACTGTTTGTCGTTCTACTTAATCTATTCTAAGGAGTCCCCGTCTGTTGATTCTGCTCCTCTTGTTAAGTCTGATTCTGGCCTCTGTTTTCGCTAGTTCTGCTCTGTTATCTTCTCCAAACTTAAGTATCTCTTTGTTTTCCCTACTTGAGTTTGAGGGGGAATAATAAAGAACTAGACTCCTCTTCCATTCTATAAATAATCTAGCGTCCCTCTGACGTCCCTCTGGCCGATCCAGCCGATCTGATCTGGCGTCCCTCTGGCCATCTTCCGGCCGACCTCCAGCGTCCCTCTGATTATTGGCTAACTGACCTCTGGAGTCCATCTGGCCATCCTCTAGCCATCCTTTGGCGTCTCTCTAACCTTCCTCCGACTAACCTAATTTGATGTCCCGCTAGCTATCTTCTTGTCGACCTTTAGCCATCCTCCGGCTGACCTAATCTGGTGTTCCTCTGGCGATCTTCTGGCCGACCTCTAGCGTCCCTCTGACTATCCTCCGGTTTACCTCTGGAGTCCATTTGGCTATCCTTCGGCCGACCTGATTTCTTTCACTTCTTTTTTTGCTATTACTGCTGCCTGTCTTCTCCTTCTACTGTGACTGCTATTCCTCTGGCCATCCTGCGGCCAACCTCCGACATCTCTCCGGTCATCCTATGGCGTCCCTCCGGACATCCTACTGTCGACCTCCAGCGTCTTTCTGGTCAACCTGATCTGGCGTCTCTCCGGCCATCCTACGGCCGACCTCCGGTATCTCTCTGGCCATTCTCTAGCGTCTTTTTGACGTTTCCATCATATCTTCTCCAAACTCAAGTAACTCTCTATTTTCTTTACTTGAGTTTGAGGGGGGCTGTTAATAAACATAATTGTCAACATAAGTTAGGCTTGTTAGGTGTAGTCTAGTCCATTGTCAAAGGTTAGGTTTGTTAGGTGATTTTTTAGGCATGTTGCCATCTTTTCTTCTCCTATATATATGCCTTACTCTTCATTGTAAATCATCTCATCCTGTACAAGCATTGTATCAATGAGATCTCTCTTCACTTACTATTTCTCTCTTGTAATCCTTCTTTGCTTTACAATGCATTGTGATTACACATGGAGAAGGAGAACAGGGTTTATGTGCTAGAGTTGTACACTTAAATGTCTATCTGTTCTTTATATATATGTTTGTGTGTGTATGTTAATTGCTAGGTTCAGCTGTGTTATGCGTCTTTTGGCATGTCTTAGGAGCTGGTTGATTGTCTTAGCCAAATCATCAATGCTGGTAAGCTTTGAAGAAAAAAAAATATTTTAAACAAATAAATCGAATTTGTTCTCTGTAACTTATTAGATCTTGCTCCGGAAGTTGGTTTGATCACGTAGAGCAAATAATCCCATACCATTACTTAACTAGAAATAATATTATTTAATTTACAAAAGGAATACTTATACAAGCTGTCGAAGTAATCCCATCCCCAACTGTCGAAAGATAAAAAACTTAGTGATATCTTGGACCATTCATGAACATCACAGCAAATATGAATACTAGCTTGCTACAGTTAATTCAGAACCACTTTTGCCTTCAGCCTTGGGCCCTGCAGCACTTTATTGATATAATATTATGTATTGAATCAGTTTGTGGCTTCTTAAATGGCTTTGACTATTATAGTGTGCAACTGTGCATCAAGAATGGGAGTGCTTCTGTAGAAAATGTTTCTGCTACATTCACATTTTTTTCTCCTACACAGAAAATTTTTGTTTCTGTTGCCAGAAACCTGAGCAATTACAAGAAGAATTGATTATTGATATTTACAACAATTCTAGTTGTGTTCATTGCCTATTTAATAAGCATATGTTAGCTTCAATCATGTAGGAGTGTGGAGTAATCCTTTTAGTAATTTAATTTTCACCAATCTGTATCAGGATTCAGGGTTGGAACTGCTTTCTCTGCACCAACAGGATTGTGGTGCTTGACCTTGAGCTGCTCCTTGCAGTTACAACTGTATTTTTTTTCCCTTTAGAGATGGCATAAAGATGATGCTATTTTAAGTTAGTCACGGTAAAAGATGTTTCTTTCTGCAGTGAACCCTAACCTTGATTTTCACTCCTTCTCACCATTCTTGCCCCGCACTCCAATCCTTAACCCTATCCCTAGCCCCCATCGATGTTTAAATTTTCTTTCCTCCTCTCGTGTGAATCACAATTACTTTGTAAAACCTCTAACTTGCTTTGCCAATTCGAAGAAATCTGGTTCAGAATCCGACTCTAATCCTAGCCCAAACCTTAATTCCAAACCTAAAACAAAAACTCGACGTCAGAAAACCAAAGTTCCCCAAAATGAGGACAAAAATCCTGGTGTGATACCCCCAACTACAAACCCAAAAAAGCCCCGGCGTGGTCGCAGAAGTGAAGCAGCTGCAGTTGAAGATTTTGTGCGTGATTCACTTGAGCGGACGTTTGCATCAATCAGACAACAGAATTCGGAAATTTTGGAGAATAAGGAAAATATTATGAAGGACAGAGTTGATGATGAGAATGTTTCTGATGGCAGTAGTGATGATGATGAGGATGAAAGTGGTAATGGAAGAGAGAAGAAGATGGTGGTTGAGGAGGAGAGTCCAAATTGGCCACTGGATGCTGATGTAGGATGGGGAATTAGAGCATCAGAGTACTTTGAGCAGCACCCAATCACGAATGTTGTGGGGGAAGATGGTGTTGAGATTGACTGGGAGGGAGAGATCGAGGATAATTGGGTGAAGGAGATCAATTGTCTCGAGTGGGAGAGCTTTGCCTTCCATCCTAGTCCACTAATTGTTCTTGTTTTCGAAAGATATAACAGGTAAGTCTGTTGTTAATTATCTGCGTTCTTACTTTCTGTGTCAAGAATCATTTGAGCACAGAAATGTTATATTTGAAAGTTGAATTAAGGAGACATCTTTACAACAGTTTTCATTTACCACTGCAACATGCATTCATAGCTTGCAAGTGGAAAATGGAATAAATTTAACTTGCTGAAACTAATATTGCAATATGCACTCGGAAAAAAGTGTTTTTGGATGTATATCACAATTTCTATGACTTAATAGGAAGGATGCAGGTGGAAGAAGTGTACATTTTCATTTTGTGGAGTTAAATGTTAGCAGCTAGAAGCAATTAATAGTGCTGGATAACGAGGTTTTAGATGAATGTTTAAGAGGAGAGAGCTAAATAGGCATTACTGGTTTGGTAAACTTCAAGATAGCATCAATAAACATGAATAACAGTAACGTTTTGGCAAATTTCAAGAAGTTTTGGTTTCTCTTTTGGTTTAAAGTTCATTGACTTGTATTTCAGAATTGGAATCTATTCAAGATGAGTTTTGGAAAATCTTGTGGAGCAAATTAAGGAGTGATATGATGCAGTTTCATAATATTCACCATGCAGAGGTCTTTCACCAGTTAAATGAAGAATTCATTGGTATATGTTGGGGGGTTTTGAAACAAGATCATCATGCTGAAAAAGAACTGGACCAAGATAGTTTACTGTATAGGCAATTTTGAGGCAATAAGATTCTTGTGCTAACAAAAATTTGGTCTGACTTGTCTACGAATAAACATCCAGTTTCAAATACAGTTATTTGTTATGTATATCTTTGACATTAGCTTAATCATTTCATGTAAGCATCTCGAAAATTGTTTATTTGAATGAGCTTCTGTAACTAAGAAATCTGCTGCTTATATTAGTAGAATGAGGTACTTGATAAAAAATTTTGGTAATAAAATTCTCACTTACCGAAAAAAAAGCGCTTGATAATTTAGGTTTATTTGAAAGAATAAACATGGCTTTTGTACTTGAATAGACAACCTTCCTTGGGAATATTTATGCACTTGTTTGTGGACATCTACATAAATTATATATATTCACATTTCACACACACACAAATGTATATGTTTGCATGCATTTGAAATCAGTAATAAAAAAAAAAATAGCTCATTAAACCTATTGAATTTGGGTGTTTGAATACGAGTTCTTATTGTCCTCGTGTATGTAAATTTAGGCACCATGAATCGGTAGGCACTTGTTCCTGACATGCTTTAGGTTACATCCCCAAGGTTATGTTTGTCATTTTGTCTGAAAACTGAAAAATGCTTTAATTTTTTGAGACATGGAAATGCATAAATTTGTGTCTGGAAGGCAATTCCAACCACAAGAATGTAGATATTTTGATTGAAATGCCATTTGCTGCTCGTGATACTGTCTGTAGGGCAACTGATAACTGGAAGGTTTTGAAGGAGCTAGAGAAAGCAATCAAGGTTTACTGGAGTGCCAAAGATCGATTGCCTCCTCGGGTAATCTGAACTTCTCACATATCCATCCACAAATAGTTTGATTTTCTTTCAGTTCTTTGTATTTCATTGTTTACTACATGGGCATACTTGTTGACCTTGAATTTCCTCCATTGTTTTGCCTTATAGTAACATCTTAACTCTGACAACCTGTTGTCTCCTCAAACTAGGCTGTTAAGATAGATATTAACATTGAGAGGGATTTGGCCTATGCGCTTAAAGCTAGAGAATGTCCACAAATTTTGTTTTTGCTGGGCAACAGGATCTTATACAGGGAAAAAGGTATTCATCGTTTGTTGTTTGCAATTCTAGGAACATAGCTTTGTTCTTAGGTACTGTGTATTTAGAGTGGTCTTCATATGCAGAGATTCGAACAGCAGATGAGTTGGTTCACATGATTGCACATTTTTACTATAAAGCAAAAAAGCCTTCGTGGATTAGCGATGATGCTTTATCTCCACCCTTTTAGTTCAAACATAGGTATGCCAATCGTTTCAGCTTATTATGTCCTTCTTCATGTAATCTTTTTACTCGCCATCTTGTAATTATATATCCTTTAACCGCAGGTGAGACATATGGATGGAGTCCAAGAATAATTTGAACAGGTGTTTGAAGCAGTTGATCTGAACACTGCAACTATTGTTTGCATGCTGCTTGTACTTCATGGCGACAATGTGAAAGTTGAAGGTGTCAACAAAGAAGATGCCATGCCCATATACAATCAAATCTATCAGTTCAGGGAAAACTACTGTACTTTGGAGATAGTAATTTTTTTTTTTTTTTCTAGTTTGTATTTCACAATTACAAATTTTAAAGAGACTTTTTTTTTTTTTTTTAGTGTGGATCATATGGATTTTGGACTAATATGCCCTATTTATCGTGTTTGTGCTTACATGTGGCATAAATAAGAAAAAAAAGAAGCTCTGATTACAATATCAAGTGAAGGAGAGGATTTTTGAGGAAGGTTTTGTGCTCATTGGTCGATCTTTTTTCCTAAATTGCAGCTATAAATGAGAATATGACCGAACCTCTCAACTATGAATTACATTTTTGTGCTTGGTGACTGGTAATTTCGTAATTAAAATTCAAAAACTTTTATATAAATTACGCACAGAATGAAGCTCAGTGAAGCTTCGCATGCTTAATTGATTGTTAGTATATTAATGAACCACTTGCCACATTCCTAGGCATATCTAGCACTCTCCTTATTCCTGAGAGCCGGTTCGGAACTTGGGGAGGGGCAGTGGGGATCCTCATACATGGTGAATAATCAAATTTCAATTGAAAAGAGGGGAAGAAAAATTTTAAAAATTCTTCTTTATTTTTTCTTCCTTTACTTAAAAGAGAAAGGAAAGGAAAAAGAGAGGGAAAATTTTAAATCTCTCTCTCTTTTTTTTTTTTTTTGTCTCTTTTCTTTTCTCCCACTTTTCTTTCAAAACTAAACAGAATAATATTTTTCCCCATTTTCTCTTTCCTCTCCCAAGTTCCAAGCAGGATGAGTGTAGTATATGTATGTACTGGAGGCGGGGCACACAGCATGTATAAATATAAAAACTCAACTAAGATAGTTCATTCTTCTACTTTTGTTTATTTAATTCTTCATGCTATGTATTATTTTTTAATATAAATTAATAATTTGCTAAATTTTGAAATATTTTAGACATTACATTTACCATATTTTAAACCATAACATATATTTTATGTCGTACATATTCATCGTAGGGTACACAATATTTGTAAGACACACAATACTCCGAAATTATTCTAGAAATATAGGCAAACTATAACCCCTACATGTAGTTTTACAAAGTTTTATGCAAAATCAGATGACAAAAGAATATTCAATCGTTTTTTCGTTATACTGAATTTGCATAATAAAGAAATAAAGAAAGAAATCGAGTTCAAAATAATCATGTCTTTCCACCTAATAGGATTTCACGAAGGTAAAAGAGAAATATGATAAATATTCTCCAAAAACTATAAAGAATGAAATTAGTAGAAAGTCTAAAAAAGTAAATCATATAGCAACCAACAAATTAAATAAGTTTACATATTTACATGAAACGACATGCTCTCACGTATAGGCCAACTTAAAATATCTATTAAAATTGTTTTGTATTATCAGTTTTATATATGCATATGCCTTGTCAGTTTTATTAATTTAATCGTATAGAAGTCAATTTTTTATTTTTTAATCATAATACGTGGAAAGTCACTTTATATAGAAGAGTAAATTAAATGTAAGATGCATTAACTTCAGTGGAGGTCTTTATGTGTAAGTTAATTATTGTACTGTTTGAATTCGAATGGTGGGTTAGAACAAAATTTATGCACGAAATAATGTAGTTGAATGAGTGCTTTTTACTATAAAATAATGCATCAATTACTATCGCCCTTTGTTAAAAAAATATTCACATTATTATAATGGAATTTAGTGTACATTTTTTTTATAAAAGAATAACATATTCCTAAAATTTTATTGATGAATACTCACCTGAACCCAGCCCCAGCCAAATGATTGTGTTTGGACCACATCAGTTAAAGTTTTTGCTTGAATAAGTTACAAACATCCATGAATATCAGATCCCTCTTCCATTGTTAGCATCATCTTTATTTTACGCACAACTTACTTTCAGATTGGTTTAACATCTCATCCCGTGTTTGGTTCCCGAGAAAAATGAAGAAAAAGGAAAGAAAATCAAATCATAAATATCATGGTTAACCAGTTCTGGTTTCCAATAAAAAAGCTAACGTCAAATAAATAGTTGTGCCAGGTTGAATGGAAATTATTTTGAAGATTTTCTTTTTTCTTGACGTTTTCTCAGGACACAAAAGCAGCATTAGGTCATGCATGATTGCAACATTGCACTTTATACTTTCTGTTTCCACTACACAACTTGATTGATTTTTACAAGTTCCTTTTGTGTAGTGGAAAGTAATCCATTGAAATTTCATATTGAGTGCAGATTTCATATTATTGAGTCCTTAACAATGAGAGCACTGAGATGAGACGGAATGGACATGTTGGGTTTGGAAGTTACGCTTGGGAAATATTTCACTAAAATTAATGCAAAAACTATTCATATAACTTTTTGGTGTGTAAACTTCTGTTCTTTTCTTTCCTCTTGATTCATCTGCTAAACAATCGAGTAGAGAAAGGTAAATAAGCAATATTCACTGTGATTCTTATGCAGTCGGTGGTTAAAAGTCAGATCCTTGCTGGTGGGTGAGGCTTGGGAACTTTCAAAAGTGGTCTTAAGGGTGGTGTCCATATTGTTAAGGCTAATCAGGTCGAAGAGATAGCTGGTATGGAAGATAGTCATTTGTTTGTCCTCTTAAATGCTGTAGAGGTTGTTGATTACTTTGTTTAAATTTGATGTAACCGTTACGATAGATATTGTCAGGAACACTTAATGCATCACTAGCATGTAGTGCTACCTTGTCATTTACCAACCCTTTCGGAGAAATCTTAAGAAGCGACAATATGTATGGAAAGAACTATTAAATTTGTTATATTTAAAGTGACTTTAGAATTCATGAAGAAATTGTTCAATGGCTTCTCCCAGTAGCGTACCTAGTAATTTCAGGAAGGGGCGGCCAAAGTTGGAAAAAAATTTAGTGGTACCATTGTACCAGGAGGAGCACTTGCATCAGCCGCACTTGTTAGTCAGGCACCGGCTGATGCTAACATTTTCGTTGTACTTTTTACCAACTATGCTACTTAGATATAGAAAAAGTAAAAATAGTAGTACTAAAAAATATAAACTCTACTTTTCTACTAAATTTTTGTTGTTCTAAATTAAAAGGACAAGGTAGAGTTACTTGAATTTGGAAAGGCAAAGGTAAATGACCTGGGTTTTGGAGGGGCAATACAACTATTTTATTATGAATACTCAAAACTCTAGGGGGGGGGGGGGGGGGGGAAGACACCTAATTTATCTTAAATACTCAAAAGCATATATGATACGAGGTAATTTTTCAAAACTTAAGGGGGGCTGTGGCCCCCACCTGCCCCCCTTATGCGTCCGGCACTGGCTTCTCCAGTTCTCCTTTCCCAGTCACATTATTTTACTTGAATTACCAGCTTGACTAGCCTGCACAACAAATTGGTCAGGTAATTTGTCATATAACCAGCATTCTAATTGTCTTGTTGAGTCTTCTCTGTACCTGCTATTTGAAATTTAGGGTCAAGTTTGCATTATGCTCTCACTCTGATTGGCAGTTGGTTTTCTTCTCAAGTATTGATATTTAAGCATTGGTCGATGTAAATTTTTTTGTTCCTGGTGTCTAGTTGTGGTACTATTCTGGAAAGTGTTCCCTGTTGTAGTTTGAATTGTTGAGACATGTTACATCCATTATTGATTGTTGATTCACAATACTACGGAATTCTAAGCAGCATAAACTTGCTGAAACTGATTTGTATATGGGTTGCATCCTCGTGATGCTTCTTTAGATAAAATTTTGGTTGTGTGGTGGTTTTTACCGTGGTTAAAGGACATGTATATCTAAGTTTCTTGTGCAAAAGCTTCAAGTCTAGAATCAGTTCAGTGTGAAACTTCCTATGTCAAGGCAACTTATTGTAGTCAAATGGATTTTGAGGATTTTTTAAAAACCATTGCAGGAGGTTAAGCTTCTGCAATATTACAATGCCCCAAACTTTTAAGCTGACATGTTTTTAAATCACTATATGTATTTTGAGATTATGATGTTTATTGTTTGCAGGGAAGATGCTTGGACAGATACTCGTTACTAAAGAAACTGGGCCCGAGGGCAAAGTTGTCAGCAAGGTTTGTTTTTCGTGTGTGTATACCTTATGAACCGTAGACTCAAGGAGTACATATG
This sequence comes from Euryodendron excelsum, assembly GCA_033060915.1. Classification (NCBI taxonomy): domain Eukaryota; kingdom Viridiplantae; phylum Streptophyta; class Magnoliopsida; order Ericales; family Pentaphylacaceae; genus Euryodendron; species Euryodendron excelsum. The sequence continues at coordinate 6,208,095 of CM065380.1, read as the reverse complement.
GATGTTATTGTGAGGTTCATCTTCATAGAGTGGAATTATGTCTTGTATGTTTAAACCAGTTATCATATTTCGGTCTATTTATTTGTTTTTTATTGATTGGTTCTGTCAGGATTTGGAAGTATCAATTTTAATAGGTTAAGTGACTTGTCAAAAAAAAAAAAAAAGGTTTAAGCATGTAACATAATTAGGCTTCAGGCTTTTTTAACTTTTTTTGACTTTAGAGAGTGAAAAATGGCCTAATTTTTTGTTTCCTCTACAATTTGCCAACTTCTTTTTACTGGAAATTTAGCAGTTTAGGCTTCTGAAGATGGATTTGTCCTAATGTTACACTGTTTCTGAGGTTTGAAGATACACCTAATTGGAAATCATTTTTCAAACGAAACTGGGTGAAAATTTTATAATGTCCTAAAGTGATTGATCTCTACCAGGTCACAAATTTGGCTTAATGAGAATACATGGCAAGGACTGTGAAGATGAGAGTCTAGTGGTACAACTATTAGAAGACCTCAAAGCCTCTGGATTTATAGTGGCTTGTTTTGTTGGATCTTATTGATATAGGAAAATTCATGAACCTGTTGTGTTGTAGTTTGGGATGGCAATGGGATAGGTTTGGTGCGGGTTCCCACCAACCCTATTAGGGCTGTATTGGGGAAACCCCTTCGCCATCCCCCTCTCGAACCTTCCATGGGTTGGGATACAAGAGCCTGATGCCGTTTATAAATGAAAATCCCAACCCAGATCCTGCCCCCATTAGGCTGTGGTTTTTAAAAAAATTTTTTTCTTTTTCTCCATTTTCTTAGTACACTATGAGGAACAGGAAACCTAGCTTTCTGATCACCATGGAACTATATTTTTCAATACATGTATACATTAGACACATAGATGAATATACAGGAATATGAATACATACACATAAATAATGTGTAGAGAGAGAGAGAGTATTTTTTTAGTGGATGGGTTTCTTTTAAATCATTTACAAATTGAGTTTCAATATCTAAGCATTTTGAATTAAATTGTGTTTAACCATTTAAATCACATAACATCAAATTTGCAAAGGAAGTAGTTGTCCTTACTATAGATGTTGTCTCCAAAGCAGGGCCATCTTCAGAAGGCAATCAACTGTATCCGTAAATCAGACTTTTCAGCTCTGCCCTATTTTCTGTTTACATAGCAAGGAGGCAGAGAATATATTATAAAGAAGAGAAAAGATTGCAATAGAAAGAAGGGAAAAGTGACGATTCCTCAAAGAGAAAACATGAAAAAAAAAATGTTGAAAACTTAGACAAGGTAAAAAACAGTGAGGCTGAAAAATAATTAAAACCAAAAGCGTAATCTACAACCTCCAGAAGAATGTCAAGGAGAGTTAAAGTGGCCTGTAAATGACCTGTAATATTGCTGACCTTTCCTTTGATTCATATTTGAATAGGATAGGCTACTTTAGTTGGTACTTTACTATGAGAAGTATAAGGGAGGTTACAAAGATGGAGGATTTTGAAGCAGCTAAATTTAGCTATTTGGTTTGACACAATTGGGCATCATTTGAATATCCTGTAGTTGGTGTGGTTAATGACAAATATAGATCTATAGGAACAATGGTATTGATCTGAAATGATTTAATAACCACTAGTCAGAGTCATAAAAATTTGTCTTTCGATACATAAAAATTGCAGGCAGCTTCCTCAGAGTCATAAAAATTTGTCTTTTAATAATTACTTTGCCATCTGTTACTAACTATCCTGCATTACAGATTTAAATTTGTTATTTTTGGAAGGTTTGCAAGATATCTGGAAAGTAGTTGTTTAACAGTCAATAACTCTATTCTTACACAGGTTTACTTGTGCGAAAAATTGTCACTGGTCAACAAGATGTACTTTGCTATCAACCTTGATCGTAAAACTGCCGGTCCTGTATGTCCCGAAACTAGCTGTGGTATTTTTGTGTTTAATGTTGGGAACATCTATATATAATTATCTCTCTCCATTTGTTTTTGCTTCATCTTTGGATAGTAGTGCTGATATTTGTTCTGCAAGGTTGTCCCAACGGTTTTCATTGGCGTGTGGGATGAATATGAATTTTTAAAATTTTGCTCTGCAATCTATTGCTTCAATTACAAAGTTATTTTCATTTGGTGTATACCAGCTATGGCAGGTTTTTTGGATTGATAATCATCAGATTGAGTCTGTTAATGTTATGATTAAATGCTTTCTTTTTTCACATCGCTCTTAAATATTTGTGGATGACTTGATATCTTTATTCTACCTAGATGCAAGGAGTATGGTCATGGATTATGGTGGTATGCTATAAGATCACTCTGAATGGCTTTAACTTCTTCACATAAGCTGTTTTGTCTAATTGAATATCCTTTTGTTCATTCTGCCCCCACCCCCCACGAAGAAAAAAACAGTGTCGCCCTCTGAAGTTGGAGTCCGGTGACCACCACCATCTGCCCTTCGAAGTCCTAAACCAGAGTTCCATGACCCACCAGCTGCCCTCCAAAGACCTAAACCAGAGTTAGGCGACTGCCGCTTGTCACCCTCCGAAGTCCTAAACTAGAGTCCAACAACCACCACGAGCCGCCCTTCGAGGACCTTCAGAGTCATGTATTAGAGAACATATTTAAAAAATCTAGGAGAATTATGTATATATTTGTTGATTCCAAAGCATTACTTTCTTTTTGCCCAGAAAATATTGAGATATGTTCAGTTTTAGCCAGGATCAAAACTTTGAAAATTACCAATTAGTGGTATGTCACAATTTGTGGTCCAAGTGGATGAATCTATCGCTAGCAGTTGTGGCTCCTACTATTATGCCATTGTTTGTGGTTTCAGGTTGCCAGTTGTTTCTCTCTCTCTCTCTCCACAGTGAAGAACATCATACAAGGCTCTTCTAAGGGGTTTAGAGCATGGCTCAAACTTCAGCCTAATTTAGAAGGTTTCCTAAAGGCTACTTGGGTGTTCTTCACGTTATTCTCCCTTTTTTAAGTGTATTGCCCGCCAAAGTTGAGAAGAATGACCTCACGTGAGAGAGAGAGAGAGAGAGAGAGAGAGAGAGAGATGCAACTTAGAAAGGGATCTCCAATGCAGATATCTTGTATCTATCTTCATTGCTTCTATGGTTGTGTGCTTGCTTGCAACTTTTACCATTAGTATTATCATAAGAGCTCTATACCTTCAAAGTTGTCGTGGAATCCACCCCCTCTTCTCTTCTCTTCTTAAAATATGTGACAAGGAGATTGGAACAGGATATCCATTGTGAAAGATCTTGTTGAGGTACTTGAGGCCTTAGAGGGTGTATTGCCTAATAAAATTGGAAGGTATGAAAAGAGCACATTTGGTAAAAATTTTATTTTAATCCTACATTGGCAATATAACATGATTTGATATTTTCTTTAGTAAAAATCCTTTTTCTTTATTAAGTCAGAAATTATTCCCACTGCCCTGCCTTGATGTTCTCTGGATCCTGCTTGAATGCTTGTTCATGAAGTTAGACATTTATTTTGATAACACCCTGTTTGATTGGTTGCTCTACGTGTTGATTTCTTTAATTTGCATTATCTGGTCTTGCATATTATGCCTTCTTGTTTCCTACAAAATGAATGTTCTAAAGTGTAAGGTGCTTTGGGCATATTTTGTTCTCCAGCTCATAATTGCTTGTCGGAAGGGTGGAACCAGTATTGAAGACCTTGAAGAGAAATTCCCTGACATGATTATAAAGGTTGTTAGTTGGATTTTTTTTTCCTGACTTGCTTACTTTACTTCCACAATGAGTTGTTTCCATGCACTATTACTATGTCTGATTCTCTTGTGTTTTTTTCTGCTCAGGTGCCTATTGATGTTTTCAAGGGAATTACAGATGAAGATGCTGCCAAGGTCGTAGATGGATTGGCTTCCAAGATGGCTGACAGAAATGCTTCAATAGAACAAGTGAAGTTGTTATACAAACTTTTCTGTGAATGTGACTGCACGCTGTTGGAAGTAAGCATTATTAGCTTATACTTTTCCTGAGGCTGCTCAAGTTTAATCATTTGATTGGTCTCTTTGGTTTCTAGAATTTCTTCTCTCCAATATATATCTCAGCTTGAACCTTTGTTACATTTGACAGATCAATCCCATTGCAGAAACTTCTGATAACCAGTTGGTAGCTGCTGATGCAAAGCTAAACTTTGATGATAATGCTGCTTTCCGTCAGAAGGAGATATTTGCTCTTCGTGATCCAACGCAGGAGGATCCTCATGAGGTCTGGCTATGCACTTTTGTTACTATGGCATATGTAATTTTTAAGGCCCTGGTAATTTTGGCTATAATCGAATTTTGACATGCAACACCAGCTGTTAGCTTGAATAGTACCTCCGGCCATTGTCAAAGGGGGAGTTGCAGGATTCAAGTTCTGGTTGGGATGAGGATGCGTGTGTGTCTTGTGCAAGGCAGAGAAAAAAATTACGACAGATTATAGGTTTTTCTGATTAGATCATGTTCACATACCAGAAGAGTGCAGCATAACAAGCAACAGAAGTTAGAACTTGCAACCCTTCGTCTATGCCATTTTGTTGCATAAAGTAGTCGCAACTCTTGATTGTCATTTTTGTTGTGTTTTCAATTTCTGACAGGTTGCTGCTGCAAAAGTGGATTTGAATTATATTGGCCTAGATGGAGAAATTGGTTGCATGGTGAACGGTGCTGGATTGGCTATGGCTACAATGGATATAATTAAGTTGCACGGGGGAACTCCTGCCAATTTTCTAGATGTCAGTGGGAATGCTTCTGAAGACCAGGTAATTCTTTGGTTTTAGGATGCTTGCTTAGTATTGCAAACAGCATGTCATTGGCTCTTCATAAGAGATGATTTTGCTATATTCTGATAGCAGTTTGATGTTGATCAAACCTAAATATTGACTCACCCCCTCCCTCCCCCTTAACATGAATGTGACGCAGGTCGTGGAGGCTTTCAAAATTTTGACTTCTGATGAGAAGGTGAAATCAATTCTGGTGAATATATTTGGAGGAATAATGAAATGTGATGTAATAGCTAGCGGAATTGTCAATGCTACTAAACAGGTGAGTTCTGCATCAGATTGATTCAAGTCATATTCATGACAATTGCAATCTCTTTTAACTGCTTCCTGCCTGTCAGTTTTTGGCTTTGAACCAGAAAATCCTGTGTTTACTTGTTCTTTTTAACAGGTTTCATCCCTTTTTATTAGATAAGCTAATATTCGAAATATAATTGTAATAGTATGATTTGATGATATCTGGTGGTAGGAGAGAGAAAAAAAATTAGACAATTCAGTACTTTCTTAGGAATTAAGATAAAGGGGAACCTCTTTGAGTTCAGTGGTAATTGAGGTTGAGTTCCTTGGGTTTTGTTTTTCTTTTTTTGGCCCTTGGACTTTGGAAGTATAATAGTTTTCTTACCTACATGCCAGTTGTGGCACAAGTGCTAACTTTTCTGAGGGGCGTTATTTTTAATTAAGGTTCAATTAAAAGTACCAGCAGTTGTTCGACTTGAAGGAACCAATGTTGACCAAGGGAAGAGAATTCTGAAGGTAAATTTGAATCTGGATCTTCACTGTCTCCGCCAATTATTAATGTAATGAAAAGAAAAATCAGATGATGTTTTGACCTCAAATCTGGTTGCAGGAAAGTGGCATGATACTCATCAGATGAATTTTTTTTGTGGCGGATATACACAGCTGCTGTTTCAGCTAAATTTGGAATTGATATATAGAAACGAGTGATGGAGGCTGTTTTAATATCAAACTTGTTTAGTCTCTCTCTCAATTCGACGAATGGTGGTGTAATGTGTTACAAGAACCCAGCCATCCCAATTTAGGTTTAATTGCTGTAATGTTCGGTTCAAATGTCACAGAATCAGAGTTATATTTTCATGTCACATTTATTGTAGATAACATACCCTACCATTGCCCCATTACGTGGTCCAAAGATCAGTTATTCTTTATTTACTGCAGTTCCTGATGATGTATTGAACCCTCCATATCTCATTTATGCTCGTATTTTGATTTCACGTCGCTGGTATTTTCTATCTGTATCAATAAAATTTAGCCCACTGGTTGCTATATCCACACTACAATGAATTGGAGTAAGGAAGGAGAAGTACAAGTTTTTGTGCCATCAACAATGGAGTTGAACTAAACATGCAGATCGTATTAAAACTTTCAGTCATAGCAATTCTTTGTCGTGTGAGTCTGCTGATTCTGAGACTGGTAAAATTGACTTATGGAAAAAGACAGCCCTATTAAGAAGAACGCATAAAGAAATGCACATACAATCAAACAAACTATAAGACAATCAGAAATAGGAAATTAGGGGAAAACATTACTAGAACGTTAATCACATGATTAGTCTGATACAACGAAGAAAGCCAAAGAACATTTTAATAAAAGTTGTATTCTTCCAACAATTCCTTGTTCTTTTTTTTCTGACCCAAACACAATATTTTTTTTACTTATCAAGTTCTACACGAGTAATTACAAAGTCAGGGATATGCTGAGGGCAAGCAGAACCGGGCGGTGGAGGGCAATGGCTCCTGACTAGTGCTAAAGTAGCCAAAAATTTAGGTGAGACACGAAAATAAGACCCCCGGGACTAACCAATGATTTGGAAGAAAAAAATGCATTGTAGGCAAAACTTCACCAAAGACAAAAGAAAGCCGATAGGAAACTCTACCAATGGCCAGTGGTCAGCAATGGAAACACCTCTATACATCGCCCTTGTCTTCTCCAAGTGAGGCAACCTAACAAAATAGACAACTAAAATGACACCTAGGGTTTCTTAAACACACATGAGGTGTATGAAGAGCCAGTTTTGGGCAGGTTGCCATAAATCTGACCCCGTTCAAAACACAAGCCAAGTTCACATATTCCTTCCCAAAACCACCCATACCCTGATTACAAGCACCCCGTAGGGGGAGGGTGCATGAATAAGCCATCCCGTTATCATCCCCAATGATGTGGCTCCTCTTTGAACAGCACTTATAACTCTGAAAAGCAACTCTTGCTTCATCATTATAACCTTTAAGTATCTGGGAGACACCCCTCGCTTCTTGGCGTTTTACCTTAAAGGGCAATGAATATCCTTTCTGCAGCGTGCATACAGAATAATTTGGAGTTTGAACATTTTACATGCTCGCTACATAATAATGTTCTGTTTGCTTACAACAATAGTAAATACAAGAGAATGCTAAAAGAGAGGTGCATCAAGATCATCTTCTACCTTATTATCTTGGCATTTCTTGAGAAGTTGGAGTTGACGTCGCAAGTGCAATACCTGCCACATCCAAAATGATGAGAAATCTACTGCATGGAAGTTAGAAGTAAATTCCACAGCCAAAAATATAGTGTACCATATATAGACATCAATACATAATAATGACAAATCTACTATATTGAAATCATTAGTGATCTTTTTTTCTTTTATTCTTTCCCTTTTTTTTTTTTTTTATGCTCAGCAAGTCAAACATGAACTTGGCAGAGACAATTACCCATCGATTATATCTTTATTAAGCAAAGACGAGGCTTTGTCTCACCAACAGCTTAGATATGGTAAGATTTTTGGTCTGACAAAAGAGTATATGCCAAATGCTGCCAATCGGCAACATCTCTAACAGATGACAGGCAACTGCAAAATGATGATATAACTGAATGTCAAGAAGGAAAAGTTCAATCAGATCACATGGTGCCCTCAATACTTACAAAAGAGCATCACCATATCCTGCGATAGTTACAAGAGCAATGCTAGGAACAGATGTTTTGTCTGTCACTTTCCAACAGTCGCACCCTGGTGGTAACGCGTGGCACTTGCTTTTAAGGCTTTTATTGGCAACCGGAAGTAAAATAAACACTGCACAACTTCTCTCTCTTCCTCTTCCTTTCTCTCTCTAGCACTCCAACACCTCACAGTCACTTTCTCTCTCTGAAAATCATAAACCAGCCTCCCTCTCTCTAGAACCTCCCTTTCTCTCTCTATAGCTTGCAGCCCCAAATTGCAAATCAGAATATCGTTCACCTCTCTCCCGTCTGCCTCCTTTTCTCCCTTCAGCACACCAAAAGCCACCATGGCAGCCACCCTCCTCTCTTAGAAAAGCAAATCAACGGTCCAGCCCCCTTTCGCTCTTCACTCCCCCTCTTCTCATTTATTCCACCACACCACCTCCTGATGGCATTAGAGAAACCCAGTTGCCATGGCCAAACTGGCTGTCACAGCCTCATTGATACACACCAGCCAATACCCCCTCTTTACTCCATAACAGCCGCCACCACCTTCTCGGACTATCCTTCGCGTCATAGAACCTGGTTTGACTCGTGAGCGTTAGATTATCCCTGAAGCCTCGGTCTCTCGCACAGCGACCTTATGGTTGGATTCAGTTGATTCGCTTGGTATGTTTGTGTTCATGTGACAGAATCAACAAACCCACCTCTCTCCCCCATGTTCTAAAAATCCCTAACAAACCTCGACACAGATAGGAACATAAAATTGGAAATCTTCAAAACTACTACTCCATAAATGGGAGCACTTAATATTTTTGTGAGAATGAATGAAGAATTAGGAATGAAAAAAAAGGAAAGGAAAAACATTCAAGTTTGGAAGTTCGAGTTTAGAATCTTTGAATGAATCCCAATGGATTTATAATGAAGGGAAAGGGTGAAATCAAGAGGTGTAGATCCAGCGATGACGTGGTTCTAGAAAATATTACAGTAATATAAAGATGGACTTTGAGAAAATATAGGTGGGTTGATTGTCGAGAGAGAACCAACAAAACCATCAAAGGGGTAAACTTCTGATGCTTATCCTGTTTTTTTTTTTTTTTTTTTTAAATTTCTTTTCAAGTTTGCTTATTTATTATTTTTTATTTGAGTACCGGCATTGATAGGTGACCAATGATTTACCTTCTAGTGGAACACGTGTTGTTACCAGAGCGACTGTTGCTTAGCAATGGACCAAAAGACTGGCTAGCATTATAATTTCAATGTTGGTATTCCCAAGCATGGTGTGCAGTTGAAATTCTTTTAAATTCACATGGGTGGTGATGCTATGTATCTTACTATGTTACACAAACATATATATGCATGCATCCTGTACATGATACGAAAGAAAGATTGACCAGTGTTCCTAATGAGGACTCTGAAAGTTCAAAATTTAAATTTGTACACCATCAAATAAACACACAGCAAGAAGTTACATCAGAAGATAAAAGTAAATGTACAAGAAAATGAAAAATACCTGAAATAGAAAATCATGCAGTCCCTCTCATGCTTCACCAAGTATGCATATGTGTACATAGATGCAGAAACAAAAAGGCAACTAGAAGGGAGTTCATCTACTCATATACAAACCAACTAGAAGGGAGTTCATCTATTAATCTACAAAGAAATAATCCAAAATTGACTTCAAGAACGTATTTTTCTTTTGACAAGTAATTCACTCCAAGACACTACAAAAGTTTGACATTATGATAAAGCTTCTATTCATTTGAGTTAAAGTAAAATCAAAATTAAAAAAAAATTATCATGAAAAAGAAGCTAAGAAATGGTACATTAACCAGAAAGTGTATCACAACCAAACATATTGTTCTCCTTCCTTTATGAGATGCTACACTAATCTTTCATATTACCCATGAAAAGACTTCTAGGAGAAATGCAAGCATATTTTCAAATACTCAAACAAGAAGCTACCAGTTTAACTACAAGTACAAATGCAATAAAATTACTTAGCAAAATACTAATTTAATATAGAACAAAGTAAGAAGCAGCAATAAGAGAAGATTAGGAACCAATGTCAATCCATACCTCCTCCTGAAGCAGTGTAGGAAGGTTTTCAGTTGAAACAAGGCTACATATTTCCTGCAAAAGCTTCTCTTCTTTTATATCAGACCATGTTTGAGGAGGCAAAGCCAATAAAAGGACTGTCAGAACATCATTGCTCGCTGGGTACATCCCATTGCAATTAGTCGGGCTACAACCACAGGAACTCAGCTCTGTTTGAGATGAAGGGACCAGCACATCAACCCCTTGCTCGCCATTACGATTCACCACCGTCCCAGACACCACTGTCACAGGCTTGTCACCATTAACTTTAAAGCATTGGATACTTGTTTCCCGACAGCAGAACCCATTTGATGAGCCTGACATCCCAGACAAAAGCCCTGCCCCCTGGCAACAGACACGTGCTGCAATATCAGACAAATTATCTTTGTTCGCTGCCCTTGGGATGGTTCTGCAACATGATCTCTCTGAAGATAAAAATTCTGTCACGTGTCTATAAAGACCAGTCTCCTGCACTTGTTTCAGTACCTCTTCCTGCAAACAAGAAATTGCCTCTAAAATTTCAACAGGCAGTGTAGTAAACTATGGAATGAGAATAAATTACCAAATAATAAAAATGGGGACGCATGTTACTGGGTGGATTTAAGTTATAAAAGCCTTGACATGCCAAGCCAAAAAAAAAAAAAAAAAAAAAAGAAACCTTGACAGCAAGTCTTCGTTTCTCTTCTTGGCTCAGGCTTTGACCACCATCCTCCTCTCGTCTCCGAACTTCCACAACCCACTTGATGAACTCCCCAAATTCTGAAGGGAGAGACGATAAAACAACAGAGAGCACGTTCTTAATATCTCTCAGATCCTCTGATTTTAATAGGCAAGGAACATCATCCACTAAGTAATTTGCAATGCTGATCCAACTCTCATGTTTACAGCTCTGCAAAAAATTTCAGAGCAATATGCTTCATCAGTACAAGAGCTGACCAATGCTGAAGAAAGCTCAAAGCTTCCACACCATACAGAAAAGATAATTTACACCATCAAATGTACCATGCTATCTAACAAGGTAGATGCATGCATGAATCTAATTTATTCATGCACATATAAATGCCCACCTAGATAACATGCTTTCAAGTGAGAGGTTACCGAAGTAAGAATTGTTCACATGAAACAACACCAATATATGCTAGTTGACCATGGTACCTATGAAATATCATCATGAATTCATGTGCACAAATTTCAAATTCCGCATTCCTTTTCTATTTCTGGCATAAACTAAGAAAAAGAAAGGATGCCTGTAATTTCAATGGCTGCAAATTAATTCCATTTTCTTGTACATGATAAATAGAAATCATTAACAAGTAGAATACAATTTTATTGCGTAGGTTATGAAAGGGACCCATGACTCCATCTTGTAAATCATCTTTCCCAGAAAAATCATTATGATCTGATGATTAGAAATTTCAGTATCACCAAACTCTTTGAACCACAAATTCTAGATGTCTATGGAAGGTGTTATAAACATTTTTTTTTTTAGTGAAATCTATAAGTCTGTAACAGAATTCCACACTCAAAACCAGGAGCAAGAAAAAAATATAAAGGGGTAATTAAATTTCACCTCCCTATGATTTGGCCCAAAAACACATGACCCCCTTGTAGTTTAAAAGTGAACACAAAATCCCTTGTCCTTTGGATTAAAGTGCAAAGGCTGACGATGTTAACATTTTAAGCAAAAGTCCAAATTACCGTCACTCTTTTTTAAATACATATATATCAATGCTTGCAACTAAATGTATATATTAATCATTTATTGGTTAGGCCAAGTAGATTGGATTAGTTTCATGAAAATGATTCTAATACCTTACAAAGGCAGTGTACCCCTTGATGAACTCTTGAGGGAGAGAGAATTAGAAAGCTTTTTTTTTTTTGCTTTTATCTCAGCAACTCTGGTTGGAAAATTATAGGAAATGGCTTTCCACATCTTGACAGAAAATTGAACAAGTTATGCACTTTGTATTCCATTACATTTTTGCCTGACAGAATCTTCCACAAACTGAGCTCTAGCCAAGGCCATAGGGTCCACCTGTATGACCGCCAACCAGTTCATTTACCTTGCGGCGGGGAAGAGGTAGGAAACTCTGTCGAATTCACCCAAGAGAAATTTAGCTAAATGAGTGAGTGCTCCACTGTATGCGGCCTCTCTTTTGGCCGGCACCGGTGATGACGAGATTCAACTGTTGAGAACAAAGCCAAAAGAAGAAAAAGGGGTTGTGCTTTTTGTGTCTGGTTGGAGCAGATAAATGGGCAAATTTGTACTTTTCATGGTCCATTTTGGGAGAAAAAGTTTCACTCAGCGCATGTGAATCACTGCCATTTAAGATTAACAGATTCTGTCCATTTAACACTTTAATCCAAAGGGACAAGGGGGCTATGCGTTTACTTTTAAACTGCAAGGGGGGAATGTGTTTTTGGGCCAAACCACAGTGGTATAACGTAATTACCCCAAATATAAATGAACACATTTTTTGATATGTGAGAAAAATGTAAGTGAACATAACCAGGACCAAAATACATCAATGAATCCTTAATCAAAATTGGCACACATGCACATGCGTGTGTTAGCAGGTGAAGACATTGACATTGCCCAACCATGTAATTGAATCATACCAGGGTGTAGAGCAGTGCTGGTGCTCTATGAAGCCTAGCAATTAGCATGAACCTGGAAAAATTATCAAACTTCAAAAAGTTAAACAATAACTTAAGACAGTGGAGTCAACTTTGAAAGACATGCAAACATTTAATAGTATCAGAACAAAAGTAAGGATTAGCAATGTAAAAATCAACAGGAAGAAAACCAATTGACAAATAAAGGGAATAGTCAAATAGATAGAAGCAACAACTGGATTAGCAGAGTAGCATATATTACACGGTGTACATAAAAAGATCAGATGGGCATAGATAAAAGACCATGATAACTATTTCCCCAGGGGCACTTCTATTTTCATGTTTTTGGTTCCTACAGCACAGAGGCGAAATGCTCACCCTTGGTAGACAATGATTAGAAGTTGAGCTAGCAAGCTATCTCAACTCTGCATTTCTATGTATCAACATATGATATCTGACCGGAAAGAAAAACACAACTTATCTGTCAAGATTAAACAAAGATATGTTTCAATATATGACAAGATTATCATTGTTGACTGTAATTGAATCGATGCTATCAAACTTCTCTAGTACATAAAGATAGTTTCTACTTCTCATATAGGAGTTTGGACAAGAAGTAAGACAGTTCCTCTGGAACTAATACTTTTGTATCTATGAAACATAAAATAGCAACATTATTAAGAACTTATGTTCTGTGTAATTATACCTATTGATTTCTTGATTAAACAATTACTAAAAATAAAAAAATCACCACCAGTATTTCATGAAATGAAACACCCAAAAGATGAATTGCTTCCAAGAAGAATATCCAAAATAGCAAAGATAAGGTAAAGTTGAATATGTCTCAATTTACAAAATACAGCATGTCTACCACTTGCATAGTAACACATCAGATTGAAAAACTGCTTCCACAAAAAAAAAAAAAAAAAGTCAACCATGACTGAGATAAGGTGGTCTTATCTTTTACTAGATGAAGCATACACAAATACATACCCCCTTTGTAGGCCACTTGCTTCATCAACAGTATTCATGGCTTCCCAAAGAAGTGAGAGTGGAACCCAATGAGGAGGATACTTAAAACGTGCAACATCCAAAATCAGTGCCATGTCCTTTCCGGCATGGTAACCACCAATAGGTGAAAAGTGACCAGCTCCTGTCTACAATAAAAATCAATATAATTCAATCAACCTTTATAAAATAGGAAAAGAATGTAATAGCACCAACAAACATTATATGGACCACAGAATAATTCAAAGATATATTTTCTCAGTATTTGTGAATATTATTCACCAGTCAAAGTAATATATGGTGTATCTGATATGATAACACAGAACTCAAGCCACAAAGCTAAGATGCGTTATTCATAATTTTGTTTGCCTAGTCAACCCCTCTTTTTCTTTTTTTTTCTTTTTTTTATAAGTAATCAACCAATCCTATGTGTCTTCAAATGAGAAAATACTATGTCAAAGACAAGTCTTCCAAAAAAGAACGTACATAAAAGAAGATGGCAATTCAAATCAGTAGAACCTCCCGAATGATGGGGGCAAAATATTGCATTAATGATTTTTTTTTCTTTTTTATATTTACTCATATCACACAAGTCAAAACTCGTTAACGACTTCTAGACAAGTACTAGAAACAGTGGGCATCCTGCCCTTAATAGACATACATTTCTATGCTTAGAATAATGAGCTCCCTAGAACTTTTAACCCAACCTAAATTATCCCCTTCTCAACAGAATTGCCCTAGGCATAAGTGCCTTGAGATCCATCCATACCCACTCAAGTTGCCTAAACCTGTAAACTCAGTATATCTCGAGTGAGCAATCAGCCCATGACCCAACAGAAGAATTAGAAACATGGAAGAAGATAAAGCGGGGCCAGGCCGCCCCTGACTTCAAAACCCCCCCTTAAAACTTCACTGATTCTTCAAAATAAACCCAGGCTGCCACTGTTCTTGCAAACAACCCCCCTCCCAACACACACACACACACACACACACAGAGTAGTTGATTAATGAACACAACCATCAAAGTCCAAGGCAATAGAAGCTATCCCTTAGATAAACAAATCTTCCATAGTCATGATATGTTGGTGCTGCCAACATCACGTCATACACAATTAACTCCTTTTCTTAAATCAGATGATGAGAAATTCATGAAGCCTGTGTAAGCAACTTAATATTATGCAAATGTTGAAGTAGAACGACTGAAATCCACTCATCAATAGTATAGATGCCAATAACTATCAGTGACCAGCTGATATTCAATTGATTTTCCCTGTTCCATCAAGAAAAAACCAATATTCTGAAGGGAAGAAGCAGCATCAGCACTTCAATCCACGAGCACAAACTATATATATGCTCCCAGATAATCCCGAAACAATATATCATGCTAACATAGACCTAATATGACATTATATGATGATTTAGACGAGAATTAGGGTAGCCATCTTCTAGTTTTAATGGGAAAGATGTGATTTCAATATCAAATATGGCAACATATAATTAACTAGTAGGATGCATTCAATCCACATAATTTGATTCCCTACATTTCTTTTAACAAATGGGTGCTTAAATCTTTTTTTTTTTCTTTTGGTTTTCTTAAGCTATACTTCTTGGTGGAAATTGTTACCGAAACCATTATTCAGAGTGAAGAGAATTTTAAAAGGATATGGATTTTCTACAACTTTATGAAAAGAACTAATTAACATAACGGAAGCCTCAAATTACTTTATGAGAAGACATTCCGTCCATGAGTCTACCCAGTTATTCATATGTAATCAGTGCATGGGGCAATACCGAGAGAGAGGGAGGAGGAGGGAGGGGGGGGGGGGGGGGGGGGGGGGGGGGGGGGGGGGGGGGGGGGGGGGGTTTGTTTGGTTTGGGGGAATGCGCATGTCTAGTTCTGGCACTTCAAAGAAGCTGATATTTCCATTTGGAAGGACACCTCTCCATTGATATTTCTACTGCATAGTTACTACCATGTGCATATTGGTCCACTAAAATGTGTCAAACATGTCAAAAATAGCATTTTGCAGAGGAGTACTATTTGAACTTGTAACTTTGCACCAGCCTTAGTTGTTTTCTCACTTGTAATAGTATAAGCGAAACAATATTTAATAAGCATTGATAGCATGCCAATTTGAACTTACTACTATGACTATAAATCAATAATGCATTCAGCATTGAAGACCCAAACCTAGGGGTGGTTTTGGAAGAAAATTTGAGCTGGCTTCAATTTTTCTAGCTATCCATTAGTATATTTCACAATGTTATAATATAGACCAAATGGTAACTTCTCTGGCTCTCGAAAACTTCATAATGGAATTGAGTATTCTAATACACTTGATCATTGAGTCATGATTAAGCATGCTCAAGATCACAGGTTTCTCTCTCTTTTCCTTCAATTATAAAGATGAGAATTGAGAAATGATAAATCTGATCAAGCTCACAAACATCTGATACTCTTATGTCATAAGAGATGGAGGAGGTAACATTTACATCTGGGGCTAGAATGCATGGCACATAAAGGGAAAATGCTAAGAACTGGAGAGGGGGGGGAAAATAGTTGACCTTGATAAATACCTGCTTAAAACTCCCTCTATGATATGATGAGATCACATGACAATCATCCGAAGTGGAACAAGCCATGACATACTTACGAAAATCATCAATGGTGCTTTGATTTGTGCGAAAAGCTTCAACTTTTGCTCCAGCACACTGTGCCAAACATACAAGCTTTCCAAATGAAATGCCTTTAGCTTTAACCATTTCCAAAGGCTCACAACAATCCAACATGGATTCATCAAACCATCTCCAAGGCCCTACATGAGAATGTGACAACCATGACACATGAATTTAGAAAATCAAAAGAAGAAGAAGAAGAAGAAGAAGAAGAATAAGAAGAAGAAAGAAAGAAAACTGTAGTAAGGAAGATATAAATATTCAAAAAATATAGATATGTGAAACAAAATTCCCCATTCACGATTCCGCTGTAGTGTTCACAGCAAGTGAAACAGGCCTCTTACTATGCATGATGAGTCATTTATATTCCACTTGAAACTAACAGCAATCAACTATGAAAATAAGCATCAATAATACAGGAAAATTTAAGTTACATAAATTAGAAAGCCTGATTACATGGGGTTTAACAGCATTTTGTATGTAATACATAAAGCAAAACCCTTGCAACAGCGTAAAACAAATCCAGTATTTCACCATAAAACTGGATAATTGAGAAGTTACATCATCAATCAAAATAAATTAGTCTATGCCAATGGTACAAACAAAATAAAGCTCAGGCACTTAGCTTACTATTCTTTGCAAGCAGTTAAAAGCATTAGAATTTAGAACTATATCCATTTTTGTTACATCAACAAAATTTTAAACCTGTGTGAAGTGGATTGAACTGAAAATTTAGCAACTGCACCACATAAGATATTTGACACTTGTCCAAAAATGAAAAGGTTCTTTGATCTCAATAAGATTTAATTAGAAACATATGTATGTATAAAAATTAATGTGCATGTCTTTATACACCTTTGTGAAGACATCCGTATGAATAAACATACAGAAGTGCATTTTAGAAGGTCATTCCCTGTAGTTAGTAGCATGAACTCCAGACAACCACAAAACAATGAGCTTAACCCTCCACCTATACAGGTAGTCTCAGGCAGTCTTAGTCAAACTACCATGAAAACTGGTTTACTTTATCTCTTACACACTTCATATAGATAGCAACCCAAAACATCTACAGACGACGCCACTCCTGCATGGGTTCACTCAAAATTCAAACCTAATTGATCTAATTTGACCAAAATAGAACAGTCCACCCCAGATTTTAGCCTCAAAGTCAATGCTTCAAGTTTACCAATGAAGAATGCTGAAACAATGGAGAATGTCAAACGCCTATCAGCCTATGTTAAACACAAATAATGTTCTAAAGGACCAAAGGTCCCAAAGAGATGTTTGCAAGGCCTCCATGCATCACTCAAACCATTCCATTTTCTCACTGCTAGTTTAAACAGTTTAAAGCACGCATATGCTACTACAAAAATATTAGGAATCACCTTTCCATTTTCTTCCCGGATCGATAGCAAGGGCATTCAAGACCATGGAAAGGCTGGCTAATCCACAATAGGCAGGCTCTGATTGTGTCTGAAAGTAAGAGATCAGCTTGAAAAAGCCTTCCATCGAACCACTTTGAATGGCCTCTAAAAAGAGTTGCTGCAGTTCCAAAATATAAAAGATGATTGATCACAAATAGAGATGATCAATTAGGAGTACCATTTTTTCATAATAAGAAGCACTGGCTGTGACATCATACTTACAATTATTGATAGGCAGCAGTTCACAGTGAAAAATAAAACATAAAAGAAAAGAAAGGAAATTCAAATACTCCCCAGTTCAATAATTTCTGCAGATCTACCCCTTTGAGACTCCGTATGTAGATGTAGGTATTTATTCCCAAAGATGTCATCAGAAGTGCATTCAGGGTAAGAGTTGGCAAGCATTGCAATGAGAGGTTTAAGGATTTGGAGCATATAGGAAGGGATGTGCATGTTCTCAATGAAATTTCTGAAAGATCAGGCATATATCTAATTCCAAACCATGAGAGAAAAGAAAAACTTATCATAAAGTAACATTAGTAGTATGTTATGTCCAGGATTTGTAAACAATGTTAGTCATTATTTCTCTGTCCTTCCCCTGTGACATTTGTTTGTAGATTTAACTCCACCACTAGGGTGTCTTTTGCTTCTTTTTTAAAATTTCATAAGACTAAATTTTGTTTGAAGGTAATTCAAGGTCTGCCATGAGAAGAGCAGTATCGCAGGTCAAAGCAAAAGCAGCATCAGAATTCAATAAATAAGCTACCAATTTAGTCATCATTCATTGCCATAGGGAATAAACAAGGATGCCGCATGAGAAAATCATGAAGAAGAATAGAGAAGACAAACCCTTACAAGTTGTTGAACCATTTTTTTCAAAATAAAGGCTTGAAATAGGTGGCATTACGGTTTCCATCCATCCCTCCTTCTCTAGATAGTAGTTGCACATCAAATTACACAAATATAAGAGCATATAAGATTATCAAGAAGGGCAATGAGAGCACCCTAAACACGTAAGAGTGTACTTGCAGAATTCGATCAATCACTGATGATTCCAATTTCACCCATCCACAGGAATGCCTTGCAATTATCCCACATTACAACACCATCAATCGCCCCACTAAACAATGCAAACTCAACAACTAAGATTTAACTTTAAAAAAAGCAAGAAAATAAATAACCATCATAGATTGCCGTAACTGCGACAACGCGGTGCTTCACATGACTATACAAACTACTACAAATTCATATAAACCCTAGCAGTGTGTGAGCTGAATAGAAAGTGAAACACACCGACCTTTCCTTCAGAAGACGCGAAATCAATGGCGGGAGGGGACGGTAGGACCCGCCGGTACAAGCTTGCCATCGCCATTTTCGGTTGATCGATTCTTTGGTTGCGTTTGTTTCGTATGACAAATTTGTAACTCAAGTCGGTCTGTGCTTTGTTCTTTAGGGTTCCCGTTTCGGAATAGACTTAAACACAGAACGCGTGAAGACGCCGTTACGACCCCGCGTAATTTCACCGCTGTCCTTTCAAAAATAAAAAAAATGGATGACAGCCAGAGTTCCGTTTACAGACCGGTCACCGACGCACGTATTTGTAATTTTGGGTATTAAATGGGGGTAATAGTGTAACGTTCGTTCCTAAAAAGGTAACGGAGTGGCCTTTGAATCGGTTGTCTTCGCTTGACGGCAATGAGCCAATTTGTCGAGTTAGGGGGCGAAATAACGCGTGCCGTTTGTATGGTTATCGTGAACTTTCCATTTGTTTCACGTGCAGGGGGTAAGCTCGTTTTCAAGGAGCATGTAATAATTTTTCGGCAACAAATATATAGTGGGCCCATCTTTTTTTGAAAGCTACGGAAAGGAATTTTCGTACGAGGGGCTGAGGCCTAATTACAAACGAAGTAACAGAATTGTTCAAATTTGATAGATTCATCAAACTAACTGGGACAAAAAAAATGCCAAACTTAGACCCAAAAAAAATTGGTTTCGTGAAACTTCAAAAAAACAACAAAATTTGAGCGGTATCTCTGTTGCTGCCCCACATTAGTCTGATATACATTAGCGTATTGAGATATTAATCTCTCCCCAACCTTCTTCTTTTGAGAGGTTGTTTGAGTTGTGGATTCAATCTCCAAACTATTTGTGGTCTCTATGCAATGTGTGTATTGAGTATGTCTCCGTTAATTCTTATATTTTACTAAATAATAAAGATTATAACACATTTTAATATTTATGAATTATTTTAATAAATTTATATTTTATTAATAGTTCGGATTAGGGTTGTAGCTACAAGGAAACATGCTCCAAACAAAACCTAGCTGAGTGTTTGCAGATATTTGAACACTCATTAGACAGTCAGAGGTGAAAAGGTTGAGAAATGAATTTAATGATCGCAGGAAGAAAAGATATAAAATCTAAGCAAGGAGTACAAAACCAGACAGTGGAGGTTAATTATCATTCATTTAGTGTAAAATCATATCTTACTTAATTACATATGTTGTTGAGTATGATTTCTTTAATCAATAAACTTGATTAGCATGTTTTAACGAGAGTATGTTATGGAGGATTATGTTATTTTTTAACATGATTAATTAGTTTAATCCATTATTAATTAGATTAATTCATCTCCATACTTAACTTAATGTTAATAATAATTAATTATTATAAGTGAGTTTAATTATACTAATTATATGGATTAGAGAAGCAAGGCGGAGATAGGTGTGTGTCATGTGTAGCTATGGATACAAGTTGTATCTATAGTTGACTTGAAGTCAACGGAGGAGAGAGAAGGGGGGAGCTTGTGTAATAACTTGTGTTTGGCAATAAAGAAAGTGAGAGAAAGAGAGGAAAAGAAGAGAATAAAAATGGACTGAAGAGGGACGCTTGTGTTTTCATTGTTTGAAGTGAGAAGCCTTATGTTTATGCTTGTTTCATTGCATTTTTATTAATTATTGTATGCTAGCATATCATTTTATACCATGAAAGTGAGAATTTGAGTGAGGAGCGAGATAACATATAGTTTCCAAGAGAAAGCCTTGAATTTTTCATGTTTTGCATGTGTTATTGTTTTGAAATCTTATTGGAAACTTTAGAACTTCATTCTAGGTTTTAGAAAACTTAGAATTATGTTGAGCTAGCAAGGGGAAGCTCAAAACCGTGTTTGAAAACACTATTTTCGGACCAAAAGAGGAATGGGGCGCACTAGCGGCCAATGGTAGCCTCAACAGTGCCTAGTGGCACGCCTAGCTGGAGAGGGGTACCAAGAGGGCGCCTAGTGGTGCACTCCTCTGGCAGGTCGCACTTAGAGGGCACAATGGTGCGCTTCCAACCACAGTTACAGCGCACTCTGGCAAAATGTTTATATCTCATTCTAGAAAACTCGAAACATTGCACCTTTTAAAGTGTTGAAAAGTAGACTTATATATCTTTATATTGATATAAAGTTTGTACTCTAAATTCTTATACATTGAGAAGTATTGTAGTTTAAAGTTAACCAAAAATTGGTGTCTACAACACTGTTTTTTAGAATTTTAGTCCATCTTTCATTGGACATAACTTCTTTATCTAAAACGCATATTTGACTCATGACCTATTATAATAAAGGTCTTTAAGGCTATTTTCATATGAAACTAATATAGAATGTAAATTCATTATTTTGAGGTTGATGTGATTCAAAGAGTAAATCTATATATATTGAAGGACTAATGTTTTAACTTTCAAACTTTGTACTCGTGTTATGTATTGGCACACTTGTATAGTATTCTAGTATGATATTGGGAGTATCATTTCATATATTGATACTTACTGAATTATGATGTACTATATGATTCACTAGTTTAATATCGTGGTATGTGTTAGGTGTGCCAAAGTTGTTCAAGACACTCCGATCTAACCTAATGAGTGACACCATTTTGTTATAAGTAATATAAGGTTGAGATTTAAGATAATCTTATTCATATTGAATTAAATGCCTTATTATCTATGTTAGTAATGATTGTGGTATTGTTGTTAATGTAAATGTTTGTGTTAATTGTGGGGAGTTTAAGATATTGTTTCTCATATTGAATTGAATGTCTTATTATTTATATTAATGGTGATTATTGGATTATGAAGTAACATTTGCATATAACTTATATTGTATGTATAACTTGCATTACGCGGAAGAAGGTTTAGTCAATGTGGGGTTAACCTAAAGTAGTCACAGTTGACTAACCTAAAAAGGTATCACGGTGGACATTCTTTGATAACAAACCATCAATATATTTGGTCAATGCTAACTAAATAACGCGATCATTTGTGGTATATTATACATTGCATCACATGAGATATTATATTTTAGTTGTGGTGTATTCTTCAGTGATTATCTATCATTCATTCTTTATAAGTTTGAGTATTTTTGTAAATACGTTGATATATAGCTCACACTCAAACAGATTGTTTTACAGGGTAATTGAAGATGTCTAGTTCACTGTTGGTGTTCATGTCGATGTTGATAATGATGTTGAGTTGGATAGCTTCGAGAAGATATTTAGTTGAGTTATTGGTCGTGTACATTATATTAAAGTCTTATTGGAGTTTGTTTATATTATGATTTTGTAAATATTTGTAAGTTTGGATTGGTAGTTATCTTTTTTATCTATGTTGGAGGATTATGAGATAATTTTTATTTATATATAATGATGTTGTTGACTCTTATAAGATTCTTATTTTTTGAAAATATCATGGAGTTTCGCTTATAGGTTGTTACCTTATGCGATCACACTCATCCTAAGATGGTGTTAATAATACCTGATTAGGAGTGGGCGTGACATTTAAATTATTGAAAAGCATTTTTACCAAGTAAACACCTTATAGTATTGCAAAAGCACATGAATTGTCACATAGCCTCCCAACATCACTTAAGCATCATTGTTGCATTGGGAAAAAGAAAAAACAAGGAAAGAACAATTGAAGTTTCTTTAAAATGGTACCTATGAAATCCTACAATACGTGGCATTAGAAACAATTTGGCGTTTGAATTTGTGACAATTATTTAGGCTTTTAGTGTAGTCTTTAGTTAAACAATGATATTTTGTTTCTTTTTTTTTTAATTTTATTTGCTTGCATTTAGATGTGTTCTTTAGAAGTTCAATTGTGAATTTTTTTTTTTTGGATAACGAATAACAAACACAATGCCTAAATCAGACGCAAGCTAAATAATCAGCTAGACTATATTTTTTTGGGCTACAGGGTGTTTAAGTTTTCAAATCGGTTACTTGCTCAAATTCATAAAGAACTATGTAAATTTCATGTATTACAAAAATAATGACTAACCATAATAGATATGAGAAATAATCGAAGTTGAGACTTCATATGTAACATGAAAGCTAGCCGTCCACATAAGCAACCCTTTGCAACTAGACTTTTTTGATATAGTTTTTTTTTTTTTTTAGGCTACTAAGGTGTCTGATCATTTTACGCATATTTCAATCACTCTCATATTTGATTAAAGACAGACCATTTATATCATGATTAGAGAATCTATAGAAGATAAATCTCCCAAATTTGACTAAAAAGAGTTGTCAACTTTGGAATCCAAAATATGTGAATGTAATTAGTGATAAAATATTACAGTTGTATTTGCAAAACATGAAAACACATATAAAAAATAAAATAAAATGAACACAAAATTAGCAAATGGCAAAAATCAGGGAAAACAGTAGCGTGGTGGAGAAGCAATTATTTTGGTCCACATGCAAAAGCACACATGTATAACTTGCAATAGCTGTCACACAACAAAGCAAAGGTCAAAATTCCCAAAATGTAGTTTGCATGTATCCACAGATAAAAGCGTCAAGTTATCGTGAGCTTGTGCTCATGTATCTATCCATCAGTCTCTATTTTTCAGGTCTGATATAGCACAAAAGATTAAAACACGTGTCCCTCTACTGTTTGATGGCGGATTATGTGATCATCTGCTGTTAAATTACGGGCCAAAGGCCATTTTTTATTGTCAGGTAAATCAATCAAATGGAGAGCTCATGAGAGAGCGATGAGCTTGCCCTCATGATAGAATTGCTCTACAATGAAAAGGACCAGTGGAAGGTCCCACAAAAGTGATTGGATGGGAATGAAGCGCCTGTACAACGGAATTCGCATGCTCTGTCATTTCCGGAAACGATCTTTCGTACGATTACTACGTGTCCGCATCAGGCCACTCTTCACGCGACGCGTAGCACTGAGGACTCCGGACAGTTAGCCGTCGCTTTCGAGAAGGACACTGAGACAAGTCGGCGGCTGCCGGCGGGTCGATGTCGGCTCCGCGGCTGCTTTTGTCCCCGCAACCGCAGGTTTTCACTGTCTGTTTCGTCGGCGCCTTTTTTTATTGTGCCGCTGGCAACCAGAACCCCAAAAAGCATGTACCAATCATCGACCGTTTGGCCTTATAGTTCGAGCGGTTCTTGGCTGATCTACTTCGATCCTGGCCGTTGGATGTTTCCAGGTGAGGAGGAATGAGATGCTCGAGGTTTAAGGGGTTCTAAGAGTAGGATATGCCTGGTAACTCTGGTGGACTGATCATTGGCATTGGACCCGACATCGCTGTTTCTTCATGCGAAATGTGTAACTGTACGGTTTTAGTTGAAAAGCCTGTTTTACCCCTACAGGGTCCTCGGGATTTACTGTTCATGTCCTCATTTTGTTGGAGCAGTCCGAAGGAAACAAACAAGGATCAGGCATCAAATCTCTCCTACGAGTCAACTAAATTTATAATCAACTAGAGGTAGGGGAATTATGCAAATAATTCTTTGAAACTTTTAATTTTGTAACAAAGTTATACAAAAATTATTTAAAATAATGTGGCGATGATATTTGTATAATTAAAAATATTTTGATGAGTATTTTTTTATTTTAAAATGAAAGGTTGCCCATTAATCTATACAAAAATTTTACATACATTATAATATCGCTCACAATTTTTCACGTCATGTTGAAATTAGTTATTCACAACTGGTCGATCCATAACATGATGCTTTTGGCTTAAACAACCATTAATAACACGATATAGAAAATTTTCACGTCAGTTGATTTATAACATAATATAGAAATAGAAAAGTAGGTTAACATATTTCAAATGATTTTTACTCTGCAAAAGAAAAATATAATTTTTCAAATTACTACTAAAAAGAAAAGTAACAAACAACAAATTTTTAACAAGATATTGTATACCATAGCTGCTATAAAGTAGGTGCCATGAACAATTTCAGTTAGTGGTCAAATTCATGAATTATATAAAATTTGAAACATTTAACATTGGTCAATACACAAAGAAAAGAATATAAAATTTTATGATTTATTTGGTTTTATTAGTTTTCAGCCTTATTGTAAATGAAATGCAGTTAATCAATAAGATGTACAAGTAATGACAAGAATAATCCAATGGTTAGTTAACTCTTATATTAAACATGAGATTTTTAATTTGATCATTCCCTACACTTTTTGAGTAGTCATAGTTCTTACAATGTATAATTTTACTTAATTTGTGTAAAAAATAATTATGCACAAATTCAATAAAATAGTTGGTAGAGATCAGTATAAAAAGAAAAAAGAAAAAAGAAAAAAAATAAGATACAACTATACTAGTGATTAGATGTCATGTGAATGCAATGATGCAGGTGATCAACCAAAAAGTTTACCTATCATTATTAGTATCAAATCAGAATTTATTAAACAAAAAGTGTAAAATAGAATCTGTACAAAAGTACAAGCAAGACCATTTTGGTCAATTCGCTCGAGGGGTAACAGTAAAGCAAATCTCTGCAGCAACTTTGTCCTCTGATCTTCTCTTTCATCTTTGAAGAGAAACATGCCCATAGTCCCCCTCCTCTCTCCTTACCCTAACATTCCCCTCTAAAACCACCCTATCCCCATTAATGTTCTCCTCTCTCTCTCTCTCTCTCTCTTCATAACCCTCGTAGGGGTTTCTTAGTTTCCTCCATCTTCACACCCTCACCCACAAAAATATATATGTGTGACGTAGCCTAAGAACTTGTTCTTGTTTTACCTTCAATGGCGCTCTCTTCTTCTCCATCCTCTGCTCTGGCTGTCTTCTTCCTCTTCATCTTCTTGTCAACCCTGGTCTGCAGTCTCGTCGCTTCACAACCTGTTCTCAACTCGGACGAGCAAGAATCGGTCTACCGAGTACTCGATTCCATCAACTCCGACGTTCCATGGCGCAGTCTCTTCCCGGACGACCTCTGCTCCTCCTCCCCTCACGGTGTCGTCTGCGACTTGTTTGACGCAGACAACGACGCCGCCACCGAGACGTTGCACGTTACAGAGCTGAGTTTCGGCTACGTCTCGGACTATTCTCCGAACCCACCATGCACGCCCAACTCCACCATCGACCCTCTCCTCTCTTCCTTCAAACACCTCCGGAAACTCTTCTTCTACAAGTGTTTCACCGGAACACAAGTCTCTGTGCCTGATGTCTCTAGTTTCGGCTCTTCTTTGGAAGAGCTCTTGTTCATTGAAAACCCATCTTTGGTTGGGTCTCTCAGTGGCAAACTAGGTAACCTGACGAGTTTGAGGAGGTTAGTTCTCACCGGAACGAATGTCTCCGGCGAAATCCCCGATGGGTTGGGTGATTTAATCAACCTCGAGCAGGTTACACTCTCCAGAAATAAGTTTAGCGGCGAAGTACCCCTAAATATAGCGAAGGCGAAGAAACTCAAGCTTCTTGATCTTAGCCAAAACGGGTTCGAAGGCAACGTCCCAGAATCATTCGGAGGGCTAACAGAGCTTTTGAAGCTTGACCTCAGTTCAAACCGATTTTCCGGGAAAATCCCAGATAGATTCAAGAATCTGAAGAATTTGGAGTTTCTGGACCTGAGTTACAACCGTTTCGCTAATTTTGGAATTCCGCTATTCTTAGCAGAGATGCCGAGTTTGAGAGAGGTCTACCTGAGTGGGAATCTCCTCGGAGGGCAGATTCCGGAAATTTGGGAAAATCTCAGGGGCATTCTGGGAATAGGATTATCTGGCACAGGACTTGTTGGGAATATTCCGGCTTCCATGGGGGTATTTCTGAGAAAGGCGTGTTATATAGGGCTTGATAACAATGGGCTTGAAGGGACAGTGCCGGAGGAGTTTGGGTCATTGGATTCTGTGAATGAGATGAATTTGGAGAACAACAAGCTGAGGGGTAGGCTGCCATTCTCAGCCCAATTTGTAGCTAAGATAGGAGGGAAGCTAAAGTTGGAGGGTAACCCAGAATTGTGTGTTGATGAGAGTTTAAGCTCCGCTACTAAAATTAGTGCCAGTTTGGGGCAATTGAAGTTATGCAAAAAGCCCCATATTCTTCCTCCTACTAGTCCAGTCCTATTCCTTGGGGGCACTTCTGTCCTACAAGCTTCTCATCTGTTGATGTTTCTAGGGTTCTTGTTCCTCTTAACTTACTAGTAGAATATTAACATGAGTGAGAGAGAGAGAGAGAGAGAGAGAGAGAGAGAGAGCTGAACAGAAGGAACACATTATACTGTGCTGACTTTGTTAGACAAATTTTTTATTTTATTTTTTGAGGTAGTAGTAATTGTAGTTGGAATGTTACAAATATGTAAGTAGGAGTTCCTATCAATGACGTCAACTGCATATATTTTGTTTCCATTTCTGGTGTTTGGTTTGTTTTTCCCAATTCAAAGTACAAGAGAGTTCAGGTGATTTGGTTACAAGAAGTGCTGTTTGGGAATGTATAGACATTTGAAATGAATGCTAGTTTCTAGTAATTCAGATATGGTATATATATATATATATATGTATGTTTGTATAGTATATAGTGGATGGATTATACAAGATTCCATGCATGGGATAAAAGGGAAAATTTTTATGTTTCAACTAAGCAATTGTCTCTCTAGCTACAACACAAGGCCACCAACTTCTCAAGAAATCCCATTACATCTCTTGTCTTCTCCGTCTGTCACAAAGGTTTCAAACTCGAACTTTGACTAAGCTCGCTGCCGACGGATCCGGGTATGGATTCAGGATGTTGTCCAGGATCTGAGTGTGGAGATGTATATGCACTAGGAGCATTGGCCTTCGACCTCGACGGTCTTGATGACTCCCCGCTCACTGATTCCTTTGACTTCTTTCGCCGCGATTTCTTTGGGATATCCGGCAGGTTTTGGGAAGATGAGTCCGACCCGGGGGCCGAATCCTTGGGTTTCCGGGTCGGTTTTGAACTCTCGGATGAGTTTTTCCTTGATTGCCTTGATTTGGTGGAATGCTCTCGGGTTGGATACTCTAATGTGGAAGAACTGTCTGCCGAAGAATGGCGTCTAGATGTTTTTGGCAATTCGGCCATGTCTTTAGTTGGAGAATCTAGTGATCCTAAGCTCCTCCTTCGGGTTGAATCTACAAAACATAAGCCAAAAATGTTAACTGTGCTTTTAATAACAATTATAGATGCCAAACATGGACTTAGGAAGTCATGCATTATATGCTTTTGTAACTTGTGTGAAAGACGAAGAAAACCCATCAAATCTTCTTTCATATTGAGAAGATTTGAGAGGAAAGCGAGGACATGTTTGGCCCTCAAGTTTTAGTCCGAAGTAACAAACCTTGAGAAACCCATTTGATTGCCGGATCCTCCCTGGATTCCCCATTGACATTCAGTGGAGCTGATTGAAATGCTTGGGGGGCTTTGAAGCCCTTCATCTGCACAGATCAGCGAATCACGTTACTGTTACGTAATCGCCGTTGCACCATTTTTTCATTCCATGGTATCATTATAGTTAGAAAATCAAGACATTAAGCTTCTTCTATTGAGTATGATAAAGAATATTTGAAGAAAAGAAAAGAATTACCCAGCTTGGTGAATCTACAGAGGGTCCATCCCATCCTATGTGAGCCACGTGCTTTACATCTGTTGGAAACCCAATTTGCATTTCTGGTTCTTTTTCCTCATCTGTAAATATAGATAATTAGCAATCCCATTAGCATTGTTCAATCAAAGCTTTGCCATCAACACCAAATGCACTCATGATGGTATTTGATTAAATAAATAGAAAATTACTTGAATATAAAAAATAAAAAAACAGAATTCATTCAAAGCATCAACAAGGAATGATGGTATTTCTACCATTTGAATGCACCACAGGTCAAATTCAACATTTACCAAGGCTTGATGATATGGAAAGCAAAATGCAGCAAAAGGAGTTACATACTTTGTAAAGGCTCCATTTGTTTCAATGAAAATCATTACAAGAAGCTGTAAAACATGACTTTGTGGACAAGAAATTGAATCAGACATAACTAAATTAAAAAGACAGCCCAATACACGAGACTTTTATTATTACAAAGTCTAAAAAGTATCAGATGTACATGTGGAGAGACTGTTTTAAAGATGATGTCTAAAAGTTTAATCAGGAAACCGACATCCCTTTTGTTTTCCTTCAATTTTCTTTTGATTTTTTTTCCTTTTTCTACCATATACATGACAAGTGAATGCATAGAAGGGATTCAAGGAAATCTGCACTTCAAATTGGAGAGAAAGTTACAAACCGAATATTTGACTAATGTATCGTAGGCCTTTCAAAAGGCCCTTCATCTTGGTGCCCATTATTCTCCCCCCAATTAATCAACTCCCTAATCTAAAAGTTCCACCTCAGTAGCCTTCGAAACACGGAATCGAATGATAATTTGATCTTCAGATCTGAAAGAGACAAAGAAAACAACTAGAAAATTAGCCAAACAGTCTGAAAGTTTTCCCTTCTAGACCTCATGCGAATCAATTCAAAAATCAAAACAACCTTTTAGGAAAGAAAAAAAAAAACTCAATGTAACGCCATGCATGAATTCAGTGGCCCATGCAACATCAAGTTTTCAGTACAATTCCCAACTGAGTTTTCTCCTTGGATTTGAAGGTGGAAAAAAATTTCAAAGGAAAAAAATTGATAAGTTTCGACTATTCTATTGTACGAAGAAGTTGATGGTGAGAAAGGAGGAGGAAAGATGTTTCCTTGGTTTACGATGGCAATGCATGGGGTTTGCTGTTAATTAACTACCACCGTCAATGAAAACCAGACGCTGATCGAAATTTCAGGGGCTGATCAGAACAAAATTGCTAGACATTAATACAAAGATATGCTCTTGCTAATAATAGGATGGTTTTAACAAGTCTTTTTACTTCTTTTTTTTTTTCTTTTCAAAATTTGATCATGAAAAATAATGTTTTTACTAGGAAAGCAGATTGTCTGCCACGCGGCATATGAATCTAGAGTAAGCCTTACCCGGCATAATCGCTTTTTACGGAGGTTTTATTAGGAAGCAAATCCTAAACGAGACAACAGAAAAAAAATTATTAAAAAAAAAAAAAACCTATCAGTCAAGTATTGAAATTGAACCTTACTGTCCTTAATGGCCATGTTCATTATTCCTAAGAGCACTGACTTTTTATCACTATACCCTCTGTGGGGTTAAAGTCAAGGCTATGGATCGACCTCAAATAAGGGCTATCATGGTCATGATCAGTAGAATTGCCATGCACCGGTCTCTTCCCCCCCCACCCAAAAAAAAGTACAAAACATTGTTCCCTGAATAGCTCAATAATAATTGAAAACCTGAAAGAGGATTTTCTCATCCTAAACCAAAGTAAAAATCTTGAAAAAATACCAATTTATAATTAAAAGAATATCAGTCAGAAAGCATAGCTGGTTTTTATTGCTCATAATTTTAGTCATATTTTAATAAGTTCAAGAAACAGAGTTCTTTTTTGAAAAAAAGGAAGAAAAAAAAGGAGTACACAATTTAAATCTTCAGTATCACATCACGAAGCTTTCAGGTCATCCATTCCAACGCTAGCCTGCAGAATAAAATCATCCATTTAGCAACTAAGCCTTCTACATGGAATCACACATATATTAAAGAAAAGAAAATAACTGCTTATAGAGATCTTACCAAGAACTTGTGGTTTTCTTCAAGAAGCGGAGAGAAGGTTGTGCAAAAATTTTCAATATCAAGATTAATATCACCAGTGCCCCCAATGACATCCATGAATTTCTTTCTATCAGGAGCAAGCTTCATGGCAACCTATAATTCCAGTTTACATTAATCAGAAGGTATTAAGAAGCAGAAAAATAGAAATCGGAAAACAAAATAGGAGATATGATTCAAGAATTTACAATTATGGCCAGTAAATTAGTTGAAACAAGACATCTTTTGTTGTTGTTCTCTTTTTGGTGATATTTAAGTACCCTGGAGTCTCGATACTAATCTTGTGAGCATTGCACCCTTTTTTTTGTCTTTTTCTTTTTTTTCATGTCAATAATATTTAAGAATTTATTTATTTATTTATTTATTATCTATTTCTTCAGGATTTGAAGTAGGATGTTCTCAATGCCTTTTTGTTTTCTCAGGAGTACTGCAACAAGTTTTCAATCTCTGTTAAGCAAACCCATTTTATAGTTCGTATTGTTATTGAAAATATCCGACACCATGGTTAGAGTTAGTTAGGCTATTCTGAATACATGATTCTAGTATGAGACTATAATGGAAATTGCTCGCAAACTATTATATATTTGCATCACAATACAGGGTTGTATGCTGAGCTCGTCAGGACTTAAAAATCAGGGTTCTAATCAAATTATTCTCCATGTAGTATTAGATATTATATTCTATTATGGGTATTTACCATAAAACTCGAACTGGCTAGCCAGCCATGATATTGCTTCAGTGTCTTGCTGTAGGAATCAGTGCAAGCTTGTGACATAGTCCAGTCTGGATGCTCCAGTAAGTTGCGAAACAATCCTACTAAGAAATCCATGGCCCTGAAGATGTTATACACAGCATATCTTAGCATAAAGGCCATTCCAATTACCAACATACACCAATCCATGCAAGCATGCACCCCAGACGGAGCAGACCCAACATGCAAAGAAATACCCAGCCATACCAAATGGCAAACAGAATAAGTACATGCTGTAAATCATTGCCCACCTTGTTAACCAAAGAAGACCATTGGTGCAGCTGGATGAACCTTTTGCTGTCTTAGCTTCAACCTCTACTTGTACCATACTGTACAAGTAATTGAATTCTGATGGGTTGGACAAATACTTGTTTTCCAACCTCTACGGAGAAATAGAAGTATAAATTAGTCACTTAAAGTATCTACTGAAAGTTCAGATTAAAATGGGAGATTAGTTAACAAAGCAAGCATAGATCAAACATCTAGGCAAAATTCTGAGGGGAATCTATTTGTTTTACGCAGCTTGGAAGGTCTGAGGGGGAAATTGCCAAACATTTTAATCATATGGACCTTGCTAAAAAAAACTAGAACTGTCTTAAGAGTAAAAAGTGGATAGAATATGTTCTCACATTCCAGAATCCAGAGTGAGTTCATAGTCTCAAACAACGAATATAACTACTAGGGGAATCCATGGAGGAAAAAAATATCTTACCGTGATATTACCACCAATGTCAGATTTTACAAGTGCCATGGCAGCTCCAAACTTGTCTGGCATAATATGCATAAAATACAAATTATTACATAATCCTTGACAGAAAATCCTACTGCACAAACCGGAAAAAAGAAGAAAAGGAAAAAGACCACTAAATACATCTCAAATAACAGAGGCACCAAAGCGCAACATGAGGGAAAACAACACACCAACGCAGATCTCCAATGCAAAGGAATAAAAGCGAAGGCATATAAAATAAACATCAAAGGCATATACAAATATCCCAAATAAATGCTTAGCCAATAAAAATCACAAAAATAGGTTCAACATTCATTCTTAGAACGAGTGGGTCTTCAGAATTGAACCATAAATTGCAGTTAAACATCAACATTATGAATGCTGATCAAAGCATATACTGAATTGCGGCAATCGCCTAATCTGTACAAACAGCTCAGTGATCTCCGCATTCACCTGCTTTTACACTACCTTCCCATCAGTGTCAAGCCTCCAAATCCACAACATGCACAAAAAAATCAACAGAAACTAATGTAACCATTATGTGAAGGCTTTCTTGTAGCAGACATGTATGCGAAGACACGAATCGAGTACCAAAAATATTCCAGATCAGTACGGCACCGCTATATCTAAAAATTAAAAACATGCAACATGTTACTTGCAAACATGACCAGCCAAAAGTTATGCGCTAAAAAGTTAAAGCTGTAATGAAGGGAAAGGTTCTGCTTGGAGGTATCTCAAGCACTAGCCATAAGCCAAAAGAATTCAGTTTGAATTATGAAAAGGACGTGCTAGCTTTGACTCAACAAAAACGATAATCCCAAATAAAGGAAAACTGTTAAGCATTATTTAGCAGACAGAGTGAACTGCATTACACAAGGAGTCTATTTGAACATTTAAAATCTTCACGAGGACTACAAAATTGAAAATACAAAATTCAAAACCTTTTTGCTTCTTCTCCTTTCAAAATCACAGAGCTTCAGATTTGGTAAATCAACCTCCAGGGCTTTCTAAGAATCGATAAGAGTTACTGAAATGACTTCTAAGTTGCAATGTTCTCTAAACATCACCATAGGACAGCATGTATTGTCATATTTTTTGTCTTTGGTTGAACAGATAATACAATTACTATATTTCCCGATGATAATTCCATGCATGGATGAGAGGACATTGACATTTGCAATTGGCATCAATGCATGTTGAAATAAACAGTAACAATTTGTTTTGACAAAATGTTGAAATACACATATAACAATTTGTTTTTGACAAATTTTTAATACGAATCTTCATGGTTTATGATATCATAGTAAATAAAAACATTTAATTTAAAGTATGTAGAAAATAAGAATTGAAAAGGCTTATCATTGCTATACAGAAGTTATAGATATTTTCTTTTCTCAAGCTATATAGAAATATTTGACCAAAAAATAATATCTCCAAGATACATCAGCAGATACTTTTCAAACGATATACCATGTATCAATCAATTTAGGAGAAGCCGATGCAATTTGTGGTACCATAGATAAAAATATGCTTGTAAGAATCCAATGACCATCCACAAAACTGTCCCCAAAAAGAGGCAGTAAGTTACCTCACACTAACTGCTGGAATAAAGAATGAAGATAGATTTTCAGTGCAGGATGGTAAATTAGGTGTTATTATATTTACTAATTCGGTGAGTCACCATCTGATGGTAGCCGAAATTTCTGTAAACAACACAACAAGGCACCAAACTATAGTAATAACCTCTCTTTTGTAGAAATAGTAACACCTCACAATCCGTGCATACTGTTTTCACAAACTTCAAAATCCCAAAGAATTTCATTCCACCAAGTAGAATTACCCATATTACAACCAATAGCGTACTCAGAAACAAAGACGAACGCAAGAATTCACAGAAGCATTAGTCTGTTACTATACCCAACAAAAAAAGGATAATATTAAGAATGATCTATGAAGCAATGTGAAACTTTAACTTGTAAATCAAAGATGGGAAGCAGAAAATTAGGCCACTCTACAGCTAGAAGCTGATATATCATACCTATAACAGGTAATATTTGTTTGCAGACATCCAAGAAAAACTTCGTAAGCATTTCTCCTTCTTCAGACTTAACATGTTTCATTCCAGCTAAAGCCGGAGTGAACACTGTCCCTTCCATTCTTGTGCTTTACTGCATTAACATTTGTTGTCAGACCAAATTTAACACTTGATGATTGCAAAAATATAAGGACAAACACTTGTTTACACCTAATTTAATCAATGGAGTATTGAAGTTTGACTTATATACAAATTCAAGTTATTCAACACCTTTTGCAACGGGAATTCTTGCAAGAGGAAAAAAATTAAAAAGAAAAGATCTAATTGGTGTAATCTAATGATGTATCACACATAATTTGGAAATTGAGAATGAGAACATGATATATAGGCTCATACAGAGTAAGGTCAATTGGTCAGTTATTGTAACACCAATGAATTCTGTATGGTTATCATATGACTTATGGCTGACAAGCACTCAAATAAATCGCTACATTAACATAAAGTTTATGCTGTCATGGTTTTCTGATGTAATTGGTTTTTAGCTATTAATCCAACAATCAGTTTTTCATTCTATAATGCTCAGTAATGGACAGTCAACCATCTCTACTCTCGAGTAATCAAAATAAACTGTACAGCTTATGTAAATAACGCAGAAGGGGGAAATTCTATGAAGTAACATCTCTAACAACCAGAAAAAAGGGTATTGTAAATCATAATTTTACAAATAACTAAGTCAGACCATTGAAGCTTGATATATATAAAATTACATATCACAACATTGCTACCACTTTGATCAATCAGGTTATTTATGGAAACTATCTATTAATCAGCTGGTTGGATACTAAGAAAAATGCGAGAAAAGCAAAGATAATAACTTTTTAGTCTCATCATTCTCAGCATCTGGATCAAGGAAAACAAGTAATTAACTTCCACTCAACAAAGTCTAATCAAAATAGTAAATCAAGTGCAGCCATTCAATCTTTTCTGAAAACGAAAGATCACTTGGCAAAACAATCCCACAAACCCTTGGGCATGTAAAATGACCTGATTTGTGCTTTATTGTCCAATGAAAAGCCTTAGTTTGTTGTGAAGTTGAATCTGTCATTGGACTTTATATAAACTTTCAATCTTTTGCGAAACCGAAAGGTAAACTAACATAACTATCTTCATGAATTCTATTCTTTTCCTCGATTTTCTAGGCAACCAAAGTCCAATGAAAGCCCAAGCTTAGTTTATACCGTATGGATCCAATCACAGAATAAGTAAAGCAAATGCAGAATAGCGGAAGGAAACTTGACTTGTTCAAATTCACATAAAGCAAAAATTACGCAAACAACAAATTGAACAAAAACTACCACGAGATCGATCTAAAGATCTGCAAAGACTGCGAAGATCTATAACGAAAATTACCTCAAATTAGTACGCTAGAAGTCGAAATTCATAACAAACTATATTGAAGTAGAAATGCAATATAGATCTAAAACAAAACTAGATATATGTATACGCATATGCATATATGTAAAAGGGAATTATTGACGGAAGAGTGAGATAGATCGGATAGTTTGAGAAACTCTTTTACTCACTGTTGTTTGCTTTCGAAGCACGCTAAGCTGAACTGAAACAACCAATTTGAGAGAGAGAACACTCTCTGATTCCTGTGCGAAGACGCAATAAGCCCAGCGATGCGTTTCCTTTTGTTCTTTGGCAAGTGGTTACCGAGCCACGCGGGGGGGAACTCACTGGGAAAAGATCAGATACGGCCGGTAGTACATGTGACTTTTAATGCCGTTTTGTTGTCTTCCATCAAAGCGGTACCGGTTTGTGTCCGATATGAACGTCCGGTGCCGTTGGTACAGAGTAATTATTGAAACTGACCATCACATCTCATCACGTGGTTTTGTTAATACGGTTTGACAGGTTATTCATGTAATATCATGAATAAAAAAATAATATTTTTTGAAAAAATATAGCCTTTGGTGAGTTTTTAAACTTAAAATATTTGTCATATAAAAATTTTTAACCGTGTTACCATGTAGGTATAATAACATAATATGACAATCATCGAGATAATTAAACCCAGTTACCTTTTAAAATAAAAAAACTAGTTTTGCAAATAAATTTTGCCTTATGGAAATAAAAATGATATATCTAACAATATAAAAAAGCAAATACACATTAGGACGTTTTGTTTGAACTTTGGCCATTTTCAGACCTTTTTGTCCCTTGTTTTTTAAGACCTTGGATCTGTTTGCCCCTCAGTCTTTTGCTGATTTACGATCTTGACCTTCTTATCTATACTATATTTATATGCAAATGTAATGGAAGGCTCTCATGCCTTCAAAAATTTAATTCTAAATTCTCAAAAAATCTAAAATACTAAGAAGCCAGGAAGCTTCTTCAGCCAATCACTTTGCTCTCTCTCTCTCTATCTTATAAAGGAAAACAAAAATATATATATATATATATATATATATATTAACTAAACAAAAAATTAATATTAAAAAAAAAAAGATTAAAGGAGTTAAATACTGACAAGGATAACAAAAAAAATATCTAAAAAAAAAAAACTAATCTATGGAAACCAAAAAAAAAAAATCACTTTCTCTTTCTCTGCTAAAATATCTAAAATCTCTCATCACTCAAACAAGATTCCATTCCCCAAATTTATTCTTAAAATTTCTCCTTATTCAAACTCTTTCTTTGCCATTTTAGCTCTACTCTTTTTAATCAATGTAAACCTACAATAGAGACATAGCAAGTTATCTGTCAAAGCTCCATCGCTACTATTGTTGTTTTCTCCTTCCCTGTTGACATGTGTGAAACTAACCTCTTATTTTTTCTTTCTTTTTACCATTAGTTCTTCACATTTTTTAATCTGTATGTAATGTTTTTTTTTCATTTTAATTGATGTGCTACAAAAAGTTTTCCTTCTTTTTCTACCATCTCTACTAGAAAAGGAAAAACAAAGATTTGAGTCATATAAAGGAAAAATCTCTAGCTTCTTTGGTGGTTTAATTGATCAAAGGGAGTCTCTTTATCTCTGTCATCGCCTAGTCATAAAGCTTTATTGTTGATCATTATAGTTTTTTTTTGGCCTGATTATTAAGGCTTTCACTTGCTGAATTACTAGTATGAGTTATTGTTTGGTATGATGTTGCGATACCGTTTGATCATATCACAAGGTTGAAAGCTACCAGCCTATATATATTTGAGCATTGTGTGCATAGTGAGGTGTCAGGATTTGAATTGGGAT
Source organism: Euryodendron excelsum (assembly GCA_033060915.1). NCBI lineage: Eukaryota > Viridiplantae > Streptophyta > Magnoliopsida > Ericales > Pentaphylacaceae > Euryodendron > Euryodendron excelsum. The sequence continues at coordinate 6,170,810 of CM065380.1, read as the reverse complement.
TCATAGGAATTATGACATATATTCATTTATTGTCTTTTGCTTTTAGGAATTTATGTTGTATCTTTTCTATCAATTTTGTTTGCTTGTAGGACATATGGATGGCAATTTTTATTGGTTTAGTTTGTTTTGAATTGTGTAGTGTTGGTATGGAGCAAAACATATATGTGTGAAGTTTTGTTGAACGAACGAATTGTAACCTCTTTTTTTTTTATTGGTCAGAACGCAAGTGTTGGCTTACAATAGTTGGTCCAATTAAGGATCACCAGTCGTAGCCTAAACACCGATGTCATCAAGCGATGATTCCTACAACAGTATGGATGCCTACAATAACCATTCCTATTGATTGCGATAAGTACCAGGTTTACCTCAAGAGTTGCTTCAATCTAGCCTAATTGTTGCCATCTCAATGAATATAGAAGTACTAGGATTACCTCAAAGTGTTAGCTTACTATGTGTTTTTTTTTTTGTATTGTAATTATGAGATTAATGTAGTCAATTTGATATAGCCATGTTGCTGGAATTGGATGTTTTGTTGATGTTTGGAATTCAAGTAAAAGTTAATATCTGTCATGTCATATTTTTGTAGTATAGTTTTGAAGTTTCCTTTGAAATCAATCTATTACTTTGTTTTTGTTCATGACAAATCTAAATATTTAATTTATTTCATGTTTGATTTTATGCAAGAATTTCATGATCTCCAAGATTAGAAGAAAGATTTCAGCTAGATTTGATAGCTAGGATCAAGATGCAATACAATCTCATAGTCTTTGACTTAACTTTTAGGAATTTTTAGGATTTTGATTTGATTTTTTTTTCCCTGTAGGCTCTACCTCCTCAATCGAGAAATGATTAGGTAGAAATAAGAAAGAAAATGGTTATGAATGCTATGTATGGTTTTTTAAATTAAGCATATTAACTATGATAAAACTATCATATATTTTCAACCCCGAAGATCTCTCTAATTTACACTTTAAATAAACACAACTATCATAAAATTAAAGATATCTCATCACATCTATCTACACTATCTATACATGTAAATATAATGGGAGGTTTTACAGCTTCCAAAATTCAATCTGTATTTTTTTCAAAATTCTTAAAAAAAAAACTATGATGACACGTGATACACTTAACTCCTCCAATCAATTAGGCTCCATATTCCTCTCTTATAAAGGAAAATGAAAAAACCAAAAAATAATAATAAGAAATAATCAAAGGAGTTGGATGCTGATAAGGAAACACAAAAATTAACTAAAAGGAAAAAAAAAACCACTATATGGAAACAAAAAATTAAAAAAAAAAAAACTAAAGAAACAAGATTTGCAAATATATACTATCTATACTATCTATATATGCAAATGTAGTTGAATCTCTCCCAAACCTCCAATATTCAGTCTTCCTTTTTCTAAAATACTACATGATGCGTGGCAATCTTCCTCTACCTCTCAAGAAAATATTCAATACAATAGTGATGCCAGTACCACGTCATTTTACTGATGTGGTATTACAAATCAATCAAATCTTGCCAAATGAACAAATTGCATTGAATATTTTCTCCTCACTCTCTTACCACCGGCTCCCCCTCCTCATAAATCGAATCTATTCTGAAAATTCCTCCTTAAATCTTTTCTTAATCTCTTTTCCATTAGATAAATAAAAATAAAACCAAAGAACTTTTCATTAAGAAATACTCTACCACAACCCTCCTATTACCATGCAGGTTTGTAATGTTATGGACTTTCATCCTAATGTTAATTCATGCATTTGACTTGCGTGCTAATATAAGAAAATAACTTTTAAAACATATATCATTGTCATTTATATGCATCTTACTTAACAAACTATATATAGATAATTATCTCCGAAAAAATGAAATACAAAATTTTAGTCCAAGACTAAATATTCTTATTATATATTCATCAAATAATCAATCTTTCTTGTCTTGCATAAAATTTTCAATTTTTGGGAATTTCAGACCATTTACTTAAATACTATAGTCAAACTAATCCAAACAATTATCTATAACACTACACTACACATTGAACCTTTACTTTTCTAAAGTTATTGCAACTTTAACATCACAAGCTAATTTAATAAATTCATATTCAAAACCTTTTTTTTTTAATTCATGTCCAACACATAATTTAAGAGTGGTGCTTTTTATGCTTCTTTTTTTCTTTGTGGCTAAGGATTGATATTTAATTTAAAGAAAAGATTAACATGGCATATATATAACAAAAAGAAAAAAAAATGGAATAAAAATCCCTTCCTTTTAAGTTTACGTTTCCACTTTTATTTGGGATTGAAATAACTTTTTTCTTTCTTTCCATTTTTGTTCTGATTAGGTATAAAAGTTAAAAAATTTCATTATGAATAACTTCACATTCTCATAATAATTAATATTATTTGTATTGTTTGTGCAATGCAAATGTATAAACTTCTTCAATTTGTACAATGGGTAAGTCAGTCACTCAATTCGTATTATGACTACAAAATTTACAAATCTTGTATATGGCACGGGTCAATGCTAGTATTTATGTGTGTGTGTGTGTATTTTGCAAAGTTTTGTAATGGTCTGTGTTTGGCTTTTGTTTGGGTAGTGGACAATTACAACCATGTGAATTCAGGAAAAGAAGAAATAAAAAATGGAAAGGATAAAAAAATGACAAAAAGAGAAGCTAAGAGTGTCAGGCGTGTTGTATCGTTGTGCATGGTTCCAATAGAGTGTATATCTATATACGTATATAAAGGAGTAGTGGAGAGTGGGGTGTGCATGGTTGCAGTACTTCTCACTAACTCTTTCTTCCTTTCTTTATTCCTCATTGTCTCTTATTTTCACCTTTCTTTCTTTATCTTCTTCTTCATTTCCTCAAACAATTTCAACGACCATCTCTATCTCTATCTATCTCTCTCGTTTCCAGATTTTTTCTTGTTTTATATCATGATGTTTCTTGCATGTTTATCTTCTCAAGTAAAAGACTGTAAAAAGAAGATTATTGCTGGCTGTTTTTGCACGAACGAAAAAGAGGAGATTTTTTTTTTCTTTCCTCTAAATTGAGTAGTCTTGTCATACATAAAAGCTTTTGTAGATATACATTATGGCTTTTCATCTACCACTCTCTAGAGACCCTCTGGCTCTTATTTTTGTTTCTCTTTTTCTTCTTTCTTACTCCATATCTATCTGCGTTGTTATTGGCTTTGAGTGTTTTTAATTTGTGAGTTGGGTATATTTTTCACATTTTCTTTAAACCTTATCTTTTGGAACGATTGAAGCAATTACTAGCCGTTTAATTTTTTTTTTTAAATGCTTTTTTCCCCTTGTTTGTCTAGGTCTAGTTTATGGTTAGGAGAGCAAAGGTCCTGTTCTTCTGCTTTTTATGTTTGCATCATCAAGTGACTTTTTGTTATTAAGATTTAATTTTGTTTTGGTTTGGGCAGTGCTTGGATTTACTATGGTGTTTTCCGTTTTTATTTCTTCTAATCTATTTGTATATTTCTTTTGTTATTTAGCTCTTTTTGTATTTTATCTGTTACAACAATGATTTACTTTATTATGATGTTGTTTAATACTTGTGTGATTATTTGCAATGTATTGAATGAGTAAGCTTCTGTACTGTTTTGCTTTGTTTTTTTTTTTTTTTTAGTGAGTGTGGATGTGGATGTGTTTTTTAAAGCTTTTTTTTTATAACTCAAGAGCTTTCATGATTCAATCTATGTTTTTAGGAGTAAACTCTTTTGTGTTTGTTATATTTATAGATATAGATTTAGACACTAAAGAAGAAAAGTGGAAAGAGGTGAAGATTCAGAATAAGCTTGTACTAAAGTAACAAGCGAAAGTTATGAGGAAAGCCAAAACACCAGACATAATTTATGTTTGCAGGAGAAACATGTTGTGGATGTAGATAAGTTTATATATAATATATGTATGAGCGAGAATTACAAAATTGGAGTATTACCCTTGCATTCTTAGTATCAAGAATTAGCCTCCGCATGTTATGTGATTAAATGTTAAAATCTCAAACTTAATTTTATTTTTTTTATTTTGTTCCATTTGCTTGTTTGGTTTTCAATTTGTTTCTTTTATTTGGATTTTGTCTCACTTTGTAGATATGGGTTTTGATGCTAAAGTTTTTATGTGAAGCTCTCAATTTATTAATTTCATGGATGTCCAAATATCATGTGAAGTGTATGAGCCATTACTTTTTTTTACTTAGGAATAAGATTTTTTTTTTAACTTAAAAGCTTTTTGCTTTTATTTACAATTGCACAATGAGTTAAGATTAAGATTGAATGCTTGCAAAAATTGATTTTCTATGGGGGAACTTCTTTATTTAATTGACGATTTACAGTTAACGAAGGAAAGTGGAAGAGTCGAAGTGGTGGCAAGTTTAGATTGATTTCAAATTTAATGCTCATTTCAATTATTACAAATGTAATTTAAGTCACCATGTTGTTTTAAACAAAGGCAATTGAACACCTTGACTGTTACTGTTTGCATTAATTCTTTAGTTTGTAGATCAAACTGTTAACACTCTTAGTTTGTGTGTGTCAAAATAACCACGTTCAAATACAATAAGTCAGAGTAGTAACAGGCTGCCGATCAAAGTTAGGAGAGTCCCAAATTCACTAATATCCATATGATAGGCCCCAGCAGTGGTAATTGTGACCCAAATCCAACAAGGAGTAACTTGGTCATACATACGCAAGTCCATTCCTAAAAAGATTGGGACACTAAAACAATATTCAAAAGTGATTAACTTTTAGGAGGAGACAGAGTTCAAAACCCAATAAGATTATGGCATTCCGAAAACTATAAATACCCCGTACCACTAAGTTGAAAGGTACGTTCACTAGTGTTAAAGTCAGAGTTTTTTGTTCAATTCATTGTGATTAAGTTTGTTAACTTAATTATCGGAGTGCCATCTATCCAAAGAGAATTAACGCATTCTCATTGTCTTTTTTTCTTGCAGATTGTTCGTGCTCGTCAACTTGATTTAAGAGTTCAACCCGGCTTGCCTAAAAATCCTACTTACATTTTGTATAACTTAGAAAATGTCCTTTCTATGACTTATTTTGTGTTAAGACTCTTAATTGATTTTACATTGTATAATATGCTCTGTGACAATATTGTAGGTGGTCTGTTTGAGATGCTTTTTGTTTGGTTTCTTTTTTAATGGTTTACTATTGCAAAAAATTCACCTTTTATATCAACAACCAGTTTATATTATATTATGCAATTTAGGTGTTTTAAAATGTAGTAGTTCACATTATCTGAAGTCTTGAATGTAAATTTGGAAAATTTTCTTATTACCTTGACATAACATATGAAGAAACTTTTCAAGCACATCCTGTTGATTAAAAATTAATTAATTTACTAATATCCTTGGATAAAATAGCTTGCCCATGCACTAGTATATATATATATATCAAACTCGAGATTCCTTTATCCCAATCATTTGAGATCTATTTTTTATTTTTGGTTAATCAACACTAATTAGTTCAATTGTTGATGTAAAGGACTAATAAAGGTTTTAGCTGGCAAAAAATAGATAAATTTCTATGTTATCTATTTTGGTCTTCTTTTCCTTTTTTTTAATATAATAAGAGACTCGTCTTTAATGCTGCGCTAGTCTTGTGTCCGACTCCTCCCAATGACTAAATTTATTTTGAAATTTATCCTGTTGAGTTTGTTGAAATTGTTGAATTTTCTCAGAGACGAGTGTCTAGTATGATAAATTTCTCTTAATATAATTATTTTCTATCCATTAAAAAAACTTATGAAATTTTTTATTTGAAAATTTTCAATTTTCTCGAATTGTATAGCTTTTCACCCAAAAAAAAAATCTGAAAATGTTTTTGAAAAACACTTTTGGCGCAGTAGTTCGAGCTCGTGACACTCCTTAGAACCTGAACATATATTATGAAGCAGAACAACGGCTAACCCAAAACCCTTAACATCGCTCCAGATTTAGTCAAATGCAAACTAACTTAGAGAGACCTTTAAGACGTGAACCATGGTAGTCAATTTAACCTCAAAATCATCATAGGTGCTGTCCAAAGATCACATTATAGTTCAAAGTGATGTAATATACCTATCAAATATACTGTCTAAACCTGTTCCAATGCATTAAATGTAATAGACAAGGATAGCTGAAACACAGGTCATAACAAACCATATACCAGTACAATCTCCCTTCAGGGAAAAAGACAGGAAGCAGAGCAAATATGTGGAACAAGTCAGGCCTGAAATAGGGCCTCTCATTTCTGGTGATCTCAATGATACAACCTCTCTCATACAGTTGCTGAAGCACGTCGTGGGATGCCTCATATACAAACTCAGAGAGAGAGAGAGAGAGAGAGAGAGAGAGAGATGAAATGATTTTACTAGGCAAAAGATACGAAAAAAGGAAAGAAAGAATTGAGTGGATGTCGGTCAAATATACATGTTGCCGATGCTTCAAAGCATTAACTACAATTGCTTGGCCTGCATGCACAGGTAAGTGCTAAGCAGTAAGGAGTTTGGAAATCTAAAGGATATACAAGTAAAAGAAAGAAACAGGGAGAGTTTATCAGAAAGATGAGCTTACCTTGAGTAGGTATTTTTCCTGAATCTTCAATGCACCGTTCAACGCTCTTTTCACATCCAAACTTGCAGTTATGTCTCCCACAATCTAGAAAAGTAAGTTCAAATAGGTTATATGTGAATACACATCTAACCACAAAAAGAAGAGAGAGAGAGAGAGGGGTGACCTTGACAACATCTTCTGGACCCTTAGCCTCTTTTAGAAGCCGTTTATTCTTGGTCTCAAGGATACTTGCAACCAGATAAACAGCGAGAGCAGTCTTATGGTCCATCTGTCCAGTCTTTATATTTTTCCTCTCAAATTTCCCATACTGCTCTAGTGGCCTATTATCTATGCTGGATGCAACATTCTTATCTGTACTATCATTTGATCTTGACCTTGACAACTGATATAATGCAAAGATGTTTGGGTTGTATTCCATAGCCCACATCACCTGAAACACTACTTGTTAGATATTCCTATCAACGGTACAAGTCAAAAGACTCCCAACAGGCAAACCAAACTGAAAATCCATGACCTTAAGCAATCAAGGCTTTCAGAATCGCGACTTTCATAAATGGAAGAAAGGTCATTTATGGAAATAACCAAACAAGGACAGAGGTTTTTCCTTACCTCCCAAAGGTACAATGCATCTACAAATGACAACTCTCTCCGGAAAAGTACCATCAGCATTCGAAGTGCAAACAGATACTGCCCACCATCTAGTTCCTCTGCCAAATAGATAAATAAGAAATTGGAAAATAATTAAGGCCTGTTTTGATGTTCAGAGAAATAAAGCATAAAACTATCTCTTGTTACACAGTGCAGCTTCTTTTCATGAATTATGCCCTTCTTCTATCTTTTCATTTTCCTAAATTTGTGGCAAAGGGTGTATACCACAAAGCAGCAAAAGATTGTCCTAGGATAAACTTGAGAGTTCAGTTAGCAAGTTCTCTTCTGCTGACATATTTTGGCTTTACTCATTTTTATGCCCAAAAATCCATGATAAACTATATTGAATCAACAATCCGCTCATACATCAGCTGTGTCCTTTTATCTCTGACATCACAAGTGCCAAACTAGAATAACATTAACTATGGCCCAAGGTCCCAAATTTTGTTTCCTTCTGTCATTTACACAAATGGGAATGATTTTAGAAACTGCAGAATACACAACAGAAGCCGCCAACAAATAAAAAAATTAGTAAAAAACAGCATGCATATGCTAACAGAAACAAGACCTAGTAACGTGAAGGTAAGAAGAAGGAATGATTACATGAGTGAATTGAATGTTTCTATGTCTGACCACATTGTAAGACAATAGTGTAAAGCTGAAGAAAACTGTGTCATGAGTATGGCACCCTAATAACAGTGAAACGTCTCAAGATGTTATGAGCAATGAAAATTAGATAAAATGGGTCATTTCATGTAGAAAAGCTGCTCCATTCATTAATGAAGACCACATGGCATGCATACAGGGAACCGAGAAAATTACATCCAACTATACATGCACAAAAAATTTCAGAGTTCAATGCTAGCAGTGCATGATATAGCATAAATTAAACATGCAGATTGAAGTATTTTACTCAGTCCTGTCAACTTTATGCCAATTGCAGCCTATTTTAGTGATGTTATTCCATTTTAATAGAAAACAAAACCTCAAAAGCCACCATCTCTCATTGACTTGAATCCAGTTTTAATCACAAGACATTATAATCACCACAGTTGATTTTAAAAAATTGTTTGTGCATTGTACATTCCTTTTTTTTCTGACTATGATTTTGAGCATTTCATGCTAATTACGTTTTTTTCCTTTGATTAGTAAGTGAATTTCATATCAATTGTTTCAAAATTACAAATATCAATTCTTTTATTTGGGACAAAATTATCGTTATCATGTTACATTGTTACTCATGTAACTGACCAAGTTAGTTGGAATTTAACACTTTGTTAGTTGAATTGATATTCATGCATCAAGTTTCATTTTTTGCAACAAGTATTGCACAAGTGGTTCACAAAACTGAGCACTAGTTGGCCCTAAAACTAGTGCATTTGACTGCAAGGGAGGAATCATAATGCCTATCAAAATTCAAACCAGACTCCAATAAAATAATTTGGCAAGTCCCACAAGGACATGTCATCCTTTGAGTGTAATCACGAGTTATTCTACTTCCTAAGTGGGCCTAAACTGAGCAGCCAGAAAAAGAAATTGGTTGAAAGAAGAAGACATTTTTCAAGCTTTTGGTTGGAAACATGAAAATTCTCACCAAATTGTTCCATAGAATCAATGTCGTCTTGTTCAGGTGCACTGAAACTTCATATCAACAGCATTTGTGCTTAGTTCTTGGCCAAACAGCAGAGAAATATGTTTTCTAACTTAGTAATGTTAATTTGTGCTTACATGGCTAAGAATAATGGAAAAATATTCTATTAAAGAAAATTGATATATATGTTCTCCGTGCTCAATTTTCAAGTGTCCATTTATTTCTGTCGTTGATTCAGTATGACGTCCAACAACTAGCCTTTCCATTTTTAATTATGGCAATAATAGAACCTCCCTGTCAAAACTGCAAGTATAAATCTATTGTCCTAAGTGTGAGGACCTATGAGGAGAGGCAGGATACCACTTGTGCCATTTCTCAAATTCAAGAGATAAAAATAAATGCTAATACAGTATGACGAATCAATAATTATTTTAATGCGTCAGAATGATGTCTCCCAGATGATAAATTTCCAAATTAAAAAACCATCCTAAAACTTATTCTTATAAGGAGATTATACATCAGTTTGCTAAACAAAATTATATGCTATGTGAGTGCTCTTAAAAGTATCCTCCTCAGATGGTGGAATTACAAGTAAAACAACCATGCTGTAAATTCATAGACTAGATACAATATCCCACGCAAACATAAACTAAGAATAACTTCTAACAGGATCAGCCCGTACCAAGGTGTTGATGAAGCTTTGGATCAACAGTTTTAATTATTCCTGCAAGAGTACTCAACTGAGATTGCACCCCTATAGAATTTGCACTGGACCTGAAATTTTCTCTCTTTCGAACAATAGCAGGGAAATGAGTCATAAACACAAGAAAAATTCTGAAAGATGAGAAGTGTTAACACTTAGTTAAGATGCAAATTTGAGAAGAGAAGCAACAAAATCCATATAAAACTATCCTAAATAACAGGTTGGGTGAATGTGATATACTTGAGTATTTGGCGCAAAATCAAGTTTCATAGTGAAAAAGACTAAGAAGAATTTTACAAAGTGTGCTGATTACTGCACACGTACCAACCACAACCTATCAAATGTAAGGCATTCTCCTTAACGGGCTAGAAATCAAAGCTGTTTTATGCCCTATGTGGGGGAACAACTACTGTTACATAGAAGCACTTCTCATTCAAGAGAAAAGAACAAAACCAAAAACAAAAACAAAATCACAAAGCAGTCACAAAAAATCATTTACTGTATATATGTAATGTGTAACATTTCATGGGTAGCATTTAAGAAAATGAATCTTCCTCTGTATCGGCTTAGTATCCAATTAGTGTTTTTAAACAGCAATCGTATTCATTCAAATTATTAGTGCAGATAGTCAAAATAACCTAAAAACTAAGAGATCACACACTTATGGTTTCGAAACTTCACAACTTGCAAAACTTTATGATCTGAATGAACAGAGATAACTAGAAGTCACATCAGATCTGAACTATTAACAATGACACTCTCAGACAATATGTTAACCTCTCTCTCGACATGTGACTCGCTAACCCTAGTTTAATGGGAATATATTTAAGCAATGAATGAAGAACACAGTTAACAAGCGTAACGACAAATCATACACTGAAGATGAGAAGGTTTAGCATGGGCATAGCACAGGCTCTAGAATGATATTGATTTTCATGTTCACAGTGACTCAAAGTTTCAGACCCATATTCTTCGACGAGGGCATGGACAGTTTCCTCAAAAATACTTACTGACAATTCTTATTTCTCGTTCAGCACCCTCCGCCCCCCAAAAACAAAAACAAAACAAAAAACCAAAAGAAAGGCCCAACATTTTAAAAATAAAAATTTCTGGATAATTAAAATTAAAAATATATAATCACATTTATTTCCAAGAATGGAAAAAAATCCACAATACCTATCTACCTAATATCGACAACATAATAGCAAGTAGTAACCTTGGATCAAATCACAAGAAAGAATCCATCTCGAGTTGATTAATTTAGTTTCAATAATCTGGGATCGATTATGTGAACCTCTTTCCCAGTGCTGAACAATATCTGATGCCACAACACGTTGAAAATCAGTTATAAGTAGGTTTCCCTCACAAAGTGAAGAGATAAGGATCTTATTTTCCAGCATTGAGCAGTATCTAAGGCCATACTACCTAGTCAATCACATGTCTCTCATTTTCCATCACTACCCTAAGTGAGAAGTCCTTTTGGTCCTTAACATGTCAAGGAGCAATCTCAGATCCTTTTAGATACTGGTGCTGCTAACTCTAATCTTTACTTAAACATTAGATTATTGGTTTGAACATGTTTCTCTCAACAGCAAATTGCATATCATCAAACCATCACAAGCAAGAGATAATGATTATCTTTCCAAGTTTAGCATCAGTGATTAAATATTTCATAATTTGACTAATGATGCATGCAAAAAGGAGATGAGAGGTCTACCAATGATGTAAAGGAATATTCACCCAAAAAACGCCAAGGTATCGCAAACAATTCAGAATCACGTACAGAAAGGAAAAGGAAAGATCATCATTTAGCTATGATGCCCAATCAAGAGATGTATGGATAAGAGGGATCATGAGTGATGAGTGAAACAAAAAATTCAACAATGCCTTAGCCCTAACTAATGAATGCCTTCCATGCTCTTTTATAAATTGTTGAATCTTACCATATCTGATAGTAGATGTCATCCTACCTCAATTTTTTATCTTACAATCAAAGTGAGGTCCCTTCTACACAACCAGATCAAGTCCCTATCCATATATGGTTCAATGGCCGAGATGAACTTAAATATAGCTTTCAACCTATAAGTTGAATGTGGTTGTTAAGAGGATCTTCTAGGTGGTGACCTGAATCATTCAAGCACAAGCAACAAGGATAACTGATCCCTCTACTTATCAATCCAGGAGTTCAGGTAGTAGCTATGCAATAATGTTGGTATGCCAAAAATGAAACCACAAAGCAAAAAAAAAATATATATATATATATATATCCATCCAATTGTATCCATTAAGGAAGGGAGCCCAACCCAACTCAAATGATTGCCTACTAAAATAGATTAATTCTAGAGGCAAGGAGCAATAAAAATAAAGTGGGCAATTCAGTCACATTAGTAGTTTTAAATTTTTAATAACAAGGTCATCCTTGATGATGAAAATGTATCCATACCAATCTACGCATTGCCCGCTCAAAGCACCAAAAGGCATCTGCTTCATTTTCCATAAGAATAACCATTGGAGAACAAATATCATTCATTCCTGTACAAGGAAAAAAATTTGTGAAAACCAAAATGCCTAAACTTAAAACAATTCCTATTAAACTGTCCTTGGATTCAAAAGAACTCACCTTGCACGTAACCAATAGCATTGTCAACCCAAGCATAAACAGCAAGAACATTCCAAAGTTTCACCTGATTAGCTTCACTCTCATAAAAGACGAGGGCACGATCAGTGCGTATGACATCCAAACCTACATCCCAAATTTCACAAGTCATTAAGATGTATTGGAAGTAAATGGAAAGGTTCCTACCAATGATAAAATCATCCTAACAGAATATGCGTGAAAATACTTATGATGCATTAAAATGTAACATGTAAGCTCGTAGTTTAGTATATTGACACAGTGGCACCGACATGGCACAATTCAATTTGCCATGAGGTATTCTTTTGCGCTTCACAAGGTGTGAGAATCTACAATTTTTGACAAGTAGATTCTACTTAAGGACAATGTCATCCACCATCCTCATTAGGATTTCTTAGATTAACATATTGCAGTGGTGTTAAAGAAGCAAATAGGGGAGCACGACTGAAAGAAGCGAAAAGGGGAATGAAGACTGCCATACCACGACAACAAAAATAAATTTTATAAGAACTTTACTGAAGAAAAGTTTTGCAGCAGCTACAAACCAATTTGAGGCAAGCCAAGCTTCCACTGAATCACTTGCTCGCCTAAACCAGCATCATTACTAGACATGTCTTCACTGTTATCTCCTGAATCACTTTTGGTTGAAGGATCTTTGATCGGTTGACCATCATCAGTAATTATAGGTGCTGTAATAAACTTCCCACTACCAATAATAGGTACCATCTTTTGACATTCAGCCTTCCATGCTTCATACTGCTCCCTAAGAAGAGCAATCAATGAATTTAGTCCATATGTTCACTGCAGACACAAACCAAGATTTATCTATACATCTCTGTAAACAACACCATATATACATATGCATAGGGGTGTGCACATGAACCAACTAGGCTGAGAACCGAACCAACCTCTATGGTTCGGTTTGGTTTTAGATGATTTGGTCCTGGTTCTTAATTTCATAGAATCGATTAACAGGGCCCAGTTCTCGGTTGTACGTGTCAAAATCAACCAACCTGAGACCCGAAGTATATAAGAAACCACTCTGCTTCACACTGGATTTTAAAGAGCACAACATATCCCACATCACATAAAGAGCACGACCTCTGCTTTAACATTGACTATAAAATCTTTTCTCCCATTTCACTGCTTTTCATGTGTGCTGGTATTCCCACATCAACCATGTGCAGAAACAGTGGAGAAAAAGCCTATTACATGAAGATCCACAGTGCACTGTGGTTAAACTTATTAAGGGGCACCCATTTGGCTGGGCCAGTTCTTTGGCTCGACTAGTTTTTTGTCTGACAATAGATGGGCTACTTTATCTAAGAGTCATACAACTAAAACTTATCAAAGAATCGGTGGTTCAAACCAAACAAAACCATATCTTTTCGGTTTGGATTGGTTCAATTCTAAGTAAGTATCAGTTCTGTTCTGGTTTAGCATCAGCCCGAACCATACCAACGAATGTGCACCCCTACATAGACATATATAGTTGATATGTATTAATACAATCTCCATCCTCACTTAAACTGGGGGCATTGATTTAAAATTCAATCTAGGATCAACATTGGAACAGCCCCTCGCTAACTGCTGGCTGCTGCTTGCCACTGCCTATTGCCTTGCTTATTCACATGTCAAGCCTCTCCAATTCATTGACGTCCATCGTATGTAAGGCCATATTAGGTCTGAACATAATTTCCGAGCAACAATCAATGCACATAATTTCAAGCTCATCAAGTTCAGACAACCACAATCAAGCAACGCTTTTAGTTTCCAACTTGCACTCACTTTTCAAGGTCGTCAAGTTCGCCCCCTCCCCCCCCAACAAAAAAAATATATATATATATATAAAATCTTCCCCACCACCAAAAAAAAGGAGAAAAGAATAACAGTTGGTCTTCCAAGTATTGTAAGAACTGTATAAGATATATTAGAGGGAGAAAGAGAGAGTTCAGATTACAGAATTCATCATTGTAAACTTCAGCTTTCAGTCTGAAAAATATTTTGTCTCCAAAATTTTTTGTTTCCTGAATTTTCATTAGGATTTTATTCAACGTTATTTTTTTTCTAATTTGGTGCCTGTAAAGGTTTTAAACGGGAGACCACTGAAATGGCTCCAACAATCCATGAAGTTGTTTGATGTCGAATTTTGCTTGAAAAGGAATTTAGGAAAGGGAAAGGAAAGTAGAGGATGGATTTCAAATCCCTATTTTTTGTTTGGAACTAGATGGAGTTATAATAAAAGAAAACTTTTCTTTGACATTTTGTTCACACAAATGTTATAGAAAAAATTGGGACAGAACTGGTAAAAAAGTCCTTGAAGACAGAAACAGGATTTTGTCCAAATCCAGCAGTTTTATGTCTTAAAAAGAAGAAACTGTTCATATCATGCTTTTGTATGTTATAAAAAAAGTACTCTTAAAAAAAATTATTGCATGCTTAAAAAGGTGAAAATTTAATGCAACTCAATAGCATAAAGCCATCAGATAATTATGCCCAGAACCAACCAAATAAACTACTTCAAAATTCCAAGGTGTTTTTCCAATTTTTATAGGACATTAATTTGTTCCCGAAACCAACATTTCAGGGGTGAATAGCATTCTGATGGATTGAGGCCCAGCCCAACTCATGCTTGAAAACATAATAAAGAGTAAAAGGTGGAACGTAGAAGAAGAGGAGGGATTAATGCCTATAAAGGATTAATGCCTATAAAGTATATTTCATGTGCATATTCTTCAAGGTGGACCATAATTTGGGGAAAATAAAAACATTACCTCCGGCGTTGCCTCAGATCATTTCGTTCATCAAAAGTGCTGTTGGGATCGAAGCAACCCAACAAGAACTCCCAGACAACCCCTTTGATTGATGGATGAACACCCTAACATGAGTAATAAAAAGTGCCAATGAGAAATATTAATGCTCTAATTTAATATTCCACTAAAAAGACAACTAATCACATTAAATGCACTATAATAAATACATATATGAGCATATTACACATGTTAGGGTGTTCATGAGATTCATAGTATCTACAAATTATGGTAGCATTAGTAATTTAGTAGATAAAAATATGTAAAGATAGGAAGAGCTGCAGTTTCCACAGTTGTATACAGAGATCAAACAACAACAGAAAAACTTTACCCCTCTTTGAATCCTCCTAAGCACACCTGCAATATCCAAATGACCATCTGCAGAAAGTGCAGCTTGCCATCTTCTAGCACTAAGAGTTTTCCGTGCCTGCGGATTAAGAAAACCTAATCCTGTATAAGGTCTTAGCACAATACTAGGGTATATTATTCCAAGTGCATAACAACGTAACCTGTTATTTTACCCAAAAGAAAACATAGCACCAATAAATCATAGTTTGAGGTTTGAACATCATCATTCAAATTGGAAAAGTGAGAGCAACTAATGAATTTGTAAAGGATTAAAATCTTCTTATATAAACTCCCCCAAACCCCCCTCCCCCCCCGGCAATAAAAAAAAGAAAGAAGAAAAAAATACTAAGATTATAATTATACTAGACCTGTAATGCCTTGCATCAAATATATAGCTATGCTGGTTTTCCATTCTACGGTCATCTTTCTGCAACTTTAGTGTTGAATGGAGGTTATAATTCGTGGACTAAAACCCAGGAATACGAAGAAGAAGATGAGGGAGAGGGAGAGGGAGAGGAAGAGGAATTAAAAAACAACAAATAAAATAAAATAATAAATTGCTGATGAATTGTAGGCATCCAATATATATCAGAGCTGAGATATATAATTCGGAAAAAGAATATTAATAATGGAAACATGTTCGCTTACTCTGGGCTTGAAATGGGTCTTTGGTAAATCGCCTTGGTATTCTGATCTAATTGCAAACCGAGAATCCACCTCCCCAGCTGCTGAATTCTCCGAAAAGATTCCTGTTACTCCATCACAATCACAACAAGAATCCAGTGAGTCTCTGACATCAGTCTTCCCAACAAAACCAAACCCTATCAAGTTTTACAAAAAATCCAATATACATAGAGAGAGAGTTTTCTATATCTATGTGAACATTGAACCCAATACCACTTCCCAAAGGTAGGCATTTCCCGATTCTGTCTAGTTCTTGAATTTCAAAGTAGATTAATGCCTCTATGGCCCCTATGAACTAGCACAAAAATATCACTGGAGCGCCAATAATTTGCGATGATCTTAGATGAACCATCGTTAAAATACGAGATTGCGTAAACTTGCCAAATATTATAGAAGCTAGTATGTATACGTAAGATACAAAACCTATATACATACAAATACATTTTATATATAGATATAAAGAGAGAGAGAGGATTCTTGGAGCATCAAGAAGTGATGCAGATTAAAATTTTGTAAATACTCCAACATTGTTCTAGGTTTAATCTTCTAGGTTTGCTCAAAGAACCGATGGTAGCTCGTACGCACTCGTGCACATTGAAACCATTGGAGGTTGGATCGGATGCTAGGAAAGAAAAAAGGCTTTTAGCGCTTGATCCGATCGAGAGACTTGAGAGACAGAGCAAAGAATTACTTTGCTTTGTATATCAAAACAGATTAGTAAGTAAGAAGGATAATAAGATTAACTACGCCTGTTTGGAACTTGGATAAGGAAGAGGGGAATAGGAATTAGGAAGTGTAGCGGTTAGGCAGCACTGAATGTCACGCACGACAAACTTATGATATAGTGTTTTTTTAAAAAGTAATGCTACACAAAAAAGAAAAATTTATTATTAGAGTAATATAGTTAAATAAGAGTCATTTATTCTAAAACAAAATATCCATCATGATGATTTTTAATTACAATAATACTATTGTCATGTTATTCTAGTGAGTTTTCTGTATAAATTTTTTTTAAAAGAATAGTGTTTTTCTTTCTTAAAAGTCACCATATTACCTATTGAGATTGAAGATGTATTAATACATTACATATCATCATTTAATAATGATTATTACCGAGCACTCATGCTACCTAACTACTTGACTTTTTTTATTAGGATAAGGGAAAGTGAAACTTAAGGATAAGTGTTTTCTCTTTATTTGATTTTGTAAATAAAATTTAAAAATAAAAGGAAGTAAGAGAGAGAAATTATTTTTCCGCCTTACTTTTCTCTCAAATTTTTCTTCGTTTCCCATCTATTTGTCTCCGAATTAAAATCGAACAAATAAATGAAAGAAAAATATAAAATTTCCCTTCCTTATCCACCAAGTTGCAAACAGGCTTTTAAGTTTGTAAGCATTTGCAATCAAAAAATTCTCAAGTAATTTTTATACATAAGACTTCACGAAACCACAGTGAATGGTCTATGTTGACGCTTTTAACTCACTCATTTAGTAATAGTTTGAATTCCGTCAATCCTTTTTCCTATTACCTTGTATAAAAAAAGACTCTGCCAAACTAGCTGTCGCAATTCAATATCCTGTTTAAAATAATTTGGTACAATTACTAAATTAATTTCAAACTATCTTCATTTTGTTTGATATATTACTAACTTGTAAAATATATGTGAATATTTTTTTTTTAGTACATTAGCAGGCCAAAACTTGATAAAATGGCAAGTGAGTGGAAACCATTATCATATATTTATAGATGGGAGCACCCCCAATCACTTGGCAAACCCCTCTTCTCCTCTTTGTGAAGCTTCTACGAGGGCAAATAGAGTTTGAAACTCAATTATCTTGACCATATTTAAGATAATGCATGCATATTGATAAATAAAGTCGTGTCATTGACAAAGCTAGTAGGTCTGTTCAGAAAGATTAATACGGTTTCAACAATACCTGTTAGATTGATTATTGGATTTATCAAGACAAAAGAAAGTGAAAAGATAAAGGCCAAAAAAAAAAAAAACTGAAATGGGAGAAGCTGAATTTATTACTTTTGTTTAATTGAACTAGAAAAAGGAGAAAAATTCATAAGCCATTATCTTCATCATATAAAAGTAAATAAGAATAAAATGATTATATTTTTATTTTCTTTTCATCTCCCTCCACAAAATTAAAATTCAAAAAGATAACTTGAGAATATTTATGTCTATACGAGTTCTTATAAGTTATAACATTTTCACCCGGACGAACTTTGTATTTTTTGAAAGGGTCTTGCTAACATGTGCCTTAAGGGTACATTTTAAGTATACTTTGTCTAATTGTATAAAATATTAGAACTTGTGTTTTCACAATTTTTAACACTGAAAATATAATTATTAATACTATGTACAACCAGATAAAATATGCTTAAAATATACTCTCAAGGCACATTTTAATATTTGTCTTTTTGAAATTGCAGAATAGATTTCTTGGTCTCATCCCTACTTTCCTTTTTTTTTTTTTTTTTTCCAAACGTTGTAACTATGTTGTTTTAAACGTTTTAAGTTGTAACCAGCTGATATGTTCGTGACACGTTGACAACTTACCCTGGTATGGAGTCCATCTGATTACAGCTCTGAAACCGAGAAACCCTAATATCCTCACTTCGCAAACCCTAATTTCGGATTACACCTCCGGCCTCAGTCATTCATATTCGCTCTTGCTTTCTAGGGTACTAGGGTCGCCGAAAATGGTGAGATTCAACACAAGTTATCTCTTCTCTCTCTCTCTCTCTCTCTCTCCTCTATACATATTCACTTACTATATGTATAATTTTGGTTTCTTTTTGATTGGCTTTAGCCGTTCAAGAGATACGTGGAGATCGGTAGGGTTGCTCTCGTCAATTACGGGAAGGACTATGGGAAGCTCGTTGTCATTGTCGATGTCCTCGATCAAAACAGGGTATATGAATCTGCGTGCCTTCCTTGTCCATTTTTAGTTCACATACAGAACCTTGAATACTTAGGAACTTCGAATATGTTATGAAGTAACAGAGGAGATTACAGAAGAACACCAAGCTTCTTCTTGTTCTTCTTGTTTTTGCTGCATGATGTTCCATTTAATGTTTATACGTGTGTTTATGATGCTTAATTTAGTTGCTGCGAATTTGGATGTATCCGAAAAAGGAGCTTGCATATGCATAGTTTTTTTTAATGTATCTCGCATCTTCAGCAAATGTAGAATATAATTTAGATACTCAATTGGGTACATCTAGGTGCTTGGACAGGTGGGGGGAAGTAGTTGCATGCGTTTTTAATGAAGTTAACCGTAAATTTATTACAACTTATCAGTTAGATTGTTGTCCGATGAACACTGAATGGTATGCGAGAACTTGGTCTCTAGAGAATATTTGAACCATCATCATAGTTGATAGGATGGTTTCAATACTGGGATTCCATGCAATGCCAATATTTAAAAATTTGACTACCGCATTGTTGTATGCCATTCACTTTGGTGGCTGCACATAAAATGATTAATTTGTAAAAATAATGTATGAAAACAATTAGGCATTTCAAATTTAATGGAACATGAAAATGTTGGTATTTATTTTGACTATCATTTGTTTTTGGTTTGGTATCTTGGGTTAGCTGATATGACTTCTATTTTTGTTTTTCCCTTTTGTAATGTAGCTACCAGTTATAAAGGTTCATTTGCTTTTATACTTTCACCTTAGATGAATAATTTGCCTGGTGTATTTGGTATTTGAGATCGTTCTGTCAGTTGCCCTTGTTTTTTGTCCCTGCCCCCAGCCAAAATGACTAACAGGAGGAAGGGGAAAAGGGGTCTAATATATGTATATGCTTGACTCTTTTGCTTCCTTTGCTAATTAAATAGTTGCATTTGCTACATTTCTACTAGTCTTGCTTATGTGGGTAAGAGCAAGTTGTGGGGCTATAGCTGAGGATTTATGTATTATCATCAGTTGAGGTAGTTTGGATCTTACTTGTTTCTGTGGGGTCACATAATTTTATTACATGTCAGTTTCTTTTACTCTTCTTATTCTTCAGGATAACCAAATGGAGTTTTGTGCAATCTTTGAGGTGGCCTATTGGGGGTTCAGTCTTTAACATTTTGACATTGCATACATATTCATTAATTGTCCGAGATAATGTTGGTTTTGTAAAGGATGGTGTTTACTGCCTCCCAGATATAAAACACACTGGATTTGGCCGTCTTATCTTGGCTCTTCGGCCGTGTGCAGGCTCTTGTTGATGCCCCTGATATGGTGCGGACCCAAATGAATTTCAAGAGGCTGTCACTCACAGATATCACGATTGATATCAAAAGGGTTCCCAAGAAGAAGACTTTAGTCGCGGCCATGGAGGCTGGTGGTGAGTACAACTGTTTGGTTGATTCCATATTCCTCTTGTGTCTCATGAAATTGAACTCCTAAACTTTCTTGGCAGATGTCAAGAACAAATGGGAGAGCAGCTCTTGGGGCAGGAAGCTTATTGTGAAGAAGAGAAGGGCTGCTCTTAATGATTTTGATAGGTTCAAGCTTATGCTGGCAAAAATCAAGGTTTGCAATACTTCCATAATTATATTTGGCATTATATACTTAGTTATTTTGTATTTTTGAGGAAGTGAGACTGTTGTGAAGGTGAGGCCTTGTTTTTGTTATATCAAGTTGAGGGGAAACTCTTTCAAGGTCCCTCCCACCACACACAAACCACCCATAGCTTGATTCTAACCCACAGTGGTTATATCATTTGCCTAGGAGGGTTAGGGGATATGAGGAAGGACTTGACTCCAGAATCTTTTAGGATATGTTCTACTAGAGTTGCGGTGTTGATGCATAGAAATGGGTTGGTTTGAAAATATGCTTGTAACCTCATTGAACAAACTAAATAATATTTTAAAATTTGATTTATTACATAAGTTATTGGACTCGGGTACCTTTTGTTTTTGCGAGAGTTTGATATGTTTTATAAATGTGACTTTGCAGAGAGCTGGGGTTGTCAGGCAGGAACTTGCAAAGCTTAAGAAGCAGAGCACAGCCTAGAATCTATTATCTTCTTATTTGGAGATCTTGATGTAGCTTTTTGGAAGTTGTGTTAGTACCTGGTTTGGGTTATAATTTCCTGAGTTTTGGATTAATCACAGGAAGAGGAACCTACAGTATTTTGTTCTTATTAATATCATCAGATTCCATTTAAAACTATTAATGTTATTTGAGACCTTGTCTAATGCATGGTCTTTGACTCAGCATCGAGAACCTATGTTTGCACATTGATGCTGATGTTCTTTTAATCTGATTGTGGCTCTGCTTGGAGTGGTATAATTGCATTTGATAACATTGCTCCTACACGCATAGAATGCCGGCTTTGCCATGGTGCATCTTTGGAATATGCCGGTTCCATTTTTTTTTCCTTTTAAATTCGCTGATGCGGCCTGCTGGTTGGCTTGAATTTGATTTTCATCAGGATAGAGGGTGCTAATGGCCCGTGTTGGCTTCTGTTTGGTGTCAAACCCACAACTGGCATGAAGTTGAGGTTTCAAGTAACCATGCCTATAGAGGATTTATTTTTCAACTAAGATGTAGAGGGATATGGATCCATTGGAATTTCATTGTTTGTTGCATACATTAATGCACGATGAAATACACACTGCACTGTAAAAGTATATACGCTCATACTTCTGCTTATAGGTCAAACACTTACAGGTTGAACACGTCTTCTGGACTAATAGAATACATCTGCTTATCATATGTGGAACACCTGTTTTGGACTTATAAAGACATAGAATACATCTGTAGTGTTTTGGACTTACAACGAGTGGTTAGGTACTTCAAGAAAATTTCAGCGCACAAGAATTGTAAAAAGTGATGAGTCCTAATTTGGGGCTTAATATTCTTGGGCTAAGAACCCCTCTGGGCCTTAATCTCTGGGCCGTGTGGTAGGCCCTTCAAACATGGGCACACTTGTCCACTGAACTCGTGTGTATTTTGTTACTTGTTACATCCAATTGAACAAACCCTCACAGTTTTCGTCTAAACCCAATTCCAAGTTTAAAAAAGAGTCAAACAAAAAGCCTAATGTGTACTCATAAAACACGTATGTAAACTTGGCTTAATGCTCTACTATAATTGTTGATGTTAACCCGTCTGCAGTGGGAGTAGGACTTGTTTAAATTTACAATAAAAATATTATAAGTAACTAATTTAAAATCTAAAATAATTAAAAAAACAATTCAAAATTAGCAATCCTAATTTGTTTTATTACCATAAAATAAACAAAAATTCTTTAAAGTGTTAACATTGCTCATGAAAAAAGAAAAAACTAAAAACATGCAAGTATAACAGTCTCGTGGATAAATTTTTTTATTTAACTTTTAATTGTATAAGGAATGGCAACTATTTGGATTGGACTCAACTATTTTTTGATTTGTTCTCTTTTATTATTGTAATTTTTTTAATATGATTTAATTGCTTTATACGTATAAGAGAGGGTGACCAAAGTTGTGATTGATAAATCTTTCAGTAGGACTCAACTGCTTATATATATATATATATATATCTTTCAAAACTAATAAAGTGAATTAAATAATCGAACAAATTCAATAATTATCTAACAATTGCTCCTATGACGTGACATTTTAAAAGCATCAAAACATTTAGAACACCACGTAGGAGAAAGCCGACATATAGGAGAACACAATGTTTATATATATATAATATTTATTTTGATAAAAAAATCACGTGTATATATGTATGAATGTATTTCAGGCATTTGAGCAAAAGGTTGTCTTAGTGGCTTGGCTTCCGTTTCCTTCTTCTCCCCCAGGTTTTGCCTCCCATTATCCGACAAAAAATAAAAAAATTAAAAGCATTTGAACAGGGCTAAAAATGTCTTAGCGAATATATGAACTAATATATATAGGGATAATGCTGGTTGAGTGTTCCCATGCATGATTCAAGACCCTTTTAATTTTTTTTATAAAACAATTGTTATAAGTAAATTATTATCTTAAATACTTGCTTTAGTAAAAAACTTTACAAGAATTTCATAAAAATCCTATTTTCTTCTTACAATTCGCGCTGCATGCGTGTAAGCTAGCTAGAGTACTTGTATATGGAGCAGAAGTTGAGCAAAAAACAATAAAGAAATAAATATAATTTAAAAGTAGGCGCTCAATTAATATTTCTCCGGGTTCGACTCCCGGCAGCGGAATTAATATTTTTTTATTATTTAATTATTTTACTTGCTACGCTACGGCTGAGCTTCGACCCATTTACAAATACAAGCATAAAAGGCACGGGAAGGTCCTCCCTCTTCATCTGTCTCGCTCTTCCTTTCTTTCTTTCTTTTTTCTTTTTTTGTGGGTTTGGCTCTCTCTCTCTCTCGTGGAACAGTAGCAAGCAAAACAAACAAGGTCGTTTACTAAATGATTAAATCAAAATAAACTATTTTTGTTGTTATTTTTTGACTGATCAAAAAGCTTAAGAAGAATCACCAATCATTTGTTGGAGATCACAAGTCAAAAAACCTAACAATATGTACATCAATAATGTGCATAGTGGCATACATAAAAAAAAAAAAAAAAACTAATTTATGCATTTGATTTCATCTCTTTATAAAGCTCGAATGATTAACAAACTACTATTGCTCTACCATTTTGGTGTTGAGGGCACTCTTGGGCATTTTTCTTCCAGTAAAGGGTTTAGGTACTATAAGGTAGCCTTGAAAATTAAATTAGATTAAATTGGAATCTCACTCTTCTTAACATGGAGATATTCCAACTAATCTCTACGCGTCAGCATATTTAATGCATAACATTCTCAAATTTAATGTCTAGGTTGTTGCTAATTATGAAGGTAATATCTGCTGAAAAATAAATTTAAAAGCATTTGAACCCGACAAAATCTGCTGAAAAAGACTTAGCAAATATATTTACTAATAGCTAATTGGGAATTGGGGATAATATCAGTTGAGTGTTTCCATGGTTTAGGACCCTAACAATTTTTTTTAATTTTTTATAAAACAATTGTTGTAAGTAAATTATTATCTTAGACAGTTGCTTTTGTAAAAGATAATTACTAATAATCTTATTTTCTTCTTAAAAGTCGCGCATGGGTGTAAGTTCCCTAGAGTACATGTATATTTGGAGCAGAAATTGAGCAAGAAAGAATAAATAAATATAATTTAAAAGTAGTTTATATCAACAAATCCGCTGTAGCACATATATAATTGGAATGTTTAAATACTCCGGGTTCGACTCCCGGCAGCGGAATTAATTTTTTGTGATTTAATCCTTGTTTTGCCTAGGCGATAGCCCAATCTTCGTTATAATTAGTTACTCTCTCTTCTCTTATGGACTCTTCACAAATGCCCTTCCTCTCTCTCTCTCTCTCTCTCTCTCTCTCTTGTGGAACAACAAGAAGAAAAGGAAACAAGGTCGTTTCCTAAACGATTAAATCAAATAAACTCTTTTCATTGTTTTTTTTTTACTGCAATTCTTGAAACATCAAAATTAAAAAATGAAGAAGAAAAAAATGTCTCCGCGTATTCACCCAATCTGGAACATTATTTGGAATGACGAAAAATGCGTTATAACATCCTCTATCAAACATGTGAAAGGCGTTATTCCAAACAATTTATCTTTGCTTGATGGAGTAGAGCATATTTTTTACATGCTGATTCTATATAAAACGTTTATAATGAAAATTTCATCTAACTTTACAATGTATTGGTAACAAATTCATATATACCTATATATATATATATGGCATGGCCTTCTGCTTATGATCCACTTCATTTGTGTATAAAATCAGTTGGTATAGTGATTGTTATATGGTAACCCTAACACAATGAACATGTTAAAAACAAAGCGAACGGGTATGACTTTGTAACTGATATTCCAAAAACAACTGATCGATCAGACAAACAATTGTTGAACTGCTTTCCAATCTAGAATACTTCAGAACCCTGATTTTTGGGCTTTTCTCGGAAACAAGGACTGGAAGTTACTGAATACAAAACAAACTAAGCTTCCTTGAGTTGATTTTAGTCCCAATATTGATTTTTGGACTTTCTGATACATCAAACCCTAATTTTGGGATTGCGTTCTGCACTGAAGGGAAATTCTTGTGGATGCAACATTACAACGTATGATCACTAAAGAAGAAGAAAATGCAGAGAGAGAGAGAGAGAGCAAATTTCACTGCATGCATCTGATTGATTTGCATGTTTTAATTCCACAACCGTTTCAACAAAGAGAAGAAGAAGAAGACAATTAAAAGTAACATGCAAACACCAAACTTTTCCATTAAAAACCATCTTATATATATATATATCTTACATGCGCATAACACAAACACAAAGACAAACACAAGAAAAAGAAAAGCAAATACGAAAACCCCTGACCACCATCAACATCTTGAACTTCAGATCAGATTTTCCACCTTCGGATCTGAGAAGACCCACAAACACA
This sequence comes from Euryodendron excelsum, assembly GCA_033060915.1. Classification (NCBI taxonomy): domain Eukaryota; kingdom Viridiplantae; phylum Streptophyta; class Magnoliopsida; order Ericales; family Pentaphylacaceae; genus Euryodendron; species Euryodendron excelsum. The sequence continues at coordinate 6,145,351 of CM065380.1, read as the reverse complement.
AGAAAAAGGAAAGCAAAGAAAACACGAAAACCCTAAAAAGGGTGTCTGCATGCACTCCACTTAGATCTCATAATCATCATCACGGCTTGAATTTCTAATCACATTCATCATCATCATCATCATCATCATCATCATCATCATCGAGACCGGCCCCATCTTCATCGGCTTCAACTCCATTCACGCGCCTAAGCTGCTGGTGGTGGTGCCAGAAGCGAACGTAATCGTTTCCATTCTCGAGGGAGAGGCTGAGAGACGGTGGTGGTGGCGGCGCCGGAGGAGCGATGGTGAGCTCCAATGGGTCAGTGAAGAGCTTCAGTGGCTTTGGCGGCTCCACGGAAGGTCCTGCTTCTTCTATCTGATCCTTCTGTGTTTTGGTTAACTTCACCCCGCACTTGCAGCAGAAATCCGTAAAATGGCACATGAAATGATCGTTAGAGCTAAACACTTTGTTGCAAATCGGGCACTTAACGAGCTCACTTGATGGGGGTTTTGGAGGCACTCTAACATCAAACTCATCATCTTTATCTGAGCTAGAGTCATCCCCTTCTTTCAGGGAAGAGCCACAAGATATATACCCTCCTTTCATTGGAGAGAGAGAGAGAGAGAGGGTTTTCTCTCTAGCTTTCCTCAAGTCTGCAAATGCTATGAACAGGCGCATCCTTTTAATAGATGGAGTAATGGAAGGGCATTAATGGTATTTGAGTGTGTGATGAGGTGGCTGAAACCCAATGCAATTGGTGGGTTGTATACACTGAATACTGCTAAGAGTACTTAATGAGGGGTATTAATGGCTAACAGATAAAGTTAAACCACCAAAACAAGGGAATCTTTTAACTAAGATGGAACTGAAATTTAAAAGGAGATATGCTTAAAGGGTTTTTAAAATAAAAAATAAAAAAAAAGAGGGAGCGGAAATTGAATTACAAAGTATTTCTCTATTTTGAAAAAATGGTCTGCTACTAAAAAACCATTCATTAAAAAAGAAATATTCAAAAAAAAATTTTGTTGCATTTTTACAACTTTTTATCTGAAAATAATTCACGGCATGAAACCGATACTAAGAACAAAAAAACCAAGCATTTTGTGCCAATGCATTATAAAATCAAGTAGACGAAAGAGGAAGAACATAAACAAAAATGGCTCCTGACGGTTTGGGTAGGCTACTGATTGGTGATATGGTGGGAATAACATATGAGAGAAGTTGGTATGTAGTTTTACTTGTCATTCCGATATATCCAAAAAAAAAAAAACACAGAAGTATAGTCTATCAATTATATATTTCTGTGGTTTAAATTGATCAAATTTGCTATTTATTTTTTAATCTAGTATGTAGATATTGTTGCCGAAGATGCGAGGAAGCCAAAAATTGTTAAATAAAGGCGCAGTGCGCCGCCATTTTCGTCGACATTTATAGATTATCCAATATAAAACGACAAGCATGCTAAACATTTGAAGGACAATTGATGTTAGTTTTACGTTTGATCACGTGGCACTTACTAATAACGCGTGCACTTATCGTTAAATAACGATTAATCATTGCTAATTATCAAAACTACAAATTTCCACAACTTCTCTCCTTTTACAAGACCAAAGAAAAAATGCTGTAATCGACTCACAAGCTACATAAATGTTGCCAGTCACACTGTTTCTTCACATATAATATGTTCTTCTTTGTAAATAATGAATGAACAAAACATAGATGGCTCAATGTTTGCCAAGCTACATTGCCAATTGCTAATAGTTTGTGCCACTATTCCCTTTGTAGATAGGGTAGTATACTACATTCAACCTTCAATGTGACCTGTTTTTAGCAACGATACACTGGTAGATTATTTTTGTAGTTTTGACAATGAGCCAGTGCCAATGGTTCATCATGCATGGCAATTTCCTTACTAACCATATGTGAGTGACCAGAGGTATGGACACCGATGGCTCATGTCCCAGGTGCACAAACCAAACTGAAGACATCAACCACCTGCTGAAGCTCAGAGGAGAGATCAACGGGTCCCATAAATGAGTAAAGAAACCCCATCTTAGAGTGGGTTGAAAAGAATCTCAGAGACAAGAGAACTATCATATCCAATTTACACTGGTGCTTGATATTTGCTGTATGTATTTGGAATATCTAGACAGACAGAAACAATAAAGTTATTTAAAATGAAATTACCGACTCTCAAACTACTGTGAATAAAATCATAAACTATTCCAGTGAGATCAAGCTTGCCTTTCTTTCCCGGGAGATCTCTGGGGTTTCAGAGCTCCAATCTATAGGGGACTAACCAGACTTTTTTTTTTTTTATCAAAATAAGTGTTTTTTTGAAAGTTTTTTTTATCAAATAATCAAATACAAAAGGTATACCGCGTTGGTAGGATTCAGCACAATCATACTTTGCTTATAGTCATGGTAGAGAGATGGCAACAGGAGACACACACCTTCTAGTTGCCTGTCGGGAAGGCGACATTTACATTACAAGATGTCTCCATCCTATATGGTCTTCCGATTAGTGGTAGGGCTGTTACAGGTTTGGAATTACGGTTCAAAATTACTGTTCGGAATTACAATAAATTGCACAAATTATATATTTAATGACATTATTTAAATACACACGTTATTTCATTATGTTATACACGTTATTATGTTGTATCGAAGAACTGAATTCTATTTTACTAACATTTTATAGATCCCTCCGGCCCGTCGACTCCGCAGAATTGGGCCCTTATATTTATGCAGCATTTAGGGGTTGCACTCGGGGGCGAATATTTCAAAAAATGTTTGGTTAGGCTTAAGTGGTTAAGTCAAACATTTAGGGCACTTGTAGATAATGCTAATGAAATCACAGTACAATGCCATGCTCGGGCATTTATACTGAGACTCATTGGCGGGGTCATGATGTCAGATCACTCTAGTACCCTATTCAGGCCCATGTACTTACCATTGTTAGTGAACCTTGATGCTTGTGGCGATTTCAGCTGGGATAGTGCAATCCTTATATCATTGTACAGGGGGTTATGTTGCGCCGTATGTCCCACCTGCTCTAAGCTTAGTGGCCCACTTACACTGCTGCAGGTATGGAAATCATTTTGTTACTCATGTTATTATTACCTTTCGATGATCATATCCTTCCTTATTGAGGTTGAGATTCATTCAAATTTGGGTATGGGAGAGATTCCCTATTATCGTGCCTATACGAAAGTCGAATTTCATTATACGTGTGCAACAGCCACTTATTATTGGGGAATACGAGTTTCCTGGTGGACCACTAGGAGGAAGGTGGCATGATGATTTCCTCCTCACAGACGTCTCCACCCATGTGCTCATTGTGTACAGAGATCAGTTAGACCGACTTCGGCCTAATAATGTGAGTTATACATTGATAGTACGTCTTACATTCGTTATATTTGGGTTGTACAATATATGACAATTGATTGTATATTTTGTATTCTTCAGTTTCGTTGGACCCCATATGAGGCCCATATGAATACGTTGCCCCAATACTGCTTTGTTGGGATGGACGTTTGGAGGGCAGTGGTCCCTCTCTTGTGCTTTGAAATTGTAGAGTTCCATCTCCCAAATCGAATGATGTGCCAGTTCAAGATAAGACACCACATACTAGACCATCCGAACACTGAGAGGGATTTGCATACAGTGGATCAACAGGGGAGGACCGAAGTAGATTGGAGTGATTATCATGCAGGATACATAAAACTCTGGTCGCACATGATGGCCCGTGTAGTTTATAGCGAGATTTATGATAGACCAATGTCCTCCACTAATCCTTACATGGTTTGGTATAGACGCATCACTCGGCTCCACGTTGGGAACCCAGTCAGGCTCACAAAGAGAGGCTATTCAAGTGTCGGGAGCACCATAGATTCGATAGTATGTGCAGTTAAATGTTAAATACCAAAATTTTATTTTGATATCATAATAAATGCTAATAAATTGTATTTTCAGGCAAAAGCATGGGCGGATGTATATAAAATGGGAACATGTGCTATACATGACTTCCCTAAGACGGAGTCAATGCAGCAGATCTATGACATACAACAACGTGCCATAGTTTCTTTATCCCTCCTACAAGAGTCGGACCGTGTCCTACAGCACCGACGGTGTACCCATGATGCCTCGCATTCTGGTTCCTCGGCACCCTATGGGCCACACTACATGCCACCTCATCCCACCCTAGCACGTCTATCCATTTTTTCGATACCTTTTTTCATTCATGGTGGATATAGTGCAGGGTATGTCACACCTACACCACATAACTATGCCACTCAGAGTTCCTAGACAGCATCATATAGGCCATCATTTCATACTAAAGAATACTTTGGCACACATGATCCTTCCAGGACATCACGTCATCACCTGGCCCACCACCTCTCTCTAGTTATGTTTCAGACTAACCCGAGCTATAGTTACGATCTGTTCATAGATAGTAGTACTGGACAGGTGAGACATGATTTTCACAGTAACTACCCTTCATTGACTTATGGGACAGGGCCATCACAGGTGACTTATGATTTTCATAGTGGCTATCCTTCATCGACTTTTGGGGTAGGGCCGTCATAGGTTCATCACGACGATGAAGAGTTGGCAGCAATAAGTGATGAAGACGAGTAGAAGGATGTGGGTGTTGAAAAAGGATGAAGTGATTAGGACGAGCAGTAGGATGTGGGTGTTCGTAAAAGACTGAGAACCCGACAGGCTCGAATATGTCTCATAGGGGGGGTGTTTAGGGTGATAATTGTTCAGCGGGTTTCATTAGTATTATCTATTATAGGTGATATTATCTATTAGTATTATCTATTATAGGGATTTTACCCCTTAAAGACGTGACATCGCTTTTATTTGCATGTACTATCTATTGTAGGTGGTATGAAATCTATTGAGGGGTCCAAATATAGGATGTTTGATGTATGCAAGTGAAGTTATTGTCTTCAAAATTTTCAATTTTTCTAATAATTTTGAGGGCAACTCATCAAAAATAGATATATATTAAATTTTAAGACATGTACAATAGCAAAAAATCTTATAACAAGATTAATATTATAAATAAGTAAGTAAGCGAGCTAAGCATATCCTTAGGGTTGTCATATTTCGAAGAGTGTGTTATCTCTAATCATCATCTCTCATTCTTAGTTGTAAACCAATGGCAATCGGAGGTCCAAGCAATTCAAATACTCGCCAACATGTTCCAATGCGGGTCCTACATTCGTTCCAGGATGAGTATTGGTGAGAAAAGTACTCTAATATGAAGGAGTATTATGTTGGCTTAAAACAAGAACGGCCATTCATGGTAAAAGAGCAAGAGGGATTGGTAAGAGATTTGCAAAATCTTGGTATTTGGATATTGCATCGACACTCTCAGGTCATACAAAGGAGGAACAAGGCTGATTATGAAGAAGTTGTAGCAAGAATAAGGCTAGAGAATGAGATCGTTACTTCATGTTTTAACTCACCACTGAAATGGCAGAGGTCAAGGGGAGAGAACTTACGCTAACGGAATGCAACAATGTATTAAGTAATGATGAGTATTATATGTTTGATGAGGAGTGGGTTGGGAACTCATGTCAATTTCAATGATTGTTTATGTTTATATTTGTATTTTGAATTTAATATATAAGGTTGTTATCTGCATTATATTTTAATGAGAGCTTTTATTATAAAGTTCATAAAGATGTTGAACATACTAAAGAAATTGGCATGACCATGATACACAACACAATAAACCCTATATATTAAACCTCATGGATTTTCATCTTCATCGGACATGTCAATGTCAGATTGATATTTTTCGTCATTGGCAACACGTAAATAAAATTTTATGTTAGTAATTAACCCCTCTTCAGCATGCTCAGTCACCAACACGTTGAAGGAGTGTCGCCACAACTGCATTTGCATTCGATTCTCCTTTTCACAGAACCGGTGCAATGCCATTTGCAACAATTGAGGAGTACCAGTAGGCGTATTCCTTGCCAATCGATGAGGAATTCAAAGATTGGTTGCTCGCAAGTCTGCAATCAAAATCTATTATTGTAGTTCTGTATAACAACTCACGTAACATTGTATTAACAGTGCTACGTGTGTATCGCTTATTTGGATCCAAAGGGTATTCAAAAACTTCTTCAACGTATGCAACCTACTAACGACCCATAGCCTTGAAAATGTCATCAACAGTGTATTTCATTATGACTAGGGAGTATTGCCATAATTTTACAGTGCTACCTCCTCCCCCGTATAGGAAGTATTTATAAAGAGCAATCCCTTACCTCCTCTTCACGTAAAAGCTGCATCTCTAATGCTTATAAATGCAATTCGTTCACAAGGCAAGGCTGCACCAATGACACGACAAGGCTACACCAGAGAGTTATCATGTCAATTAAAGCCATTAACGTTTCTTCACGTGAAGACTGCATCCCCCATGCCTGTGACTAAAACATGACTGGACAAGTCTGCACCAAAGAGTTTTCATGTCAATTAAAGTCATTAACTCCTCTTCATGTGAAGACAACATCCCCCATGACTGGACAAGTCAACACGGACCCAGTCGTACCCCCATAACTGTATCAAGTAACAATAATTCAAGCCTCATCTGATTACGTGCAAGAGTGCTCAACCATACCTCTAGACATGTCAAAGCAAAAAAGTTTGTTTGGGGTATCATCCAGTTGTGCAAATCCTACCGGTGACATGGATGAAACCCCACCATCAAGACCCTGTTATATGGTGGGTATATACACGGACCCAGTCGGTAACAAATGGTATGGCCGAAAACGTAGCTTTCTTAACAAACTTATCCTTATGCACAATACGATGGGTCCGGTCAACCACATCTTCATTGGCAATGCATTCTTACGACCACCTCCCGGTATGACGGACAACCAATGCATAAATGTTTCCGTGGGAAGACTTACTCGATAAACAGCGTGAGTAAGAGATATATTGCCAATGGCATAGCCTCCGTGTCCCAAAGGCTCATTCAGTTAAGTTGTGGGATAGGAGTTCACCTATCAGTAAGGTCATGATAGTGCTGGGCCGCAAGCTTGATCAAATGTAACGAAAATTGGACCGGTATCATTTCACAGAGTGTGTTGACCCAACACAACGAATAATAGAAATGATTGAAGATCCATTGCTGGTTTCTGACCTAGAGCTTTCAGACTTCTCAAAAACAGAAGTCGACGATGACTTTGTCAACTATCTACTTAGTAGTCTTTCTATTGACGGCAAACTAATGTGTTGTTACGAACATGGTCCATAAAGTTTATTTCTATTTTTAAGGTTAGGGCTAGGGCTATCATTTGCATAGTAATGTTTTTGTGAATAAAATTATATGCCACAAATTGCTATTTTTATTTAAGACAATTACAACATTTAGGGGTTCTATAAATTTTTTGACATCATAAAAAATTCTCTCTATTCTCACAAAGGAAGGACCAACAAAATGGAGTTTGGAAAATACAATTTCGTAAAAAACTCTCTATGTTTTTTTTTTGCTATTAAATAATAAAATTTTTAAAATAAAAAGAGCCTATATAAAACTTTGAAAGGCAAGAAAAAAATAAAACGCTGAGAGTTTTTTTTCATTTTTGAGCCTCAACTAAAAACGCAATTTAATTAAAGAGTGGGTTAGGTTGAATTTGAGATTGCGTGCTCTTGTTTATCCTTCACTTGGTCGAATTTTTTTTAATTTTTAGATAGTCAAGGTGAAGCATTAACCTTTTTGATGGCATAAAATGTGAAATGTCACAAAATTAGCATGGAGTACCACAAAAATTGCACATGAATGAAGTTAGAAACTCCCATTACTAAGAAAGAATAAATCAATTTAAAAAAAGAGAGAGAAAAGAGGATAAAATTGTTGTTAAAAATATTTTATTATTTCAATCTTATCTTGTGACTAAAGTATAGAGTGCAATTTTTTTTTTTTTGGGTCAATTTTTTGGTTTAATTTTCTTGAATAGGGCTATAATACATTTCTTTAAATTTTATTTATCCCAAAAAAGATGAGAAAACAAAACATTAAAATGAGAAGAAGTGAAATAGTAGTGGTTCTTGTTTTTTTTTATGTTTATCTTTTACATGAATTTAATTCTTATATTAACATAGGATATAATCGTTATTCATCCAAATTCACTAAAGGACAGACTTTTCGAATATCAATTGTCTTTTCTAATATTATAAATCAAATAATTATTTTATTTTATAATAAAAATTCCAACATAAAATGGGGTGCCTGCAAAATAAAGGAATAAAAAATTAGTAGCACTATAAAATATAGACCCAAGGAAAGAGGGAGAGGGGAGACCTACATGGACAACCTTCGTTTTGTCAAAAAACGCTAGTTAAACTTGTATTTTCTTCCAGTTGTTCAGACCTTCTTCCCGGCTTTTCAGCCTCTCTAGAAAACGCAACTCAAAATCGCGTTTTACCTTATCATAGGATATACCTTTTGAAATTATTAATTTTTAAAATAAATTTCAAAAATCATATTATTTTGGAAAAAAAACCCGACTAACCGTCATTTTCCGGACATGCAAGATATGGAAATCGAATCTAATTCACAGGGAGCCGTAGATGCCATCAAGGATCCAAGCTGACCCTGACGTACCAGAGGCATGGTGGAAGACTCGATTTCTCCCTAGCAGAAATCGATGCACCATTAACCACATAAAGAAAGAAGCCAACCAGTGTGCTGCATTGACTAAGATGGGGAGGAACCAAAATGAAGACCTGGTGATCTTCGACGATCCCCCCTGAAAGTCTGAGCTGCCTACTCATTGCGGACATGATTGGAAATATCTTAGATTTTAGTTCTTTTTCTATTTGTCTTTCCTTTCAAAAGCATCGAATATCTTAAGCCCTGTAAATGATAGGCCTTCGGGCCACGGCCACCGCTAACTAGGACTAACCCCTCTCCCAGCTTTGGAGTACTATTAAGAAACGATACAACAGTGTGTGTAATACAGAGAATTGGTGATAACAATCCAGAACACCATAATTTTTGCAGCAGTGTTGCGGTGAGTGGCCCCATAAAAGATGCAAAGTCTCGTTCAATGTTTTCCAAGAAGGACAATCAGTCCATACCATGAAGAAAGAGTAAATTCCAATTGAAAGCGAAACAATTACCCGAATCCAAAACTAATTTTCCAAATGAAGCAAATTCATGCCTGCAGCAGATGGACCCTTCTTGTTTGGGTAAATTGGAAACAAGACAAGCCAGAGAAATTTTATGAATACATACGTATCTTGCAATATTTGTGTCAGCATTCCATCCATAATGGTATCATATGAAACAATACATTCAGTAAGCCTATATCAAATAATTTTGAAATGTTTATCGGACAACAGCAATGCAGACTGCATCCGAAAGATCAAATAGAATAACTTTATATAGAACTGCCTAGACCACATGAAAAGAAAATAAGAATTGAAATCCTTTTAACTATACAAACGCCAGTGTCGTCATACTAAAAAATTTCCTCCCCCACCAAACCAAACCAAAAAGAAGAAAAAGCAATTCTTATCCTCTCCCAACCAAACAAGCTATAAAGATTTCCCCCCAATATCCCTCTCATTATAACCAAATAACAGAACATATAAGCAGTGTATGTTAACCAGAAGGGGGGAAAAGGAAAATGAAAAATTAATAGAGATATATTATCCAAGCAAGAACAATGACAAAGCTTACACGACAAACACGCCAGCCGCATGTCCCCATCTTCAACAGAGACCAGACGAAAGGGAAAAGCAACATGCATGGAGCTGATTACTCAGAATAAAAGTGTTGAATTGCTTGTCAACAAGTACCCCTCTGCAAAGAAACAATTGGCATACCCAATTACAGGCTTTTGCTGCAGGATTCCAAAGTGCTGCTGGTTTCAATGGCATCATGGCAAGCATATAGCATTCCAAACAAATGCGCACATCAGAGGTACAAGACCAAACTTTATATTTTTCAGTGATGAGGTCCACAGCACCTGCTGAATTACATTCAAAGAGTATTTCCAGGAAAACATTGTGTTTTCCTTCAATGCCCAAGCACAAGGAAGCATCACAAGCATCCTATAGAAAGCTGCAGACACCAGACACGTTCATGAAAACTTAATTTTCCGAGCAATAATCTACATAAGATAATAGTGATTTCGTGTAATTGAATCACTAAGGAAGCATTATATTTCGGACCTTCGCCCCATAAGCATAGGCAGCTTGCAGATAAAAAATATGGCATGATAATTTTTCAACCAATAATAACTATGAGGAGAAAGACCAGGATGATTGATTTTTTGCAGGATGAATTGATTTTTTGGACAGCTTAAGATCAGGGTTTCGCTGCCCCTTTTCGGTGTTATCATCTATACAATTGACTTCTCAAGAGAAAATTGTTGACACCTTTCTTGCATGGTAAAAGTTTTACAAAAGCCACACGTATTGAATTCCTCTGTCCTGAAACCGTCGCATTAAAAACTTCACAACTTTTCTCTTGTAGTACAATAACAGGAACTTCCTCCAAAATCTCACGTATATATTGTCTTCCCATCAATCATTCAACCAATTTTTGAACTTTTCTAAATTTGTAACAAAATACAAGTCTTAGATCATTACAAAATTCCTATAAGCCCTTTCAGAAGCAAAAATCCAAGACAAACATTTTTTTTTTTTTGGAAAAATAAAAAAATTGACAGGTCTTCAAAAGAGGGGCACACCCTAAAAAGCATGGATACGGACATAGGCACGGAACACAGAGATTTTCAAAAAGTGAGGACATAGACACGACAGGGATACAGCAAAAAATATTTTTATACATTTTTATGTGTAATGTATACGAATGTAACATCCTACGGTGTCCTAAATATGTCCACTATGTGTCCCTACATGTCACTGAAGTGTCCTAGGCACGTCCATTGAATAATAGATAAATAAAAATTCAAGACACGTCTATTGGCGTGCCCGACATGTACACCAGCGTGTCCGAAGAGTATGTGTGCCTAATACGTGTCGAACATTGATATGGTAGCCTAAACGGAATGTTCGTGCTTCTTAGGGCACGCCAAACTGGTGTTCTCCATTTATACATTATTAGAAGGGTGGCACGCAATGCGTGTGTGCATATCACTACTCCCTATCAAGGTTTTTTTTTATTATTATTATTATTTCTAACCAACTCCCTCTTTGTACAATTATCCCACTATTTCAATTCCCTCGAAAAGCGGCATGCTATGGAAATTCTCACTTTATCGCTACTTCATGGGAATATATGAAGTCAAAATCTTATAAATAATTGACTTATGAGAAAATAAAAATTGACAGGCCTCAAAAAAAAGTGAACACCAACCTGGGGTGTTCCCTTAATATAATAATATAGATAATCATGTGATCTCTGCATGGTTGTGGTTAAGGTTTGAGGCTTAGATGCAAGACTTTCCAATCCGTGATGACACGCAGACAACGACTTACACATATACTCAACAACTACTTCACAATTTCACATATTCAATAACACAAAGACATTGATTAGAACTTAACAAAAAAATAAACCGAAAACAACCTACAGCATTTCAGCTTGTCTAATTCAAATGATTGGAACTAATTGTTACTCAAGGGAAAATGTAACAATCTGTTGACTCCTATCAAGCCCTTATCCATACCAAACTAACCTTATTTTACTCAAAAGGGTGCCTCAAGTGATTCGTCCCAGACTTCAACACTTCCATTTGAGACTTCTTCAACATCTTCTTCCATGGAAAGCCTAATGTATTCTCTATGTGCAAAGCGGTCCCATTCTGTCAAAGTTGGATCCTCCCGCTCCTGCTTACAACACAAATTGCAAACAAGCAGTTATAATGCCAGAGAAACAAACAATGTTGCATCTCCCAGTGTGGACATGCAATGTCAAAGAACACCAACATGTTGAACATACCTGGCGAATGAGAAATGGGTCACGAGTTTCGAAAGCCATAAACTTACTAAGATTGAAAAGAATATTGAAAACATTTCCTGAAAGTTTGCACCCTTTCAAGTCACGTATTGTGATGAAACCTTCCCTCTGCAAGAAAGATGGTTACAGTGAAAGTCAAGAAATCTCTAACTAGAACATAGGAAACAGGAGGCTAACAAGAATAAGTTGTGACCTCTGGTTGAATCATGTCAACTATTTGACACAAGATGTCCTCAAACAAAATAGGTTCTTGGGCCATGCATTCAATTCGGTGCAACTGTTCCTCATAAAAGAACTGCATTTCGTTTGCTGTGATCACACCATTTCCATCCAAATCTATGCACTTGAACCTAAAAAATAGAAATAACTCATATTGACAACACAACAAATAAATCTAGTGCATTAGAAAAAAATGAAAAAAAAAGTTTTGGTTTATCCCCAAGGCCTGGCCCAAGTGCAGAACTCCAGGAAAGCACCCCAAAGCTTGGTCATGCAAGGACTTCCAAGGTTAAGGCCTAAGAACATGAACCTAGGGCCTACACATGCCAGATATTCTACTTCCAAATTTTGAATCTCTCATTCATGCTTTCTCAATTGATCATAAGGTAATCAATAAAAACTAGAAACTGAAAATGACCCATCTCCATTCCACTTTTTTAATTTAGTGTTGACAAATTTAGGGTGCCAACATTTCTTCTGAAGCTCCATTTCATCTTAGGATACTAGGAGATTGATGTCCAATCAAATGTTTCCTGAATTCCTTAGACAACTGTTTCAACAGCGAAATAGTTCCAGTTAAAAAACAATAAATAAAAAGGACATTTCTTTCCATTTAGGTCCCACCACGTGCTACAGGCGCTGAAGAGTAGGTTTAACCGCACCAAGCAGCTGTGGAGACTCTAACCAAAGCATTAAGCCAGAAACTTCGAGTTCTTACCCACTGAACCAGCCACTCAGTGGTAACTTTGGAGATTTTTCAACTCCAGTACAAATCAGCTTTTAGAAAATCAGTGAAAATTTTTCAGTACAAAGATTCTCTCTCCAAATAAAAGTTTCTCTAAGAGTTTATGAAGCCAATACATAATTTGCAACCTTGGAATGGATGGATGTCTAAATACAGCACCAATTTAATAAGATAACCACCTCAAAATGGACATAGTGATGCTTGGTACACTGGAGCTATCCACCCACTTGGTTCAGCTGCAATGCAAGAGGTACCACTGTATCTCCATTTAATCAGTGAGCCATGAAGAAAGTTTCTTGAATAGAAACCAATTACTACCAAATTAAATACAGCATCTCTCTCTCTCTCTCTCTCTCTCTCTCAATTAGTTTTCCCCAACCAATTAGATTAAGCAATTATTTGGATGAGAATCAATCAATTCAAAACTATTCCTATCATCTACAAACTTTAGATGTAAAACATTAACATTCTTATTACTTAAACCTATGCACTTTTAACCTGAAGAGAGCAGTTTGAAGTAAAGTAAGAATGTTCTTCTGTTAAAGAATATATGCTTGGGCTAGGGTCTTAAGAAAATCAACATTTGCCAAAAATTATAAGGAAAACATACCAATACTCAAGACTAGGCTCAGATGATTTATCCTCCTCTGCCAGCATGAAGTAAACAAAATCTTCATAACCCATCTTTCCTTCTGTATTGCTAGTAAACTTTCTAGGAGCCTGAAAACATATTAACCAGAAAAACAACAAAGCACAAGAGTTCAGTTACTGATGTTCACTCTACTCCAAACCAGTTGGTTTAATTTATGTTTTTGAAGCATGTAATACCAAGTGATGAAAAACAAACCTGTGAAAATATCCTATCAAGGATTCTGTAAGTAAGAGCATGATTACCATATCTGACGAGGTTCTCCTTGTCGATTAAGAAATCATGGTCTGTATCTAGTTCCCAAAACTTGCAATATATAACATAAAAGTGTTCATAAGAAAAGTACCTGTATAAAAAGAGAAAACATGAATCCAAAGTTTATATCCAATAACAAGTAAGGAACCCAATTACTGGGAAAAAAAAATGCATGTGTACGCCATGTTACTAATAGCAGCTATCAACTGAAATTTCTCACACTACTTTTAAACGAAATGACATAGATGTAGGTAATCTTATGCAATACATAAAGATGCAAAAACCTCTTTGACCGCAATGACCTCGCAGCCTAATGATGCCCTGGTCTTAAAATTCCAGAAGTTTGGGTCATCTACCTAAGAAACTAAGCTAAAAGCAGCTGAGGTACAAACCAACTCACGAACTCTACTCAAAGGTTTGACCACCCTTAAGCTGATCTGACAGTGTCTGCAGAAGGAAATCATGTTTTTTTTTAAAATTAAACGAAAAACAGAACTAATTATGCCCACCATTGTATCCTTTCCCAATTTATCTTCATTTCTATTATAAGCATTGCCATTTGCGGATGCAGCAATTCTCCCCCCCCCCCCCCCCCCCCCCCCCCCCCTCCCCCCTCCCTCTCTTCCTTATTTCTCTGTCTCTCTGTGGTGCTGTATCTCTCCAAAGTCAGGTGATGTCTCTCCTGAAAAAGGAAGAGGGGGGGCGGGGGGCGCTGGTGGGAAAAGAAAAGGAAGCAGCAGCAGCATAAGGCTTGATGGCAATGTTTTGAAAACCGGACCGGATTGGCCGGTTCAACCGTCGACCGGTCTAAAAAACGGTCCGGTCAACTCTCTAAACCCGTTTTGGTCAAAACCTGGTAAAACCCATTAAGAACCATGGTTAAACCGTGACCCATTCGCCTTAACCGGCTGATGGACTGTCCAGCTCAGTCTTTTAGGGGGTAAAATTTTAGGGTTTAATTTCACAATTCAAGACTTCAACCCTTCAAGTCCTCCTTCCCCTTCGATGCCTCCTGCGACGAGACTCTGCCTTTCTTTCATTCTCCACCTCCAGGTACTCTCTCTCTCTCTCTCTCTCTCTCTCTCTCTCTCTCTCTCTCTCTCTCTCTCTCTCTCTCTCTCTCTCGTGTGAATCTTGGGTAGTTTGTTTAGTTTTTTTATTTGTTTCGATTGACCAGTGTGAATTGCCGAGTTAGAAGTTTTCTTCGACGTTCAACCATCTACAATCGGCCTCCAGCAGCCTCCACTTTGGTTACTCCCTTCTTCATTCCATTCTTAGTTCTCTCTCCTCACTCCTCACTTCTCGGCTATCTCTATTTTTTGGTTCCTATTTTTTTTTTCTCCAGCAAGTAGAAACCTTAAAACTGAGACAACTTCAGGTTGTTTTTAATCCTCTTGATTTTTATGGCATTATGCAGATGTTGGTTCTCAACTCCACTCTGCCTCTTAGATTCTTAGGATACTTCGCTACTGCTTTAGAACACTTGAGATTCACGACTCTGCCTCACGT
Organism: Euryodendron excelsum; assembly: GCA_033060915.1. Lineage (NCBI taxonomy): Eukaryota > Viridiplantae > Streptophyta > Magnoliopsida > Ericales > Pentaphylacaceae > Euryodendron > Euryodendron excelsum. The sequence goes on along the minus strand of CM065380.1, from coordinate 6,130,035 downwards.
TGTAAATGCTTTGATTTGTGATTTGTTATAAATTTTACTTTAATTAGTTTGTTATTTGTGCAATTTTTTATTACTATCACTGTTCCTTTCTTGAGATTAACCCAAGAGTATTTTGAGTGCTTGAATAATTTTAATACCTATTGGTATTTATTATTTATAATTTTAAATTTTTTATGACATAATTATGACTTCACGGGTAAATTTTGGTTGAATCGACGGCTGAACCAGTGACCCGTGACCCGGTTATTTTTCTGGTTTGCTAAATGGTTCGGGTTTCAAAACATTGCTTGATGGTTTAAAAAGTTTTTATGTAAGAACATAGAGAAAGAGAACCAATGGCTGACACATGGCATAGGTGGAGATACTGCTACTTTGTTGGATGACTCCCCTTTTCTAGCAAGTATAGGTTGTGGTTTAGGAACAATAATGCAATCTCAATTTGTTATGGGTTCAGGTCAATTGTCTCAAATCCAGATTGCAAGAAAATGTAGGACGAGTGCAGAACACTCTCGTACTAGGTAGTGACCCCAAAAACATAAAATATACTAACCGGAAAGACTTGATTCTAGAGGCCGATGTTAATTGATTTATAGGGGCTGGAAAGTTCATAAAATATGGCTTGTCAGGGATTTTGTAGGTTTATAATGGGGTGGATACATAAAAGCAGGAAAAGTCCAAACTTGGGGCTGTTTTGGGTGCTGTGAACAGTACCTGTGAATAGGCCTTTGCTGAATTGTTTTATGGTGTGAGTTGAAGGTTCAAGAGAGTAAAGGAGTTTGGTCAACGACTTATATTGCTTGAGAGTTGAGTAGGAGCAAAAAGAAGAAAGATTCAAAAGAAGAACAGAAGAAGAAAAAAAAAAGAGTCGAGGTAATATTCTCTGCTGAATTAGAAGAAATTAAACTGGTACTTATAAACTTTAGGAACTATAACTCCAACTAGAAGTTGGATTCCTAAATAGGCAACTAGATTTTAAGAAATTGGCTATAACTTCTAAACCAATCTGAACCCAAATAAGACCCAACTGTTATAAACCAATTACATAACTTGTCCCTAGTATGAGCTATGAGCAACCCCGAGCGCACATGTCCAGAAAATTCAGAAATTACCTGACTCATAAACTTAAGAAAAGCATAACTAAAACTCTTTGCAACATAAACTTAAAACTATGCATAAATGATACTCTTATTAACACTCAAATAAACTGATTTCTGATTCTTTCCTCCTCTTTATATTTATTTTTCCTTGCACTCTTTATGGCCCCCATCACTAATTCTTTTTTGGCACCCTCAGTGAATTAATGATTTTAGAAGTCATATTATCACTACTAATAAGTTTAGGGCTACAAATCCAGTGTGTTGTTTAGGCAAGGGGTCTGTCCATGTTCAGCCCACGCAGATACTGTGATTAGGCCCAACGTAAACCTGAGCTACACTCAATTTTGTGATCTCAAGTTGTACTTGGGTCATCCAGACTAGGCCAGGTTCAATCCGCTCACAATGGTCCGCTGAGTTAGTTAACATGAAAAATGCCAAGAAAAAAAAAAATTCACTCAACTTCTTTAAGACCTATAGTATGTGCAGATATATATATCTGTGCATAATATGTGCTATAGTGAAACATAATAGGTATGTGATGGATTACAAAAGTACGTAAATTTATTTTTATATATGAAATTGAGTACAATTGGCTACGGTTGCCAAGCCTAACTGAAGTTGGCTGGGATCCTGTTGAGGGCAGAGGAGCAGGCTGATTTGCAGCTCTATGCAAGTTCAAATTGTTGTATAATGCAAATCAAGCAAAGTATTTAACAAGCACCCTTACCTCAAAACCTTATTAATGTCCTCTTCTTCGTCTGCATGTTGCATTGCTGCAATAAGGTTTCCACGCTTCAGCTCCCTGAGGGTCAGTTGGCCATTTCCAGATCTATTCATGTAGTAAAATATTCTGTATATGACAGTTTCAGCTGGACCATTGTTCACGCTCAAAGCATATTAGTAAGAAAATGTTGCATGTCCACTAACTTCACTTAAGAAAAATAAAATAAGAGTAGATAAAACTATCCAAAATACCACTGAAAACGTAAGTTAAGACTATTTACCAATACATGTCCAGTCACCTCCATATAATGTCGAATATCCAAAGCAACCATAAACTTGCACTTCTTCAGTTTCCATGCATGGTATGTGATTTCTTAACAATAGTAACCTTGTTTATAGTTTTAATTTAAAAAAATGAACATAGCAAATAACAAATAAGCCCAATATCTTGCAAAGTAAAGAAACGGAAACAACCATGTTCCCCAAACTGTATCATTGGTCTCATAACTAGCATCGACGACAAGAAGATAGCCTGCTTCCATCAGAAATAAACTAAAGAACATGACAAACGTAGCCTGCACTCTTCCCATGCCAACTATTTCCCTTGTCAAGAAAGCCATCCAAGATTGTGAAAGAAGTGACATGGCACACCTGATGACCCCGGGATGTGGAAAATTTTCGGTCAACCACTAGGGTGAAATGACTAATTTTTAGGTTTCCATTCACCTGAACAGTTAGAGAGTCCCAATATTGGATTTCCAAACCCAGCCCCACAGAAGGCTGGGAAGAAGAAAGCAAGATTCTTCTTCCTTATTTCTAAGAAGCACTTAATCCCACCTTGTCCAGGTTCTCAACAATTTCCACTCACTACATCATCCCAAGTAATCTCAAAAAAGCATCGAAAATGTGGTGTTTACATGATCCTTGCAGACATTCTCTTTACTATAAGAATCAGACCCTTCAAGTATTTTTTTTCTTTTCCACATTAAAGTCTCGAATTAACATTTCCATGAACTTATTGGCCATAGCAGTTGCCATATTCTCTTCCTTCGATCCCAGTCTTTCTTTTGTCAACAACCGGAACCTTGAACTTGGGGGCAGAGAAAATATAGACAACATTCGAACCAGCGGTAATTACAACTTATGAGCAAATATTTAACAACTATCCATCATTCCTAAGTTTCTAAACAATGGCAAACATGACCATCCAGCTATTGCATGACTGGCTCTCAAGATTAGGTCCTAGTCTAAGGGGAATTCATTATTAGTTTGCAGGTGGTTAAAACTGCTAAACCAATTGGGTAGTCTTCCATACCCACTTAAGGGTGTCATCAATCAACTATGGTTCACAGCACATCACTACCCTACTACAAACTGGCCTCATCAGAATTTGACATCTAATTCGCATCTAATTCTAACCTGCGGTCAACTCTACACCTACCCATTGGAATATCCAGATGAGACATTGACCAATACAACTAGCTGATCCAGTCGAGGTTTTCTACCAGTGGGTAAAACCAAGCCTTGGCGACCCAAGAGGAAAAAAAGGTGGGAGGTTACTGGATCAACCGTTTCCAAGCAGTAAATCAAAAGGAATTCATCAATGAATAAGAGCATACCATATCTTTCTTGAAATTCGGGTGTGCTCTGCAAGAATTCCAATCCTGGATGGGTGGCCAAGAGTTCTTGAAGAACAGGTTTGAAGTCAGCCTGTATGCAAGATCCAGAGATATGAACAATTAATACAATCAACATGTGGGGCCACGTCATGGCATACAACCAACATCTACGGCCATTAACAATGCGGAAATTTACCCATCATTCCATTGCAATTTGTTTTCATAGTAAGTGCAAAGAAATAGTTGAGATTACAAATAGCAGAGTTAATTAAGAATCAGAGAACTAACCAGGGTAAGGTATTTACAGTCATGTTGCTTAAGGATTTTGAATATCTGGGTTGCTATATCAACCGTCAGCATGTCGCTATCAACCCAATATTTGATGAATGCATGCCTGCAAAATTAAAAAATACTCCATATTAGCCATTAGCAATGGTTTAGGAAGAGGATTTGAAGAACATCTTATAAGGAATGCATGGATAAGTGCAATGATTAAGCAACAAAAAATATCCTTCACTTTCATAAGAATGTCTAGCGCTATGATACCTGGAATGTATATGCCTCCAGCAGCCTCTACTGCCAAAAATTTGTTATTATTTAACCAGGCAAAAATGTATAAATTAACTAATTCATACAAGTTAAACTTTTGATGTGATATGTCCCTTTCCTTAAAGCTTTTCCTATAAACTTATTTTACTAAATTTCAGTTCCTTTCTTTTGAGTGTTGTAGGCACAAGGGCACACACACACACATCGCAGTCCAGCTTAGGGCGCCACGTCGTCTTTATTATCTTCCGTCAGTTAGCCTTGGTTCCATGCATCAGCCTCGTGAGATGACACATGAACCAATGGAAAATTGCCGCATGTTGAATCTCCCCCCATGACAGAGTTATGTTAGTTAAAGCTAACATACACAGTGCCTTAGCCTTGAGCCATGCAAGGAGCTTCACTAGGTGTGCTTGGTCCTCCCTTGAGTGAACTCTCCAGTGAAAGCACCAATCTCTACTCGTGACGCATATGCTCGGTCCCTCCTTTGGCTCGGCGAAGCAGTTCTCCACTCAAGCACGCATCTCTCACGATTTGAACTTGGTTCTCCAAAGGCACCCTAATATTCCTGCCTTCAATAGCTTAGGTCTAAAACAGGGCCTAGGAACTCCCTTGGGGTCGGTGCCGCAATCATGGGATGCTCCAGTGACCCATGACCCTTGCACTGGATAATTAGGGTCATGTGGCTTAATGATTAGGGCTAAAGAGTTCGTTAAGGTGGCCCATCCTATTCTCCCTTGAGGGACCTGCATGCTAACCAGTCTTTTAGAGAGAGAGATCTCAACTAGACACGTGGCATGTTTCGTCTCTCTTTATATACTATGGAGCACGTATTCACAATCCCGATAGTTACGACTGCTTCACAAGATTTCAGTTTCACTATCTCCACTATCAGTTGAGGTTGTTCCACTAATAGAACAACAAACCATGCAAGACCAGCCATGTGTCACAAGCCTCAAGAATCTGATCATCTTCTAACTCCAACCCTAAGGGCTCTGATTTCCATTGCTCTCTCTTCTCTCTCACCTAGTCCATTCTGCAGTGATCTAGCACCATCTCACCGACCGCCATACTTCCTAGAGGGCACCCTGACCAGCTTACTTAGCATGAACCGCCAACAAGTGTCACTTCATGTAACCAGCACAGTCAGTGATGATATCAGAATGAGTGAATGGATTGGTAAATTTATGTTCTGTATCAAAGTGTACCATCTTCTAGGACCCGAGTTCCAAAGCAGAGATTGTCTTGAGGCACAATGGTCAAACAAAACCTTGCCTTCTCAAGAAAACTTAATCGCATTTTATTATGGAATGAATATATCCTAAACCAATGATTATTAATCATATGACCCAAAAAAGGGAAAACTTTAGTGTCATTTTTGTTTCAAGCCAAAAGGTTCTACACAGATAAAATACTTTCAAACATAAAAATAATCTATTAAGCAGCCAAGTATAACTACACCCAAAAAAGCCATCAAAACATGAACTTTGAAGAAATAAAATCCTTTTCTGCAAGGACAGGAGAAGTGTGAAAATTTAGACCGATTAACAAATAAAAAATTGCTCACAGTTGACCATACATCTAACTACACTGGCTTTAATAGGATATAATCCCTGATTCCTTAATAGGAAATGAGTTCCTGAAGCAAGCAGCAGACAAATTTCTTAAGTTTTCATGGGAGTTTGCAAAAGGCTGAAGAGGCAGCATATCTTCTCCACAAACTTCTATAAACTCTAATAATAAATTCTCATCATGTTAAAAATAAGTTTAAAAAAAAAAAGACGAATAAATAATTTTCTGTCGCTATAAAGTGTTTCCAAAATCATACATTACCAATAAAATCTACACCGAGTCATCTTTTGTTTCTGACAAGGTTAAGAAGCACTAAATTGTAAATTCTGTTTTGTAACCATTTTCACAAGACTCAAGAAACTCTATCACCCATGTGTAGAAGTTCCAAAAACCCTAAAATATCTAATCCAAGGACGGAAATAACCACTTTCAAGTGGCTCTGGAAACCAGTTTCTTGTAAATGGTAAATAGGAAATTACAGGCTCAGAAATTACATCCAAAAAATGAAAAGAAAGAGACAAAACCTCATTTTGGAAGTATTCACAATAACTACAGAATTCTTGGCAACAATTGCAAGTAGTTTGATAATTATTTAATTAAAATAAAGATAAAAACTGAGTTTCACACTCCATAAGACCAAAAAAAATGAAGAAGAAAAGTTCCATGCTTGATGAAGCGTGACTAAAATTTTGAGAACAAACCAAAGCATAGAGTGAAAAATATACCTAAGGCAATAGGGAGAGATTATTTCAAGCACCTAGAAAAGTTTAGTTCTTCACATAATTGTTTCCAAGAAACTAGGGATTATTAAAACTTTAAAATCATAGTGGGGGTATACTTCCCAATTCTTTGCATAGATGCATCTGGAAGTGCCAATATATCATTTAAAATTAGTTTCTACAAATTCAAATAACATATCTAACAAACTAATAGCATGGCATATCACAGTAATGGCACATAAAAGAGTTGGACCAAAATAGACAACTAGTGGTTTCTAAATATAATGAATTTCATTTCATGTATAAATGATCAAACACATACAATCATGATGATTTTGCCATATCCAATCATAAACCATGGGAACCTATGTCGGTCCTCTAACCTTGAAGGTCAATACTATCAAATATTATACTAGCAAGGGTATGTGATTCACCAGAAGGCAAGTTAATATCCAAAAAATAAAAACGAACAAATTATATGTACGAGAGAAACGATAGCAGTATCCAGCTCATCATGCTTTTTTTCCTCTGTACTCCATACAATGAACCTCACTTCTATGTGAGCACAATCCCCATACCAACGGACACATGTTATTCATATTTGAAGGAAACACATCTTATGTTAGAATACTCTCTAATTTTTTAACCAAGCAAGCATATCTTGCAATGCATATTGTGCAACACGTGCCATCACACATATATATATCCAAGCAACATTTTCTTTTTCAAGGAATAAAATAGAAGATAGACCATCTTGTTCGATCAAGTACTTCTATTTCATCTATTAAGTATGAGGATATGAGATATGAATACAACATGATAAGTAGATGGCAAGTAGATGGCAATACAAAAAATGGGGGAAAATACAATGTAGATGTGTCTATACACGCAACATATAAACCATATATATGAATCTGTCAAAGATTTCTGATGTTCTAAATACATGAGAAGACTGAGAATTATGTTGCATGTTCATGAATTTGGGGCCAAATTTAACACAGCTTGCCCTTACCACGTCTAAATTATTCTTCTGTAACAAAGTATTTAAACAACTGTTATTTGTTGCTATACTAGCAGCATGGCATCTCAATGTTTTTTGACATGTTGGATACAACTCCTTTGTAGAATATTTTGGTTGGGGGGGGTTGAGTTTGGGTGGGGGGTGTGGTGTGTGTGTGGGTGTGTGTGGGTGGGGGGGGGGGGTGGAGTTATTGGGGGGGGGGGGGATGTCAACTGGGCAATACATCAATGGCATAAAGGGGGGGGGGGGGGGGGGGGGGGGGGAGGGGAGATGTTTGCATTTACGCGTTCGCATGTATGACACAGAGAGAGCAGCAGATATAATTACCAATATCATATGGGACAATAAACTGATCTCAACAATATTATGTGCCTGCATCATATTATTGCATACCTGGTCACCATCCCTGTGCAATCAGTGTCAATCTTTCTGAAAAGAGCAGAAGAAAAGAATGATGGCAGTTTGCATACTTCCTTTGTGACTTGTTTAAATTCTGTATCATCAAAAGAGGAAAAAAGTTACTCGTATGTAGGAGAGGAGAGAGGATGAAAAGAGAAGCATATCTTCAAAAGAAAACGAATCAGAAAAAGGATATCTATCTCACCATGTACTTGTAATCCATCCGAATTTCCATTAAAAAGGTCATTGATCCTAGAAAGACATTGTTCTTTCAATTCCTTTGGTGGTGGACGACCATTTTGAAAGTAGAACTGCAAGCACATCAATATATACATAAATTCTATATCTGATAACTACTATAACAGCCATTAAAAGTGATTCAGTGAGTCAAACCTGAGGTATGTTTTCTCGCACTGGTTCACTGACCAATTTTAGTGGAGAACTTAGTAAAGAAAGGTTGGTTCTCTGCTTCATAGCACGTGGAGAACTGGAAGCACTTCTTGGCGAAAGTGGAGGTGCACTACCCGCAGGAAAGATGGAAGGCAATGGATTACTCCCAACAGCATTTGAAGTCAAACAGTTCCCAGGAGTATTAATAGATGTACCTGCTCTTGCATCATCAATTAAGGATTTCACCTGCAGTCATCCCAATACGGAAGGCACTTTTGGGTAAACAAAATACAATGGTAATGAAAGTCCAAATAACAGAGATTTATATGCAAAAAAAAAGCTCTCTAGTAAAACTCCATTCCATTCAAGTGAAAACTTTTCCTGCTATTATAACAATAAAAAGGTATTATAACAAACAGCGATAAAGAGCAAGTACAGCATGGGCTACATTATATATATATATAAGAACAATTATTAATAGCCTACATTATCAAATTATGGTGACATGAATTATGAATCTATATAGATGAATTTGACGACGGACTTTGTCTCGTATTTAAATGTATTAGATGTGGCAGCATTGGTTCCCCTTTTTTTCCTTTGGTAAGTACCTGGCAGCATTGGTTTCAATGAGTTGCATGTAAGAACCAACATTGTTTAGCATCATTTTTAGTTTAATTGCATACATTCTAATGTGTGATTATACTAATTGAAAAGTTTGATGAGCATGATGGAATGAGAACACGCCATTGAGTTGGGTTTTTTTTTTTTGGGGGGGGGGTTATTAACAGATGTTGGACTTTACTGATCTCAGGTCAGCATTGTTATTTATACTGGGCTTATGCTGAGTCTCTTTTGTAAGAGATCGACACTACTATTCATAGTGAGCTGCCTTGATTTGGAAACTGCAGAATTTTATCTCACAGTAATCATGATTAATTATCATAAGTGTGATTAATTATGTTAATCATGTAGATTAGTGAAATGCTAGCTATGCATGTGTATACTTGACACCTAGGTATGTGACTCACTTAAGTGACATGCGTGCACAAGGTGTGTGCTTGTTGCTAGCAATGGTTCATGTGTGACATGTGGCGCACTTGATACAAGTTGTATCTATCTTGGCTTTGCTTCAAGAGAAGTAAGAGAGAAGCTAGTATGAAGGAAAAGTGTTGGGTGAGAACGAGAGTGAGAGAAGAGAAAAGAAAAGAGAAAAAGAGAAAGGAAGAAAATAAGAGGGAAGTGCAAGGGAAAGCTTGTGTAATTATTTCTTGAGGTTCGAAAATAGAGCAAAGCACTTCGGCACAATCAAAGAAGTGACCCAATTGTGGTTATAAAGCAGTAATAGGTGGAGATTTAAGATAATCTTATTCATATTGAATTGGATGTCTTCTTTATCTATATTGATGGTGATTAGTGGCTTATGAGGTGATATTTGCATACCATACATATTGTGTGCATAATTTGCATTGCACATGAAAAGGTTTAGCCGAATGGAGGCTAACCTAAGGTGGTCATGATGGACTAACCTAATAGGGTATCACAGTCAATATCCTTTGATAACAAGCCATCGATATATCGGGCCAATATTATCATAAATAGCACGCTCATTTGTAGTGTATCATACATTGCATCACATGAAGAGATATTACATTTCAATGGTGGTTTATTTATTAGTGGATTATTTATTGATTATCTGTCATTCAATCATTATAAGTTTGATTATCTTTGTGCGCACATAAATATCTGGCTCACACCCACACAGGTTGTTTTGCAAGATGTTTGAAGATGTCCAGTCCACTGTAGAAGTTGGGTTGAATTGGGAAGTTTTGCGAAGCTCTTGATGTGATGTCGGCAATCTATCTCACAAACATGATAACTCTTGGAGTCTTGTTTATCTCTACTCTTGTATTAGTATGAGTTATATTCAGAGGATTGTAATATGGTGATAATTGATTGTTGATATATATATAAAATGTTGTTGATTCTCATAAAATTTATATCTTTGGGATTATGTGAAAGTTTCGCTTATAGGTTGGTGACCTATGCGATCACATTTGCCTAAGATGATGCTAATGACACCTGATTAGGAGTGGACGTAACATTGCATGCTAATGAAATGGCACAAAAACAAAAATATGGGCTCATAATTTGTAAAAATATAATTCCTGACTTCTTTCAGTTTCCACCATTTCCACCAATGCTCAATCTAAAACATTTAAGCACCCAAACTAAAATTTAATAACTCATAATTAAAAAGATCATGAAGTAATGACATTGTAAAAATGTCAGAATAGATCATTAACTTGCTCAACATACCATGGGAATAATTATTACTTGCTCTACATCTTGAAGTTGCACATCATCACGAATAAATAAATAAAAAAGACCAGCAATAAGGTCATACTAAGCTGCTTGAGATACTGTGGTAGGTTAACATGTTCACAGCTATTTCAATTTTTCCACGAGTGAAAGTGAGCCCAAGTTCTATTTAAGTTTATAAACATCCAATGATTCAAAAAGAAAATGTAAAACATTTCCTTTTCTGAGCAGATTAAACAGAATGTGAAAGCATTCCATAAAACACACAAGATAGCTATCATGTTCATGTAATGCGATCAACTTCCAAGATGCCTTAGCGGTGAAATGGGAGACACACAAGACTCAAAATCTTGTTCTAAGTAGCATGGAGACGCACAAGACTCGAAATCATGCCATGCGATTGACTTTCAAGATGCCTTAATGGTGAAGTGGGAGACACACAAATGACATGTTAGTCGAGTAGCATAGACTAGCCGAGAGACCTGATTTCATCAAGGTTGGGTTTACCAAGATCACAAAGTTAAGGATTGCTACACTATTTGATTACACTATAATCTAAAAAATGCCTAGATCACTTGACCATTTAGCTGCATGTGCATACCAAAACTAATTAGTTGGACATTTGTGGCATTTCTGAAGTATACATATGATTACTGTATGCACATTGAACACTTACAATATTACCATCGTATCTCACATTAATAGAGCACCATTAATAATCCAAGTGATCCTCAAAGGAATCTCTTTTAGTGGTACTGAAATTTAGTCATTACAAAGATGTATTGATTTATGCAAGTATGTTCTCAAATGTTGCACATAAGTCACGTCAAATGTTGAAGGAGTTTATTGACTCCAGCACGCTGAAACAGTCAGTTATTGTAACTTAGTTTCCTATGTAAATCTGAAGCCTATGTCATATTTCCAAATAATTCCATTTCAAGCAATCAACACAACCAAACAAAACTGAATATCTTGACTGAAATAAAGGCAGCACCAACTTTGCAACACATTTGGCTAATGAATCAATTGACATTCCCTACCCCCTGTAGTATCTACACTACATTTAATAAATATCATTTTGCTTGATGATAGAGAAGAACAAATACCCTAAAGTTCACTAAAACAATGTCTGCAGAATGTGCAATCTGCAATATAAAGAGATTAGAAACCTAGACATCCATAGTGACCGATGCCCAAGATCATGAGATGCGCCATTTGCTTAGGCAAACTAACTTGAGTCTGGCTCTTAAAAGATGAACCAAATGCATTACAGTTGGAAGACCCGATCTATATCTCTGGTAGATGCACCACAGCTATTATTCTTGATACATGTAAAACAGCCATGCGCACAGTGGCGGACCCAAGATTTGTGTTGAGGGGAGGACAAGGTAAAAAAATTTAGATTTTGTAGGGATCAAAATAAATTTCTTAAATTTTGGGGGATTGTAAATACCCAAAATTCTATAGGAGGTATAAAGAATTTTAGAAATTTTTGGCAGGCCGGGCAGTCAGCGGCCTTCACAGTGCCTGGATAATGCATGATTCTATCTAGTTACTTTATAACTGAATGCTACTTTATTTGCTGTGTAGATAATAATGGCATGCCTTTGTTGTATGAGATTTCCCACACGATGTTCAAACCTCTTTAAGCAGCTTGCACTGTAGATGTTTCATGTCAAGCAAGCAATTAAAGCAATTGATAAACTAACAAAATATAAGCCAGTGGTCAAATGATCTTTGACTCTCTCATTTGAATCTGTCCCATCCAATAATCAAACACTTTTGACAAATGGTCAAATTTATACAGAGATAAATTACTTACAATTTTCTAACCACTTAAATATTTGACGTAAGCAACATCCTAGTTCCAATTGACATTTGCCCAACTCCGTGGAACAGAGTCTTCGAAGTTCTCAGCTTATAATAACTTCCCCGTGTGCACGCGCGCATGCATGCAGGGTGGGGGTGGAATTGTACTTTTCAGAGCAAAATGTGGAGTGTAATAGCACCATTATCTGAAGCCAGAATTATACTGCCTATTGCCGTCACCCTTATTCTAGTCACAGGAACCATAACTAAAACATGTTTGTCTTGTTCACAGTTAATCTAGCTGGCATAAACCTTTACGTATGCATACATGTGTGAATCCTTGATAATCTGATAGTTTACTGGACAACAATTTATAGGCTAATCCAGCAATAAATTAAATGTTCTCTCCTAATTTTTTCCCTCAGAAATTCTTCATAATTCTCCCTTCACTGAGATTGTCCTAGCACTAACCAGTTGTGTACATTTACCACAATAAATTTTCCCCACTTCCAATCCTGTTAGTTTACCTACATCACATAGAATAATTACCTAAATCACATCATTACAGTTGTTACAAGTCATTACAGCAGTTACAAGTGACTATCAGATAATCTGCCCATAAACCTTAATTTCCAAATGATAATTGGGTAGTCAGTAACAAGTTAGAACATATCATGCAACAGACAGACGAGGAAACCAAATCATACATTTAGATGTATTTAATAACAACCATTCACCCAAAACAGTAGTTGACAACAGAAAAGTAATAGAATCGTTATGGGAACAAGTACCAGTCTTCCAGTGTCTGGAAGCGATAACCACTGAGCAAACAACTCCTCGGCAATTTGAGGGCTGGTCTTAAGCGCCAGAGGAGACACCTCAGGAAGCTGCAACAGTTCGGGGTCCAGAGACGTCACATCCCCTACAATCTCCATATCCATTGTATCTACAACCTCTATGTTTCATAAACCCTAATAACTCAAAACACGCTTCAAAACCCTAGATCTCCAAATTTAATTCAATCACGAACTCTTAACAACCAATTCATCAACAATCACAACACATGAAACCAGTAACACTATCAATAACAACGACCATCATACTCACTAATCGCACTGTTTTCTCTAACTAGCATCGACGAAACATCACTGGAGTTTGAATTCAAGATTCAATAACCCTAGATTTCAACGGTCGAAACTCGAACAATACTTGTCGGAAACACTTTCTTGAATTTACCTTTGAAATGCTTGTGAATTCGGAAAGCAAAAGCATTCAAAACTTCTAATAAAGGTGGAGAAAGATATATAAAGACGCAGAAATCGAGGACAGTATGAAAGATGGACTGTGAGATACGGAGGTTACGATGATCGAATATGAAGTTTACAATAGGGTTTCGGCCGTGAAATTGCACGGGTTCAGTAGAGCGAAGCCCTTTCAGTGGAACGACGAACGAGCGCACAAACCAGGAAAGAAGAGAATCACCAGAGAGAAATATAGAGAGAGGAGCTTTTTAAACTGAAAGTACCCGTGAGAAGGACTAGTCGGAGAGAGAGAAACAAGTGTTCCATATATATATACACGCATATACATACAACTTACGTATATGTCTGTATATATAGGTCACGTATACGGTCAATGATCATAAGAGTCAATGGACGGTGGGCACCCACGGAGCCGCAGCTCTCTTCGTTTGAAATCCAAATTTTTTATTACAAAAGTTAAAAAACAGAAAATTTGAGGGAAAACTCTTGCTACTCTTCTTTAATAAAATAGTTCATTGAGTTTTGAACTGTGTAAAAAAAATTTACACAAATAAAGTATTAAAATGTAATACGTATTTTTTTAAATTTAACTACAATATAAATAAATAAGGCATTAAAGTATGATACGTATATTTTAAAATTTAAACAAAACATAAACAATTAATACTGATGGACACATGTCGCATTATAGTGTCTGCTTGTATACAAAAATTTTACACTGTCAATGTATCAAAATTAAACTCTCAAAAAAATACTCAATACAACTGTGATGTCATGTTATTTTATTAATGTGGTATAATAAGCCAATTAAATTATTCAAAAATTTAATTATTAAAAAATAATAAGAGATTTTCTCCAATTATTAAAATTTCAACACATGCATTTGGCATAATAAGATTGACTTGTGTACTTCGTTAACAAAATGACGTGACATTACGATTGCATTAAATATTTTAATTACTTAATAATCATTACTGTTAATTATTGTTCGGGACTTATGAAAGGGAAATAAAAATGAGGAGAAATGAAGTCGAAGATAAATTGTTTTGATTGAAAATAATCATTACTGTTAATTATCTTTCTTTGCTCTCCCTGTCTTTCCTCAAGTTCCGAATAGGCTTTAAAATAATTATCAATTTCTTCTATTATAACTCATAGTTACAGTGGCAGAAATATTGCTATAGGGTCAAAGTAAAAATATCTAAAATTTGGGAAGTTAAAAGTAAAATTTTAAAATTTTACTTTAAGGTAAATATCAAATAAAGAAAAGAAGAAAAATATTTATCTTTCTTTGCACTCCCTTTCTTTCATCAAGTTCGAAGCTAGCTTTAAAATATTTATTAATTTATTCTATTATAACTGTGTGGCAGACATTTTTAAGTGTCAAAGTAAAAAAAATTTAAAATTTAGGAAGTTACACTAAATTTTAAAATTTTGCGTGCTAATACATTATTTTTTTATTATAAATACTTAAAAAAATATAAAACCTAAACAAAATTTTAAAAACTCAGACCGGCCCCTTGCTCTCAACGTAGTTAAACCGATGCATAGTTACATTACAACATAGTTTGGGCTAATTATTTCCTGCAACATTTTAATTTATATAATGTATAAATTATTCTTCTTGTAACATTTCTTGTAACATTTTACATTATAACGTAGTTCAAATCTCTCTTTCTTAAATTGTTCTCGTCTCTTTGTCATCTCTTTCGTATCTAATTTAATAATCTTGGATTTTTTCATCAATTTTTCATAATTACTGATTTCAAATATAGAAACCCAAAATAGAATTGACAATACTAGTTCCTATTAAAATCTTTTATACTTGGCACCTTCAGTATACACCAAATCAAGTGCAAATTGAGACAAAGCCATTAACTCCTCGTCATATTCTATCACTGACATTTTACCTTACTTTAATATAATAAATTCCTACTCTTTCTAATTCTGAACATGTGGTCTATACTCTCCTTGCTCCACACCCCTAACTATAACTGCTAAATCTTTTCCTTCAATTGCTCTAGATGAATCCCTTTATGACATTCTTTTTGTCACCAAATCAGGACAAGTACACCATATATATAGTTTACACATTCATTAACGATCTAACCAACACCAACAACACCCTAGGGTTCACTACACTCTAGACACCAACTCCACACCATAACTTTAGTAAATAACTGGGCTATGAAACACAATTCTAATACAAACCACAACTTTGATACAAAGTTGTCGCACTTTCAACCCAATTAGACATTAATTATATCACATTAGGTGAGGCATGATCGCACAGATCACTGCACCTGCAAACTACACCTTAATACATATCCGAAACAGAACGCAGCGAAATATAATGAGAAAAATATAATAAACTCTCTAAGATACATTAAAGATAATCATAAATTATAGATACATTACTAACTAGAAAATAATCAATAAACTTCTATATCCTCTACCATTATGCCATGTTAATACAAAACATACATCAAGACCTAACATTCCATATAAAACACAACTAATAAACCTAAAGTAAGATAATGGAGCTCTCCCAAGCCTCAAGATTTAACATCTTAATACCGGCATGAATACTATCAAAGCAATAACCAATACTACAGTGAACCAAACTTTATTATTTGCTCACCTGTCAAAAAAGTATATGTAAGTGTGAGCTAAAGTCAATGTGCTTCCAGTAGATAAATAAATTTGTAAAGAGTGATAATAAACACCCACAATGCACACTCAGGTATAAATGATCAATATATATATCATAGATGTCTCGATGCAATAAATGTATCATCCACATGTGTGCGTAATTTTAGATAATGTTGACCCAATATGTCGATGACGTGTTATCAAGGAATGTCCACCGTGGCACTTCTAGGCCAGTCCACCGTGACTAAATTTTGGTTAATCCATCATGGTTAACTCTCCCCAGTGCAATGCAAGGTATACAATATGAATGGCATGCAATGCCACCATATATATATAATCATCAATGTCTCCACATAACTTCTCATATATATAAATATCAATTTCACCTCATATATGAACACCTTTAACACCTCGTATTAATTCACCACCACCATACGTATAGAAAATAAATAATTCATTCAATATAAATAAGATTATCCCAAAATTTGACCTGTCATCGCACACACACTATGTCAAAGATTACTTATTGGTTGACGTTGAAGGATCTTGTTATTCGTGAACTCCTATCACCACAACCGTGTTAATTTAGGAAACTCAATGTATAATTTTGTAAAAATAATCGAACATAATGTAGGCACTCTAAACAAACCATAGAACTAAAATCATGCATTATAAATACCATATGATAACCTCAATTAAGTTTCCAATGCAATGTAATAGTTTAAAAGTACTAAAATTTACTAAGTCCTTTAATTTGTCAAAATTGACACAAATTTCATAATCTGGATATAACTGCGTAAGCTTGTACCAAACAATTCTAAAACTTGAAGAATACAAAATAGACATATCAGAGAGTATTCCTACCAGATTTCATATTTATTTAACAAGTCTATGTATTTATTTGATATTTTATAAAACAGAACAGTGCTGCAGAAATGAGAATCTAACTATAGATAGTCTATCTTTTAAGAGTTTTTTAACATAGATAAACGACATCACAATAATCTGAAATTTAGTATATATTCTTATCCACATTTGTATAGTAAAAATTTCATAATTTTTGAACCACTCTAACTTGGTTGAATGTTCAGTCAACCTAGGGGCCGCAGCTGGACATCAGAATTTAGCAGAGATAGTTCAACTTAAAAAATTAACCATAATTTAAAAATACCATATTTTTTAGTGAAACCAAATCCCAATTTACCATTACAACTCTAACTGAAGTGTTTAAGAATTTAGTCACAAATAAGATTTTTAGCTAGGTCAAAACGTTCCCAAACAATAGCATTTTCACAGAGACGACTTTATTATAGCAGTCATGGATGATTCTAAGTTTTTACCATGAAATATCTCACCTCCTACTTCCATTTATATGACATATAATACATATAAACATGCAAGAAATCTTGAATATACTATACACAAATATAAATATGAGATACCTTACTTTAAAAATGAAAACACAAGCCTTCCTCCTCAATCTGCTCTTCCTCCTTTCATCTATCTTCTTTCTCCTCTCTTATTCCTACTCTCTCTCTCTTTTTTTTTTTTTTTTTTTTTTTTCTTTCCTCTTTTCTTCTTCTTCTCTTTATATCTCTCCCCCTTTATATGAATAAGATCAATCCACCAACACCCCTTAGGATTCCCCTCTCTCCTAGAATGCTAGACCATTCATCTCCACAAATCTTTATTTTCTTTCTTCCTTTGTCTCCTTTTTCCGCTTATCTTCATTCTTCCTTTTAAATCCCCTTGAGTATCCGATGTACACACTCACTACTAACTTACCATTTAACTCACTTATAACTCATTTATTTACTTATCAATGACTCACCAACCAACTCACCAATAATTCACTAATCAACTCATCAATAATGAAAGGACACATGTTGCACACACAATTTATAATTAACCATACAATAGATGTAAATTAAATTAAATAAACTAATTAATTTTAATATGTAATTAAACTAACTGTGAAATTATTAGATTAAGGTTTCACAAAATTAGCAATCTAGACATTAAAAGAGATGCTAATTGAATTCATTTGCACATTATATATAGGCTTTACAAAATTTATTCCTGTCTTGTGTGACGCCAAAGTGTTATAAAAGTTTGTTGGTATTTGGGATCATCACCAATTGGGTTGCGATTTTTAAAAAAATAATATTGTAAGCAAAATTGAATTAAAAAAAAAACATCTTACATATATATCTTTATAATAATATAGTAAATACTAAATTACTTAAAGTTGTGTTTGTCTTTATATTTTGTTTCTTTTTTACGTGACACTCTAAACTCTGATATTTTTAAAATACTACGTCACAGGAGTAATTGGTTATATAACTATTAAAATTTAAATTTTATTAGTTTTGTAAGATATATATACACATAAAAAGTTGACTCATACTTAAAAAGTTATCAAGCCACTCACGTATACGTATAAAGCAATTAAAATTATATCTAAAATGTTACTACAGTAGAATAGTAGAATAGAACAAATCAAAAAGTAATTGAGTTCAATCCAATGATTAAAAATTAAATAAAAAATTATCTATCAGGAGAGGAAGCTATATTGATATATTTTTTTTATTTTTCTTCTATGAACAGTGTTAATACTTTAAAGAGTTTTTATTTTGTTTTATTACCATAAAACAAATTAGAGTTATTAATTTAGAGATGTATTATTAATTATTTTAATTTTAACTTAATTACTTATAATATTTGTATTGTAAATTTGACCGAGTCCTTAGTTACAAATAAAAAACTTTATTGAGGCCGGTCATACTTCTATCAACTTTAAAGGATGCGAGTAGTTGGCATCATTTCTTCCTAACTCACTTCCCACTGTGCTTCTTTGGTGGAGGATCTTTGGGGTACCGACTTTGGCAGCAAATGGGTGGAGTAGTTAAGCAGTTTAGTGTCTTGGCGGAGGTGTTGAGACCCTGTCAAAAAAAAAAAAAGAGGATGTGAGTAGTTAGAGAGAGCTTAGCTAAAGTACATCATGTATTGATTAGTAGTTTTTTTTTTTTTTTTGTTGACAAAAACCATATCGTTTTGACAATAACTGCAGCCAAAAATACAATGACCGCATTATCAAACAAAAAAAAAAAATATGAAAAGGAAAGCAACCCACACAAACAAAATTTTAGATAACATGATGTATTGACTTAACCCATATTATTCAAAAAAATAAATATTATGATGAGTTTTTATTTTAGAAAATGCTCACAACATTGTTTGATATAGATATATATTTATAATGTCAAATAAAGAATAGATATCTAAATGAAGCTCTTCATGAAACCTCCCATAGGCCTTTGCCCTATTTCCTAATAAAGAGACATGATTTTAAGTTTTTCAAAACAATGTTCTTAACACTTTAAAAGATAAAAATTAAAAATAAAAATAATGGAATAAATAATAGTAAAAACATTTAATAAAATAAGAGTTGAAGCAATATTTTGAAAAAGAATGAGTCTATAACCGCTGTACTCACCTAGTTGAGTTAAATTTTTGTTTCTAAGAATTGTACATTTTTTTTTGGAGGCTCATGGGATGGGAGCCATTGATTCTCCTTTTAGACCCAAAATTATAAAGTAAAAATAAAAGGGAGGCAGTAGAAGTATGGATTAAAATTTTCAGGGGAGGTAACTGATAAAAGGAAAATCTTAGGGAAACTATTGGCATTTTATGTTATTTTAAAAACCAAAAAGCTGTACCTGTGCTGGTGCTTTCCTTAAACCTTCGAGGCAGCTCTCTCCTTCTATCTGATTCTGAATATATATATATTTGTTGTGTGTACATATATTTATGTACATATAATCTTCATAAGATTTGCAATACCTTTGCGGAACATCCATCGGCTGTACAGTGCCAACCGATCGAAATCATGAACATCTTCGCCAAGAAACCCACAGCCAAAGGTTTGTGCCCTAATTTTCTTCTTGGCGTATAATTCACATGAAATATGCGATCCTTTTGTTTCAAATGCAATTCAGGACTATATAGATTCGATTATTCTCCAGTAAATTACTAAATTCTTCTCCTGGTTATTTCGAACCTTGATAGAAAAGATTTGATATCTTTCTATATTGTCTGATTACAGAGGCGCTTCGAGAGAGTAAGCGAGAAATGGCCAATGCGACCAGAGGTATTGTACTTATTTTTGCTGCATCTAGTTTTCATCAAGCCAAAGAAGTTGGATTTTCTCATTAGTATTCAATTATCTTCACGATCACCATCATAATTTTATTTTTTGGTAATTTTAATAAAATTTGAAGTTTTTTCATGTTGATTATCATGTTATTGTTGCGTTGCTTTTTGTTTATTTGGATTTTCATCTTGCTTCAGGTATTGAGAGGGAAATCACGACCTTGCAATTGGAGGTACTTTAAGAACTTTTGGATGATGCTTATTACTTCTGTTAAGATTTTTTAGTGTTTGGTCTAATATGGGTTATTGTTGAGACAGGAAAAGAAGCTTGTTGCTGAGATAAAGAGAACTGCTAAAACAGGAAACGAGGTACGTTCTGTATTTCTATTTGCCTAAGACTGATGAAGGCTTACCTATAAAAATGGAGAGGGAAGAACTTGTAGGGAAAGGTCCTTGTCCAGGGTCCAAAAAATTGGACCAACCAAGATTAATTCGAGGTTGGATTTTGCACAGATCCGAATTTAACCTATGCATGCACACGCTTAGTATCTTTGTATGCAGAAAGACAGGTTCGCCTAAAAGAGAGAGAAGGGGAAAATGTGTGTGTAGAAGACAGCAGGAAAAGCCCACGTTTACCGGGATGGATTTCTCTTTCTTGGACCTTAGCTTTTTCTTTGGGCATAAATTCTGATTGAAGCTGCCCTTGTTTCATGACTTCAATATCAATATATGCAAGTTGCACTCCCTGAATTATTCGGATGTGTCTTCTTATTTTTCTTTGTATCTGCATTCTGCAGGCAGCAACTAAAACTTTAGCACGTCAGCTAGTCAGGCTTAGGCAACAAATAGCAAAATTACAAGGTAGTCGAGCTCAAATGAGAGGTATAGCGACTCACACACAGGTGAAATGTTGAAACCACTCTGTTTCCCCGTAACGTTCAGTCTGTTTTGCTTTGCTCTGGTTCATCTTTCCCTGGTGCTCTTAGCAAGGGTATCTCCTCTTGCAGGCAATATCTGCCCAATCATCAGTTGCTGTTGGCATGAAAGGGGCCAGCAAGGCAATGGAAGCTATGAATAAGGTTAGCTAGTAACACTTGTATAAATCTTCTAACTCATTTTGCATGCTCACATAAAATAAACAATCTATTACAAGATTGAACTATATTTGCATGCTTGAACTTGAACAAAGCAAATGTATGACAATTTAGAGTATCTTTCTGATTCATAACGTAGTTAATGAACACAAGGAATGAAGCAAAAAAATTTGTAGTTCGTTGAAAATTTACATTTTTTTTTAATTCTTACTGTAATGGGTCTGATTTGTTTGCAGCAAATGGCTCCAGCAAAGCAGGCGAAGGTGATGCTAGAATTCCAGAAGCAATCGGCACAGATGGATATGACTGTAAGATTGTGCATTTTTTGTTCTGAAAGAAGGTCAAGCTCAGTTCTTCAGTTCCATAGTTGTAGAATCTAATTTATTAGCACTGGAGAATGCAGACTGAGATGATGTCAGATGCCATAGATGGTGCTTTGGATAATGATGAGGCTGAAGAGGAAACTGAAGATCTGACAAACCAGGTGCACTTTTTAAATTGCTGTTATAGTTTTGGGTGAAACTTACTCAGTTGATGTATATGCTGAGAATAATTGTGGTTCTGTGCTCTATATTATCAAGAGAGTACAATAAAGACTTTCTGGCAGCTCATTAATCTTACTGATTCGACTGTATTCTAATGAATGCACAGTGTCTTTAAAGTGGTAAACCATAGTAGGCTGATAATGTTCAGGTAGGTATATATCCATCTCGGTATGTTCTGCACAACAGGATGCATCATGTTAGACAGTGTTGATGTTTCCCCATACTTCATACATGTTTGATTGAGCAAACTTTGGTGGATTTTCTTTTCAAGGTCATTGACAATTGGATTTGAAACAAGGAACTGATGGCAATATTCTTTTTCCCTGTTAGAATTGATAGAAACTATGAACTTTAAAAGATTTATTATTTATTTTTCACTTGACAGGTCCTAGATGAAATTGGAGTTGATGTTGCCTCTCAGGTTTGTATTTGTAGGAGTACTTTTTGAATTTATCTTGTCAGTTGATGTTATTTTTCATGTATTAGATTAGCTTTAAATTGAACTTACTCTCTTGACAGCTATCAGCAGCACCCAAAGGAAGAATTGCGGGGAAGACAACTGAGGATGCTAGCAGGTATCTTACAATGTCTTTGCTGCATCACTTCCCTCCATTATTCCTCTCTCTCTCTCTCTCTCTCTCTCTCTCTTACCCCCACATTGAGCTGGCATGCCATTTCTTAAAAAACTACAAGAAGATTTTACAAAAATTGACAAGTTACCACAATAATGTATGGAAACTGAATCACTGGCATTGTTGACTTACCAATTTTGAGCCATTGTAATACAATAATATAAATGCCCCATTTAGTAGTATAGGTTTATAATTTGGTAAAGTTCCACGCTCTGGTTCTTAGAGTGTTTTTATATTAGCGGTGGATCATGGATTGTGACAAATTGAACTTTGATGGGGTGTATGAATACTGTGAAATTTATAACTCCTTTTTAGTTCAAAAGGCCCAGCTACTTAAAGCTGATTTGAAATTGCCTAGTTGAGGCACGTTTGATTCGAATGTGTGATGAGGATACAAACATGTCATTAGATTCATGAGGCCAGAGGCTGGCATTTGTTTATTTATGACTTAAAAGTAAACTTTTTCCACATTATATAGGTAGCAGGAAAGCTCCTTTTTTCTTTTCCAGTTGTCACCGATATTGTGTCTTAGCATTTTATTGGCCATCATTCTCTTCTTCTGCGAGATTCATCGAGACTTGATTGCACTATGATATCAATCATTTCTTAGTTCTTTTGAAACTCATTTTGTTCGTCTTTCTTGTAACTAATGTAGGAAATATAAAAAGCAGTATGTAAGAGGGCCTAGAAGTGGGGTTTCATTGGCTAAGCAGTATGCAATGGACCTAGACTTGGAGTTGATATTTGAACTTTCTAAAGATTGAAACTTGGATGGTTTAGCAGTGTCAATGTAAACTTCATGATATGCAGACCATGTATTGTATCTTGTGTTACCATAAATACTCTACTACCCTAGCGAATTACGTTTTTATAACGGCGTTTTGAAACATGGTATTCTAGCGTTCCAAAATTGTGAATTTAGCGATCTAAAGTGATCCCAAATTTTTTTCCTATTTATATCTTTAAAGGTCACCTAACAATGAAAAAAATCAATTATAATGAACAAAAATATAGAAAGAATAGAATTTTGGCATAACAATATGCAAAAAAAATTAGCCATAAAACTCCTAGAATTTGTTTTTAGATGATTAATTTGAAAAAACATAAATTATGTTTTATCAAATATTTGATTATTAAAAAAAAATTCTTTTAGAAGTACCTTAATTCTAATAGTATACTTTATAGAAGTCTACTCTAGTGTATTCTATTTTAGAACATGTGACGTACCACGTTCTCGTTCTTGTTCCTGTTCCTGTTCCTGTTCCACGTACCAGAACGATCGGGTTTTAGGTAACATAGAATTTTAATTTGTATCTCAAATCTCTGAAATTATTTTTTTCTAGAAAATTTATGTCAAAAACCTTAAAATGATCGGACATCCCCATATCTTTGTTTATGGACCAAGATTAACATCAGGAGCAACAACATCTATAATTCTAACATCTGAAATTGCTGTCCTTAAATCAAATAAGCTGAGTTTCAAAGTTGATGAATATAACTCTAAATCAATGTTGTAATTATGAAAAAGAAGGGAAATGAAGAGTGAAAATGAATCCTCAACAACTTGCATGGGTAGTTGAGTTGGCCAGGCTGCTGGTTCAAGAACTAGGTATCGCAGGTTCAACCATTTCAGGTTTACCTGATCCATGTGGTTTGCAGGAGATTGTGTGCATCTGTTGCAAATAGTCTCGACTCAAAAATCAGTGGCAGACAATGCAACCACAGAAAACAGAGGATGAATTATTGACAATACACATAGTCAAACTTATCCCCCAAAAAAGAAATTAAAATGTCTGAAATAATTATTTTCTTACAGCTTGGGGAACTTCCTTTCTTGATTGAATAACTGTAAGTGTATCATGTCCATGCAGACTCCCATAATGAGGAAATCTATGAACTGAATTACATTTTCTTTTCAATATGCCTACAAATTTGTGAAATATGATTTGAAAACTTCTTTTTCTGTTTAAGGTAAGAATGAGTTTTTATTTTATTGATTCTTGTTGTTTTGGTGATTACATCACTTGCAACAAGCCTGTGGAATGCTCCATTCTTAACTTTTATCTTATTGGTTTTCACCTAGCTGGTCTTTGCTATTTGCTTAATTTGGCAATTGCAGGAGAGACATCTTTGACGTGCAAAAATGATGCACTCATTGGCATCGTGTTCTGATCATTTGTGTCATTCATCACCACTCATCATGTTTTTGCTCGCCTTTTTTTATTTTTGTTTTTGACCTTATTCTCTATTCCCTGCAGTTCTGGCATTGATGAGCTGGACAAGAGGTTGGCAGCCCTTAGAAATCCTTGAACGGAAGTTTGAAGGACCATGTTTTCTGCCCAAGTTGATAATTGGAACTCATCCCTTCAATTTGTGAAGTTGTTCAAGTTGCACACTGCACATAGTTTTTCCATCATTTGTCATGCACTTCATCATCTGAGCTTGCATTTTCATTTCTCCAAACCATAGTATCCAGGGAGATCAAGCTATCTATTATTCAGAAAATGTGCAACTCCCACTCATTTGATAATGATCATATTGCTCCTATATCATTGTGTGTATTCTTTCTGTTTAGTGCTTATCTGATAATTGTATTTGCTCATATTTCAAATTTCTACCCCAGCTCTCTCTCTCTCAGCTTAGTTGCTGCTAATGCATGCTCTCCTCTTTTGTACATCATCCTCTGTTTTTGCAGCAGCATCTCCAAAGCAGAACTGCAACGTGGATTGCCTAGCCCTCGACGCCTATGGCCAAAGGGTTGTCCATTTGCTGAAAGAGTAACCAAAGCTGAGTTTTAATAAACATAGCCGGTGACTGCCAAATCTAGGGCTAAAATTGTCCCGCAAAACTTTGCTCGTCCAAGCTCTCTGTATTTTCCTTTTCGATATTGTGTTACTAGAGTCTGGTGATTTAAACAGACCAGTGTAGGTGGTGGGTGGTTCAGAGCGTACAGCTGCCATCACCTCCCCATATAAACGGCTGCAAATGGATTTAGGTTTGAAGTTGAAAGAGCTCAACTAAAAAATATTCTGTTGGCCTACGAGACCATCAGCCAGAACGGTGATAGAGAATCCCAAAATACCACCTGATCATTTGAAACGGTGAGAGAAGAAATGATGCTACCATTGTCGTGCAGAACACTCTGGACTGATGGACTGATTTTGCGACAATTATGCCTCAAGAAGCTCCAAAAATCAACTCTGATAGACACTATCACTAAGAGTAAGAGCCGATAACTTTGCCTGTAGCATCTGGAAACAAATGCTCGTTCACAAAATTTGAATGTACCTCGTGTACGTCAATCCTCAAAAACCATAAACACATCAAAGGGTTGCTAAAAGATGGATATTGAGCATTAGAGCCCCGAAAATAACAGAACAATTGGTACATATGGTCAAAGGCGAAGTGTACGTTACGTGCCATGCATAAACAACCAGCATTTATTACAGCTATATTGAAAATTTTCCGACCATGTACAATCCTACCTCCTTAGATGAGAATAAAATGTGTTACAGTGGCCGGCAACACTGAACAAAATAGAAAAGAAAAGTTGAAAAAAAAAAAAGAAGTGGAATGACATTTAATTGCGGTGTAAGACAATGATTTCCCATATACAGGAGTGACATAATGCTAAAGATTCAACAAATAGAATGGTTTTTGTCCATTTGACACGAGTAACACTTTTAATGGACAAATCCACACCATTTACTTCCTCAGTGAGAGAAGCTCAAAGCTGCGAAGAGGGTCATCACGGGTACCCTTTGTAATTGTGGCACGGGTAAAAGATGATGATTTTGGCTCGACCCCTGGTTGGATTCTCTGTGTGGTCGACAAGCGCCCACCACTTGATGCCAGCCGGCTTGAGCGCACTTCACTGCGTTCGACAGAGGAGGTTGGTCTGCTGGTGGAGACAGCTCGTCTTGAAGAGCTGCCATTTCGAGAGGATCGACCTCTTTCCGAATCAAATTCCTGCAAATGCGAATGAGACCTTCTTATACAATTCGGTGCAGATAATTCTGACTTCTGGTATGACTTGAATATAAAGGTAATTCTGAGTCATAACATTAAGTTGACTACAAAGTTGGTAAGCTTGCGGATCATCTCCCCAGCCCCAAGAAAAAAATAAATAAATAAAAAGGGAACCCTACTGCAATTTCTTTTTTGACACAAAGCGCCTAACCATACTTAAATAAAGAAACATAAAACCAAAAACGAAAGCTTGGGGATCAAACATGGAAGTAACTTCCGGGGCTGAAAATCAAGCCAGGATTTATCTTTGGACTGTTGATATTTACGATGGGTCTGGAAGCTCTGCCTAAAGTCTGATCCAATGCAAGCTTAAGTTATAAGCCCATGGTTGGATGGCTAGACTTACACCGCAGTACTCTCAAAAATAAAAAAAAATTCCCCCAATTAATTAGATGGTGGAAAAATATCCATGCCAAATCCATGTAAAACAATACTCCATGAAATCAACTTGCATGCGTAGGAATATGTGATTCTTTAAAGGAAACACGTAACCAGTAAAATCACCCACACTGGAGTTCAAAGAAAACAAGACAGGCCAGAAGAAAAATATTAACTCACGAAAAACAATGCATAAACTTGTCTTGAAAAATAAACAATACCACATCCTTGGATGAAGGTACATCCTCTGAAGTCCTATGTTTGGAGTGGTCACCATGCCGACCAGAACCTGAAGCTTGTCTTCTGGTAAATACATCAACTGCACCTGAGAATCTCTCTCTAATCTCTTGCCCCACTGGATAAAATAGATGAAACATACAAGTCAAGCATGAGAGATTCATCAGAAGCAGAGGCACCTTTGTAAAAATATGTCACCACAAATTAAGTGCTCTAAAAACATGCCCTTCTACTTGAAAATATCAGTATTTCTTTGAATTAGGGCACGTGACCATGGCAAACCCCATAAACCTGTTCCCAGAACCCAGAAAATTAAATCCCCAAATGCAGCATGAGATCAAGCCATTTATGGGACAGAGGAATCACTATGTTCTGAACTTCCGCACTTCCAAATCAATATTCAGTACTCAGACATGACACCTCATTCCCAAACGGTGGCGCTAATGCCACAAAAGATTTCTGTTGCTTCCACAGCACAATCTACTCCATTTGAACTTTTATCCTCTAAAACAAAAGCACTAAATATGCCGTGGAAGCAACACATTTTGAGTTTTTTATTTTAGCAAGTAAATCAACACTTAGCATTATCATTTGCCTTCCCAAATCTTGTTCCATTTAGAGAGAATACCTGAGGTCCTTTCTGGTCTTTCTGCAGATGGTCCGGGATTTAAGCCTGCATTCCCGCTGGGATTCTAAATATAGTGAAACAAAATTGAGTAACATTCTTGCGAAAAGAAATCCATAACATGAAGTCTACAAGCACTGACCCGTCCTCTAGAGCTGGCACCTATCTGAGGATACTTTAATATGGTCCAATCAAACACATAGTCAAACTGATAACCTGCAGAGGTAACAACACCAAATGAAGATACTGCTATAATATTCACTAGCAGTTTTAGACGCTCATGAAGTGTAATAGGGTGAAAAAACAAGAACTGAAAAATAATCATAAACATTGGGGCAAAACAGATTTGAGCATATAATTCATACATCCTACAGGGTATATTTGCAGTTTTTATTTACCTTCTCGAATAAATAAGTCACGAAAAAGTCTCTTCAGATATGAATAATCAGGTTTGTCTTCAAATCGTAATGATCGGCAATAGTGGAAGTATGATATGAACTCCGATGGATATGATTTGCAAAGCACCTGTTGAACACAATTGAATCCCAAATAAATCATTCTTCTGATTGGGCTGCACCATAGTTCGAATTTTAGTGTGTCCAGGAACTGCCCAGATGTTAAATGGCCCTAAAGCCCAACCCACCCCCTTAAGTCTACATGGCATTCTTGGGCTCACCAACAAATAATTTGACTAGGAAACCGCCACCTTAGGTCAGAGCATCAATTTTGACATCTATCATCTT
Source organism: Euryodendron excelsum (assembly GCA_033060915.1). Lineage (NCBI taxonomy): Eukaryota > Viridiplantae > Streptophyta > Magnoliopsida > Ericales > Pentaphylacaceae > Euryodendron > Euryodendron excelsum. The sequence goes on along the minus strand of CM065380.1, from coordinate 6,101,469 downwards.
GATCAACCTCATATAAATATTTATTTCTAGTAATGAATTAACCCTATCCCTTATCCTAAGAAAGTGGAAATGCAGGTGGTTGGATGCAATACCTCTATCGGGGTCAACATCTTCTTTTCGCTGATCTTGTCATATTTCTGCTTTTTGGTGCCGGCTTTCAGCCCCTGCCAGGGAAGGCTGATGCAAAAGAACCAGATGCAATAGATTAAGAAAGGCACAGAGATGAAATAATGTTGTGCTAAAGATCCAACAAGAACTAAAAAATTCCAAAAAACAAGAAAAAACAAAAAGTAAAGACAGCTCTTGCATATTTCAACCTTCCTCTTAGGAAATACATAAGCACGTAACCAAGAGATTCCAGATCATCCCTTCTGCTTTGTTCTGCCAGCAAAATTAAGCACAATTAGATGAATTATACTGCATAATCGTGTATTTATCCCAATTTTTGACAATCTATCTCCCATCATTAGGTGGCAGCACATAGTGAAATGGTAAATCACTCACCAACTCCAAGGTGTGTGTTAACACTAGCATAGCGAGCTGTGCCTGTGAGATTTTTATTTTCCCTACAAAGGAAGATTGAGGAGATTTCATACTTAATATATCAAAAACATAACATGAAGAAAATAAATAAATAAACAAAATCAAAAGCCACATAAAAGAAAGTAGAACTCAGATTCATAAGACAAAAAAAAAAAAAAAACAAATAATAAATAAAAACTGCAAAACAAAATTGGTCAATGATATGAAGGAGCACTATTAGTCTCTTTTAGCCAATAATTGGCTAAAAGAGGGCTCTCGTCGTCAGCTACAATATATACAGCAGATCTTCCTTGTGTGGAGTGAAGTTGAGATCAGATTTTAGAATCATTCCAGCAAGCTTGTAATAGGGGGAAAAAAATAAAAGGCCCATTGTGCAATAAAAGATGAAGGGAAGAAGGAAAAAAGCCCCATTGTGTAGAAGAAGAAGATCTACCTCACGGGGAAAATCCTTCCCAGTGAGCTTTTTCACATGGTCGATGACACGGGAAAACCTCAATAATAGATAATTTAAGAGAGAAAATATCTTACTGAATTGGTGTTGGCATGTTGCATATACAAGGAGGTGGGCAATTGGTAAATCACCTTCTTATTCATGGGAGGGTGGTGCACAGGTTTGGTCCTTACCCTTGGCATTGTTCTGAATGTCTTGCACATTTCCTAGGTAGGTTGGAGAGGTGCCATATGGGTAGTAGGATGAGAAAGAAGTCTTGGAATGTCATCCCTTTGCTCTTGACATGGTGCATTTGGACAGGGGAGTTCCTACTCTTCCGAAGAACTGGAGGAATCCGTCAATAAGCTATATTGCATTTTCTTTAGGGTTTTCATTTAGCCAAGAATATAAAAGAAAAATTTGTTGAGTGGCAGAAAGGTAGATCATCCCTTGACACTTCGTTGAACATTGGCTTGGATTCTTTTGGCACTTTCAGTAAGTCCCTTTGGCGCTCTATAATGATACAGAAAAAAAAAGTCGCCATTTTTCCTGCCTTCATATATTTACTTTAGATAAATTTAAGACATGATGCCCAACAATATGGTCAATCATTCATCTACTGATGGCCTATGTCAATTTTGAGTTCTAAGACTGTAGCAGGGCTGCAGGAGTGTGCAATACATTGTTTCTCCATGCTAAGCTTTCAAGCACCCTATCTACAGTGATGCATGAGCTTAGTGCCAGCCCAAGATGACTTTAGCATGATAAAAATGCAGAAACAGCGAGACTACATAAAGAAGTTCAACAATGTTGGAAATTCCCCTGCAGGGATGGAAAGAGAATCAATTGTGAGCCAAATATAGATCTGTTACCTGTAGGGTATGTGCTTATGAGTCTGAAGATCCCTGTACTTCTTCGCAAGGCCGAAGTCAATGATATATACCTGTTATAAAGATTTGTGACTGTTACAAAAGGAAAAAATGGACTGTTTCCTAATATCCAATTGCAATGTTGATATTCTCCCTCATGGATATCATACATGTCTTATAAATTTATATAAATATGTTCATGCATATTTATGTATATGCATGCTTGTTTGCATGCATGTAAAGGAGCTTACATGTAAACATTCAAAAAAGAATTACTTATGAAAAAGAAAAAAAAGGTAACCATTTAAATAGAATTTAACTTCAATAACCATTGTAATAATAGAATGTGCAAAATTCAAATGCAAATAAACAGTCAATTATAATTTAGAAATCAATGCATTACACGCAGCAACAATTACGTACCAGCATGGTTGTTAAACTTCCGATCTGGATCTTACGATCCTACAATTTATTTTGGAAAAATATATCCTGATCCTACACCATTTTGGAGGTAGGATCTTATGATTTTGGTGTAGGATCTTATTAGATTGTAGAATCCTGATCCGGATCCGGATCCCGATCCTATCCGATTTTCTAAGCTTTATTTTGCTTTCTGCGTCAAGTTTTTTTTTTTTGTTGTGGCCTAACCATTTTATACTAGGTTCAAATCATAACAATATTTATATTGAATCAACATGTGAGGAAAAAGAAATTAGGATAATCAACATTGACATTCCTACATTGCAACAATCAGGAAAAACTAGAGAGTTAAAGGGATATAAACGCTATTCAAGCATCTCCATCTTCATCTCTAACCCATTCCACTCTTCAACAATAGTTCATCTATTCTCTCTCTCTCTCTCTCTCTCTCTCTCTCTTTGATTTTGTATAGTTGATTGCTCAACTACATTTTTTTTCCCTTGCTTTTCTTCAGTTATCAAATAGCTTAAAATCATTTTTTTTTTTTTCTTTTCTTTTTTTAGATACATTTGTTCTCCTTTATTTTTATTTATTTTTTCTTTCATCATAGATTCATAGTCATCTGTTAACTGGAAAGCTCTTATTCAATTATTTTTTTTTTCTTTTTATCATGGATCCTTTTTGTAAGACTTAGTTCTTATTTTCTTTTGTAATATTATATAATGTTTGTATTTATATGATCTATTATGTTTTTAATGTTGTTCATATTTTTTATAAAATTTAGACTCATTTTAAGTCTACTTCTAATAAATAATAACTTCCATGTAGAAATTATCATGCATTTTTTTCTCCAGTTATAGGATCTTACGATCCTTGATCCAATCCTACGATTCGATCCTGTAAACTCCTTGAACGATCCAACGTAGGATCCCGATTTTAACAACCTTGCATACCAGGCCCTCTTCCCTCACACTTAGTAGCAAACTCTAGATATTTGTGCACTTTGCTCCCATAATCCTGATGAATACACTTCACTTGAATGCATTTCTATCAAATCCATTATTAGAGTTCACAGCATTTCTACCAAATCCATTATTAGTTCATGGATGAATTTCCCAGGCAGAGGAGGAGCCTCTTCTCTGGAGTATTTCACAAGATATCTTCCAAAGGAGTCTTGCTAGTTGAACCTTTTCTCTGGAGTATTTGCTTTCATATTGTTTTGGCCTTTTCTTTTCTCTTTCAGAAAAAAATCACCTCTTGTCTTTTTTATCCTTCTAGTGAAGATTGTGTGCCTCATGAGTCCAAAGAAAATGATCTGAATCATTTGTTTAGAGCCTTTCAAAATTCAAACACATTTCTGTTCTCATGATCTAAATGTATACACATGTCCCTAAAGTGATCCAAAAACTCATAAACAGGTTAGATCAGACTGTTCTCAAGGCCACAAAACATGCAGCAAAAGCATACTACAACATGCGGTTGTAGCCTTTAACTTCTGAACGTAACCCATCAATTAATTTTTCCACCAAAGGGAAGCATTAAGTTTTAAATTTGATGGATGGGCATTGATGATATTATAAGCATTGAAGTTGGAAAAAACTTGTATGATTTCTCAATGCATTGTGGGAGGAATTATTTAATAGATTGAGAGAAGTTAAGAGTGCAGGTTTGGTCCAACATTCGATGCAGTCCCTGCAAGTCAACTAAGAGTGAAACCAAAGAGAAGATGAAATTTGGAAATTAGCAGGATTGCATAGCAAGACCAGTCTGAGTTATGCATAGTCTAATTGTTAGTCATAGTGAAGTCTTATTTTATTACTACCTAGGTTAGGTATATGAATTACAACTAAATTGTCCAGGAGCCAATGATACTATCTTGTACCTGAACTGGTGGCAAAGCTTACGGGTTCAATTTCAATTTTTTTGGACATGCACGATAGGGGTTGCCCAGGAGTCATAAGTTTTTCTTTTTTGGACAAGTCATCGCCCATGAATCGTCATATGGATGAAGTTATATTTTTGGGTCCCCAAAGACATCTTTTCATAGTTTACATGGGTCTTAGAAGTTAAACTCCTTATTTTCCACATTTTGGAGTCATAGTCCTTTGCAAAAGGAGTTCTTCTAAGTTTACATATAGATAAATAATTCTTCTAATTCAATAGAGATCAGTTTAGTGAATTTCACACAGCTTTTAAAGCTTTTTTGGGATTATGTGATGTGTTCCTAACCCTGGGTGTCATGCAAACCTAGGGTGTCATGCAAACCTAAGTATGATTGCTAGAGCTTTCTCATTCAACTAATTTTCAACACCATTAGCCTCCAAAACCCCCACAACCAGACATGAATATTCATTCTTTTACCCCAAAACCTCAATTTCTCAAGCCTAATTCATCCTCAATACAATTATACAACCATAGCATATCAAAAATCTGCAGGGTCACTGTTCTCAAGTACTGTTCACAAACCACAAAATAGCCCGTAAAACCATTCCATTCTCAAAACCTTACCCGTTTGTGACCCACATTTAAACCCTGAAATTCCTATATCTCTACCAACCCTTCAGCCATAAGATTGAATAAAATCAGCCTCATAAAACCCCCTATACCACTGCCATCATTAATTTTTTGGCTTACTGATTGTAGGAGAGTGCTCTTCACACTCACCCTAACCCAATGTCCATGTGAAAGGGAATACTATGAGGATGCATGCACATCTTCTGCGTCAGACTAATGATAGTTCTCGAGATTGAGATGCAGTCTCTCTATTGATTGGGTTCAAAAATCCAATAACCAGAGGGCAGATTTCTTAGCAAATCATGCAGAAAATTTACTGGAAGTGTTTAGGGCCATTATTCTTTGCGGGAGTTTTGTTTATGGCCATTACTAATGACAGTTCTGGAAGGGAACACTAGGATGGTCATAATTTGATAGAAAGAAAATCTCAGGGTTCCAGGAAGCATGCACATCTTCTGCATCAGACTAATGACAGTTCTTGAGATTGAGATGCAGTCTCTCTATTGATTGGGTTCATAAATCCAATACCCAATGACAGATTTCTTAGGAAAGCATGCAGAAAATTACTGGAAGTGTATAGGTCCATTACTCCTTATGAGAGTTTTGTTTTATGTTTGTCTACCTACCTATTTTCTTTTCATTTGAGGGAAATTTTCTTTTCTGCATGGTATTCTTTCTTCTATTAATGATTCTTCTGTTTTATCAGAGAAACAACTCCTATAGCAAAATAGATAATAAACTTTATATACAAATAATTAACATTTTAGCACATTTTCCAATATACTAAATAACAATGCAGATTTGCAGCAAGCATTTGCAGACAGGAAGCGACCATGCAACTCCCCCTAAAGAGCAGCGTGCCAAAAGCAAATGCACTAAGGTTATAAGGTAAAAATAATTAAGAGGGAGTTCTCTTTTCTTTGATAAGTAAAGGCAAAACTAGTAGGGCATTTTCTACGTAATTTTAAGGTCTAAACATCAATAAGGCTCATAGAACACAAAGGGACCTGGCCAATCAATAATGTTAAATAAGGCAAAAATCAGAGGGTGTCTCACAACTTGACGGTATCTAGAAGCATTGTTGGATAATAGAATACCAACGCAATCTAGTGTCAATACATTCAGAGAGTAGACTCGATTCCCAAAAAAGAAATAAAATGGAATACCCGTAACCACCAAGCATGACCATATATTGCAAATTGCAAAATTTAAGTACACGGTACACCATATACAACAAACATTTACCTGATTTGCTTTGCGCCCTAGACCCATCAAAAAGTTGTCAGGCTTTATATCCCGGTGAAGGAAACCTCTTGAATGAACGTATTCTACTCTGTTAATCTAGAAAGACAACAATAACAAGATCATTAGACTGCCACTTGACAGCTCAAGGAAAATTTGTTAATTGAGATTGGCTACATATACTTACTAACTGATCTGCAAGCATTAATACTGTTTTCAATGTGAACTTCCTGTTGCAATAGTTGAATAGGTCTTCCAAGCTTGGTCCAAGAAGGTCAATAACCATGACATTGTATTCGCCCTCAACTCCAAACCATTTGAGGTTAGGAACCCCCGCTGCATAAAAGAAAAGTCAGATTTTTTTTTGAAAATTTGCCGTGCGTAGGATAGATATAGTCATGCCGCAAAAATCATCAGCTTTAGCATGTAGTTAAGTGCAAAACAGGCACACCATCCCCCCAAAAACACTTTCTCAGGTAAGATATAACAGGAAGAGATGAAAGAAACAAGGAATGGAATGGAGGAATTTCTACAGGAAAAATGTTCAGTCAGAAGTAGATGTTAGGCATACAGTCAGGTGTCGTGAACATTAACGAGAATTACAGGTGTAAACTGGTTGCTCAAGAACCTAGTTCACAAAGCAGCTAAAATTGAAAAAAAAAAGGAAAAAAAAAAACGCTACTTAGTTTCCTTCCAATTGGTAGATAGCTACAAGATTGAATTTAATGATGTTTGATTTCTAGTATATTAAAGAAACCTATTACAACCCATCAAACCAACAGTTGTTTCCTACTTTCCTATCACTGTAGGGTTTATCAGCAATCTTATTACTGCTGACCATGAAACTATAGAAACAACTGCAATTCACAATGGTCCCTTCACAACAAATTCCAGAGAGAGAGAGAGAGAGAGAGAGAGAGAGAGAGAGATTTACTTCCTCCTTGGAGAAGCATGTAAATTTTGGACTCATAGTGAAGTTGAGGGTGCTTGGTCTTGACAGATTCCTGGAATTGCAATTATAAAAATAAATAAGATTGAGAACTACAACATAAAGTACCACAAAGTAAATTGTAAGTCCATCAAGTCAGTACAAACAAAAATGCTACAAAAGTGAAACCTAGTTTTGCAAGTTACATTTCGTACCAAGATCAAAGTGAGGAGAGAATGATCCCCTTTTTAAAATTTTTTTTTGATAAGTAAAGGTATGATCTTATGTTTTCCAAAGTTCGTGGCAGTTGTGTAAGGTTTTACTGCTTATCATGGAACTCATTCAAAACTTAAGGAGCCATTGCAGCTTCTTCATCCATAACTTCAGAAGATAAGTGTTTTATTACCTCATTTGTTCAGGTACTAAAGGATCACAAAAGAAGGAAGAATGCAATCAAATCGTAGAGGAAAATATTTAGAAAGTTATATAGATCAGTATAACAAAAGGTATCAACATGATGATGGAACCAAAGAGCAATTGCCAAGTAAAAATTTAAACCAATTACACAATGTAAATAATTTTCATTCTTCTTGAGAGGTTTCCAAATCAAAGTAAAAATATACATGCACATAATGATATAAAAGGGAAGAAAAAAGAAGAAGAAGCAAGCGTCTGTATCCTATCAGTTGTGTCAGGCAACCTTGAAGACTCAATCATAGTCAACAACTACACAAATTAAAATACACCTTTTAAGAAAAAGGTCTATTTGTGTAGAATCTACTAACTACACAAATTAAAATACATCCAGCGAAAAAACAGAATAACCCATAAAAGTTTTTAAGACAATAATTCAGTAACAAGAGGGAGCAGAATACCAGTTTGATAGCCACTTCCTCTCCAGTTTGTACAATAACACCTAAAAGAATAAAGCAATCACATTATACAAACTAATCAGAAACAAATTTACCAACAGACGCAATGCTCACGAAAATGAAATTAAACTAAAATGGGCATTACCTAAATAGAGCTCTCCAAAAGACCCACTCCCAATTTTCCTCCCCAGCTTAAATTTTCCACCAATAACATGATCCATGATCTAATATCCTCTTAAATAAACTTTCACACCAATCAAACCGCCACGAGCTATCTGTATTCAGCTTTTACCAAACTATGAACCACCAAATCAAAATTTGCCAAAATTAACACTCCATCGGATCCAAAAAAATCGTTTCACTTCGATTACACAACTGAAGAAACCCAATAAATATCAGAGTGGGTTCATTCAATTAAATAAATTAGAACACCTACAACGAAAATCAAGAATCAATCAACACATTTCATTCACAATCAAGAACCAATTTCTTGAACAGCATCCTCTGATAATACGCAAACCCTAAACCTTTATAATCGAAACCCTAATTCCAAAAGCAGCGGCAAACATCATTCATCAGAAGGACACCAATCTCCGCCCAATACACATACATGCATATATGTATAATTTGTTGCGATAACAAAATCAAACAATGAAGATTTGGTAAAACAATGAGAGAGATGGATTTGATTGATTGAATGACAAAGAAAGAAGACGATGTGGATAATGGTAAAGAGAAGGCAGGTGGCGATATTTTTTTTTTTATAATTTAATGTAATTAAATTTTTTTTTTTTCTCTTTTTGTAAATGATTGAGGGGTTAAGCGATACCTTCTCTCTTACCTGCCGCCTACACGTTTGTTTGTGCTATTCTTACAATTTAGCGTTCGTTTGGTTTTTCTTATAAGCTAGCTTTTTAATTTAATTTTTTTTATTTATAAGTAAAAAAGTCAAGATTTTTAAGTGTTTTTGTTTTTTTTTTTTTGACTTTTCTGTATATCTTATCCCATTAAAAGTAAAAAAATTTAAAAAACTTAGTTTTTTTACTTATAAGCCAAAAAAGTAAAATCAAAAAAACTGCAAAAAAGTCAAACCAAACGGGCCTGACAAACGTGCATGCCCCTTCTCTCTCTCTCTCTCGAATTTCTCTCTCTAGAGTATATGTGTGTATACAGTATATATGTGTGACAAATAAGGGCTTCTTAAATCATTCAACTTTTGTCTTTGCTGTAGTTGCTTGCATCTGAATAACACAGTTGAACTGGGTGGTCCAAATTTAGACTCATTCTCCAACTAGTCATTAGATTTCTCCCTCCTGGGCCCAAATGTGTCTAGAGGAGAAATTTGTGGCCCAACTAGCACATCTCATAGTGAATTTTGCTTTCCAATTTACCATTGGAATGCCATAAACTATTATTTAGATCAATTGAAAAGGGTTTATCAATAGAAAATTTTACCAAAAGGACGTGGCAATTAAAGGTGTATATTAGTTTAGGACCATGGCCATTGCATAATCAAGCCTAAATTTGTTTTAAATCTTACAAATGATGAATGAGCTTAACGGGTCATTGGACCCACAATCATCCCTATATAGTTGGGGCAATCATATGCTTCGTGTAATATTTTTATGACTTCCTACGGAGTGAGAACACATAGGAATCGGGGCACTTGCCTCACTTAGCTTTTTGAAAATTTAATTTTTACCTATAATTCTAAAATTTTATTTCAATTTGCCCCCTAAAAAATTTGTAATTGCCCCTTATATTTTAAAATTTTTTGCTTTGACCTTAAGTTTAGAATGTCTATCAATTTGCTCCTTTAAAAATTTATGAATGCCACCTTCAAATGTTAATTTGTTTTAAAAATTCTTTTGCATATTATTTATATAAGCTTATATATAAATATATGGAATTTCAAATGGCCTACTATTGATTATGAATAAAAGAAAACTAGAAAATCCTGGTTGGTTATGGTTTTTTTCTTGTTTTTAAAAATAAAAAAGGGAACTTTGCATTTTTTCGTGTTCTCATAAATAAAAAATGAGACCTTCAAAAAATACTATCGCTTTAAATTTGGTATGTAAACAGTTCCCGAAATTCTGAAAAATAATTTTTTTTTCTTCCTAAAAATAGGGTACTTTTAGAAAATTTACCGAAAACAAGTTTTGAAATTGGTTTACCAAATCTTGTATAGAAATTTTGGTTCCGCCATTGATAGGAATCATGCATGCAGGGCTATACCTCTTATAATGGAGATTCATGAACATGACGTTCTCTTTGCAACTAGAGCTGTGCTTGGATAAAATATATATGCACACACACATATATACGTACCCACATATCTCACTTGCGGGTGGAATTACTTTCATGGTGTTTCTCACTAGCAAGCATCATCAGTTTTTCCCCATGCGTTCATGCTGGCCTGATATATGCCTGCTTGCTGTTGAAAGCATATCTGTTATTTCTCTATATATTCCTTTTATATATCTTTCTATGATATATCTTTCACAACATGGGACCTCAGTGTCTTTCATTTTTTCCCCCTTTGTCTGTAAGTAGTAACGATCCTAGATAGACATTCATTTATCCTATTGTAAAGATTCTTATAATCATCGCGACATACAAGAACTGCAAATGCAGATATGGTTTGTTGTCTCAAATTGGGTTTTCAACTCTCATTGTGCTTGCCTTGAATTTGGAGCTTCAAATGGAGGCTTGATCTTCAAAAGACTTGAGGCTTGTGTAGTTTTTTTTAAGTTTTTTAGGCCTGGCTTTTTTAGCTTATAGGTAAAAAAAGCCATTTTTTTAAAACTTTTTTACTTTTTCATTTATCTTGGCTTATAAAAGTAATAAAACTAAAAAAATCTAGCTTTTTTTATTTATAAAAAAAAAAAAAAAAAAAACTAGATTTAAGCTATACCCAATAGACCCTATGTATATAGAAATGACAACAGACAAATCACGTGATATTATGCAAGTTCATTGACAATCACCTAGGGGAAAATTGAAGAAAGTGTCTATCATAGGTTGGCTAAATTTAATTCTAAAGACGGTTTCCACGCTGGCCAGTGATCATAAGCACAATGCATGTTATTCCATGATCGAGAGGGATTGAAAAGACGTGATTACTTGTTTTGAATGAAAATAAGCCTGAATACCGAAGAAAAAGAATATGGAATCTCTCAAATGATGTGAAAACTACATATCCTGGGTTTTGTTAGAACTACCAGAATTGATGAGTGCGCAATCTAGTAGAATAAATACACTGGCTTCATAATTAAAATTTTGCAAGATGATATCCTATTCTTTTTTTGGCATGATATTAAACCCCTCATTCGATTACTTGTAATGCACACGATAACAAAATTTTAAAGAAGGTTGAAGGCGAAAATGTGAAAAACACAAGACACAAACGCATGCAGAGAGAACTTCATGTAGATGCTTTAATTTAGTGAGCAACAACCCTTGAGAGTTGAGAGTTGAGACCATCAACTCTCCAATTTACAAGGACAATGACTGTCAACACAACCTTAAGAGAGAGAGAGAGAGAGAGAGAGAGAGAGAGAGGAAATTTTTAGGATTGGGTTAATTTGGACAATAGCAATGGACAAAGGGAGGAAACAATAGAAATTGGAAAGTAACTCCATTTGAGGTCACACAATCCTTCATGTGGCATTCTTTGAATGCCCAATGATCCATTATTTAGAGTCCGGTGTTGCTAGTTTGAGAGTAGTAATTCAATACAAATAGCCAATTTACCCTAAAAAAAACACATACACAAATATGAAAACACTTCATAAAAGCAGCTACCCAGAAGCATGTGATGAAGTCCAGGCAGAAGCAGTGAACAAGCTAGTCTCCTTCCACCCTAGCCTAAGTGTCCCATCACCTTGCACAAGGTTATAGCCATGAGCAGGATGGAACATATTCAATATAAGCCGTGCTTGAGCCATAGAATTCCCACTCATTGGGACCTGTACGAAGCAATTTCGACTAGCGAGCTCACTCCTCCAATGCCTAAACTTCTCCTCCCCGCTTCGAGCCGGTCCTCCTATTGCCAACTCGTTATTAATCTCCCGGTAGAGTAGGCCGTGCTCAACACGGTGGCGGCTCTGGTCATCGCTAGGCAAAAAGGCTCCAAGAGAGTCGAAAATGGTCGAGTAGTAATGGAGAGAACCAACGAACCGGTCCAAGAAAGAGCCTCCATGGGCTATGTCTTGCTCGACTAAAGTAACCACTCTTGGAGCCAAGTCTTGGAGGAGTCTCATCGTCTTCCAATCCGGGCCGGTGGCATCGTACAGCGAGTGTTGTAGCCAATGCACTGCTAAAGCTTCTCCTCTTTGAAGTTGAAAAATTGAAACATCTTCTATTTCTCCAAGTTTCTTAGCAAGTGGGTGGAATTCAAATACCATGCCAAGCCGCATAGCGAAATTCGAGAGCTGCTTCCCAGTCTCGACCAGAAGCTCCATTGAAGTCCCCATTCCGGTCATTCTAACGCTCGGGGGCCCCTCCGTCCGGGTGGCGAGGATGTGAAAGAGCGCCGGCCATTGCAGGCCTTGCATGATGTCAAGGTCGATGATATGAACCCTTTCGCACAGGTGAAACGCCTCGAGGATGGCTTGGTTGGAGGTGAAGTGGGCGAATTTGATGAAGGGAGAGATGTTGTTGAAGACTTGGAAGGCGGAAAGAATACTTATGTGGTCGATCAAAGGGTTGCAAATCCCTAGCCAAGAGTTGATAACTCTACTAGCCATGGCTTTGGAAAAATAAGCCACCACTCTTTCGGCACAAGACGGTCCATATGGGGAAGCTATTTGGGTTAGCTCAAGCAACATTCTGTGAGCTTCGCCGAGATTATCGACCGATATTGCAACCGCACACTCCAAAAGAAGTGTTATTAAGCTTAGACCATGCTCGTCTAGCCTACTCAATCCTTTAGTGGCTTCATTATTTTGATCATTAAAGTTATAAGCTTGATCCTCAAGGTCGTTGCACCATCGGATTTGGTCTCTGGTGCCGTCGCAGTAGCTTCTCCTTGTAGTTTTCCTCGGTCTCAACTCACCCAACAATGATTGGACGCTATTGTCCTCATACACCATGGTTGTGTCAGTTTGCAAGCTCTCCGTGCCGGATTCCGGCGAGTCTTCGATGAGCTGCTTTGTGACATGTTCCACCCACATGGAGAGTTCATTTTTCTCCAAGTTGGGGCAACTCGGAAAGGGGTTGGGACTAACACCATGATATCCCACACTAGTGTACTCCCATTGCTCATGGGGTTGGATTAAATCAAGAGCCCCATGTACTACTTGAAAACCTCCTTTCATCATGAGAGAGAGAGAGAGAGAGAGAGAGGGCAGGGGGGAATGAGTGAACTTTGTGGTGGGGGTTATAAAAGAGGAGTGACCAAAGAAATGGTCACCTGATAAGCAGATTGTTTGGTCACTTGTTTATTCCAATAGCCTGGCCGGCATATGCATAGTCAGCCGTACAGAAGAAGATAAGTTGCTAATTGCCAAACACACGTCAGTTTGGTAGTGATATATATATACATATATTGTCCTCATTGATTAAGATTAGCTTTTCACGTAATCAAGTCATGAAACCTGATGTTGTGAGGTCTTCCAACCAACACAAATTCATTATTGTGGAGAAATATATATATATATATATATATATATAATAGATGTGTGTGGAATTAGAGAGATGTGGAAAGAGCAACTACCCACAACATTTAACATCAAAGCTCTCTGTACTGATGGCCCCGCTGGCTTGTAAAATAATGCTAGTTTGTCTTATAAGAAATGAACAGAAAGAAATATGTCTTATAAGAAATTAAAATGCCTCCCACAAGAAACGTAGTGTATTACCTCCTTTGGATCTTTATATATGATCTGATGATCTTGATTAATTACATCACCTAAATCATGCAATCAACCAATTTTATGCTTACATACATATACATATATGTGTATATGTATGTACATATGGATGGTCTAATAATCTTGATTAAACCGTCACTAAATCATGCATTAAACCCATTGACACGTCAAACTAATCTCTGCTGGGGTTTCTAAGTTGTAGCTTGTAGGTAATGGAGATTAAGGGGTTCATCATTCATGACGGTTCCTGTGTACGTTAATTTGGGATTAGGGCTTTGTCTTCAGATGACTTCTAAAAAATTAACTAACGATTGCTTTGATTTTTTTAAATAGTTTTTAGGTTTTCCTTGCAGCGATGGGTTTGGTTGGGTTGTAGTTGACGTTAAACACCAATGATGCCAGTTTACCGATCCAAGACGGAATTTTAATTAATAAGTACAGAATAATATATTGCAAATGTTATATATTAAAAAAAGAATGAAGTACGAGGTCATAAAAATCATGCAAATATGTTTGAGGTATTAGTTTTGCTGTTTTCAGGTTGATCTCTGGGATTTGCTATTCCACCTACTGCGAAGCATCTCGTGCTTAGTTAATTCTTTGATACTAACTTCCAATAGTAAAATAAAATCTTGAATATATCTTACTTTTAATAGTCATGACTTTCTTAAATAGCATATGGTCATATATGTATGTATGTATGTATGCATGTATATGTACTTTTAAGTTGTTTGAGCGCTGTCAAAGATTAGTTTTACTGATTGTCATCTTCCACTTCCAATTAATCCATCTTGTTGCAAGATAAACATTCCATCAAACCTTTTAAACTAGATATAGAACACAATACTTGGACTTGGCCATTGATAATCAAATGGCAAATTAAAGAGATTAATAATAGAGACCAAGCAATTAGCAGGGGTTATTTAATTAAAGACCAAGCAGGGTCATATTACTGTATACAAAGTGTTACGTACTGGCGTTACATGCTTGTCTGCATGCATGCATGCACGAACCAGTGGGTCAAACAGGTTCTCCTTTACCAGACAGTGTGGGGCCCATCAACAACAGCCCCAGCTGACCAAGACTGAGTCATGGAGGTGGAGCCCTCAGTGAAGATGATCCTTTGGGGTCGAGACAAATGGTCGAAGAGTCCAAGCTGTGATCTACAAGTTTTGGCCTGCTGCATTTTTAAATCTAGAACTTGTGTGAAAAGTGAGACCCTATCTCTCTCTCTCTCTATATATATATATGTGCGTGTGTGAATCTTGAAAGACTTCCACACATGCCATTCAGATTCTACCACAAAGATACAAAACATTCTCACAGATAGATCTCCTGAACCAAATCTGGCTAGCTAGCTAGGACAAAAATATTATAGGGGGTTCTTTTTTCTTTTTGCTGGTTTGGTTTTTGCAATTTATTTGTTTGCGAGATCATGACATAACAGAAGATAGGTACTTAAACATAACTGTTACGGCTTAGCCCACGTCCGTTTCCCATTCGCGGGGGCTGGCCATTCCGGGATGGTTGGGGTTGGATACGTGAGTTTATAACCTGTTCTTTAACTTTTCGTTTTAACAGGTTGTTGTGAAATTGTAGTTCTTATTTTAAAAGAAAAAACATAAATATTTCACACTAATGCCACTTTCTAATTAGAAATTAATATATTAGAATATGCCCAATCTTTGTTATTCATTCATTATTATTATTATTATTTGCTGAAAAATATAATTTTTTTAAAAGTTTTGTACAGAATTTTACATCAGAATGATGTGGCGATAAAAATTTTGTAATAAACAAGCATTTTGGTGGGTTCTTTATTTTAAAGTGATAGACCTTCAACTTAGCCACATCATTCTGGTGATAAATTCTGTAAAAATTTTTTGGTTGTATAGCATTACCCTTATTTGCTATAGGATGTCCAGAACTATTCCTTTGAGCTTGCATAGGATACCGTTCAGACGAATTATGTAAACTTTATGTATTACATGAATAATAACTAACTACAAAGGAAAATCGAGCTTTACTTGAAATTTATAGCATAAGTATAAAGACTTTTCAATACCATAATTTACTAATGTTAGAAGATAAAATAAGGTCCAAATTAATTTCATTAAAATCCAAATTTGTGCTTATTATTAAATATGGACATTGGACGGGTCGAGTCGGGCCTACACGAAATTATTTTTTTATCGAACCTAAAACCAAATTTCGAGCCCACCAAACTCGCCCATTTAACTTATAAATATTTTTAATAAATAAGTTTTCTTTAAAAATAATGTTAGATAATATAAAATAATATTAAAATATAAAAATATATTATTTTATCGATATTTTGGATCGAATCAGCTTCAAAGACAATTTTCAAACACGTTCCTTAATTTAATAGAACCTAGAAAGATTTAAAAACCTATAAATGATGAGCTGGCCGTGACCGGCCCTACTTATTATACATACATATTGATTATGAGACGCACTGGTGACGTGTTTATACTTTATATACGTAAGCAATGATGCACATAGTGTCGGCGCTGTTGCCGCTAGGCCCGACGCATATGACCCTACAATTTGAATTTTGCAATGCGTATTTGAGTCGAGTTCAAAGTCACGGCGTGCGTGGGGGAGCTTTAGGCTCTTATAATTTTCCAAGGTGTGGGGT
Source organism: Euryodendron excelsum (assembly GCA_033060915.1). Taxonomy (NCBI): domain Eukaryota; kingdom Viridiplantae; phylum Streptophyta; class Magnoliopsida; order Ericales; family Pentaphylacaceae; genus Euryodendron; species Euryodendron excelsum. The sequence goes on along the minus strand of CM065380.1, from coordinate 6,085,116 downwards.
GTGGACAAATCTCATGACTTTGCTGTCCAAAGCTGGTTTATTTTTATTAAAATTTTCTTATGATTAAAGACTTATTATCATTCCTTTTTTATTTGTCATACAGTGCCAAATTATTTCAGAATTTAATTTTCTCTCTTTTAGGGTATACATAAAGATAAAAGAGCATGGAGGTAAAAGAGAATTGGATTTTGGTTTTTTGAAAAAAGCCATTTTCAAAATAGGGTGGCATTTTATGAAGAGGTTATAATCCATCTTATTTCTTTTTTAGTGCAAGATAAAACAAATCAAATAAAAAATGATAGCCTGATTCATAACCTTGTAAAGAAGTCAATAAATAATTTATCAATATTAGGCTGCATTTTTTTTTTCTCTTTTTTCAGTAAACATTGAATTCTACATTGTATCAAAAGGTCAAAAAGCAAAACACCGAAAAAATAACGAGAAAAAAAGGCGCACATTTTTCTTCTTTTTCTTCCCTCCAACACCATGAATGCAGCTAGCATTAAAGAAATGTTTTACTATTACTAATCAAGAGTGACAACATGCTGTATTTGGCTTCAGTGGAAGAGTCTGTTTTTGTAAACAACATTTTACAGTTGGAGAATAAAAGGTATAAAAAATTTTTTTAATTACATATCAAATGAATTAGTAGTTCCACCTCTTAAGAACATGAAAAAAAAAAATGAATAGAAACAAAAAAAACAATTAAGGACTTTGATCCACGCAGATTAGTTACCTTCAAGAGCTAGCACCCTCTCTGTAGGCCTTTGACAAAAAACTCTCAATCCGACCCTCGTGTTACTGCCAAACCAGTCGCTAATCCACGCGTACAAGAAAGTAATCGAGGACAAAATCTATTCACTTGAAAAATCCAATAGGTCGAGCAGCAGTTGATTCTGAAGACCAGAGCACCTTGTCCATGAAAAGGTGCGGAGGGATCAGCAATGTCAAAAGGATTCTTTACGCTTTTCAGAAACTTCTTGTTGAGAAGGCAAGAGATTCGAAAAGCAACCATGTGACGATTCATTAGCAGCTGCATCTGACGTATCTGACTCTTCCTCTGCAAGACGTAAAAACCCAAAGAAATGAGAGATGCAAAAATAAGCTTTTGTTGTGAAAAATGGGGACGTATGATCACTTCAAGCTTCCAAAAATTTATAATTTCCCATCTTCAGAGCACTTAACCGCTGCATAATTTTTTTTGGGTAAACCTGCTGTAGAAGAAAGTTTGAGCCATAAAAGAAGAGTATTTCATTTTATGAAAAAAATTTGTCATCAGCGGAAGCTAGCTGTATGGAAGCAGTCCCATTTGCGAAGGAGATATGGACAAACAGCACCTAAAAGCATTGGATAATTTATCCTATCGGTAGGGGAGTAATCCACTAACAACAAGCTCCACACTAAAAAATGCCACAAGCTCACTCCTTTACACTAAAAAGGTGATGGCTTGTGCACAGAAACGTTTTTGTCCAAACTCCAATCGTGGAGCAACTCCTTTAGTGGGAAGGGATACTTTGATCAGTGTGAGGGGTGAGAGTCACTTTGAAGAAGACTACTTTGCTCAGGCTTCGAAATAGGTTGGACAAGGCTTTTTTCAGATATATGCCCACTGTCCCTCCAAAGGTCGGATTTGCTAGCATATAAGTTGCATCTTGAATTCAGATAACGAGAAAGTGATTTCACATGGAAATGCACAATCACGGATCAACAGTGACTGCAGAAAAAGAAAAATATGTTTCCAAGAAAATGCATAAGGGAGAAAAAGTTTAGGATACCGAAAAGTGACTTGATAGATGGCCTCTTTGCTTTGGAGTTTTTCTTCTTCAATTCCGCTGCAAAGAGGAGTAAAATGTAAACTAGTTTTACATGGAAAGATCAATAACCATGATATCACTCGAACAAGCAACTAGCAGCAACATGAGACTAATGAATGGAGGGGGTGAAGATTATCAATCTTTACAATACATGGAAAAATCGTAGTTATGATTGCAATTTCAAATGAGTCATACTAATGGTCCAGATTGTTTGCAGAAGTCTTATTTCCAATATCTTCCAAAAAAAAGACTGTACAAAACCAGGCAAGATGATACAATCTTACAAAACCAATAAGATTAATTTCCTCAACTTTCAGCCATTTGGGCCATGTGATGACATTAAGCCTATGAAAACAATAGAAGAAATTTAAAATCACTCAAAAAAAACCTCGTCACTTGAACCTAATATATTAGACCTGAAACAGTGAAGATTCAGAGAATTAGAAAAACTTGGAAATCTCTTCACGCAAAAACAGCCTGAGCAATGAGAAGGCTATTAAATGTCACATATTAATCAACACTGTAAACAATTTAAGCTATTTGGATTCACTTCACACTGTAAAGGATTGATATTCTTTAGCAACCAAAAATTGTTGGATCTGTTTCAGTTCTGATTACTTCAGTTTAAACATGTTAACCCAATAAAGAACTGGAACAGCTTACTTTTCATTTGGTTTTGGGTTTGCACAGGGGATTAAAGATTAATTGAGCTTTATGGAACTATTGACAGATTTGTCACACCACCACAGGTGGCAATTGCCATCACCATTGACCACAATCGTCCAATCCCTCTTGCCTCAGATTTTCCAAGAGAGAAAAGATTCTTAACCCTACTAGAATTTCAGTTAGACAAGGCCATCAACATGCATGATGACTATTACATTTTTTTAAAGACAAAAGTTTTCCTGAGCATATTCGTCTATAGGCATGAGTGACGATTGGATGAATGCCTTACCTTAAATTATTACTTATAAATACCCAAAATGGAGTACCAGATCAAGATCCCTAACAAATACACTCCACAAGGAAAACAGCAACGCTGAATGAAACAGAATCAGCGATATTAGATAAAACACCACATATAAAGAATCGTGCGTCTTTGTGTCGCTGGATTAGGCTGCATAACTGGACTACTAATTTTGTGTCCAGACTTAAACCACATTTGGTTGCGGAAAAGCGGGTTAGGAACTTAGGATAAGCAATCTAGAGGAGCCTTTTATCCCGTATACATGAGATTAAATAATCCCAGAGGGAGGATGTGATACGCAATCCAGGGATTCAGGATTGGAACCCAAATGACAAAATTACCCTCCTGGGAATTTGTAATACTGGGATTAACTATCCCGGGATTCCTTAGCTCCCTATTCCTTCCCGCGAAACAAACGTAGGTATAAAGAAATATTGAAACACAATTCTTCGCCACTTGTCAGTCCATAGATCCAGTGAAATTTTTTAGATAAATGAATTCCAAAAATAATGGAACAAGTTAAGAATGAACATATAAATCAATTTATATGTGCTCAAATTGCAAACGGAAAAATGTGTTATTTTCATCAAAATTCTGAAAACATGAATGCACGCAACCCATAACATATCTAGCACAGAAGATAATACGATTTTTTATGATAAGTAGGGATTTTGACTGTCAAATCTCAATTGAAAACTATTCCCTCTTTCCAATGTGACAAGACCAGAGTTATCAGTAATGATTTACACCAGACACTTCAAATCAAATCAATATACAGTTCTTCAAAAATCATTCTTCCTTGAAAGCAAGCATAGTGGGGTTAGGCCTTTACAGATTGCTAAGCTGGAAATTAATGCAAGTCAAGTTTTCTGTCTACTTAACAGGTGGCTTAATTAAGCCATCTTTATGAAGAGTGCCAGTTCCCTATTCACTTGTAGATGCCTAGAATTTTTAGGATAGCCTATCTAAGAACATAGTTATTTCCCATTTTTGATGGCCTGCTGTAACTTGAGCCTATGAACTTGTTCCCAACTTTCAGAAAGCTTTCAATACATATTATTAAGCGTTTCAGATCACAATCCAAATTGCAGAACTCAGGGTAATAGTTGTTTCTGGATTTTAACTTGTGCATATGAACTGTACATGCAATACAGAGAGAGAGAGAGAGAGAGAGAGAGAGAGAGAGAGAGAGAGAGATACCCATCCCAGGCACTTGATAATCATTGACAATTTCAAAGTTCTTATATGTATACCCTACAAAGTTAATGTCCTTCGACGAGAGCATCTGCAGGAAGAAGGAAAATAAATGAGAAAGAAAGAGAAGATAAAGAGGAGAGAAGAAACAAAAATATTGCAACTCCAACATGGGGATATTAATACCTTGTTAGCAACAGAATGAGAACTCAATAATACAGTAGATGAAGAATAGACATTGGAAGGGGAAATTCCCCACATGAATGCACTTGCCCATATATTCACAAGCAGACAACTTCCCATCAATAGCATGTTTAGGATTCCTGAGTCCAATGCAAGTCAAGAGTAGTTGTTGGTCCATACTAGGAAATTACTACCTAGAGGGAATTCTTTGAAAAGTCTTATTTGTTGGTTCTGCCATGAAAAGTCGGACTAAAAACTGCTACAGGTGAATGCATCTATCAATATGAAAACTTAGCTTCAACCCTCATAATTCAATGGATTACATAACCCCACTCGACTCGACTCAACAGTCTCAGTCCCAAATACTTGTGGTTGGTTACATGAATCTGTTTTCTCCAGTTGACCTTATAAAAATTCATATCTCAAGTTTAAGGCAACCATAACCTTTATCGCTTACCCCTTTATCTTTTGGCACCCTCATCCTACAGGAGCAGTAGTTGGTCTACATGGCCAATCTTAAAAGGCATTTCCTTATTTTATTTTCTATTGGTGCTACTTATTAACTTCCCATGAATCATTCATTTCTGATTCTAACATTTCTTGTAATCACACATCTTACCATGTAGATCTTACAGGCATAAACCAACTGATTTTACAAGACTATTTATTCATGCCTTCATCCACAGTCAACTACTCTCCCTAGTATTCATTGTATGACTCTTATGGTTGATGCCATGACAATTAGTGCAGTTTTTTAAAGGTTAACAATTCCAGAATCACATCAGTGACAAACATAAGTCACACTTTTTAAATAAGCCTTAATCCCAATTAATTGGGGTTGGCTACATAGAACTGGTTTATCTAGTTGATCCTATACAAAGTTCTAACAAGTCAATTGTGTATTTGCTAAAAGCCTCAATAACTCCAATGCAAGTTCAAAATCTTCAATCAACACTTACACCCAACAGCTGTTTTAATTGCCTAGTAAAATTTGGTGTTCAATGCAACAAAAGAAGCTTTGTCTTACACCAATTTAGCTAAGTAACAAAATCAAGGCAACTAGGAATTGCTAATAAAAAAATTGGGGCAAATACACTTTACTTGAGCAAAAATCGTATAACCCTTATGTGGTTTAAAAGTGAACACACAACCTCCCTGTGGTTTGGACTTAGCTGTAAAGTGGATAGAAATCATTAGATTTAATAGCGATTCTGTCAAAGGGGTAATTTTGTCATTTCATTTCTCCAAAATGGAATGTAAAAAGACAATTTTGCCCTTTTATGTCAAACCACAGGGAAGTTATGTGTTCACTTTTAAACCATAAGGGAGTTATCTGATTTTCGTTCAAACCACAAGGGGGAAAAGTGTAATTGCCTCCAAAAAGTATGTTGAAGCCTAAGATGAATTGGAGTTCAACAGAAATACTGACAACGCAAAAGATTCTATGAGGATCGAAGTAGCATCTTTAGAATTCAGTGTTTCTCAGAAAAAACTCCAAACAGTTGCAGCCAGTTGGCTTACCTTTCTCCATGGACCTGCTTTTGATGAACTTTGAGATTGGTTGTCAGACTGCAGACCAAAATAGGCAGAAAGTAAGACAAATGAGGGTAACAAAGGATGCCTCAACTCATGTGACCTCCATAAAACCAACAAAAGAATTAGGACGAAAATTGAGGGGAATAACTACCTCCTCAAACTTCTCAAAGTTTTGAGTGTCCAACTCATCATTGACCTCAGGAATGAATGCAGCCTCCATTTGGAATATTCTATCCCAATCAATACCACCTTTGAACCAAGGATGAGCCTAAAATAAAAGAAGCAACCAGGTAATTCCCTTTATTTGCAATTCACTGACAAAACAAATAAAAGAACATAGAACAGGACACACCATACAACACCTTTATTTCATCTGCGCCTTTTGAGCCCAGCCTCTGGTTGACATTACACAGCAATTTAGTAATAAGATCTTTTGCATCAGGAGATAACTTTGCTTCTTCAGGAAATTTAAGATGTGTTCTCCAGTTTACTATCTGAATGAATTATAAAAATAAAGATTAGGAAAACAAATCTAATATGGACCTATTTTATGAGATCAAACATTCAGATTTACATAAAAAAAAGAAATGACTAGGTGCAGAATGAAAAGATAAAGAACAGGCTATCCCCATAGCATCAGCAGAATTGTTATCAAAGAATAAGTTCCGGACAGAAAGAGCACATTTGAAAGCAAAAAAGAATTAACAAATCTGGCTAGTTTATTTTTTGAGTGCCACTACAAGGAGCTGCTTTGGACTTGAGCCCGTTTATCAACCTCCTTTGAGTGCTACATCTTTCTCGTCATAATGGTAGAATCAATTCCCCAGAGTATGAAAATCCAATTCTACAGAGCATAATTCTAGGACAATTGACTCAGGCTTGTTAGTATCGGAACGAATCAAGATTCAAAACACTTCTGTAGACCAAAGCTCAGCGGGATTTATTCAGTAGAACTGGGACTTTCAGACCCAAGGTTAAAAAAAAGCTACAGCTCTTTGTCAAGCTGGATAAAACCCAAACCCAAAAAATTAAAAACAAACAAATAATTAGAATAATGGAATAATGGGTTATAAGTTTACATCGCCGCACAAAGAACTATGTACCTATGCGGAAAATGAAACCACTACTACCCCACTTAATTGATAGTCTATAGCTGTAGAAAAAATGCAAACCACAGAGCAAATAAGAGAAATTCACCAAATAAGCAGCAGTTAACATATGAACGGATGCAAAAGAATAAATCAAAATTCTTTGAGCAATGGAAAACAATTTGAGAGGTAATATAATAATAAAACAAAGGGTTAACTACACCTAGCACGCCTGCATTTTATATGAAATCTCACTTCAAGACATGTTCTTCTAACTGTAACAATTAAGCCCTTGTATTTACAAAATGTTCCAATGTCAACCTTCTATAAACTTCACTTTTTGTAAATGAAAGGGTTTAATCGTTACAATTAAAAGTACAAGTTTGGAAGGGAGATTTCATGCTGTAAGGGTGCAAAATGCAATTAACCCCAAAACAAAATTGAAACATAAGAATGAAATGAAAGAGGAAATAAGCAGAAAGCTTCACTGAAATTTCTAAAACACATCTATGTAGTGAAATCTCACGAGAAACTGAGGATTACAATGGTTAAAGTGGCAAAGCAAAACGAAATAAAAATGGAACTTCGCCTGTTTAATAAATTAAAAAAATGCAAACAAGAAATTGGTTAGAAGCATGCAAGTTACCTTTCTACATGTTGACATAGGATCATCAGAATAAAAAGGCGGATACCCCACAAGCATTTCATACATAATAGCACCAAGTGACCACCTAAAAAGTAACAAACATAAGTCAGCTAAAACTTTAAATCTAACTTCATGAAACCTCACCTGATCAACACAAAATTACATCGATTATACCAGAAAAAAATTATTTCTTCCAAAATGATAATAAAACGACTTTTTTACTAACAGATTCTGAGGCTTCACATGAACATGTATTAAACTACTAACCAATCACATTCCATTGCATAACCTTTCTTCAACAAAACTTCTGGAGCAATGTAATCAGGGGTACCAACAGTAGAATAAGCCTGCCAGGTCCCAATAACAAAAGTTAGAAAATAAATAAATAAAATCTACCCATCAAATTTTGCCACAAGTTTGAAAATTAGAATATAATAGTGCAAAGGAAAGGTCAGTCCTAAATTTGTTATTAATTGTTTATTTGGTGTAAGACATAGTTGAGTCAAAGACTATTTCCTCCAAATGACCAAACAAGGGAAACATACCTCAGACAAAGTGTTACATTTATCTTAACAAATGCTCCACCAATGAGCAAGAAAGAAAAGAAAAAAAAGCATTCACTTAATAATAGAAACTTACAAGCATCCTCCTGTTTTTCTGCCAATGCTGCAATTGCTCTTGCTGGGTGCGCTTTGGAGCTAAAGGACATTCAACATTTTGTGAAGTTCCATTAAAGCTGTCACCCATTGAAAAATCCTTCTCTTCTAGAGTGCTGCAATCTAAAGGTTTACATAGTCCAAAATCTGATAGTCTCAAGTGGCCATATTTATCAAGCAGCAAGTTATCAGGCTTAATGTCTCTGTAGCAGGCAAAATGTAACATAGAAAGGGTCAGAGTATCTGAAAAGTAGTACAACGAAAATGAAATTTGGAGCACAGAAATAAAATTTATGTATCACACCCAGTGGAAGACAAACCTATGAATGTAATTATGTTTATGAATGGATGCAATAGCCAAAACTGTTTCTGCAACATAAAATCTAGCCTCGTCTTCAGTCAATGTATCCTTTCTCATAAGCAGAGTCATCATATCTCCACCAGGTAGATACTCCATTATCAGATAGAGAAACTCATCATCTTGGAAAGAACAATATAGTTTGACAATGCAATTGCTGTCCACCTCCGCAAGCAGATTTCTTTCAGCTTTCACGTGCTCAACCTAAAAAAAATCATAAGCCAACTGCCAGTAAATATAGCGAACAAACCACAAGACTATCATCTTTTTTTGCAAAATAATTCCATACCTGGCCCCTACGAAGCATCTCCGATTTCTTAAGCTTTTTCATTGCAAATACATGACCAGTTGTCTTTTCCCTACAAACTCTGACCTGTACCAGAAAGTAACCGAAAACTAAGTTATTAACTAAAAACACTACAGTACCTACCTAAAGAAAAATATTTTTTTAATAAGTGCCCAGATATAGAAAAATCGAAAGAGGAAAAAGAAAAGGACCAGATGTAATTATAGGTTAACAATGTTGTTTAAATCCTAATCTCTCGAAGCAAGCTATTGCTATAATTAAGAAACTTCCTTTCTGCTAAATGAATTGATATACTGCAGCTGAAATTTTATCATGTACTGAAAAAAAAGAGGAAGCCGTGGCCATGGGGTGGGCTTAGGGATGGTACACCCTTTTTAAAAGTGTAGTCTCATACCAAACCAGGCATGATTCATAGAGTGCGATGAGGCAGGCAATCAAGAAACTCTTATTCAGGGCACAACCCCATCAGAAAAAAGGTGGAAAATGCTTAAGATTTTGATTTGAGCTGGCAACAACTAGTAACTTGAAAGGCAATTAGGAACCATGAAAGGGGAATTATTTATGAAATAAATTATATAAAAAAAGGCTACAAAATAATTAGAAATTTAACATGAAACTTAGAAAGTCTTTCCAACTCAGCGTCTACATGGATGCTGTCGCAAACAGTATTTCCACATACACACACACTCACACATACTATCATCTACTCTTTATTATTTCATTTTATTAAGAGTAATGCTGTACAAACAGAATTTCTATAAAGAAATTTCATAGAAAGTGATGCAGCTCACTTTGTTGTAGCACTTTGAATTAAAAGGCCCATCACCATGGTCATATCATGAAATTTGCCACAGCCACCTCATTCACAAATCTCAATGTTGTAAAAGAAAAATAATCTTTTGCACTCTGTTTTTCTTCTTCTTCTTCTTCTTCTTTTTTTTTTTCTTTCCAGCAAGCCAGGAAATAGGTATACTTCAACACTATAATGGTTTGCAAAGTACTTGTAACAAGATGATCTTTCAGTTCATGTTTGATCTATTTAAAATCATTCAGTCTAATATCAACTTAAGATATCATACATTACCAATGTGGGTGACTTTTTTTTTTTTTTTTTCCCTCATTTAACTAGAAAACAAAAGAACTCTTATCATCATTATCCGGTAGATCTCTAATTATTAGTTAGATTTATTTTCTATTTCATTTATATCCATCCAGCCTTATACTTCGCGCTCTTCATCACTTAATGCTGTAAAAGGCATAAAATAGCAGCAAGTAATGCAATTTAGTGATCATATACGTCACGGCGTAAACTTCAGATCTTGCCAGTCCTATTCATTAAGACTACGAGTACTGATAGCAAGCATAGTATAAGAGTACAACACAAAGAAACACCACAGAAGATAAGAAGCAATTCAGAACCTCGTGTTCTAATTGGCACAAGTGCATATCAAACATCTATTCAGAATTGTATAATAGTGAATGTCTTTGCATGTCATAAATATCATCCTATGTTCGGTTAGAGCAGATGGTATACGTTAAATTGTTGGTTATCTACAAATGGGTAAACAAGTTAACAGAAAGTAATATTTGCTCTTATTAGCAGATAACTGCAACAGTTCCAACAAAGGCAGGAACAATTAGTCAGCTAATACTATTTTCAGTAACAGTTTCCAATAACCAATCTTGGCAGCTAATCAAATCAAGCAGGAAAGAAAAAAAAAGAGGATAAATAGTATTGGCACTAGATCACCAAATGCTACAAAGACAAACTACAAGAAAGCACACCCCACAACAGAGAAGAATTAGTACACTTAGGCATATCAATAATCATATAAATCACTGAGAATTTCTACCTCTCCAAATGCACCCTTTCCAATCATAGTCAGTAACTCAAAATCATCAGCACCCATTTTATGCCTCTGAAGACGCATATATTCAGTTTCCTTCTTCTCCAAGAATTTGAGTAGGTTGTTTTGATCTTCCTCAGAGACATCAGCATCAGCCAACTTCTTCTCCAGTACATTTCGTCTGCTTGAAGGAAAAAAGAGGGTATGTTTAGAAATTTTATTGCATGCTATGCAAAATAAATTCAGCTCTAAGATCTTACCAGTGAATTGTGAACCAATTCTCCTATATAAGCAGCTTTACATGGAGAAATTACAACAAATTATAAACATCGGATAATATCTAATGATCAAAGTCTTGAAAATATAGATATTTCAAATACTGTCAATACTTTGTTTCATGTTCTCAACGCATATACACACGAGTTACAACACATAAATAAAAATACACACAAACACACACACCCACACGAGTTACATGTGCGACAAGTGGCACATACTCTGAGCAATGCGTGTCACCCAAAAGAACAAGTGACAATTTGGTATCATAGATCCCGCAATGTGGTCATATAAATACCCTTAATACATTTGCTTCATGCTTTTACCCATATGTTACCTGTCATCCTTTTATCTAATATACATAGGTTATATCATTTAAGAGCAGAGTCAACAGGTGAACATCATAATTAGGAGGGGCCAGCTCCTTTTGAAGTAAAATTGCATGCTCAAGGGACAAAAGCAGTTAGCTAACTTTTTCTTCACTGCCTAGTTGCGAGAGATGAGGCATCTCTTTTTTATTGGATTCAAAGATTTGTGCCTTCCTCAGCGAGTCAGAGTTAGAGCCATGAAGAAATATGGTTAGCAGTGCCTTTATTTTTTGTGGTGAAGTGCGTGAAAGAAGAGGAAGGAGTTGAGATACCTATTGTGAAACTAATGCACTCTATGTTGAACTCTTAGTGGATTTTGTTCACCAGAGTTCCTAAGGTTGATACACCCAGTCATAGTTTTTTTTGGGAGATTTCAGAATCTAATATTTTGTTTTGGTGTTGAAAGCTTTGTCCGGTATAGGTAAGTTGTATTGGGAGCTTGTCTTTTTGTATGCTTTGCATGTACACGTCGCACAACATCTTTTCTCTTTTTCTTTGTAAACGGAAAATGTGATTCAGCTCCATAAATGAGACAGCCACCATCGCACTTTCTTATAAATGAGACAGCCATCGTTGAAAATTTTGTCATGTCAATCTATATGGAATTAAGTAGATACTATCTGAGAACATATTGATGCCTGGAAACGACTTTCTTGATAATAATATATTTGAAGTCTATCAACACTAGTAACAGAGAGCACGGGTCCACTGCATTTTGCACAGAAAAGTAGAAACTAGTTATTCAGCATCGGAATAACAAAACAAATACAAAATTTAAAGATCCTACTGAAAATGTAAAAGCTCAATGGCAGGTAAACAAACCCCCAGTTTCAGAAACAATATCCAATTTTGTTTAAAATAACAATATATAATCCCATCAGAGAAGATATAGAGATTCAAACATAAATGACCTAACAAATTATTCACTATCTTTTAAAGGGCAAATGCCATACCGCTCCTTCCTCTCTTGCAGGTTCTTCATCTGCTCCTTGTAGTGATTCTCTATATACTGCTTTGCCGCTGCAACCTTCTGCTTTGTAATATTTGAGGCTTCTTCAGCCGATAACGGTTTTGAATCTTCTTTTGACATGGTAGCGGATTCCTTTTTCTTAGTTGAAGATGGCTGAAACTTCTGAAACCAACTCCTAGCTGAATCCATCACTCAAAGGGTACCTCAACAACCGTCAATCATTCATCACCTTTATAACTGACACAATTTATTCCCCAAAAGTAGGCACGGTTGAAACACCGTTCAATCTGCAATGACAGTTCATAGAAAACTAATGAAAATTAATGTTCCCAATGAATAATCTTCTGTATTTCCTCAGCACGTTGCTAAATCCGTATATATATTTTATCCTCTAAACTTTGGCGATCCCGTATTTGAAGACAGAAAAGAAAATGAAGAAAATAAAAGACAAGAAACCAAATTCCAAAATAAAGATTTCAACTTTCACATACTATAAATGAAAATCATGGAGAGAAAAAAATAGCACAATGTACACGAAATTCTCGAGTAGCTTTTTTATTCAACAACGAATAAAGATGGGGAAGCTTTACAATTCAACCACCATTTTTTGAAATTTAAACCAACGTGTATCGTGAAACTATAAGTTACACAAAGAAATCCAAGTACAATTCAAGAACTTCAAAGAACGTGAAAACCTTAGAGAAAGAAACCCTAGAAACCAAGAACCAAAATGGGAAGGCGAAGAGTCGGTTGAATCGACAAAAGACAAGCAGAGAAGTTGGATTACCGTGTAATTGTCGTGCCACAGAGAGAACAATTCGAACCGCGAAAGCCTATAAGATAATACACAATAATAATGTTGTATATATGAATCAATGGATGGATAGCAAAGACCGCTTCAGGGACGACCGAACACTTAATCCGCCATTTTCGCAGGCAGTGCTTTAGAACCTACGAATGACTTTTCTTTCTTTCTTTCTCTCTCTCTCTCTCGCCTGTTCTGCCGTCCTCCCGACCACCCTCCCCGTTTTATATAGTTTTCCCAGTTTTTAAGGTCCTAATTTCTCAAAATAAAAAAATATATATAATTATCATTTTTTTATTTTTTTAATTACTTTTGCAGTAAAACATAAAAATATTTGTAATCTTACAATTGTAAAATAATTATTATCTCACAAAATCCTTGTCCTTGAAAAGAATAAAATAAAACAAGAAACAGAATGGGAGAGAGGGAAACCTTTACATTTTTAGATAATTAAAATTTTCAATAAATTAATTAAAAGAAAAAAAAAAAAACAAAGTCAGAATAAATTACTTGAAAGAAAAACAACAAATCTGTTTGCTGAAATATGTTGTGCCACTAGCTTTTTTTGTTTTTTTTTTTTGGGTTGGCAACGTATTTTATAGAAATAAAAGACACGTTTATTGATTTATAAATTAAGTTGCAAGTACTTCACTAAGACGAGGAAAAATAAGGTTACAGGTTTCTTATATAACTAGGGCATGTTTGGTTGAGGGATAAAAGTGGAGATTAGATTAGTTATTTTGTGGGCCTCACAAAATTCATGTTTGGCAAAGAAATTTTTTTTATGAGATTAGCCATCTCTCCGAACTATTAATCCTCCACAACAAGGGATAAGTAATACCATAAAGGAGGTGGTATTACTTATTTCTTCTTTGAAATAAACTCTAAACTAACATTTTTATCCTTTTTTTATTATTATAATAAAATAATATAAAATTAAATAGCTATATTACAATTTAAAATTAATTTTTCTATTTTTAATATAATATTTTGATGAAATAAAATTTCTTATCCTTATCATAATCTCATTCTAACTAAACATAGTATAAATAATTCCTCGTCACATCAAATATTATTTTTCATCTATCATCACTTTTTTAATCTTACAGTATTACTTATTTCTATTTCCTTATCAAACATGCCCCTGGAGTATTATGGGACCATCATATGTCCATCTGAGCAAGCATCAATGCAATAATAGGATAGCTTCTATTTTTCTTCTTCTATAGTGTAAATCTCGTAAACCTATAATCACCCTCAAGTGAACCTATAAAATACTAGTGAAAGTAGATATCTGAGTTTACGGTTGTGTCTGAATGCCGGCTCTACTATCTTCTCTCCCTAGATGGCAGATAGCAACCATCAACAAGTAGTGCTTTTTGATAACAAGTAGTGCTTTTTGATGTTTTAATAACAAGCAACCCAAGGATGCAATCATAAAAGAAACAGGGTGCCTTTGGCTCTATTTCATAAAAGGTTCAAAAGTGCCTATGATCACAAGATCATGGCAGTTTGACATTCTAGCTGCACAACAGAGTTAAAACTCCAGAGTACTGAAAGCAGCCACTGCTTGCCATTGGGCAGCCGATAAACCCATTAACCTCAGTTTCTCATGTTTGTCCTGCAGGGGTGGCGCCATGTACACCTTTATGTGGTCAACTGACCCCTTCAACCCTTTCAAATCTCTAATAATTTTTTTTAATATTATACAACTTTTAAATATAAATAGTCTGATTCCATTATGACATCCCTTAACCCCATTGGCCATTACCCCATTCACTGACTCAAAGTGGCAACCCAAAACAGTCACAATTTCATCTTATGTGACTTAGGGGAGAAAGAAGTGCTGTTACGGTTACGGTTTCAAAACATCTTTGTTCTCATAATTTCTCTGTCTAAAATTTGTTCTCATATCTTTTTTGAGAAAAAAAAAACATTTTTTTAGTTTTCCCTGATCAAAAATAAGTTAGTAGTGTTATTAATTTATAAAAATGGTATACTTGCAAAATTTTGTACGAAAAATTCTACTGCATTGATTGATAATAGCATTTTTGTAATTAAAAATTGACATTATGAGTGGTTTATTTTTAAAAAAAATGACCATCATTAAATCATAACATTGTAATAATAACTTGTATGAATTTTCTAACTGAATAGCATTATCTATAATTTCTCAATAGTAAATTGAGAAAAGAAATGTTAAAAGTTACCTTGATAAATTCTGACCTCCAAACTTCAAATTTTCCTACTTTTTTATATGTAATGTTAGAAGGAAAGATGGGAGAGCACATTGTAATTGGTAAAATATTAATATTATCTATCCATTGACTTGAGGACTTCTTTTTAGAATTTATTTATCAAGCTTTTATAATCAGCCACTGATTATTACACTTTTAGTTAGATGCTTTTATAATCAGCCACTGATTATTACACTTTTAGTTAGATGCACTTATTTTAACTTAGAAAACTTTATGGAGTGTTTCTTAATCATATGCGATTGCCCTGAATGACGATTTTGTGTAATATATTAAAAGATCTTATCTGATAGTATCGATAATGATGCTATTATGCAATGATTGTAAAATATGAAACCTCGTTTATTATGAAACCTCATTGAACGTTGAAGGTAATCATTAAAGTACATTTCTCTTAAAAAAAATTGTTTCAAAATTTCTTTTTATCCATTGTTTTAAAAGCACTATTTAAGTTTTTTAATCACCCCATCAACCAAAATTTCTGAAACCACCCCTGTTTGTTCTCCCTCCTTATCTGTTCTTGGCTAAGAAGAAATCTTGACTTCGTGCCTGGATACTGCTGATAATATATTTTATATTCACGCATTTTTACCAAAAGTGTTGAATTCCAGGCTAAAAAGAAATGTTTTTTTCTGACTTCGACCTAAGTATCAGTCAATGCTCATTCAATTCTCAATCATGCAAGGGGAAAAAATGGATATACTTTCGGGTTCAATAAATTGTCAACCCTGTCAAAGATGATCAAAGCATGAAAAGGGGAAACTATAATCATGTATTGCAAACACAATACGCATTAAAAGTTACAAAAATGCATGCGAGAGGCATACCCATGGACTTCAACATGAAACAAAGTAAACCCAAAAGCTAGCAATAATTGCTAAATTCATTTCCACAGAATGTTGTACGAAGCCAACATCACCCTTTCTTTGTTTCTTCTATTGTATAGGTAGTTTCACAATTTGAGGGGAACCGACCAGGGGTGTGTCCAGCATTAGTATGCACATGCAGTTTTTGCCCATTTTAGGGACTTCAAAGACCCATTTTTTTGAATCTTATTCCTTCACGTACATGTGCAGCAAATTTACATGCATGAGGTAAGGCCATACCTGCTCACATTCTTCCTTAAAGAAGTCCAGCAAATCCAGCCTTGCGACAACATCTAGATCAACTGTAACCTTAACTAGCAAAAGAACCTGCACAAGAACAGTTTCTAGTCATGAAAAACCATGCTAAGACATTCATTAGGACCATACCACAAATGCAACATGTTATGAACAAACAGAAGCATACACTAGTAATATAAATAATTCCAGACATTTATTCAGGAATCACAACAGTCTTCTGGGAGTTGCACCAAATCTGACCAGCCAACATATTGGACTCCGAAACTAGAACTTGTGAAACCCTAACATTGTGAGAGGGGATTGTTTTTGGTGTTCCTTCTCTCTTAATTCAAAAATGGATGGAAGTAGAACATTGTGATGGCATGAAAAGATAATCAATAAATTATCACGGTAAAGCTTTTACTGACCTCAAAATATCAGATGTTCAGCAGAGAAGTCTCCCTGAAGTGGAATCTCCCACTGAATATTACAAAATACAAAGACTATGCAATTTAGAATGGCTTTGTTGGGAAAACGTGCAATGCGACATTAAATAGTAAAATCCAGCAATCTCTGCTTCAAAATTTCATGTATATTTCACATGTAAACAAAATCATATGAAAGGCCTAAAATGTTAAGTGTGTTATCAATCTAGCTTGTCTCTCTTCCTTAAGAAACTTAAAAAAGAACTGAACATAACTATAGGGCATCACAACACAGAAGCAAGGCAAATAGTAAAAACAGCATGGGAATTGCAAGAGATTTATCATGAAAGATGCAGGAGATTCTTCTCCCACAACAAATCCATAGAGCAGCAGATCATAATCTACTCTGTTTTGCACAATATTAGCCCATTGGTTACCAAGGAAACATAAGAAGAGTTATCAATTTGACACATGGCAGTGAGAGTTATGCTTCAAATGCAATTCATGGCTGAAGACACAGTAAAAAGCCTCAGGAAATGTAGATATTTGCCTTTAAAAACTGTAGCATGTATTGAAGCCTTTGTCTCAAGGCATAAGCCTTTTAAACAATAGAAATTAGTCAGGCAGCTGAAGAGATAGGATAGATGAGCTTCAACTAAAATGGAACAATAACGTTGTTTTTTTCCCATTCTTTAACGATAATCTATAAAATATTTAATGGTACTAACTAACATTACATCACTAGGGAAGTAATAATTGCCCTGCAAAGCATATGAATTACTCCTTAAAACCATCCACTCCAAAAACAATTCACACTGAATAAACAGCCCAGGCAAACACAAAGTTTAACAACAAATATATGCTAGATTATTTTAAGGTGCTTATGCTTCACCTTATTGCTTTTCATATTCTACGTAAGTACATGTATTTAATTTTGCCTGAAAAACAAAGAAGGAAAGGTAGATCAACTGATGAGTTATATCATGAGCATGGAAAAAACTCATGGCAGAGCCAACAGTTTTGCTCCAAGAACCTCCCAAATAGGTTACGTAACCACCACAGACTAGGTGTTTGTCATGAAAAGCTGAACAATTTAACACATTACAAGACAACATCTCTTCCACCTGTTATAAAGAGTAAAAAATACAGAGAGAAATGAGAACTATTATTGATAAATTCGTTTGTACAAGATACGTATTTATAGATCATGGAAGAATTTATAGAGAGGATGAGGGAGACAAATCAGCCATTGATCATGGCTTTGCCTTGACAATGGCTGATATGTATTGACAAAATCATTTGGCAGGTGAAGACTTTGACAATGGAGAGGAGAGCATGTGAGCTTTTGACAATGGAAGCTTGACCAATCTTTATCTTTAACAATGGAGGCTTGATCTTTGACGATGGAAGAGTTGGAGCTGTGATTACATTAACAGCCCCCCGTAAACTCAAGGTGGTAATGTAGAAACCAAATTGAGTTTGGAAACCACAGCATGGAATCGTCCCGGGGGATGAGACTTGGTGAAGATATCAGCAGTTTTGGCAGCAGAGGACACAAAGAGAAGATGAACTGTGCCACCCATGACGTGTTGATGAATGAAATGATAGTAAATTTCAATGTGCTTAGTACGATTATGAAACACATCATTATGAGCTATCATGATCGCACTGCGATTATCACAATAAAGAACAGTAGCACCAGAATGAGAGATACCCATATCTTGAAGTAACCATCGAAGCCAAAGAAGTTCCTGAGTAGTATCAGCTAGAGCACGATACTCGGCCTCAGTGCTAGAGTGAGCGATAAGAGTCTGTTTCTTACTACGCCAAGAAATGAGAGAATTACCAATAAAGAAGCAAAAACATGTGGTAGAACGACGATCAATAGGGTCACCAGCCCAATCAGCATCAAAATAAGCATTAAGCTGTAGAGAAGAGTGATGAGAGTAATGTAGACCATGAAAGAGGGTGCCTTTAACATATCACAAAATGCGAAGAACGGCAGCATAGTGAATGGAGCGAGGTGATGATATAAATTGACTGACGAGGTGAACAGCATGGGCAATGTGAGGACGAGTAATAGTAAGATAGATAAGACTGCCAACAAGCTGCCGATAGAGAGTGGCGTTAGATAGAAGCTCACCATCCAGCGGAGTAAGATGCACATTAGCTTCCAAAGGTGTGGAAACAGTCTTACTATCAGTGAGACTAGCACGAGCAAGAAGATCTGAGCCATACTTGGCTTGAGAGAGGAAGTAATCAACAGAAACAGAAGATATCTCAAGATCAAGGAAGTAACTGAGAGGACCAAGGTCTTTCATCTCAAATTGTTTATTAAGAAAATCCTTAAGCTCAGAAATACCATGTGCATCATCGCCAGTGAGAATCATATCATCCATATAGAGTAATAGGAGAATAGTGCCACGCGCAGTTTTACGAATAAAGAGAGCAGAATCATAATTACTAGAAGAGAATCCAAGCTCACTAATGGTGGAACTAAATTTAGCATACCAGGTATGAGGAGCTTGCTTAAGACCGTATAAAGCACGACGAAGTTTGCAAACCTGATGTGGAGAGTGAGGAAAACCAAGAGGAGGCTGCATATAGACTTTCTCAGAGAGATCACCATTAAAAAAGGCATTTTTGACATCCATCTGATACAAAGGTCACTACCGAATAGTAGCAACAGCAATGAGGCTTCAAATAGAAGTGAGACGAGCAACAGGAGCAAAGGTCTCTTCATAATCAATGCCATACTCCTGAGTGAAACCTTTGGCAACTAAACGAGCTTTGTAACGCTCCACAGAACCATTAGAATGGGTTTTGATCTTATAAACCCATCGACACCCAATCACAGATTTATCAAGAGGAAGATCAACTAAGTCCCAAGTGTGCGTCTTGGCAAGAGCCTGTAATTCATTATCCATAGCTTGCTGCCAAAGAGGGTTAGAACTAGCCTCGCGATAGGAGTAAGGCTCGTGATGAGCAAGAATGGTGGAAAAACAGTGATAATCACGAAGGTGAGAATGAGTCTCCCTTACCCGAGTAAAACGCCTGATAGTGGGCTCAGTGAATAAAGAGGGTAAAGATGGATTAGACAATGGAGAGCTACTAGGGGGAGCAGGATCAGCAGACGGGGACTCCTTTGGATAGACAGTAACATGTGGTACAATAGGTGTCTCAGTAGTAGGTACATCAGTATCGTCAGAAAAAGGCTCAATAGTAGGATCAGTGAATAAGGAGTGGAAGAAGAGGAGGATAAATGAAAAGGAAATAAAGAGGAAAATGTCTTATGTTCCCAAAAGACAACATGACGAGAGACACGAAGACATTTAGACAGAGGATCCCAACAACGATAACCTTTATGCTCAATCCCATAGCCTAAGAAGCAACAAAGACGAGCTTGAGGCTCTAATTTGGTGCGCTCATGAGGTTGAAGCAAGACAAAACAAGTACAGCCAAAAACACAAAGAGATTGATAATCAGGAGGAGTACCATACAAACGCTCATAGGGAGTGAGGTTACCAAGAGGAGCCGAAGGTACACGGTTAATTGTGTAAGTAGCAGTAAGGGCAGCTTCACCCCAAAACTATTCGGGACAAGCGGCAAAGATAAGAAGAGCACGAGTTGTATCAAGGAGATGGCGATGTTTTCGTTTAGTGACTCATCCTTTCCACGCTCACCGCGATGGAGGTGCTTGTAGTTTAAATGGGGGTACTCCCACTATCGTGTTCTCCCATGAGACCTGTGCCAATTTAGCAATAGAAACGAGTAAAGTTTAGAAATGTATTCAAATTGTAACCGCAAACCAAGAGTGAAATTAATTGTTATGTTAGCTAAAATTTGACCGAAAATCTTTTGGTGTTTGAGGGTTTGGTTTACTAGCAACTAGGCAAACAATTGAATTGAAATTGAAACCTACAACTTAATTCTAGCTAAAGTAAATTGACAATTATGAACATTCTACTACAAAAACCACACTTATAACTAAATCAACTCTTAATTTAACCGGAATTCCAAATAAGCACAAGTAGAGATTTAACTTGATTAAAAAGGGGGTTTGGGTTCAAATGTTCCAATCTACCAATTCTAGCATGGAATTTGAAAGAGGGAGTTTGGGTTAACTCAAATCAAGAACCGTCCAAAGGCCCTTGATTCGGAAAGTTTAGTTTTGAAATTTTAGGGATCTCTAATTATTTTGGAATTAAGTTTTATCACAATTTATGGGTTCTTTAGAAATAAATCACATGTTATTAACTATGATTATAGATTTAAGATTTCTACAATAATTAATTCCAATATAATTAGAGAAAAATATGCAAAATAAGTATTCAACAAGATTCAAGAACTCCCCTTTTATTTTCCATGCATTCCTTGGTAGATCTTCACATTTGCTCCCAAACATTGAGTTTAGCTTGAAGAATCCATGGTTAAGAGCTTTCCAAAGTGTAGAGATAACATCTGGACTTTAAATCAAAAGTGAATATATATTGGAATGTGAAAAATGTGAAAGATTACACTAAATCAACCCAAGAAATCTATCTAAATACTTCCTAAAGCCCTAAATACAACAAAGTAAAGTAAATCTAAGCAAAATACATAATTTTCCCTTATTCTCCCTCTCTACCGGCAGCAAAAACCCTCAAATCTAACTTTTCCCATTTTTTTCCTTGACTGCTGGGTTGTAGGGCAAATCTGCGCTCACCGTCTGAAGTGCGTCCTAAGTACGTCCGATATGCGTCCGGACGGTGCCATAACCGTTCGGACGGTCTTCGGACGAGGAAACTCGGCTTTGTATTTCTTCAAACGGAAAAAGACGACTCTGGAACGGCATTGGACGAGAAAAATCGACTCTGGAACGGCTTTGGACGGAAATATAGACTCTGGAATTGCAATCTCCGTCGCACCGTCCGAACGGTAATTCGCCCGTCTGAACAGGGCGTCCGAACGGTATAGGCGTCCGAACGGTAATTTGTCCGTCCGGACGGACTTCTTCCCCTTTAAGCCCTTTTTCCACCATTTTATCACAAAAAACCTACAATACATATAAAAAAACACTTTAGATCAGTTTATTGCTAAAAATCTATACTAATACCCATATAGAGGCTAACAAACACTTAATTAGGGGACAAAGATTACACTTTTAGAGTGGAATCATTCAGCACGACCATTTTATTGTGAAGTACCAGGACAAGAGCGATGAGGAATGGTCCCATGCTCACGGAGAAATGCAAGAAAAGAGTTATCATAATATTTTTGAGCATTGTCAGATTGAAAAATCTTGATGTTATGAGAAAATTGTGTTTGGATCATGCGAGCAAAATTATAATAAGTTTGTTGAAATTGAGATCGATTTTGCAGGATATAAATCCAGGTATATCTAGAAAAATCATCAATAAATATAACAAAATACTTGGATCCTCCTATAGTAGGAGTGGGGGAAGGACCCTAAACATCAGAGTAGACTAAATCAAAAGGAGCTAAAGAAAGAGAAGTACTGTTATTAAAAGATAAAGCTGGTTGCTTGGCAAGTTGACAGGATTGACAATTAAGGTGTTTATTAGGAACATAACCTAAAACACCCTAAGACAAAAGAAAACGTAAACAGCCTATAGAGACATGACTTAATCGTGAGTGCAAAAGATCAAGAGAGAAGTTGAGAGCAGATGAAGCCCTAGTAGAGGTGACAGCAGCTGTCTGAGTAGGCAGATGAAGGTGAATGAGCTGAAACAGTCGACCACATTTACGGCCTATCCCAAGAGTTTTTCCCGTCTTTAGATCCTGCACAACACAACTAGTAGAAGAGAAAATGACAATAAGGCCAAGATCACATAATTGGCCGACATAGATAAGATTTAATGTGAGTTTAGGGATATAATAAGTATGAGAAAGTGTAAGAGTGGAAGTGGAGACATGACCAATGCGGTCAATAATTATAGGTGATCTATCAGCAGTATAAATGACAGGAAAAACAAACATAGAGGATTTGGAAGAAAAAGTAGACAAGTCAGAAGTCATATGATTGCTACACCCTGAATCAAAGAACCATGAAGAAGTACCTGAAGTGGCAGACAAAGCAGTATCAAGTGGATTATCAGAAGTAGTCATGAACTACTGAAGGAGTGCAGAGAGATCATTGACACTGATCATAGAGGAGGATGTGGGAACATTAGAATCTGTAGTAATAGCAGCACCAGACTTAGGGCGAAGGTCTCGACGGTGAGGATTCTTAGGACAATCACTACGATAGTGACCAGGGCCACGCCGATGACAGTGTTAACAAATCTGAATAGGACAGGGAAGTAGATGATGATTATTAGCATGACAGAATGTACATTCATCGTTGCGAGACGAAGGATTGAAAGATGGAGTCGAAGAATTACGAGAACCACCAGAAGTGGACGAACCTTGATAACTACCTGAAAAGCCTTTAGAGCGAGAGCTAGAGGTAGCAAGAACTGTGTCTGTAAGTGGTGATTGGGTGAGACCAAGACGAATCTCCTCGGAGAGGAGCTCAGAAATAACCTATTCCAAGGAAGGAAGAGGAGAGCGATGTAGAAGAGAGACTCGAACAGGCTCAAAGACATCAGTGAGAGCCATGAGAAACATAATCAGGCGCTGTTGATCTCAGTAGCGAGCAAACTAAACAGCATCATTAGAGCAGATCTAAGTAAGTTCAGATGGAGTCAATTGATCCCATAGAATATACGTCTGAGATAGGAAGACATTGATAGACTGGTTAGATTCCTGTTTCAAACGATGTAAAGAACTCAAAAGTTAGTACTAATGAGCAAGATTTGCAGTAGTGTAGCGGTGAGCAAGAAAGGCCTAGATGGAGGAAACAGTGTCAAAGCGTCCGAACTAGAGGCTTATGGAAGGAATAGACATATTTCGAAACCAAGTGATGATCTGATGATTCTTACTATCCCAATCGTCAAGTCATTCAATGTATTCTGTAGACAGTTCTGTGTCACTTTTAGCTGGTGCTTGAATATCTCTAGTGACGTAACCCCAAAGTTTTTAGCCTTTGAGAAAACTGGACATGACTCGAGACCAAGGAATGTAATTAGGACCTTCTAGAGTGACAGCAATAGGTTAAGATACCTCAAGACGTTCCATAGTGTAAGAACGGGGGATAATAGAATTAACAAGATAAGATCAATAGTGAAAATATTTCCAACATAGTAGAAACAGTAGGAACGGAGACAAATTAGGAAAATCTGATGGCATAATCAGATTTAGGAGGCCCAAAATAAGTTGGAATTTGTCAGAACCGGTCTAATAACAGTCAAATAGGACCCCAACCGGCCAAAAAGGAGGAGAAAATCGGTCTGAACTGGTTTGAGTAGACCGGAGACAGGATGTGGACCGACTGCTTAGGGTTGACATTAGCAACACGTCACTAGGGCTGGTGTCAGCGGCAGGTGCGTGCGCATGGGATTGCGCGTGACGAGTGCGTTGGCGCGTGTCTGGAGGTGGCGGCAGGTGACGGCGCGTGGCGAGTGGGGCTGCGCTTGAATCTTATGCGCAGAACTTCAGGAGGCGCGTGGGGGCGTGTGGAAAGGTTTCTGGGGACGATTTTTTTGCAACTGGACTCAGATGGAGGAGACGAATCTGATGGTGGTATCAGATTTTAGATTCAGTGACTTTGATTTTGACAGAAACCCAGAAAATACAGAATCGATTGAGAAACTGGCAGAGCAGCGGGAGAAAAAATGCAGCAACGGGAGAGAGAGTTCGTTTGAGGTCACCAGACCTTCAAAGCTCTAATACCATGTTATAAAGAGTAAAAAATATAGAGAGAAATGAGAATTATAATTGATAAATTCGTTTGTACAAGATATGTATTTACAGATTATGGAAGAATTTATAGAGAGGATGATGAAGACAAATTAGCCATTAATCATGGCTTTGCCTTGACAATGGCTGATATGTATTGACAAAATCATTTGGCAGGTGAAGACTTTGACAATGGAGAGGAGGGCATGTGAGCTTTTGACAATAGAAGCTTGACCAATCGTTATCTTTGACAATGAAGGCTTGATCTTTGACGATGGAAGAGCTGGAGCTGCGTTTACATTACCACCACCAACCATATGCTTCAAAGCCAAAATCTTCAGCAAAGTTGTCTTCCCTGCACAATATGAGTAATGGATGGGAATGAGAACATAGAAAATGACATTTCTGCTGAAAACTTAGAAGCACATTACAGGCATGAATATAAAGCAACTGCAAAAACATATTATGATCTGACAAAAATGAGCATCAAAATTACTCTCCACATTTCTACTTTGTGATGTGAATAGCCGAATGGACCTTAGAATTAGAACTTTTAAACGCAACTGGCACAACTGATAACAACATATTCAGGTTGGCAACATTTAAACTGAAAACCTTCTTTTTTCACAACCTGAAAATCATTCTAATAAAATGTCAATGGCAAATATATGAGAACAATAGTCTGCGCAAAAAAATACATTATTTTTATTTTTCCTTTTTTTCCGAGGTTGTCTTTTTGTGGGGTGTGTGAGCATGTGTTTCGGGGTAGACCCAGCAACTGCTTAAGGTTTGTTTCAAATGAGGTTTTCCTACAAGAAACTTATGTTACAAGTAACCAACTATTAGGATCTTTAGAGCAGCAACGAATATCAACAAATTAAGAACCATGGAACTTTATATAGGATTAAAAAATAAAAAAAGGAAAAGGAAGGACAGCATCTGCAGGCGATTGACGAAGAGAAAACACATAATAATTCGAAAGTGATGAAAGCACAGTCGGTTGAGATCTTGAGGTTGAAGTCTACGTGCAGCGGCGGTTGTCGATCGTATGGGAAGTGCATAGCACTCACTCGAATGCTGCTCGAATCATCCCCAGACGTGCAATTTTTTTATTTTTTTTTATAAAAATTTTAAATTTATCATCAATTGAAAGATTTAAAAATGATTGTTTTCGTGACTAAAATGATTTCAAAATTTTAAATTTGTTTGGTAACGTTTCTTGTTTTGTTTTTTTAAAAAATAAAAAACAGTGTTCGTTTAATATTTTTTTATTTTTAGTTGCTTACAAAATCTTGAAAAAGAAAACGAAAACACTAAAATAGGTATGTTTTCTATTTGACTAAAATGGAATCATTTTATTTCAAATTAATTAATTCAAAAAATGTTGATTTACGGGATAGCTCATTGTTTGGCCAAAATAGCTTAGAATTTGAAGGTCAAAGAGTGTGGATGGAAGATGTTTCCCTCTCTGATTCAGTTAGTTTCTGCTAAAGGATTATGCCTTTGGGCCCCTAAATTAAAATAAATAACTAAATAAGTTGTCTACTCACCAATGTACCTAAATTAGAGAATCTTGATAATAACTATTATTATCATGTGATGTTTGGAATTAAATATAATGCCTTTAGTTGCAGGTAATATGGGAAACCTTGGAATTGAATATGAGCACTTTAACTTGACAACAAGTGCTCTTGTGGAAGTTTGGCATAAATTATTTTGGGATAAGTTGAGCAATTAAATAGGAGCGATATGGTAGTGATTATTAACGGTTCTTGCCAACATGAT
Organism: Euryodendron excelsum; assembly: GCA_033060915.1. Taxonomy (NCBI): domain Eukaryota; kingdom Viridiplantae; phylum Streptophyta; class Magnoliopsida; order Ericales; family Pentaphylacaceae; genus Euryodendron; species Euryodendron excelsum. Next base: position 6,058,754 of record CM065380.1, on the reverse strand, counting down.
TAAATATGTATTGTCGAGTTGTATAAATCATTAAAAATTGTTAAAAAAAAAAAAAATGTGAATCACACCCTTTAGCAGTTGTCATTATTAATTAACATGGGGGTACTTTGAAATTTAATATAATCCATTTAGATACAATTAATATGGGATTAGTTGGATCCAATTGAGAAGTTAAAGCTCCGGCTGGTTCGTAGAATGGAGGAAAAAGGTAATAGAGAGAACTAAATAATTTCCTTCATTTTTTTTTTCTCCCTTCCATAAACAAAATTAAAAACCAACAATTCCCTTGTTTCCGACAACCACCAAACTAGGGAAAAACAATTTCCCATGCATTTCCCTTTCCTCTCCTTCACTAAATCTACTAACCAAACAGAATAAAAAGTTAAACTGCTGCCCACTTGATTTCAAGAACTGTAGAACCGGTTCTCTGTATGCAGTCTGATAATTGCAAATGAAATACACCACCTCTTGGAGCGAAAGCAGCTCCATGGTCATCCAACAGTTGATTAAGAAAAATAGTAATTCCATATTAGCAAAATCTTGGGCCAGAACCAACCAACTAGGTGCCGGCCACAAACAAAATCATACCTATATTTCCCCAACAACCAAAAAAAAAAAGGGAAAAGGAACGAGTTCTTATGCACAAATCGCCATAGTGATATTTCATTATTATCATAAGCGCAACAGTGCTACAACAAGAAGAGCACAAAATGGCCTGTGATGTTTGGATTACCCTGATTTTAGGCATCTGTGAAACCAGAGTGGGGATTATCTAGGCCCAAAAGATGGGCCGCCCCAGATGATACATGCTGCACATGATGAGTTGACAGCAATTTTGCATCAGTGAACTGAAAATCAGGAAGAAAACAATATGCTCATCCAGCAATTATTTTTTCATTATATATTAAATAAAATTTAGAAGTTCAGGCAAATGAAAAGAAGCATATCAACACATTTCAAAAAACGTTATTTCCAGCAATGGAGTATTTGGTACCTCGAATTTTCTTTCAATTCCTTTTTCTTTCTCGTCTCTCTCAACATAACAGCAAACAAAGATCTCAATCATATCCAAAACACACACACACATACAATCAAAATGCTGCCCATCCAGCTGCACTAGTCTTAGATGATTCTGATCCGGTTGTGGAAGGAAGATTTCTCTGCATATACCAAATAGCAAACGCGCTAAACTAATTGTTTAATCACAAATGCAAAAAGTTCTGGTATGTCCAAAAATAAAAAAAGTAGTAGTTAATTTGTCTCACATGCACAAGCAAATGCAGCAATAGATTCTTTATCATGGCAAACTGAAATTGTTTAGCCTTCACATTGATCCACAAGATATCAGTAAAAATTGGCTAACAAAATTCATATTTATCTTGTAAAGACAGCATAAATGCCCCGCTCATTTGCACCCACCAATACAATGCACATGCAAAGTAGCTCATTGCGGTAGATATTGCTGATTCCCCAGTAGCATCCACAAGAAAAATGTTAGGAGCATCCATATTGTAATTCAAAATTGCTTTTTTTTTTTTTCCTTTGGCATGTCAAAAACTGCATGCTCCCCCTAGATAACAACTTTCATTGGTTTTACCATTGCTTCTTCAAAGTATTTATAAGTAGGTAATATGACCAAGCTACGCCACATGCCATCATCCATACAATAGTGATGACGAGAACAATGACACTTCAAAAGGACAGCAGGAGAACTATTAAGATGTTAATATATTCTTGCAAAATACATGTGTCACCTCATATTCTGACATGACATGTAATTGCAGCATTTGTCCTATAGGCTTCTTAATCAATTCCAGAAAAGACAGATAGTGTCAATGCTTAAGACAACACTGAAGTTCAACAAATAGTTGCATATCTAACATGTACTGATATCAATATAAAGAAAATAAAATTACGCAACAAATTGGAAATCTGCAATGAATCTTCGCATTATACCAAAGGTGACAATGTAGAAACAACTAGTAGTTAAAGCGTAGGGGATTAAGAGCAAGCATCAAAGAGAAAAAATTTCAGGAATGAGAAGAGTTTTCTATGCCAAAAAAGAACTATAAGTAAGTAATAATTGGGCAAACAAAGAGGTCTACTTTGCCATCTCTCTGCAAATCAAATTTTGGTAGCGAGGTATTTGAAACCAGTGAAAAGCAAAAAAAGAAGACCACAAAAAGCTGCGATTCATAAAGTTTACAGCAAGTATAATATAGAGGAATAGAGAAATACCTCAAGTGGAGAGAGATCTGAGAGAGAATCAGTAGAACGTCTTGCATTTTCCTTCGGCACCTTGAGACCAATGCCATGATTGGCAGAAGTCATCCGAGAAGCAACAGGATCATTAGGTGGGGGTGGTAGAGGAGACCTGATTTTTGCAGATCCAGTAGGTGGAGGGGCAAGGCCCAGAGTTTTAGACTTTCCAGTTCCAGAAGGCCCTCCTGACAAACCAGCAGCTGAAAGCATGCCAGTACTAGTAGATGGCTTGTTCTTCACACTTATTCGGATGGTTTCCCCTTCCTATAACTCCAACAATTGAAAAGTTAGTTCCACCCAGGAGCAAAGGAAAACAGCAATTCAATCCCTGCTTTGCAAGAAGGCTATACCAATTAACAGGTGAGAGATTATTTATTTCGTTTTAGACTTATAGCCTGTAATCATGAGGCAATGCAAAATGTACGCATTTGATAATTTTAGGATAATGCCCACCCTAATTGATAGATGTTTTGATCAACTGCAGTAGTGAAGCCCACTGTGCTCGAAGTAGCATGGACAGGCCACTTGGCATAGCAGGGATGAAGACGAGATTGAAATTTCTCTTCTACACATAGGTAAAAAATCAAATGGAGGGGCTCCAAAAGGCGCCCTGTCGTAGATTCTTTATTTATATAACATCATCAGATGGTCAATCAATCTTTATGAGGCTGACCTCGTCCAAGACAAAAAAATAAATAATTAAACCCAAGTGTCTGGAGTTTATTGCATCTGTAGATTTAGCCCCAAGTCAACATGGCAAGAGAATCAGTGATCGTGCAACAAGAACATTATGAATTACAAGTATTGGCAAACAAACTTCTAGGAACTCCTGTCTAGTACAATATGCATATGGTGACTGTAATTCACAGCTATTACTACCATGCTCTTCAGTGGAATTTTCCAGCTAATGAAGTCGGTGCAATGCATTTTTATATAGGTTATTACATTCCTATTGGCAGGGAACGAACTCAGTGCTCTTTGAAAATCTACTACTTATCACTATATAGGCAATCATCAATGAATCCTGCCACTGACAACAATAAAAGACCAAACTCGAAAACACGGTTACCACAGACCATGAAATGAGTAGGTGTATACAGACACAGACGCACATATATATGTATTCATATAGGTGTGATTTACATGTACACTCCCCAATCTTGTGGCCACCACTGTATATTACATCAAATCCACCATTGTATGATCTTCATACATATATGTAGAGAGAAATCAGATACAATAACAATAACACAGCATAATTATGCTAAGTTTTTTTTATCGTCTAAATTAATATCTGCTACTTTCGTTATACTGCATTGACTCCAATCTTCTGTCTAGCATAGACTCATACACATTTGCACATATAAAAAACAAACACCATACAACTCGATGATCTCCAAGAAATCCTAAATCATACCTTCAATCTGTGATTCACAGCAGGGTGAATATCGATGTGACTCTCATCGCTGGCTTCGCCGGCGTCCTTCTCGTGCTCCCTCTTCACGTACTTTTCGTGATCGGACAACGCCACATTGAAATCGAACGCCTCGTTCCGCTCATTAAAGCCCAGCCCTATGAAAGCGTGCTTGCCCCTGCCGTCCTCGATCTTGAGCACGAAGTAGCGCGACGAGTCGAGCACGGACTCGACGCAGCTCTCCCTCTGGCCCGGGTAGACGAAGCACGCCGCGAAGAGCTCCCCGGAGTTAGGATCCTCCAGGCGGATCTCGCATCGGTCCTTGCAAGACACCACACGGAGGCGGCCGGACCAGATCTTGTCCGTCTGCAGCCACTCGCCGCACTTGTACCCGCCGCTGGTGGTCCGCGGCGGGATTTTGAAGACGGAGACTTCACGAACCACCAGGAGTGTGTGCTCGAACGATTCCTCCTCCTCGAACGACATCGTTTTAGGTCGACCTTGGCCCGATAATGCGGGCTGCTGTGTACCGCTGAATCGACGATTTTTCGAGAAATATTGGGACTTCTGATCGATTGAGAGGGTAAGGTAGGGTTTTGCTGAGATCTGAGGGAAATGCAAACCCCGATTGGGTTTTGAGAGAATTTGGGATGAAATTGAAGTGAACTTCAAAGCATTGGAGTCACGCGGGTGCGAGGCTGGCTTTGGAGAGAAAGGTAGTGGGGAAGCATCAATGTGTTGCCGAGACGTGGGTTCGAAGCGTGCTTTGAAATGTCAACAGCGGTGGCACTAACTTGGCACAGAGAGAGAGAGAGGGAGAGATGGTTATCTCTACCTATATTGGCCGTAGTCATTATATCAGCTGCAAGTTGGAGAAGTAACCAAACATAGATTGTGGACTTCGGGCTATTTTTCACCAGATTTCGAGGGTATCTAATATAAGATCTTGAGCCATTTTTGTACATCTACTCTCCAATTTCTTGTCTTATGAATTTCAAGATCATAAGATACGTATGTTTTAACAATAAATTTTGAAAATTGCTTTAAAAATTTTACCAAACATGATTTATTTTCAATTTTTCAAAAATTTTTTAAAACAAAAATGTTACGAAACAAGAATGGAAGACCTTTTATTTGTCTTTTCTAGATGCTATTATATTGTTGCCGTATTCATAAGTTATGCAATATAAGACCTTTTATTTAAGACATTTTATTTAAATAAAAAGTCTTACATTCCTGTTTCGTAAGACGTTTTCTAGGTGCTATTAAATAAAAGGTCTTACGTTGTTTCGTATTATAATATTTTTGTTGTTGTTATGCTATTTAAGACTTTTTCTAGATGCTTTAGATGTTACATTTTTGCTGATTAAATATTGTCTTTTTGGTATTTTTTCGTTAAAAAGTAAAAAATGCTCCCTAAAGCTGTAAAATCTATGTAAAAAAAATATCAAATTTTAGTCTAAAAAAGTTATAAAAATTGAAATATTTAGTTAAATAAGTTGCCATTCAGACAAGTAATAACACAAAATGCCGCATTGAATTGGAATAAAAGTGTGAACCCCATGTTTTATATAACTAGATAATGCATACTTAGCAAGCAAAGACCCAAGTATTAATTGAGGCAACTATAAAAACCAACTCCAATTCATTTACCAAAGTAATCCCAAATGAGTGAAATAATCCCACTATGGTTTCGAACTCTGATGAACTCTAATGCACTCACCAAACCAATCCACGTAATTTAACCAAATTGGCTAAAACTCTGATTTTAAGTTAGATTAGTTCAACCAATCGATCTGATCAACCATCATTTATTCACTAACGGTCCATTTGGAACTCAGATTTTCAGTAGAAAAATAGAACAAAGCGTTAAAGTATTCCAAATAATTGAAAACAATGGCTTAAGTATTTAGTTTTCATTTTAACAAGACTTGCCCTACCATATGTTTACTCTTCACGGATAGTCAAGGGTCCGATGACCCGTCCAGTATTTATAAAGGCTTGAAATTTGTTTTTGTGAATCGATTAGATTAATAGGCAAACTCCATAATTGTGTTTGAAGCCTTGTGGACCCTAAAATATATATAAAATAATATAATTTTATGTTTTAACATATATAGGTATTTTAATTTTGTATTATTTAATGTTATTTTTGAAGAAAAATATTTATTAATTTTTTAAGATTAAATTGACCAGCTTGAGAATTTGATTTTTTTATTTTGAACGAGTTTGAAATTTAGTTTTAAGTTTAACGAATTTTTTAATGTAGATCCGGCCCAAACCTGGCCCAGCCCCGCAACTATCCACCCTAGGCTTGGCCCAATGCACCTCTTATCATATGGCATGCCCAATGTTCGCCTTTAGTTGGGATAAAAGTGTCTTTTTGTAAAACCACTCCGGATAATACTGTAAATACGAGCTCAGTCAGGGTTTCTTATCGTAGAGTCAGATTTCTAGGGTTTTCGTTTGTGGGTTTTAGGGTTTGAGAAGTACGAAGACCCAAACTAGAATAATCAGTTTATTGCGTATTATCCGGTAAGATTTTAGGAGCTGTTAGCCCTCCGACTTCATTTTCAGAGCTTTTTTCTTGTTATCCTCTATTTTGATTTCAAGAAAATAAAGGAAAGGCAAAAGAAAACTAACATTAAGTTAGGATGTTTTAGCTGAGTTTCGAGAAATCCGTTTGCTTTCTTGGTAACCGAACGGTGGGGTTTCTTGTATATCGTCACCCCAGTTTTTTTTTTTTGCTTTACCAAAGGTCTTCGGCAAATACTAATTTCATCTTCATTGTGGGATTTTTTTATTTTCAACCACTGGCCCGAGTTCTTTTGTTGTGTTCTTATTTTATTTTCTGTTGTTTCAACAGTTGAACAATTTGACACAATGTATCTTCAGTTTTACATAAATGACAAAGGTGACAAAGTGTACACCACTAAGGTATGTCATATTGGGTCATTATTCTCCTCTTTTGTTTAGATGATGTTATGATATAATTTATCATATCAGTATTGGAGTTCAATTGATTTGACATTGCTATATGTAGATTTGCATGTTGCTATTTCTTTAACCTGTTTCCTCGTTGGTTCATCGATTTAACCATTTTTCAACCATTTAACAAGGGATAAAGTGTGGGTTATGTCTCTTGGCTTCTCGAGGTTAAAGAATATGGGCTGTTGATAGATGTATTTCGAATCGAATATGGCTAAAATATAGAATTAAGTTAAATAATTACTCAAAAATCTGTGAACTCAATCTGTGTCATGGATTTTCAAAGTCACGAAACTTGATACTTTGGTTCAGTTCTTTTTCTTTTTATTTATCCTTCTTCAGTGGTGGACACAGGATTTGTGTTGTCGAGGGGTCAAGATGAATTTTTTCAAATTTTGTAGGACCTTAGGAAATTTTTTTGAATTTTTGAGGGGCCAATACACTATATTTGATTGTAAATACCCAAAATTTTATCGGAGGTATATAGAATTTTAAAATTTTGGTCCCCGCCCGCCCTCTCAGTACGCCAATGTCCCTGTTGCAGTTCTAATTAAATGTTGGTGTCATTGGGGTGAAATGGTTTGGGAATTTTTTATTAGATTTCTGTGGATGGGCTTAAGATGTCAGCAAAATTTTATGGACCTCAACTTTGATGGTGACGGTTGACACTGAGTTATGGGTTATTTCAACCCTGGTGGTGGTGTTGCTACATGAGCTGAAGTAGATTTTGTGGTTCATCCACTTGTACTCTAGTTGCTTGATACTTCTGCCATTATGATTGGCTTAGCTGTAAGGGATGCCACAATCCCAGTTAGGGATGTTGATGAGTTGAGTTAGAGATGGATCTAAGGGGTGTCAAGATTTTAATGATATGATAAATAATATATATATATATATCATTTTTAGCTCTCACGAGATGCATGTGCTGGACCTAGTCCTCTTCCAGCACAATTAGACACGGGATTCCTTACCATGTTAACATTTTTTCACATTTTGTTTAAAAGATGACAAAAGAAAAAAGCTGAAACATAAACATCTCTATTGAATGACAATTGAGAGATTCAGTGCAGTTTTCTATTATTGGTGGACGCTTATATATCTTCTGCTTTGAACAGAAGTTTAAACAGTGTGAAAAAAATTTTGTGCACGACTGCTCATGTATTGAACCCACTTTTGTCATTATGTTGTCAACTTTTTAATTTTCTATTTTGTTATTTCTCATTATGTTGTCAACTTTTTAATCTTCTGCCTGAAGCTCAAGTATCCAGATCCTGGAATTTGGAAAAGGGTAATCAAGTATTTTTGTGTGCGTTGGAACTCTTTTCACCATGGAGTTGGAATGTTATTGTATTTGTAATGGTTAATTTGTTGAACTCTTAGATTTAATCTGATCTTGACACTGGAGTGTGGGTTCATAGTAATGTGTATAATTTCTTTTGTAAAATCCTTTTCTTCATTGCATTTGCATACACTTCACTGGATATTTGGGAAGGTATCATTAGTTATTTCTTCATGCACTTAAGTTAATGGCAACTTTTGGCAGTTTGTCCTCTATTCTTTTTTTCTTCAAAAATAGTAACAATAATAATAATAATCTTACCCACATTTTGTCGAGGCCATTTTATGTTTTGGTTGGTTTTATCTTGGTATTTTTCTCGCTATTAACATTTGATTTGTTTTATGGGTGTAGAAAGAATCACCACTTGGATTGGCTACACAATCTGCTCATCCAGGTATTTTCTCTTTGTTGATCATGAATGTATTTTACAACTTCCGATGTGCTCTGAAGTTGAATTTGCATGAGGATTTCTTTGGATTCAGTACTGACATCATAATAAGTCATGCCATATATATATATATATATATATTTTGGGGTTTCTATCATTATGATTAGATTAACTGATCAAGATGCTTGGGCAATCTTGGGAGAATTGAAAAACCAGTTACTGCATCCAGCTCAACTGATTTAAAAGTTTTTTAGTTTGGTTTCTCCATTGAAATTAAAGCAGTTCAAAGTTATGTAAAAAAATCCTGCTTTTCCCAACTTCTCTATATCAATGTGGTTTCACTGAGACTTGACTGGGAGAGTTGACCTAGCTTCCTAAAGATTGGAAAATTTCACAAGCAATCCCTGGTAGTTGTCCTGAATACAGCTTCAAACTTACACATACATCGCTCGTGTCTTCATGACCTGCTAATTTATTATATGCACAATGTTTCCTGCGGTTATTTTACATTCAGTTTATTCAGTAAAAGTTACTGTAGCTTTGCTATGAGCTAAAGTTACAATAATAAATGCAATCATTCCATTGCTAGGGTATATTAGGTAGACTTTTTGGTAGTGCCTGCTGGTTGACAAGTTATTATGTTGATTTTTGTGATTTTTCATTGACTTGACTGTAATTTTATTTCCATTGTTGGATTTTTCATTGACTTGACTGTAATTTTAATTCCACTGTTGGATTTTTCAAGCTATCTCAATTTGCGTACGTCATGGTACTTCTGCCTTTAAAACTGCACCTTTCTGGGTTGTATGTTTCATGCACAGAAGGTTGCCCATCTTGATCCAATCCCCATAAAATTAATATTCTTAAAAAATTGTATAATTAAAAAATGAGAATTTAAAAACAAAAATTAATGTATGATATTTGTTTCCTTATTATTTGTTGATTATCACCTGTCAGTGGGTTAATCAAAATAAAATCACTTTTATAATCTACAGTGTCGGTATTTTGCAAAACTTGGATGAAAGAACCAACTTTTCTTCATTAATCTTTGAAGGTGAACTTCAAGTGTTTTTCTTGTTTCCCTCCTCGGTCGAGGAGCTTTTCCTTTGGTATGCTTAATCCTATTGAAATCTGAAGTAATAAAAAAGATCTCTGTGAATTGTTGGTTGGGCTCCCTAATTCAGCAGATCATTTTTCTAGCAAAAGAGGTGTAAGTGATAAAAGTCAGGTCTTTGCATGAAGCTCTAGATGAAGGATAGTGTGCTAGCTTTCCTGAATAAACACACGCCTTCCCCCCTCTCTTTGCCTTCTCTACCTTAGGTTTCTCATCCCAAATATGGGTGTCCATGTGTGTGTATATTCTTATGCTACTTATTGATATTTGGAGCTGTTAGCTAAATTGTTGAACAACAAAGACTATAACGCAGAGTACAGTTCCTCTCAAAACTAATCTCTTTTTTTTTTTTTTTTCCAACTGTAGCTCGCTTCTCTCCTGATGACAAGTATTCAAGGCAAAGAGTTCTTCTAAAGAAACGCTTTGGATTGCTGCCAACCCAAAAGCCACCTCCAAAGTATTGAACACTTCACTGGCTTCTTGTTTGGGAGCATTTTGATTGTTGGGAGCCTTTTTATATCATGCCAAAGAGGGTGTGGAAGTGTTTTATTTTTATGTCGCTGTCCAAATTAATGGCTGTAACAGTGTGTTTGACTGTAGCCCAGTAGAGGTTGGGATGCTGAACTTAAACTATATATGAGAGAGACTTCTGGTTGGATATATTGCATGGTTGTCAATGATCTGATTTATGCCTGGATTGAGCCTGTAAAGCATGTGTTTGCTATTGTGGTTGGTATCCACAGATTTACCGTTTGGCATAAATTGGGGGCGCTTCTGCATCCTTTTATCCTTGTAAACTCACTTCATGAGCAGTGCCCGGGCTTGTCATGCTTTTCAAGAAGGACATGAATCTTGCTGACCCTGTAATTTGTAGGTGTCTAGACGGATGAGTTTTACTTTTTTGCCTGCTTTTCACTTCCTCTTTTCTATAAATTCGAAAGCTTAAGATGTCAAAGGCGGTGGGAGTATGGAGGGTTGCCTCAGATTTGGAGTCCCAACTTTGCATGACCGAAGGACTGTGGAGCATTAGTTTGTAGTTAGTTTGTTTGCTGAGCTTTCACATATTTGTCAGTATGCTCCTACTGATTTTGGGTTTGCTCCAATATTTGGAATGTGGCTAATCACAATCCCTGCGTTGGACATGGCTCTGAATTGAGTCAACGGGAAGGACCAATTGCAAGTGACTGGGATTAAAGCATACTATATACATATTTACAGGTAGTATCTCACTATTTTGGGCTAGCAGGCGCTACTTATCATGATTAACTTTCGCATTTGGGTTGTTTATTGGAAAAAAATACATCTTAAAACTAACATGGGTTGAGTGCACATTCACCTCACCCAAAAAAGAAAAAAAGCAAAAATAAAAAAATAAAAAAATTAAGCCTATGTTTGGATCTTGAAATTCTAGAGAAAAAGAAAAGAAATGAAAGAATCTAAATTTATTTCTTTTCTTTTTTGTTTGGTTATGAAAATAATAGGAGAATGAATACGTATTTTGACAAAATTTTTTTAATAAGTGATATTCATAAAAGGTTAAATATATACAAGTAATTTTATTTTATTTTCGTTTTCTTTTCCATTAATAAAAGGCTGAATTAGAGCACGAAGCAAAGGGGGGAGAAACCAAAGTCTAGCGAGTCCATGCTAGACCGACTCGGACTGGCCCAGGCCAACAGCGCCCAAACACCGCCCAATCTTTCAATGGGCAAATTTGGAATTCGGGTATAAACTGTCTCGCTCTTCGTTTAGTCTTGAAGAGCAGTCGAGGCATTCCCTTCTGAGTGTAGTCATTGTGGCGCAGACTGAGACTCGGAAGACTTTCTCACGGTGAACAACTCTCGGAAGATCTACGTACGATCTCATATCCAGATTGAATTCCTTAGCTTCTTAAAATTTGATTGTCTCAAACTTTCTTGAGCATTTTCTTTCTTGTTTTCTTTATCCAGGGATGGCCAGAAATTTCGGTTTTCTGGTTCTGATACTATGTATAACATTGGTCTGCGATGCTGCGATATTTCGTCCGATCTCGGACTCTCACCGATCTGCCGCATTAGATCTCTTCACGCCGGTCGATGAATCTTTCGGGAGGTCAAACTAAACCCTGATTAAACCCTTTTGATATGTATTTTCGTTTGATTTAATCGTCATGATCCGATCAGTGTTTGATCTCATGCTCCTTCATTATTTTCATTCTTTCTCTAATTAAAATTTCCCATGATTCTCCGTTTGGTTCTTGCGAAAACGGACCAGTCGAAAAGAAAATGGACTCCTCTTTCTAAGTAGTTTGCCCCCGTTTGCGCCATTTAATAACACTTACCTATCCCCCAAAAAAGGGAACAAAGCAGTTCATGATAATTGTTATTCGAAGTCTGTTAAAAAGACTAAACTCAAATAGACGAGATAGTAAGTAGATTTAGTTAGATTGGAGGTTCGTAAACAATTCAGGTCTGTTTTTTTCTTCTTTTTTGGGTGCTATCTTTTTTCAAGAATCAAGTGGAACGTCAGGTTCAACGGAAAAGTATAATTGATGCCAAATTTTGTTTTTGTTTAGTTTTGGGTTAGGGGGCATTTTGGAATGCAATTGATTTCATAATCTTTTTGCAGCTCAGCATAATAGAACTAGGGCAGTTTGGGACTAAAAGGAATTTAGTAATTGTACTGATAACAAACATTGTGATTAACTGCTCACTTTGCTTGACAGTATTCCCATTGCTGCAGTCCAGGCCTTTGAAAAAATGCTAATGGTCAACTCTGCTAAACTTATGATATATTTGTATTCCAACAACATAATCACTTTTCTTTTATCACTTAGGAGCCATGTGAGATGAAAATCATAGTTATATCGTTATCTGCATGCCGTTGATTTCATTTCTGTCATGCTTTATTAACTCCAGTCTCTCTCATAGTTGCCAATTACATGTGTGATATGGTTCTGTTGTCTCTTTTTTCATCTTTCTTGTCATTGGTGTTCAGTTTCCTATGTAACGTAACGATCGCGGTAGTATTTTACATAAATATCTTTCATACATGTAGTGCATTCACTTCAGGCTTCATTATTATTGGGACTAACCCATTGAACTTGAACTTTGCAAATTTAAGTAAAACAATTATCTGATTTAATGGTATATGTTTCCAGCATAGAAGAAGCATATCAAGCTTTAAGAACATTTGAGATTCTTGGAATCGGGAAAGAGCTTAATATAAAGGCTCCCACTTGCCCCTCTGTGATGGATACTCTTGGATCTTCATCTTCAAATTTAAAGGATTTGTTCTATGCACTGAGGGTCAACACACTATTAAAATGCGAGATCAGTGAGGAAGTTTTTGCGGTAACTTCTAGTTTTGGCACTGAGAAGTTTATCGTTCTTTTAAATTAATTTCTCTTTCAATATATTACCTACATGCTGATATATTACATTGAATTTTGTCTTTTTTCTCGTTAAGGGCATTGCTTCAAGACTTAAAGCATCTGTCCATGACGCAAATTCATTACTAGACTTCTACTACTCTGTAGGAAGTTTGAGGCTTATTAAGGTAATAATACACTTGAACGATGATATATTCTTACCTCATTCTGCATTAAGACCTTACAATGTTTCCACTTTGTACATGAGGCTGTTGAAGGAATTTTCTTTTCCGTTACTCATTATATGATATTTTATTCTTTGGCTGTTAAATAAATTCTTTTTCAGTATCGTAAGTGGAGTCTTTGTTTATCGTCTTCTAGGATTTCAATTTAACTTCTGACAATCCTTTTTCTTTCTATGATATTGTTCCTAATTGATTTTCTATGCAGGATCAAACTTCTGAAGTAGATGTGCTTCTCACCGATGCTGATGGAATTTTCCAATCCATAAAGGTTGGTATCAATGCTAGATATGGAACAATATTGAATATCTTACTTATTCTATTGGTTGTGTGTGTGTTTGGGGGTTTGTGAGTTTTTTTTTTTTTTTTTTTTTGTTTTTGTTGCGGGGGGGGGGGGGGGGGATGTGAGTTTGCATGTCTTGTGTGAGGTTTTCCACGTCTTTCCTGGAGGACAAAACTTGCTTTTATGTATGCTGGAGTTTATGTTCAAGAACTTTGACAGGCGCTCAGCCAAAGTGATGGAAGGTGGCGCTATAGTTCCAACAACCCTGCATCGAGTACTTTTGCTGCTGGTAGCAATTTTTCTCTAGCTTTTATAATTATCATGTTTTTCGGATTTTGTTTACTACCAATTTTAACATCTTCAGTAGGCTGCTTAAAGATTCGTATTTCATTATTTAGGTATTAACTTATCTAGTTCATACCAATCCTCGGGTCAATTGAACTCTTGCAGGTGTAGCACTTGAAACACTTGCTGGAGTTATCTCATTAGCAACTTCTGAGATTGATCAATCTCTGGTGAGTTGAATCTATTATAGTTTCTGCGCTGTAAAAATCTATGTTCAACAAAGCAACATTGTTCTGTTTGAACTTACAAAAAGAAAAGACGTCACATTTGCTGGTTCACTATTTTGATTTTTGGAGATCCTACAATCTTGTGCTGTCAGATGTTGTGCTGATGCTTATTGAGAACTTCATTAATATTAAATGTGCCATGTGATGGTATTAAAGTCATGCTTAGCTGAATTCTTGGCTATTTCTCAAGAATGGTTGCCTGGTTGAGGCTTAGCGTAGCGTAACCATTTTAGGTGTGCATGCGGTTTCATAGTTACTTACGATTAGCTAGAACAATATCTAGACTTGGAAACCATATTCATTTAGGATTTGTTAATATCTCAGCTCCCTGGACAAAGAAAAAAGATGAATTCATTGTTAAGATTGATGTCTCTCCTATGCAATATAATGAGAAGAATGGTTAAAAATTATTTTAAAAATTGAAGTTCGAAGGGCATTATCATTGCAAAAGTTAGTCGTAGTGTGACACTATGAGTTGATTCACTGATTACCTAGGGATTAGGGTGATTATGGGGCCATCACCTTGGCTTAGTTGAGCCTTCGGAAAATCTAGATACCGTGTGGACACCTAGATACCATGTGGAGTTTCACATCTTCAAACCACTCAACAATAGAAGGTTAAGGCATTATAGCGATTAAATTAAGAAGTTAATCCTCAGTTAAGCTGGTGACGATGGATATGATACAAATATTTTTTTTTGAATGAATAAATAATATATATATATATATATATATATGAAGGCACCAAGGGCTGCCACCTTTGTACACTGCAAGAGATACAATACAAATAACCTAACCCATATATAGACGTTCTCTTTACTGAAAGGACACTACAAAGTCCAAAAATTGTTTCAAGGACGGATCAACTCTTGCCGAGAACCAATTGTGCAAAAGAGATGATTTTTTTTTTTTTTCACTCTTCAATTTAAAAGTAGGTTCTTTTACCCTATCAAAAGTTCACCAATTGCAATCTCCCCACATATAAAATACTTACCATGTCTTCCCCTCTTAAAAATGCTTTCTTCTTCTTCATCTTCTTCTTCTTCTTCTTCTTCTTACTCTCTTATATGTTGTCATAAATCCAGTGACTCCAGTGACCCAGTCCCACTTGGTAATTGTAATTTATGAATATTTGTTTGCTTCGCTGTCATAGTTTAGTTGTTACCTTACAGTGCTATCGAGGAAAAACCGACAAGCTTAAGCTAAGAAGCTTGTGCAATTCTAAAAATATTTTAGTATGATACATTTGGATGTGTGTCCGATGTGTTGGGATGCGGCTGATGAATATTGTTCATGTCACGAACACGGGATATTATTAGAAATGTCTGTGCTTATTTAGATCTTAAGGATTTTTAGCTTCAACTTAATAAAGCTCATTTTCTAATGGCACAAGTATGAGAAAGATATAGGGAGTCGTGAATAGGATGATACCTCTATTACTTCATTGAAAAAAAGAAAAGGAATCACACCTCTGTTTGCATATGAATTGATAGTCTTATTCCTCATTTTAGAAGCCTTTTTCTGGATTATGGATGCTTTTGAAAACTATTGTCATTTCTGGAGGATCAAATCATTCAGTCATATGCTTACGCTTTCAAATTCTACTAAGGGATGTTGTACCAGTTAGTGGAAGAATTACGATTGAAAGATCACTTATTACACTCCTCTACTCTGATGGATGGGAGTAATACTCCCATAAGCTTTACAAGGACATCAATGAGGCAAAATTTCCTGGTAAGCTAAAAGTTGGGAAGGTTGAGATCGCTTATCAAAATAGAAAAGAAAGGGAAGGTTGAGATCATGCGCGCTTAACATAATAGGTTACTCTACCTGGTTGAAGGACCTGCTTATTTCTCCAAATGCACCACATGCATTACAGACCCTATCTATACTTTTTGCTGACTCTAGAGTTCCTGCCCCTGCAAAACTGAAAAAAGGAAAAAAATAAATCTAGAACTGCCTTTTATGATAGAAGCATTACCCATAGAATCCAGAATAGGGTGAAAAGCTACACCTATGGCTCCCTTGACAGCAAAAAGGAATCAACAAACAATTTATGTCCAGCGAAAAAGATGCAACCCTGATGGGGGTGACTGTCAAATTCTATAGTAGGATCTTATCTTAAATTTCTATTTTGTTGAAGCCTGCCTTCTAAATGACTCCTTTTCCTTCCATGTCATCTACGTATGGCATCTAGATTAGCTCAAATTTTACCTGAATCTCCCAATACAAGCCACCATAACAAAAGGGCAATCTCAAACCACCCTGCCCTGTCTTCTTGGCATAGTATGCTTCAAGGGCCTCCTAATTCAGATTGGGAAGAACCACCTTCAAGGCCTACCCCAATCAATGATCATGTCAAAATCTCATCCTCCAAGCATTCCTCACCAAATACATGCTTGGTAAATTCCCCCTAAGCCCCTTTTGACCCTCTTCCACTGGCCCCAACATATAGACGATACTTTTTTTGAACATCCATTATTGTTATTTGCTTCCATGCTATCTGTCGACCACCTTCCTTTGCAACGATTTTCCTTTCCTTCACAAATCGCCACATTTACGTAAAAGAGCCTAAATTAAAATTATTAAAGTTTTTGATAGCCTACCCCCCCCCCCCCCCCCAACACAAAAAAAAAAAAAAAAAAGAACAAAAAAACAACTGAGACTGGAATAGGATATATGGACATAAAAATAAGTCAGGAGGCCAGAAAAGGCAGCCTTGTGGAGGGCAGTTTATTCTTTTTCAATAAATACTGCCTTTCCAGCCTGTTATTTTACATTCAAACTACTTACATACCTTTGCAGCTTTGAAGGAAAAAACAAGAAGGGAGAGGGAGACCCCAATAAAATAGTGGAAGGATTGAACAGTACTTCTCCAAATATCCACTGAACGTGTCCTATTTTTACTAATCTGTTCCTTTTCTAGATCGTATCTTTTCATACTTGGATCTCTTGGATTGTTGATGTTGCTTCTAAAATGGTTGCATCAAATGTTTTTATGGTTATTTCCATATTGAGATCTAACAATTCTTACTATTGCCAGGTGGGAACACTAAAAAATGATATAGTGAAGCTTTTTGACAGTATTGAGAAATATGGTATGTGTATCTATATTTGTTTATCCCCCAAAATTCTTCATGAATTGATTCTCATATTAACTTCAATCATGCGCGTGGGATTTATGTCTATTTCGTTTTGTATGATTTTCTTGCTCCACCACTACACTTAAGTTTCTATATTTTTTCTTCTATTCTTGTTATCTAAGAAGATGCCAAAGGTGTCTGGTTGCACCTATTAGGCAAAAGATTTGCCTTCTGTAGTGTTAATTTTATGAATGCTAGATTGGCCTTCTGGCTTCTTCAGACTATAAAAATCCTAGACAAAGAATCATTGTACCTCTAATGTTCTTATGAAGAAGGAACTCACTTATCTTGGAGGGTGATAGGTCTGCTTAGCATGTTTTGGACGATAGTACTTGATTTTTTTTCCCACTTTTTAATATGTATGATGGAAAGAAAATGCTTATCCCAAATACTGTGATACGTTCTTTGATCTTCATCCCAAAATAAAATAAGAAATAAGCATTATCTTGTTATATAATTCTTCATTTGAGTTTGTAACATCTACTCACGTAACATTCAATTTTCTAATAGCTAGCATAGTTAAAAAGTCCGTAAGCTTTTTCAAAAAAGATTTCATCTTATTCTGAATGTAACTTTGTTGTCTGCTGTAGATGATGGGGCCTTCTACTTTGATGAGAAACTTGTTGATGCACATGGACATCAGGGTTCTCTTTCAGCTACTTCATCAGTAGTTCGTGGGCTGACAGCTTTTGCAACAGCTACATCTGGAAGTTTAAATGTGTGTGGAAGCATACTCTTGTGAAGTCTATTTAATGCTTTTATAATACTTTTTTTGACATTTGATTTGCTAAAATGTAGTCTAAAGCTTTTGGTTTTAAATTTTCAGCTGCCAGGGGACAAAATATTGGGTTTGGCAAAATATTTTCTTGGCATTGGAATTCCTGGCAATGCCAAAGACTTCTATGACCAAATTGATGCATTAGCCTGCTTGGAAAGCAATAGGTAACTGCTTGAATGCATTCCATTCTGGCCTTCTCATGAACTATCTCTGTATCATGGCACCGGATTTTGCAATTTGTATGATTGTAAGACTGCGTTTTAGTGGGAATGGTCATGATACTTGCTATTGGAGATGTAACTTCTATTGCTGAATATGATGCTTGCAATTGTATTTTTATTATTTCTTTCAATAAATATTTTACTTGATTCTGGGAAATGCAAAGAGTTAGATATGCAGCTTCTCCACCCAAATATATGATGAAACAGTTAAACTTATTTACTCTCTGTCCTGGAATTCACTAGCAATCTTTATATGTTTTTTTTAACTTCCTTCCAAAATTATCTGGGACATTTTTTTTTTCTGTTACAGGGTCTCCATTCCGCTGATTTTATCACTTCCAGCTACTGTGCTTTCACTGACTAGAAAAGACCAGCTCAAGGTCTTTCATCTCTAGTTATTTCCTTTTTCTTTATATTTAAGAATGTGCTTTTATTACTAGTTGGCAATGCAATCTTGATTATTTAGTATATGGACAATTGGACATGTATTTTACTTTGATTTCCCTCCTTAATGCATGCATATGTCTTGGATATCTTGTATGCTGAGTTCATCATCACATCAGCGTACTCACTTTTTGGGCTTAAGGTGAAGAATTGAGACATGAATTTTCAGTTAGGATAAACTTTTTTGTGGTTTTCATTATGATGTGATGGATGAACTAAACATGTTCAAAGGAATATAAGCACAGTTACAGGGCTACCAAGAGCACTGAAGTACATGGGTCAAATCGAATTATATGGCTATCAACAGTAGAGGAGAACAAAATTCTTTGTTTTGAATGATGGTGGCGATATTAGCAAGCAAACTCCATTACTCTTGGCATACTTCTGTTTTTTTTTTTTTTATAAAAGTATTACCGTTGGCATACTAGATCCCCTTTCCAAAAGGGGGGAAAAAAAGCAGTCATGTCCAGGCATCTTGATATCTGGATGCTTTTAATCTGGTAATGCACAAAGCCAACCCCCCACCCTGCTGCCTCTTCTTCTCCCGAGGTACTTAAGTTCCAAACAGTCTTGTCCAGGCATCTTGATAGCTGGATGTCTTTAATCTGGTAATGCACAAAGACAACCCCCACCCCGTGGTTCCTGTTATTTGCATTCATAGATCAACTGCAAGTGTCTGTTGCAGTTGCCCAGATTGGTATATCAGCATATCCTCTTGCCATATCATTTTGCATCTTGATATTGCTTTTCTAATCTTAAAAGTTTGATATCTTTGCAGAATTTCTTTCATTTAGCTTATATGGCATTAAAATTATGGTCATGATAATATTGTGGTTATCAGGTTAGGGTGAATACTGTGCTGGGATCTACAGCGCCTCCTCTATCAGTGAAACTCAAACAAGCTTTCAGTTCTGGCTCAAAGGATGCTTCTATAATTGAGAGCCAGGTGCTGCATGGACTGTTCTGTTTTTATCAGATGCACATGACCAATTTATTGCATCATTTTCCTGACTTGTATCTTAATGATAGTGTGATTTCCTTGATGCAGGAACTCAGGTTTGATCCAGAAAATGATGTCCATTTCTTGGATGTATTGCCAAAGAATGTTGATGCAGGGAATTACTTTTTTGTATTTGAGGTAATTGTATTTGATATTGTCATTTCATAATGATCTTAAACCCCCTTCCCCTTGTACTCTCTATTTCTTGCATCAAAGAAGCTGATCTTCACCTGTTTTCTACGTGCATCCTCCTTTTTCATCCTTTATTTGGTAGATTGTGCTACATGATTCAGAGCATAAGAAAATTTATGCCACTGGAGGCCGAACAAAAGTACCAATATATGTCACAGGAGTTATCAAAGTGGACAATGCAGAAATTGCTGTACTGGACAGTGATCTCGGGAGCATAGAAACTCAGAAGAAGTATTGTCACTTTTTCCTTGAACTTGGATTTGTTTGTTTCTTTTCTTCCATTTTTTAATATTCAGGACTACTAATTGTGTTTTTTATAAGAAATATACAGTACTACCCATAGCTTAGTCCCCAATAATTTTTTACCGCTGTGCTTAACCCAATTCTCTGAAATGCTATTGTTACTCAATCACCTGTTACATAGAACATTGATTCCTCTCCCTACTGAATTTTTCGAGGTTTGTGATTAATTTTAAATCTACGCACTTCTTTCCAAAATTCGAATGTGACACACTTGTCATACTTGGTGTGAGAAGAATACTTCTATGACAAATACGATTTTATGATCTTTTGAATGGTTATTTCTCTGTATTCAATGTTGTTATACATTATTATTTTGACTTCAACAGATTAATATCTGCATCATGCTATGCTTTTTATTCAGGCTAGATTTATCTGGAGAGAATGCTCTCGCTTTATCAGCAAACCATCTGCAAAAGCTGCGTTTATCCTTTCAATTGACCACTCCTCTTGGGCATCCATTCAAACCACACCAGGTCTGTATTCTGCTTTGGTTTGCCTCTTTAATAATGTTCTTCCTTAATAAGTTTGTTGAAAACTCTGTTTGCCTGCAGGCATTTCTCAAGTTGAGACATGAGACCAAAGTTGAGCACATCTTTGTCTTGGGGAGCACTGGGAAACAGTTTGAGATCATACTAGTTAAGTTTCTCTGATCAATCAAATTTTAAATTCCCTAAACCCACAGAGTTGCTTGTTAGGATCTGCAGAAGTTAGTCGGTTTAGCAACTCAAAGATGTACATATTTATGTAACAAGACTTTAGCATTGGATTTATAGAAATGTTGAAATGTGACCTGGTCTTACACACTGACCTTCAAAGAAAATCAATTATGAATTCACGAAGATAATTACCTATTAGTGAGGGGTAGATGAAATAATATCCTTATGTTAGCGGCATTTTGTCTTGCAGGATTTTCTCGGACTGGTTGAGAAGTTTTTCTATCTTTCCGGTAGATATGATATTCAACTTACAGTTGGTGATGCTGTCATGGTAAACATGTCCCTTTTTTATCCTTTCAGCCTGTTATTTTATCAGTTGTTTATTTATTTTATTTTATTTATTTATTATTTATTTATTTTTTGTTTTTTAGTTTTTTTATGTATTTTTTTTTTTGAAGGAGGGGGGGGGGGGGGGGTGGGGGTGGGTTGTACTTACATTTAAAGTTCACTGCTCTCAAAATCTTTGTTTTTTTAATTATAATTTTTGGTTTTCAGGAGAACTCACTTTTACAAGAGCTGGGTTATATTGAATTAGATCTGCCAGAACCACCTGAGAAGGCTACCCGCCCTCCTCCTCCGCCTGTTGATCCTTATTTGAGATATGCACCCAAAGCTGAGATAATGCACATCTTCAGGAGTCCCGAAAAGCTTCCACCTCAAGAGCTCTCTCTTGCCTTCTTGGCCCTTGTTCTATTGCCAGTCCTTGGATTCTTGGTTGGGGTGAGTCTTTGGTCTTGAGATCCTTATTGTACTCGCATCTAATACAAACATTTTTTTATTACTAGACTGCTTACACTGCTGTATATTAGGCGCTGAATCCTGAAAGCACAGTGAGTGCCTGATCAATTTGCTGAGCCAATTTGGTTTGCACATTTGCTGAATTCCCAAATGGTTTGGTATAGTTCTGATGTGAATTTGGATTGCACTCTAGTACTATGATGCATCATTTTTGGAACTCAAGTCTTAATTAAAATAGTGATTCCCCCTCCCCAAAGACATTAAAAATAGTCAAGAAAGAAAAGAGAAGGGAAAAAAAAGAAAGAAGAAGTTTTCTTCCTCTCTCTGGGGAAGGAAACAGAGTCAAGTGGTTGAAATCTCTTCTCAGAATTCATTTATCTTCAAGCTCAGCAATTATGTTGTTAGTGGTTAATTTTGTACTGGGTTCTGAAGGCACTGATGTCTATTGTTTTTTTGCTGCTCCCTCTTCTTTTCTTTCTTTAGTTATTCTGATTCAACAGACAACTATGTTTCAGCTACTTTATACGTGCCAACTGTTGGACATTTACTTATATTGCATACTTTTTGATATCTTTGACAGCTACTTCGCCTAGGAGTGAACCTAAAGAACTTCCCTACATCAACAGTACCTGCGACATTTGCCATTTTGTTCCACCTTGGCATTGCAGCAGTGCTCTTGCTCTATGCGCTTTTCTGGTTGAAGGTCTGTCTATTTCTTTGCACTTACCCTTCTTGGACACTATGCTTGACTGCCTGCCTGCCAGCAGACTTTCTACTAGAAGTATACCCTTTATTGCATGGTAGTGAAGGGTAGCATTGACCTGAATATTAGCAATTATTCCCCCACATCTAATTTGACTCTTAATTTTGTTATTTCTCTGCAGCTGGATCTATTCACAACGTTGAAAGCACTTGGTTTCTTGGGGATCTTCTTGATGTTTGTTGGTCACAAGACCCTTTCTCACCTTGCCTCAACATCAGCCAAGTTGAAATCTGCCTGAGAAAATGAGAGTTCGTGATTTGTAAGGACAACACTCGGAATGAGGAAATACACCCCCTTAAAAGAGCGACGTGGGTTGGTCATCTTGATTCAAATTTTGCTGTAGGATACTAAACTGTCAAGTTAGAAGTTTAATACGCAATCGCCTTGAAAAGAAAACAAAACATCCACTTGGTCACTTTCTTTCCATGATGAGGCATTATCATCCTTTACGGGGTTTTAGCTAGAGAGTAACCCAGGAATATTTTCACTTTGGTGACTTGTTGAATCATTTTCTCATGAGTTGCTTGAACTGGTTGCTTGAGAATTTTACTTTTGAATTTTCAAATAAGTAGGAGCTGTAAGCTCGTGTAGAGTTGATAAAATTGCTGGTCTAGTTACTCCGAGCAATTTTACAATGTTTTTTGCTTCGCCGAGAAGACCCACTTGATTGGTTCAGTGAATCATTTGCTTGCTACTTCAGATATATTTAGTTGAAGCATGCTGCTAAACGCATACCAGGACGAGTAAGGATTGTTTCAGAAGCTGGCAAAGTTCTTAAAAGGTCAACAATTGAAGTCAGTTCTTGATAGTTGATACAAGATGTGAAGATATCTATGTTGCAGAGATCTAAAGAAATGCAACAGCACCAATTTGCTGGTTGGAAAACTGAAAACGACGAGGTCTCTTTAATAGAAAGAGGAAAAAGGAGGACAGACAATTCAACCAAAAAAACAAAAAACTACAAAAATGTGCTCAATGCTTGATCTTAACTAGTATGTACCAAGTTTGTAGTTAAGGTTCCGAGACTCAGTGTTTGGCATGAAAAAACACCTTTTAAATTTGGAAAAATAATTTCAAAAGATTGGAAACTGGACCCACTCAACGAAACTGATTTCTTTTTATGTTCCCCACCAAACACACCCAAGCGCGAAAATTTTCCACATTGAAGCCTTGTCCAATCCTTTCATTCTTTTTTGCTCAGTCAATTTGTCAAATCCTTCCATTTTTTTTTTTTTTTTTTGGCATTTTATGAATCTATAGTAGCTTTATATATCCTTTTCGGTAATGTCGTTGTGATTGTAAGTAGGGTAAGCTTTATTTTTGCAGCTAGCTAGTTGTTTCATTATTGTAATCTTTCTTCTTTTCCTTTTCCCCTGATCGCATGCTTGGTAGTTTAACCACCTAGTGGTACAGTGAATCTACTGAAACTTGACCCACCTCTGATTTGATTACTCATAATTATTGAAGTGGTTTAATTGTACAAAAAAAGGGTTAAAAGAATCACGGGATATTCAACAAAGAGTTGAGGGTATATGCTGCCGCCTTGCAAGGATGGGCTGTTAAGTAATCTAATCCTTTTAATTAGGTGGGCAAATTGCACTCTAATTCTTAAATTGGTAAATTAAGAATTAAATTTTCTCAAATTTTCGAACTCAAATAATCAAATTCTCGCATTTTAGTTGGGATCAATAAGTGGTTGTGATTTGTATTATTATGGCATTAAAATATAAATTAATATATCTTTTATGAAATTTTGCATAAAACTTTTGTAATTAAGGCCCTATGATTATTGTGTTTCTTTTACTGATTTTAAATTACACAATTTAGGTTATTTTGAAAAAAATTGTTGCATAGAAAAATTAAATGATCCAAACATATGTATATATATATATGTATGTGTGTGTGTCAATATGTTTATATTTTGATATACTAACATGTGTGCTTTAGCAGCGTTCTCACTTTGTAGATTTTTTTTTTCAAATGACGTTTCTGTCCCCACTCGCACTCTGCAACCCGGTTGCTTGGATGGGCAATAATGGGATTAAAAAGAGATTCTTGTGATCATCAACAGAAGTGGAGATTTTTTTTTACATTTTATTAAATATAACTCTATGATATTCTTAGGAACAGTAGATGTTGAGGTTCCTTCAAGGTGGGCAATTATTTGAGAGGTGTCACTGTCAATAAGGAATCCAAAGCTAGTGTTGGTGTCTGCGCTCACGTGTAATTCTATTCATCTCAATCTTTCTATTATTTATTAATAGCAAAACTATCATACAACAAAGCTTGATATTATTTTATCCATTTGTGGGGAAAATCCTATTTAAAAAGAAGAAACCATAGAAATAACGGAACCCGTATTTCTTTATTCATTTACTACTCTTTTATTAACTATGATTTTGGTACCTAATAAAAAAAATATTTTTTTTGATGTAAAATACTTAAAAAATGAAAAAATATTTGTGGCCAGTGTCATGGGCCGGCCGTTTGCCATCTAACCTAAAATGGTAAGCTATTAGGTGGTGCTACCTACCCCCTTATATGACCTAAGACCTCCTTCCTCCTATTCAATATGAAATCGTGACATACTCTTCCATCCGAATCTGCAACGTTCTCGTTGCAGGTCAGATTACCCTGCCTATTCCACTTGAACGTTTGGCGTAGAATCGGATCAGGAGTTGGGCTGCTTTGATACCACTTGTCACAGGCCAGGCACTTGCCATCTAACCCAAAAACCTAAGCTATTAGGTGGTGCTACCTATCTCTATATGGCACAAGACCTCCCTTTTCTTACTCAATGTAGGATCGTGACACCAGGAAGATTATAGTAGCCAAAGCCATTGGGATTTTTATTATATTCAATTTCTCATACTTCACTTTGTGCACAAATCTATACAGCGGAAGTTATCGGTAGATCCATGTTAATTTATTATTAGATTTGATTTGGGTTCGGTTTGATTGGATTTTCAGGGCTGTTAACTTCTTGATCCCTCTTCTCGCATTTATCGTTTGGTTAATCTTCTACTAGTTTATTGTGAGATAAAGAGGGCTACAACGCTATTGGTAAGAACGGACAAAGTAATCGACTCTTAGTTATAGGTTTTGAGTTTGAGCTCTGCCACCAACGTTTGTTTTACTATTTAATTGAAGATGTTTGGAGGCTAGGGAAGCCCACCTTCTTCAGTTTGTCCTGTTCTCCTTAGGGCTTCTCGGGTCAGACGGGTGCTCTGAGTTACCCAAAAAAAAAAAAAAAAAAGCGAAGCATCTTATATTTTTGCATTTGATATTTATTGTACAAGTACTATACCACATATTTAATTGCATGGAGGGACCATTGGTCTTGAAACTTGTCCAACGAGACATCTACGTCGGAAGTGATCCAAGATAGAGACAATCGGACTTGGTTAGGACATGAGCACGAAGTGAGAATTCTGTTTGTGAAGGGAAAAGAAAAGAAAATACAAAAAATAAAAAAACATAAAATGAAAAAAATAATAAATTTTTTTTCGTTTGGACTTGAAAAATGAGTAAAAAATAAATTGATATTTGCAAAAAAGATTTATTTATTTTTTGTTGACTACTTATAGGAAATAAACATGTATAAGGAATTTTATTTTTCTTTCCTTTGGCAAATTCAAGATCTAAAGATAGCGTTAATGTTTTAGATTTATATTTTTTGAATTAAGTACACAAAAGACAATAGACTCGTACATCGCAAATAGAGAGATGAAAGTTTGATTAACAAAATATTTGTCTATTAAGATCATTGTAAAGAAAATTCCTATTTGATCATAGATTCATGCATTGTTTTGTTGTATGGCAAACAAATAATACATTAAAGATCACGGGTTTTCTGTTTTTATCGCAACCACATATATACGGCAGCAAATATAGTACAATTGTCTCTATAATTGACGAGTTGTAGCATGGTACGTAGAAAGCTCATGCACTGTACACTCGGACAGAAACACATTCCATATATATATATATGCAGTTATATTTATTCATCTGGAAATTCCGAATAGAGAGATGTGGCAGTGACTTGAAACGTTAGTGAATAGAGGAAAGAGAATGGGATTTAGAGCTTTCGTACTTTGTCATGATCAGAAGTTAGCTAGGGTTTGAATTGAAAGCCAATAATGGAGGATGGAGCTACAGCTTAGCCATCCAATCCACGTTAAGTTCCAAGCTCTCTGTACTGGTTTTGGTTTTGATGTTATTCTCGATGTGGATCTCTTGGCACTATCCGGCAGTGTCATGCATGCCTGGAATTTGTCAGCTGGTGGTATATGTATCTGGGCTCGTGCATGCATGCCTACGTGGCTCATTTCAGTAGGTTAGTATGATGGAACTTTTGCCCTCAACCTTTACGCATACGCATTCTGTATATATGGAGTAATTCTATACAAATAAAAAAAAAAGTCACGTAGAAAATGAATATAGAATGATGAGACAATTGCTCTCAATTGATTGGATAATAATGAATATATATATATTATTATAAAATAAATTCTTGCGCTTGGTGAACCCTATACTTTGGTGAAGTTTTTATTTTCGTGAAAAAAATGGCACACAATAAGAAGTTTGTATAGTTTATATTTAAGGGTAATTATGTAAAATTCTCATCCAAACTGTTTTTTCAAATTTTGTAACTATCCATTATTAAATTAATGATAAAAAGAATTAGGTATAGTGTAGCACATGCACATTTTTTTTGTACAAGATTTTGTACAAAAATTGTGGAAGAATATTTTTTTATTTTTTTTATTTTGAAAGCAAAAGACTCATTGAAGTGGTTTATATTTTTTTGAAATATACCACTGTCATATTATTCTGGTCAAAAATTTCATATGAAAAATTCTGTAATTAAGAAGATAAATTTTCCAGTTTATATGACCAAGATTACAACAATCATACATTTAGCCAGCTGTTCAATCTTGAAGTCGATCTGTTCGTCGCCTAAATAATTTGCTCAACAAGACGATGGCTACTCTGTATAATGTAGTATTTCAGTTCTTGGCAAGGTTGGTTTAGGAGAGATGCTACTGACACCTATGTTTCAACGCATCCAACGTGGAACCTAAAGCCAGAAATTATCGGACTTGGGTATATTCCAGCTCATTCTTTTTGTAAAAAATGCAAAAATTCACAGTTTTATCCATTCTAACGGTATCATCATCGAGAGTTACGTGATCTACGAAGATTGTACTTGCAAATAACATTTTCCTACGTTTTCACGCCATTAGCTGAATCTTTCTACATTAATGCATCATACATAATTAGGCTTTCTAATTTTGAAAAAAACGAGCTTTCTAATTTTGAAGCAAACGACATTTTGAAGCTTGTACTTAAAATGGCCATTCATTTGCCATTCATGCAGAACCAGCTTCAATTTAAATAGTTTGATGGGTATGCTTATTTTAAGGCCCTGTTCGTCTAAGATATCAATACAAATATTATTGTATCCAAAACTTTGCTGACAAAAACATGTCTAGCTTTGCTGTGACAAAGTTTTTGTCGTGTTGTAGTTTAATGTTCACGAAAGAATGCTATAGTTTCAAGGACGAGCACCCCCAAAAGCTTTTGTTCGAAAAGTTCTTGTAATTATAAAATTTCCTTCCAGAAGGTTTTACTTTGAGCACAAAAATGGAAGTTTGAAATATTAATTTTTGTTAAGAAAAAAATATAAAAAAAATTAAATAATATGAAAGAATAATTTTATTTTATTTTTTATTATATTTTCTTTTTTTTTTATTTTTTCAACTAAAAATTCGAGTTTCAAACTAAGTATAAAAGTCTAAGACTATGAGCATTTACAATTTAAATTTCTTTAATTCCAAACATCGGTGCCTATAACACTGCAATTGATCCATCCCCAACCCACCCCCACCCCTCTCTCTCTCTCTCTCTCTCATATTAATTTTTATAATTAATCTTGTGGTGTAAGCCAGGGTTTTCTTGAGAATTGGAGGCCTCTGTAGCATTAGAAACTTTCGTCTCTTTACTTTCCTAACGTGTTGAAGAAGAATTGGTTCGTCTCCATTCTTGAAATGTAAACATAACAAAAGATTATAAAGTGTGTGATCTATGAAGGAGATTCAATCACGTCATTACGTTTCCACAAACGCATTCAATCACGTGTTAAATACATGCCGAGGCGTACTTGTATAAAAGAGATCATATGATAATAATCCTAATGGTATTACTGTACATTTATCTCAATCTCAGAAAAAACTCGAACACCATTCCCATCTTCTGCATTAACAACCATTTCTTCTTATAAATCCAAGAAAATGTCCTTTCTTTCATCCGAAGTGATATTACTAGCTAGAAGAAAAGTTGGAGATGACTACTAATGGATGGGTTAAGTTAGGTCCTAAAACGTAAAAGGCAACAATGTTTTTCATGGAATTACGCGTAAAGAGAGAGTCCTTTAGCCTTGAGCCTTGAGCCTCAAGCTTCTTCTAGTTATCCAATCCATTCCTTGAGAGAAAAGGTAGTTATTTCTGTTTGTCAACAAAGGTGTAAAAAAAGATATATACATACACATCCACAATAAAAAAGTGATGACAAAGAAAACATGCTGTCAACCATGGAACATGCGAATCTTACGATAATGAATAAAATGTTAAAATTATAACCCTTGAGATGATTTGTGATGACAGCCTTTCAAAAGAAAATTTTGACAAAGGAACATCAGAGAATATTAACTGGGTCCCATGCATCTAGCTAGCTTTTGCTGCTGGTTTTTCAAGATCGATCTCAGAGGATAAACAACATTACTGCAGCATTTATTCTAGAAACCAAGTGGAACCCATATGGATATATATATATATATATATATGTATATAATGATTGTTTGTTTTAATCATGTAATGTTAATACATACAAAGTCCACTGTATATACGAAAGTGAATGGTGAGATTCGTACGTGGCTAAGGGCCCAATGTTCCCATGAAGAAGCCATAACTTATGGAGGCTAATTGAGCAAATGGACACTCGAAAGGAGGAAGAAATTATTGGTTCCAAAGAGAGGAATATCAAGCCGTTACTCTTTCTCCAACATCACTACTCACACCTAACCCAAAATCCCCTCCTAGGAAAAGTAGTACCCCCTAACCCTAGAAATCAACAATCATTGTACATTTCTTCCTTGGCAAGCATGGTCATAATTAAATGGAGGAACAATCAATACGTCACACGCCAATGATGCATACCCTAATTGGTAGGATACATCGCATCAAATACACTCATCGGAACCTTGATAAAGATCTTTTAAGTAGTATTTTAATGTGATTTAGTTAAAATCAATGGTTTGAAAATAGAATGTGATTAGATTAGGGGATGGATATTTTGTAAGACACTGCTATATATGTAATTGGGTTAATGCATGAACCAACACTTTCAGGAGCCTAGGAACCTATGGGGAGGCACTGTTTTTTCTTGGGTGGTGGACTTGGTTAGTTAATCTAAGTTTTCTTGAACAAATCTCAGATTTTAATGCAATGTTTGTTTGTCTGTGTTTTTTTTTTTTTTTTCTTTTCCATTTTCTGGTGGTTTTCACAATTCACATAATTATAGTAAAGTCAGTTAATCATAATGATATTTTGGTAGTACTGAAGCAAAGTCAGATAATTATATAGTTTCAATTCCAACATATTAAGCTATGAATTTTTGAATTAGCCTTTACGCTTCGTTTGAAACCCGAATTTTTTGTTGAAAAAGTAAAAGAAAAGGAAAACGTAATGAAAAAGAAAACAAAATTACTCTTTCATTTTGTTATATTTTTCTTTACCTTTATATTTTTCACCGAAAATTCAAATTTCAAACAGAACATTAATAAGTCCACTTTCATAATAAATATACACACACATACATACATACATAATGCATCCATCAATCTTGTATCTCCTTTATTTGCTTAAATTAATTCCTTTTCCAGCTACACTTGGGTTACCAATTAATGATTGCTATGCTAGCAAACTTCGTACCCCTTCGACATATGTTTCACCAGCACTTCATTCTTCTTGCAATTAGTGTATTTAATTCCTTTTGCGTACCCTTGCCACGCGTATATACATACAAATATATATATATATATATATATGGTTACGTACACCGAGTTAGCCTCGTAGATAGATGACTACCATTGATTTTCACGGAGTAATATATCTACACTTGGCCTACACACCCATTTCCTCTTGAGGACTCACAATTTCACCTTTTGCATTTGAACTTAATTACACACTTGAGGCTTTACTACGAAAACTATATCTACTCCTTAACATTAGAGTAGAAACTATTTATACTCTTTTTGGTAATCTTTGTAAACAAGCTTGAATGATCAGAATATAACTTCAAACCCACTTCACCATTTCTGATTGATTCATTTTGCTTGCTGGCATAGCATTGATACAATAGCTTGACTTATTTATGATATCACTTTATTTACCACGTGATAAAGGCTTTTAATGGATGGAGAGTGACAAAAGATATCGAGCTATTTGGCTATATTTTATAGACCCTTTTCTCAACTACTTTAGGCAAGAATCCAAGCAACCCAAATCATTTGGCCAAATTACAAATTTTAAGACAAAGCCAGCATAGGCCACAGTTAAGTGAAGGTGGTGAAAAGCTCCCATGCTAATGATATGGGGTAAAATCTTATTTGGATATTTTGTTTTCGCCACCCAAGTAAACCAAGCTCAAGGTGCACGATTTTACTAAGGATATATTGGAATAATGGCTTGTATTATATATGTATATATGTATACGGATGTGTCTATGGGTGTGTGTGTTGTGTGTATATGATGAGAGTGGTGGTGAAACATAGTGCCACGGTGGTTTAAGGATACATTGGTGGGTTATGTGAGAGTGTTTTGGAGAGAGAGAGAGAGAGAGAGAGAGAGAGATGATTGTGTTTCACTTGAAACTACAAGCACAAAATTGACACAAGGGGAAATTACAGGCCGTTAGTATAATTAACTATTGTTTAACATTTGTCTCCGGAAATCCACTGTCGAAAGGTCCGACAATTAATTTTTCTTCTTCTCCAAGCAAGATGTGAAAGTGATTTAAGATTCTACCCCCTATTAATGTGATTAACTTTCTCTCACAAGTTTTGGCCTTGCTTTGTGCTTCATTAATGCCACATAAGGCAGAAAACTTCTTAGATTATGGCTAAAACGCACCATTAATTGAATAGGCTGCAGACACGTCACGCTCGGTCTAGAACTGTAGGGGTAATTTTGACTTTTTAAAATTATGTGAGATCTTATTTGGTTCTTCTGTGGCATTCCAAAACAACTGAGAATTCGAGCTCCATTATTTCCATCTCTTCTGCTGACTCTACTGGGCCCATTCATGTCATAATCTACTATACATGAGCCTAATTATTATCATTAGATGATTACATGTTGTGACAAAAATACTTTTTGTCCCCATTTTCATTATTATTGCATTGCCAACAATGCTATACAAAATTCACAAAATTCATTTGGATATGTTTACCATTATAACGATGACTCGGATGTCATTCGTCATTAGTAGGCCTCCAATCAAAGCTAATGTCGTGCCCTACGGCTGCGTCATTGCAAAATTATTCGCCTATGATCGAGATCGGACAGACAGGGCTTTTGCAGCTGCATGATTAGCATTCTATATCAAGCTGTTTCACTTGATTTCTTTGAGTTGTCCAATCTTAAGACTAGATCAAATGGATGGATGAGCATCTTGTCAAAGAGAAAGGCATACTCTAAGATTGGACCTACCAATAATCAATGACCATGGAGATGCAATAAAGGTTTAGTTACAGATAATAGTCATCAAATCTAGAAAGTTAATCTGGGTGACGTAGGTTGTCTTTTTAATGTAAAACACTAGATAGGTTGTCTTTTTTAATCTAAAACACTAGTAAAGCTTCTTGCTTACTATTTTCTCACAGTATAGGTTTAATTATGGATGGTAGAAATACGAGACCTAGTAGACTAATTCATATTACAAGAAAAACTATTCCTCATTATTTCCTCTCTTTCCAGAGCAAGAAACTCATGAACATTTAATTCTTCACAATTGTTGGATGTTTGGAATTTATTTTTTAGCCTAACCATCTGATCACCCACAAGAGGATATGAAAGTTGTATAAATAACTAATGTTTTTTAATTATGAAGTAAAAGGAGTATTTTGGACAAATATATTATTTGGATTCTACTCATTAAATGCATAAGCTTTCTTCATTATAACACCCCTTCCCTGGCCCCTCCCAAAGGATTTCTTGTGACTTTGGTTTTTCTTGAAAGTTCCCACTGTACAATAAATAACAAGCATACACTGCTAGAATATACTAAGAAATTCTAACTGGGTAAGGTACTTATCGACCCATCTATATATACGTATAATACATATGTACCTTTCTTCTCCCACATATATAATATTTCAGCTCCCAATCTTAGAATTCAAAGTTCCCTCAAAAAAAAAAAAAAAAAATCTTAGAATTCAAACCTTCTTTGTAGACGACCTAAGTTCCATCTCCCACCAATCCATAACTGAAATTTGCTTTGGAATCACAAACTCATAAAGTTGATTTACCTTTGCCAACCAACCAACCCTTTCCCCCTCCAGAATGGGTCTAAGAGACATTGGAGCATCACTGCCACCAGGGTTTAGATTCTATCCTAGTGATGAGGAACTGGTCTGCCATTATCTCTACAAAAAGATTACAAATGAAGAAGTTCTAAAGGGCACTCTGGTGGAAATTGACCTGCATACATGTGAACCATGGCAGCTTCCTGGTAGGTCTCTTTTCCTCTGCTTTCCATGGCTGCTTCTTTTCTCTTTTGGAAACCTTTGCATGTCCCTATTATCCTCTACCATGATTTCAAGACGATTTCACAAACTTTTTTTTTTTTTTTTGGGTTTTGTCATCAAAATTTTTGAGATGTTTTCTTTTTTGTTATTCTCGGTAGATGAAGAACTTATTTTCCACCATGAATGAATTACAGACACTCCGGCTAGTCTGTACTTGGTTTTGTTAATGTTTCAGCAGGGGGAAGACATAAAGACACCGAAAAATATTTGGGTTCTTGTATAAGTAGACACACACGTTACCATGTTTATGACGTCTGTGGCGGACAAACATGTTGCAATAATGGCTTGAGAGAGAGAGAGAGAGAGACGGTGGGGAGGGGTGGTCGGTCCAGGTAGAAGGCGAGGCACATGGTGGACAAAACTATATCCTTAAACTGTTTCTTAATTTAAAAGCTTTCAAGTGATGGCTTCTCTTGGGTGAAATCCCCAAGTGGGAATGCTAACTTGTACAGGGTTATGATGCACAGAGTATATCTTCTACTGTTTCAAAACTGATATATATATATACAATAGTATTCTCTTATCTTCTGCTTTTGCCCTTTTCTTCTTAAAGCAGGAAGGGACTCAAAAAAGCATTCTTTTTTAAAGTGCTCGTGTCACACTTAAAAAAAAAGGAAAAAGAGAAAGAAAAGAGATGTTCTTGCTTCTTACGCTTCTGGAGTCCATGCATAAGTCCAGTGGGGAATTCATAATTAAGCTAGATCAGAAATGGAGCTAAGGATGTAAAAAAGGAATTTTAGTAACTTTCTTCCTTCAAATTCACTTTAAATCCGTTCATTCTCGGAAGCCCTTATGTACAAAGTGGCTTTTGCAATACTTCAAATTCACTTTTAAAACAGTTTCATTTTGAGGAGGATGATTGTTATGGCTCCTTCAAGGGCTGGTATATGCTTTTGTGCCATGCAGCCCCAGCAACAAAGGGGAATGTTGTCAAAAGTTACAAAAATTTCTAGTCTTGGAGAGACATGTATTAATAGGAAAAAAAAAAAAAGGATGTATTGATTTTTTGCCTTCTTTTTTTGGTATTTCTAAGAATATATGGAAACGTATTATCTGCTATATGGAGAGGGACTGAAAAGCCGAACCTCGACAATTCAACTACTAGGGTTTTAAACACTCGTCTAGTACCCCTCACACTAGTGTACAATGATGGTGGCACGTATGCAAGTTTAATGTCTAGTTTCCAAGTTATCTCAAACAAAATTATGGAGATGAGGATGTTGCTGCTTCTTCTTCATCCTCTTTTCATTGTTTTAGACAAGGGAGAAGGAGCTAGGAGGGGTACAACTTTTGATTAATATTTCTCTTGTAACCTTTGGATAGGTTATGGGATGTGTTCTCTTCTAACCTCTAGTATTTTATTTTTATATCTTTGTGAGAATATCTTTAGGCAAATATATATTTGGATAACAGGTGGGAATAGTGAGAATCTCGTTACCACGATTTGTAGTTTTACAGATTTGATACCTTCAAATATATGGTGCTAAAGAGTATTTTTAAGGATTTGGATTCTCTCCATTCCAATTCATAGAATGGAGATCTTCATTCTATTGATTGAGGTGTTGACACGTCATCTAACATAAAAATAAAAGATTCAGATGAATTGACTTAAAATTTATTTAAAAATAAATAATTTTATAATTATATATAAGGAAA
The DNA here is from genome assembly GCA_033060915.1 of Euryodendron excelsum. NCBI lineage: Eukaryota > Viridiplantae > Streptophyta > Magnoliopsida > Ericales > Pentaphylacaceae > Euryodendron > Euryodendron excelsum. The sequence continues at coordinate 6,023,982 of CM065380.1, read as the reverse complement.
TAAATTTTAACACAAAACGACGTAGTTTTAGTAAGACGTGTGATAAAATTACATTTAGGTCATTGATTATGGAATGGAGATCTCCATTCTAATTCATGAAATGAAAAGAATCCAAATCCTATTTTTAAAGCCATTAAATTAGTTCTTCTTCAACATTTCCAAATTAAGGTGTGTCATCTAAACACATTTTGGCATTCTTAAACACTGACGGTGAGAGATAGGATTCCTAGCTAATGTAACTTCATATTCATACTACTTAGGAGAGAGAGAGAGAGAGAGAGAGAGAGAGAGAGAGAGAGAGGTGAGATGTAACTTTTCCCAAGGGATTAAAGGTGGTTCAATTTGTGTGTAATGTTATCCACTTCACTCCTCTCAATTCAAATTACTTTCTCATCCTTAATAACGTGTGCTAGTATTTGGAAGTCGTCAAAAGGAAAACGTATTGAACATTTCTACTTTTAGATTGGGGTGAAAAAAAAAATGGTGACTAGACAAGATTGAGAATCTTTTTAATCAGTAGATCTAGGCGAGGAAATAAGGTGACAGAGACTTTTTCGACCATTTAAGTTGGAAGTTGCACGCAACCTTCACATGAGCTGTCTTAAAAACCTAGAGTGAGCATAATGAAAATTCAATTCTTACAAAAAAAAAAAATTATATATATAGCTTTTTTGTAATAAAAATCATCTTGATGACTCTTAATTATTTATTTTAAATTTAAAGGTCACAACTCAATGTTACATCATTCTATAGCATGCAATATTTGTAATTCTTTTTATTATGTTTGTATAGAATTGCTCTCAGCGTAATCTCGCTAGCATCAATATTACTTGTGCCAAGCTTTTTAAAAATGAGCTATATCGAAGGATTTCACCCATGTCCGCAAATGTTAAGTTTATTTTACTGTACTTGTAAGCCCTTTGCTCTTTGGATTATAGCATTCTTGTACCTAACTGCCAAAACCATCCATGTGTTTATGTTCTTGGAGAGGTGGCAAAGCTCAATTCAAAAGAGTGGTTCTTCTTCAGCTTTCGGGACCGCAAGTATGCCACAGGGTTTCGAGCCAACCGAGCCACAACCTCTGGATACTGGAAAGCCACCGGGAAGGATCGTACGGTGCATGATCCGAGGAGTCATGCGATCGTGGGGATGAGAAAGACGCTAGTATTCTACCAAAACAGAGCTCCTAATGGGATCAAAACTGGCTGGATCATGCATGAATTTCGCCTCGAGAGCCCGCACATGCCTCCCAAGGTTTGTTCTTACTGCTCTTTCACCTTTCTACCTTATGGTTGCAATTTTTTGGAAGAGAGAGAGAGAGAGTAGTGACGCGAGAAGAATAAAAAATATTCAGGTGCAAGAACAATAGAAAAGCACGTAGAAACTAGACAACATCCAAAGTATCTCTTTGAGAGAGAGAGAGAGAGTAGTGACACAACAAGAAAGAAAATATTCAGTTAACAAACTTGTTGTGACTTTGTCACTACTCTCTTTCTCTCTCTCTCTCTCTCTCTCTCTCTCTCTCGCCAATGTAAAATCCTTATACCAACTTTTCTGCCCTTGGGTAGCTTTTAATTATTTGGCTTTGATGACAAGGCACTCCAAAATTTGGCAACCATATCCAGCAGCCACGAAAATGGGTATGCTTGTCAATTACAAATACCATTGGTTATCAAAAAATTTCCACTAACCCAGGATTCATATTTTTCTTTTCCTCCTCTTTGCCTTTCAACAACATTTTTTTTTTTTTTTTTTTGGTGTGAGATTAGTAGAAGCTAGGTTACAGACTTCATTTTCAATTCTATAGGTTTTCTCGGGTTTGTGTCGTCGCTATTATATGGCTAACAGTTTCATATTCATTGACAGGAGGACTGGGTTTTATGTAGAGTATTTCACAAAAGCAAAGCAGAGAATGTGTTTGACATTACCACTTCTCCTCCTGCAGACCAAATCTTGCCTGTTGGGCATTACCAAACTTTCACCTCTTTCTCCCAAAGCCCACCCTATCAAAACCAGAACCCTAGCCCTCTACTCAACTCACCGGCATCAAACCCTAATTTTCTTCAGTTATCTCAGAAGATAGAGAACAATCCCGACAGTGAAATTAACACTAAGCCTGAGGATGATCAGTACCGGTTCTTATTCGATTTGAGCTTTGAAGAAAGCAGCTTGGGGGATGGAGGAGGAGTTCCTCCAAATATAGGGGAAATGAGATTTGATGATGACAACAGTTTAGTTTTCATCTGATGAATTAAAGTTGATTATCAGAAATCAGAAAAAAGCCCTATTTTGTTGATATGTGATGAAGGTTTGGTGTTTGGTTTTGAGGTACAAGTCATGTTTATTGGATCTTTAGAAGAATTATTTAGTTATTGGTAGGTATTAGTCAGTGTTTGTAACTTTTTATATTACATTGCCCAATTATTGGATAGTGGTAGGCATTATTAGTCAGTGTTGGGAATTTTAATTGTATATTACGTACATCGCCTTTAATTTACTAATGTTGTAATTACATTATTTTCTCCTTTTTTCTTTTTTCATTTTTTCTCTTTTTCGTAATATTATATTTGGATCTTGAATTTGTAAAGGGAAAGGAAATTGAATATGGATAAGTAATTTTATTTCTTATACATTTTTTTATGATGTAATCATGTACAATTAAAATGTATTTTCTCAACAAATACCCACTGATTTTCTTCTCATTTTCTAAACCCAGCCAAATAAAATAATGAAAATATAGCTTCTTAAAAGTATTTCCTTTTCCTATCTTTTCCCTTTATTATTTCCTTTCCATGTACAAAAGTTCAAAATCCAAACAATATCGTAAAAATTATTAGCCAGATACGATCTTTCAAGCAGCTATACAGGCAGATTTTTCGGATTTCCTCCGTGGGCAAAGCATCAAGAGAGGAAACTTCGTGGGTACAGCTTCTAATTTGGAATTTTCCCACACTACTACATCGTTTACACAGTATATATCCTTGCGAGAAAATGGTAAGAGATGCTTTTGCTTTGTTTCTTGTTATGTTTTGTGAGATTGCGGGATGACACATCATCATCATCATCTGGACAAGTCTATTTCTTGGTTCAAAGAGAGATAAAATATATCAATCTTCTTGTTGTCTATGTTTTGCTTGATTCATTGGAGCGGAAATTGTTGATGGACGGATTTGGGTCTGATTATCTTGATGGACGGATTTGGGTGGCGGGTTTGGAATTTAATTTTAGGCTTATGAGAATTATTTCTAGCGTAAGCTTGATTTGGCCAATATGATATAACGATGACATTATAGTTATTACATGATATTATGATAAGTGTTTTGCTTTTAAGTGAAAGACAATTTTTAGTCACATAATTCTATGCATAAATTTTATAATTGTATAACATTACTTTCAAAATCAAGAATTACTAAAATTATCGTTCAATTACAAAGTTATATCGCCGTTACATTAGTATATTACAAGAATTTGTATAGAAATTATAATAGAATAACATTGCTCAATCAGAAAAATAAATTCAGTTCGTTCAAGCCTCATCGGCCTGGTCTCCAGATTTTCAAGTTTCAAGTTTCAACCTAGGAGAACGATGTGCATGATTTACTAGGGTTAACATTTATGTGGGGCTCGTAAAGAAAAAGGGAGACCCTATCACAGTATGCTCGCTTAATATAATTTTTTCAATTTTTTTAGACTTTTAAACAAAAAAAAGATAAATTTTTTAAAAATTTTTACTTTTAACAAGATGAGGAAAAAAACAAACAAAAAAAGACAAAAAAAAAAACTTTAAAACCTTGATTTCTTTATTTTTATATGTACAAAAAATAAAGTCCAAAAGACCTTTAAAAAAAGTCCAACCGCCTCACCCTTTTTAATAGTACTGGTAGGCGCCTAACATTTTCTTCTCTATAATCTCTTTTTCAGTTATGGGCCCAGTCCCATTGATATTCAGTCATACAGCAGATATACAAAATGAGTTGTGCTTCCCCCTTCTGTTTAGACTATCGTAGGCCTCTTTAAAATCATTTATAAGATTTTGCTAGAATTAGCTGCTCTTGTTGAACAGACGGCGATTGATGCTATTTTCTAAATAATTCATAGGAGAGCTAATAGAATATTGAAGCTAATAGAATATTGAATTAAAAAAATGTTTGTAACCTATTATTGGGTATAACATTAACATAAATGGCTATATTTACAGTCTTTTTTTATCACATTAATGGACGCCACTTGTATGTAAGAAATGTTGTAGATACAACCATAACAGTCACAGATATAATCTCTTCCCATACTGGTTTTACAATAATTTGTCCTTGAGTCTATATGCCTCCTCATAAGATTTGCTTCTGCAGTTGTGACAGATTTTGAAGTGCCATCAGGACTTTTGAAGATAGGATTGAGAATCTTCCATGCATGCTTGGTGTGTTCTTGAGAATTTTCATAATCCAGTGGAGGAAAATCATCACAATGAAACATGAAATGATTCAGCTTTGTAGAGTTGGTTTCTGCCGAGGATAGATACATAATAATCAAAATTTTCAGATGATTCGCCATGTATAGCCTTTTAAATTGTGAATTTAATAATGCTTTATTCCAAGTTTTTCTAGTCCTACTAGAAATGAGTGCAACATTTTCATCTGCCCCAACATGATGGTGCAAGAATTGCGGTTGATATTGAAAACCTAAAACAAAAAAAGTGCAGCAGATGAACGGAAAATACATGGAAGAGCATTAGGAAACTTCATCAACAATTTGCTTGAGGAAGAAGCTAGGTTCCTAAAAAAGCAAAACCCAATCACAAGATCAGCATCGATGAGATTGAATCACTATCAGTTACGCTGAAGATAAGATTCTTTTGCCATCCAATGCTTGAAAGTACTATCAACTAAGCTCCAATTACATCTCAATACTTGAAGTAAAAGCTCTAAGTATATTATCAGCTCCTTCTGCCACATTGTAGATTAGAGTTTACTAACTTACTAGCTTTTCCTCCCCTTATACTGCCTTCTCAAAAAAAATATAAATAAACAAAAGCTCCATCTATGAAATGGCCCCATTTGAATAAGGGCTACTCCAAAGCTACCAAAAGGGGGTTCATCAACTGGATTTAAATTTCGCTATTCTCTCAATAGTCGCATGTTTGAATTCAGTTATAGTAGTAGTTGCGTGAACCAAATACTGTTGAGAAAGGATTGAATGTTATTTGTATTTTGGTGAAGCTGTGGTGACAGGCTCACCATTTTTGGATCAGTAACTATAGCTTAAACGTAACATTTTATAGTGGATAAAAACGCTTATGAGAGTTACTACGCTGGTCGTCCCTTCTCACCTTTTAACCAGCCAATAAAAAAAATAAAAAAAAGAGGGGCGACTCGATGAACAATGTTTTAGTAGTAAAAGAGTATTAACTATTGTTATTAAGATGTAAGAATTACAATCTAGGACCCACTAAATACAAGGAGAATGAAAATTATAACAGAAGTAATTCGTGGAAAACGTATGTGCTACCTACCTATTCGGATTTTTTTTTCTTTTGCACTTAAAGGCTGTTAAAATTGGCTTGGGTATTCATTATTCATGCATTCTCTTGATATCTAGAATCTTTTGTAAGCTACTTACTTCAAACAATAGTTGTGCTACAAAATCAAAGAAAAATTTCAGGAACGGTTTTGTCCAAGAAAATAGAAAATAAGTTTTAAAAGTAATATTTTTAACTCCACATGTAGTTCTCTACCTTGGAGAAAATAATTTTAATTATTTTGGAGTTTTAGTGTTGCCAGTTAACTAATAAAAATATAAATAATACGAACATGTTTAACAAAAATACTACTAAAAAGTTATTTGTGAGTTTTTGAAAATTTAAGTTCGTTAAAGATTAAAGTGCTGCCACTATTATGGTTGTTTGATTGCATTACATGCTTTGTAATTTTTTATATCGGTTATGTTTTTTTTCCCTAAGAGAGTGCGAAACGGTAATAGGATTCCATTTATTGTTCATCCACTTATTTTGTTTGAGCTTTGGAGATTTGTTTTGAGAATAATTTTTGAAATATTAAAAGTAGATATGTGCAATTAAAACACAAAAACATGCGACAAATATTTTTTTTCTTTTTCGATTTCAAAATTTTTAAGAATAACAATAAAAAAGAAACAAAACAGGAAACAACAGGCATGTCTTGAAATTTAGTAACTCGAGACACAAAAAAACAAAAATGAAAATTACAAAAATCATACTTCTTCCACACTTGGCAAAACTCTAACTTTGGCAAAAGCTAAAGGAGTTCAATCTTGCCCAATAAGGCACTCAATTGTTGCCATTCAGTAAAAAATGAAAACTAAATAGAAAAAAAGGAAAAAAAAAAGGAAAATATGAATCCGTTGTTTGGTTCCTACGAAGAGAAGTAAAATAATTCAAAGAATGACAAAAAAAAATTTTGCTACTCACTTTTCTTTATTTTGTTTCTTATTTGCTTTTTTAATAATCACTTTTCTATTTTTTTATTTTTCTTTAAATTTGAAAAATATATATTTTCTAATTCAATTTTTTTACAAAACCGAAAATGGGACGTAACGGAACCGGTAACGTCGTCCCATTCAAAGGAAACGTCAAAAGCTGTTTTTCACTTTCCTTGTATAGGTCCAAAGAAGTAATAGTTAGTTAGGGTTTTATCGTACGAAGCTTCTGAAAACGTTTTGCCCACTTCAACAGAAATTCTTGCACACGCACCTCCAATCAAGAACACGCGAGAGGACCCATCACTCCTTTTAATCTTTTCTTGGGTATGTTTTCTCAGATCTTTTGTTCTTCATATTTTTTGTGGGTTACTGTAACTATTTGATGCTGATATGTCAGTAAAATTTGCGTTTATGCAGTGTTTTCTTACGTTCAAATATTTAATTGAGACGAACCTCCTCCCTACCCATTTCTTTTTATGCCTAAACAGGAACTGGGTGTGAAGTATTTTCAATGTAAGTGATGTTATCGTTGCTAAATCTGGAATTGGGTGTCCCCACGGCCGGAAGGCTTCGATAAAATTTAGGAAATTCTTTGAAAGAATGGCTGTTTCACTATACCTTGTGAATTTTATGTGAGCAGCTTTTTGTTGAGATGCGATTTTGTGAAGGGTCACAATTTCATGATTATATTTACGAAGTGAGTGACAATTGGGTTAAAAGTGAATCTGAGGCCTTTGTGTCAGTTTGGTATATGTGTTTAGAGAATTGCTAGAGTTTTGGACTTCATTTATTTTTCCAAGTATTATGTAAATGAAGGATAGAGGGTATTATTAAACTGTTACCATATTTGTGTTTCCTTCTACATTTATTGACTTGATGGCATGCTTTTCAATTGCGAGTAAAGTTCATCACACTAATGTTTCAGTTATAGAATGTGGTGATTGCAAGATTGATAGTCACTTTTTTTGTTCCTTCTTTCATTCTTGGTATAAGTTATGAGAAGAGCCTATGTTGTTGAAGTTATTGTGTGGATACCTGAGATTTAGGTATCTACCTACAAGCTTTTTACTGTGTCCTTTGTTGGATACCCAATGAGACAGGAGGAAAAGAAAGAATGGTTTGGAACCTTACACTATGATTGGCAATTGAATGGTTGCGGTACTGGTACCTGTTCCATGGTTACTCCCAACCCGCTCCCAAATGGGAGGAAGAAAGGAAAAGGAAAAAAAAAAAAAAGAAGAGGTGTTGGTGCATGGTTTTTTAATTTCATATGCTTTTCGCTATGCATATTATTCCTCACCAAAACAACTAAGGTTGGTTTCAATGTTATCTTCTGTAACCTGGGGAATGCGAAAGTCCTATTTGTGGACTAGGGAAAAGAAAAAAAAGTCTGCCCCCCCGGGTGTTGGGTTTATTGGTGTGGTTGAGAGGGTTACTCAGATAGAAAGAGAGTGTTGTACTTTACCTGATGGTAGCATTTGAAGGCATAAAATTTTTGTGAAATGTCTAGTACAATTTGTGTGCAAGCATCTCCAATATGTTGGAAACTTTCTTCTTCTTCTTCTTCTTCTTCTTCTTCTTCTTCTTTTTCTTCTTCTTCTTTTATTTTTTTATACAGATTGGGTGTGGTAAATTTAAAAGAATGATAAATTTTCCTCACACAAGTATTCCTTGTACTATCCATATTTAAATGCTTTACATGACTGATGAATATATCTTGATGGTTTGGTGTTTCAGTTGTGCAACCTCTGTCAAGATGAGAAGCAGGTAACAGTTTCAAATTCAGCATTTGAAATGCATCACTGTTGAAGAACAGAACAGAAAAGAAGGATATGAAGAATTACGTTTTTGGTCTTCCCCAGCCAGCATTACAGGTCTCCAAAAACAGACATGAAAAAATCTTGTTACATTGCATTTGATATAAACCATCGGTACGTAGTTCTAGATTCCGCAAGTCATAACATTCTGAGTGAAACTTAACAACATGTTCAGGCATACGTCATGTTTAATTTTGACTATGTAGGTTTATGTTATGTTCAGGTAGATACTGCTCTTTTGTAGTTAAACATTTTGAAATCCATCTCTTTTCCTTCCTCTCATGTTGTAGATAAACTTTTCAAAGTATAAGATTTTTAGAAGTGTCATGATAAGGAGGAGGGACGCAGGATAACGCTGGGCCACCGTTGTTCATATTACTGTTGTGAGAAAGAGGTACTTTTCTACTTCAGTATCTTCTTAATATTCTAAACTCAGATTGTTTCATTTCCAATTTCAGAGAGTGAAATTATGACTCCTTTGTTTTGGCGTGTACTTAATGTTTCTCTTTGTTCAGTCCTAATGGGAACAGAACGCATAAGGACAGTTGTTAAAAATGGCAAAGGGGTCAACCTCTCAGTTCCACCTGGTTTTGTGTCACTTACATCCTTCACACTAAAGAGGGTAGAAAATAGTGAAGAAACATGTAGCTCCATGGCCTTGTGGAGTGAATCTGAACCAGAAACAGTGCAGATGGACTTTACTTGCAGTATAAATGACATTGCAAAGCTTAAGAGGTCTCTCAGGCATAAACCGTGGATACTTTATGACGAATACACTCACAACCCTGAGGAATCTGATTCTGAACAGCTTGATATGGTCATCTTTTCTCTCTGTAATCTTTTCATTCATTGGTTTTATATGCGGCATCATAAATTGATGCTGCAATATATTGGCTGCTAATATGTAGAAATTTATCTGAAATTATTTTATGTGCCGTAAAGGCTTAGTGAGTAAATTTAATCCAGTTAGAGGACATGGTAGGGGTGGCATGGAGTTCAACTAAACTGTTCTATTAGTATAAGCGGTTACATATGTTTTAGTATATTATAAAGAAAGCTGTTGCAAAGTTAAGAAAGTTAAATTAGTCATGAACCTATTTCTGGGTAATTGAAACAAAAGGATCAGGGAAGGTCAGATCAAGATGGTTTGGTCAGGTTCAGCAAAGGCATGTGTTGGGGTTGGGGTTTTGGGATGAGAGCTTCCTGTTGATTCTATGAGGTAAACAGCAGCCAATGGAGAATTACGTGGACACTATCTGGAAGACCTGGTGATCAGTGACTACCAGTACATGACACGGATAGTACAAAAGTGGTGGGAAAAAGAGGGAAAATGAAAAAAAAAAACATTTTTGGTGCATTATTCTTTCACATCTCATACTTTTTTCTGTTATACAACGAAATTGAATGCTGTGTTGTGCACTTAAATCCAAATACTTTTGCTGAAAGCTGAGGCCTTCTTCGTTTGCTTCTGTTCTTTCTCTTGTGAAATTGTATTGATTAACCTTGCTGGTTATGTATGTAGTCATGATGCCTCTGGAACGGGAAATTTTGGCAGTATTCTTCTGAAAACCGTGGGCCTCGGGCAGTGTTTTTCTGAAATCTGTGGGTGTATGGTTGTTTTTCTTTGAAATTTGTGGGCTTTTACAAATCTTGAACTCAAAAGGTCCCTTTCCAATTTAAACAGCATTTTATTGTAGAATATAATCATCTGGGATGGAGGCATCTAGAAAATAAGGGACCTTGCCATATTTCTTGTACATGGTCAATTTTAAAGTTTACTCGGAATGAGAAAATCATAGATTTCATAACATCATTTTTAGATGCCTGCAATTTTCCGTATGGCTCTATAAAAGATTATGAATTACTATGGTTAAATGCTATATAAAAGTAAATGGGGCAATGGGGCAATTCAAATTCGAGGGGCAGCAAAACTAGCTGTGTATGCTGGATTCATTTTAGGATCATAACTGACGTAGTGGGACTGAAAGTAGGCTGGTGCACCATGTTGTTGCATGTGGGTATGCTCAAGTATCATGGTGCATTATGAAGCTTATAGAATAAACCTGCTATTTTATTATGACACTTCCGGATTTATTTTTCCCTATCATGGAAAAATGGGCAATTTTTTTTTATTCTAGTCAGTATATGTATGCTGTAGGATCCACAAGCAGAGTGAGGTCTAACTGATATTCAACTCCTTCTGTAGAATCTCCGTTCAAAGACTTGGCTTCCCAAAGGGGTGATCCGTGGATGCCCAAGTTGTAATAATTGCCAGAAGGTTTGTAGTTATTTACTAAGTTGACTATTATTCCTTTTATAGAACTGCTGATTTTTAAGTAGCAACTTAAAACTTTTTTATTTTGAAGGAAATTCAAAAGCATTACCATATGAAACTTTCTTTTCTTGCTTTATGCTCATAATTGGTACTGAATTTTTGGACTTGTCAGAAAAGTAAATGTTGTGTAATGAAGTTTTGGAACAGGTCACAGCAAGGTGGCGTCCAGAAGAGGCATGCAAGACTGTACTGGAAGAGGCTCCTGTTTTCCACCCATCAGAAGAGGTGTTCTTTACAACTCCAATATAAGTTTATGCATTTTGTTTTTCTGCCTTGACTTTATGTTCCCATCATATTTTGTTCAGTTTGGAGCTTTGCCTGCCAGATATTACATATTTGTCTGTGTATGAGGTTCTTTAATCTTCTTGCAGGAATTTAAAGACACACTTAAGTATGTTGCAAGCATACGTCCACAAGCGGAGTCCTTTGGAATTTGCCGGATTGTTCCTCCTCCTTCCTGGCAACCACCATGCGTTCTTAAAGAAAAGAACATATGGGAATGTTCTAAGTTCAGTACCTATGTTCAAAGGATTAATGAACTTCAACCTCTGTATTCGAAGAAAAAACCTCAGGGAATTCATGGAAAGATGAAGGGAAAAAGGAGAAGAATTTTGGCAATGAGTTTGGAATGTGGATCAAGTGAAGGAGGTACCACAGATCCTGATGGAACTGGGAGCTATACTGAAGGCTTTGAGTTTGAACCTGGTCCAGAGTTCACACTGGAAACTTTCAAGAAATATGCTGATGATTTCAAAGGGCAGTATTTTTTCATGGAGGAGAAGGTTACAGATTTAGATGTTAATGCCCCTGTGTTTGAGAATCACTGGGAGCCCTCAGTGGAAAATGTTGAGGGAGAATACAGACGGATCGTTGAGAATCCAACTGAAGAGATAGAGGTCTGTTGAGGGAAAGCATGACAGGCCCATTGAGTGACCCTTTCTTTTAACTTTGTGTTTATTTGGCAGCTCACTTCATCATTCTGTTGTGATTTTTTAGGTGTTTTATGGTGCTGATCTGGAATCTAGAGTTTTTGGAAGTGGGTTTCCAGTGGTATCAAATTCATCAGAGATGTCCGAGTATCCCAAATATGAAGAATCTGGTTGGAACATGAACAATATCCCAAAATTGCCTGGTTCTCTTCTTGCTTTTGAGAGTAACAAGACTTCTGGCATTTTGTTCCCTCAACTCTTCGTAGGAATGTGCTTTTCGTCTCTTTGTTGGGTGAGATTCTGAAGCTTTTCACTGCCCAGGAATGAATTAACTTCTACATTCAATTGTTGCAGCTCTTGTCAATCCAATCTGATTATATTTAAGTTCGTTTTAGGTTTATTGACGTGTCTCTTTGCAGTATGTGGTTAAACAGAACATTTTGGTTCGTCCAGCTGTGTGGATGTAGCTTGATCATCAATTTGATTTAATTGTTTACTTTTGAGAAACAGAAAGTTGAAGAGCATCACTTGTATTCACTGTGTTACATGCATTTGGGTGCTCCTAAAGTATGGTACGGCATACCGGGAAGATGTTACTTTAAGTTTGAGGCAGCCTTGAAGAAGTACTTTCCTGACTTGTTAGTAGAAAATCCTGAATTGCTTCATAAAATGGTGAGTGATGACCTCCTTATTACACAACTGCATCATGTTATAGAAATGTTCCTGTTGCTCGAAAATTTAGATGGGATGCATATTGAGCAGTTCTTTTGGTCTATATTTTCACCATAAAACTGACCAAAGACAAGTGCACTCTGTTTAAGTTGGTATTATTAGACGAATATCTTCGCTATTTACTTATTTCCACATCAGAAAGGTAAAAGGTAAAATGGTAGTTTTAGATAAATCGAATCAGCAACATCATCTATTACTTTATCTAGTTATGCCCACTTCCTCTCTCTCTCTCTCTCTCTCTCTCTCTCTCCAATGTCTATTTAAGTGGGCTATAAGTTGCGTGACATACTTTTGAATCAAAGAAAACTAATAGGGTTTATCTTATCTATAGGATATTCCTAGCTCAATCATGATGTCTGGATTTATAAATTTTTCTGATAGAGATGATATTCACTCTATTCTGTACAAAGAGGATTAGTCACTTGCTAAACAATTTGAGAGGTTTAAATTGTCTGCCATCAGCTCTTCTACCTTATTATCACAACAAAGATCCTTTATGTAGAGTTTTCTCCCTTATACAGTATAGAATTTCCACCTTATCGACCACCTGTCAGTTGCAGTGTTATTTCCTTCCGCTCCACAAGGAGATGGGTATAGGGTTTTATGTTCCAAACTATGTTACCTAGACTATTCTAAATATGTGAAGTACCTGTGTCGGACGCTCGACGCTCGACACTCGATACTAGTTGGACATGTATCTAACAAGGATGTATAACTAATTGAGTTTACAATAAAACTAAGCATATGACTTCCATTTTATATATAAAATGCTATATTTTAGCTTGTAAATGCTATTTTACCTTAAAAAAACAAAAGAAGTATTTAAAAAATATGAAATCTATCCTTGTCCTAGTATCTTTGGACATGAGAATTAGATGAATTCAACACTTGGACACGTACCCGCACCTGACACTTGTACCTGAGTCCAGGTAACATAGGTTCCATATGGGATACAAGCACTTATCAAATTAATATAAAATAAATTTCCAACAAACAGGAATTATTTTCCTGACTGAAAATTTTGCTCTGATGAGCTTTAGCTTGCCCTAAAATAATAGTTTGGTCTGCATCATGAGTCATATCTTTCATCATTTTTCTGGTGATCAGATGGAGAACAACTGCAATACTTCTGCCAGTTAACAGTGTTGTGGCTATTTGAACTTCCAACTTCTGAGTTTTAAGGATCAGTAAGTTTTGAGTACATAGGAGAGATTTCAATCATGAGTGATGAATTCGGTGCCAAGCAGTTTTGTATATATATATATATATTTCATGGAAAAGTTTGTTGGCTTGATAATTGCCTCATTGCTCTGCTTCTCGTATTATTGGTAGACTTTATCATGTCCTCCTAATTTTCATGTCATCTCTTCCATTGTTCTAGTGGTGCTCTATTTTTTTTAAAACAATGGGCAGATGATATTGCCTCCACTTCTTCTAAATGGAACATTTAGGTTTCCTACAGCTGCAGTTGATTAACTGCGATACTCGTCTTTGATAAATTTAAGCTGCCAAATATAATAATTTTACATCGTAGGATAAGATCAGCACAAACAGAGTTCACCCCAATTCTTCTTCTTGTAACTAATTCTATCCCATTAATTGCTGCAACTTGACATGAATGCACTAGCGTCTGCCATTTTTTTAACTGCATAAACTTGGTAATGGTAATTTTCAACCAAGGAAATGGGTTTGAATGGAGCCAACTGGAAAACAGATCTGCCAGCCGACTCCAAGTAATTTGGGATTAAGAGTTGCTGATTTGAGTTGAGTTTTATGAACATGGTGATTTAGTGGGAATCTTTTATAAAAGAACAAATGTCATTAGGGATATTACTGCACATGGGGACCCATCCATGTCCACTAGAAATATGGTGGTGATTTTGAAGTTAAAAGTCTCATTTTCAGGCGTAGTTGTAAAGTTTAACAGTGATTGAGAATTGCAGAATTTACTTTTCCAAAGAAGAAGAATTTTTGAGCTGGTCATCTTTCCTACTGACAATTCTGACTAGTTTGTCCCTTATGCTCTGATTGGTTGATTTGATTTTTTGCTCTCTCATATTGATTAAGCTTCTTGGGATAGAGGTGAGAAAAATGGGAATCAGTGAACAAATAATTGTAGTTTAAATTTCAACGGTAACTTATTTTTTGTTCATATACGTGTGTATATTGATTATTTACAAGAATCTTCTATCAATTGGGTATTATTAAAGATGAGCTATGTCATGGATATAATAAATGCTTGGTACAGGTCATACAGCTCTCCCCCTCCATATTGAAGTCTGAGGGTATTCCTATCTATCGTTGTGTGCAATATCCTAGGGAGTTTGTCCTTGTATTCCCAGAAGCGTATCATTCAGGATTTGATTGTGGCTTCAATTGTACTGAAAAAGCCATGTTTGCTCCCTTTGACTGGTTACCTCATGGGCAGAATGCTGTGGAACTCTATGGCGATCAGGGTATGAAGACGTCAATCTCCCATGATAACCTGTTGCTTGGGGCAGCCATGGAAGCTGTGAGGGCACAGTGGGAACTCTCTTTAATGAGGAGGGACTCTGAAGATAATCTAAGATGGAAAGCTGTGTGTGGAAAGGATGGGATCTTGGCAAAAGCACTCAAGGTAAGCACTCCCTCTAGGTGCTGGTTGTGAATTCCACATTTCTACCTGTACATGTCATCCTAAGAATATTGAGGCAGGTACAAAATGGTGTGTTAAGACTTTAGAGTTGTTTTTTTCTTGCTGCTTTTGCATTTGGGATCTTTTACCACTGTTCTGCCTTTTCTCAATTTAAGTAAAAACAAATTTGCCTAATTTTGTGATTTTCATGCCAGCCGTCAATTTCTATGCTGAAATGCTTATCCATATGTCAGATTTAATGTTGAACTGAGTTCTTGAATTGTTTCTCTTTCTTGAGTAGTCACGTATTAAGGAGGAAGGCATAAGGAGGGAATATCTTTGCAATTCATCACAATCACAAAAGCTGGAAGTGGACTTTGACTCGACTGGTAAAAGGGAGTGCAGTATATGTCTCTATGATTTACACCTTTCTGCCACAGGTTGTCCATGTTCCCCAGACAGGTATTCTTGTCTAAAACATGCAAAGCAGCTCTGCTCCTGTTCTTGGAGTGCCAGATTTTTCCTATTCCGATATTCAGTCAGTGAGTTAAATGTCCTTGTTGAAGCTTTGGAAGGGAAATTAAGTGCAGTTTATAGATGGGCTAAAGAAAACCTTGGACTAGCCTTGCATTCCTATGTCCCCAGAGATAAGTTGCAAGTACCCGGACCTGTTGCAGATAGATTGCCTTTTACAGGAGTGAAGCAACAAGTATTCAAATCCCATATTGCAGCAATGACCAATGGCATTGGTAGGAATTCTATATCTGAGGTGTGTCCAGAAATGCAGGCACCACTTCTCCAAGCAACATCCTTGAGCAAAATAAAAGAGAGAGAAAACACAACAGCATCTACAGTTAGTTCAGCTGGTGCCATATTCAATACTCCCTCTGGACAGACGAAGAAGCTATCAGAAGTTTTACCTGATAATATGAACCTGTTGTACTCCTCAAAGTCTGAAGAAGCAATGTCAGATCTTGGCTCTCAGTTGAAGGAAAAGGGAAGCTTTCCTGTTGCCCATTCAAATTCTCAAGCTCGTCTCAGACAAGAAGCTACATCGCAGGTGCTTCCACACGGTTCGTCTAGTAAGCAAACTGTTTTGAAGAGGACTACTGCAAGTTTTGGGGAAGGTCCTTCAAGCAGTTTGGCTTCCGATAAACAAATAAGAGGAAAACCTTCTTACTGCCAAAATAATGTTATTCTTCTTATTAGTGATGATGAGGGCGAATAGCCATGAGTATACAGTACCGTGAATAGGACTTGATTTTAAGTTATTGCAGTTTCACTGCATATTGTCTCATCATACTCTACAATAGATTCATCTAAAGCTGAAGTTAGTGTTCTATTACTATATTTGCTGCTGTTGATTGTAGTATTCAGCATTTGATAGCCTGTTTCAGTAATTCCTCGAGGTTGTAAATTAAGACAGAATTTAAGTTGTTTGATGACATCAGTTATTTGAAGAAACTTGTATCTTTGTCTGACTATGCATGATGTCTAAACCTTAAGGACACATCCAGCTCGTTTTTTTGTTCTTCCTTCACACTTCAGGACTTAAAATGTAGTAATTTGTTTGTGATGATCTGTTTTTATTGGGCATCACTAATGCACATTTTAGAGCTCTTGTTGATGCAGATATCATGACTTGGAGGAAGTCCAGGAATAGTCATTCCAGTTTTGCTACATATTGGACACCCATGTTGAAGAGAGGATCAAAGAACGGTCTGTAAGTTATATATTACCACTCTTCAAAATCTTGGAATGGTTTAGGAGAGGAGCTCTCTTCTCTAGTTATTATCATTATCATTGTCATCATCAACATCTTTTAGGGGTCTTTTGTTCTCAGGCTCCCTCCCCTCCCTTTGTACTGCGTGTTTAAGACACAAGGTTCGCGTAAGTTTTTTTCTTTCATGCCATAGAAGTTCGCAATGTGTAATTGGCCTGAATCATTTTCACATATTGTTCAGCATGATTTATTGATCATTCTTTTGCTAGCATGCATCTTGATTAATTATACTTTAATCATTATCATGTAAACTTAGGAACATGTTTCATTTGCGTTGTTTTGCTCTACGACGTAGTTGGATAAATCCTATGGAGTGGATTAAGATCTGAAGTTTGTTGATGAGATACGTAGCTTATTGCTTGGTTCTCTAGTATGAATTGGGTTGTGTGCTTGTTGAACAGAAAAACTAGAAATGCACGTGAAACTCGAATATGACATGCTTGTATTAAACATCAAAATTGAGAGAGAGAGAGATGGTGTGCTACAAATGGTAGATTTGGAGAGATCGCAGTGGTTAATTAGTTGATAATCTAGCGTGGCCAAGGTTAAAGAAGTTGCATTAGCGCACAAGTTGGGCCAAGCTTGGACTTATTGATTAGCCATCGATTTTATTTGTGCTTCAGTGATTTTCTTCGCATTCTGTAATTCCTTCGAGATCATCTTATTTTGACAAAGTAGGGTAGTGGTGGACTGGTGCTCATGTGACAGTATGAGATTTCAAGCTCGATGCCCTCCTTCTCATGCACCCTTGTTGTCAATTATTATTTATGTAATACAGTTGGTTTACATGATTCATGTGGATTGTGGTCCCATACAAGTTTGAAACAGTAATTTTTTGCTTAGTAAAAAAGTGAGAAGGGATGACTAGATAGTATCAACTTTTATTGGGCGTGATTATAGGGTTCTTACTCGTTGCAAAATATTTTATTTGAGCCATAATTATGTTAAGAAGGTGAATTTATCATCACAACACTACTAAAAGTTAAGTAAGCAAATATGCAGTTCAGTCGGATCACAAAACTCAAGGGGTGTTAGCACATTTTGAATCCGTGTTCTCTTATAACCAAACTCGATGAGAATAACCAATTTGACACTAAGCTACCACTTTCAGTGGTGATTGAGGTAGTAGTTGGTAGAATGTTTGTACGCTCTATAGACCAAAAAAAAAAAAAAAAAGAGGAGGGGGGTAGATTTAAGCCAAAAAAATATTGGGTTCATACGTCTATAATTACGCGTGATATGAAAAGATCATTTTGAAAAACGTCCGTAAAGAAATGCTAAATTCCTTGTACTTTCTCAATATATTTTTGATTTTTTTTAACAATAATATACAGACATCTTATCTTGTAAGTAACTGTATAACCTTTTTATATTTTTTTTTGTGATCGGTGACCATTTACACATGAAATTTTCATTTTTTGTGTGAACGGTAATAGTTAAAAGTTTGGGGAAAAAAAAATTTAAACAGCTGTCGATGGACTATGGTGCTAGGTACCTTGTACAAAACTAGAATATATATATATATATACACAATTAGTATCGTAAAGTGACGTGAGTATACAATGACATCATCATCGCAAGTGTGAAGTGACATGACCTTTTGGGGTATTTAATATGCAGTTTATTTCAATGATCTATTTTTTTTAAATTAGGAAAAGAAAATTAATGTATGTTATATAATTATATTATTTTCCTTTTAAAATTTCCCATCTTGGTCGAATCGGAGGGGAGTTCCGTACGGTTGAAAAGTCCAATCTCACCGCTCTATGTGGACGGCAGTGGGTCCCGCGAAGCCCCAAAGAGCTCACAGCCCTCCTCGCAGAAATTATTCAGATGTTGGTCGTTTGGGTGGGAAATTTTGACAGGTGGGAATTTTGATTTGGACGTGACAACTTTCTGGGACGATTCACGCTCACCGAGACGGGATGGGACTGCACTATTGATGGTGCCGCGTGGCATCATTTTAAACTTATTTTGAGAATTTGGAGCACACAATTTTGAGGAAGTCGTTTCTCAAGGACACTTACCTCTACGTTGAATGTTCCAAAGATGGTCAAGCGAAAACGTTACGCGAAAACAGGTAATGTAGTTAAAAAATATAAAAGAAAATAAAAAGCAGAAAATGATTAAAATTTTTTAAAAAAATTATTAAAAAGCTTTTTAGAAAAAATTTAGTAAAAATTTACATACGAAATTTCGTAAATACTTACCGTCTGTTTGAAACTTAGAGGAGAGAAAGAAAAAATAATAAAAAATAAAAGAGAGAATTTTTAAATTAATCTCTTTACTTTTTCTTCATTTTCTTTACGAAATCAAACAAAAAAGAAAAATAAATAGTATTTTCTCTTTCTTCTCCCAAGTTTCAAATAAGCTCTTAGTTAAAGCTTAAAAAATATATATATATATATATATATAAAAAAGTTAATACGATGTAAAAAATGTATAAAAAAAAAAAAGATTTCCCGCTAGTACTGTCGGGCATTTGAAATCTTATTAATTTCTACATTTTTTTATGTGGACTATGGGGTGTTTGGATGCGATTTTTTTAACAGTTTATGATTTTTTTTAAAATTGTGTTTAGCTTTCTACTTAAAAAATTTACTTTTAAAACTAGTTTAAAATTTTAAAAAGCCATTTAAAAAAAATAACCTTTTACAATTAGCTTAAACTTATGACTTGTGATATTTTTAGCGGCAATATTACCCCTCTTAAATCGAAGCAAGTTACTCAAGCTTAATTAAAAATCGTGTTTGACTTGTGGAACGATCATTCAAAATTTACTCATTTAAATATATTTTATAACTTATTACCATTTTGAGCTTACATCAAACACGGGTTAATAAATTTATATGCAGTAAATAAACAAACCAAATTTGAAGGGTGTTTTGGCATAACTTATTTTTGTAGTTTATAGCTTATTTTTTAAATGATGTTTGGTTCGCTTCTTAAAAAGCAGGTTTAAAAATTCACTTAAAAAATATTCTTACCAAATCACTATTTTAAAAAACAGCTTATAGGTGTTACACATTTTTGTAAAAAGTCACTTAAAAAGATTATTTATAAAATAACTTATGGCTTATAACTTTTATGCTGCTCGTTTGCAGACTACCACAAGATGGGGTTTAGTAGAACTTAATTTTATTTTATGCTTAGGGGTGTTTGAATTGCTCTTTAAATAAAAAAAAAAACCATGAGTCATAAGTTTAAATTAGTTTTAAAAAGTTACTTTTTTAAATGACTTTTTTCAAGCTTAAACTTGTTCTAAAAAGTCACTTTTTTAACATAAAGTCAAACACAGCTTAAAAAAATTATAAGTTTAAGTCATAGCTTCCAAAAAAAGCCACATTCAAAGAAAAAAAATCTAGTGGTCAGATAGTACTGAGTATTTAATAGTAATTCTTATTAAATAATGAAACGTAGTGTCTGAATACATTAGTAATCTAAGTTAGTTGAGTAACGGAGATACTTTTAAAAAAAATACGTGACAAAATATGATAGGATGTTTTCTTAAAAGTGTTTTCACTACTCCACAAACTTAAATTATTAATATATACACACAACGTATCATAATTTAATAAAAATTACAACTAAAATGCCCAATTGTATCTGATTACTGGACTATTTTCTCACATCCAAATATCTCTAATATTGTGGAAAAGTGAATTTGCTCTCTCCATTTTTTGACTGGAAGAGTGAATTTGTTTTCCCCATTTTTGTTTTCGCGAGCAAAAGTTGGAGTGATTATCTTGGACAGTCACGCTACATTACCATAACGATGTAATATAATATTTTATTTAGTTTGTAAAATGTATATAATTATTAATATAATAAAAATTTAAAATTTAAAATATCACTATACATATAAAATAATACTATAATATTATAAAAAGTATCTCAGACATTACAAAAATAAATAGTCACAGTTGATAGGTTGTGATGGTTAGATTAGATAATTTTCTCATAGAACCGACATGAATGACAGGCATCCACGTGGGGCTTGCAAGGTTGGACTGCGTGGGTGGGGCCCAGTGTCAAATCAAACGTCCCGTCGGACTGACCGAAGAATGCGGGATTCTCGTTTTGCAATTGGTGCGTGTTCGTGTACAGAGAAATATATAGCTCATCCCCACGCCCCCCCGTTGGGAGTGTGAATCCACGAAATGTAACTACCAACTCAGGACGGGAGACGGTAAAATTTTTTTTACTTTAGGTGGTGGGCTCAGTTATTTTAGTCAATTAGTATCTCTAATGAATTCATTATGCTAAGTTTGGTATTTTTTTTTTTTCTGTCTCTTCTGTTTTTTCGTCAACCCAAAGTCATTTTGGTGTCAATGTATACCCTCAAAAAGGAAATTGATTTTTTATTAAAAGCTAAAAAAGACAAAAAAAAGAAGCTATTCTAAAAAAGATAAAAATCAAAAAAATCATACCAAACAAAAGACTTAAGCAGCATGGGCTTATTAATTGCCCAAGATTAGGGACTGAATTTACGCATTAAGTTAGCATCTTATATCGAAACGTTAAGATGTGTGTGTGTATGAGTATTTAATGGTTCTAATATGTCCATAAAAATTAAATAATTTTATAAGTTATACATGAATTGTTGTAAAAAAATAAAACAAAACAAAACAAAAGGCTTTGTTTAAAGATATTAATGTTTTATTGAATATAACAAACACTAGAAATCATGCATATACAATGGGTCTAATTGTAATTTGTACAAAAGGAGAGAGAAGATTTAAAATAACTACAGAAAATTAGAGATGAAAAAATATATTAAAAAATAAACAAGTGTGTGATCCTCATTCCGTTATATTTTTCATTCTATACATTGCATGACTTTTTATATAAAAAGCTTATTTTTTTAATTCTACACGTATAGCATTATTCTATATTTTATTATCTATATATCTGCTATCTTTTAATTTACCTGGGGTGTATGGTTGGCCCGTTAGGATTAGAATTAAGGTTACGGTTAGGGCCGACACGATACAACCCACTAGGTGAACCAGTCGGGCTTAGTATTCAGGGGCATAGGCGTGGTTAAGGCACAAGCACGACACCGGCCGAGCACGGGCACGGCACAAGCACAGCTAATGCTTAATTTTTTTGAAAAGTACCTATAAATATCAAAATTAACTGCCCCCGCCCCCCCAAAAAACAACTATATAACGGTTAATTTAAATGGCAAATGTGTATTTTCATCAAAAATATTGAAATTATTTCTATTTGTGAAGTATAATGAAGTAATTAATAATTATCTTACTACTAGATACACTGATTTAGTTTTATCTATAGAAGATTGAGACTTAATTACTGAATTTATTAAATTTTTATAATGCTACAAATATTTATTTTGGTGTTTATTATTGTGCTTCTTGTATTGTTTTAAATCAGTTATATAATATTTCTAATATTTTGACTAAGTACAGAAGTAATATTTATTTTAAAGATACTTGTCAATCTATGAAAGAAAAATTTTAAAAATATTGGGATTATATACCACCTATTTTTTGTTTAGTTGTAGTAATGGATTCTAAAATTAAATTATTTGGTGTGGATATGTTGTTAAATGAAATTTTAGAAAATTTAACCACTACACTTAAAATTACTTCAAATGATGTTAAGAGTTTATTAACCATCTTATATGAAACATATGAATCTAACTATGCAAATAATAGATGAGTTTTTTCTTCTTCAAGTACTATGCATGTTAGCAGTGATTCATCTTGGACTTTAATTACTACCAAGAAAAAATCTATTGTAAGTTCTTCACGTAATCTACTAACTGTTCCGATATCTACAGTAGTATTGAAGTCTGTTTTTAATGTAGGTAATAGGCAATTAGATGAGAGGAGAAGCAGACTAACTTTAGAAATCTTGAAATGCATTATGTGCTTGAAGGATTGGGATGATGTAAGTTTTAGAGCCCAAAATTTGACAGATGACATAATTGAATATTTTCAAAAGTTAGATATAGCTAAAACAAATGAAGAATGAAAAATATATTCTATTTATTTTGTATATGTATTTTATTATTGAACTACGATGTATTTCAAATTCTATTTGCTCTATAATTTTTTATAGATTGTAATTTCTTTTTTATACTTATTCATTCTATTTAATATTTGTAAATGAATTCCATCATAAATAAAAATTTATTTCATTTATTTTGTTAAAGATTTAAAAGTATATGAGTTCAATATTGATAAAAAAAATTTAATATGAAAACAAGCACGACACAAATACAGGCACAATTTATGTACAAGCATGAGCATGAGCATGAGCACGGCACAAATAAAAATACAGCACAAACACAAACACAAACACAGACACAGACATAAGCACGAGCACAATACAATATGAGTACAAACCATACAGTACCCATGCACCATGCCGGGCCTAATATTTTTATTCTTGGTCAGACACGAACAGTGCACGAAACACCCTTGACACTCCACGGGACAGCCGTGCCGTGCCGTGCCGTGCTGGCACGGCCCCTTTACACCTCGAAGCCGATCCATGCAAATGAAACAAACACTCCCAGTGGGTCCCTAAAAAGAAGACTTCTCACGCAAACCTCAACCATCAGAACTTTCTTTTTCTCTCTCTTTCCTCTCTCCATCAGAACTCTCTCTCTCTCCTCAGTCCCAAACTGTAGAGACTAGAAACAGACAAACATGGAGGTGGGTCAGTGCATGCATGGTTTAGTTCTTCAAAGAGTAACTTTTTTTTTTCCTTTTTCTCCATGTTGATAAAGATACAGCATCAAGCACATATTATATATGAGGAAGGCAATCTTTTGCAGATTCACTGCCAAATTTGGCTTCTATTGCCCCATTTTGTACTCTTCCTGCAACTTAGTGTATTTTACTAACTGGTAAAATGGTGATATATACATATACAGCTTTGTAGAATTTCTTTTATATAAACTGAACACCAAAATAAAACACTTTATTCATTTGTCTTACTTTTCTATATTGTAAGTACTTAAAACACTTAAAACATTGTCAACTAGCTAATTAACGTTCTTTATCTGTAGTTGAACGTATAAAGGTGTACGCACTTATACATGTATATATATATAAATTGTTCTCCATTTTAACACCACAGTCTGTTCTCTTTGTATGAACTGTTCAATTTGAAGTATTGAAAAACAAAAGAGTCTGTCAATCTTTAATTTTGCAGAGCCAATCTCTCTCTCTCTCCACACACATCCTATTGAGGTGCTATCAAAGGCCCTTCTTTAATAAAGAAATCCAGAAAGTTTTTTAGTTATTTATTTTTGTTTGAATAGTATTATTTTTTTTTTTTATGTGTATAGCAGTGAAAGAATTGTAGTGCCCAGTGATGCAAGAAGGAATGAAGTCAAAGCACTTACAGCGGCATGTATGTTCATGGTAGGGCTATTTTGACGGCTTTCAAATATATATATATATATATATATTTTTTTTTTTAATTGAAGAATTCTTGTTGGCCACTTGGCACATTAATTGTTTTGGTTTCCAGACTTCTCACGTGCGGAATAGTTGAAGGGCAAGGAATAAGAAGTATCTTGCTCATCGAGAACGACAGATGAAATAAATTAATGCTTTCGAAGTGTGTCTCTATCAACCTTTAAACTGTAGAAAACTTGGAAGCTGCATACCCATACAATGAGCAAGTGAATATAGGCACAGAAATGGATGAGTGGCAATCAAAATAAGAATAAACTTAAAAATGAAATCATTTTTTGAGAAGTTAAATTAAGCATCAAATTGTGGGTACCATTATAGAAAATAGGTCACTTTCAATTTCATTAGGAGACTTGGAAGTAGCATACCCATATAATGAGCAACTATGAATATAGACCCAGAAATGGATGCGTGGCAATCAAAGCAAGAATAAAGTTAAAAATGAATTGATTTTTTGAGAAGTTAAATTAAGCACCAAATTGTGGGCACCATTATGCAAAA
Source organism: Euryodendron excelsum (assembly GCA_033060915.1). NCBI lineage: Eukaryota > Viridiplantae > Streptophyta > Magnoliopsida > Ericales > Pentaphylacaceae > Euryodendron > Euryodendron excelsum. Next base: position 5,999,364 of record CM065380.1, on the reverse strand, counting down.
TAGGTTAATTTCGATTTCATTAGAAGACTCGGAAGCAGCATATCCATGTAACGGGCAAGTCTGAATATAGGCACAACATGGATGAGTGGCAATCAAAATAAGGATTAAATTAAAAATTAATTCATTTTTTGAGAAGTTGAATAAAGCACCAAACTGTGGGCACTATTATAAAAAATAAGTCAATTTCATTTGATTTGGTACTTGTTACTGTTTATTGAGTTTGACTTAATTAGCCCAATTCATGTTGGGTGGTCACCAATTTCTATATATATATATAAACAAATAAAATAAAAAAACTTATGTTCGTGCTTTTGTTACTCCTAAATCCAAATATTGACATATTTCTTACAGTGACAAAAGCTATGATAGGTGGAGAGCACTTAGAGCTTCACCAATTTTAGGCAATGATTTCATCCAAGAACGTTAGCTATCCACTGGAAAATCAATCTCCAGTCATTCAGAAAGATTCGTCGAGCTGCCAAACATCGTGAAATGACCTGACTAATTTATACTTTTCAATTTGACCTTCCAAAGAGCAGCAACAAGAAAAATAACAATAACCATGTGTTTGATAAAATATGATGATAGAAAAACGTTATCTTTCAAGTAAAACTTCAGTGGCAGTGGCAGCCTCAAATGGGTGTTTCAACAGTGTTATAGAAAGAGACTTACAAGGAGTCACAAACGTAGTAAGCATTAACACTTCATAAGCTTATATTCCAAGGAAAAATGGAGTTTCATAAGCTTAGCAACCAAAGCCCCTTTAAAACGCACATACACAACCTAATCTACATACAAATTTTCCACTTCCAGGCCAAATAAGGCAAGGAGTTCATAGGTTCTGCCATAGTCGGCATGCTTACCGAGTTACAGTTCCACTGTTCTTTTTCCAAGGGAGTTTAATTTGCTGAAGTGAGGTTTCTGTGGCTTTGCTGGTTTTTTTATTCCACCTTATTTGATCAAAAAGTAGGGTCCATGCCACACCCTTTTTCCAAAAACAAAAAAATGTATAGATACGTACATAAAGAAACATCTAATAACATAATTTCAATACGTAGAAGTGATGAATCACCAGTAAAAATAATAGAGGAAAAGAAAAAAAACAGCTAAATAATAGAGTAGGTTTTCAATGAGAAAAGGACGCACTTCTGTGTGGTCAGTCTGGAAATGCAAACCAAGAACAGTTCAAGAGAAGCATGCTTGGAGCTAAAAGATTTAGTAAGAGAACAGAATAGGGAAATGGAAAGTAATGAAAGAAATTTCTTTCAGGTTAACATGCATAATTATTTCAACAAAATGGTAATACCAACCACTACCCTCCCTCGATGCAATCATGTTACAAAGTAACAACTCAATAAGGTTAATGCAAAATTTTTAGTTGCATACTTGTGTTAGTAAAGCTTTCAGGAATAAAATCTGTGTTTCTATATGAGCAGCTGCTATAATAGTCGAAGTTTTGAAAGTCCACTACCTAATTAATATCTATCTATAAAGGCAAAAGATAATTAACAATAAAATAATCTCTAAGGAAAATTTGTAGTTCAGGCACAAGATCAAGATGGACAACTCTGCTTAGATGATGGACTTTTGTTGTTATACTATATAAGGGAATTATCGGCCTATAGCTTACATGCCTTGTATGTTTCATGACTTTAGAAGAATAAGCTTCGGTCATTTCCCAAGTCCTTTATTGTGTTTTAATTTTTTTAAAACTAAATCCTGCTATAAACATAAATGATTAGTAGTGCAAATCGATCCTTTCTTATGAAAGTGGAAGCTTCATAACCCACTATGATCACTCTAAAAGGAAAAAAAGTTCCTAAGCATTCATCCTATATATACCCTTAGTTGTTTTTTTCTTGGCTATGTATATGCACATGAATTGAAAATTTTTGCATCAAGCATAGCTTCAAAAAGTTCCTTTCTCTTTCCAAACCATATAGCAATAGGAAAATCTAATTGGGATTCATCAGTATCAGTCAATCATCTTAATGTTGTCGGCTAGATTGAATTAGAAAACTTCTCTAGAAAATAACTCTACACAGCTTCTCTCCTATCACCCCTATTTGTGTTCAACAAAAAATCATTAGCATCAATTATGGGGAAAAACATCGCATCTGCATTTTGTCTTTTTCCATTAATGTAGATATCATATCTCTCTTTGGTTGAAAACGTAAGCAGTTTCACTATTTCAAGGTTCATCTTATGTAACTTCCTCAGTGGTTTCCCCTTTTTGGGAAACGTTTCCCACTGATATGACATTTCAAGGACAAAGGAAATAACCTCCCAAAAGTAAATGAGGTTAAAAAATTTCAACTATAGAAACCCAAATTGAGGTTTCTGAGGACTTCAAAGAGTTACACTGTCTGCCATTTTCATATCTCGTCTTCAAATGAAATGACAGCACCAATGAATCAACAAAGCATTAATTAATACACAAAAGCACTTCTAAATTTAGATTTTGTTTTCATGATCTTAGTATTGTTAGCCCTTGAACACTACTAAAACTAATCACCGTATGCTATATTGGTTCCCAACAGTAAAGATGTAATAGTGGAAAACAAAAGGAAAAAGATATCAAATTTTCAACATCATCTACAATACTACCAATAAGCAAATAAAGTGCTAGACATACCTGACAGATGATCCTTGTAAAGTTCTCAACATGGTTTAGCATCTAATAAGAATTGAGAAGTTGAAAAAGAAAATGGGAATGGAGATACACTCATGATACTGCTTAGAATATATATAACAATTTATATGAGTCTTGACGTTCCAGATGGATCATGACTGCAAGTACATTTACTCCTGCAACTTCTAGTACAACTATCACTGGTCTTGCTAACAGCAACTAGTGCTTCTGCGCGTTACTAATACTGTTTGCATCAAAAGCAGAATCATATCTATCAGATCTAACCATTGATTCTCTGATGATAGCAAACAGCATACGCTGAAGAACAGTTTATTGCTGCTACAACTTTAGAAAAGCAACTAAAACCTTCATGCTGAGATGGAAAAAATAAAAGTACCCAATATATAGATTAAGCTTGGAACTTTCATCATGCCTTTTCTGATGAAGAAAGATTGCATATCAACTTGAACCTGTTGGTGGCAGCGCCGGCAACTGTTGCGGCGGCGGCCGCTTCCTCTTCTTCTTCTCATAGCTGATCCCTCTAGCCTTTGACTGCAAGTCGCGAACCTCGCGGAGATAGAGTCTCACGGCTCGAGCCCCAAATGGGTTTACTTCGGGCTTTCCTCCGTTCTCTTCGAAGGCGGCTCTGAGGCGGCCGATGAGAGCGTCGAGGCTTCCCCAGGCTTGGCGGAGGGGGCAAGGGCAAGGCGCCGGAGGGTTAGGGTGGCCGTAGAAGGGGCATATTGGGTTGTGAACTTTGGTCTTGCCGAATTGGTCGAGGTAGCGGAGGAATTCGAGGACGTGAGCGCCGCTGCACCGGGAGAGGGAGAGGGGCGGCCGGTGGTTTTTCAGGTATTGGCCGAAGGTGTTCCAGTCCCGGCGCTTCTGGTTCTCGTATCGGCTCGGAGTCGAAGCAGATGAAGAGCTACCAGCTGAGTTGTTGATGCTTGTGTTTTCTGAGTTGGAACTATCTACTTCTGGAGCCGAATCCATGGACAATGGTGATCTGGCTTATATATACTTTCCTTTTTTGTGGGTTAATCTTCTTGGATCTTGTGAGAGGAATAGGGTTATTGAAGGTTATGGAGTCTGTGGTGTGTTTTCTCTTCTGCTATTAACTGTTGCTTTCTTCTAGGGTTTCATTTCCTTACAATACAGGCAGGACAGTAAGGAAAACTAAGAGAGAGAGAGAGAGAGAGAGAGAGAGACTTCAGATGAAGAGAGGAATCGTTTCTTGCTTCTTTATAATACTTCCACCAGCTGATAAATCATGAGCCTGCTTACAGACATTAATGAAAACTCTCACCAAAACTCCAAGAAAAAGAAAAATTAAGGGAAGGAATAAGACACTTCGGTGATCTGCTTATATAACAATATTACCATATTTGTGCTTTGAGAGAGAGAGAGAGAGAGAGAGATGGGATGAAGCAAAAGAGAACATTTTGATGTTTGAATAAGTGATTATGCGGTGATGAGATTGATGGGAGAGTGAAAGGACTCTCTTCTTTCTAGTCTTGGGAGTTTCTTTCTTTGAAAAGTATCATGTAGATTTTTTTTTTTTTTTTTTACCATATTCCGCTATTTGGCTTATGGATCTGGAGAGAGAAAAAGGTTGGGGTGAGAACTGTGTTAGGGCAATTGTGGAAATGGAAAGAGGTAGGCTGTACTGTAGGTTGAGATGGAGAGAGTGAAAATTTTGTAGTAATAATATAGTACATAGAAGGGATAGCATTATCTTGTTTATTTACCTACTGTATTAATTGTTGAAGATCAGTATTGCTAGTTTCATCAATTTTTTTTTCAAAAATTTTATCAAGGGTAGACAAATAAATTGTGAGTTTTCAATGGTCAATATAACTGTGAGATTTATTTATTTATATTTATTCACGAAAAAAATACAGTAAAAAAATTGATGAGTACTGTAGCACTTTTGATTGTTGAATGACACCTTGTCCTTCACCAGTGATGGAGAAAATAAAACAATTCAATTCAATTTTCACGGTAAGTACTGTCAAGAAGAAAAAACTAAGTAAAATGAAATTATAATGCTTATGGTGGTGAAACACATTCCTTGCAAAGTTAGATCATCAAAAATTCTAATGCCACACTTGTAATTAGTTTCAAAATGATGGGAAAAAAAAAGAAAAGAAAAGAAAACGTGACTAACCTTGCATTCTCAATCTTGGCATCAAAGTCTTATGTTTCCCTTATTTTCTCGACTAACGAACAAAATTGACAAATGCAGACAATACTTTATATTCTCACTTCTCTGATGCATGCCTCGCTTGACATTAATTATATGCTTTAATAAACCCATAAAAATATGTACAAACACCTATTATAATGATTTTTAATTACAAACTGTCACTGTCGCATCACTTTGTAAGCAAATTTTGTATGAATCTTTTATAAAAATAATATTTTTCTAATTATATATATATATACATGAACAGTATAGGTTTGGTATAATACAGTTTCTTTCTATGAAATTCAAGAGAATACTTCTCTCCGTGTCAATGGATTTCGGCTTGTGAGATCGGCTGATTCGTTGCCGTTGATCCTCATCACAATTTTCTAGTTACAGGACAGAGGAAACTAATTTAATCAGAGATTAGATTTGGTGGATTATTTAATTGAAACGAGCGCGTACATGTATTTATGGGCGTATTAAAGCATTTTATTATTGGCCAAGGCCTAGCTTTCAGTACAACATTTTGTTTCGATCGAGCGAACCCAGGACAATTTCGTGCTCATGCTACCATTAATTGTTTTGGTTGAATGGGTGTTCTTTTCATGCTCATAATGTCACCGCTACCCCAAAATGTAAGCAGGTCTCCTTTAGTTAAAATCTTTAATTTTTGAAATGGGCTATAGGCCCACACATAGCCCAGCCCATAACTGGCTCGCCAGAATCCTAATTTCTACATCTCCATAATCACATCTTTCTTCTCTCTAATTTACATATTACTCTTCTAGCAGAATGTAAGGAGCTAGGCTCTAGAGGAGACCCTGCTGGATTTGGTGGATTACTCGGAGATCAGAAGGGCACATGGGTTTGGGGATACATTGAAAAGCTTCTTTTATATACATATATATATATATATATATATATAAAAGAAGGTTCTCTAAAGATCAGTGATAGAGAATCAAAATTGTTAAATACTAACTCATTGAAATGTATTACAACATGCGAGATATTCTATGTTCGAACCTCACGTCTACCTAATAATAATAATAATACTTGCACGCATGAACCCACTTATGGAGGAGAGTATAGGCCCACGTGAGGGGTATGTCGAGTCTATACATAATTAAGTTATCCTTATTTAACAGTTTAAACTTTTAGATGAGTTGATTGTTAACAATCTAATAGCCTTATACAGAATATTTTACGAGGGGAATTATAGGGATTCCAATGGAAAAGGATTTGTTTCCCTCATTTGGTCATTAGAATGCAATAATAGCCTACAGAGAGAAACAATATATCTGGATTAAAATCCTATTCAAAATCACCTGAGCACTATGAGATCAACCACTCTTAAGAACATTAACACCAACTCAACTGCTTATATACAAACATGGAAAACTTATTGTGCAAGAACACAATGAAAATTGTAGTAATTCAACTCTTTCCCATTGCTTCAGAATGCGGGCACCAATATAAACGCTTCAATGTTTGGAACTTAGAACTGAGATCACTTCACCTTCAAGGGTATCACAAGCTTGACTCTCAAATAATTTCTTCCATACAGGTATTATTATCCCCTGCACACAAAAACAACAACAACAACAAACCAATGTGAGATAACATCTCAGTTGGACATACTTCGAGTCTTCGACCTAGCTTAATTAGGTATAGAGAATTTTGAATAATTGACCTTTACAATTTACATTGCAACCTCATACCCTTCAAATGGGTGGAGATAGGTGATTTATACAAGCAAGAAAGGTCAACCTTAAGACACTCAACAATTGAAATTTGGCATAGAAGTTGGGCTCAGAAAAATACAAAATAAAGAAACAAGAAATGCTTGTTTGTTCATTTGTTTTATTATTCAGACAATAACAAAGTACAAAAAGAAAGTAAAAAAAAAAATTTGTTTTTTCCTATTTGGGCCTGGACAATAAAGTTCCTTCACCGCCCTTGGAGATGGATCCATTACAGGAGATTTGGTCTGGCCTGACTCTAATTGTCTGATCAGAATTTGAGGCTAGGATCAAGGCTCAACCACAACCCAAGCTGTCTAGAATGAAGTTGGTAACATTCTATGTGTGTTTCAACACCACTATATCAATACAACTTTGATATAGCTTTCCGAGCATTTTAATTAAGCATAGATCTCCTATTTAGTGACAGCCCATCAAGAAATGAAGTATCTTGCCATAAAGATCTTCAAAATAAGAAAAACAAACAGAATTTTTCTAAGGGATTAAAGCTCAAAGCACATTAAGTCAGATAAAAAAAAAAAAAAAATAGAACAGAAGGAAAGAAAATGACTGAAAATATAAATTAAAAAAAAAACATTTAACTATTATTCTCCATTATTGCACTAAAATTCCATCTAAAGAATAGGATGCAGTACAAGAACAGATTCATCGATAAATCTTCGATAACAAGTCCAATTGCCTGTCATTATAGCGAAAGTACTTTCAGAAAAAGAACATCCTACCAGTGTTTTTGTCCACCTTTTAGGTTCCATTGAGATTTATGGATTTGGCAATAATAATGTACTCAATATATCTCATTCTTACCTCCACTTAATTCTTCTCCTGAGATCTTCAGTTCAATTCTAATGGCCAATCCTCCTCTACTTTTGTTAATCTTAACCTCAAATTCCTTCCTTCCAAATTCATCCATCCAAATGCAAACTAAAAGGAACTTGACTGCCACCAAGTTTTCCTACTCAACAAGTGGACCCTGACTGGATACCAGCTTCCAAATAGCCATGATAAGAAACAATTCAAAATAGCAAATGATAAGAAGATGATGATGATAAAAATGATGAGAACAATAAAGAGAAAGTTTGGAAGAGAGAAATTTTATATTGCCATTTAAGCACAACATTACAGCAACTCTTGCAAGTGAGAAAATGTTTTCAAGATAACATGGTGTTGCACGTACTTATTCTAAGGCTTAAGCATGAGCATATGGAGTTTATAGTGCAAGCTTGATTTATTTCAGGTAGAAATTCTTTATTGGTCATTATGCTCCATTCCCCTTAAATTGGTGTAAACTCTACATTGGTACATATAAGAGACAAAGCAGAGAATCAATACATGTTTGTCAAGTGCTTGTGTGGATGGACGGAGGTGTGCGTCTCATCCCAGAATAAATCCAATAGAAGTTGAAACTTAAAAATTAATAGAGAAAATTTCAATAGTCTAAGCATATGAAGAAATCTTTCTGCAAAACTGTAATGACAACCAAAACCACTGACTACTGCACTCACTGACATCTGTGGCCAATCAGGAGATCTATACATGGTGATACAAGGAGCAAACTACCCAAACAAACTAGATATGGATAGTGGAAAAAGAATATCTGAGAGACGACTGCCAAAGGGACATCTCAAGAGGGAGCGACTGAATAACTTACATGGAATAGGATGTCAAGGGTGCAGGTATTAATTGATCAATAATATCTCTGCTCATGATTTTCCTTTCCCCAAGGACCCTTCACGCTGGTTTCTGAGGTGCCTGAGAAGCTGTTGTGCCTGCTCCAAGATACACAGAACACAACCGCTATCTTGTTTCTCCAATACCTCTATCATATTCACTATCTCACACCAGACTACTATTTAATTAATGAACCATTAGGTTTAAATTAAAGACCATGATCATTTTGTCTATAAGAACCCTTAATTCTCCTCTTAACATTTAAACATGGAATCACCTTTTTTGTGCATCTAATATGCTTTCTCCATGCTTTCTCCCCTAGGGCTATTCATCAACTTCAAAGTTAAATATAAGAGAACCAAAAAGAAAAAGAAAAAAAACACCAAAACAAAGGTGGAACTTCTGTCTAGGTTGAGAAATATGAGCCATCCCGCTCAGGGCACAATGGCTGCTGCTGTAATTTCACTTAATGGGGATTGATTTGTTCATATTCAGATTAAGCTACATACCTTCTCCTTGGCTCTGGTTGTGCCAGACTGAGATAATGCGACAAGAGGTGGAACAGCTCCTTCTTGTAGAACCAGGTGACAGCACTTGGGATTATTAATGCACAGCAGGAACAGTAGAGAGGCAGCATTTTCTTTTCCTCGATGAGATCCTGTCTCAATAACCTCAATAAGGAATGGTATACCTCCTGCTCTCACAATCGCCGTGCATCCCTCTGTGATTTAGACAGGTTTGCAAGAAGAGCAACAGCCTTGTCAACCATTTCTTTTGCAGGGTCCATCAATTCAACAAGATACTTCACAGCTCCCGCTTGAACTATATGAGCCTTATTCTCGTGAAAGATTGATAGGTTAAACAAGGCAGTAGCAGCATCTTTCTTGCCTTTTAGAGTACCCGACTGAAGAAAATCAACCAAGGCCTTAACTGCACTAGAACGGCCTATCTTTACTTTGTATTCTTCCAAAACAGAGATGCTGAACAAAGCCACTGCAGCATTCTCTTTTGCCCCCTCATTTCCTGTTCTCAGGACTTGGATTAGAGGTTCTATTGCTCTGGCTTCCGCAATCCTGGCCTTAATGATTTCATCAATTGATAGGTTCAGAAGGGCAGTAACTATGTTCTTGAGTAAGTTTCATTTCTGAGAATAACAGTGAGAGCAACGGTGCAATAGCCCCAGAATGGCCTATAATGACACGATTCTCCATGTTATGTTTTGTAAGAAACTGCAATTCTGCTGCAGCTGAAGTTTGCACTGCATTTGATTGGCTCTTTAGATCTTCAACCAGTTCCTCAACATGAGAAGTTGTGGTCAAATCCTCTCATCCCGACTCAGCAGATAGAAGGGAAAGTGTTCTAGGGCATTTATTGTTTCCATTGCTGGCCATTTCTGCCATTGCCTTGGAACTATGATATTGTTTTCCTGATAAGAATTCAGAATTTTTATTTAAAGCAGAAGTGGGACACACAGATATCATTTCTCCTTACAAGTCACATATGTTTTCATGCTTACTGGATATCCTTGACACATCAGTTGATGCAATAGGCAGATCATCAATGCTAGAAAAGGCGCTTGAGGTTGATTCACTCCTGCTGTCAACATATGACTGTTCAGGGGATGAATGTTCGAAGTTCAGTGTGCCTAATCCGGCATCCATTCAATTCTTCCACACTAAATCCATGAGTGGCATCATTCTTCAACTTGTTAAACCCATTTAGAACGTCAATAGAGGAGCTTAATATAGAACCATTACTGTGTAAAGAACAATGGAAACTGTCCATACGAATGAGATCTTGACCAGATGCATCTTCAGATTGGATGTGGCTGGGATATTATTATTAGTGCATTCTGAGCTATTGGAGAGTTTTATATGGTTTTCCTCACACCAATTTGCTATCAGAGCTTTGAAAGTATAATTATGCATGATATTTGTGTGTGAGAGCATTTGCTGGGTGCTGGGGCATATAGAAAACCCATTATCCAGCCATTTCTGGATGGAAGCCCGATCGTAGGTGTGGCCAGAAGCCACAGTTACTGGATCCGACATAAGTTCCAATAACAAAGGGCAGCAAACGTATAAAGGGATCCAGATACCCATTATGGCTTTATAGCTCTCGAGTTTAACCATGCAATCACGAATATGGGACACGAGGTTAATGATGTTATTGATATGAGCAAGTTGCCTTTAACTTTACTAAGTTGGGCCATCATTCTCTCCTTTTCCAAGGCCACACTCTCTTTCAGCAGTTCCTGGTTTGATGTCAGACTTAGCAACTCAATAATTTTTATTAGACGTTCACAGGAACCATTCCTTCTGTCTGACTTTTTAGAGCCTCTTCTATGTATTCTGATATTCTTTCCAGCATTAAACATTGAAGTTCCTGCATGCATTGCTGACACAGATTACCAGAAATTAGTTGTGTACTTGGCATGGTCTACCAGGCAACTGTGAAATGAATGGTTATATAACAGCAATGGAACTAACAAATTTAAAACAGAAAAGAGAAAAAACATAAAATCAAAAGAATAAGAAAGTTAAAGAACAGCTAAACAACCATGACTGGCACTTGTGGTAACAGGAAAACCAAAGATGCAAGAAACATACTCCAACTTCAGGGTGATGACTGTGACAATCTACATAAAACATGACAAATCTCAAGTCAAGAAATCTGAATTTTCATCACCAACGGCTCACGCTGCAGAACCTGGAAAATATCAAAGGGATAAAGGAAATGAAAACATTGAATAAGTTTGCAAAGTAGATAAGATAACCACTAATCTGCTGACAACTTCTCTTCCTCTTTGTTCTTTCACATTAACATCTGATTTTGTTGCCAAGAAGACATAGGAAAAGAAAATGAAAACTAGGGATCTTATAATAGGTCGAAGCCATGAATTAACCATTGTGCAATTCCAAGTTTTCTTTTTGATTCAATAATTTCCAGTATTCAAATGAATCCTAAATGAATTCACAGAAATTCACAGATGATGGTTCTTCAACCCTGGATAAGAAAGAAAGTTCCACAATACAAGAACTAATTGCAGTTGCTGCTAAAATAGTGTCTCGGGGTGCAAACCAGTATAAAGAATTTTTTTTTACTTGAATTAACCATTATAAAGATATGCCCACCAAAACCAGTGCTTTATCTTTTCTTCCGTTATTTTTTTCTTTCTTTCTTTCTTTTCAGCATCACTTCCTTGGATGAGATGAATCCAGAAGGTACTCACACTACAAATCTTGCTCATCTCTGGAGACCAACTCTCCATGAACTCCCTAGCCTCATTAACAGCTACATCAAGTTCTTCACACTCTTTACATAGTACTTCATCTGAAAGTATTTTATAACCAACAACATCATCAAGCACCAGTTTCAGAAGCTTCAACAAGCTGGCCATATGTCTTACCTCTTTTGAGTAGGCATAGTCTTTATTGTCTGGCATGCTACTAGATGAATGAATATAGAAATGCTGTTAATAACACATCTTACTGACTTCATATCCATCTGACCTGTTAAATACAAAAAATCACAATTAATAACGCAAAAAAATCAGGAAATGGAAAATAAATAAATATTCTTGAATTATGGCAGAATATATTGGAATAATGTTTACCAAGGCAAACAGTGGCCTCAAAAATGGCTTGCTTGTCATGTCAACAATGACAGATAGTTTTGCAGTTTCAGTGCACAACTATGTCCATAGATCTCAAGTGAGCCGAATTCTGAAAAGATCGACGTATCCTACAGTCTAAGAACAGTGCTTTCTATATGTCATGTCTTCCTTTCTAGGGGTGAGGAAAAAGTTGAACTAACTGATATTCCAAACAAGTTGAGAGGAGAACTTTTGCAACTACTAAATATCTTAAAATGCAGATATACACAAGCTACTGCAGAATATACGATAAAATTGCTGCGGTAATAAAAAATATTGCAAAAATTTGTAATTTTAAGATGGATAAAATTCCATCACCTCTTAAACAGTTCCAATACGAATAAAGACAATAATATTACAACATCACTTGTAGGTTTCCATTACAAATCAGTTGTAGGTCAAAATTTGCCAATAACCACATATCTTGAGTGTGGTGTGCCCTAAATGATGCCCAAGAACATTGCATAGCCATCCGGATGTGTGAGAACCAGTAAAAGCAGACTAAGCACTTCGCATAAAGCAAGTAGTTACTCAGTAAACAAATCTAGTAAAAGGTTGCTCATGTAGAGGGAAAAAAGTCTAGTGGTCAGGTAGTACTGAGTATTCAGTGGTAATCCCTATTAAATAATGGCACGTGGTATATGAATACATTAGTAATCTAATTTAGTAAAGTAGTGAAGAGACTTTTAAAGAAAGTACAACACGTGGCAAAAGCTGATAGATTGTTTTCTTAAAGTCTTTTTACTACTCCACAAACTTAAGTTGCTAATGTATTCACACACTACGTGTCACCATTTGATAAAGATTACTACTGAGTACTCAGTACTACCTGACCACTGGACTATTTTCCCATGCAGAGAGGATCACACTTCTGGTGACAAATATGGGCTTCCTCATGGATTAAGCATGTATAAGATTCCTCCATTTGCTGTTCTTAAGTTATTGAGAGATGATGGGATGGGGAGGCTTTTATACATAATTGTAATCTCTAGTTGTCCCTGTTGCCCACAATAAGACCAAGAAATTATTTTTTTTAAAAAATCATAAAGCAAGACTGTCAAGTCAGCACATGAGTTCTCAGCAGCATTGCTACGGCCTTCACCTACAAGCATCATGCTTAACTGATCTTCCTAAAGCTACTTCCAACTTAGGTAAGGGTGCCATGCCTTCTCGAGCAGTATAATATATTCCAAAGTCACTTGGTGTTTAATGATAACTAGCATATTGGAATGAACATGATAACTAGCATATTGGAATGAACATGATTTTTTTCAGAAATAAATGAGCTAGCCTACAGAACAAAGGAGTCCCATAATCTATTCTATCTCCATTAGCAGAAGCAAAACAATGAGCATATAGTATGTAGCAGTGTTATTTGACAACAATTGAAGACTCCCAGATAAGTGACAATACAATGCTCTTTCAATGGAGCTTGTTCAGAAAAATGCATATAAACTGAGACCCAGAATTAGTAAAACCCAGACTGATGGCATTTGAATATTGCCTCTTTTTCCTTAAACAACAAATTTAACAGATTTAAAAATTTTGGTAGCCGAACTTCAGTGTTGTGCGAGATGATATGATTTTTGAGATTGAATCATTGAAAGAATCCCACCTCTCATAAATTTATCCACGACTCATTTCATGGTAACAACAGAAAAGCAAGCACCAAAAAAAAAAGAAAAAAAAGGGATTAAGAAACAGGAGAACACCCAAAAAGATATAAACAAAATAACTATTTGATCAAGATTGAAGTAACTCATTGATGCCGCAATTGCCCAGCATCAACAAGTCTATCCTAATCTGGGGCCACTTAAGGCATATTGCACCGACAGCAATAAGGCACGCATATGCAGTTGCAACATAACTCATGATCAAGAATAGTGTTGCTCATCAAAATCACCAATATTTAACTGGATATTAAGTGTTCAGCGTAACAAAGAAATTAATCCAACAATTAAATTCTGGGTATTAAATTCTCTTTCAAGATAGTTTATGTTAGTTCATTGCCCAAAAAGAAGCTTCTACAGCCTCTTCTAGGATAAAAATTCTATGAAAATTCGAGAATGCTATAGCCCATTTGATTGCTTCCGCAAACCCACCAAGCTTCAAAGTTTGACAAAAGAATAGGAAAGAGACACCCTCTCGTTTTATCTCCTACCCACCAAAATTAAAGTTTTCATGAAAGAATTCATATTTCATGAGTAAAACCACAAAGTTGAGTCGAAAGATACCTGTGCTGTTCTGGCCTGAGCCAGTGGATGAGGCATACATAGATCTTGATGAAACCCACAAAGCCACAAAGCAGTAAAGCTTTAATGCGAAAACTCCATGGTTCTCATTAATCTTTCAAGAATCCCTGATACCCTTTTCTTCCACATTTCCTCTGAATTCTCCTTAAAGTACTCCATTGGAGAGAGAGGGAGAGAGAGTTGCAAGAAGTAGGAACAGAATTAGGAAACGTAAAGAAAGAGGGTGGATCGGTGGGACCCTTATATAGTTGTTGTCGTGTGTGAAATTAACTAATTAATTTAATAATGAATACAAGAACATTGATTAACGAGGAATCTGAATCATTACCACAGAAAGACCTTTTCTTTTAATTAACCGATTAAAGGAATGATATCCAAGAAGATTGCAGAGATGTACTATGATTGGTTTCCAAATATAACTTTACCTTAAATTACTAATATACCCTACCTGTAAAAATGTATTATCCATGCAGAAGGAAGGTCTGAATTATGCAGCTTATAAATTCATGTGTCATTTGACCCAAAAAAAAAAAAAAAAAAAAGAAAGAAAGAAAGCTGAAAGAAGAAAATAAATAAAATAAAGATCTTTGTCCACCCACCACCCGAGTTCCCCAAGAGGTATTCATCTTGAGGACTTAGATTTTTATTTGTATTGAGAAGGTTTATTGTGGTGCTTCATTAACAATAACCTATGGTTTACCTGAACATAAGCAACAACAAAAAATTTGATTTTGGGTAGGTAGTTATTATTATTTTTTGTTATATGGTTCCAGATCTTCAACTAACGTTCAAGCTCATGCAGACTCATTGTTTATATAAACTATGTAAATTTTATGCAATGCTTGAATTAGGGCTGTCCAAAAAAAAAAAAAAAACCGACTGATCCTACCAATCCGATCTGATTAGATTTTGCGATTTCACCTATTAGTTTTGGGTGGGTAACGGATGAATTTCGACCAACTTAACAATATTCGGTTCGAGTGGTGGGTCTTTATTCCAACCCAACCCAACTTGACCTTTTTACACTAAAACTTGATTTTTTCACCAAACCCGATCACTCTATGAGTCGAGTGTGGTTCTAAAATTCCTTAATCCAATTTGATCGGGTCCAGTGATTGGTGACTCCACAACCCTGACTCGATTCGTGAACACCCCTAGCCTTAAATGATAGTTGGTCACAAAGGGATCAAACTTAAAACCTAATATTTAGTATCAGGATTAGCTTCCCAAAGAATCACATGGTGCATTGAAGCCACCCTACCCTGACCCAGAACCCGTTAAGGTTGGGACACCTTTAATAATGGAAACCATAGTAACTATCTCCAAAACAACAATTTGAGTTGGGACTAAAGGTTGTTTTTTCATGGCTTAGAATGTAAATGTCACTACATATCAAAAGCCAATAATGTTTGAATAGAAGATGATTTCAAATTACTCACAATGACTGGCAGCATTCTACTGTGAGAGCATTAGGGAAGATGAAAGTCTCTTTTTCACCCTCTTTTAATTTGTTAAATAGAGTAAAACTAAAATTTGATATTGGCAAATGATCACGTCAAAGCTCAAAGTGTTACTAACACAACACATTTAGTGTTTTCGTTTCAAATGATGAAAGTTAAAATAGAGTGAAACTATCAATTCATTTTGTGATTCACTAAGCACTTAGCTAATAAGGAGGAATAAGGAGGGAACAAAGATGTTCCTTCTTTGAGCATTGATTACATCTAAAAGAACTTGTATTTGGGCATGCAGAACAAGAACATAAAGGAATCATTCATTTCCTGGTCCTGATCTCTTGTGGACCATATGTGTCTCGCATTTTACCCTAAATGGTCTGCCCGATAAAAGCATGTGGATTTTGTGCTCTCTGAAACAGACATATATACATACATACATACGTATACATATCGCTAATACTTTAGAACAATGTTTCCCACCTTACAAAAGATCGATGCCCTCCACCTCCTCTTCTTTATTGAGTCTGCAGAAGTGCAGCACGAAGATAAATGACATGTAGGGGCTGAGCTAATGCAGGCCATGAGGGAAATAGAATGAGATTCAAAAGGAAAAGAGGAAACCGAAAGCCTTTGAGATATAATGACACCACAGAATCCAAGTATTTGGATTTGGTAATGAAGGCTACAATCCAAAGGCTTGGACTCCATGCTGCCAAACGAAGTGTGTTAACATGGAGTTAACATGGAATTCACATTTTGGAATTGAAATTGAAAACTATCGCTATTAAAAAATGAACACGAAAAGCAAGTAAAAAGCAATAAAGGAGTCGATTCCCAATCAAAGGAACCCAAATCCCAAGGTTGCTTAATAACTTGCAAAATTCATAGCTACAAACATTTTCAAAAACATCAACAAAAACACACTCAAACCCAACTAAACTGAAGATAATTATGACAAAAAGATGCATGTCAAGACTTTCTCAAGATGTAAAATTGGTCTATTTATTTGGCTTTTTTATGATCATTCGATCAGAGTAAGCCCCCACTTAGCAACTCCACAAGTTGGAGTTTCTTGAGCTTCGAAAACCCTTTCAGGCCACGAGACTTCGCAAGCAATCTCAATTCTGGCAGCTTCATTGCACTTAAGTCCTTGTCTACTATGGGTTTCTGTTCTTCTGCATCATCATCAGTATAACCTTCATCGATATCAGAGGGTTCGACCACTAACATCCCATCAAACACATCCCCATCCGAAAAATTGGCTTCAGGCTCAATCTCAAGCTTGGGCTCATGTATTTCTGGCTCAGAATAAGTCCTCTCTCCTTTGCCATTTAAAAGTGTGTCTGTGACATAATCAGAACGAATGGTCTGGAATTTGGCTTGAGGTACTGGAGACCTCCGCTGAAAATTTGATACTGGTCTGCCAGAAGAAGGGGATTCACATTCCCGGGCCTCATCCTTCATAGTGTTATTTGAGTCCAAGGAGCTCATGCTTTTATCTTCCTCAAATGCGCCATTCACTACAGGCTGGTCCAGGATATAGTCTCTGCTGCTACTACTCTTCTCTGGTTGATTAGTGTGTTTCCTTAAAAGCTTCAGGAGAGAATCAACAGTCCCGCTTTCCTTACCTTGTTGCCGCAACTCCTCAGTCTTCCTCTCTTCCTTGACAGCTGCTCTTTCTCGAAGTTGAGCCTGGACCTTTCTGAATAATTCAACAATCTCCTTTTCTCTTGGTCCTGGAGTTGCCGTTGCTTGGAATTTTGGGGGACTGGAGACACTAAGTAGTGGCCCATTTTTTGAGGGGAATAGTTCAGAGTCTTCAAGGCTCTCAGAGCCATCTCTCTCTTCATTTTGCATCTTCCTGCTTCGGGAGAATCCATGCTTGTTTTGCCTTGAGAAGTCTGGGTTTCTTCTATAACCACCATTGCCTGCCTTGCACACAGAAGACATCCCCCTGGAAGTGCATTTTAGTGGTACAATGTTGATCTGTGAAAGGGTTTTGTAATCACCACGAGATGGGCAAGGGGACAAACTGACTGCTCTTCCAGAAACTCCAGAGCAGGGGAGACATCTTCTATCTGTCAGTCCATAACCTATATAAGAAAGTCAGGATCCATGCATTGAAAATATCGTAGTTTCAGAATTTAAACGCTTGTATTTGATACCCCTAAATAACATGCCATAGTCTGAAGAAGATGATCAAAACCCAACAATAAAATAGGTTCGCAATGAGAAAAATAGAATGTTAAATAGCTAAGGTGATCAGACGACTTTTAGCCGTATGTTACATCCTCATAATAGGATAAAAAACTTCATCAATAATATATAAAGATCAAAAATCCAAAGCAAGTCTTCAGACTCAAAAGCTTAAAACATATTATCATTCTAGTCAGTGCATACTATGGAGAGAGTAGGTGACTGGCAATAATGTCCGGAGAACTATCCTCTCTTCCAGATGTTTAAGTTAGACTACATTTCCAACTCTACTGTGGACACATAAACAACCAATCGAATCTTAATATCAAAAGTGGCCAGTGGATTTATAGGTTGAAAACCAACTCACCAAGAACATAATTTTAACCAACAGAAAAAACAGACAGCTGGAATTTCCCCGGAAAAAGAGTAAAAACCAGTAAGCAACAAAGCTTATAATGGCCAAAATTATCTGGTTCTAATTTGAGTAATCAGAGAAAAGAGTACACCATGAAACAGTGGCCGTATGTGGAAGCATCAAAACAGCCTTCACTAGTAGTTCTTAAATAAGCTATGGAAGAGTTCTGAGTGGCCGTATTTTCCAATCCAAAATGATAATAGACATTAAGCCATTTCATCAAACAAATGGCGGGCATCACCGAAATTCGCAATCCTGAAGAGTTTGAATAGGCAAAGCTCTTTGAGACCGAGCTAAATTTCAGGACGACAATATTTGTTTTGTGTGTGTGTGTGCATACTAACCTTCGGAAACGCATATATTAAACTTTCGCAAGAAAGTAAGAATCTTAGAAAAAGAAGTTATATATAAGTAATGAAGAACAAGAACCGTAAATAGACAATTAAAATCTGAGGCGAAGCACAAACATAAAAACCCTAGAATGTACCTGGAGCGTTATTGGTGACGAAATGGACTGCTCGAGACATTACTTTGTAGATGGGCAATGACTCAATGGCGGTTCTGCATATTTTGTGGTGCTCTTACTCACGGGTTGCGGAGCCAAGACCCGGCGCTCGTTTGCCTTGCGTTTTATAACGGAGCTTTTCTCGGGTAGGGTTGTATTCAAAGTCGGGCTTCTATTTGTTTGATGCCGGCTTTTCGTCCAAGGCAGACTATCCAACAGCCCCAAATCCACCTCTTAAGTTGGGCACTGACCCGTGACCCCAACCCAACTCTAGCCTATTGCGGTGCACTAACTCAAATGTGTGGCTGCTCAGGGAAATTAAAAAAAAAAAAAGTAAATTGTATAGCAGTCAAAATAAAAAGACCACAAATAACAATATTATTTGGTATGAAATGTTATAAATTAAATAAAATTGAAGCAAGTAAAATATCAAACACAGTATATAATAAAATTAGTTCTTCTGGAACTGTCAAATAATAATTAACTAGTTCTTTTGGAATTATGGGGATAGATCTTTTTGATCACCCAAGCATGTATTGCTTTCATAAGATAAAAGATAAAAACAACATAAATTGAAATAATTTACCTACACCCTTTACTTTTTCCTTCTTCTCTTTTTTTTCTTCTTCTTTCTCTCTCTCTCTCTCTCTCTCTCTCTCTCTCTCTCTCTCTCTCTCCTTTTGCTTTCTCTATTCTCTCTCTTTCTTTTCTTTCTCTCTTTTTTCTTTCTCTCTTTCTACGCAGTTCCTTTTATAGGCTGGGAATAAAGTAGGCAGCCCCATGTGATAGCACCAGCCGTCGATCATCCATCAACTTGTTTCATAACACTTCCCCTTGGATGACCGTTATAAGAAACTTCAAAAAACTTGAGCAAAAAAAAATGGGTGCGCTAAAACTGCTTCGTTAAAACCTTGCCAAGAAAAACCCTATATGAAAAAAAAAACTGTTGGCGAAGGAAAAAGAGTACAGTTTGTGACTCCCCCTCATTCATACATTTGGTATGAAATTGAAGTTTATAGCTTCAATTGTTCAGAGCTTTAAGACGATGCATGCCAATGTTGTGTACCAATTTCTCAAATGTTGTAGTTGGGAGTGCTTTAGTAAACAAGTCTACCAAGTTGTCACTTGAACGTATCTGTTGGATATCAATATCACTGTTTTTCTGGAGTTTATGTGCATAAAAGAACTTTGGCGATATATGTTTGATTTTGTCACCTTTGATATAGCCTCCCTTGATTTGTGCAATACATGCTACATTATCTTCATATAATATTGTTGAAGTATCTTTGATCGAGGATAGTCTGCAACTATCTTGAATATGTTGGATCATATATTTCAACCAAATGCGCTTTCGACTTGCTTCATGAATTGCGATAATCTCAGAATGATTTGAAGAAGTTGCAGTTAATGTCTGCTTCACTGATCTCTAGGATATAACAATGTTATCATAAGTAAACAGATACCCAGTTTGAGACCGAGTTTTATGTGGATCAGAAAGGTAGCCAATGTCTGCATAGCCAATTACTTCAGGTAGTGACTCTTTTTACTAGCATAAGCCTATATCAGTTGTACCTTCTAGGTAACGCAATATATACTTAATTCTTTTCCAATGTCGTTGAGTTGGTGCAGAACTATATCTTACCAATAGGTCGATACAGTGCTATATTAGGTCTTATACCTTTTGCAAGATACATAAGAGTACCTATTGCATTAAGATATGGTACTTCAGAACTATGAAGTTCGTCACCATCTTCTCGAGAACGGAAATGAGCTATCTTGCTGTACATCAAGGGATTAGACATCTATTGGAGAATTTCATGAATGAGCTTTATCAATATAACATTTTTCTGTATATATCGACTGATGAAAAAATACTCAATCTGCAAGACAAGACAATAATTTGTTCTCCCAAGGTATTTAAGTTTTTAATAACTAGTAGCTTTTGTAATATCTTGAAGAGTACCAATAATATCTGACGATTGTACTGTTCACATATCCTTCTTTTAATATATCTTTATTAGGATAATTGTACCATCTGCGTCCAGATTGGTTTAACCCATACATATATCTTTGAAGCTTGAAGAATATAACCTTCAAGGTATCTGTTTCAATCAGTTATAAATTCTTCAAGAATGTTCATATGTATATCATTACCTAATCCACCATAGGAATAGGTTGTTATACATTCATTAGATGCATATCCAGTCCTTCTGAGACTGACAATTCTCATTATAGTCCATACCAAGTCTCTGCGAGAAACCTTCTGGTACGAGTCATGCTTTCTATCGCATTATTCTATTTTCTTATTGTGCAAATACCCATTTATATCAAACCGGTTTTACATCTTCAAGTGGGCGGACTACTAGTCCAAATACTTACAGCTTTTGGTATTTAGACTACAGGTCCAACATCTGCTGGTGTTTGGACTACAAATCCGATATTTTTATCTTCTCGTGTTTGAACTACAAGTTCAAATACTTTACATTATGCTAATGAGTTTAATTCTAACTCAGTAAATGATCGATCATATTATCGACATTTGTCGACTGTTTGTGGTTTAGTCTCTTCATTATTTTTGGTAATTGCATTTTAATAGAAATATGTTGTTGACAACAATATCATTTCTATTCCATCGTTCTCCTGTATTCACATTATTATTCATTGAAATCTCATTATTTTCAGGTACCATTTCCTCTGCAGGAGATATCTCTTTGGGAGGTTTCTCTTATGGGAATTCTTTTATAGGAGTTTTTTTCGAAAGTTTAGATGATGAATGTCGCACCCAGATTTTTCACACTCGAGGAATACACACACAAGCGGGAAAAATACTGTACTCGCTCGTTAGAACTCACCTTCTTAGAAGAATGAGTGCGACTAGGTTTGAATTGAAAATAGATTTGAATAAAGGCCTTTTGGAAAACATTTGGAGTCGCCACCTAACTTGATTAAGGCGAGTTAGGTCACCTAAAAACTAAGCATAATCCGAAGACCACACTTAGAGTTTTTGAAAACAATTTTTGAAAATACTACCTCTAGAGAGGGTTTTTAAAAAAATAGATTGTTTGGCAACCTTGAAAAAATAACTAAGCCCTTTTTGAAAATAAACTCCATTTTGGTCTTTGAAAACAGTGACTCTAGGTTTGAAGGTTGGTTATGTGTAGGGAAGACGCACTAAACCATCACCCTACCCTGCCCTTGCGGTACCTACATGTCTATTTACCCTAGATTCACCTATGAGAATCTTCAACTAACAAATGTTCAATTCTATCTAATTTTGAAAAGAATGATGCATGAGATGTAAGTGCAACAAAAAGAGAATTAGAAAATAGATTTGGAAAAGAAGAATTGAAATTTGAAATTGAAAAGAAAGTTTAGAAATTGAAATTGAGGATTGAAAATAGATCTTTGGAAATAGATTAGGGAATTGGAGATTTGAAAGAAGTTGTGGAAATAGAAGCGTGAAAAAGGTTGTGAAATTTGAGATTTGAAAAAGGTTGCGACCGCACCCATGAGGGTTGCCTACGTATCCTTTTTGAGGAATCAGGTCAGTCATAGTTCGGACAAGAGTCCGATAAAAAATAAAAGGTTTGATTGGAAAAGAAATTGAATTGGAATTTGGATTTGAATTGAATTTAGAATAGAATATTAGAATTTGAAATGGAAGAATAGAGACCCTAGACCTAAGAAGATAGGATTTAGAAAGGACTCGAGATTAAGAAAGACTTGACTCGAATGTTAGACTTAGAAGATCGAAGAAAGATTGGATTTAGGAATGGATCGAATTAGGAAGTGTCCAGTTTAGGAAAGTTTCAAAATAGGAAAGTGTCATTTTTTAAAAGTTTCGTTTTAGGAAAGTTTCAATTTAGGAAAGTGTTATTTTAGAAAAGTTTCATTTTAGGAAAGTTTTCGAATTAGGAAAGTTTTGAAATTAAGAAAGGTTTTGAAATTAGGAAAGGTTTCGTTTTAAGAAAGTATTGAAATTGGAAAGTTTTGAATTTAGAATGTTTTGAAATAGGAAAGTTTTGAAAGTTGAAAAGTTTAGAATTTAGAAAGTTTCAAATTTAGAAAGTTTTAGATTTGGAAATATTTGAAATTTAGGGAAATTTAGAATTTTAAAAAGATTCAAAGTTTGAGTTTTAGAAATTCTTGAAATTAGGAAAGGTTTTGAGTTTAAGAAGGGTTTGAAAACTTAGATTTGGAAAGTTAACATTTGGAAATGGATGAAATTAAGAAAGGTTTGAAAGCTTAAAGTTTAAGGAAAGATTTAAAAGTTTAAGTTTAGGAAACTTAAGGTTTATGAAAGTACTAGATTAGGAAGAAGTTGAATTAGGAAAGATTTGGGTTTGGAAGGATTGAGATTCCTATTTCCTAAAACAAGGGATTGAATTTTGTTTCCAAAAAGAGATGTTTTGATTTTGTTTCCAAAAACGGAGGATAGGATCTAGTTTCTTAAATGGGAGATTGGATTTGGCATGAATTTGGAATGATGGAGTTTTGGAAATTCTAGTTTTGATGTAAAAAATAGGTTTTGGAAATATATATAGTTTTGATGTAGAAAAGAAGAGGTTTTGGAAACCTAGATTTTGAGGCCAAAATAAGGGACTAAAAATCATGATTTTGGAAAGAAAAATTAGGGTTTCTTAATTATGGGTTCTAGGGTTTGACTTGGACTCTAAAGAAGCAGATTTTTTGGAAAGTGAGTTTTTGGAAAGGGAAAGGGAGATTTTTGGAAGGAAATCCTAGAGAGAAGTTTTTAGAAAAAGTTGTTAGGAAAGAGATTTAGGGAGCATTTTTAGAAAGTGAATTTTGAGGAGAGTGTTTTAGAAAGAAGTTTTGAAAAATATATTTTTGGAGGAAGTTTTTAGAAAACAATTTTAGAAAGGAATTTGAAGAAGGAGATTGAAGAGAGTTTTTAGAAAGTGTGTTGGAAAAGAGATTTTTAGAAGGAGGGATTTGGAAAGAAAGTTTTTAGAAAGCATATATAAAATACCTCACTTTCCTAAAGCGATTATAACCATAAAAAGGTTGAAACCACTTTAAGATAGTAGTTTTGAAAACAATAATGTTTTGAAAATGTGAACCATATTGGTCACTTTAAATGTAACACTTTCCTAAAGCAACCCTAGTCATGAAAAGGCTAGAATCACCCTAGGCTTGTGATTCTGAAAACAAGTTTTGAAAAAAAAGGTTTTGATATAAGTTTGAAAACGATGGTAATGCAAGTTTTAAAAAACGAATTTTGGAAGAATTCAAGATCATGATATACACAATGCAAATTGGGGTCGTGAACATAGAAGGTTAAAGGCTTCACCACATAATCAAGGGGGCCGAACCCATGTAGTCTCCGGTTAGATTAAAAGAAAGCCCCCAACACGGTGACTCTCCAATAGCCTAATCCTACACATGGACCGGGAATTCCCTTATTTCAAGCATGCAAGAAGGGGGGGGGGAGAGGAGGAGATGGGGGATTAAAATAGAAGAAAACTCAAGTGGGTTAGGAGAGAGAAGAGAGGGGGGAAGATGCATAAACGTAAATAAGTAGCCTACCTTGTGTCTTCTTTATTTTCCTTAGCTATGTGCGCTTTGCTTTGTTTTGCTTGTCTTGCTTCGGTCTTCACTTCAGTCTTCAAGAGTTTGTCTTCGATCTTCAAAGCTTTGTAGTTGCAACAATCCAAGTCTTCAATGGAGGTTTAGAGGCTAGTGTATGAATATATGAGAGTGTTATGAGTGTATAGAAGGTTAGGGTCTGTGTATGAAGGCTAGGGTTTGGAAAACCTAAAGGAGCCTTGGGTTTTAGGAGGCTACGAGCTCTGTATATCGAAAAGTATGGTTGTTAGACTGAGTTTGCAGACCTTTTTCACGCTGGAGGAGGCTCTGTATTTATAGACAAATGAATGACCTGGCGCCTGTTGCAGTTATGCCGAGCCAAAAATGCTCCTAGTGGCGCCAGGCCAAATATTGGCTTGGCCCCACTACTAGTGGCGCCAGCCAATTAGAAAAGTTTTAAGGTCGGCAAGTAACGTATCTTGAGAATATTTGGGCGCCAGTACTAATGGCTACCATGCAATTTTTAGCCTGGCTTCACTATGAGTGACTCTGGAAGGTTCGGGAAGCATTTAAGGGACTGTAAATGGCCCGGAAGGCCTGAAAAGGGCAGGAACCCTTAGAATAGGGTCCCAGGGGTGATGGACTTGAAAAAGGATAACAAGAATTGTCGAAAAGGTTGACCGAGCCATTAGGGGCAAAACGATCAATCGGGCCAGAAAGTTGCCGAGACGGACTCAGAATTTCCCAAAAGAAGACTCAAGATTTGGAAACATTATTTAGAATATTCCAGGAGGTTGCCGGTTTGATACCCAGAGTCGGTGTAGTCGGAAAAGGCGATCGGTCCACTAGGGGCAAAACGGTCATTTTGCATTGAGTTTGCCGAAACTGACTCAGAATGATCCGGAAAGATAAAGGAAGGTCGGGAATACTATAAAAAGCATTATCGGGAGATTACTAATTTGATACCCAGAGCCGGTGTGGCTAGAAAAAGGCGACAAACTTACCAAGGCAAAACGGTCATTTTGACTGAAAAGTCTCGAAATTGGCCTGAAACAAACTAGAAGCACCTAATCATGCCAGATCGTCTCTAAGACGATCTTGGAAGGGGTGGACTTACCATTCTGAGGACTTAGGTATTATCTCAAGAAACGTGCCAAAAAATGGCCCTAGAGGCAGTTTGATCATTTTTCACCGAAGTGGACTAGCAGGCACTGGTGTTGACCTGGGTTTTGAGTGTTTCTGCCACTCTGACGGCGGTCTTGTGATACAGGGGTTTGTTGGCAATTCCCTATATTGACCTGCTTGTGAGTATTTTCGCTACTCTGACGATTGCGATGTTTACTATTACTTCTGCTACTCTGACGGTTCGCGATCATTCCCGAGACTGCCTGATCTCGGGAAGCTACTAAAGGGACTTAGCGCCTGAGAAGTCAACTTTCTTAGAAGGCGTGCTGAAACGGACATTTCTGCATTAGCGGGCTAGCAAACGCCAAAGGTTAACCGTTCTACCATCTAGGGGACTTGGGGTCTCGTCTCGGTCGACAGGTTTAAAGGGACTTACCATTCCGAAGAAACTTTCTCTGGAAAACGTGCCCGATTGGATAGACTTACTGTCTTGAGAAATCAGCTTTCTCGAGAGAGGGATTGGAATTGGAATTGGAAAAGGGGTTTAAAAGGGGACTTACCATCTTCGGAAAGACGTGCCTATTGAAATTGGAAAGGGAACTTACCATCTTCGGAAAGACGCGCCTATTGGAATATGGGAAGGGGACTTACCGTCTTCGGAAAAACGTGCCTATAGGAATATAGAAAGGGAACTTACCGCCTTCGGAAAGATGCGCTTAATTTGGAATTGGACCAAACAATGTCCTTAAGGGCATTTTGGTCATTTTTCCTCGATTTGAGCCTGGTGGGCCCGCGAAGCGATGGATAGACGGGATTAGACTTGGAAAGTTGATTTGACTCAGAATATGTCCACATTGACTTGAATACAAATCTGGACAGACCGTAGACCGCCGAGCGGTCAAAAATGGGGTGCTTACAATGAAGATTCCTCTTTTGAAGGTTCATTTTCATCTTCAACAAATTGCTCTTCAGGAGTTCCTTCTTCAAGAAGGTGCTTATTTTGTTGTTCTTTCCTCTTTCTGAAAATTTAATTTTTACACCGACATTCCTCTCACGCTTTAAGCGCTTTTGAAATCATGTACTATTATATGAACATTTGATTCTACAGGGACATCAACATATTGTCCTACAGGGACATTAATATGTGATATAGCATAAGCAGTTGGTATCGATATGATGTGATTATTGTCTTTGAGTCGATGAATGCTTCAGGCAATTGATTTGCAATCATATGTAAGTAAATAATTTCTTTGTGAACTTCAGATTCACATTGACTTGTCCAAGAATCACGCTACGTCGTAGCTCTCCCTAATGGTGGGAAAACTGACGCAACATCTATCCACAAAATATAAGAATTAACAATAAATAAAGATGTAATCATTGTATATATATGCATAAATGAGAGATATATTAGTATTATAGAGTAACCAAATAATTGTTTGGCAAAAAGAATCTTCTAGTTCTTTAGCGAATGTCCATGAAAATTGTCAATTATTGAACGTATTATTGTTAATCCCAGGTGACTAAAAAAAATTCTTTTGGGATCAAATCACTTTTGGTACATCGCTTTAGATGCTGTCACTGCAAGTAATCCATAAATACTTTTGTTGTATCACTTCAGGTGATTTCACAGTACAAAAATTTTTTGGGTCAAAAAACTTCTGATTTATCACTGCAGGCGATCCTAATAAAATATAACCAAGAAGAAAAACAACAAGTTTCTCTATTATATGCTTCTAGCATGAAAAGAGAAGTATAAAGAAATATATTTTTCATTACCTTCATTGTTATATTCTTTTTCATCATATACTCCTAGTATAATAGAAATAAAATAAAAACATCTGTAAGAGTTAAGCAAATATCTTGTACTTATACTAGAAGAGAATGCATCATCAATATAGAGTTTTATTCCTTTTGACTACATTATGTTAGCTCTTATAAAGCATAACTCAACTAGAGTTTAGCTCGTCTGGAGCCTTCAATCAATTTGTAATGTTTGATACTGTTTTAACATTAATTTCAGTTAATGTTAAGTGTACACCATATCAAAGAATTGTCTGCATTCTAATAATGTCTGCTAGACATATATCTTCCCCATTCATATTTGTAATAATTGACGCATTGGCATGATCCATGCCTTCAAATGCAAAATTGATATAATGTTTCATTGTCAAAATTATTCTATCATAGCAATCTATTGAATGTTTAATCATCGTACTACAGGTACGTAACCAATGAAACATCTTCGTAATTCTTGAGAGATTGAGCTCACATTATTCCACTTCTAGAGGCATTTACAACCTTTAGGTTATCTCCAAAAATTTAAATATTATTATATTGTAATCATATCTGTAATAATATTCATGACCATCAAATAAAATTACATTCACTTCATGAGACAATATAAAATTAGTCAAATATATTAGCTAACTATAGCACTTGATTTAATGAGCTACACCACGCTGAATCCATACCATTCACTTATCACTTTAGAGATTGATACATATTATAAATTTGTATTCTTTTCAGAAAGATGATATAACACTAATGAAACAAAATCAAAATAATGTGGAACTCATAAATAGTACCGTAAATAGTAATATAAATAGTATGCATGAATAGTAACGTAACTATATACTATGAATAACCCGTGCCTACAGCACTAGCTAACACTATATGAGTGAAGCTACTAAACAGGCTATCCCTTTAAAATCCCCCATTGTCCTATACTTCTCTTCCTCTTTTCGTAACTCATTAGGTCTTGTCATTTAGAACATCGTTTATTACCCAACAGAGTTGATCTCTAGCAAGAAGAATAACAGTCAGCTAATTTCGAAAACCAGAAGAGAGCCAGGTTAACAAAGACAATGCTACTAAAATAAAAAGTGGCAGAAATCGTAACAGAATAAATATACCTAATAAAAATTCACTTTTTTCTTAACAATGTACTTAAACATTGGAATCACCAAGAAGGGTAGTAACCCCTTAAGTAAACTGGTTAGCCTTGTAATTCAGCAATTTTTTCCTAGCTCAATTACAACCATTAAAAGCTTATATATAATTTTTGTTTGCTAGCTAACCTAAAAGTTATTCATATTACCAACTTAAACTAAAGAACCAAGCTCGACCCCAAAAAAAAAAAAAAAAAATTCAACTTTTAATAACTCATCAATGTGCATGCAAGTTTCAAACACTTCGAAATAACACAGTAACGAAAAAAAAAAAATTATTTTATTTTCCTTTGCCCTTTTTCCCATGGCAGAGAGAGTAATGAAGGAAAGCAAAATGAACAAAACCCAAATAATAATTAACCTTAATGTGAAGAAATAAATAATTAAATTGCTCATCTTCTCTAACAGCTTGAGCTTTTAGATGAGTTGGTGGTCAACAATTCAACATAGTATCAGAGCAGGCAAAAGTCTTGAGTTCAAATCTCACCGCCTACCATTGAATATTTCCACGTGTTTGACCCGCTTATGATCAAGAGCTTGGTCACACGTGAGGGGGCGTGTGAAGAAATAAATAATTAAGTTGCCCCTCTTCTCTAACAGCTTGAGCTTTTAGATGAGTTGGTGGTCAACAATTTAACACTTAAAATAAGTTGTAATTTTCACGTCTTATAATTGTAAACAACAATCAAAATAAAAGATATCAAATTGATATAGTGAAACAAAATAATTCAACAATGTCAGCCAGAAAAACCAAAAGTTTCATTGTTTTGCTTGGCCCTCTACAAGTTTTGAACAAATAGTGTAAAGAGTTGAAAAAGATCAACTTGTAGTTGCTATAAAATACATAGAGATCAGAGTTAAGTGTACCCCTTCTTAGGGCCTTCGTTGTTCCTCTGCCATGTTCTTTCTTTCCTTGCCTGAGATTTTAACTACCAGTCAAATAATGCCATTTTTATGAATAAGCATAGAATTAAATGCAAAAAGTTAAGAAATTGAAGTATGTCTCTTGGACAATTGGAAAAGCTAAACCAAGCAATACATATCCGGCCTTTTATTTAAAAAAAAATTAAATTGGCTAAACCATACAGTTTTTCCACTCAAAGGCCTGGTCCAAAAGTAAACATTTAGTTTTTTTTTTTTTGGGGGGGGGGGGGGGGGGGGCGGGAGATTAGGGAGCAATTCATTAATTCACCCAATCTAACTCCCCGAAATCACTAAGCATACCCTTTCTTTATGTGGCCCTACTATCAATTCATTAGAGAATATACAAAAGCATGCTAAAACATTCCCTTGCTTTTATTTTATTTGGCATGCAAAAGTCTTTCTTTGATCATTTGAAACCATACTTCTTCTTTTTTTTTTCTTGCTTTGCTTTTTTGTAGGATAGCTTGGGTAATTTCATCACTCCCAAGTCAAAACCATTGCAAAAGTCTTCTTTGATCTTTTGAAACCATATCAAGTCATTTTTAGGAGACTACTTTTGTAAGCTACCAAATAATCATGTGGAGTGGGTAGTTATTGGACACAGATGAAAAAGATTGTGAACTCAAGTGAAAATTACCACTGGAAAGTATTATAGACATTATAGTGCCTAAGGTAACCACCCCTTTACACCAAAAATACTCTTTATTTGATTTAAACCAAATTCTGGCAAAAGAACAAAGCAGACTCATGCACTAGTGTGAGCCAATCATATTCTAATAGCTACATATGTGCGTATTTCTCTTCCTTTGCACCACCAAAAAAAAACTCTATTTCTATTTCAAGCAACGTTGACATGTCAAGACATTGAAATAGTTATTAGCAAATAAATAATTAATGTAAAATAGCAATTTAACCCTTGAAGCCATTAGCATTTTTCCTTAACAAAGTAAGCAGATAACCAAATCATATAAGGCAACAGAATAACTCAAGACATAAAATGAATAAAATGAGCAAACCTGAACAAAAAATAAATAGAAGATAAAAAAAAAATCTAACTCTTATTGATGTGAGATGCTTGAAAGAAGATGATATGTAAATCTTTACAAAAAAAAAACTAAAGAAAAATACAAGGTTCAGAGAGAGAATACCAGAGAATATTTTCACAACACAGGCAAGACAAACATTATTGAGCTCAACAGTAGAGGAGGAGAGTCATAGTTCTTCATTTGTTCCAAACAATAAAATCAAAAAGAAAAAATATCAAGTAAAAACATAAATCCAAGCACAAATTGAGAGAAATGGAGATAGATAAAAAGAGAGAAAACACTAACCGATGTATTTGCGGGAGGAGATTACCAATGGTTTTTTTAGAGAGAAAAAGTTTGATTCAGTAAGGGAGCCAATCAACGTACCCATACCCTGTTTTGGATGATTTTAACAGAAGAATCACCTGAAATTTCAAAACTCCAGAGTTGCGTTGGCAAAAAAAATAAGATAACTAAATAACAAACTCGGAGCTAACTAACTCCAAAATTTCAATTATGTTCGGTAAATGTGGGCAAAACATTTCTCATATTGCCCATGTTCGCTGCAAGAAGATGGGTACACAGGGCTTCTACCCATAAGGTCTTTGTGCTTCCACCCTTGGGTGTGATGATGATGTGTAACAGTTTGAGGGTGAGATATGAAGATCGAGACGGGTCTATGAGGAGTGGTGGCTGGAGTGAGGGAGGAAGAAGGGGGTGCTAAGTTGGCGGCCACGGTAGCCGAAGGTGATGTTTTTAGAGAGAGAGGTGTTGAGTTCTCATAGTAATTTTAGAGAGAGAGACACACACAGAGGTTTTGAGAATGAAAAGGAAGCTTGTATTTGTGTGAGAGAAGCTAAAGACTTTGAAAGTGAAAGAGAGAGGATAAAAAAAAAAAAAAAAAACTTACATTAAATTCAAATTGTTTGTACAAACTACAGAGAGACGTTTATCAAACTCTGCATGTCAACATGACGTTTATTACTTTCGATGCAAATCACCTATCCTGCAATTCCACTTCCCAAAACCAAACTATCTTTGCAACTGCGGCATTTATGAGCAGGACGTTGAAGGGAAAGGAAAAAGTTGAAGGCAAATCTTACCTGTTCAACTAAAGAGGGGATGAATTTCAGCCGTTAGATTAAACACTCTCTGAGACCTATACAAAATATATGCCATATGCCACGTAGGACAAATGTCTCATCAAGATTTAAAATCTGACCTGTTTTATTAGATATATATATATATATAATATTATTATTTTTGTCTTCATTGTAACTTTTAATTCAGACATCAAAATATAGTCAAGTTATATGTTTATGGAAAGCTATTGAAATAAGGATTCCAGATCTATAAATATTATAGGCAAAAAATGCAAGATCTGAGAGAAATAAAACAACAAAATTTTGAAATAATTACTATTCATTTCAACAGTTAAACTACTGTTCATATTATTCATGCAAATTGAGTAAACAATAAAGAATTCAAAATGAAGATAAATTACATATAAAATGAAGTATCTTCCTAATAAGAAAGAACACAACTATATTTTTCACAAGCACTTAGAGTTTCGTGCTGATAACGTGTTATAAACTAAATGAAATTGAAGCAAGAAAAATATCAAACACAGTATATAATAAAACTAGTTCTTTTGGAACTGTTAAATAATAATTAACTAATTCTTTTAGAACTATAGAGATAGATCTTCTTGATCACCCAAGCATGTATTACTTTCATAAGACAAAAGATAAAGACAACAGAAATTAAAATAATTTACCTACACTCTTTGCTTTTTCCTTCTTCTCTTTTTTCTTCTTCTTTCTCTCTCTCTCTCTTCTTTCCCTCTCTCTTTTCTCTTTCTTCTATCTCTCTCTCTTTTCTCTCCTTTCTGTCTCTCTCTTTCTCCTTTTGTTTTCTGTTCTTTCTCTCTTCCTACACAATTTCTTTTATAGGCTAGGAATGAAGTAGATAACCCCATGTGATAGCACCAGTTGGTGGAATCTTTTCTTTCTCTCTTTCTACGCTGAGAATGAAATAGTTAACCCCATGTGATAACATCAGTCGTCAGTCATCCACCAACTCGTTTCCTAGCATGAAAAATTTTTTTTGTGTAGTATTACTTTTGATGAATAGTGGGTTGTTAGAAGGCAAACTTGGTCTGTTCATGCTGAACGAGCGACTTTGGTCATTTTGTGGACACTCAGTTGTGAAAGCATAACTTAATATGTTCCCTATAAACAAGTAAATTGACCCAAGCCATTTGTGAAATTCTAACTTTTCTTTTCATATACACATCTCTATCTCTCTCTCTCTCTCTCTCTCTCTCTCTATATATATATGTATGTATGTGTGTATGTATATTATATACATACCTACTAGAAACGCTAACATGGCATAGTCCCTGGGCTTCAAGTGAAATAACAGTCGAAAATCAAATACAAACAGTTCTTTGACTGGTTCCTGAGCACCCAATTCAGTCCAGTGCATAATAACAGCATTGCGTATAGGCTCATGATATTCTCACCTAGAAAATCAAATATACAGATTTCAGCAGTTCACCCGCCAATACAATTGAGCGCAATTGACCATCGCCAGTGTTATCAGGTGATACATATGTACCAGAAAAACAAACCACACAAGAAGCCAGATGCCCAAGCCTAGGCAGAGAACATGGCATAGACAATAAACCCATAAATCCAAAGACAAATTACACTTACGAAGTTACGAGAGCATCCACAAAGTCTATGGCCATTTGAGGCTGTCTAATGCCTACTTTTCAAAAACAACGGCATTTGAAAGCAGTATTAAATACAGATAACACTCAAAATTCAACACAAGGCCACATTATATTCTTCAGTTAGAAAAGGAGTGGGAGAAAGTGAGATCCCACAATGAGGGCACCACAATTGGTCGACGAAAATGATAAATACGCAAGCGCATCCCATAACAGATGAACATAGAGTGGATTCCAAACTCCTTTTTTATTTTTTCCTTGTACTTGACAAAGAAAAGTGATCTGATGAGAACATGGAATAAAAAGAAAAGCGCAGAGACCAATTTAGTCCAATTTTCTTTGTCCGCACCATCTATGTTTTGTGACTTTTTGCCATCTCATCAACGTCCAGTTCAACTTCCAACACAGGCGAATCCCATTGCAAGCTGGATTGACTGGTGAAAGAAACAATACATTTAAATATCACCCAACTTTCCTGATATACAATTTAGTTTAAGTGGATCAGATCAGCTCACCTGTTCTGCACAGGACCATGATCCACAGCTGTTTTGAAGTAATATATGGCTCTACCAATGATGTCTGTGATGGTTACAGGGCCAAACACTCGGCTGTCCTTGGCTTCCTGCTATTAATAGAAGCGCAACAAGAAAAAAGTAAATGGCAATGACAATTATGACAAGGCCTACCACCCATTGAAAGCGTAGAGCATTACCATATGCTAACCGCTACTATATTTACTCGTTTGCATTTATAATCACATATAAGAGACATATGTTATCTTGATGCTTATCATTTTGTTAGTAGAGAGGTACTGTCAACAGAGCTTATGACAGGATGTTCTTGGTGAATGATACATGAAATCATCAATGTAATCTACTGGATGCTAGACCAGCCCCATTGGTGTAAGATTCATGTACTGGTAGAATTCCCTCTTTGCTTTTTCTCTATACCTCTTTCTTTGTTTTATGAAAGAAAGAAAATGAGAACATTGCCTTGGACGTGATCAGTATAGCCAACAGTCACATCTTAAAAGCACTTAAAAACACATAAACAAACAGGTTAACCAATGTGTTTTACTTGCAAAAATGACATAAGCCTAAGGAGACGCTAGACCATCGGAGGTGGTTGATGAGCCAGCCTTTGGAGAGAGAGAGAGTAATGAAGACTCTAGAGGTGATGAACTAGAGTTTGCAAGCCAGCAGAAAGGATTGCTTGCCTACAACAAAAGAAAAGGATGCTCTTTAAATATAGGAGAGCCAGAACATGGAGGCTAACTCATCACACATGCTGAAGGCACATGGTTGAATGACAGGTAGCTGGCTCTGCCTAGTCTAACATCCTGCTAGTGGAATGCCTTCAACTAATAGAGTAGCTAGAATCCTCAAATTTCTTTGGTTACAGAGGTAGCGGAGGGGTGCTCCTCCAGCAGAGGGTTACAGAGCACGGAACTTAACTTTGTTTTAGTCTGAAGTTATTTTCATATGAAGGTGTCTCTCTCAGAGACCAACCATCATAAACCCCTCAAAGAAAGATTAGATAAGTACCTTTAATGAACCTCAACTCTACCCACCAAGTCACATGACCCCAAAGGTTTTGCACACAGCTCAAAAGATAGCGATTGAACACCATATGACCATGGTACCAACCCAAGGGGATCCTTAGCACAGGATGCCATTGGAAACAAGGGACTACAAAAATACAACAAACACAACCCATGGGACACAACCCATGTAGACAACACATTACGCTGAAAAACAAAAAGGGTGGGAGGGGTTGATGCGTTTAAGCACGGCATTTAGTCCTTAAATTCTACATTTAATGATGCTAACAATTTTATAACAGATAAATATAGATATGGTAGGAAGAAACTTCAAATGTTCCACACATATTCCAAAAAAGGTAATTTCAGTTTGCTAATAATTTGCTTTCTTCAAAGGCAGACCATAAATAGGATTGATAAACCAATATAACTTGATAGGAGAAATGAAGAATAAAACACAAACAAATTCAGCTTGTTTACATAAATCCTCATTAAGAATAGCATCAACAAGATTCAAACATGAAAATATTATACCTTAGGCTTCAAATTTTCATTGTCAAACAGCACCCAGCACTGATCCTTTTCAAGAACAAATGGTTCATCTTTTTCATCAGTAGATACCATTTCATAACCTTCAGTAGCAGCCAATCTTCGGACTAGATAGTTATCAGAGTTTCGGGGGTCCTTCAAGACCACGACATCTCCAACAAAAACACACCTGTCAAAACCATATATGCAAATCAGGGAAACCATGAAAGTATAACACACACAGAGAGACAGAAACTGACAGCACCACCATCAAACTAAATCTGCACAGCTTCAAACAGAACATAAATCCAAACTGACAGTGCCAGCAAAGCTAACCAACAAAGTCTCTAGATGGTTATCCAATAGACCCCAGAATGAATCCTGCCTTTGTCTGGATTGAGGAGGTTTATAGGCAGGGGAGAGCAAGCCCCGTTGTGCAGTCCATTGTCATTGATGGGAAAATGGAAGAAGATAGATGTACAATACAAACGGCACTACCATGACAAAAGCTGCAGATGATGCAATCATAAAGCTGAAAATCCATCCAAATGGAGGACAGATTTGCTCCAACCTGATGTTCTGACTGGTTCAAGTCACAAATTCAATACAGGACATGATTTTGTAGCATGTTCGTTGGTTTTTACATTGAAAAAGTAAATTTCACAGCTGGGGGAGCCAAACCCACCCTTCACCCATACAAAGCCAGAAGGCTACAACAGTTCAGCTCGATATTTGTTGCTCTATGACATCCCAACATTAATTGTGTTAGTGAACATATGATTATTTGTTGCAAATGCATATACATGTAGCCAGTCTAGAGACATGTAGCCATGTAGGCAATATGCTCTCACAACCAGGCTTCTGCTCTTTGCAACCTAGGTCATATCTACTAATCACTTTCCATAACAGAACTATAAACCAACGTCACTCCAATCATTTGGTTGGCAACACAAAATTCAATTCCCGTGGTAACACAATCTGACTGTCCACATAATGCCCAAACTCTGGCTGGTTCGGCATTCCATAAACTCATCCAGATAATAACATGAAAAGGTTTGGGAATCCCGTGAACTCATCCAAAATAATGAATTGAAATGCTCATGGGTTCCACACCAAAATTGGTAAATTTTTGGCTTGGCCACATAGTGGAAATATGGCCCAACCCTCCTTGTGAAGCCAGTCCAGATGGTTTCAATAGAATACAAGTATAGAGGGTTATCTTAATCAATTTCTTTAACCCCCAAAAAAATAATAATAATAAGCACAAAATATCTATGGTATGCTTATGGGATGTCCGGCCAGACATTTAAGTTTATTAAACAAACTACTAATTGTTGAATTTGGATTCCAAACATTATATGCAATGTAAACATACAATCTACAAAACCAGAGGTCCAAGTTTGATCCCACAATCATTTGAAACAACCCACTTGAAATATATAAGTCCATCCCTCGACATTGACCCATTTTCCATGTTGGAGATGCATAATATGACAACATAAAAGGTCATCGAGATTATCTTAAGAATCAAATGTTCCTAGCATAATGCTATTATGTTGGAACAAGAAGGAATATGTTTTGCGGGGAAGAAAAAGGTATAGAAAAATATTTATGTAGCTTTGCCAGTCAGTTCATAGAGATATTACTTCGGATCTGCTGCTGGTATTCTCCGGACAAGAAGAGTTCCCCCTGCTATTGTTGGGGCCATCTCCTCTCCTTTGTTCCAATGCAAGTATGTCAACTTGCCCAGAAATAAATTTCTCCATATGGTATCACCTACTTCTTTCTTAGTGATTTGACCTCTTTCAAAACTCTGCATATTAGTGAAGATTTTCTCAGTAATCTCCTATAAAAGTAGTTCTAGCATCCAACATCCTTAACCATCAGTGTGCATGAAAGAAAAGCAACAAAATATCTGCAAAGTTAAAGCACAAGAAAAAATTGGATTAAAAAAAGCATAAACAAACTGTATAAGCAAACATTTTTTAGCCGAGCCTGATCAAAATGCCTCAAATTCTACCCTTTGGAATTCGAGCAACTTGAGTTCACTTTAAAATAATTAGGTTGAGTCCATAATAATTGCATGTTTGCACCTCCATGCAGCCCAAGATGGAAACATTAGTAAAATATATTCAGCTTGAAAATGATGCACATCTCATTCACATGGCTCTTTCAATATAGTCTTGCTAAAGATATGAGTATGACCTACAGTCTAAAATCCACTAGTGATGCAAAATCAAAGCGGCCATAAAGGCACAAACTAAGCTGTAAGAAAGCACTCTTGAATCATGGAAACTAATTTTCCTTTTCCCTTTTTCCTCCTTCTTTCTAAAACATAATTAGTGATTATCCAACTAAAAACAAGAAAGGCATGCAGCAAGGAAAAGAAAAAAAGAAGGAAGCCATGCAACATACATGGAGTGGTTTTGATGAGAACATCAATGGTGGTGACAGGAGTGATTGAGACAGTGGTCGAGTGACATAGGTGTTGTACCAGATGGAGCAGTAGTGGAGAAAGCAGCATTGTGAAGTTGGTGATCATTGCAGCAATACTACCAATGTAGGAGGTAGTAATAGCAATGATGTTAATAGTAGTTCAAACAAACTGTAGAGGCAATAACGTCTATGGTGATGGTTTCATTGTGTATTAGTGATAGAATAATGGTGGTGGTGCAGATTGTGATCATGCTAGTAGGAGTGGGGATAGTGAGGAGGATAATAGAGGTGATGACTTCTTAATACCTCCAGTGCTCCTGTGCCTTGTGGTAGTGGTCAAGTTAGTTACAGTTATGAAGACTGTGACATAAAAAAATGAGTGCTCCATACTTTCAAAATAATTTCATAATTAACTTCAATACATCATATTCCCTATTTTGCTTACAATAAATAAACAATAAACGTTGATTTTTACAAGCAACAATAAAAGTTATAATAATTCATTATTAAACACATTGTACACATCATATGCTTTGGATCATGGTGCCAGTGGCAAAACCAGGCTAGACAACCCTCCGTGCATAGTTAGTGTCCAACCCAACCTTTCATAAACAGAAACTAAATAAAATTTTCCCTTTTTTCGAGTGAGTGTTTGTGGGGGTGGAATTTGATTAGCCAGCGTCTAGATGCCTAAAAGCTAGTGGAAAATAAACAGAATTAGCCTTTTGTTGGGCAATCAACTTGATTTTGCAACTTACATTAGACCAACCAAAAAATGCATTAGTCCTATCACTCTAAGTCATAATTTCTTCTTCTTAAGAATGTATTGCATTCTTGATTTGCATCAAGTATTATTGCAAGCACGTTAACTGATATTTAATTCCTTTTATTGGGTTAAAACAGGTCAGACATTTCGTCAAATCTTTAGGTTGCAGTATGCAAATATTTAGGAATATGAATGAAAGGTCATTGGAGATATGAAAAGATATCAATCAGGATAAAACAGAAAAACAATTGTAGTCAGATAAATGATAACACAATGAAGGGGAAAATTGAGTTCACATATTTTACTAATACTAGTTAAAGAGGCCCGTGCAAGGCACTGGCAATTTTTGAAAAAGCCACTTAAGAGTTCAAATTAAAATAGATCAAAAGAAAAATCAATTAATATTGCTAATTTCTATTTTATTTTGCCATATGAATTTTTTTCTCATAGAATTCTCTTTATACACAACAAATTAATATTGCTGATGTAATAAAATATCTCGTCACAATTTAATAAAAATTAATAGTAAAAGTCTTAGTTTTCAAATATGAAACGTTGCAATTCTCGTGAATCATCATTTTTATCACTTAACTTATTTTATCCAATTATTAATCACAAACTTGCTAACTTTAAATTTTAGTTAATTTCATTTATGAATTTTTGTTGTTTTCTGTTTATAAGGGTAGCTTGAGAAAGAGTAGTCTTTTTGTCCCCTAAAACATTTTGACAGAGCTATTTATAATGGTCCACATTTTATCACATTGTTGTTAAACTTTGTATTTGTTTGTTAAGTTATATCTAAATATTCTCGAAAATAAAATCCTTTCTAATTCAATTCAGGCGCAAGCTTTTATAACAATTTACACTATCAAATGTGTACAATGAACCAAGCTAAGATGGGGTCGGATCCCCTAGTTAGATGGAGTCAAATACTTCACATAGTAGGTAAAAAATCCACCTCATAGAGAGTAGTAGCAAAAACACGCAGTGCTCCAAGAGCACTCAATAATTTCTCGAGGATGGTATCACCTCAACAGAGAAGTCTTTAAAATTTTTCACTGTTAAATTTGCGTCCCACATCTTGCGCAAAAGACGGGACCAAAAAATGCATTGTCATGCTATTTAAATTCTATGTGAGGGCAAAACCATCCAAAAGAGCTTACAAAACCGTCCAAAAGAGGTTCGAGCAGGTGGACGAAAAAATAAGCAGGTCAATGGAAAGAGCGGTGGAGGAGTGTGTTGCCTTGGAACAAGCCACCTATGTACTGTAATTACACTTACCTTCAAGTTCAAAAGTGGCAAAATGTGTCAAAATAGGGTCGACGAAACTTGAGTGCAAAAGTGCCTCTTTTTATGTAGTTAGAAATATTTAGCAAATAAAGCAACCAGAACTCTCTATGGAACAATATGAGTGCAGTGAACACACATCCATCCGGATTGATGCATTGAGGAATCTATAACGATAACAAGAAACCGAACCCCTACCCATCACAACCTCACAAGTAAATAAATAAAGAAAGAAAGACATCGAATAAATTCAAGAAAGAAAAGAATGCAGACGCATAAAGCTTTTATAATTTACATAAATAAAAAAAAAGAGTAATCCATACAAATCCAACGACGCCTAGAAATCCCTTTAAGAAGCTATACTGAAGTACATACACCCATCAGCAAAAACTTGATTGTGATTTTGCAGAGAAGACCCATATCAAAACACTAATAATATACAATTGTAGAGAATAGAATGCCAATCTTGAAAGTAACATGTAATAATCAACAAACTCCATAAGAGTAAATCACAAGAGATACGATGTTTACATATAGATTCATATGGAGAGAGAAGGGTGGAAGGGTAGAGGGGTGACCTTATAGCTGAGGGAGAGAGAGTAATCGACTTTATTGGCTAGGTATCGTAACCAGGACGAGTGGGAAACCATCGCAAGTTGCAGATATCAGCGCAGTACAGTTTCTTCAGCATCCGCTTCCCTTAAACCCTTGAAATTCTTTTTATTTTGATCTCAATCTCGACCCGAACCCTTTTTTAACCCCGTTCTTGAATTCGTGGCCTCTTTAGCGCCGTCACGAACCTGAGGTCCGCGAGTGTTTTTCTTTTTTGTATGGGTTTTGGGGCCGGGTTGGGATTCTTGGAACGGAATCTATTTGGATCTTGGATTTTGAATAAGATTTAATTAAATAGCGATACGTTTAAGTCAAAAACTCTCAGTCCATTCGTAAACTTTTTAAATATTAATAATGAAATGTGTCATTGTGTGGCGCAATTTGATTGGTCTCAATATCAAAATTCTTAAAATATTAATAATGACACGATAACGTCTATTACCATAAAAGGCATCTTCAAATTTTCAAATTTAGTTTTATGTTTTATCTTTATCTTGTCGCAAAATTTTTAAAAATGATTTTTTTAATTAAAAAAGCTAATAACGAGGTAAAAAAAAACTATTTCAGATGTATTGAAATATTTTTTTAGTCTGTAATGATTTATTTTCAATCAAAATTCAATTTTATTTTCACCATGTGTTTAAGTTATTCTAATCTCAAAAATTCCATTTCATTTTTATCATGTATTTCAATTATTCTAATATCAAAATGGCATACCAAATGATAACTACATAAAAGTTAAATTATTTTATATAATAAAATATATGAAGACATGCCATAACTAGAAATCATCAAACTCGAAGCAACATTTTAGGCCATAATAATTCTAAAGGAAAATGGTACACAAATATAATTTTTACAAAAAGTCCCATTATTAGGAAATGAAAAAGGCTACAAAACCTTGGTCTATGAATCTATATTTACCATTGGTTGTTCAAAAGTCTACTATGGTCAGCAATAAAAATGCTGAGATAAGAGAGTACTGAAGATATACAAACAGAATTGTTGTACAAACATATAATGAAGTTATACGTTGTCATTTTATTTTAAATTAAAATTAATTTTTTGGTTCATAATTAAAAGGTACGTGCAATAATATATTATGCAATAATTGGCTATGAATCTATATTTAATTATGACAAAGTTTAATGTAAAAATTTTATGCAACAATATAAATTTTCTTACAAGAAATATTAAAAAATTATATTTTTATAAAATTCTCACAGAGAAAAGAAAACATCATAATGATGTGGCATGTTATTTTTAAAATTACAAGTTAAAATGATTTTAAATAGTCATAATATTTTATATAAAAATTGTTTACAGTAATTCTGTTTATATTATTACTAGAGAATTGTGTAGCCGTGGCCGGTAGCCGCTTCAGATTTTTTGACTCGACACGCGTATGGCATATGTATTATTATTTTTTTTTGGGATTAATAGCCAATATATATATATATATATCTGAAAGTTTCAAACTCGGCGTTTATGCGTTTTTCTTTTCTTTGTTAATTTTCAGGAAAAGACCTCCAAATCGGCTGCACGGTTAGAAAATATTGGGTATAATGGTACTACGTTGTTATTATGGTATAATAAGTTAATAATTTATAGTCATATAATTATTTAAAATTTTAATCATGTTATTTTAGACTGAAAATTTAAATTTTATATTCAATATTATTGATGATTAGAATTTACTTCTTTTTCTAATTTTAATGTATTGAGTTGTTGTATCACGTGGGCATGTTTATACGATACTACCGTTGTATCAAATATTTACTCAGTCGTAGTGGGACCCATCGGACCTAAGCGGCAGCAACATGCCACGCGTATCTCAGATAGCCCAATTTCGCACGCTTATCTCGCAGCTCTTGTCGCCTCCCACGAAGGCCAATTCAAAGCCTCCACTTTCTCTCTCTCCGGCTCTCCTCCCAACAACGGAGAGACAAAAAATCGACATTTCAGAATACAAAAGCTAGGGTTTTGCAAAAGCCATATCGAGCAAGCTCTCTGAACATCGTTATTGCCATCAACTTCAATCAATTTATCACAAAATATGGACAAACTGAAATTGGCTTCGTCCTCATTGGGCGAGCGATTGAAGACCGGCGGAGCCCAAATGAGCCGAATCGTCAGTTCCAAAATGAAGGAAATGTTGCAATCCCCGACTCCAGAGTCGAAAATGGTGGACGAAGCGACGTCCGAGCACATGGAGGACCCCAACTGGGGGATGAACCTTCGGATATGCGCCATGATCAACAGCGAGGAGTTCAGCGGCTCGGAAGTCGTGAAGGCTATCAAGAAGAAGCTTTCCGGGAAGAGCACGGCGAGCCAGAGGCTGAGTCTCGATCTCTTGGAGGCTTGCACCTCCAACTGCGAGAAGGTGTTCTCCGAGGTGGCCTCTGAGAAGGTGTTGGATGAGATGCTTAGGATGATCGACGATCCACGGACCGGTCACGAGAATAGAGTGAAGGCTATGCAGTTGATTAGGGCATGGGGCGAGTCCGAGGATCTCAAGTACTTGCCCGTGTTTCACCAGACTTATATGGTAATCTCTCCGTCATGTTCCCTTGCTTAGTTCTTATAAAATTGAATATTGGACTAGTATTTTTTTCGAGGTTCTAAACGTGGAATTTGTTAAAATATTGCTTTTTCATCTTTAGCAGAATTCTTATTATGTTGAAGCTGCGATATGTGTTGTTCTTGGTGCATTATAGAAGAATTACAAAGGCTGCTTGTTTATGTTTATATATGAATACTAAGATGTAAACAAATGGGATAAGCGAGGAGGAGGAATTAAGGTATAGTGAACATTAGAACATGTATGCCTCTGATTAGAACATGCTAGTTGCTAGATTTGAACAAAATGAAGGATAAATGAAAATTTAATTTAAAACTTGGGTCCCCTACTTTACCCCTCCCCCTCTCCCTTTCAGATGCTTCAATTCTTGTTTGTGTGCTTATGTTCCATATGTATCAATACTCTGAATCTGTTGTATAAAGAGAAGTCATTTATGGTGTTCCCTTTTTTCATTGTAAACTGAAAAAAAAAAAAAAAAAAAGGGTTGCTGTATGCATTACTGAAGACTTGTGCTTTAGAATAGGTTTGGAAGAGATAGTAGGTAGTAGGGCAGCCTTACCCTAGGTCACACACCATACATTCGATCTAAACTCTACTTGCCAATTTTTATGAAATAAGTTCAAGCGGTAATCTTATGTGAATCAAATTGTATCACGTACTCCAAAGCTTGCACAACATTCTTTCAGAGGCATGGACGAAACTGATATTACTGCCCACAACATTCTTTTAGTGTGCCGGGGCTTCCAGATGGTTAATCCCTTTAAGGTACTTCTGTAGCCTTATAAATTTCCTTTCCCCATTGTTGCTGAGCTGACTGCTCTTCAAAATCCGGGGGGGCGAAACACACAACTATGACGTGCCTAGAAAAATGATTGAAGCAAAGGGTTTTTTGCCCCAGCTCGTTGTTAGAAAGTTTATCTGAGTTTGATTGCATTAGGGGATATAGTAGAGTAGGGAACATGACTGGGTATAAGACCATTATGGGTTTAGTATGTT
This sequence comes from Euryodendron excelsum, assembly GCA_033060915.1. Taxonomy (NCBI): domain Eukaryota; kingdom Viridiplantae; phylum Streptophyta; class Magnoliopsida; order Ericales; family Pentaphylacaceae; genus Euryodendron; species Euryodendron excelsum. The sequence goes on along the minus strand of CM065380.1, from coordinate 5,955,584 downwards.
TATAGCATTATATCTCTTAGTTGCTTCTTTGTGTTTTGTGTATTGTGTATCACGGTTTAATCTAAAAATTGGGGGTATTTCAAAGGCTTTTGCTTTTAGTTTTGCTGCATATGGGTTAGGGATTAGGCTTCTTTGTGTTGTAAAGAAAGATATGCTTTTCATATTGTGTAAAGTTATGTTTACTTATTCAGTTTACATGAATGGTTCTCATTTTGCAGCACTTAATATTTATCAACCCCTTTTAGCCTTATTTGCCATCAAATGTCTAATCTAACAAACACCCTGGGGTGTTTGGATCCACTAAAAAAGATGTATTTTGTCATGGCTTGGCCTGACATTATGTTTTCGGATGTTGAACTCATTTCTATCAATTATCAGTTTGAGTAGAGATATATACTCTCTTACACCATTTCATCTATCTCAGGGTGGCCAGTTGCAGGAACTTATCAATTGTTTCTTTATCTAGCTTTTGTGACTTCTTTATCTTCAATTACGCGACTTTAGTCTTCAATTATTTGATTTCCTTCGTAGCTGTCCTGAGCTGTGTAGTGTTTAGTTCTTGCATAATCTTCAGCTGAAAAAAGTATTGTACTTTATTCTTTTTGCCAAATCGCTTACTTTTGTTTTGGTTACTTTTGGCACACCTCTCGACGCGTCTCCCAGTTTGCTGTTCAAGGCTGCTTCGATCCACCAAAACATTAGTTTTGGATCTAATACTTTTTATTTATCATGTATTATTCTATTTTATTTTTGTAAATTGCGTGCCTGCTTTTGATACTTCTCAATGCTGATGCTCCATGCTTTCTTTGGTGGGTTATTGTGGCAGAACTTGAAAACTAGAGAGATGCATCCACCAGCAGTAGATGGGAATTCGCCCCCCATGCAGCATTCATTAGAGTCATTGATTCATGAACAGCCTATGTTGCCTCCTGAAAGATACCCTATTCCTGACTCGGGTTTGCACGGTGAAGATAATGCTACTTTTCCATATATTTATGGCAACCAGTCCATGGAAGAGAAGAAAGAGACTCTTGAAATTACACGAAACAGCCTGGACATTCTTTCTAGCATTCTAAACTCTGGAACAGAACCAAAACCCATCAAGGTAAATTCATTACTCATTATCATGATGTTAGAATTGTTTAGATAGTAGATTGCATACCTTCTAGCTGTGTGCACATGCCTGTCCCCCTGCGTGTTTTGTACCATTCATGTACTTGTCACTTTTTTTATTCTTCACATTGTCTCCTCATCTGTTTTTTTCTGAATATGTTTTAGTGTTCTTTCTAATGTTTAAGAAACGAAAACTCCCACCTTTTCAATAATTCAGTACTATGTGCTATATGAAATATGACAAAAAGTCTAGAGGGCATTACTAGAACTGGAATATTTTAGCCCAATGGCCTATGTACCTAATGGAATGCATTATCAAACTGGCACTTTTGTGGATCTTAACACAGGATCCCTTTGGATAGTATGTAGCAAATCTATAGTTGGAGAGATGATGTTAACCAACAAACTTTTTCTTTTTTCCTGTGTGGTTGCAGGATGATTTAACAGTAAGCATGCTGGAGAAGTGCAAGCAGTCGCTGCCTGCTGTTCAGAGAATTGTGGAGAGCACTACTGATGATGAAATTATGCTCTTTGAAGCTCTGAATCTTCATGATGAGCTTCAACAGATCATTTCCAAATATGAGGAAATGGAAGCTGCTCTTTCTCCTGAAGAAGTGCAACCAGAAAAGTTTGATAGTGCAGAAGTCAATTTGCCTGTGCAGGGTGAAACTCAGAGAGAAACTGAAAGGGCAGATTCCCGAAAAGAAGATGGCACTGAGTCCAGCAAAGAAGCCGAAAAGCCAAATACCCCAAAGAAAGAAAGTACTGAATCCAATGTGGATATGAGATGTAGTGAATGAGGATAGTTCTATGTTGAAATTGTCCAATGTGGATATGAGATGTAGTGAATGAGGATAGTTCTATGTTGGAATCGGATGTATGTAATTTATGTTGATGTCCGCATGGGGCGGACTGTACTTTCCACAACCCCCTAGCCGGTGGTGATTATATATCATCATCAAGCTATTGTAATAAGTTAAAAGGAGTTTTACTTCGATGAGGTTGCTATTATGGTTCTTAGGAAATACTGTGTAGTTTTTATCATGAAATGGTCACATTGGTTCTTATCCTCTTGGCCAATTGGAATTTGATATTTGAATTTCTTTTGTACCTGAACTTTTCTGCTGTTATTATGTATTATATTACTGAAGCTATTTTGACCTTGGAACATGTGAGATTTTCTTCTATCGTGATTTTGGTTGCTCCAGATAGGGCTGTTTGAAAAAAAAAACCAACAACCCGATTGCCCGAACCGACTTGACACCAAATCCCTCCAAATTGATCTCCTTATGGATGGATTTTGACCAAATTGATTATATTCGGTTTGAGTGATTGGTGTTTATTTCTTTAATCCAATTGGACTTAACTCGATATTTGTACACAAAAAAATTAATTTTTTCACTCAACCCCGGTGGCGGGTAACTACCCAAACCAACCGTGAACACCCCTTTCAGAGGACTAAGGTACAAGGGCTTGTGTCTTCTTGTAGAAGACGCCAACCCAACTTTGCCAAACGCCCAAGTTCGTATCTCCCATTAAGAAAATTGGTGGGCCAAATAAATAAAAGAGTGGGTCAACTTCAACTATAATTGTGACCTAACATTTTAAAAAATATAAGAGTGACGGTGAAAGAGATTCTACAACTTCTTGTGGTGTGGTATCCACGTTGTAGTTCCAGTTGCTCGAGAAAATTGAGCGTTTCATAGATGAAATTCTGAAGAGAAAGCAGGAATTATTTTTATTTTATTTTTAGGTCTGCTTTGTTTCATCATTTGGATATATTTTTAGACACAAAGTCATTCTTGATGACCCATTCAAAGGCAAAACGTGATTGCCAAATTTTGTGGGTATTTCATTCCTGCACCCTTCTCAGTAGGGATTTGACATTCTTGGACTTTCTAGGATTGAGAAAAGTTGGGTCAATATTATTTTTTTTTCTAATGATATTTCTTCTCTAGATCATGATTCTTGATCGCATAATTTTTGAAAGCTATTGACATAGGAATGATATTCCTGGTTGTATCATAACCAAATCTTTATTCAATCAGTAGTAGAAATGGCCAAGTAAAAGTCTCCCTAAGGAACATAACTGTTTCACCACTAAAAACTCTAAATTTAGGTATTGGCATCCGGATCTTAATATTCAGAATACTCTAAACTTTTTATCTAACTATGTTATATGCAAGTCACTCAAATTTAACAGAATATATTAATTATTTTAAATTTATAATTTTATTTAATATTAAAAAATTTAATAAAATAAGAATTTGAGTTTAAATCAAATAATAATATCATTCGTTGAATATTAATGATTAATACGTGACATAATAAAATAAAAAATATAAAGAATTCTGAATGTTAAAATAGGCAACCCCAAAATTGGCGCCAGCAAAACTAACGGTTGGAGTTTCGGAACTCAAATATTGACCCGTAACATAACTAAAAAAGAAAAAAAAAAAAACTCCGACCTCTTGATTTTCGCATGTGGGATCGGAGAAGCAGGTGATTCTCTTCTATTGGATTTGCACCAGAGCGGCCGTCGCACGTGCGACGGTCGTTTCGTTTTGAAATTTTTTGCTGTAAAACATAACCTTCCTCTACGTTCTTTTGTGCCGTTAGAAAAGGAAAAAAAGAGGATCATTTTACACAATCTCGGCACAATCTGAGGGCCTCCTGGCTTCGGATCTCCGGCAAGTCCAACATCCGGTTGCCGGATTTCTGGCCAAAGGACCTTCGGATTGACAGACATGCCGGAGGAGAAAGTGTTCCCATCAGAAGCCGATGAAGACGATGATGAGGGAAGCAGGGGAAGCTCGCTGTCTTCGCAAGAACCCCCTGAAGAAAATCTCGAGCCAACTGCTCAAGAATTGGTAAACCCGGATTCAATCGAGATAAAGAAATCAAGAAAGAAAGCATTGCTCGAATTCAGGTGCAGGGTTGAAGATGCCATTCTAAGCACTTACATTATTGGGAAAAATAAGGGGAAATTCACGTCAAACGGTGAAGATCTCAAGGACATTACCCTTTGGGGTGTCCCTCTATTGCCCAGTAAAGGTCACGAGGGCACCGACATTGTCCTAATGAAATTCTTGAAGGCAAAAGATTTCAAAGTCTCTGAGGCCTTTAATATGCTCCGGAGGACATTGAAATGGCGCAGAGGGTTCAATGCCGAGGGGATTTTTGACGAGAAGTTGGGTTCTGCTTTTGAAAATGTGGCGGACATCAATGGTGAGGACAAGCATGGCCGCCCCGTGAGTTACCACAAGTTTGGGGCATTTAAAGACAAAGAGTTGTACCAGAACACGTTTGGGACAGAAGAGAAACGCGAGGAGTTTCTGCGGTGGAATGTCCAATCCATGGAAAAGGGTATCCAAAAGCTTCGCTTCAAACCCGGTGAGGCAGATTCCATTCTTCAGATTACAGACTTGAAGAACTCGCCTGGACCGGCCATGAAAGAGCTACGCTCGCTTAACAAGAAAACAATGGTGCTGTTCCAAGAAAATTACCCTGAACTCATCTTCCGGAACGTAAGGCCTATTCTTGCATATCGATCTGATTAAAGCTTTGCATATATATATACATAGTTACATGTTATTTTTATGGATTGCAGATATATATAAATGTTCCATTTTGGTATTTTGTGAGCCGTTCGCTACCATCACAGTTTATGTCTCAGAAAGCTAGCAGCAAGTTCATCTTTGCAAGGCCATCAAGAGTCACACAGACCCTCCTCAAGTGAGTATATATTAAATTCCAATGCTTTCGCTGTCTAATTTCCATTTGATAATCTCTCTCCATCTTCTGACCAAAATTTGCTTAATAACCCACAAGGTACATAGCCCCAGAGAACCTGCCGGTACAATATGGTGGCCTCAAGAGGGAGGAGGACGAGGAGTTTTCGCCAGATGACAAAGTTTTAGGCCTAATTGTCAGAGCTGGTGCATGGCAGACCATTCAAATTCCTGTCGCGGAGGTAATTTAATTGTTTTTCTTTCTTTTTAAGTTGTTTTATTTGTTTGATTAATCTCTTAACTTTGTTATTCTTCCTTTGAACTCATTAGGCCGGATTGACGGTGGTTTGGGACGCGACCGTGGTTGGATATGAGGTGAGCTACAAGGAGGAATTTATTCCGGACGATGATTGCTCGTACAATGTTTTGCTCCAAAATGAAAAGAAAATGAGAGACTGTGCTAGGAATTCCTTTTACATATATGAGCCTGGGAAGATTGTGATAACCATTGGCAATTGGACAGCCAAGAAGAAAAAGATTTTCTTTAGGCACAAAAGCAAACCCACACTTCCCATGTACATCTCAAAATGATCGATCTGATATACCTTGTTGATTTGGAGAGATACACATATTGATTCTGATGTTAATACGTGCGCGATTCGTTTGTAAACTTATATGAGAAAGGATTTGTTGATATTGTACACATGTCTTCTTTTATTCGCATTTTGTCATATTTAGTAGTTGGTTTCTCTGCTCCATATTGTTCAAGTACTCGCATTTTTTCTGTTTTTTTAAGGAATCAGAACTAAAATTTAAATCTGGGGTATTTTAGCCATGTAATGGCACGTTGAACATTGAAGTAATTGTAATACATGTATTGTTTTGGCTTGGTTGGAGTAATATTTGAAAGAAAATACTATTGTGGCCAAGCTGCTCCAGTTCAATGAAAAACCTGTGGAAATTAAATACTGGAAAAGCATTTCCAGTAACAAGTAAACCACTATCTAGTAATGGATAGCTAGTTCCGGAACTGAATGGCCAAATATGAGTAATGCTATACAATCAGAAAATTCATACAGAATTTATCACCAAAATGATGTGTTTAAATTGTGGTCCTATTACTTCATAATAAAAAACTTATCAAAGTGCATGTTAATTACAAAATTGTCATTGCCACATTATTTTGGTACAAAATTCTGTATAATAATTCTGGAAGAATAGCATGTTCCGCCAAATATTATCAATTGATTAACATTGGTTTCATCCAATGGGTGTGTTCTGAGAACTTTCCTGCATAACTGCATTGGAAATAGTTTAATACTTCAAAGAGTAGTTCTTGGCTAATGTTGACACCCCTGCAATCACCCACGAGAGAGAGTTGTTGCTAATCTGAACAAGTTACCAGCAATTCATATTAAAACAGTCAGAAGTGTAAAAGAATATGCTCCCTATATATATAAAATGTTAGCGCAGTCATAATCAATTGGATTAGCAAGACGAACAAATTATTGTGAAGAAATATCGACTAATTTCAACCAACTCGGTTTACCTAGTTGGTTAGCATTGTTGGTCTCCTGTTGGAGATCAAGAGTTTTGCTATTTTTTTAAAAAAATTGTATAAAAAATTTCATCAAAATTATAGACAGTGGCATTATTGCGACTAAAAATCATTATAATGCGTGTTTTGTTTTAAAGTAAATGACACTTATCTAATAATATTATTTTAATAATAAATTATGTATAAATTTTTTTATTTATATAGTATTATTCTTGTGTAAATAACTTGTCTTTAACTAGACAAGTTAAAAGGAATTAATTGAGGTACAAACCTAACACTCTGGACAGATGAACCAAGAAAAAAAAGGAAAGAAAGAGAAGAGATGGACATAATTTCTAGCAGAACATGTCAATCACTTAAAATGTCATGCTATGCAAGACATGGTACAGACTATATGTCCACATGACCAACTTCATCAATCTTCTTGATGTGATCCTCTGGAGGGTCCATTGCTGATGATGCACCTCAAACCCACTGGAATACGTACTCAAAGCTGCCCTCAGATGCAAACATGACATATTTGTATTCTTCCCTCAAAGACGACGCCACCTGCCCCAACTGAACCTCTTAGGTGTGATGCATTTGGGTTCAGTAGCCATGCAAAGTGAAAGATGGCTCAAAACGGATTCATATGTGGCAACCCCCAACCCTCCATTCTCTCCTATAAATCCCAACACTCTCAAGTTTCCGCTTCACCTCAAACCAGAATCAACAGTCATTCTTCACCTCTCTTAGCGCTGCCATGGCTAACCCTTCCTTGCTCTCTCTTTCGCTTTGTTTTCTCGTTTTGTTCCACTGCTGTGTTGCTAGGCCAGATTCACGCCGCCAGCAGCAGCAGCGGGGGCAGCAAGGTGAATGCCAGATCCAGAGCCTCACTGCTCGAGAACCCCAGCACCGCATCCAAGCAGAAGCAGGGGTAACCGAGCTCTGGGACTATAACGACGATCAATTCCAGTGTGCTGGCGTGGCTGCTCTCCGTAATATTATCGAACCCAGAGGCCTTTTCTTGCCCGCCTACACCAATGCTCCTAGACTCATCTACGTTGTCCAAGGTGGTGCATTCATAGTCATATATATTATATTTGTATTGCATGTTGTTGCCTTATATATAAATATATAAAAAAAAAAAAATACACGAAATTTATCACTATAATTTATATAGTTAATTATAATTATATGAAAAGCATTTACTTTAAATAAATTAAATACTCATCATAATGATTTTTAATTATAAAAATATTATTATCTTTTTTTTATTTAAATTTTTTTTAAAAAAATATGATTTTTCTATATATATATATATATTCGTTGTTGTGTTCTACAGGTAGGGGTTTTCTAGGGATGGCTATTCCTGGTTGTCCCGAAACCTTCCAATCATCCCAACAATCTCAAGAAGGACGAAGAGAAGGAGAAAGAAGCCAGAGATCCCGAGACCAGCATCAGAAAATCCATCACTACCGAGAAGGTGACCTCATCGCAATACCCGCCGGAGTGGCGCACTGGTGCTACAACGACGGCGATAGGGACCTTGTTCTTGTTGTTATGCAAGACACCGGCAACTATCACAATCAGCTCGACGTCAGCCCCAGGGTGAGAAATGAAAGAAAGAAAACTCACCAATCATACAGCCTAAACAGAAGAAGTTTCAAGACTCGTATTTTCATAAATTTACCAATATTGTTGCTTGATTATTGTAGAACTTCTACCTTGCTGGGAACCCACAAGAAGGACAACGGCAGCAAGAAGGGCAGCAAAGAGAACTGTACGGCCGTCGGCGTGGTCAGCAAGAGGATTCCGCCAACGTTTTGAACGGCTTCGACGCGCAGTTCTTGGCGGAGGCATTTGGGGTGGACACCGAAACGGCAAGGAAACTTCAGGGTCAAGACGACCGAAGGGGCAATATCGTCAGAGTCGACCGCGAACTTCAGGTGATAAGGCCACCAATGGCTCGACAGGAACAAGAAGAGCAAGAAAGGGCCGGCCGGCAGCGATACCCATACGGACGTGACAATGGCCTGGAAGAGACCATTTGCACCGCCAGAATCCACCAGAACATTAATGACCCATCACGCGCCGACATCTTCAACCCGCGAGCCGGACGCCTGACCAGCTTGAATCGCTTCAATCTCCCCGTCCTCAACTTCCTCCGACTCAGCGCCGAGAGAGGAGTTTTATATAGAGTACGAATGAATCTTATTGCATTGTGATGTAACCGATAATGTTCATATAAAAATATTATGTCTCATCTGGAAATGTCGTGCAGAATGCTATTATGGCGCCGCACTGGAACTTGAACGCCCACTGCGTATTGTACGCAACAAGAGGTGAAGCCCGGATGCAGATCGTGGACCAGAGAGGGGAGGCGGTTTTCAACGACAGGATCCGGGAGGGGCAGATGGTGGTGGTGCCGCAGAACTTCGTGGTGGTGAAACAGGCTGGAGAAGAGGGTTTCGAATGGGTGGCCTTCAAAACCAATGAGAATGCCATGTTTAGTACTCTAGCTGGCAGGACTTCGGCCATCAGAGGCATACCGGAGGATGTGCTGGCCAATGCGTACCAAATTAGCCGAGAAGAGGCGATGAGGCTGAAGCAGAACAGGCAGGAGGCTGTCTTGTTTGAGCCAAGTTCGAGGTCCGGGAGGAGAGAGTCTGCTTAAATAACATGTAATATGTGTTAAGTTTTGTTTTTGTTCTAAGTACTGTCGTACGTGCTAGAGAATAAAATAAATAAATAGTCTTTTGATGGGCTTGGTCACCTTTATATTTGCTATGTAAGAGTGTTTTGACTACGAATAAATAAGTGTGCTTTGCATCTAGCACTGTCGAGTTGGAGTCTTGTGGTTGCTGTTAGAACAAATGTTATTACTTGTCACTGCTACACATTTATGCATTATTTGTAGATCATTGATGATGGAACTTTCTTATTTTCCTTTTGGATAACGATTTTGTGGTAGGAGTTTCTATTTACACATCATTTGATTTATTTTATATTTAAAATATTTTTTTTATAAATATAGTAATTTCATAATTAATTTTTTCTTAAAATCTAAAACAAAATATAAATATATTAATAATGCATCTAGCCCTTTGCCTCGCATCAACCTTGTATAATTTGATTACAAATTCATTGGAGACTTGTACACATGAGATGGGGCGTTATGGATCAGATTATTCGTAAGATGAAAATGTTATTCTTTAAAAAAAGAAAAAGAAAAATACTATTATTTTAAAAAACTTATACAGAAAATCTCACTAAAATAATGTGGTAATGATGTTTTTTGTAAACGAGAGCTGGCATAATGGGTGTCATGGTTTTAAGTGAATGGCTCTCATTCAACCATGTCATTCTGGTATAAATTTTTTAGTTTGTATAACATTATTCTTCAAAAAATTTGTACAGAAAACTATATCAGAATGATGTGATAGTAGCATTATTGTAATTAAAAGATATTATGATGAGTGTGTTATTTTAAAGTGAATGATTCTTATCCAATAACATTATTTTGGTGATGAATTTTGTATAAATTTTTCTATTTAGATAAGCATGCATTTAGTGTAGTGCCTGGTATCAATGAAGTAGTAGTGCATATAGTATGAGGTGTGAATTGGATATGGCTGGGCATTGGCCCGCTAAGCCTAACCATTATTTACATAGCTTGATGTCATAGATAGGCTTGTAAAGCTGGGTTTGAAAATATTTTATGTCTGATTAGCTAATGGACAGGTTTGAAAATATTTTAGGTCTGATTAGTTAAGGGACGGGTTTGAAAACTTCGTGTCAAGCCCCTCTTATGTATGTCAATGTATTTATATGTTTTCACACATTATACAAATTTAGATTTTAATTTTATTTTTGGAGCAAAAAAATATATTGAAAAAATAGTTACAAGATTTGAACACTTGAGTTTTAATCAAACAAAAAAATACACAAACTAGTTTGATTAACACATTATTTGTATTCAATTTTATGACATAAATATTTTATTTAAATTGATGAGATTAAACATCTAAAATTTATTTTTGTAATCTAGAGATTTAATTTCATACCAGACGAGCACGGCTGAGCCGGGTTTAGGCCCATGCACCCTTTTATTAGACAATACAAATTTGGTCTGGCAGCCCAAAGTCCACTCCCAATTTAAATTTTAACCTGCTCCCCTTCAACTTGTCTCTAACACAACTAAAGGTCCCAAACCCATCCCATTGGCCATTAGAGTCGGGGTGGGACCCACTTTGAAGTTTTTTTTTTGTTTTGGCCACATGTAAGGCTGAAGGGATGAGAAGCAAGTACTTACTAGGCAATACTAATTTTTTTGGTATATTAAAGGGCTAAAATCATAGTGTATGAGATGTCAAACTCATGATCTCAATCAAAGTTGAGTACTACCACTACAATAACCTCTCATTACTCCAATACCAACTTACTCTTTGTTTTTGGTTGAATTGGTCACTTTATTGACACATCATAGCAGCTGGGTGGGTAATTTCTCTGAACAACATGGCTTACCTCACAACTTTTACTGCCAATGAATTAATTTCATTGCAAATTAACTATAGGAGTAAGGGAGATGTCAGATATGCTACCCATGTCAACTAGTTTTATTTACTTACTTAAATTCTGTAAGGGTTTGTTATTTGTATTGGGTCCACAATCAAGTTTTGGGTTAATTGTGGTAGTTCATTGCAGCTGAATTAAGATTAGGTTGATCAAAATAATGTGACTGGAATAATTTTATAATTAAAATTCACTCCCATATGAAAATACGTTGAGACACAAGTCATCAAAATTAATACAAACATTAACCTTTTGATAAAAGAAAGGAGTCGAATCCAGTAAGTAGACCCATTGGTTTGGTACCAAACACTACTTGCATTCCATGCAAGTTCAAATGCAAGATGTCCAAATATCCCAACATGGGTATGCAGTGTCTGTTTGCCACATGGGAACTTTGCTTCTTGTTTTTCTAGACAAGATTACCCTCAGACCCCGAGCAGTACGATAGATGCTGAGGAATGGTAAACTTGTCAAAAAAAGAAGCTTGAAAGCGATGGTTTCAAGACTGAATAGTGCCTTTGTTTTAAATTAATTAAAAGCAGCACAACTCACGAAGAGACACTTCAAATCCGAACCAAACTTATCTGGTTCTATCAGTTAAAAGGGTAGCTGAAAATAGATCCATCCATACCTCTCAGATCCCAGTCTGCAGTGACAATGAAACGTTATAGTTTTTGAACTGATACAGATAGACACTTGAAAATGGAAATGTCTTACCCACCACTGAGTCGACTCCTTCTTCTTCTCTTTCTTGTTTGCATTGCAGCAGCACAAGCAGCGGCTAGGCCGGGGTTTCTTTACACAAGAAACAGAGGAAGGTGCACCCCCCAGTAAGATCTCTCTCTGTCTCTCTCTTCCTATTTCAACTTCACAGCCGTGCATACTATATGTCTTTCTCCTGGGTCGTTCAAGTCCTCTCTCTCCCCATTTTCTTGTAACCCCAGAAAGGAGTTTCTTCGGAAAACAGAGGAAAGAAAAGGGGGGAGACTGTTCTTACCTTTGAACTTGACGAGTCGACTAGGAAAAAAATTCAAGGACTGCATAGACAACTGAACAAATATCTATTTTTCTTTTGACATTTTGAGCAAATATTCCTAATTTGGAACTGAAATTATCAGAAAAGTAAGAAATTGAAATACGCATTTGAGTGAATCGTGTGGTAAATATGGTGGTGTGGGGCTTTGGGCAGGTTTTGGAGCAGCAGGAGAGAACCGTGGCCGAGGATGGTCCCACAGGCATCGACGGTGTCGAAGGTGTTCGGGTCGAGAGCGTTCGAGCGGTACAGATACGACCTGACGCTGCTGGAGGCGACGGCGAGGAACGACGACGGCGAGAACGCTTTCGCGAGGTTGGTGAAGCAGTCTAGTGCGGCTCTGCTCAACTCCTACGCCAGGAAGGGCTTTCCCTACTCGGCTTGGGAGGTCAAGACTTTACTCATTCAAGCCTTGGTGTCTGAAAAGGCCGCCGCCATTCAAGCTCAGAGCTTCTTCGATGCCAACGAGGCTTGCAATTAGCTCTAGTTATTAGGATTTTCGGAACAGCCGATTGAAAATGTTTTGTTTTGTTGGCCATTTGTGTGGTGTGGTGTGTGTGGCCTTGAAATGAATGTCTAAGTATGACAAATCCTTCTTTTGTAGGGTTTTATAGTGTTTGAGATTTCTTGGTATGTTTGTAAGGAATATGAATCTTCTAGTTGAATTATCTTTCAAGTACACAGATTATTATAGGCTAAACAAAGGTTGGTTGAGTTAGTAAAAATTAGACACTTTGTTGGAGGAAGTTTAAGATCGATCTGTAAATCTAATGTAAGTTTTCATAAAGACTTATGATTTGCTCTAGCTTTGAACTTGGATAACCACCCTTCATTCTAAATTTTTTAGCACCCAAGAAAAAAAAATGCACATTATTATGGCCAAGTTATGTTTGAACTATAAGGTCCAAGGTTGCCATTTTTGTATCTATGTTCTTGTTTTGTTTTGTTTATTTACATAGAGGACTAATACTGAATAAGTTTTTACTAAGTTAGAGCTCAAGTAGATTTAATTTATAGTTGAACTTTCTAGATCACTTTTACAATTAGCGTTGAGGAACGAGCTCCCTTGTTGCCTTGTGAAGGCCCCTCTTCCAACCCCCTACCCCCACGAAAAGTAGGGAAAATTATACAACAATTAACTAATGTCTGATTATTGTAATTCTTAAACTCAGAGATTTGAGTAGTAAATTAAGCAAGTAGGTAAGATTTAGACTTGTCAAAATGCAAATAAACACAGATTTGACTATGGAAGTTAAGATCAAGCTAAATCTAAAGCTGTTTTTTTTGGGTCCGAAATATAGAGCAACAAAAGAACAAACAAAAGCAAAAACAACGCAAGAATAAAATAACTATCCAATCCCACAAGGCGAAAAGTCTCGATCAAGCAAAGCCTCCAACTTCAAAGGGATAATGTAAGACCATGAAGGAGATAACTCTCTTCTCTTAGCAGATACATGACCCAATTAGCTGCTCTACTTGCCGCTCTAGGAATATGTATGACACAAGCTTGGAGAAAGGATCTACGGGAGCACTGAATATCTCTACAGATGCCTCGAACCTTCCACGAAGAACATGAACTAAATGAGCTTTTTACACCTTCAATAACTTGGAGAGCATCAACTTCAAAAATAACATGGGCAATGCCCATCGATTGAGCCAGCCAACATGCTTCTCTAAGTGCTAAAGCTTGTCCAACTAGTGGAGCATCACAAAAATACTTTGTGCGCTTACCAATCACCATCCTCCCTTTATCATCTCGCACTAAAATACCATACAAAAGCAAAATCAGAATTGATGTTCAAAACCAATGATGGAGGGGGCTGCCAAACAGGATTAGAACTAGTCTCTGCGGCACTGTTGTTAGAGTGAAGAATGTTGAAGTGGCTGTGACATATTCATCAGCAGCCTTTTTAGCTTTGGAGATTACCATAGCAGGCTTTGGGTGCTGATTCTAAAAAATCATAGCATTTCTGTCTTTGCAAATAAACCAGCAGATCAACGCATAAAAGCTTTAGGGTCTATATCTATTGACATGTTATACTGCCCAGAAATAGCTTCCAAAAGCCATTTATCGAATCTGGAGATAGATGATCTGGATGGAAGAATATGCAGAGGGCTGCCAAATCACACTTCTTGAGACCACAGACAAAAAAGGAAGATCTGTTGAACGGATTCTACTTCCTGCTGACAGATGGAGTACAAAGGAGACTGTATAATTTTCTTGTGAAACAAATTTTCTGCTGTTGGAATAGCATTTTTACAGGCTTTTCAAAGGAAAAGCCTATGTTTTGGCTGAATTTTCAGAGACCAAACAGTTTTTCACAATTCGTTTGGAACTTGATAAGATGAGGAGGCTTTGTGAGAATCCCTCTTCCTTGATTGCTTTGAACAGCTTTGTTACCCACTTTAGCAGAGTAATGTCCATTTGAAGATTTTGGCCATATAAGCATGTCAGGACCCTTGGTGAGAGATAAAGGGATTCGAACAATAAGATAAGCAGTATAAGAGTAAAAAAAAATATATAAAGGATTTGACTATGTCCAAATTCCAAGCTGCTTTTCAAGGATCAATCAAATCTTCAACCTTCTGAACGGAAGCTACAGGGTTTGCACCCAAAACTCCCTGTCCTGGAATCCAGTTGTCTTCGCAAATCCGGATAGTTGAAATCTAAAGGTCTTTGCTTGGTATAATGGTGAGAACATAGACCAGGCCATTTTGAATGGGCCAAACAACCCACTCAGAACAATCCAAACTTGTTGGGTTCAACTTTGAGCCCAGCACAGTAGCCTTTCAAGTCAAAATTGGGTCTAACCCGCTAAATGGTAAATATGGGCAAGTCGGCCTTTTGTCTGACCCGCCCAAGTCTGTAGCCCTAACAGTCCCCTCTTTCGCAAGTCCCGCAGGACTTCCACTCTTTCTATACCCTCGGTTCTTTCGAGCTCGGAAGAACACGAGCACAAACGAAAAACGGAAGTTCAATAATTTTCTTGAGAAAAAAGGTATTACAAATTCTCTCGAGAAACAAGCAACCTCTTATGGCTAGTAGAAAGCTGGCCCGAGATTTATTCTTCTCCAAGAGCTCCTTATGTCGTCAGCTATTAACACCTAAACAGGTCGGTTCCTCCACAAGACATCACAATCCCCATTCTTGTATGGTTTCTTGTTTGAATGCGGGGAAAATCTTTGTTGTGCACACACCCATACGCGTGTGTGTGTATATATATATATATATGTATGTATCTATTGGTATAGCGGTCCTCATATATATATGGTTTGGGTTTGTGATTGCCCCCCTAGGTTTCGACTTCAAGTACGAGACTAAGATTGCTTCCGGAAAATGGGTATTGGTGTAATCGTCAATTCAGTGTCTTCAATGAATTCTCCAAGAAAGTTAAAGGCGAAGCTAACAGGTGCACTGATACTTCCTGAAAACCTCTTGTTTTGTTTTTTAACCGACTTCGAGCTATATCAATTGCTGTGAAACCTTAAGCGTTTTGTTCTTTTGGGTAACATTGGAACATAAATTTTTGGTCGATTTCTTTGGATTTCTTTGTGAAGCTTGAGCTCATTTCTCTAGTCCAATGCCATTCTTAATTGTTTGTTTGTTTGTTTGTTTGTTTGTTGGCCTTATTTTCTTTACTATGTTATTCCTGATAAAAAAATGAGATGAAAAGATTTGTTGAGGTCTCCTTTATTTTCTTCGCCTGGGGGGGTGGGTTGCGCTTTCTTGAATTGGGTTTTTTCCATTTTGTTCTTGTGCATTGGAATGGCCCCACTTTGTGGTTCCATTCAAGATGATGGATTTTCTTGAGATTATATTTTAAATGCTAACTGGGCCGTTCAATTATCCAAGGGATACCCATACATACTCTAACTGTTTGGGATCGTATCTACTCATCTTTCCTGCTTCGTTTTCTTGCAGAAATCAGGATTTCCAACACTCAGTCAAGGAACTGAAGGAGAAAGCAGAGGAGCTAAAAGGGGTGACAGAAGATCTGAAAGTTAGGTAATTTTATAACTTATTAGTTCACATTTTTTTTAAAGCTTTTGTGTTTAATGGCTTAGACATACTGTTGTATGTCAAGGCTGGGCAGACACTTCCAATGAAGGCCCTGAGTGGTGAACTGGCGAATGCAGAACCAAACAGACAACTGAGCAGCTGTACAAGCAGGTGGATGGTGCGTGGACTGAGGCTGAAGCTACGGCAAAGAAGGTGTGATCCAAATTTCTCCATATTGATGCTGTGCTTCTTGTGACTTTCCTGTTTGAAATCACGGATAAGATTCAATTTTTCGGAACAAATCATTATAATTCATACTTTAATACTCTGCCCTGGCATGGTTCTAGTTCCCCACCCCACTCCGAATTTATGTTACTTAAGCTTGGATTCTCGCTGGTGTCGCTGTAGAAGTGTAAAGTTCATATCTCAAGCTTGTATATAGGCCTCAATGCTTTGGTTTGTAAGTTTGTGTACTATGTTGCATGCATTCGTAACTGCATGAATGCCTTGATGTTTCACTATGTAAGTGCGTCAGTTGTGTACGTGGCATGTGTCTATAGTCAACTGTTCTATTAATTGTAGTGATTAAAATTGATTTGTTTTCTTTTGCTTTTGGGAGTTTTGCCCCTCTTAAAATGAGGTCTACAAACTCTTCTTATTACTAGGAATGCTAGCACTGCTACCACTTCTACTGCAATTATTATTAGATAATTACCATTTTAGATGTGTTTATGTACCTACGTTGTTACTCAAGCTTTTTCTTACAGGTCGTTTGAACAATTTTTTTCTAAATGATCACTCCATACAGACCATTTGCAAGTTTTTATATTTTTTATAACCCACTCCTTTTGCAATTATACTATTGATGTTCAAAAATCTTCTGCTATTTTTACAACTAATGCCTACCATCCCATGTTCATTAGTTCAACTCCTTAGGCACCAGTCATTGCTTCACTAACCTGTCCAGCAAAGTGGGATTTAAGTTGGGAAGTGTTGGGCCATCATGCCAAATTGCAATAGGTCTAAAACAGTCCACCTCTTCAATCTATTATATTGAATAGTTGTGATCTGTTTGTTATATTGAATGGTACTGCTCATTTGGTATGAGGTGGTTTCTTTTGCCTATTCTCTTCTACATGATGTTTGCTGTGAAGACCGAAGGTGCTCACTGTCCAGCATGGCTGCAAAAGCAGCTCGATTTAGGTTAGGAAGACCAAAAGATATCTTGCTCTTATGTTATTTTGTTGCCTAGTGTCATTTTCATTTATCTTTATCTCTTTCCGGCTACTCTACACAGGATCATGCGTCTGCTTCTTATATGCTTCAGTTGTTATGGCAACTCTATATCTGATGATGCCTCTGGTTCTTACATGCTGCAGTTGTTATGGAAGCTCTTCTTAAATGCCCTTTTTAGTAACAAAAGGAATCATTCTTCATAGGCTATGCTAATTGGTTGAATACATTACAATTTATCTGTCATTTTGTTATTTGCAGATGTCTGCCAATCTGAAGGAGAAAATTTCAGCTGCCACAGAGGAGGTGAGATTGCCTTTCTAAGTTGTCAGCTTACCACTGATGTACTACCACAATCTACAAATGATGAAACACTATGAACATCTAATTTACTTGTAATTTATTCTGTAATTCAGGTCAAAGAGACTTTTGGCGTTGGGAAGCAAGAATCTACCGAATTTTCTGCCACTTCAGCTAAAGATGGTACTGATGTGAAAAATGGGAGAAAGGCCACTTCTGGAGAGGAAAAGAAGCAGCAATCTGGGGCTAGTGACACTGATGTGAAAAATGGGAGAAAGGCCACATCTGGAGAGGAAAAGCAGCAGCAATCTGGGGCTAGTGACACTGCATATACATTATTTGGCAAATTTAAGTCTAGTGTATCTTCTGTTTCTCCTAAGGTTTCCGTGGCCTTCCAAAAATTGAAGGAAGCAAAGCCCATTGACTTGGCAAAGAAGGGGTATGACATTGTAAAGGATGAGTTGAGCAGTAACCCAAATAAGAGAAAGCGGATTGATTATGGAGCTTCTTCATCAAGTTCCACATCAACAGGAGAAAGAAGTACAAGGACGGATGTTGCTGTTGTACCTTCAAAGCAGTCGAAATGGAGTAAGAAGTGGGAAGCCTTCAAAGAGAAGGTAAATCATTGGTCATATAAACTCTAGATGACTATATTTGTGAAGTTTTATTGTTTTATTTTCTTGTTTTTGTAATGTAATGTTTGTCTTCTCTCCAGATGCAAGGTCATCGTATTTTCAAGCGTGTCAGTGGGATTAGTGAACCTGTGGTGGTGAAGGGTCAGGAGGTACATGATCCTATTGATGTTTCTTCTAATTTTGCAGTTCTATTTCTATCAATTAATTGTTCCATTATTTGGTTAAGTTTTCTCATTCAGACCAGGATATTCTATTATGAACAGGGCTCTCAGCATTAAGTTCCAGTCTTAATAAGCCCATCTTTGAGATTTACACCATGGAAATGAGTGGATGAATAAGATCAGACCTCAATTGCTGTTTAGATCATGTTGGATGTGTCTTTAGGTGACAAGCCTGAAACATGTTGAATTTAACACACTGAAGAGTTCAATTGCCCAAAAGAAAAGGCAAAAAAAAAAAGGGGAATTTTGTTAGGAAAATAATAAAATACTTATTTTAGTTTTCAAGGGGTCCTAACATTTGAAGGCGATTGCATTTGATCCTGATTGTCTTTATCCCTTTTTGGAAATATTTTAACCTTCCAAACTATATATTATCTCTGTAAGTAACATTTAGGTGTGTGAATATGAGAAGTTTGTTTGTTTGTTTGTTTTTTATTTTTATTTTATGGTTCTTATGCTTGAGAATACGTCTAAATCAACATTATTCCCTATTGAAATTTGTTGTATTTGCTGTCTGGATCGGAATTTGCAGTTTGCAGAAGACATTCGGGACAGATGGGAGACTACCGATAACCCAGTTGTTCATAAAATTCAGGAGTATGCTGCTCAAGTTTTATTCATCTTCCTGTTCTGTGTTGATTTATTTGTAATAGGCAGAGAGTTGTGAGTAATTATTTGAAGTTTTGAACAACCTCTCTTTGACAGTCTCAGTGAAAGTGTCTTTGGAGAAACCGCTGCTGCACTATCATTCAAGGAAATACGTCGCCGTGATCCGTATGCTGATTTTTCTCCTCGTTTCTGTTTTTTATTATTCTGTCTTTTTTTTTCAACAATCAGTCTCTTTTTTCAATTAACTATTAACTACTCTATTCGAAATTTGCACCTTTCAGGTCTTTCTCTTTGCCAGAATTTGTGGCTGAGGTTCAGGAAGTGATCAAACCGGTCCTTAATGCTTACTTCAAGGCAAGTTGTTAATAGGATGGCCATGAAGGTTTCTTAATTTGGAATTGCCACCTATTGTTAATCGTGTTCATGAAATCTATCTGATAACAGATGTTTCACTACTGCAGGGAAATGCTGAAGTTCTGAAGAAATATTGTAGCAACGAAGTGATTGAACGGTGTAAAGCTGAGCACAAGGCTTATGAAAGCCAGGGTATCTTCTTTGATAACAAGGTGAGAGAGAACTCAGTTTTGAATTATGTTTTGCTGCTTCAAAGGTTCAGTTGTTCTTAACATGTAGACAAGATGGAGAGGGTTTCATATTCTTTCAAGCATGTGAAGTTCAAAACAAAGATTGTGGGGTGAGAGAGTCTAATGTTAAGCTACGAGGGTGTTGCTCTTTTGGTTCCAATCCATTCATTATGTGGTTTATCTCTTCCAAGTTTTATTATATTTCCTTCTGTTTGCCACAGTGGTTTAATCATATTCATTTTCCAGTTGACAACCTTGACTCGCACACTTATGATTAATCTTGAAGATACATATAAGCTGGCGATCATAACACTTTTCGCCAAAAGTTAGATAAATATGGTTAAATTGTTTCAGACAATCTTCTTTTTGAGTTTTAGGTTAGATAAATGTGTTAAAATTTGTTTCAGACAATTTTGTTTTTGAGTTTTAGGTTAGATAAACGTGTTAAAAATTGTTTGAGACAATCTTCTTTTTGAGTTTTAGGGTAGAAAACTCTCAGAAAGTACCAATCTTTTAAAATGCTCTTGGGTTGTTTCATAAAGTTGGATTAGCACTTTGCGGTCTTGGATTCTTGAGAGAAATATAAAAGTGGATTAGTTAGGGCAAACAAGAAGTCAAAGTACTGATTTGCAAAGTTGGAAGGCTTATTCATCTTATCCGTGATGCAGATTCTACACATATCTGAGGTGGAAGTAAGAGAGACCAAAATGATGGGGGATACTCCAATCATCATTGTGGTGGTAGGCTCTTTTTTGCCACATTAACTGTTAACATTTGTGTTTTCTTGAATCAAAATCTGAGATTGATGGCCCTATTCCTTGTAAATGTCACAGTTCCAAACGCAGCAGGTCTACTGTGTGCGTGATAGACTTGGTTCAATAACAGAAGGGGGCAAGGTAAATGCTAAACCTTTACTCTAATGCACCATCTACACTGCATAGCAATGCCGTGGTATACTGATCACTATTTTCATTTACCATTCTTGTAGATTTACTGATCCAACTTGAATCTTTGGTCTAAAAGATAGCACAACTTAATTGCAGGGCCGTATCCTTTATTCCATATTGAATGTTACGATTTACAGCCTGATTTAAAACAAAATATCAAAGCCTATAAACTTTGGAATAATGTGCCATGTTCCCGTGAAAAATTGCATATAATATTCTTGTTTTTGTGTGGCTTTCTCCACAAATAATGGGTGCAGACAAACTGGCACTCATAGTAGAGGCACTTGGGATGAACTTATAGTGGAATATATAACTAACATTACTCTTCTTTTCCTATAATACTTTGAGTTAGGACATTGCATTCCCATAATTTTCTACTGACATTGGGTTCATCCTCTGAAATAATGTTCAAAGCAGTCGTCTTGGACATTGTTTATTTACATTTCACCTCCAGTTTCCAGACCAACGTGATTGATTTTAGTTTTGTTATATCCGTTGCTTAAATCAGGATACAATCCACACTGTATACTATGCATGGGCTATGCAACAAGTTGATGCGGAAGAACTGGGCGAAGGCGCTCTCTTCCCAATATGGAGGCTGAGGGAGATGCAGCAACTCGGTGTAAAGGCCCTTATTTAAATTTTCTTTTTGTCATGTTACTGATGGATATTGTTATGCTGAGTATTCTCTGGGTTTTTTTCTCACTGCCAGGGAAAATCTTTACTTAATAATTTTCAAACTTTTTTTTTATTTTATCAAATGACGTTTTGGTATTACGCACATTCATTTAAACTTTTACTTGTGTCGATGTGTAAGCAAGCTTGTGCTTGTATAGAGGAGTGATAAGTACTAGTGAGTTCAACTTAATTCCTAAGCAATGAAAGAATCTTAATTACAAGGTTGAAAGAGGAAGTAAACTGATTTGTCCTCCACTCTCTCTCTCTCTCTCTTTCTCTCTCTCTCCCCAAGTTGAAGGGGGCAATGGAAAAGGGCAAAGAGAGAATAAATGGAAAGGGCATCTTCATTTTTTAAGATATACCTTGCAAGCTAAGCCAAAGACCCATCCTGAAGGATCCTGTTCGCATCGAATCTCTCTTTTGGCAAAGAGTAGGCACGCTACAATTTTAATCTCTTCTCCTCTCTCTCTCAAAGGAAGACGGGATCCGAAAAGGGATCAAACGTCACCTGAGTTGAGATTAATTTATATTAAAAAAACATCAGAACAGATAAACTGGATAAATTTGTAAAAGCCATAACAAGACCTTTAGGTGAATAATGAGATTAATTAGACTGAGAAGAACCGAATGACAGCATAGTACTTTGTATTTTAAAGTTGTGATCTGGTCCTGAATTCAGGATTCTCGAGTTCATACGAAGTGAGGAGGCACAAGGGCATATACTTCAAACAAAGATTGCAGCATTAATTTGGATTAATAACGAAAAGGGAAGCCTCTGGATGCAACTAGCTCCGTCGAGCATGAGGCCGAAGTGCCTAATACATATACATAATTATATGTATATGTACTTGATGAGAAATACCAAAATGAATAATAGGTCTTCCAGGATTATGCTTTCCTTAAAAAGGACACGTTTTCACTTTTACCAACTGCGAGCTGCTTGGTGTTTGCTTTGCATCAACAGACTCGAGGCATATAGCGTAAGAATTAAGTCAGATTAATTGCACTAAGCAAACAGAGTCCAATCCAATAATACCTTTTAATATCTCCGTAACGAATCTAAGCTTCCACATTATAAAGAAACATCCTTCGGTGTCTCCTCAAGCTTGCTAAGCAAAGCACACACACTCTCTCTCTCTCTCTCTCTCTCGCTCTCTCTCTCTCTGATCATGTCTTCCTTGAACCCAGATAAGAGGCCTCAACCCTCTAAAAAGGCCTGGAAGATCTTCACTAGCAAACTCCACAAGCTCATCAACGGGTCCAAAAGCATCAAGAAACCAAAAGGCCTGCTCAAAACTACAATCCAAACAACCGATATTCTTCCTTGTTACCACCTCCAGAAAAGGCCAGCACCCATTTACATCGATGAGCTCTTCATAGAGCCAGTGTCAGTGGTGAATGTAGCAACCTGCAAGGGGGTACCGGCCAGAGGAGAGAAGAGTTCACCTGGCACAGAAGAAGCAAAACTCCCTCACCAGCTTGCCGATGATGTTCGTGGGACAAGCAAGGAAGCTGTGGAAGAGATGTCTAGAGCAGACGATGTGTGGGAATCGTTGGGGTTGGCATCAGATTTAATGGATGGAATAAACGAGAGAGCTGAAGCTTTCATCACTCGAATCCGGGGAGAGATGCAGCTTTAGGAGATGATGGATTGCAGCTAGCTAAGCTAATTCTTAGTTTTTCTATTTTTTATTTTTTATTATATATAACTTTCTTTTGATATGATATGATAATTTTCCTCTCTTTCGATTTATCAATGAAGACCAGGGGGGTCTGATGATGTACAAAAAAGTATTTCTAGCAACAGAATCATATCTTTTCGATTTTGCATAGTTCTGGGTGAGTATGTTCGGTAATGGTAAAGCCTAGGCAGAGCTTCAATGATACATGCCAAACCACCCTCAGCCCAAGATTGCTCTCACCAACACAAGAATTTGTCTAGTTATTGAACAGCTACAGCTAAAGACAAACCCACGCATGGATGTCAACATTTCAGTATAATCTTTCTCCCTTAGTACCTACATATCATACAACAAATAAAAGGAAGACGAAAGAAACAAAAAATAAACAACACTTGCGATACATAAAACAATATACACACGAACAGAAGTATGGTAGCATTGAAGCCAAACTATCATAAGTACGGCTCAAACAACTGAAAAATAACCTCCAAAACCATTAAATCCAGATTGCTGGACAAAACGGCATAGAAGCACTGCAGGTCCATGAAGGATTTTATTTGGAACATTCTTGTCTAAAATTTAGTTCAGGAAGTCCTTCATTGGATCATCGTGATGAACTTTCTTCATCCTGTATGCCTCCATCTGCTCTGCAGTAACCTGCATGTGCCACAAGAAAGAAGCAACAGAAATAGTCCAATTTTTGTCCAAAATGGTGAGAAAGTAACATAGTGTTTCCAAAGAAGTAACAGTCTATCATACAAAAAGTGAATAATAGTAGGTTTCATTATAAGTACCAATTACAATTTAAACTTTGTAATGAAAAAGGATAAAAACAAAGCATAGAAAGCAAAAGTATGAACATAAATATGTCCAGGTATAGTATGAAATTTAGTGATAAATTCGCAAAAAAAAAAGTATGGTTATATAGATATATAACTTCCATTGATATCTAGAAACTTCTATTGTTTCTATATTCGTCCATTTAAAAAATTTACCACATTCTCTAGAAACCAAATTAAGAGAAGAAATAATACTTTTTAAAAAAAAAAGCACATAATAAATGAATGAAAGGAAAACTGATTCGAGACAATCCAATTTGAAACAATAAGTTACTTCCTTATATCATCAAAAATTATTATAGATAGTGCCTGTCAAAGTTTAACAAAAATCATAGGATTTTTGATAGTTTGATTTATAGAATATTGAATTTGTAATGTATTTTTTTTGGATGTGTATTATACATCTTGTATATAATTCATGTTTAATACTTTTAAAATTAATTTTACAAGATTTTTTTGCGTATTTTCCCCATTGGAATTTAAACATTTTAAGTTTTTTTTTCAAAAGTATTCACTTACTGGGACGTATTATAACAATGATATAAGATAGGCATACCTCGTCATTCCATTTAACATTGTATTTGCGCTTTCTTTCATCTTTCTCTTCCCTTTTTCTTTCATTCTCCTGTCCGGGCCAAATATTCCAGTGTCCAACCACATGTCAGTGAAGCAATACATAGTTATGTATATAAAAGAACACTCAGAAATATGTCTCAGAAGCTTAGTGCATGTCAAAAAATACAAAATGACTAATCAATCAGTTTTCCTTTATTAACAAGATGGCAAAAATTCTGTAATCTGTCCTTCCATAGCTAGAAATAAGTGAGATATGTTTCCCAATATTCAAGAAGTCGAGGAAAATTAGAAACCTAATAGTACTCGTTCTGAAAATCAGCAAGGGAGAAGGCAAGAATACAATAAAAAAACCTAACTGAAATTTACCTTCTTTAGTGCTTCAGCTAGCAATTTCTGGTCCAGAACCAAATCATCTGGAATATCAGTTCCCCAAGTGGCAAGCTGCTTCTCCTCAGTCGGTGCAGGCATCTCTGTTTTCATGATCATAAAGCAATCAGGCCCAAGGACAATGCATATACTTTAACATTAATGTAAAAGAAAGTGCATACTGAACAATCTTCTTACACATGAAATATATAACAGCAAATGAAAATATACCAAAATCATTAGGGCTTACAGCTGCCAAAAAGTCTAACCACAAAGTAAGACTTTTTTACTTTAGCAGAACAGGTTCGTAAATTCAAAAGATTATAGAGCAGATAAATGCGTGCACGCGCACACAATACAGAGTACTAACCTTCTGCAGCCTCTTTACGAGCAATATTAGTCCTCATCAGATCTGCTGCAGCTTCAGCTGCTTCAATACCAGCAGCACCAGTACAATAGCTGTTTCGAATAATCTGTTTGCAACACTTGTAACCCCACTGATGATCCTTCCACCATGAACCCCAAACGCTTGTGTGATTGTTGATGTAAACATCTTCTTCATACTTGCTTTTGGGAAGGGCTTGCTCCTGAAAATAGCATAAAGCACAGAATATAGATATGCGACAAATAGAAAAAAAAGGCAGTTGCAGCATTCTAACACAATCATCAGAAATCTCTTATCAAGAAAGAACCAAATACCCACTACCTTCTAAGGAAGGGAAAAATATAAAAAAACTAAAAAAATAAGTCATGTTCTAAGTTCCATTATTTCCCTTGAGCTTTTGCGACGAGAGGAATCACGTTGAGCCAAGAAATTCTAGATTTGGAGAACTGAACGTACAAAAATGAGAGGAAGTTAATATGGTGAATTAGTTTTACTACTCGTATTCTCAAGGACTAGTTCTCAGTTAAAAGAGTAAAAATGAAGAGAACATTTCTTTCATAAAGATTTTTCTTTCAGCATCATATTGCATGCACTATATAAAGATTTTGTGAAGCGTAGTTAGCTAAAATGCGCAAGATGCACATCCTAGGTGCGGTTATTTACACGGTTTGAAGTCTCAGCGCAAACTGAATGAGATACTTGAGTTGTCTCTGTCTCTATAGATTACATGATATATGGACTTGGCACAAGCATACAGCAAAACATTCATGGATCATCTGAGAACAAAATCATCACTTTAAGGCATATAAATTTAAAAAGAGAAGACTATGCCATCTCACTGAGAGGATTAGGATGAAACAAGACCTTTCAGCTGGAATAGGAGAGTCACATTGAGACATAGAACTCACTTTTTACTAGTGCAAGTTTACACAAACATATACATACATACATCCATATGCACACACAACATATACTTGAACATACCTATGGATTACCTATATATTAGTATTATATACGCACACTCTGTTATTTGGAATATATAGAATATTCCGATCCAAGTATTCTGGTGTACTAGTGCATTAAGTCCTTTGTTATCCTTTTATGCTAGGGATAAATTTTTATGATTCCCTGTGTTCTGTCATTTGATGATTCTATGCTTCTAGGCCCATATTGAGATTAGATGCTGATACCAAGTAATGCCCACCAACGCTGAATAGAAACTGAGACTTCGAACAGTGGGTGGTAATGATAGGTGAGGACATACGTAGGGGTGTGCATAGGTCGAGTCCATGCTAGACCCAGAACTGATCCGATATTGATCATTCAATAGAACTGAACCGATCATTTGATGGAATCAAAACGAACCAACCCGACTAGGTTCAGGTTGGTTCAGCTCGGTTTCATGCCTAGGGTTGGTTTGGGTCCAGATTGGGCTGGGTTGGGTCAGTTCCACTTTAATTGTATATTATTTAACTTATTTATTCAAAAAAATACAATAATAAGATTGGTCTTGCATTCTTAATTTTTCAAAAAAATAAAAAAGTGACATATAAACACAAATCAATAATAATTAAGTATAAATAGCAATGATTTAACGGCATATATAAAATATATATAGACTTTTATAAGATATAAAGATCGGGTCTCGCTTTGGTTCTTGGGTCGGTTCGGGTCTGGAAAATGTGGAACTGGAAACCAAACCGAATAGATTGGGTTGGCATTTTTAAGACCCAAAACAGAACCGATCCTTTGATAGACCCAAACCAAACCAACCCATAGAGGCCGGGTTAGTTTGGCTATTGGATTTTTTGGTTCGTTTGTGCACCCCTAGCACATAGCATGTGGAGTCTCTTATTTCCTTTATCTGCAACTTGACTGTTAATTGACTAAGAAGCAAGGATATGGACATGGGTGATAGTTTAACATGCATAAGTAACAGAAACCTAACATAAATCTCTGATTATCTGAACAGAACAGATAATGAATCTCTGAGCAAAATAGAAAAGGAAGAAGAGGGGTTAAGAAGCAAAGAAAGGAAGAAGAAAGGAAAAGAAGCAGTAGCAGCAGGTGGGGTCTCGGCAGTGATGAAGAAGAAGAATAAGAAGAAGAAGAAGAAGAAGAGGAGAGAGAGAGAGAGAGAGAGAGAGAGAGAGAGAGAGAGAGAGAGAAGGGTAGTTTTAAGAATTATAGATTCTACCCCATTTAATATTTTTAACTCTCTAACATTTCAACTCAGTTGTAGCCCAAACATGTCCCTGGTGTGCCCGAGCCGTGTCCACTTGGAAAAAATTCTGAACACACCAAATGGCGTGTTCGACACATGTCCCGGCGTGTGTGTTTGGAAGGTGTCGTATACACAAATGGCACCGTAAATGAAGTGTCCACACTTCCTAGTTAATTGATGTGAATTTTTGTTCAGAACAAATTTTCACCTTTCAGTTTCAGTATTCATGTACTTCAAATCATGTCTAGGTCGCTGTTATTCATAAAATACACCAAATTCAGAATCATTATTAATATTTTCAAGATTTTATAACGGATAATATGGCTCAAATCATGCACCCAAGAGGGCACCAAAATTTTAACACATGCAAAATAATTGCATAAATGCTAAATAAACTTCAAAAAAAAAGTCACTTGCACTCCACCATGAGAGAGAGAGAGAGAGAGAAAGAGAGAGCGGGTGAGTGCAAGTGGTAATATTTGGAACCCCAATAGCACCCTCCAATAATTAATGACATCCATTTAACCACCAGAAAATTAAAGAAACACACTATAGAAACCTCATAAGTTAAGACAAACAAAACTGACATAGATTGTTATTCGAATTACCTGGCCCTTTATAATCCTACCAGCACGATCATATTCAACTTCTCTCTCACTTTGTCCCAGTAAAAGCTCTCTTGGAAGCTGTTCTTCAGAAGCTGCATTGCCATACTTCTCCATGATGGTCTCCTTCACATGGGATTTTAATTTCTCTTTACTGACCTTATAATTCTTATAAAGTAATTCAGCTTGGGATGGAGCTGCTTGCATGTGAATATCATGCCCCTTGTCAAATGCTTCCCAAGCATGGATGTTGAGCTGCTTGAACTCCAAAGCTTGACCACTAATTCTATTTTGATTGTCACCCTAAAATGAAAGTAACCAAGGGATATTTATGAGATTGATAACTAACCATGAAATTCAGCGATAAACATATCGATACAAATGTCTGGACTTAAGAGGATACTCACGACATAAAATTTCTCATTTGGATCCATATCTGGAAGAGGATCCTCTCGCATGGAACGGGTTTTGGGATCATAGTGGGCAGAGTTGACGTCAAGATTAAGAAGGTATTTTGCTGTGTCCTCCCGGATACGCAGGTTCCTAACAGGAAAAAGATGCATAAAGAGTGGTAAGTGACATCCAACATAAGATTGACAATTCCACATCACAAAACCAAAAAGGATGCCATACAGAGCACCTGCCATTTATTCCAGAATGAAACCCCCTCAACCCCAAAAACACACACACAAGCACGCATGCAACCACGCACTCACCCACACAAACACAAACAATAATAACATAAAAGAACAAGGCCTATGATAGTTGCAATGAATGGAAGGCATAAGAAGACTAAAAGAAGAGGGAAAAAAGAGAGAAAAATCACCTGACAGTCCCTGTACTGCCACCACCTGTAGTACGCACACGCTTCTCGACCTTCGCAAAGTCCATCTGTTTGCTTTCATCAACCTTGGCTTCATCTACCTTCAGAGCATCTTCATTGTCTTCATCCTCACTAACCTCACCCTCTTCATTTTGGTTACAGTTTTTCTCCTCTAATTTTTTAAGTTGTTGCTCCTTCAAGTATTTCTTTCTAGCTTCATCCCTTGCTTCATATCTCTCAATGACATAGGCGTAGCTAGCAGCATCATAGCCGTTCCAACGGTCCCGTTTGCCATCATAATCTAGCTCAAAGGTCTCTATTTTCTCATCCGGAGCAATGTTTTTGTCTGTCCACTTTGCTCCCACTTTCCGTGGCCTTTCCATGCATGACTTTGTGCTGTGAGTCATGGCTCCACAGCTGTAAAAGCACATAACAAGCTCAACATCAGTTACATCAGTTCGACTGTAGTTTCCCCCCGAAAAAATGCACCATGTAGAGTTCAAGAATTCAAAATTTCTATCTCCAGCAAAGATATGTCATAAATTCAAAACGTTTATGATTAGTTAACTAATTGTTATCAATCACACAAAAAAAAAATAGTGCATTTATGATTTTACTAACACAACGGCATGAAAATAAAGGGAGAGAAATGGTGGGTGAGAGTTTTATTTTTCAGTGAGTGAAAAGAAGGGTGAGACTGAGTGCTCTCTTCAAGCATATCTTCCAAAGGTACGCAATACATGACAACATAGAATCACCTAACTATGCAAGGCCTAATGAGGATTGATACAAAGTTATGCCTTAACACGTGATTTCAGCTAACTCCTCAACATTTTGATATTATTAAATTTTAAATGAGGGTGAGGGATCTAATTCTGTAAGTTAAGCAGGATTAATAATCGTAATAAAATTGGGATGTAACATTTCTCAATGTATTACATAAAATGATATGCTAAAACTTAACTACCTGCAACCCAGCAGCAGTATCCATATCCAGCCAGAAAATGATATGCTAAGACTCAACTACATACAACCCCAGATATACTATCCCATCCCTTCAACACACCCTCTTCATAAACATGACTAACTATTATAAAAATTACTGAAGAGAGCAGAGAACACATTTATGTACCATACATAGAAAGAGAGAGAAAGAAAGCAGCTTTCACTTACTTTTCACAAGCACCCTTCCTATACTTGTCAGCCTGGTAAATTTTTGCACCTCTGTCATACCACGATTTGGTATAATTTGGATCTGACTTCCATTTCCTTTGATGTTTTAAACTCTACCAAGAAGATAAAAAAAAATTGTTTCAATCTCCAGCCTTTGTAAAACACTTGAGTACGTAACAAACAAGACAGCTTAGACAACATACCGGTCTCTCTGCATTAAGATACCAAGGTGCAGATGACATATACTGAGGAATATGAGGGTTGATTTCTTTTCCATCCTCATCAACCTCGGCTGGAGCAAGACCTGCCTTACGTGCTTCTTCTAATTCCAGCTGCTTTCTATGGTCCTCCCTAGATTTGAATGCCACTGCAAGTCCCACAATGCAATATATGTAAACGAAATCAACACAAAAGACCCCAAAAAGCAGTAATACGTGAAATATAGCAGAGTTCGCCCAGTAGTAGTTACAATTAACATCACAAGAACCAGGGAGAAAAAAGGAGAAACAACCGTTCATTATCACAAACATAACAGAAGGAATTGTCTTCATTGTCATGATCATAGCGGCAGACCAGGGTACTAACACATGGGCCCTAACTCAGTTTCTAACACATGAGCCCTAACTCAGTTTAAGCAAAGCTTTTGGAAATAACAAGTGAATGGTAAAATGAAATACATAGAAATCACTTTTTTCCCCTCATGCATTTTAAATAACTTCCCACAAAAAACATGCAGAGTATGGAAGTCCAGTTCAACAGGATAACCACAAGATGCATATACAAGAGTGGAAAACCCAAATTTCCTAAAGAGCGAGAAATAAATAAACAAAAGAATCAACGTACATATACATTGTAGACTCAGTAATTGAACTAAAACGACTAGATGAGTCCAGACAAAATGTGTGTGCAAATTAACAAAGACTTCAGTGGTTAATTTCTATGATTCCCATGTCATCAACTCTAATTTATAAAACATTCCCAACGGTGATAGGGAAGAAGGAATCAAGATAAGACCGAATTGATCGATTCCAAGAAATTGAATGATGACATCGAAAGAAATATATTGCACTCTTTATTTAAGCACACATAACAAAGAAAATAAATCAATTTGAAAGATAAGAATCGACAATTTCCAAATCCTACAACCATATATAAATATACAAATATATGCATATGTCAAAAATTGGAGAAGACATACCTGATGCAGTCGCCATGTTTCACCTTGCAGATACAGTACTCTAGAGAGAGAGAGAAGAGTATATTGGCAGTCGCAGATCGAGAACCCTAGACACAGAGAGAGACAGATAGAGAGAGAGAGCGCTCCGAATTTTGTTCAGGATAAAAAGAGAATAATAGCATCTGGGCCGCCTGAGGATCGAAATACGATCAAGGTCCGATCCAATTCCTAGGCCTTATGGCGGTTATATATTACAGGATGAGGACGGTGCCATGAGCTGTTTAATACGACGTCGTTTGCCCAATGTGACCTCGTGCGGGCCGAGCGAGAGTTTTAATGGGTTTAATTTTAGCCCACACCCAGTAAACCCGAAGTGTTGCCCATATATTTAGCCAGCCCAACCATTCTTCAGCGGATAGTATATCTGCATGCAAACAAAGAGCATCTATAAGTATATATAGATTAAAATTTCTTTAGAAGTTGCAAAAATTAAAATGAGTTTAGTTTTGATGTCTTAGTCTAGAAGCAAGATTTGTGAACACATATCGTATTCTGATGACTCGTAAACACATGTCGTATGCTGATGCCGCTTGTGTTAAAAAATTTTACACTCACTGTCTTCAAAATTAATCTCAATTAAAATTTCCCACTATATCACTGTTAAACAAACTCAATAACTTCTAGCCTTTGATTCATAAAATTTGCATAATCACCTGTTAAAAGGATAGGCTGTTTGTTGTTCTTTTGGTCACTGGCCTGCAAGTGTAAGTGAGGAAAAACAGAGATATATATTGAGGTAAATATACATAATTAAGAACATTAATCATCACATTGACAGTTTCAAACTTTACAGATAATGTATATGGATTTAGGGAAGAGCCAATCAGTCAACTAAAAAATGGAGAATGAAAGAAATATGAATATATCAAAAGGAAGGGGTTGACTTGAACATGAATGTACAAAAAAAACAAAAATAAAAAACAAGGAAGAAGGAAAACAGATTAAAGGGATTCGAGAATGAATTTCATGATTGGAAGAGGAAAAAAAACAAAGGAGAGCAAAAAAGAAAGTGAGACAACAGATTAAAATTGCCTTTGATCAATCCAATGATTGATGAACACAAAAAATAAAATAAAATAAAACAGAGGAAGAGATCTTACAGAGTGGAGAGAGAGAGAGAGAGAGAGAAACAAAGAGAGACAGAGAGACGACTAGATAGATGAGGACCTGCCGGCTGCCGGTGCCAGGCCGGAGATCGGAGGGCTGAAGTCCGGACTGATGAGGATTTACGGACTCTTTGATATTCAGACTGTTCACGATCGTGAGGTGAGGCAATGAGCGTAAGTGGAAATTATTCAGCAGGTCCGGAACATCATGTTATTGTGACAATGTGATATGTCCAATCAATTAAAAATAAGCATATATTCTTATTTTAGATTGATTGTTCTAATTTTTAAATTGATTGACTTAATTTTTAAAATAATTGAAATAGTAACTTTTTAACATATTCATATTTATTACCTATATAGTTAAGTTGATAAAAATTACAAGATGTGTTTATTTTTAATTGTTTGGATACATCTCATTATTATGCTGACATGGTGTTTCAAACTTTCTGAATAATTTCTCCTACAAAAGAGGAATTTTTAGACATATCAAAACCGGCCGGTTACATTGACTCGTGATCGGGTCATTTGATTCACCAGTTGAAGCGTTGGGTCTAACGGCTATTACAAAATAGAGAGGTTTTTTCACTATAACGGTTTTATGAGTTATTCCAGACTGTTTAGAGACCCAAGTCCTAGTTCCATCGGCTGGTCCGGTCAGAGTTTTAAAACATTGGTATATATAGAACGAGAAGAAGAGATTACTAGTGAATGGATAGTTAATTGGGAGTGCAGATCGTGGGCTGATGAATGACGCTGCCTAAGGAGAGAGAGCGAGAGAGAGGGGAGAAAAAAGTTTAGTAGTCAGATAGTACTAAGTACTTAGTGGTAATTTTTATTAAATAGTGACATGTGGTGTGTAAATATATCAACAACTTGAGTTAGTGGAGTAGTGGAGAGACTTTTAAAAAAAAAATACCACTCTACAAAATCTAATATGATATTTTCTTAAAAATCTCTCCACTACTCTACAAACTCATGTTACTGATGTATTTACACATCACATATTACAATTTAATAAAAATTACTATCGAATATTCAATACTACTTAACCATTGAATTATTTTCCTAAAAGTGAGTTTTAGGGCTTTCTAGAACGGG
The DNA here is from genome assembly GCA_033060915.1 of Euryodendron excelsum. Lineage (NCBI taxonomy): Eukaryota > Viridiplantae > Streptophyta > Magnoliopsida > Ericales > Pentaphylacaceae > Euryodendron > Euryodendron excelsum. The sequence goes on along the minus strand of CM065380.1, from coordinate 5,922,271 downwards.
GCTTTGAACATTGAACCGGCACCGTTATATACAAATGATCGTTTTTAAGTTCCAGAGGCCTTGTTTGTTTCAAGATTGCTCCGCCGGTTGCAACTGTCAAAAAATGGGGATTTATTTTTTTTAAAAAAATGAAAAATTGGAACAACGTGATCACCAGTGTGGTTTAAGGATTATACATGAAGTTTATTTAGTAACAACTTATTTTGAGTGTTTTTTTAATTTTTTTGTTTAAAATAAGTATTTGATGTTTGGTTGCAATTTTTTTAGCTTATAATAAGTTAACTTTTTTTTTTTTAAGGCTAATAAGCCAAAAAGCAAAAAAAACAAAATTTGTAAACTTTTTTCACTTATTTTATTGTAATGAAAAATTTGAAAAATAATTAATTTTAAAAATTTTAAAAAATTAGTGTACTACTATAATTAATGTGTTGAAATTTTGCTTAATTTTACAGAATATCACGAATATGCAATCTAATTTACTTTGAGGGTCCTTTGATTAGTTTTGTATAAAAAAGTCAAAAAAACTTTAAGTTAGTACCAAACACCCAAACAAACTTTTTTTAAGTCCACTTATTTTTTTATGTTTTTTTAAGTAACTTATTTAATAAAAAAAAAGTGTTCCCAAACTGGCCCAAAAAATATATTTGCAATTTATTCATATCGTTAATGTGAGGAAAGAGAAATTTGAACCAGGTCGACAAGGAGAGCAGCAGAGAGATGGAGAACTTTCATTGAACGGATCTACTTCCGCTGAAGTGTTTTAAGCAAAAAACAAAAAAAACTACAAATGTGAAGCTTTTTCCTTATGAGCTTATCATGCTAAAAAAGCACAAGAAATTAGCCTTTTTTGAAAGCTAAATAAGCCGTCAACCAAACAGGTCCAAATAAGCGAATTCACACAAGCTATAAGCAAATGCAACAACGGCTAAGGCCTCGTTTGGTTGGACTTATCCTACAGCTTTTTTGCTTAAAAGCTGTAGAATAAGCCCAACCCGTTTAGGATGAAACTTTTAGGCAGTTGCTTTTGGTTTTTTTTAAGCTTGAAAGTAAAAAGCTAGCCCAACCCAACTTTTCGGGCTTTTATCACTGTAGCAGACAATTAATGAAATGAGTTATAATAATAAATTATTTAAATTAGCAATTATAAATTATTTTAATTTATTATAATTTATAGTTTGAATAATAAATTACCAATTATATAATCAAAAATTACAAATTGACGACTTCCCGATAAAATTGTATGTTTTTGCTTACCACACAACACCTAAAGAGAAGTTATACGGTACGTATTATGGTCATTTATAGGAGAAAAAAAATCCAAAAAAGCTTTCACCTAGTACCAAACATCTTATATCAACTTTTACGAAAATAAGCTGGTTTTTTTTTACAGGTTATCAAACACCATATTCAAGCTTTTTTTAACCCAACTTTTTCTCTGTGCTTATTTTAAGCAGCTTTTTCGCAAAAAAAAATTTGTACCAAACGAACCCTTATTATAGTTTTGAGTTAAACTTCAAATTCCTATTATAATTAAATCATATGTTTCTTGTTTTTTTTTCTATTATATTTTTACCTATAATAACCTTTTCGACCTGATATCTCATTACATTGCTACATCCACTAGTGTGTCACTAGCATTGGATGGATTCGCTCAGAGCTAGCTCAAATTTATCATCAATTTTTTACAGGGAGGACATTGATTTGACATTTCCCTTCTCATAAAGCCTTGCCAATATCTTTATTCTTCTAATAATTTATAATATAGCCTTAAAATAACTAATAATTTATAATATAGCTTATCCTCAATTTTTTAAAAATCAACATAGTTTTATTTATTTATTTTTTTGTGTGGCCATTGCAATTTGGTGACATGTTTCACATGCTCACATGAGTCATGGAAAACATTTTAGATTGATTTGATATGAGGGATAGGAATTTTGGGAGAGAATCACATTGGTGGGATGAAAGTTATGGGAAAGAAAAAATATTTTCTCACTTATCTAGGGGCCCATATGTCATTGCTCAAATGAATCTAGACACCCATATTTTCTTAGAGAGCACATGAATCATTGCTAAAGTCAGGTCAATCGACTTAGTGATAGTAATTTGTTTGGCGTTTCTACAATGAAAAAGAAAAAAAGAAAAAACCATTCTCCTTGTTCTAATGTTCTCTTTTGGTACCAATCATATATTTATGTCGGTTAAGTGTATTTTCTATGCTCTATTACTTTCAATATTTTGTCTTTTTTTATGTGACGCTTTAGTGACACTTTTTATGTTCTCATATTTTTAAATTACTATGTTACAGTGACAATAAATATACTTATTAGTAATCTCACAAATCTTACTTTAAAACAATAAGTATAGATATCTATTTGGGATTATACGTATGGATATCTATTAAGTTTATTAAGTGAAAAAATCACAACTCTACACGAGCCCTATTTTAAAAAATTGTAAGTATAAGTATCTATTTGAGTTAATACTAATTAGAATTCAACTATTTTAACGAACAAGATTTTATGAAGTACTCGTAAAAGTGTCAATTTTTACAAAAAGCACTAGATTCGTAGGACCATAGCATTAAACTTTTTTTTTTTGGTTATTTAGTTGCAATAAATCATATATAACAGTTACAAGTTTTAACTAATTAATCAATGAGTTATTTTAATAATCTTATTAGAAACTTAATATTAAATTTAAACGTGTTTTAGTTTTGGGGTGGGGGATTTATTAATAGGAAGCAGGAAGAAAGCAATGATGGACCCGCGGAAGAAGCCCCGAAACTCCCCCAAGTCCGTCGATGAATTTTGAATTGGAACTTTCTCAATTCACATCTCAAAGCTAATCATAATATGATGGAATTAAAACAGATCATTATCGATTTCCATAGACACATGATTAATTGTGATGTGTGTGGTATCTAATTATTACTATCGACTATGACGCTTTCTTTAATTCCTTGATGAAGAATACAGTAACCATATATTTTAGAATTTCTGAGTTTTATTAAACTATTTAATTATTTTATGCATAGAATAAAACATAGACGGGAAGCAGAAGCGAAAAACGTTTGGAGAAACGAAAGCCGGAAACGCAGCCAAAAAATTTATAGAAAAATAGAAAGCGGAAAATAATTGAAAATTTTAATATAAAACTTTCACAAAATTCAAAAGAGACTTTTAAGAAACTTAGTAGAGACCTTTAGAAAACTTAATGAAAGTCTACACAAATAATTTCATAGATACTTAATTACAACTTAAGGGAAAAAATATATAAAAATTAATATTTTAAGTTTCCAAAGCATTTACTAAAAGTTTCAAATAAGTTTTTCAAGAATTTCTGTTAAGTATCACAAGAGTTTTCCAAACGTTTTCTAAGAGTTTCTGAAACGTTTCTCCCGCGTTTTCAAAATATTTTCTCAAAATTTTTAAATAAATTTCGTACTAGTATCAGAAATGTGTTTCTCCTTCAAAAATGAATTTCTTGGTAATTGGAATAAAGTTCATTGAAATTCAGCTACTTAAATCTTTTAACAGGATAAGGCTATAAAATCATATATACCATCTATACGAAATAAATTAATGCAGTCCATTTTTCACTTAAAAAAAGCCACTTTTTCCAAGTAAACTTCAATGGCCAAAGTTTTTTTCTTATATATTATACATAATAAATATATACAAAATGATATAAACTCTCTTTTTTATCTCTCTCTTTTCGTCTTTTCATGTGGTTTTTAAACTCACCCAAACATTAATTATTTACTAGGTACCATTGAATTTTGTGAGTTTTGAGCTTCAAATGGTACCAATTGTTTGGTACTCCTTTTTAAGTCATTGTGTATGTATATGTGTGATTATTTTATTGTTGAAAACTTTTATAACAATTTGTATGATTCTAGTGCATGTTATATAATCTGTACATATACCTATACAATTGGTGTTAAAATTCGGTTAATTATTGGTTGTGTATAGTTACATTTGTTGTTCTATTTTAGAAAGGTTTCTTTGATTACCTTTGTCAGTTTGGGAAAGAGCTTAATTTTATAGCTAATCAGTTACTGTTACAAAACAATCTCATAGCATTATCTAATGATTTGCTATAACAATTTTTATATTTTGATATTTTTTTTCATGCAGAGTATTGAAGATGATATCTATGCAAAAGTCTATATCTATTAACTCACCAAAATTTTTACAAGTTATTTTATTTTTTCAGAATTGTCAATACTTTGCATGAAAGAAAAAAATTGTCTATAATGTTATGACAAATTAAAATTGTCAATTTTGGATAGTATTCTTAATTATTGTAGATATTTGAATTAATTACTTATAACATTTCTATTATGAATTTGAAGAAGCCTTGCTCCCCCATACATTGCACGGGTTGACAACTATTATATATATATATATATATATATAAACTGTGTTCGCCCTTATATTTTGTCTTTCTCTTAAGTGGCACTTAGATGTCATTCTCTATACTTTTACACTTTTAAAATGCTACGTCACAGGGACAATAAAGATGCTTATTAATTCTTTTATATGTATAGATGTGTATAAGTTGTGATTGATAACTTTTTGGATACTTATTTTGTTATACTAATTCGTTTAAGTTTTCTATTTGATGCACTAGTCCTATTTTAAAATTTTTTTATAGAAATCTACCAATAAAAACTCTCTTTTAAATTAATAAGAATCCTAAATGACCCACAAATTTTATTGTGATCTAATAAAGTTCGCAATTTAAATATGAAGTCTTAAGCAATAAAGTTTTTTTATTTAACTACGAAGTCTTAACTAATTAAGTCTTTCTAAATTATCTGCTACATAATCTCTCAATAAATTATCTCAAACAATACTTCATTATCAAACAACGATTACTTGGCTATGTATACAAATATTATACACATATACATGAAAGAATTTATATGATCTAAATCAATAATTAGTTAAATATAAAATAATACTTTTTAATTAGGATTCAACTATGTAGTTAAATAGTCTTAAAATATTACTCTCATTCAAATACATGACATGAAAAATACAGATGTATCACGTATGCAAAGGAGTACTAAGTTTTATTTGCTAAAATTTTTTAGTGCTTTTCTTTTTAATAGATATATTGATATAAACTCATAATCTTTATATTTTTTTTTGTAGATCTATAACAGTAAAACATAATAGAACTTCTTCAAATCTTTCAATAAAGGTATTCTCCTACCTCTTTTTGTACATTTTGCTACATATTAATTTATCTATCTATCTGAAGATGTTCTAAATTTTCAAATCTTTCAATAAAGGTATCTTTCTATCTCTGTTTGTACTTTTTGCTATGTATTTTTATTTATCTATCTTTAGATGTTCCAAAGTAAATGAGTAGAATCTATTATAAGAGGTTTACTTTGAAACTCTCTATTACTGAATTGTGTCCATCAGTAAAAAAATTTAATGATTCATAATATATATCATAACAATTCTATATTATAATTAATATATACAAGACATCATGTTGTTATTCCATAAGTGAGACATAATCGCTCTTCATGCATTGTACGGGTTGACACCTAATCACTTATGGAGATGCTTGTCCAACACAATGAAATTATTTTTAAATTCTAGTGCCGGTTTGGATCAACTCATTTGATTAGTTTTTGTCTTTACTGTTTTTTTCCCCAATCAAGGTTCATTTTTTTACCTTTTTATAGGCTTACAAATTTTACCAAAAATTTAAAAACAATATAAAAAGTCATAATTTACTTAAATAAATCAGATTATAACTTGATACAAACGGTTTACAGCAGAGAATCCATGTAATGGATTTGAAATTGGAGGCTATCATTATTTAAAATTTAAACTAAGCTGGTTTTCAATTTTTATTCCAAAGTGGAGATTAAAGTATTGTTAAATGTCACAAAAAGCTGGTTATTTCTCTTTCTTTTTTTTTTTTTTTTTTTTTGTTTTGGGGCGGGGGGGCGCAACTTTATGAGTTGAAAACGTGCTGCATTTTCGCACTTTTAACACCTCATCATGGAATGCTGAGAATAGACGCAGATAGCTTTAAAGAAGAGATCTATCTGTATCTCTTGCTCTCATCATATCTCTTGCTTGGATGGATCATGTCTTGAAGTGAAAGTGAACCCCATATCTTTGAAAGACCAGAAAAGAAAAGAAAAGAAAACTGATTTTGATGAGGCAAGCAAGGCTGGCTTTATTCAATAGATAATCCTGGACTTAATAAAGGATATTGATAACTACAAATCTAGAATGAAACCCAATGAATCCACTGCTTTGCTAAAAGATGCTTTAATTAGTGGAGTCCCACTTATATTAAATTAAATTCTGAAGGTAAATACAAAGAGAAAAAGTGGGACAGATTTGTGCTGGAGTTTATGAATACTAGTAGTAAAAAATTGCCATAAATACAATATAGAAGTTCGGCCTTGTTTGTTTCGCAGGATAATGTCACCAAAGCAGATTATTAATCTTCGGGGTCCAATTTTATCTCACGTTTGCTTCTGCAAAACAGGGTCGGGATAACTAATTCAATGGAGATCTTTTATCTTGAATACAACTTATTATATAATTTAGGGTGGAGGTAGAATAACTTAATATGGTGATTCAAGTTTGGAAGCTAAATGACAAATTATCATTTGAGAGATTAATGATTCCAAGATTATTGTCTTGAATTAATTATCTCCTTTTCCCCGTCTTATCCAATCACTAGAAACAAACATGGCCTTGGTGTTCATGGTTCTTCGGCTTCTGCCTCAAGCTCTCAACCAAGTCACGACTGATTACTACAGCACGCCTAACTTTGACAGACATTGATTGAAGTGTACTATATAAAGACAATGTTGTTATTCATTAAATTTTTTTTATAAAAAATCACACTGATATAAAATAATATTTTTATAATTAATTAACCGTTTATGAAGAGTATTTTATTTTAAAATGAATGATTCTCATTTAATAATATCATTCTAGTAATAAATTATGTATGAATTTCTTGAGTGTATTGCATTCTCTATAAGACATAATTATTAACTTGACATGATCAATCCTTAATTACAAGAAGTAAAACATGTATGTGTTATGCTATATTGTTTGTTGGTGACCAAGTTAGGGCTATAAACGAGTCTATAAACGAGTCGAACAGAGTAATGAGTTGTTCAAACTTGATTAGAAAATTTTATTGAGCTTCAAGATGTGTTTAAACTTGATTTGTTTAACTTTCGAACTAAGTTTAAATGACATTTATCGAGCCGATTACGATTTGAACTCGAGTAACTTAAACTTTTTTAATGTATATATATGTTTATTGAGTCGAGTTAGAGCTGAGCTTAAAAATTTAGCAAACTTTAAAATATGTTCAAGTTTAGTTTATGTACATAACGAGCCGAACTCAAACGAGTATTTAGTGAACTGAACGTGAGACAAACTCGAGTAGTTTGATTCATTTTATCATGACCATTAATCAAATATACCCATGATAATCATGATTGGATTGTAAACATTTTTGCTGTAATTTAAACATCTGAACCTCCATTATCGTGCTCCTCACCGGAACTTATTTTCATATCATCATCATCATAAAAAATTCGGAGGCATGGAATGACTACAATTATCATGTGGCATTCAATTGGTGATGTAATTACTAATTACATTTGCACACGTGCTTAACTCCGTACTTGTATTCTCTAAACTTTCCCAGCTACTGCAATGGCTATCCTATAAATATGCATATAGATTAATACCTTCATAGGGCTCTGACCGACAATGACAAATTTTTGTTTGGTTCAAGAATGATCAACACGTCCTGTTGGACACTTTTGGCCCGTTTTCCAATTACTGTTCAAATATCAAAACGGTCAAAAATAAACATGATGTCAAGAATTAAAACCTAAAATAAAAATACAATTAAAACTTGGCATGCTAAAATTCTCTCGACACCGGTTCATGGTCCTGGTCCCGGATTGAAAAAATCGATTCGGCCGGTTCGGTTCGGTTTTTTGATTTCTGGTTCAAAACGGTCAAAAATAAACATGATGTCAAGAATTAAAACCTAAAATAAAAATACAATTAAAACTTGGCATGCTAAAATTCTCTCGACAATTCTGGTAATTCCCCGGCTGTTGTAAAGAGGTTGGACCAAAAGTCCAAGCCATCATGCATGCTTGAACTACTGTAGCCATAGACATGTTCCATTGCATGAAGTGGTGGGGAGAATTGAAATTGAAGTTGTGGGTCAGCACCGGCTCCCGGAAAATCACTCATCACGCTGGAATTGTCTGCCGAGAATACGTCCGACCAAAAATTCTCATCCACCTCAAGGAAGCTATCTAATGTATAGTCGTTCATGCAGGTGGTGGCCGTGTTGTCACTGGTGGTGGTGACCGAGGAGATTTCACTGGCTGAATGTTCAGGGCTGTCAGGTCTCACTAGACTTGGATAGTTCATGGGTTCTGGTTCTTTCTCTGTGACAAGTTGATCATATTTCTGCATTTGTGGTTTGATTTCCATGGTTGCATGGTTTTGTTTGAGTCTCTTTTTCAAGTGGGTATGCCACACATTTTTTATTTCATTGTCCGTACGTCCCGGTAGTCTCCCTGCAATGGCTGACCATCTGCAATTGAAAGATCGCTAAATTAATTGAGAGAGAGAGAGAGAGAGAGAGAGAGAGAGAGAGAGAGAGAGAGAGAGAGAGAGAGAGAGAGCAATATATATGTTCTATTAATGTATTGAAGCAATTAAGCTTAAACTTTATGTATCAATGTAACTACACACCTATTTCCCAAAATTTCATGCAACTTTATGATAGTCTCCTCTTCTTCTTTGCTGAAGTTTCCTCGTTTAATGTCCGGCCTCAAGTAATTCGTCCATCGGAGCCTGCAGCTTTTTCCACACCTTAATAAACCTGAAAATAGCCAAACGAAGATTATACACTATGCAACAGCTTCACTCTGTCCCCAGTTTGTGTGGGTGCATTAAAATCCTCTAGAGAGAGAGAGAGCCTGCAGAAGGGAATTTGGAATAATTACCGGCTTGTTTGGGAAGTGCCCGCCAATTGCCATGACCGTAGAGATTAATATAATTGATTAATATCTGATCTTCTTCGGCTGTCCATGGACCTTTCTTTAATCCCATCTTCTCACAGCACGGAGCTCTCACCATCTTTGATAGATTCACAATAGTTGAGATATCAGGTGTCGATGGCTTATCTCCGTGCTTAAAATGATTTCAGGGCCATAAATGGCTATTTATAGAGATGATTCATGAATCAGAGACCACCACCAAATAAAATAAAATGATTTCAAAAGGCATATACCGCCCGCACTTTCCAGGAAAAATCTCTCTCTCTCTCTCTCTCTCTCTCTCTCTCTCTCTCTCTCTCTCTCTCTCTCTCTCTCTCTCTCCAGGAAGTGTCCGGTGACATAAATTTGATTTCAATGGTCAAATAAAACGTGGGGTATGCCTAATATGGATGTTAACGGGGCGCTTAAGGTTAAGGGCTCCCCACATGAATGTTTACAAAGCACAAGAAAAATTTCATATTCTAATTGATAGGTACTATGACTTTTGATTTAAAAAGAAAAAGAAGATCAAATTGACAGCCACTTTGCAAGTATGACTTGTCTACTGTGTCTTTTGATTATAATTTTTATTATTCTATTTTAAAGTGCTTAATCGAACAACTAAATTAACTGTTGTCTCAAGGCCTAATGACAACACAGGAAGTACAACTACTACTGCTGCTAGAGACATCATAACTTGGGGGGGTAGAACCTCAATTGATCTGTCAAAAAGAAAGAAAATTCTATAATTCCCTGCACAAACAAAGTGTTGATTAAGATAAACAAATCACTTGCTAACGAGTGATGCCGTTAATTTCCATCTTACGTTCAATTATTAGACTGTGCTTTGGACCTTAGGATTAGCGGTGGGAATGGGGGGTCAAAGAAAGAGGCTAGTAGTGCCCTTCTGGGAAAATTCTTTGATTTTTTTTACGGCCAGCAATGGCTTCGGATCCGTAGAGATATCATATGGGAATCGCTGTACAAGTCAGACACGAAGTGGATTTTAGTCAGATTTGAAGGTAATACTTGGCTGCTCCACAGACAGGTTGGCATCACCTTATGCGGCACAAAACTCCAATTCATGACCCCACACGAGGGGTAAAGACGGCACTAGCGTCCTTTTAAAAAATTATATGGAGAGAAGTTATTTTATTATGGTGTGATTTTGCTCCACCCAACACTATATATTTCGGTACTGTATAATTTGGGTATTGTATAATTTTTAGAGTACAACATGTCATCTTTTAATTAAATTTAAATTCTAATAAAAGATTGGTAAAGCATTTTGCTTGTCAATAGTAAAGATAGACGAAGGGAAAAGAAAAAAGAAATAGACACAGAGATCTCTAAATATAAATTCATATTCCAAAACAGGGTTTGGAGGCTCGGAGAAATAGAATCAGTTCAGATTCAAGTCGTGTTTTGGTAAATATACCAAAAGGACAAGCAAGCCACTTTGTTTGCCCTCTTCCTTCTGCAACATTTGCCTGTTATTTTGTGGAGGAAATCAAACATAGTAGCTGGAATCATTCGATTTATCTGAGTTACGTACACACCCAAAAAAAACACGAATGAGAAACATAAAAAGAAAAAGAAAAAGAAAGGAAAGGAAAGGAAAGGAAACGATTGGCTATAGTATGTGTTCAGTCAACATGGACTATCAAGTACAGGTAAAGAAGTCAGCCCACTCCAATACATATATAAATATATATAGACTTGCATAAATGAAAGATAAAAGGCTGGAACAAATAAATCAATTCAATCCCATTCAAACTTGTGCTTCAAATGCACTTTCAGCAGCAAAAAAGAAAAGAAAAGAAAGAAGTAAAAGAAAAAAAAAAAAGTAAAGAAACCACACTTCCAAAGTTAATGTGGGTAATTTTGGTTTAAAATAATGATGGGTACGTTAACTTTGAAGATAGGAGGAAATGCAAAATCTTGAAGTATAAAAGAAGACTAATTAGCAAGGCTGGTTGTTTTGTTTTATATATCAAAATGGAGTCTTGGACTCGATGGTAAAACGAGAGTTACTGCATAAGGTTCAAATACGACCAGCTATTTCCAAATTTTATACTGATGTCTACATGATTTTGCCTCCTAAATGTTATCATTCAAATGAAATAATGCAAGGATTTGATCAAAACAGGTGTTTCTCCAGATTCTATAGTTCCATTACCACCTTCATTACATCCCAATTACAAGGCAACACTAAAACATTTGCATTAACCTGCTCCAACCCACAAGAAAAAAGGAGCTGCCAATATAGTTTTTACTTCTTTGGTCTTGCAGCAGTATGCATCATTATATATACATGTATGTATGTAATTCACTACTAAAAACAGAGCTTTTTGTGACGGGAGTATTTGCGACGGCGCGTTTGCCGTGGCAAAAAGTGCTATTTGCCACGGGAAATTTGCCGTCACAAATGCCGTCCCAAATGCCACTTTTTGCGACGGCGTTTTTGCGACGGCTAATTTCCCGTAGCAAATAATAGTTTTTGCGACGGCGTTTTTGCGATGGCTAAATTCCGGTGACAAATAGTAATTTTTTTTGCGACGGCGTTTTTGCGACGGCTAATTTTCCGTGGCAAAAGGAGTGGTATTTGCCACGGGTTTTTTGTGACGGCGGACTCCGGTCGTAAATAGCCAATGAAACGACGTCGTTTTGGTGAAAAAAATTTTCCCCCTCTTTCTTGGTCGATCGAACAACAAAAGCCCTTAACAAATTGTGCCTCACGCCTCTGTCCTCTGTATACGCAAATTGAGAGAACAGCCCACACCGCCGTTCCTCCTCCTCCACCGACGACGACACCGACGCCGACGTTACCTTGCCGCCGTTCTCCTCCATAGGTTTCGGCAGTCGGAGCAAAATGCCCAGATCCATTTGAGAGAAATCTTTCGCGCGCCTCCACCAGATCTGAGAGAACAGCCGCCGCGCCCCCCCCCCCTTCCTCCTCCTCCGCTGACGCCGACGTTCTCCCTCGCCGGCATTCTCCTCCATAGGTGTCGGCAGTCCAGCAGCAAACCTCCAGTGACGCCTCCTCCTGCAGATTTCAGAGACAGCCCCTCCCGATCTCCCCCACAGACGCCTCCTCCTCCTCCTCCACCAGTGACAGCCGCCGTTGCTTCCTCTGCTACTGCCGCCGCCGCTGCTGCCGCCTCCTCGTCGCCGTTGCTTCCGCTGCCACTGCCTGACCAGGTAACCCCGGCTCCCCTGTTTTTTGTACACGGGTATATGCATATATATATATATACAAGTGCAGTTGTTTCCTACTTTAATTTCAATGGTTCTTTAGTATAGGTATATCTTTATTTCACCTCCAACTTGGCATTTGTTGATTCTCATGAAGTGGTTGATCATAGATGTATTGGCTTTCGGCAAAGAGGCAGGATGGTTGGTGCCTAAATCAGGCATTTACCTTCTGTCAGTTATCAGGAGTGTCCAATTTATCTGAGAAACACCTATGGAATTTGGGATTATGGGTTAGAACCAAAGCTATTATGCATTATTAAGAGTAGGCCTAGGTTGAAGATTAGGGGAGGCCATCGGCCTGAAGGCTCCCTTAGTCTCATTATTAGGGGGCTTGGAATTTGTGTTTAACGCCTAGATTTATATAAAAATACTATATATGTTATTAAGTTTATTTGTATATGTTCAAAATAAATTTTTTTTTATGTAATTTTATTTCTGAATCCCTTTTCTCACTATTAAATACAAATGAATGAATGTCACATGAATTTATTAAAGTGAGTCCTACAACTGTGTTTATGAGTTAGAAAATAAAGTAAGAAATAGAATTGTATATAACATTATTTATTAAAAATACTTGATCTATGAACACATTGAGTTCATTTCAATAATTGAACGTGCTTTTTTTTTTTTAGTGTTAAGGAGGCTGAAGGCAAAAGCCAGAAACATACCAATAAGGAGCACAGTCAAGAATGAAAAAGAAAAAAAAAATAATAGAGTAACTATTAAAATTAAAATAGGCAAAAAATAAAAAGCAAGGTGAAGGAAAATTTTCCTCCCACTGTATTTGAATTTGTTCTCTACCCTCTAATTTTCTTCTTTTTCTTCCTTTGTTCCAGTATATACACAAAATATAAATAAATAAAAGGTATACATGTATCTATGCTAGAATGTGTGCCCCACTACGTGGGTGGTTAATTTGGGATGGTTAATTTGAGCAAGTGAGAGAGAACAAATAGGAGATGATTAGTGGGTGGTTACAAAATTTAAATAAGTATTTTACTTTTTTATCCTTTAAGTTAAATAAAAAATTGCACAATGTTAGTAATTTATGTGTTTTTAAAAAAATTTTAGTTTGTACCTAAAATTGACACTTTTTTGAATTTGAAGTTTCAACAGCTTCACCAAATGGGTTTGTTTTATAATAGTATAGATATACATATTTGTTCCAGTGGATCATAATAGTTAATATTTGTTATATGTATCCATGAATGTAGGAACTTTTGCTTGCATTATATTATTTGATTTATATACCAGAACTTAGAATAATATGACAATCTCATGTAATCACATACATCTGGTTATAAAATTATGAATTTTCTGATTATATAGTACGAACCCCTTATCTGTTTTGCAATCTCTTTTTTTTACCATTTTTGTCTGCATTTCAAATTTCCAAGCAGTGAAAATGTAGAACTAGATCAAGTTTCCTCCATGCTATCACATTACTATATCTGCTGCTATCATCTACATGCGAAGACGAAACTACCTTACAACAATGGGGCCATAGCCCCGGTAACTTTGCATAGGACTTCTAAATTTTGATTATTTATGATAAGAAATGATATATTTGCCTCCGTAAAATTCAAAAAAAAAAAAAAAAAATTCTAGTCTTCCAAAATGCAACATTTTTTTTTCACTTTTGTCCCCATAAATTTCAAAAAGTTCTACTTTTACCTCTCAAAATTGATAAATTTTTTTACTTTGACTCCCTCTTAACAAAATTCATAATTCATGGTTCCATCATGTTACACGACACAGAACTAGCACACAAACTAGTTAAAGATTACAACCATTTATATTAACTCTTCTTCTCTTGTTGGGTCTACTTTCCAAACGTTTCTTCTCATCCATAGCCCTCATACACATTTTCCCAAAGTAATTAAGCAGATATAGTGATTTTTAAATGAGGACCAGAAGGGGAACTATTGGCAGTAGCAAGCTTAGATCCCAACTCAAGAAGTTATTTGCTGGTATCATGCAAGTGAACAATCACTTCAATGAAGCAAATGCAGTCCTTCTTATCCCCCATTGCCATATTGATAGCAACTACCAACTCCTCCTCGCAACGTACCTACAATGGATAATCTAATATGTTTTTTGATAACAATATTGTGGATTTATAAAGGAAAAGAAAAAAAAATTAAATTATACATAATGGAATAAAAAACATTGAATCTTTGTTGACAAATACCTATTCATTTTTCTTTGTTAACAATATTGTGGATTTGTAAAGGAAAAGAAAAAAAAATTAAATTATATATAGTGGAATAAAAAACATTGAATCTTTGTTGACAAATACCTATTCATTTTTCTCGATTAACCTATCCAAACCATAACCAAAAAAAAAAAAAAAAAAATTATCTTCTTTCACTTCATTTTTCATTTCCTATCTTTCTCTTTTTGTTTTCTTTTCCCTTAACAAGTTTGAGATCCAAATATAATGTTATGATAGATGCTTTCACACATGTTAGACATTATTTAATTTGTATTCTTGATTAGAAAGTATAGTAAATCCCATTCGTTTATTTTTTCTTTTGGTGATTTTTGGAATGTTTGATAGTGTTTTTCTAATATGTTTTCTGCCCAAATTTTTTGCAATTAAGAACAATATGATTAGGGTACACGTGGTAATTAGTAATATCATTGACCTTTCAAAGATTAAAAATAAAATAAAAAGTGTAATTTATTATTTCTTCTACTAGATGAGTAGAACAAATGTTTTTAATGTGCTTAATATTGTTTATGATAGTTTGTTGCATGCATGCATATATATTTTGATTAACTCATCCATGCATGAGTTTGTTGAAGTATAAACATATAACCTTAGACTCGTTCAAGAATCCTCATCGGAGTTGGTGGATTCGCTATGATGAGGCGGTTCTTGAATTGTCCAATTTCGGACAGTTTGGGAATGCATAAACCTATATGGCAGTTAGTGGCTTATCACTTGATATTGTTCATCTTTAAGAGATATTTTGTGCGGCAAATCCTGTTGTTCTCTGTGTGCATACTGGATGTCTGTGTATAACAATACACTTCGTCTACGTCGTGTACATGGAGAACTGCGAGGATATGCTACCGACTTTTTCTAAGAGATGGACGAAGCGGTTTGAGTTGCTTTATGCTATATAGGTTGTGTATTTTTAAATGGGATAGGACCACCTACCTTGTAGAGAGAAGTTAGATGGATAGGTTTCACGATGCATGGGCATATAACTTGTTTTTTTATTTATTGTGACGTATAAGTAACTTTGTCAATATGGGCATGTACAGCACTATGGACAGGAGTTGGATTGATTATGGTGACAGGTTATCTAGGGAATACCTAGATGGGATTCAACAATTCCTTGCATTTGCATACAAAGATAAGGTTGAAGGTTCTGTGATATGGTGTCCTTGTAGGACTTGTTGCAATCGTTACCATAATTCACGAGAGGTTGTGTATGACCATCTTCTCAACAACGGAATGCAAAGGAGCTACAAAAATTGGACACGTCATGGGGAAGCCCAACATCCTTTGCAGCCTCAACAAGCAACTAATATGTTAGTGGATTCAAACATTGGGCTTGAGGCTGTAGATGATATGATTGGAATGGTACATGAGGCTATTCCACATGTTGATACAACTGTTGACACTGAGGAGGGCTTGACAGGGGCAAATGTAGAAACGCTAAATTATTTCAAACTCTTGGAAGCTGCACAGACTGAATTGTATCCAGGGTGTACGAAATTTACAAAATTGTCGTTCATCGTTCGACTTCTACATATGAAGGTACTTAATCATTGGACGGATAAGTCCATAGATATGTTGCTAGATTTGTTGAGAGAGGCTTTCCTGAGGGTGTGAATCTTCCAAAGAAATATTATGAAGCTCAAAAGATAACTGACAATTTAGGGTTCACTTATCAGACTTGGGATGCATGCCCTAACAGTTGTATGTTATTCAGAAATGAGGATGCCAATCTTGATAAATGTGCCATATGCAATAGTTCTAGATGGAAAAGGGAATGTGATGGTACTACCATATCCCGAGATAAGAAAAAGAAGCCAGCAAAACAGATGAGGTATTTTCCTCTGAAGCCCAGGTTACAGAGATTGTTTATGTCATCCAAGACGTCCAAGTCAATGAGATGGCATGCAGAGGAACGGGTAAATGATGGGAGATTAAGGCATCCTGCTGACTCGCAGGCGTGGAAACATTTCGACCGTCAGAACCCAGACTTTGCCACTGATAGCCGTAATGTAAGGCTTGGGCTAGCATCAGATGGATTCAACCCATTCAGGTCAATGAACATAGTTCATAGCACTTGGCCAGTAGTGTTGACTCCTTACAATCTACCACCTTGGATGTGCATGAAACAACCATTTTTTATTCTCTCTGTGCTTATTGATGGTCCAAAATCCCCAGGTGACAAGATTGATGTGTATATGCAGCCACTAATTGAGGAGTTGAAAGAATTGTGGAATGAGGGTGTACCAACATTTGATGCATCAACGAAGCAAATGTTTCAGTTGCACGCATGTTTACTGTGGACAATTAGTGACTTTCCAGGATATGCGATGTTATCAGGGTGGAGTACGAAAGGTGAATTTGCTTGTCCTTGTTGCAATACAAAGACTAAATCCAAGAGATTGAAGCACGGAAAAAAGTATTGCTACATGGGACACCGTCGGTTCTTACCTGATGGTCACAAATTCCGAAGGGATAGAGTATCTTTTGATGGCGCTCGAGAAGTGGAAGGGAAACCTAAAATGTTATCCGGTTCAGAAATATTGCAACAACTAGAATCAGCAGGAATCCTAACTCAATACAGGAGGGATGATCTTAAAGAAAGACACAGTGTGGTAGGTGAAAAGGAAAAGCCCGGGAAAAAAACACATAATTGGAAGAAGAAGAGTATATTCTTTGAATTGCCTTATTGGAAGCACAATCTAATCAGACATAATCTCGATGTGATGCATATAGAGAAGAATGTTTGTGACAATATATTGTGGACAATACTGGGAGTCGTGGGGAAGTCTAAGGATAATGCAAATGCTCGACGTGATCTACAGTTAATGGCACTAAGAAAATCGTTACACCCACAAGATAGAGGGAACAATAGAGTCTATTTACCCCCTGCACAGTTCACAATGTCCAAAACTGAGAAAGACTTGTTCTTGAAAGTATTAAAGGATGTTAGAGTGCCTGATGGATATGCATCTAATATATCCCGACATGTCCGTTTACAAGACAGAACCATTTGGGGTTTGAAAAGTCACGACAATCATGTTATGATGCAACAACTTATTCCTTTAGCTATACGGAACTCATTGCCAAAAACTGTGATTCAACCATTGATTGAATTGAGTAACTTCTTCAGACAACTGTGTTCGAAAGTAAATCGTGCAACAGACTTTCAATATATTCAGGACCGTGTTGCTGTAACCCTTTGTCATCTTGAGAAAATATTCCCTCCAGCATTCTTTGATGTAATGGAGCACTTACCCATACATTTAGCTGATGAAGCATTGTTAGCTGGTCCAGTGTCATATCGATGGATGTACTCAATTGAGAGATATCTCCTTACCTTAAAAGAATATGTCCGTAACCGAGCTTTTCCTGAGGGTTCAATAGCTAAAGGTTACTTGATGGAAGAGTGCATGAATTTTTGTGCACAATATCTCGATGACGTTGAAACCAAATCCACCCGACCGGTGCGGAACATCGAAGGTGCACAAGGTGAGGGCTCAGAGGTTATTCTTGATCTTAAGCAACGGATCCAGATGCATCGCTATATATTGTTCAACACAAAATCAGTTCAACCGTTCATAAAGTAAGTTATAGTATTTACTCATATAATTTTTATTCTTATTAAATATTATGTAGTGATCGTAATATATGTCTCACAAATTACACAGCAAGCACCTTGAATTCCTAAAGGAAAAAATGCCCAGTGCAGATGACCGTCAGATCCAGCATGAGCATTTTGAAACCTTCCAAACTTGGTTCAAAGATTATGTAAGTATTTAAATATAAATGACATTGAACCCCTCATAATTATAGGACATACATGCCTTTTGATTGCACATTTATGTTCTTAACAGGTCCAAACTTTAAGTAGGACACCTGATATCACATTCTCCGAAGAAATCAATATATTGGCAGATGCGCCTCATAGCAAAGCTTGGAGGCATAACGCCTATGTTGTAAATGGTTTTCATTTCCGAGTGAAGGGCACAGATAACAATCGGCTTACTCAAAATAGTGGTGTAGCTTTGAAGGTAGAGACACCAAGTTATGGTAGGCGAAATGATAATAATCCTCACATTGGGCATGTTTACTACTATGGAAAGTTGACTGAAATTATAGAAATCCGATACAATAATAACAAGACATATATCTTGTTTAAGTGTGATTGGATTGATAACAACCACGGGAAGAAGGAAGACACATTCAAGTTTACATTGATCAACTTTAACCATTTGTTGTACCCAAATGATCTACTTACTGATGAACCTTTCATCTTGGCATCTCAAGCAGAGCAAGTTTGGTATGCTCCAGATGCTTTGGAACCACAGTGGCATGTAGTTGTGAAGATGACTCAGAGGGGTTTGTTCGATATGAATTCAGAGCCTCAAGCAGACCCCTACATAAGTCAACAGTTGGAAGAAAATGTAGTGGCATATCAGGAGAAAGATGTTGTTTGGGTTAGGGAAGGAACTGAAGGAGAGACGGTTGTTGATGTACCGGGTCATTAATAGTCCCTTTTTTATATAATTTATTTTGTTTCTTTTGTAATCTCTTTTCATTAATGAGACAGTGACATAGTTGTGAACATAATTTGTTGTATATTTCATTTCACTTTTTTTATATAAACTTGTTGTATATTTCATTTCACTTTTTTTTGGTTACACTTTGCCACACATATAGTATGTTATAATTTGTTTTTACAGATAGATGTCTTCTTCGAGGAGGGGTGGCAAGCGTCCTCGTACCATGTCAGACGCTATTCAGTTACCCACTTCTGGCAGTAATGAGGCCTCTCCATCACAGACTACTGAGCCATCTCGGCGTGCTCGATTAGGAGAGATTGAGAGGCCATCATCATCACTATCGGCTGCTAGTACCCCTTTATCATCACCACCAGCTGCTACATCTACTCAGACATCATCATCTACACACTCTACAGGTATATATGCAGGTTAATATTATGTATTAGAATAAGTAAATTTATGTATTAAATTATATTTGTTGTTTTTTAGGTGCTGGGGGCCGAGGCCTTGCTAAAGGCATTCCGGGCTGGGGTGTTCCGGGTAAGAAGATTGCTATACGGTTTCATGAAACCGGCCGTCCTGTTAAAGATGATATGACCTTACTATCTAGCCAGCTCGGCGTTCTAGTGCGGGATAAGGTCTCATTCACATACTTAGACTGGGATGTGGTGCCCGAAGATGTCAAGCAGCGCATATGGGAAGATGTTGAGGTAAAATACTTTAATTAATTTTAAAGTTTAGATAAATAGTATATATGTTGGCTAATATATTTGAATGTTATATTGTAGAAAAATTTGGTCCATTGTCCACCTGAATACAGACCATTTTGCATGAATGCATGTAGAATTAATTGGAAAAATAAGAAGAACAAGTTGAAGAGCAAGCATTTCACACCATACAAGGATGACCCCCTTCTTGATACTAAACCACCACGAGACATCATGCCAGATGTGTGGAGAGAGCTTGTGGCGTATTGGAGGAGCGAAAAGGGGAATGTATACTTTTTGCTATGTTATTTATGTTTGGCAAACCAAGTATGCATTTTGTTAATACGAGTTTTTTTTTCAATGTAATGGTGTAGGCGATATCGAATCGAAATTCTCGTAATCGAGCACAGCGTGGTCCACCGCATCGGACTGGCAGAAAGCACTTCGCCAACATACGGGACAAGGTAAATACTTATAAATAACATTACTTAATTTCATATAATATCCCACATTTAGGAAAATAATTAACGTACGTGTTTCAAATTTCTCAGTTACAAGATGATGGTGATAGGACTGATAGGATGAGTGTATATATCAATACTCGTAATCCTTCTGACCCAGAGGTGGCGGCATTTATTGTAAGTCCAACCATGCTTATTATCTCAATTTTCATTTATAATACTATTGCATCATTTAACTACTTCAATACTTTTTAGGCTGAGTTTAATGCACGACTAGAGTTGGTGCCTGAGGAGCAGCGTACTGATGAGATTCGGGATGGCATCTTCATAGACTTGTTTGGTGAAGATGGACATGGTTATTCCCGGACCTACGGCACAGGCATAGTGCCAACTATAGTGCACCAACAGAGTGCAGGACCTTCTCAGTCTACAGCACCATCACAGCCGCCCACACAGTTGCCCTGTTTAGAGGAGATTGCTCAGCATGTACTCGAGCACGTCAAGACACGGTTGATGGATGATCTCACACAATTGGTCGGCACGATCGTATCTCAGGCCATGGCATCCCAAGGAGGCGGAACTTCACATTCGGGTAGACAGGTAAAATGAATTTATTTTGTATGGTGTTTATGTATTTTATGTTGCCTTATTCGGGTATAATTGTTTTTTGTTTATTTGCTTAGTGAAAATGGAATAATCATTCTCAATATATTGTTTGGAATTAGTAGTTAAATAAGACAGAATTCTCAATTAGGTAGAATGGATTTTCGTTAGATAAAGTAAGGAGAGATTCAAGCTAAGTTTTGAAATCTCAGAAGAAGATTGTGATTCATGAATTTAATAAAGAAGGGATGGCCATGGTGGTCCCTGCCAGCGCCCTCGTAAATCCTCTCCTAATCCAGCACAATACTTATTCTAAGTTACATCAAACCCTTACATGTAAAATATATTCAAACCCTTACATGTCAAATATATTCTAAGTTACATACTTATTCTAACTTGCTTGGTAGTCGTCAATCTAATTTAGGTAACTTTTGCATAAGGATAATTCTTGCTAAACTACATACTTCCTAGAAACCCAATAAAATGTATTATATTGTGGTATTGTTACTTTGTAGTAATTACATCACCAAATAAGAAGCTTTAAGTGTTGTGTCATGGAAAAAAATATTCAGGTTTGACCAATTATGAGACTTGTGAGGACAGGTTTTATTTTCATTATTTTAACATCAAAGAAACTGAAAATAAGTTTTAATTCTGTTCATTTTCTCATGCCATGTGAATTCTTATCCGTCTTCAATTTTTATTTTTGAATAATGGTGAGCTTGGTGACATTTGGGACGATCACCATATGAGACTTGATTCTAGTGTTGATGAGATTATTGCAAAGTTTGTGGTGACAAATTTTCACAAGATAATTGTTAAGGAGTTAAAAGGAGCTGACAATTCTTAAGTATAAAACGTTGAATGGTTGTCCAGAATGTTTTTATTTTGCACTTTTAGTAGAATGCCATACGTTATTCAAATTTTATTCATATGGTTTCATTTTATGTTTAGAGAGGGTTTTACTGAAGAAGAGGTTGTGGTAACTTTAAAACTCTTGATGGGAAGCCTCGGTCACGTGATTCAAATTCATCTCATAATCATATGTGTAATCTCATAACTCATGACAGGGCTTTAATGATATGTTTAATCTTGAATTTGTAGGTTCCCGACGCATCTAGTGGCCACCAAGCATTACGGGAGTCTGTTGGCGACGATAACATACCTTGTAGATCTGCATCGCCTTCTACACCCACCGCCAGCCTCTCCACGACCTAATGAGCAGGTACATTAGTCTTTACATATTAGATATTAAATCTTGCGAGTAATCAAACTATTAAGTTTTGAGTATTAACGGCTCAAAATTCTCACACGGCCTCTGAACGGCCCCAAACTTAGTACGTAGCACGGTCTAGGCACGGGTGACGTGTGGGAACTGACGGAATGGTCACGCGACTCTCGGTTTGGGAGTTATCAATTTTTTTTTTCCGTTTTTAGAACAACTTAAGTTAAAAAGTGTTAAGTTTCGGGTATAAACGGCTCAAAATCCCCAAACGGCCTCCGAACGGCCCCAAACTTGGCACGTAGCACGGTCTAGGCACGGGTGACGTGTGGGAACTGACGGAATGGTCACGCGACTCTCGGTTTGGGAGTTATCAATTTCTTTCTGTTTTAGAACAACTTAAGTTAACAAATGTTAAGTTTCGGGTATTAACGATTCAAAATCTCCAAACGGCCTCCGAACGGCCCCAAACTTGGTACGTAGCACGGTCTAGGCACGGGTGACGTGTGGGAACTGACGGAATGGTCACGCGACTCTCGGTTTGGGAGTTATCAATTTTTTTTCGTTTTAGAACAACTTAAGTTAAAAAGTGTTAAGTTTCGGGTATTAACGGCTCAAAATCCCCAAACGGCGTCCGAACTTAAGTTAAACTTGGCACGTAGCACGGTCTAGGCACGGGTGACGTGTGGGAACTGACGGAATGGTCACGCGACTCTCGATTTGGGAGTTATCAATTTTTTTCTGTTTTAGAACAACTTAAGTTAAAAAGTGTTAAGTTTCGGGTATTAACGATTCAAAATCCCCAAACAGCCTCCGAACGGCCCCAAACTTGGCACGTAGCACGGTCTAAGCACGGGTGACGTGTGGGAACTGACGGAATGGTCACGCGACTCTCGATTTGGGAGTTATCAATTTTTTTCTGTTTTAGAACAATTTAAGTTAACAAATGTTAAGTTTCGGGTATTAACGGTTCAAAATCCCCAAACGGCCTCCGAACGGCCCCAAACTTGGTACGTAACACGGTCTAAGCACGGGTGACGTGTGAAAACTGACGGAATGGTCACGCGACTCTCTGTTTGGGAGTTATCAATATTTTTTTCCGTTTTAGAACAACTTAAGTTAAAAAGGGTTAAGTTTCGGGTATTAACGGCTCAAAATCCCCAAACGGCCTCCGAACGGCCCCAAACTTGGTACGTAACACGGTCTAGGCACGGGTGACGTGTGGGAACTGACGGAATGGTCACGCGACTCTCTCTCTGTTTGGGAGTTATCAATATTTTTCCGTTTTAGAACAACTTAAGTTAAAAAGGGTTAAATTTCGGGTATTAACGGCTCAAAATCCCCAAACGGCCTCCGAACGGCCCCAAACTTGGTACGTAACACGGTCTAGGCACGGGTGACGTGTGGGAACTGACGGAATGATCACGCGACTCTCGGTTTGGGAGTTATCAATTTTTTTTTTCCGTTTTAGAACAATTTAAGTTAAAAAAGTGTTTAAATTTCGGGTATTAACGGCTCAAAATCCCCAAATGGCCTCCGAACGGCCCCAAACTTGCTACGTAACACGGTCTAAGCACGGGTGACGTGTGAGAACTGACGGAATGGTCACGCGACTCTCTGTTTGGGAGTTATCAATATTTTTTTATCAATTTTTTTTCGTTTTAGAACAACTTAAGTTAAAAAGTGTTAAGTTTCGGGTATTAACGGCTCAAAATCCCCAAATGGCCTCCGAACGGGTACGTAGCCCCAAACTTGGCACGTAGCACGGTCTAGGCACGGGTGACGTGTGGGAACTGACGGAATGGTCACGCGACTCTCGGTTTGGGAGTTATTAATTTTTTTTCTGTTTTAGAACAACTTAAGTTAACAAATGTTAAGTTTCGGGTATTAACGATTCAAAATATCCAAACGGCCTCCGAACGGCCCCAAACTTGCTACGTAACACGGTCTAAGCACGGGTGACGTGTGGGAACTGGGAACTGACGGAATGGTCACGCGACTCTCTGTTTGGGGGTTATCAATTTTTTTCCGTTTTAGAACAACTTAAGTTAAAAAGTGTTAAGTTTAGAACTTTAACGGCTCAAAATCCCCAAACGGCCTCTGAACGGCCCCAAACTTGGTACGTAACACGGTCTAGGCACGGGTGACGTGTGGGAACTGACGGAATGGTCACGCGACTCTCGGTTTGGGAGTTATCAATATTTTTCCGTTTTAGAACAACTTAAGTTAAAAAGTGTTAAATTTCGGGTATTAACGGCTCAAAATCCCCAAATGGCCTCCGAACGGCCCCAAACTTGGCACGTAGCACGGTCTAGGCACGGGTGACGTGTGGGAACTGACGGAATGGTCACGCGACTCTCGGTTTGGGAGTTATCAATTTTTTTTCCGTTTTAAAACAACTTAAGTTAAAAAGTGTTAAGTTTCGGGTATTAACGGCTCAAAATCCCCAAATGGCCTCCGAACGGCCCCAAACTTGGCACGTAGGACGGTCTAGGCACGGGTGACGTGTGGGAACTGACGGAATGGTCACGCGACTCTCGGTTTGGGAGTTATTAATTTTTTTCTGTTTTAGAACAACTTAAGTTAACAAATGTTAAGTTTCGGGTATTAACGATTCAAAATATCCAAACGGCCTCCGAACGGCCCCAAACTTGCTACGTAACACGGTCTAAGCACGGGTGACGTGTGGGAATTGACGGAATGGTCACGCGACTCTCTGTTTGTGGGTTATCAATTTTTTTCCGTTTTAGAACAACTTAAGTTAAAAAGTGTTAAGTTTAGAACTTTAACGGCTCAAAATCCCCAAACGGCCTCTGAACGGCCCCAAACTTGGTACGTAACACGGTCTAGGCACGGGTGACGTGTGGGAACTGACGGAATGGTCACGCGACTCTCGGTTTGGGAGTTATCAATATTTTTCCGTTTTAGAACAATTTAAGTTAAAAAGTGTTAAATTTCGGGTATTAACGGCTCAAAATCCCCAAATGGCCTCCGAACAGCCCCAAACTTGGTACGTAGCACGGTCTAGGCACGGGTGACGTGTAGGAACTGACGGAATGGTCACGCGACTCTCGGTTTGGGAGTTATCAATTTTTTTTCCGTTTTAAAAGAAGTTAAGTTAAAAAGTGTTAAGTTTCGGGTATTAACGGCTCAAAATCCCCAAATGGCCTCCGAACGGCCCCAAACTTGGTACGTAGCACGGTCTAGGCACGGGTGACGTGTGGGAACTGACGGAATGGTCACGCGACTCTCGGTTTGGGAGTTATTAATTTTTTTCTGTTTTAGAACAACTTAAGTTAACAAATGTTAAGTTTCGGGTATTAACGATTCAAAATATCCAAACGGCCTCCGAACGGCCCCAAACTTGGTACGTAGCACGGTCTAAGAACGGGTGATGTGTGGGAACTGACGGAATGGTCAC
Organism: Euryodendron excelsum; assembly: GCA_033060915.1. Classification (NCBI taxonomy): domain Eukaryota; kingdom Viridiplantae; phylum Streptophyta; class Magnoliopsida; order Ericales; family Pentaphylacaceae; genus Euryodendron; species Euryodendron excelsum. The sequence continues at coordinate 5,896,773 of CM065380.1, read as the reverse complement.
GCGACTCTCGGTTTGGGAGTTATCAAAGTTTTTCTGTTTTAGAACAACTTAAGTTATAAAGTGATTAGTTTTGGGTATTAACGGCTCAAAATCCCCAAACGGCCTCCGAACGGCCCCAAACTTGGTACGTATTACGGTCTAGGCACGGGTGACGTGTGGGAACTGACGGAATGGTCACGCGACTCTCGGTTTGGGAGTTATCAATTTTTTTCTGTTTTAGAACAACTCAAGTGAAAAAGTGTTAAGTTTCGGGTATTAACGGCTCAAAATCTCCAAATGGCCTCCGAAGGGCCCCAAACTTGGTAGGTAACACGGTCTAGGCACGGGTGACGTGTGGGAACTGATAGAATGGTCACGTGACTCTCGGTTTGGGAGTTATCAATTTTTTTTTTCATTTTAAAACAATTCAAGTTAAAAAGTGTTAAGATTTGGGTATTAACGGCTCAAAACCGCCAAATGGCCTCCGAACGGCCCCAAACTTAGTACGTAACACGGTCTAGGCACGGGTGACGTCTGGGAACTGACGGAATGGTCACGCGAGTCTCGGTTTGGGAGTTATTAATTTTTTTTTTCCGTTTTAGGACAACTTGAGTTAAAAATTGTTAAGTTTCTGGTATTAACGGCTCAAAATCCCCAAATGGCCTCCGAACGGCCCCAAACTTGGTACGTAGCACGGTCTAGGCACGGGTGACGTGTGAGAACTGATGGAATGGTCACGCGACTCTCGGTTTGGGAGTTATCAATTTTTTAAATTGGGCGACACGTTGCATGGAAATCTATTAATGTAAATTACAACTTTGTTTCATTTATTTTTTCGTTAATTACATTCCTATATATATTAACAGTTTAACTAATTGTATTGTTATTATTTTATTTTCACTCAGGTTATTCTAAAGGAGTAGGCGGCTGTTATTCATTTTTGGGATTGATGGAGTGGCAAGTCAATGAATGGATTGTGTTATTTTTTGATGTATTTATGTTGGACAATAGGTTGTGTATTTTGAATTAAAAAAAACTAGTTTGTATGGATAACAGATTCGTAATGTATTCATTGTGAATGTATGGATGATGTGGATTTATATTATATGTATTATTTGAACTTCATTTTATAGATTATATTTTTGTGGATGAATATTTTACTGATTTATGCAATTATAAGGTGAATGAGATATTTTTATTGATTTATGCCAGGTATACAGGAATTTCATTTTAAAAAATATATATTTAAAAATAGACAGGATATTTGTGACGGCTGCCCCCGTCGTAAATAATATTTCAGCCGTCGCAAATACTAGCATTTGTGCAAAAGTATTCCCGTCGCAAATACTTTTAGCCGTCGCAAATACTAACTTTTGTGACGGATACGCCCGTCGCAAATACTAATCCTGCCGTCGCAAATACTAATCTTGCCGTCGCAAATTCTAGCATTTGTGTCAAAACTTTCGTCACATATACTTTAACCGTCGCAAAAACTAACTTTTGTGACAGCTATGACCGTCGCAAATACTAAATCTACCGTCGCAAAAGCTAATATTTGCTACGGCATATGTGACGGTCCACCCGTCGCAAAAAGTCTACCTAAGGCGTCGGCCTTTTGCGACGGCTCACATGCCGTCGCAAATAACCAAGCCGTCGCAAATAGCCGTCACAAAAACCTTTTGTGACGCCACTTTTTGCGACGGCTGGTTTGCCGTCGCACAGCCGTCGCAAAAGCCCTTTCGCGACGGCATCTAGGGCTTTTGCGACGGCAAGGCCCCGTCGCAAAAAGTGGATATTTTAGTAGTGATTAATGTGCAGCAATATTCTCATTAGGTCCTAGTGATGACTAGTTGAGTCCAAGCCATCATATACAAAAACTTGACCTTTTCTCCCAAGTTTCATTTAAGTATCAAAGCTTTTCTGCTTTTGAAGGAAGTGACCCTACAAGCTCTGAAGGAAGTGGAACACTTTCAGCAATACTTAAAAAGCCAAGTCAGTGTGCAATCCTGGACCTTTGCCGACTTCAGATCTTGAGGGACCCCTAGAACACTGAACAATTTATTAGATACATAGTCACTCTGTCACTCCTGCATATGATTATATATAATAATGTAAAGGGTTTGGTTTGCTTGCATCAGAAATTTCCAAATACATATCAAGCAAATGGATAATGGTCAAGCCCATCAAGATTGAATATGGTTTACTTTGTTTTTAAACAATATTGTAATGCCATTGTGTTTGTTCTATTGAAAGTCAACACCATTTATCATATCATGGACAGGGATGGACAAGCATGAGAACACTCTTATGATACAGAGCATAGTTATCGAATCAGACTAGACATGGAACCAGTCAATGTACCGATTCTCGGTTCATTGGTTGAACCGATATTATAGTATTATATATATTTTAGTTATTATATAGTCTATATATATTAAATATGGTAAAATTAATTACCAATCAAGTAATGGTCTGGTGATAAAGTGGTCAAACTTTTCATGCTAATTCCAAATTCAAATCTTTATCTCAACATAAACTTAAAATTTTAAAACTATTTGAAAAATTAAAGTTGATGGCTAGTTTTTTTAGTTGAACCGATTGATTTTTTTGAAAAATTAACTCGTTCAAATCAGTTCACATGCATTTTTAATAAATTAATTAAACCGTATCTGTTAAGAATCCGGTTCACAATTTAACCGGTTGAACCGTCCGATTTGGTCCGATTTTGATAACTATGACACAGAGTATTGACATGTCCCAAAATTTAATAGAGAATAAATTGTAAGTTAGTCCCAATGCACAAGCCTCCTGTAGGTACGTTTGAGAGGGACAGTACCTAGCCTTGCTCCTTAGTTGCGCACAGGTTGCTCCATGTGAGGAACAAACTAACAATAGCTTAAGAGTTAAGACAAACACATCAAATGTAAGGCAAACCATAAAAAAAAAAAGGAATTTATAGTTAATTTTAAGTCAAGAATGGTGAATTTATTAGATAGAGAAAGAGTCATTCAAAGATGATGTAAGTTTAACGGAGAAAATTCTCTTGAAATCCAAGAACCCCTACTTCCCACCTTTGGCTCTCTTCCCTTTATGAAACAATGACAAGAATCAAAAAGAAAGAAAGAAAAAAAATAAGCGCACTTGAGAATACAAAATGCATGTACATGCACATATTTTAGGGGTTGATTGTCATTTATTAGATGTAGTCCTATTGTGGGTGGACGACTCAGTCTAACGCTGTTTTTCTTGAACCATTGACAGCATCTCAAGTACAAAATTTTGAGAACTAGCAACCCTTTAAAAAATATGGACCTAATTGTCTCGAGGTGTTCCACGTGAATGATGTGTTCTACATCGATCAAGCGTTCGCACTCAAGTGATCCTTATAAGTCTCCGTCAGCCTCCCCAAAAGTTAGGCCGTTTTGGTGTGTGAATTTGGACTTCTCAGCCTTCATGAATGTGTGTGTTAATTTCTCCCATTCTAAGTACGTTCAACCTTAGACAATATTTCGTATCCAGGGTAGTATTGAATTAGGAAACCGACATCAAGCAAATCCCACCATCAAAAGAGTCACTAAATGACTAATTCACAAAGGAATTGACAAAAACTTAGCACTGTGGTGAACATTTTTCTTTTTTCCTTTTTGGTTTACAAGGAAGGGGGAGTATCCTAAGTCAATACGTTTCCTACGGTGAACATAACCTTGTTTGAATATACTTTTCGCTGACGACAAAGTCCGCCTAAAATCAACAACTAATCCACTAATATTTACGTTAATTAATAAACTTGGTAACTGCATTTTTTTTATGCCGAAAGAAACAAACGTAGTGCAGGTGGAATGGGTAGTTTTCATCTGAGAACGGTTGGCACATACAAGCCAAAGCCCTGAGCAGTAGTCTACAACTACAGACTAATTTTTTTTTTACCATGTTGGACTAATTTTTTACCATTCTGCACATACAACATCAAAACATGTCAAGCACAAAATCCTGTAGTTTTAGTACATTTTGATGGCAGTGACAAGTATAACACTGACCTTAACACCAAACCATAGATTAAGGACAAGCACCAACAGTGTTATTACTACAAGCATCAACAAAAAAATAAAGAAGTAAAACCAAAAATATTGTGTGTTCATTTTTGGAGAGTGAAGTGGGTTCAATGAGATTGCAAAAATGAGAAACTTAAATCTTCCAGGATTTTTTTACATGTTACACCTATACAGTTATCTTTGGAATGCATGGCAAACTCTGTTGGTGATTGTACCACAGATCGACCATATTTCAGGCAAGCCCTGTGATTTTGTACACCATCCTCAGCCCTCAGCTCACGCCTGTCATAAAATTAGAACAAGTCAACCAACAAATTCCAAAAAGGTGGGCACTTAGATGCCATAAGAATCAGGGAATCAAACCTCATTCTAATTAAAGAACCACAAACAAATTTTGTTCCTAACAACAATTAAAAAAAAAAAAAAAAACAAATTCATAGCATCCATCAATAGTCATGTAAAACTACCACCATCCTATTATCAAGATTCATGCACTGAAAGTGTCTTTATTCCATAAAAAGGCTGCTAATCTAAATCTCCACTTTCTTGGCTTAAACAGCTGGTAAAAGGCTGCTGCTCTATGTCTCATCAAATTAACACTTTGAACTCCATAAAAGGTGGTTGGCAAGTCAGTCAGGCATTGCATGATAACTATGCCACTCTTGAGGAATTTAGGTAAGACTACAGGAGACATATCTCAGGCAGGTTTTATTCAAGTGCAGCAGAAGTGACATGTAAGTAACTTTGCCACTAGTTGACATAACTGATTCACCACCATCTAACCGAAATTTAATGAGGAAAAAGAGGAGAAGGCATCCAATTAAGACAAGTATCTGATACACATCACTATTGTCAAATTATGTCTACCATTCGACAGGGAACAAGTGTAAAGACAGTCCTTAATTTCCTTTAATCGAAGTTTGGACTCTTAGTACAAATTTGGAATCTTGAATAGAAGTTTAAATCCAACTGGTCTCAAATTTATCTCCCTTCTTACTGTACATATAGTTGATTTTACAGCAACTGCTAATCTAAATTCCAAGAATAAGGCTGCCACATATGATTACCTACCCAGGTTGACTTCCAATAAAAATGGTTTGGGGTCAGGAGGATTGTTGAATGATACACCAACCACTACTCTAGGTATTTATATCACAATACCAAATCTCATTTAAAGATTTATTTAACTACAGCTAAAGGAGTCCTGACTAATTGACCTGTTACTAATTGAGAAGTAAGACTGATTGAGCATATTATTTTCATATTTGGACAGAAAGGGGTACATTAAGCCAATTGACTATAGCAAGAACATGGATTTATATACATATTTTCTGCTGCAGCTGCAAAACTAAATTTATCCAATTCATTCTCCTTTCCCTCCGTTTTATGAGTATCGATTCTTTCTATACACATTCATTCTTAAGACCAGTTAACGATGAAGTGTGTTTTTGTCCTCCAATTTTAACTGAGTCAAAGTTTGAAAAACTAGGAATTTGGACAGGATTTTAATTAAGTTGTAAGTTCATACCACAGTTATCCAGTCTTTATTTTTCTTATTTTCCTTATATATTCATAAGTTACAAGTTCATCCCACAGTTATGCAGTCTCTTTTATTTTTCTTATTTTTCCCTTATATATTCATCAGGGTGCTGTCTTGATTCTCATCTATTATACATAGGAAGATACATCAGCAATCACAACAAAACGGATGATTGCAAATAATGCAGGGTTACAATATATTTTTTTAAGAAGTAATGCAAGGTTACAACATTTAAGGTTTACCTCAGTAATATTAATATGGAATACGGATCAAGAATCACAAAGTAACGCACTAGCAAAGCATCAGAATTCAACATGTTGCAGTTCTAGCATTGATATATGAGACCTTAATTAGCATATTCAACAACAGTGGAGCAACCAATGCTTGGAAATGATTAATTTTCATCTATTTGATCAGTCCCCAGTTGTCTTACCATTATGGAAGACAAACTGGATGACATCAAATCAAAATGTGGGGCAAAAGCAAAGAATCAGAATGCAACCCCCAGGAATTTCACTTAGTTGTATATCAGACCATTAGGCTAGCACATAATAAAACGGCCGTGGACGAGTCACTCTATAAAATGGAACTTCGTTTGAAGCTACATGAGTGACAATTAACATGCCCTTTTACAACCATGTAAAGCTACAAAATCCCTCAAGTGTGACCCTTGCTTGGTCGGACACTCTTTTTACATATAATTGCTAAAGAATAACAGTCGAAGGGAAATCAAGTGATGACAGGTAATGGTGAGGACTGATGAGTATAACAATTCTACCTTAAATTACAAGTGCAGCTAGCTATAAAACCATATATGATCAGATGGAAGAACAGAAGAAATCCGAACAAAGGTTAAAAATCTAACTGCCTTCTCACATTGACTCTATCAATATATTAAGAACACATAAAAAAGAATATGGAACGGTATAATATAAAATAAAGAAATAGGAATTATATATTATCTAATTTGCAAGAAGTGTTCTCTCATTGTAGCAACTGTCTTCTTTACTCTCTGTCTGAAATGAAATGTACAGATAACTTTACACAGCTTAATGTCATTAGTGATTGAGTTAAGATGGCTCTTATACAGGCATCGCGTTCAATAGTTTTCCCATATCAGAAAACTATTATATGAAAGCCCAAAGCCATGAAATTACAAGCTAAATGCAGGTTAGATGCTAATGCCTTCCTCACTAAAAACTGCAGTAGTACTAAAATTGCAAAGGAAAATGCTCCTAAACATTGTCAAACTCTTCTTAATTACAGTATTCCTATATCCTGAAGAGAAGTAAAGGATAACCTGAAACTGTGTGATACTATCACGCAAAATGGCTTCCAGTTCCATCAAGAAAACAATCAGTATCCGACCCCTTTAACTGCAGTTTAGACAGAATTGGAGAGAAAACACCATTCATCGTTTCAATAGCCTGTTCTAAGACATTAACACTTGGTTTGTGAATAGACTTATGATCTTTGCAGCATATGCAGCAACTAGCTTTGACAGGAGCACTGTGCTCCAATACCATATTGGTCCATCTACTTCCACAATTTAAAATAAATCTCTTATCAGAAAATATTTCCTTAAAAGTACACAAAGTTTTGAAGGCTTAACAATCATGTCAGGGCCCTTAGGAAACCTTCTTCGTATCTTAGATCAGCAGGGCTTGATGTTTTTCCCGTCTGGTTTAAATTGCAGTTGAAGAATAACTTGAATGAATAAACAAATAAATAAAGTCTATTAAGTTTGGCATTGGAAATACGAACATTAACAAAATTGGCCACAATCATTGCCATTCTCTGTGGATTCAATGTGTTGAAAGGAGCAGCTCACATTTCTTCAACAACACCATAGGTATGTATGACAGAAAAGAGAGTTCCAACAGCCAACTGCAAGATATTAGCCATGATAAGAACCAGAACGCATTTCTGATGAAAAAGAATAGCATGGTTCACTATATCAGCCAAAATGACAAACATTTTTTTTCTTATTATTAAATAAAGAATTTCAAGTTGTATCTACAAGCATAGCTAGTAATCAACCTTACAAATTATCACAAAATTCATAAGCACTGAGAACCATGCTTCGGACTTCCTTAAAAATTTGATTAGTTCATTGTATTTCTGAAATGTCAGGGATCAAACTGAAAAAAAAAAAAAAAAAAAAACTAACTCTTTAATCCTTGTATATGTTAATTCTAGGCTTTGTACATTTCCAGAGATCAATCAAGGATATGTCAACCAAGGAACTTCTGCTATCTATTCTTTCAAGGACATCTTGGTAAAGTTGGGAATTATTTTTTTCGGCACTAGGGAAAGAAAAGAGAAGATGGGGAATGGGTGGTTGCTGCACTAAGAATGTTGATAAAATTAACTCAATGCATCAAGAATCCAGGTTCTAAAGTATTGAAAGTATCCCAGAGTTGGCAATCAAACTCACATGAAAGAGGTCTCAAAAATTCAACAAATTACCTCACAGGGAATCGAACTGAAAAATCCCCTTCTTGGCTGTGGTTCAAGTTGGATATATCGAGCACTTTCAAACTTATACTCCAACTCTGTTGTTTTCTCCTGAAAATCTAAGGGAAAATGGCTATTGCTGTGCACTTCCTATCCTATTGAAGATCTATGATTTCAGCTCCAAACAATTTTAGTCCAAAAAAAATTGGACAGGAAATCCCAACGTCTAGTTGAAATGGAAGCAATCCTATCTTAATGCTAAACTCAAAGGTTAAACAAGTCTGAGTAAAATTAGATCTCCTAGACTCCTACCAATGAAGTCACTTTTAACAAATTTGGTGATGTTCTTCCAACATTGAAAGACAGATGGAATGGCTTACGGTTATGAGTTCACTGAATCAAAATTCTCACTTGAGAATGTGTACAGCAATTTATCATCAAGTGAGATGCAACAAAACCTAATAGTGCTTTCAGAAAGTAAAACATCCATCATGGGAAGAAGAACACATCAGCACTTGATTGCTCTGTTCTAGATATTTTCAAAAGAGTTCGGTAATGAAGCAAAAAAACAGTTTATAATGTAGAAAGATCTTGTAACAGATTGTTTAAAACTTAAAATGGTTCAATATCAACTATGTTACAATACTTAGGATATGCCCAGCATCCACACTATAAGCCCAGTAAAGTTCCGAAGTTTGAGATCTTTGTACATGACATGCCATATATTGTGATACTTTGTGATATTAAATGGCTAAGAGTTATTTTCACCCATACCAAATAATGCATACACCAAAACATATTTCTGTCAAAGGAGGAAGCACTTGATTTGTGCTTGGAACTGGGACTTTTTAGGACACTCATTCTGATTAGGATGAATTTTCTATCCTGCAGTTTGTCAACATACATTAACAAAACCATTTTTTAAACTACGTCCAGTCAATTGAATGATCTGGAGTGCCTGGATATCTGTACTTTTGGTGTGAATAACATGCAAACTACTGTGAAATATTCTTTGTTTTGTAGCGTCTAAATGGGTGCCATAATCACCATGTTTAGAACATTACTATTCTCAGCCTTGGCAAGAACCCATGTCCTGCTCACCTTCCAAAGGTTGGGCTAGAAAGCTCTTCATTCTATCATTAGCTCAGGTAGTCCCCACTCCCCAGTGGCCTTCCTGAATATCAGACGTATATTGACTGATTGCTTTCTACATGCATAGCTCCACCCCCCGCCTTCTGCAAGATATGATATTCACGGCCTGAAACTCTGAACCCAAATAACAGGACCACTTCAAGTTCATGTATAACATCTCTAGCTGCATTATTAATCATGATCTCACAAATGCAGTAAATTAATCCATATAAAATTCATCAGTGAATCATATAAGGTAAATAACTCAAAGCCAGGAAACAGTGCCAGCACATAAAGCCAGAAGGGGAAAAAACACAGCTAAAATATTTATAAGAATATTGTCGCTGCATCAAACATGCATCAATCTCCAATAATTTAACAGATCCTCAACTCCAGCAAGCTTCATCTTTTCCAGAGATGGACACCAGTAACCATAAATCAACGTCAAAATCATTTTCTAAATATGAAAAACATTAGAAATGATCATATGCACCTTTATCACTTTGTGAGAGAAAATACAGTACAATTAGTCAAAAACAGATCCAATGAATAGGATACAAATGATGAACAAATAGTAGATGCTAACTAGCTCCCTGCTCCTGTTCCAATGACATTAAAAAGAGTTGAGATGGGCTGCCCTTCTACAGATAGTTTACTGGGATTGCCTTCTTTGGCAAATGAAGAATATGTGGGCATTGTTGTTGCTCATGCTGTGACAACTGCCATTCCCTGTCAAACCAACCATAGACGAAACGATGTTCACATTGGGTTGATGGAAGGGTAAAAAAAAAAACTGATTATAGAGAATGTTCCAATGGACAAGATATTACAAAAAACAATATAAAGTACCCACTTGATTATTGAATAATTCCCATTTAGATGGAAATGCTCATTAACCAAATATATTTTTTACATAAAAGCAAAAGAGATTATATTGTGGGAGGGCTTCAAGTTGTGTCTCTTAACTTTGCAAAATGCTCAAGGCCTGCCATTGCAAGAAATAGGTGTGGACACAAGGGGAAAGAACTTCCAAGTCAGTGTCTAAGTCATAGAATACATCAGCTGCAACTAGGAAAGCTCGTTCCATTAAAAGATCTTACAGAACTGATAGATAGAAGCGAGCTAACAAATTATGCATCTTCAATGAATGGTCAAAAGTAGCATCTAAATAAAACAAGCATCAGAAATATTATCGGGAAAAAGCTCGTGTTCAACAGCCAAGATACTAACCCCGAATTCTTCAATATTTGGGCTCTGAATTCATCGTTGCACCCAAATTGCTCCTTACATGCAGCCTACCGTCCTTTAAAATCTGCACGTTGTGAACACAGCCAAAAAGATGCTTAAACAAAAGGCTTTCAGGAGTCTATATTTGTAGACTACCCAACAAATTAATATCTTACCTGACTTACAGCAGTGGCTTGTGCAGGAGTAGGCTGCAAGCCTGCAGCAAATAGCAGTGATTGTAAAGAAGCAAGAACATTAAGAAATAGCCCCACAGCTGGGGGTGACATTTCAAGCATTAATTTGGGGGGAAAAAAAAAGGGATCATTTTAATCTAAATATTGCTACAAGACAGACTAAATAGCCTCACGAAGACCATGATAAGTAGATGAAAACAGAGACACAAAAGCTGACAACATAAACGGGAAAGCCATCCATGAACTGAAAATATTATATTCTGCTCTACATACAGAAAATCTCTCTAGAAACATCAAAATAGTGTGAAATGAATTTCGTGCTGTGAGATATTCAAACAGCTCCTGTTCCTGTAGATGTTTTGCAGGTATCAGGAGAAGACCGAGTTGATAGCAAAGATGAGGCTGCACTAGATAAGTGTTGCAGTGCCCGGAATTGTGTGTATCTGAGATAACCCTCATTCACACTGCATAAGCAAAACACAAGCAGCTAAATTCGATATATCAGCATGCTACAACAAAGCTGGTAATCCAAAAGAGAGATGATCATCTTAGCTCACCTATATGGATAATCCAAAGGGAAAAACTTACCCACAAAGGATTCAACCATTCTATGGAATAGTGTTCTCAAATCATCAACCATCTTCACTTTTAATAAAAATCAAATCTCCAGTTCAATCAGTTTAAGGAAGCAAAACTTTAACAGCAACAAATAAGTTCTGAAGAGCAAATTACTATTCTATGTGCATCAAAGAGTTAACCCCTTAGAAAACATTTCTGGTGGAAATCAATCTCCCACTATGAGCATACATTATCAACACTTACTGTAACCATATTGTAACCATATAATTGTGTCATAGAAAGATGCTAATCATGAAAGTGGCACAGGACAACAAGAATGTTGTAAGATTGACAACCATGAGAGAGAGAGAGAGAGAGAGAGAGAGAGAGAGTAGGGAAAATAGCAATGTTACCGAACAGTAGTAACAATCAGCAATATTACTGATTCCATGAATACGCTATCAAATATTATATCAAAGGGACAATCATAACAAAAACATCAGTGAAAAAATGGATGTCTATCAATTTAAATTGGAATTTATACTTCTCTAAATAGATTACACGGTGGGGTTGGTGATGAGAAAAATTATAGAGGTAATGGCTTCTTTGTGAATGGTAATTTAGAAATGTACATGTAGTATAAAGATAAAAAGTATGAGATATGAGGAGAGGAGTTACCTTAAGTGGTAGTGGCGCCCCCACTCATAATTGAGGTCATGTGTCCGACTCATCCTCCTGTTCACTAGGGTTTTAGCCCTACATTGTACCCAAACAAAAAAAATTAAATAAATAAATAAAAACAAGGGCAAATTACACAAACCACCCTTGAGGTTTCTGAATAATACACTGCATACTCCTCACGATTGAAAAATTACACTAGCCACCCTTTCTTGTGTATTCTTTGTCACATATTGCCCCTCTCCGTTAAAGAGCCGTTTGCCAACTAACAGAATTTGATCCAGTCAACCTATAACGTTTTTCAAATTCCTAATCTACCCTTACCAACATAAATAACAAAAATTTGACTAATTAAATGTATTAAGTCCTAATAAATTAATAACATATGTGTATACTATATTGTTGGCCCAAAAGGCAACCCAAGAGGGGGGATGAATTGGGTTTTTCAAAGATAAATTAAAATTAATCTAACTAATGTAACAGTGATCAATTTATATGCAATGCAATATAATCAGAAGAAGAAAAGAAAACAGAGCATAAGAAAGAACACACAAATTTACCGAAGTTCAATCACAAACCGTGGTTTACGTCCTTACCTTAAGACCTCCTTGAAGTTTTCTTTCACTATGTAACCTCCAATTACAAATGGGATACTAATTGACAAAATGCTCAGCTCACTATATACAAGAACTCCTCACCGAGTTCTTCAGCCACCAAGTGGTTTTGTCCAAGCTCCACTCAAACTTACAAGAGTTTTTCTTCTACAAGAGAACTCTCAAACTCTTACTTACAAGTGTATAAAAGTATACAAATAACTCACAAACTCTCTAACAAGAGTAGATTACACAATTAAAGCTCACAAATGAAAACAGAAAGAATATTCAAGAATTTCAGTTGATCAGTCAGTGATTCTTGTTTCTTGTCTCACTTCCTTGTTATAAATGCAGCTGGAAGCTTGTATATAAATCTCTGTATTGATTCCATCTATTAGAGGTTGTTAGGCTTCATTTAATGCACGTTTAGTCCGTTATAACGTTAGAAAAACTAGTCATTATATCCTAGGAGTCGGCTCCAGGATTGTGGAGTCGACACTTTCTACTTCTGCATTTACCAGATGTTGTTCACTGTCTCCATCAGTCTGCTCTTCATATCAATGAGTCGGCTCCTTATCCATTCTGTCTTCACATATTTGTTTATGTTGTCATGAGGCAACTCTTCATCTTCCGGAGTCAGCTCTTTGTTCATTTGGTCTTCAGCCTTTTGCTTCTGTTGTCATGAGTCAACTCTTCATCTTCATGAGTCCGCTCATTGATCATTTTATCTTCAAGCCTTTACGTTTGTCTCCATGAGGCGACTCTTCATTTCCATGAATCCACTCATTGTCTACTTGGTCTCCAGGCTTTTGCTTCTGTGTTTATGAGACGACTTTTCATTTTCATGAGTCCGCTCATTGTCCATTTGGTCTTTAAACCTTTTGCTTCTGTCTCCATGAGGCGACTTCTCATTTCCATGAGTTCGCTCATTGCCCAGAAATCTGCATTCTGTCTTCCAATGATCCAGATCATCTCAATAGCAGTATAAGATTTTCAAGGAGTATCTCTTTGGGGTATGATGACCAATCAAACTTCTTTAACTCATCAGAGTTAATTTCTATTCAATTTGGATTGAATCATTCATTTGATATTCATCTTCTCTTGACTCTCAAACTGTCAGAGTTTCATTAGAACAAAGTTGATCTTTTCTTCCTCATCTGCAAGGCTTCCTCTTTCATTGTAAAACAATCCCTTCAATGCCAAGCTTCCTCAATTATGTAGAGTTTCACAACGCTTTATTACCAATTTATTCTCTTAGCTAGAAATTCTTCTTTCTTCTTTAAAATCATTTCAATGAGACTTTTGTAAACTTTGATGAAATCTCTTCATACATATTATCTTCATTGATTCCTTACATCTCAGAAGAATTTTTCACTTGGATTCTATGTAGAGATCAGACAATCATTGTGAATCTTCTTCTCAAGCAACTTTAATCACATAAGTAGGATTTGATCTTTGCATTCCTAATGAAGTCTTCTCTTGAGCATTTTCAATCTCCTCAACAATCAATTCATCTTCAACTGATCTTTGCATATTCTGATGAAGTCTTCAATCTTTCTTGAGTGCAAATAAATCTTCAATGAGTCTTATGCATACTTGATGAAAGTTTTATTTGAACACCTTCAATCTCTTCGAATATAAAACATTTGTTTGAAATAGAGATAGATGTCAATCCTCTGTTTGGTTCATTGCATAACTCTTGAAATTCATTGCTCGATCTTGAACTTGTTGTACATTTACTTTGACAAGTATTAGACTTAAGATTGAACTTTAAGTTTAAATTATAAACTCTATTAATCTGCACACTAAGTAAATACATTAGTAAAATAACACAAGATTTAATTATCAACAAAATCAATATGGGAATCAATCTTGAGTCAACATATATATACACGTGTATATATATATACAGAGAGAGAGAGACACAGAGAGAGAGAGAGAGAGAAAGAGAACCCATTTAGAAACTAAACCCACCACCGAGATGTACAAAATTAAGTCGTTCAATTGAGATGGATTTCTATAGTTGAATTGCGTAAGATGAAATTTTGGCAAAATTTGTTTGGGTCATGACTGGTGGATTAGCCATAGGGTTTGAGGGTTTGAGAAGATATTGAGTTGGGAATTGGGGGAAGATGGTGGTGGGTTTGAGAAGGTATTGGGTGGGTTTGAGAGAGGATAATAGGTGGATCAGATGGTGGTGGGTTTGGTGGTTCGGTCACGGTGACAAGGAGGGCTGGAGATGGCGAAACAGGGGTTTATTGGTGAAGGTGGAATGATACCTCTTTGACCCACAATCAACGGTGTTGGCCAACTCCTCCGCCGCTACTACCCCCCAATTGGGTCGAACCATCGAAAACATTGCTTTCAGAGGCAATAACAATGGCGACCATTGGAAACATTGCCTTCAATGTTGCCTTGCCAGAGGCTTCATTGTCGTCACCACAATCTTCTCTTCGGCGCTTTTTGCTGCTGTTCTAGCCTCTCTTGGTTTTCCATTAGATACAGAGAGAGAGATCTGGGTTTGTCAGTATTTGATAGATCGATCTGGTTTCCCAGAGGACCTCTTGTTGCGGGAGGACGAGGACATGGGCTGCCGCGTCCGGAGATTATAGCGGTTGGGCTGCAAGTGAAGGACAAGCTGCAGAGACTGTTAGGGTTGATTTGATCAGTGTGGCTGTTAGGGCAAGATGGAGATGACCACATCGACAGAGATGGAAGGGAATGATAGACAGAATGACTGGCAGTGGAGAGGGAGGAAGGGAAAAAAGAGAGAAAAGGTTTGGCTTTGACTTCTTGACCAAGTCCTAGTATTAAAAATAGGGGTAAATTTGTCATTTTCACATTATCTGTTAGTCCAGTCAGCTGACAAACTCTGATAGGGGTGGTCAGTGTAATTTTTCAATTGTGAGGAGTATACACTGTATTAGTCAAAAACCTTAAGGGTGATTTGTGTAATTTGCCCAAAAAACAAATGTATGAAATAGGAAAGTGCTGAAAATAAAGTGCAAATTTATCTAGTCATTATCTGGGGAGGGATGTAAGAAAATAGCTTCTCAAAAACTTTTTTTTTTCTTGATGTAACAACTAATGGTAGAAATCCCAATGCAATACAATTGTTAGATGGTGAGTACGTGCAATCACCAAGCTGATCTAGGAATATGACAACACTAGAATAATAATTAAAGCAACACAATTCCTTGCATTAAAGCAACATGATTAGTATCTGGTTCAGCAGTAAGATAAAACTAAAGTGGATACCATTCACCAAATTGCAGGAAAATATAATGGCCTGTACATTGTAAGATCACCCATCTGTCTAATGGAGTATTTCTGCTTGCCTGTTGTTTTAGCTGCATTGCAGGTAAGCCATATTATGTTCTATGATTAAAATGTGTGTTTCTTCCTTTATTTGAATTTTTTCTGATTTTTCCTTGCACAACTGCTTTGGTCAACTGCTTTGTTTTGGTCCTTCATATCTAAAAGTTCCAATTGAAGTGGCAGGACTTTTTCCATTCACAACAAAATGTGAATTTCAAGTCATGCATTTAGTTTAAAGAGAACCATGCAACTGCCACGGGTCATTATTATTCATTCTAAGTTTAGGAAAGCAACCAAATATTCACCAGATTCACTTGTCAAAACCAAAACAGTTGAAAGAACTAATATTTTACTTAACACCTTTCACCGTATCTCTTTATAAATCTACTACATTAATACCATAATCTTACAGATTCAAGCACCAGTTACCATACCACAAAATCCATAAATTAAAAACTTACATAACACTTCTAAAAATATCGACATGTACTAATAACCAAATTAACTCTTAGGACAAAGTAACAAACCAAGAAAATAATCAAAGGATTCTAGCAATAGGATGTGTTGTTCTGTTTCTTTGTCAGGGCAGGCTTGTTGGTTACACAGTACGTGCAGAACAAATGTTCAGACCCATACTTCCCACATTTTGAACCATCTGCACTAGCGGATCATAACCTGGCAGTACACAAACTGCGTTTAGGGTTCAAGGTCTTTGAGCTCATGATTTGGCAACCCTACTAGTTAAAGTACTTCTGGTTGAGAATTCTTGGAATAACGTGTTCTGTAGTTTCATTTTTTTAATATTTTTTTAAGAAGAAACAAACATTCTTGGTAGTTAGATTGCAACAGAGTTTGGAGGTCATGGTTCCAAGATCCAAGACTATCTCTGAATCCGTACGAAATGAGTGAAAAGAACGTTTAACAAAAGTGTGTACGAGTTATGGTTCCGGAAGACTTACAGAGAATTGGGCGTGGGTTTCGAACTGATAGAGGCGAGAGACGGAGTCTAAGGTTTTGATCCAAAACACTGGGCCTCTTCGAGGCGGCGGTGGATCTTCTTCTCCCTCTTTCTTCTGCATCGTCATCTTAACCTAAGCGAAATTCAACGAAACAAACAAAGAGAAAATACAGGACTAAAAACGAAGGCAAATAGACATTGAAGACTTCACTGAAGATAATGGAGTCTTCATGAACAAGAGTTTCATTTCAACGTCTTTGAAGCAAAGGAGATAAAGGAAGTAAAACTTACAGAGAGTTGACAGTGGGGTTTAAGAACTGAGAGAGGCGAGAGTCGGAGTCTCAGGTTTCGACCAAGAAGTCTGGGCCCGTATGAGGCGGCGGTAGATTTTCTTCTCCCTCTTTCTTCCGAATCGTTTATCTTACCCTAGCGAAATTCAAACACACAAGGAATGGCCCACCGCCACAAAAGAGCGAGCGAGAGAGAGAGTGATTCTGGAGAGAGAAAATATCGGCCTAAAAACAAAGGCAAAGATTTCATTGAAGACTTCACGAACAAAAGAGTTCCATTACAACTTCTTCGAAACGACGATGAGAGAAGAGAGGGGTACCAAGCAAAGTTCATGGAGCGAAAAATATGAGAAATGGGCAGAAGGTAACGGAAGAGCCCAGACCATTGCTACCGCCACGAGAGCCCGGATTCGATTCCGGTGCAAACTACGAGAGGGGGCTCTTAAATGTGTAGTAAGCAACAAAACGGCGCCGTTCCATTTCCAAAACAACACCGGCGCCGTTCCATTTCCAAAACAACACCAGATATTTTCGACTTTCTTCCCCTGTTCAAGATTTTAACGCCTACACCTTTTGTCACAATACACGTAATAGAAGAAGGGGAATGTGAGATAAACATCACTACCTAATAACATGAGTTTTTGAATTGAATAATAAACCCACCAACCGCGATAGTAGTATTAGAGTCATTTAATTTTTAATTTAATTTTATACCAAACGCTCAGTAGAATAAGTAGGATTATCCAACTCACAACGAGAGCGTCGTTAATTTAAATAAGAGAATATGTCACGATCTCACATTAGATTAAAAAAAAAAAATTAAACATAAATTCAAATGAGAGAATATGTCACGACTGCATCGAATAGGATAAAGAAAATTTGAACCATATAAGAGGAGTAAGCAATACCATTTAACAACTTGAGCTTTTGAGTTAGATGAAAAGCGCCGAGCCTATGACACAACTTGAGCTTTTAGATTGGATGACAAGCGCTTCGTCTGTGACATTTTTTAATGAAAAGTTTTCATACAAACAAGCACATTATTTTTTTTCTTTGAAAAAATTAGATTAATTAATGGCAGCAGTTTAATTTGGAAGCATTTAAAAAAAAAAAGGGCAGCAGTTCAAGACTCCAAGCTTTCTTTTCCCAGATCTGACTGTATGCATTTACAGTATTATTTCCGCTTAAAGCATTAAAAATAAAAATTAGAAAACTTTGTTCCTGCAGAAGCAGTTCTCACAAAATCAAATCAGGATCATCTTCATAGTCATAATCTGCATCACTTGATTGCCTGATTCTCTTTGCATCTCTTGGCCCTCCTCTTCCCCTCTTTGGTTTTCCCCTGCAAATTCACTATTGCCTTTAACAATTGCATAATCAGTGTCAAGGGTTGCATAGCAACAATTCTGCCGTATAGTCAACTAATAAACATATAGAAAATGAGGATTTTGAAGTTTTGATTCAATACAATACTTGAAGCCAGGCAAAAATTGAAAAAAAAAAAAAAAAAACTCACTGTCCGTTCGCTGAAATACCTCCACCATCTCGTCCAACAGCATGCTCTTCTGCCTGAAAACAACATAAAAAAAAAACGCACACACAAAAGGAGAACAGTAAGTGCTAAATATATTAAACAAGATGAAGTGTCAAGGAACTCTAAAATGGCACCCAGATGGGTTTTCATTATTAATAACTATAGAAGATCATTTCTAGGAATGTAAAACATATTTAACTGAAGGACTTAATCTTTGCCATATACAAGAGAGAGTTCGTTGGTGTGCAGAATATTCATTGAATTATCGTGTATATATAGTCATTGGAAACTTCTGAACTCCTGGAACAAAGGAACATGCAGCCTTATAGATCAAGATGGATGTCAATACTCAATGGTCAAGGGTGATAATAGAAAGGACAACTTGACATATGCATTTCATTGTGCAGTGGAGACTGCGTTATCTTAGAAGTGGGTATCATGTCCTGTTTACCTCCCAGAATCTCCAGTTTGGATGACTAATACATTCGAAAGATTACATAACCCTTACAAACTCGTTGTGTCCAGAAGATTACATAAATCCAATTTTCCTACATCCTAATATGCAGAGTGAAGAAGACAAATGAAGTATCCTTGATTTCAAAAGGACAAGTGAGCATTTCTCAAGTTGCAGCAAGAGCCATAAAAACCCCCATTTCCTAATGTCCTTTTTATCTTAATTTCCCAGTAAATGAGGACAGAAAATAATTAAAAAAGTCATAAACCACATAATATTAATCTATGTAAACAATGGAAAGTATGTTTGTCCACAATAAAAGTATCAACTATGCATTTCCACTTCTGAGTTTCATGTATTATCTTCCTGTGGTGAACAATACAAGCCTGACAGCTAAGTCCTAGGGTAATGCAACCCCCTAATCCAAATTCAATGAACACTCGATTGCCATCAACGACGGTTACTGAAACAATATTTCAATATAAATATGCACATTACTAATGTTGTCAGATTTAAGCAGTGGTACTAATTTGTGTTTGTATTACTTCTCTGCTTAAAGCAAATTTGTTACATACTTCTGCACCAACAGGTCAACATATATGATTCACCTTTTCATAGTGCATTTCAAGATCATTTAGTTGTGCCATAAAAAGTTTTCAACTTTCCAACCACATGCAAGTCATAAGCATCTGACATCATCCTCTCGAGTTGCATGTTATGCATCTTTGTGCACTGTTCTTTCATTTTCCCTATCAAGGGACAGATATTTGCATATACTTTTTAGCACAAAATATGCATGCACATACACCATCTGCTGTAATCGGTGTCTTACACTAGACCTCACCCAAGTCAAGACAAGCAAAAGTAGAAAGATTATTCAAGGGGCATGATCATCATGTAGTACATAACATTCTAACCTGTTGGTAGTAATCCAAAGAAACAAAAACTATCAACAGTCATTAAGTTGGCCAATGAGGTTATGGGTTCTGCATGTTGATGGATTGCAGTGGAGAGTAACCTAAGGGGGCCTTCGCAATGAACAGAGGAGGTTGTAGCCATGCTTTGGCAGGAACTAAAGAAGATAATAATATATAAAGTTTGTTATACAAACAAACGTACACTCAGCTACAGTTTGTGGGTCCTAATGCAAGCAAAAAGCTTAGCCCTGAAGAAGACTACTTAAGGTTACTACTGCTACTACAATACTACTACTCTTCTCTCTCGTTCTCTCCCAATAAAATTAGGCATGCAGAATTTCTCTCCTGTAATCTGCATGGAATCTGGAACAAACGACAATATTCAAAATTCAAAAACGCACTTGCCTTTCCCCACACATTCCTGGTGCTCTCTGGGATTTTAAAAGAAATGTGACTTCTTCTACATCCTTTCCTCCACCAATATAACCATCTTACACCCTTGAAGAATGAGTAAACAGCAACCTAGTTCCATGCAATCTCATGTAAGCTGATGTCTTAGATTACATGTCTTGGAGCAGTTACAAGAAACATGAACTCGAAAGCTGAGGAATCACTACCCTTGAACTGAAAATTCAAGTAATCAGATTCTACATTCATTGCTCATAGAAACAAGATTATAACTCCTACAAATCAATAAAAATGAAAGTGTTTCCTTGGATCTTACAAGAATAAAACTATAATCAATTATCCAGATAAGAGTTAAAAAAAAAGAAAAAAAAAAAAAAAAAAAAAAGGATAAGCATGGAAAAATACAGGAAGTGCCACCATTACTGCAATTTATAGATCCAGAATACATACAGCTGGTGAGGTGACAGAAGATAACGAAAAGAGCCTGTCTTCAGGCTGAAACTTCCTGGACCGCTTTAAGCTGCAGCCACAATTTGGAAGAAGTTGGTTCTGTCATTGATAATCAGTACAAGCTCTGATTAGGTTATTACATATGTTTATGAAACTTCAAATGTTTATGAAAAATTTACTGTGAAAGTGTAATTTTTCACCTTATAAAATATATAACATCAATCTAATTTTGTGTTATTACATATCTGGAACAAGTCAGTACTGTGGTGAGTGTTCAGGTTTCTTATCAGGAGAATATGTATATCCAAAAGAAACCAATCAAAACAATAAAAGAAAAAAACACACTAGCAAATGGAGATTGATATATAATGTATATCAGCTGCCAAGAAGCAGCTGCCTTTCCAGGTTTCTCCAAGTTGAGTTCTCTTTGAAGAACATCTGCATTAAAAGTAAATGTTGCTAAAAAAGGTCCATTATTGCATGTTTTTTCTTTTTTCAAAACATTGTCAGTGAGAACAAAGTTACTTATTAAAGAAAAAAAAAAAAAGCTTCTCTTTATACACTAGTAAATCAAAAGATGGTGATCAAACAAAATTTCTATCAAAAAACCAAAAGCAACAGAAGGACGAATAGCCAATCTGAAGCCAATTTCTTTCAAATAGGACCACACATAATAACAATGTCAAGACTTGCCAGGTTTAAATTCTCAACTTAATATGCTCAACAAGTTTATTTTCTTTCCATGTGGAGTGGATTTGATCTGTTGAAAAACCAACCTAAAGCCTTGACTAGCAATGACTTGAGGTTGACTACAAAGATTCCTTCATTTCATTCAACTTTGTCTAAAATCACATCCTCTATCGCATAATCAGTTGTCAGGGACAGTTGAACGAGCGACTCATGAATGCTGCCGGGTCGGACGAGCTAATAACTCGAACGCGTTCGGTCTGTTTTTTGAGCAAGAATCACAGCGTTACCTTCACCATGATACGGACTCCAAGTTCTTATGGCAGAGCACGAGGAGATTTATCATCAATATGATGATGGGAATAGAAAGCAAAAAGTAAAGAAAGAAAGAAAGCTTAGGAGAGCTTCCAGTCAGTGGAGGAGGTAAGGCTTGGGATCCACTCATAGGCCGCGTGGCAGGGGGAGCCCTTTGCTCAATAGTTCAATAAAAAGAAAATCGCAATTTCATTCCTCCATGCTATGAGGCTGAGGAAGGTCAAAAAGATAAGGGGACAATAATAAAAAAACAATAAGAAGATACTTGAATTAAATCACTATTCACTTTCTTTTATGGGCATTCAATCGACTTCGTTGCACATGATCATGTTGTCTTAAATTTTATCAACTACATGTGATTCTATTGTCTATTAGAAAGGCTTTGAACAGAAATTAAAACAATCAATGTGTTATGCATGACATTTGATAAGATTTCACGTTATTTCTGACATTAGTGTAAGCCCAATATTATTTGGTGACATTTGTTAATATAAGGCCATTGCAGGACCAACAAATCAACTCACCAATATACATCATTAGATGGGATTCTTGAAGTTTATGATGATTACTCCAAGTAAATGACCAACCTTGTTCAAATCGAATGAAAAACAAAATTGCGTGACATCGACTCTGTAAGTGAAATGGTTTGCTTTGAATGGCTAGAAAAAATCATTGGCAAGGATCAATACAAACAGTCAGCAGGAGAAATGTGTTTGCATCAAATTGCTATAACCAGGTGAAGAGAATCAATGCGCAAACAGAGATTTATTTCTTGGCAATAATAGATGGTAGATCCATATATTCTAATAAAGCAAACTTATGATAAAATCTTAAAGGAGGAAATTTTAATTACCAAGATGAAATTATGTAAAACGAATTATTTTATTAAGCATTGGACCATAATGCACTCTAACATGATACTTTCACAAATAATTGACATTGTATTTTCACTTGACCAATTCATGCATTCGGATATGAACAATACATTACCTGTCATTTGTCAATCACTCAATCATATCAGATATATGATTTCATTTTTTCATAATTTCAGATATATGACTGCAGAAATTGTTGTCATCGTGAAGAGAAAGTTCATTGACTTACAGGGCAGTGCTCTTAGTTGATGATAGGAACCCTTCATAACCTTTTAATACATTGCCACATTGGCTTGGATCCTGTAAATAACTTGTCTCCATATCATATACCTGGAATTAAAATGAAGTGTTAGGCTCCAGGCAAATGAAAATTTTAAAGAATAATAGGGTGTGCGAGCCAGACAGCTTATTTCACTTCTTTGTAACCTGAATTTCTTTAATCAAATAATCAGAAATTTGAAGGTGTTAAATTGCAAAGCCATAGCCAGTTAAGCACTATTGGCAGTTTTTAAGTTCCCCGTGTCTTAAATGAACTAATAAGAGTAATGAAAAAAACTTCTGGCATCCTGTTCTACAAGATTAAGAGATCCTTCTCACTATATGGAGTCATCTAAACCTTCCTGTTACTTTAGCATGTTCCATTTTTTGTGGTCCGAGGTTTCTATTGATACACCGTATCCATGTAACAAAGCAAATCACATGATAACTTCTCAATTTGGGTGCATTGATAAGAATGTGAGCAATGAAGATATGACATTGAGGCAAGGAACTAAGGGGATCTGGAAATAACCAATAGAGAAAATCAACCTTTATTGAAAAAGTTTCTGATTCAATCCGATCTTGTTTAAGAAATTTCTCACATCCAGTTTCTATGAGCCTTCCTTTAGAAGACATATACTAAAGGAAATGCCATCATGGTTTTCCTATAAGTTGCATTTTGTAAAAATAGCTCAATGTTTAATTGATTGGAAAAAAATTATGGATAGGATGTTGCCAGAAACAAATGTGCATCTTAAAATATGAATCCATTTTAACATCAGGTGTATTCAATGTAAACTGTAATTCCATTTAGTAACAATAATTTGAATGTGAATTGCACCCAATCCGCCCCATTGCTCCGCAAGAACCTATATCCACTAGTTGTTGTTACCAAGAACACAGGCATTCAAGAAAATAATTCTCAGAAAAATTTCAACTCTGTTTCTTGAAATATTACCCAAATACAGGCGAACTCATAACCTTGCGATCAAACCCAACAATACAAACTCAAGACAGTGACAAAAACGAAAATCCCATGAAATATTTATACAAACCCCAAACATCCAGAAATCACGTATAGATATACACACGAAAATACATACATACGTTAGGGTTATACAAGACTCAAGAGAGAGAAAAGAAAAGAGATCACCTGCTTTTCGATGTTTCGGAGTTCCTCATGAAGTTTGGCTCTTTTACATAGAAGAGCCGCGAGCACTGCCGATGGGTTTGAAGAGTTTCGTTTCCCTGAAAATCATCGAAACTTCCTTCTGAGCGAAATTTCAAATTCGAAAAAGGCAGACAAGAGAGAGAGGTCGTTCAACGGCTACCTTCTTGTTCCATTGCTTTGGCACGAAAATTTGAAATTGACGAGTGAATGGGATCAAGAAATAGCTAGGGCATTGGAGGCACTGTTGGTTTCTAAATCCTTTCGATCTCGGACTACGTAATATGATGGTTGAACTTACATTTACGTTACAAATGAGTTCGGTTTTCTCCACGTTTGGTTCCCATTATTTGTTTTCGTTCTTTTAACGACCGATCCGGTTCTGGCACTTTATTATATCTTTGGATAATTTATCTTTAAGAAATAGTAAACCTTCAATAACAATAATAATAATAATGACGTTGTGGTTTACTACACTCATTAAAATAAAAAGCAGAAGCGAGAGAAACGTGAAGGAAAACGGAAGCAAGAAATGTAATAAAAAAATATAAAAAAAATGAAAAAAACGAAAATAATTAAAAAATTTAATAGGAAACTTTTCCAAAACTCAAATAAAATTTTTAAGAAACTTAATGAAGATTTTTGAAAAACTTAGACATTTGAAAAACGTAGTGAAGATATTTAGAAAACTTATTAGAAACTTACACGAATAATTTCATAGATACTTAGTTAAAACTTAAGGAAAAAGATATATAAAAATTAATATTTCAAGTTTTCAAAGCATTTCCATGAGTTTCTCCTAAGTTTCAAGAGTTTCCGTTAAGTAGTCCAAGAGTTTTCTAAATATTTTTCAAAAGTTTCTGAAACGTTTTTTAAAATTTTTAAAATGAGTTTCATGATAATTATGGTTTGAACATAACTTATTTTTTTAGCTTATACTTTATTTATTGCTCACCCTAAAAAAAGATGCTTAATTTTTTTTAAAAAACTCAAAAAAGCTGGTGTTGCCGTCCAAACAACCTCTTAGTAAAGCTGAAATTTTATTCATTCTCATTCTACCACAGGTTGAAAATAATATGGGTAGGATCTAATTTAAAGTCCTCTTGTTCATTTACTGCCAAAAAAAAAAAAAAAGGAAAAATCCTCTTGTGCATGTGTTCTTATTTTGTTCTCAAAACAGAAACGAAAAGGAAGGAATTAATTATTTGTCTTCTTTCTTTATGGTTGATTTCTAACTTGAGAACAATCAAATAACTTTCCATACAATTTCTCATCCCACTTCTTTTTTCCAAACAAGCGGTTAGTCATGCATGGTTGCACTCACATTTGCATGTGTTCATACTTCATTGATTATCCGGGTAATTACCTAACAAGGAGATTATGTATTCCCTTTTAAATTATAAGAAAGTAATTTAATTTTTGCTTAAATTATAAGAAGAGAAAATATAATTATTTATAAATTATGTGTATGTAAGAATATGTGATGACAAAATTAGTCGTAGCACTGAATAACTTATGGTATGTGATGGCCTTTAATTGTATGTTTATATCTTATCTACAGTCTTAGTAGCTATGTTTAGAGCCTGTTTGGTAAAGTTTTTTGACTTAATTTTTTTAGCTTATAAGTAGAAAAAGTTAATTTTTTAAACTTTTTTATTTTTGTTTATTTATTTATTTTTTAGCTTATAAAAATAGAAAAGTAAAAAAAATTCTAATCTTTTTACTTATAAACTAAAAAAATAAAAAAAAAACTATAGTGTTTAACGAAGCGGGCTAAAATAAAAAGCTTAAATTGAAGGCATGAAGTTGGAAGTTTGGCTTTTGCACGAAGGAACGCATATGCAAGAGGTGCTTCATTCTCCTCATTCGTTGGCTTTTCCCTCTCTCTCT
Source organism: Euryodendron excelsum (assembly GCA_033060915.1). Lineage (NCBI taxonomy): Eukaryota > Viridiplantae > Streptophyta > Magnoliopsida > Ericales > Pentaphylacaceae > Euryodendron > Euryodendron excelsum. Next base: position 5,870,842 of record CM065380.1, on the reverse strand, counting down.
CTCTCTCTCTCTCTCTCCACCTTCGGAATTCTTGTCATGACGTTTGGCATTTGGAAAGGAAAAAAGCAGGGGAGAAGCGTACATGCAACGCACCGACATGGGTCCATTCGATGCCATTTTCCTCTTTCCATCATGAGTTCTTTCTTTTTATCTTTATCTTCTCTCCGTGGTCCCATTTTTTAATTTCGTTTAGATTGCAAGTCAACACAACTATACACAATTTGTATGAAATGTGATCATTAATAAGTTCGAGAGCGTAATTTATGGAGACTTAAATTGAATATTTCAAAAAAAAAAAAAGAAAGAAACCAAACATTTAATAGAAAAACTAGCCCTTTTTCATGTCTCATATACTTCATTTGCATTGTCGAATATTTTGGCCAAAATTTCAAAGGGTCTGGTTGAAATAAAAATTAGCTATAATATTTTGAATTCCAAATTTGATAATTTTTTAAAACTAAACTGATATAAATAACCTATCTTTAATCAAATTTACGTCCGCAAGATAATAAAATGAGACTTTAAGTGTAATCCTTTCTCACACTTTTTTTGACCCAGCTGCATAGTTGGCATGGACGCATGCACAAAGTAGTCAACTGTCGTGAGGTTATTCGTATAACGTTTTGATTTAAGTGTGTGATGATTCAGGCTCAGGCCCATTTGAGGAAGACTATAGCCGTTGGAACAAAATACAAAAAGTCGATCGAGCCTGTAACATTAATACGCTCCCTCTTTCCCTCACAATACGAATCTTTTTTCTCACACTTTCTCGCCTCAGAAAAAGAAAGAGAAAAAGACTAAGGGCAAAAAAAAAAAAAAAGAGAAAAGACAAGAAAACAAGAGATAAAGAACTTCTTAATTTTCTCTTCATTTGGCTGCATTTATTCTCTATTTCTTTTCTATTTTGTCTTTCCGTCCAAAACTTTAAAACCACATATATATCTGTATCTACATATACGCACAGGATTTATAGTCTTCTCTTTGTTCTTAAATTTTAGAGTTCTCTTTGGTCCGTTCATTGATTTCAGAAAGAAGCTATGTCGTTCAGAATTAGGAGGGTACGTCTCTCTCTCTCTCTCTCTCTACCCATGTTGGTTTTTCATGGAAGCGAGTTCGTTTGTATTTCGGTTCATCGTAGTCCATAAGAGTGTTTATTTTATGAGTTTGATTATAATGATTAATTCAACGAACTTACAATTTGAAGAATCTAAATATTTGAGACCATTGAAGGGTTCATAAGAGTTTTTACCCCAAAAAAGAACAGAAACACTCTGTTTTATTTATTTTTTTAATGTCCTTTACATTATGTATCCAGATTTTAGATCACTTCTTTACTTTTCCTTAATTTAGTTTTTGATGGGGGTTGTTAATTTCTTCAATATATGTCAGGATTTGATGTTTATTTGAAATTTAGTACCATGTGGATAACAACAGTATTTCTCTTTACAGAGAGATCTTGCGTACATGTATAGTTGTGTGTGTATATTATGTTTATATTTATCAGTTCTTGTATCAATTATATTACTTTGATAGAGAGAGAAGGAAAAAAAAAATTTACTGATTTATATGCAAATTTTTATAGGATAATTTACATGTGAGATAATTTCCTTTTCCTCCACCTGTGATAACTTTCTGCTTTTTGTACCCCAAAAAAATAAAAATAAAAAATTTCTGCTTGGTTTTGTTTGTTTTTGTCTTTTTATGTATTTATTTATTTATCATGTTCAGCTTCACTTCCTAAATTAGTTGAAGCCTTATTTCACTTTCTGATCAATTGATGTATTGTTTCAGAATAATATGATTTTGGGGTATTCTGTGCAGGGATTCGAGACACTACCTTTTCTTGTTCTCCATTTGTTTTTCAGATGAACTGCATGCATAATTCGTGAAGATTATAAATTTTAAGGATTATGTTGAGACTTGAGAGTATTAATTTTTGAATAACAAGTTTGAATTTAATAATGCCAAAACCATATATTCAGGCAAATTGAGAGCCACGATGAAGCGTCAAGATGGCCCAGGAAAAGGCCCCCTATTCAAGCCCTTTTTGATATTTCATTTTACTTATTATTGGTTTCCAAAATAGGGTACCCTTCGAAGGGTATGTTGTAAAGTTGCTTTCCCAATTAGGGAGCCGTTAAGTATTTTATGCGTTTGTGGATTAAATTGTCATCTCAAAAGATCACTTGGTTTGTGAAAAAAAGTATTCAAATTTATCAATCTTTTCTTTTGAATTCAAAGAAATTTTGATTTCGTTATCCCATGTTCTGAAGTTCTCTAGTGTATCAACTTATGTGTATCTGGTTTTGGTGTCAGCCAAATGCTACTACTGGCATGGGTGTGGCAGATCACAGCAAAACCACATTTTTGGAACTGCAGAGGAAGAAGGTTTATCGTTATGTCATTTTTAAGATAGATGAGAAGAAAAATGAGGTGGTTGTTGAGAAGACCGGTGGTCCAGCTGAGAGTTATGATGATTTTGCTGCAGCCTTGCCTGAGAATGATTGCCGATATGCCATTTATGACTTTGATTTTGTGACTTCTGAGAATTGTCAGAAGAGCAAGATATTCTTCATTGCATGGTTAGCTTTCAACCTGAATGTCCCGTGTCTCCTCATATGGATGGGTGTTATCCCTATTCACTAGTTAGTACTAAATGCTCAGTGCACTGGAAATTTTGATGGATGGATTACATGATTCTCATAAGAAATTGAATGTCGATTGGCATTATAAACTTCATTCTGATGATCTTAGTCAGTAATGGCCTTCATGTGCCCTATTCGAATGCCTCCCCTTAATTCATTCATAGCAATTACCTTACCTAAAACTGAACTTTGACCTGATCATGCAATTTTGTTTTGCACTATATGTTGCCATTTAGGAGTGATGTAGTTTTTTTTCTTTGTTAGTTCTTTAAGTCAGAAGCAATTGTTTCCTTGTATATTGTTTGGAATTTGGATACACACAAACAAATATGTTGATATGATGTATCTATACTTTTCTTGCACAATGCCGTGTCTATCTGTTTTCCTTTTTTTTACGACTTTTTCACGCTGACATATTACTATCACCTGCACAGGAGATATGCTTATGTTTATGATTATGATGTCCCTGTATGCTTTGGTATCACTATTCTCAATGCTGTTCTATTTTGGATTTTAAGGCTTTAATGCATATATATCCCCCAAGTGCACATAATCAGAATCATATTCTTATTTATGGCTTATGGTGAACTTTTTAAGTTATGCTTCCATTTCTGGAGGGAAAACAACAAAGATTATGTAGTTGTATTTTAGGCATAGAACTGGCACAATTCAGAGCTTTCATTTTGTGGAAGTAATGTAGCAAGGAACCCTCCCTGTATTTCTCTGATGATCTTTCATCATGCATGACAAAGCCTCTTCAACCATTGTGTGCGCACTTTCTGAAGCTCTGGTAGTGATGAGGATCTATTTGTTTGCGTCTCACTTTTTAACACGTCTTCACTTAAGTCTTTTCTCCCATGGTGATGGCTTTTCCTACCACTCTCAGAGCTTGAAGAATATGCTATTAATGTTCTTTTAAATTTCTTATGTATGTTGATCAGGTCTCCTGCAGTTTCCCGGATTCGTGCCAAGATGCTGTATGCCACATCCAAAGACAGGTTCAGGCGGGAGCTTGATGGTGTCCATTATGAGATTCAGGCTACTGATCCTACAGAGATGGATCTTGAAGTTCTCAGAGACCGTGCAAACTAAAGTGCCTGCATTTCAAGGTTTCTTTCTTAAAAAAGAAGTAAATTAAGTGTTAGGATTCTGCCAACTTATGGATAAGTGCTTTCAGCTTCTTTAAATTATCCGCAGAAGCCATTTCTGTCACGACAAATCATTGCTTAAATAATTGGCACCTGGGGAGGCTGATGTGAAGCTCTGGGCTAACATTATCTGGTTGTTGTAAGGTTCTGTTGTTGTTGCTGCTGCTTCTCAGATTATATCTATATACTTTGAAACGCATAAGTATATATTTTGTCTCTGACAATTCTACTCTTTCTTCCATGGTGTTTGTTATTTTCATCTTACTCTTAATAGCACCTTCAGAACTGCCTCGAGATTTGCCATGACAAACTAACTTTTGGGGTAGGAAATGCTCATAATCCCTGATAGGATTTTGTAGGCCAGAATTTAAACTTCAACATGGCAAATTGCCAGGAAAACATAAAGTGTGCCTATACCTGCAGGCACAGTTCGATTTCATTTTTTCCCCGTATCTCATTTCCTTGGTGGCTAAGTGAAGAGCTGATTCTCATCATAATTCTGTCTAGGTTCAACCAGAACAATTTTTAACTTGCTGAAAATGTCCAGCATTTTGAGTTGTTGGAAATGTCCTTCACCCTCCTCCTTACAGTGCTGCTCCAACGTGGGTACTTGCATGGGACCAAGTACTAGTTCCAACTAAAGCCTGGATTCCTAAGGCTTATTATATTTGTTCTTTAGGCAAGAGGAAGTCTCAGCACTCTGGGTTTCCCCATGTGGTGGTTGAATCTTAATGCCTGGTTGACTTGATATGATTTTCCTTATCAGAAAATCTTTCAGCCCTTCAGTTACAATGTAAAAAACTCAAAAATTACTTGTGATACTAGTGGGATTTGTAAAAATTTGAAAAATTAATGAAATATTCTGAATTTGTACGTATGATGAAAGTATGAAGATAAATTCAGGAGATTTTCAAAAAAGTAGGGGAATTTTATTACTAAGGTTCTGAGGCTGTGCTAGCATTCTCTTGATGTGGTCATACTATTTTTGTAATATTTGAGAGGAGAGTAGTAGTTTAATAATTAATTATTTAATGTATGTAAAAGAAAAAAAAATTGCTAGCGAAGATCTTTTTCTTTTCGTTTTACAAAATTTTAGAGGATTACCAAGTCTTGATTATTTCTTATAGGAAAAACAAAAGAGAAAAAGAAAGTGTGATATAATTGCATTTTCATGTTAACGTATATAGTTGCATTTCCATGTTAATGCAAATTTGTCCAAAGGGATAAAAAGGTGAATAATAATATCATAAGGTTTAAACTACACATAATACAATTAAAAGCTGAAGCAAAATGACAGTTTGTGATCAACCTTAGATACATGAATGAATATCGGCATTGTGAAATTCATGATCACTGAGGTCTTGGATTTTTCTTGATAAGTTCATTATTAGTGCTCTGTTTGAAATTCAGATTTTTGGTAGGAAAAGAAAAAGGAAAAGTATAAAGGAATACAATAAAATAATATTTTTGTTGTATATTCTCTCACGTTTTATTTTTTTTTTACTTTTTTAATAAAAAATTTGAATTTTAAACAAAGAAAAATGTTTTTTGTTAGAAGGCGGGTATATAATCTCATTAGTCCAAGGGCATTTGTGTTCGACTTGATAGAAATCGACATAATAACTTTTCACTTACCTCATGTATCTGTTTCCCATAAATCTGGCACATGCTCCAAATTCATGAAATAATTGTTCACTAAACGCCCAGTTCTCGCTGCTAAACTAAAATTGAAATTGTTAATTTGCAAAAAGAAACTATTTTCTCCATGTCCTAACAAGACATAAAAAAGATCAGTTTGAAGCTTTCGCAGACAATATCTGAGGGGCCTTTTAATAGCCCTACAGCTACTCATATGAGCATTTAAAGAAAAGAAAGGAAATAATGGTTTCTCCTAACTTTCCTTATTTTCTTTTCTCAAGTTCCAAACAGGCTATTTTGAACCCAATGATATCAATTCGCGCAAACTTAACCCATTCTGTCATTAGTGAATTTTTATTTATTTATTATTGTTAGTGAATTTAAGATGCCTAAAGTGAAGCTGTGATGATTTTGTCAACCTCTTCTTCAAATTTTCTTATTTTTAGCATGAGAATGAGGTGGCTGTGATAATTTTAGAGACATCATGGTGTGTTTTTTTTTTTTTTATAGTGATACATTCACAATTCAGCTACATTATTCTGTACATTTTTTTTGTATGTATATCACTAGTAAAAAATATTTTGGAACACCAAAATGTACATGATTTTGGAGCGAAACCTTCTATTTTTGTAGAAATTTTATACAAAAAACTCCACTCCAATAATTTGGCAGTGGTTTTTTTAAAATTATTAGCAAAAATAGTGGATATTTATTTTGTATGAAATGAAGAGACCATAACTAGCCATATCATTCCATATAGAAATTTTGTACCACAAATTTGTTGGTAGATCATTATTTTTGAGAGGCCAATTGAAAAAAGTAATGTTATATATAAATCGATTTTTCAATCTCTTTTCTTACTCCCGTGATAAGGATTAGTATTCTTTCTGTTCCATAATTGGAATAGAGATCTCCATTCTCTCAATTTAGGTGTTGACATGTCAACTACATAAAAATGACAGATTCAAATAAGTTAATTTAAAACTTATTAAAAAATAAAGGATTTTGTGATTCTATATGAGAAAATAAAGTTTAATGTAGAATGACGTAGTTTTAATAAGATATCTGATAAGTTTTCATCTAGTTTATTGATTGATGGAATTAAAATCTTCATTCCATGATTGGAATGGAAAGGAAACTATGTAATATAGTATGACTCATATTAATAAATATTCGTGAACCCATTCATTTATGAGTTCGGATCCTTTAAAGTTAATTTGTGAAGTTAATTGTAAAGTATTTCATTGGACCACGTGTGCATCTATATTTTATATGAGGTGATTATTATCTTACATGATTATAGTAGAGCGTCAATATTAATAATTGTTATGTTATTTTACATAGTAAAAAAAGAAATGTTTCTTCAATAATAAAAAGAAAATTTCTCTGTAATTGGCATCTCCTTCTCTCTCCTCTTTCTCTCCTTCCCTCCTTCCCTATTTTTTTTTCTTGTCTGCTATCAATGAAGAAATTCATAATAAATTTTAGATATTGACACCAAATGTTTAAACTTTAAATATTGATAATTGTGTTTTGTCAAGCAATGTCTAGCTTGGAACTTAATGATGAAACCCTTTTTTTGCTTTGTAAAAAAATCTCACAAAATGGATTTAAAATTTCAATAGAAAACTTATAAAATAATTTATTTTGATAAAATATTGGGCAATGAATGATAAGAGGCAATAATATAAACTTTCTTTTTTGGTAATCAAAATACTTCCATCAATATAGAATTATTTTATTTATATAAATAAGGCATGTGAATGTTCCTCAACAATATACTATAGTTAGAATGATTGTTGTTGACCAATTAAAGGTTTACTTTACAAAATATTCACAAATTACCTTTTGGAGGAGCCAAATTCTTCACTTATGTCTTATGGGTGAAAATATAGATTAAGAAATTAATTTATGTATAACATTTTTCAATTGAACAATATCTAATTAATATGGCTATTCATTCACATACATATTCCAAGTGCTTACTCCAATAAAAAGAAACAAAGCGCTAATACTTCTCTAACATTGCCAAATAGATATTTAAAAAAGGGACCTCAGGAGGACACAAGTACCCAATACACCAAAACCAGAACGAAATCAAAATAAAAAAAATACAGTTGCAAGACACTGAGAAGATGGAATTTCGGAGGGGTCTGATTGCAATATTGTGCTAAGAAACTGAATTGAATCAACCTAAACAGCCATCCTATTGTTAGAAGAATTCGGCTGTTGTTCCAACTCAGCTCCCTCAAAGTCCTCATTCTCGCCTGACATCTGCTCCAGAGATTTTCCTTTCGATTCCGGCACCAGGAAAGTGAACAACAGGCCCAAGAAGTTGACCACACCCAACAAAATCAGCGAATTCCTCACCCCAATGCCGGCCGGGTACCCTGCGTCTGTCTTGGCCTTGTCCTGGTTCTGAGCCAGATACAAGAACCCAAATGCCCCTATCATTGCCCCTAACTTCCCCGACGCAGCCGATATCCCATGGCAAGTTGACCGGAACCTGGCCGGGAAAATCTCAGCCGGCACGACAAATGTTGTGGCGTTGGGTCCGAAATTCGCAAAGAAGAAAGTTAGCGAGTACAATACCACAAACCCAATTCGGTGGTCCGGGTGAGTCCAGTGGTCGTAAGGAAGGGCCAAAGCAAACATAAAAGCTGTCATCATGAAGAAACCCAGAATCTGAATAGCAAATCTTCCAATTCTATCGATGAGCGCCACCGTGAACCAGTAGCCTGGGACGGTACTGCAAAGAGCAATAAGGGTTTGTGCCCTTGCTATTCTGAAAACTTCCTGAATTGCATTCATGGTCTTTGCCGGAGGAATCCACCCAATTGCGCTGAAAATGTCCTTTTGGAACAGGTTTTGGCTGTAAAAAGCAATGTCAAGTAAGAACCACGTGCTTGCAGTCCCAAGCAAGTGAAGCCCGTGGCGGCGAAGAAACTCCTTGGAGAACAACCCAAATGCGCCAGCCGGCTTCTGAGCAATCTGCTCAACTTTCTGCTGATCAGCCTCGATTTCGACTTGCAAAACCTTTGACATATCCGAAGCAGCTTGTTTTGCATCCTTGGCGACAAGAGCCGTGTAACGAGCGGTTTCCGGCATCTTCATCCGCGAGTAGTACGTGAGAAGAGCTGGAAGAGCGCCAACCATCAAAATTATCCTCCAAACATAGTCCGCTTGTGGGATAGTTGAGGCGACGGGATCGACCTCGTAAGCCGGAGCTCTGAACCGGGCATCAAACGCGGACGAGATTATAATCGCAAATATCCCACCGCCTAAAATTCCAAACCCTTGCATGGCAAACACGGCCGCTATGAAGGCCCCGCGAGTCTTCTTATTTGCATATTCGGACATGATTGTGGCAGAGAGAGGATAGTCACCCCCAATGCCGAACCCGAGCCAAAACCGGAAGAAGCAAAGCGTGGCCAAGACAGTTTTCGCATCCCTGCCAAAAGAAAGGCCTGAAGCAATGGAGCAAAGACACATGAGCATGAGAGTTAAGCCATAAACTCGCTTTCGGCCCAGCTTGTCGCCGAGCCACCCGAAAAAGAGCTGCCCTGCTAGAGTTCCGCAGAGTGCTACGCCATTAACGGCAGCAGAAACGTTGGGAGGTAGAGTGCCAGGCTTAGGTACGCCATCAACATGGTAGTATATGCGCCCGAGCAATTTGGTGACGAGAGATATGCAGAAGAGATCGTAGGCATCGGTGAAGAAACCCATTCCAGCAATTATAATTGCAGTGAAATGATACCATTGGGTTTTCGCTACATCAAGCGCGTTAAGCACTTGCAATTGATCCCCAGCCATGGCCAGTAACAGCTAAACTTCCGAAGATAAGACCCTGAGAATATCGGAAAAATTGGAAGATAAAATAAGCACAATTATTGGAGTTGATTGGAAATCAAAGATAGAAAAAACAAAAAAGAAGAAGCTGATTTATACCCTTTAATTTAATGGTAGAGAAAACAAAAAGAATTGAAAGGAAAATTACAATTGAAGTTGTGACATTTGATTTTGAAAGAGAAAATTGTTTTTGTTATGCATACGAACACATGGAAAATTCCTTCTTGCGTTTGCGTACAATACAATGAGCACCAACTTTGCATGGAACAAGTGATCAACGATAGCAAATGTATGCATAATGCATGCATGTGTCTATATTAAATATACATATATACCAGACGGGAACCTTCTTGTGTTGAAAGAAAGATTCAAGAAATGCTCATATAAGTGCAAGAAGAACCGTTTAAAAGAAAACGAAGAACAAAGAAACAAAAATGCAGACAAGAGAGGGGGTGTGTGTCTACGTGACACTGACCTTTTCTCTATCTTCGTCGAGAGAGAGAGAGAGAGAGAGAGAGAGAGAGAGAGAGAGAGAGAGAGAGAGAGAGAGAGAGAGAGAGAGAGGAGAGGAGCTGGCGATGGAGAGTGATCTGTGGGGGTTAGAATTTATATGCAACGGTGACCCAGCAAGCATACCGGGGAATCTTCCAGTATATTTCATCCTTTTTTTCTGTCACAAAAAAAGAAAAGTCACCAACTTAGAAACACCAGTGAAAAATTTCATCGCCTGATGTTTCCACTCCCTTTCTCACCCCTGAATTTTTTTTAAATAATTATAATAATTTCCATTAGCATTAGATTTTGAGGGTTATATGAGTTCCCAAAATAGGAATTTGAGTCAAACTGCCAAAACGTGTAATTAGCTTTAGCTCTGGATATAAAAAAGGGCAATCTGGTGATTTCTCATGCATGATGAGGTGTTTCTTGAATCTTGCCCAAGTCAATACCAAGACATCTTACATCATAATTTTAATTTTGAACATATAATATCTTTTATATACAAAATGATGTGACACTGAAAAAATTGAAATTATAAACAATTTCATGGTATTTCTATTTTGAAAAGTTGTATAAAAATGTTATATAAGTTATTTTTCTTTTTCTTTTTTATATATATTTTTTCATAATATTAATTGCTTTTATGTGGTGTTAGTTTCCTCGTGTATTAAGGCCTACTGGGATTGTGGATTATTCTCTTTACTTGTTCTTGAAAGAATTTTTAGTTCAATTAATTCAAAAAAGTCAGATCTAAAAGTTGGAATTGTTTGAACAAATTTCCAGCCGATGATTAATCGAACTCTTAAAAATGCATGTTCACTTTTGTGATGTGGGGATGGTTTCCTTTTTTTGACTAGTGACGTAAAACGCTCTATTTTTTAAATTGGAATCTGGTGTTTTGAGCCTATATTCTCTGCCGAATAAGGCATATTACGTTTAGTAAAATAAGAGCTACTATAGAGTGAACGGCATGATTTGGATCCCATCCCCTATAACAAGAAATAGGAAGAAGAAAATGTATTTTACGTCAACGTACAACATAATATTCTTGCAGAATTTTTTAACTTCAAAGCCAAAATATGTTACATAGAGTGAATTAGTTTTTGTCCCTCCCTTGCTCATCATCCGGGGTTTGAGACCCCACCCACAAGCTACAGCCTCCCACGTACAGAGCCGGTCTTGGGCTAAAGCAAGTTCAGTTTAAGTAATAGGCCCCTCTCAAAAGCTTAATATTTGAAACTTTAATTGTTTAGAAGTGTTATATAGCAGCAAAAAATAAAGAATTAAATGATGTTTTAATAAAAGGTCCCAATTGCACTCATTATATGATGAAAAAAAACACCTTTAATAGACGCAAGTCCATAATTGTATAGAGGATCTCATCTTCGAACTTCGATTGAGCCCCTTAAAATCTCAAGGCCGGCCATGCCCTATAAATATATATACATATATATATATATAAATATATATAAATAACTACTAACTTAAGAAGTTAATTGGGGGTTGAAGTTTTAGAAAATTTTAACAAGTTTTATTGTAAAATGTCAATAAATTGCACCACCCTTAATCTACAATCTCCCAACCCCATGCATGCAACTAATAACTAACTGCCCATGCTCTGGACTTTCTCCATATCATTAGAGCAGTAGCTTGTTTTTAATTGACCGAAAATATTCAATGTGATTAATAAACATCTCCTTTATACCGTGAAAACACATGAAATTTCAAAAAATAATCTGAATTCAAGATTCTAAATAGTTAATTTGTCTCCAAATATTGCTTTACTTTTTGCAAGGTTCAACGAAGTGTTTATGTCCACAGGTAAGTCGCTTTCAGTACTATATTGAATGTGTCAATATAGAACATAATCAAAACGTACTTATACTGAAATTCAGATACATTGAAAATATTCAATACATCCAACTTACTCCTAACTTATTTCTAAGTTCTTTGCTCTTTATCATGGTTTCAAAGATTGCTATGTCAGTAAATAATGTTGTCCATTGACCTTAAATTCCTTGTGGGTGCTATGTTGACTTCAAGCACTGATAGACCAGAAAATGCTAAGACAGGGTCACCTTTCCAGAGATCAACTACGGAGTAGAACAATTCAGAAAGTGTTTGGCCCACACACTGTTAATTTACATTGCTGTTGTTCTCTGTTACTCAGCAACCAAACACTTGTATTTTCAGGTTTCGCTTATCACAACAACAAACTTAAATTCCGGTCTAAAATTTTAGTTTTAGGTATATCTCTCATAATATAACAGTTATAATATTTAATTGCAAATAAATATCAGAAATTTGTATTAGTGGTGGTCACAGCTCACAATCAACTTTTTAACTATCTATTGGGGAAATACTATAATTGTAGCAGTAGTAAACATAAAAGATCAATAGGAAAGGAAAAAAAAAGAAGAAGAAGAAAAAAAAAAGTGGCTGCAATTCCAGCCACAGATTGAGGCCACCTGCCCTTCACCAGCACCATTAGTTTTATATTAGACCTTCTTTGTTATTATCATCATATTCCTATCACCACAATGAACCCTGGTTGGTTACCTAGTAGACCTACTTTGACATAAAAAATGAATCAAATACAAGTCAAAGAGAGGAGGAGGAGGAGGAGGAGGAGGGCATTCTAGTATCTATAGGGAAGAAATTATGACATATATATGTGCTAGTGGCAAGAAGGTGGCCTAATTCCAAAGGCCTGTGAATTCAATGAAAAATATAAAACCAACTTTCTCCTCATGCCCACTATGATATTATTGGGTCCATGTGCAACGCCCTGATAAAATATGTAGATGCTATATATGCACTCAATGCAGGTCCAATCTCAAGGGCTCTGTTTTAAAGAGTAACTTCCTAAATATTTCTTTCCATTTCTATTCACACCACTAACCAAATTTTACAGCGAAAGGTCACCCTTTTTCACCTTGCAATGATGTGTTGATCAAAGGTAGGATGATTTCTTTGAAAGTTTTCTTCAAACACCTCCCCCCCACTCTTGAGTGGAAGACATAGTCACATTCAACCACCAGAACTGCAATAAACCCCTCTCCAATTTTGGAATTTTAACAAAGAACAGTAGCTTGGCACATGGAAATGGGTTTCTTGGGGGACTCCCAAACAGAGCTCTTTTGGCTTTCTGCCTAGAAATTAAGCAATGGCATGATGGGCAGTACTTGTTTTTTTTTTTTTCCCTTCTTTATGTGTGTGTGACTATGGTCTGTAATGACTCTCTGTGTAGGTAGGCTAATTTGTTCATCAAGTCTCATCCCATTTCAGGTCATGATCAGTGGACCCCCATGGAGGATCTATTTTCAGGTCAGAACATGTGGAACAGATATGATCATAGTATTAGTGAGCCAAGTACAACCTGTGCAGGAAGGCTAATTCAATGTCATGACTCATGACTTTGAACTGATTCCAAGTGATCAAGGCAAATAGATGATTTTGACATGCGTTTCACCTATTAATTGGATGTTCATCAACTAGATGTACCAGCATTTATTTATTTATTTTTGAGACAGGAGAAATCATAACAACTAAATACAAGAATAAACAAGGCACTAAAAAACACAAATTTCCCATTATGCGTGGCACCCAACCTAGAAATTTGGAGATGCCTCAAAGGAAAAAAGAGAGAAGGAAAATCATAAATCTACACTATACCCATGAATGTGACAATGATATTTTTAACCGTATTAAAAAAGGCAAAACGAATTTCCAAGTGCAATTAGTGAAAGGAATTAAAATTTGGAATAGGAGAAAAGCAAAGCCTAATGACGAAGTTTGGGAATTCAAAGTATCTTTTGGTCGGGAGTCGAAATGTGCAAGTGTGATTTGAAATACGTGGGCTGGGCACTTCCACTTAGAGCAAACTCTTAACAGATTTTTTTAAAATTTGAACTCTTAGTTATTTTAGTAAGGCTAGTGCTTAAAATTTATCTCTAATAGACTAGCCATTTCACTAGCCAGCTAAACTAGCTAATCTTATTTTGATTCTCTAAATGTAAAGAGTTACTGTTTAAGTCACTATTTAACTCTCTAAAATTAAAGTATTAGTTTCTTTCTTAGTCTCTCTCTCTTTCTCTCCTCCCATTTTCTCTTTTCTTGGATTGTATGGTAAAAATTTTTTTTTTAAAGTAGTTAACTAAGAGTATTGTTGGAGAATATTTTAAATAGTGGCTACGTAAAATAGAAATTATAATTTTTTTGAATATATTTTGGCTAGCCAATAGTGTGGAATATGTTCTAAGGTACAGTCTTTCGATTCCTCGAATTAAGTGTACTTGAATTCCATTTTGAAAACCCTTTTTGTTCATTCCTGGCATCCTGCTAGTGCTCTAGTGTTTCTAAGTTACAAAATGACGGTCAAATCCTCTTCTTCGGCACTGGAATTCATGGAAAGCACGCGTTATACATTCGGAGCAACATGTGTGACTGATGCTAGTAGTGCATTTTGATATATGTCGTGTTTGGCTAAGTGCCTGCTAATCATAAACACTAAACATCTCCTAACCATTTGATTGAGATTCCTACTATGAACGCAACCTTACCGTCTAATGGCACTTGTTGGAACTTTCTGTTCAGAAATTTTTTCGGAACAAAAAAGGGGAACTAACAATTTAGCAAGGGAATTGAAATGGTGCCTTCGTTGCATTTGTCAGGAGGGGCTTTCCCTTTTGTTGCTATTCGGAAATGATACCGGGAGAGGAAAAGGATACCAAATAGAAGCGATTTGATTTCCTCAATTCGTCAGTTGCCCCCCCGGAACCCTACAGTTACTCATGTGGAGAACCTAGCGTTGCTTGTGGGGAACTTACTTATGTTCTATACTCATGGCCTATTCGGCCACAATTGTAGCATTGCTTGTGGGGAACTTACTTCTGTTCTATACTCGTGGCCTATTCGGCCACAATTGTAACAAAATTGAGAGAGTTTTTGGTAATTTGAAATCCATCCCAATGTCTGGCAATTCGTTGCAACCCTGCTTTCAAAGGATTAATTACTAATGTTGACTATCAACCGAATACGCACAAATTTCCTCCAAATTAACAATCTTTTCCGTCAAACACATTCCTATCTACCCAAATGGGTGTTCCAAAATATTTGATGCTTTTGTATCCGTTTCCTCGGTCAAACAGACTAGGGATAACCGTGAATTTGAACTCAAAACGGTGAACATCATGATTGTCCAAGTCGCAGTTAGGAGGACTTTGCTCCAATCGTCCGGGATTTAGGACGACTTTGATAACCCTTCTCATCATCACAGGTTTACGGCTTCAAGTTTTGAGCCCCTGAGTGCTAACTCAGATGGCGCATGACAGGTTGTAAGAGTTGAAACCGTGGATGTGTTTCAGATTCGAGTCTCGTCAATGACACTAAATATTAATTTGGGGTTCGATCTTTGGTAACACTCTGAACTTCGTGATGGTCCTGAGTTGACATGAGTGTTACTTGAGGCTGATAGATTGAAGAGTTTGCACTTTGCAGTCTACGAATGGGTTCAAAAGACTCCGCCTTATGTTGGTTCTCCATAGACATAAAAAAAAAAAAAAAAAAAAGGGTTCAATTTCTGGTTCCCCATTTCCTCCCTTGAACACGGACTTCTCAGTCCCCACTCCCTAGGTAGTTATTATTCCTCAGAAGCTGAAAGTCTAAAAACATTGGCAACAATTCTATACTATGATTTCAAAGCCCACTTTGAAAGACCATATTACGGGGTTGTTTCAAAGCCCACGTTCAGAAGTCAATTTCTGCTAACCGGTCTCACGATTATTTTTTTTATTAATACTAATTCAAGAATAACTTACAAAATATTTAATTTTTATGAACACTTTAAAACCATTAAATATTCATGCACATGCCCAAATGTCTCACGATTACTTGAGTTAGGATACCTTCACTCATGACACTTGCTGACCGGAGTACAGATGCTGATAGAAATGATATTTATGTCTGTGTTGGGCCTATATGTTGTAACAAGGCTGCTCCACTGCCAAGTGCCAAGTACCTTAAACTTTTTGTTAATCAAAGTTCTTTTCTTCTAGTCCTTGCCCACAGTGTCCTTCGGCTATACAAAAAGCAAGATGATATAGAATTTCAGATCCAGTGTTTTTTAATCCATTTATGACACAAACAACAGTCAGTCAGTTTTCCGTTATTGTTAAGTTGGAGGGTATTAGATTGCATTTTCCGAATGTCTCTATTTTGTATCTACCCCTGCTCGGATTGTTAAATGGACTTGTGCAATTCTTTGTATCTATCTTACATGTTTCACCGAGGTTAAATGTTGAGTTGCTATATCAGCTTGATAAGAATTGACATTATGCAAGCTTGTGAGGTTTCGAATAGGGCAAATGGGTTTGATGCTCGAAGAGTAATAATCCAAGAACTTCGTCTAATAGATTGAGAGTCCTCCCCTGTTCTAAAAGATTATCGATCATCACAGCCGATTTGGATTTGTTTACGAGTGTTTATGCAATCTTTTTACTCTTATTTATTCTCTCCTTATCCACTTTATTTGGATCCAAAAAAAGCCACCACAACTATTTACAGCACTTTGATTAGACATTGTTAGTTTGAAAAGACATGAAAACGACAAAAGCATCTCCAGCCATAATGTTATTTTTCAACTTAGGAGAAAGGAAAATCTTAGGTTGGTGAGAGTAAAATAAGTACTCCTTTGCACCATAATGTTACTTTTCATCTTTTGCACCATACACGTGATAGATATTGAACTCCCAAAATTAGCACTTACATGACGTAACCAACAACAAAGAAAAAACAGGGGAAAAGAAAAAAATGATAATAAAGGCATATGAGATACAGTGGACGTTAATATTTCACAATTTTCTACTTTACAACAGAACAAAAAGGTTTTTTGTTTTGCACGCCTTTGATAATATAGATCACCAGAAAGGAGAGAAGATAAACAAAATTGAAAAGGAGAAAAAAAAAAGTAAAAAAAAAAATAGAGATGATGAAAGGGTCATGTTGATTTACTAAGATGAATTGATCAGTAGCTCCTCCAAGTACTCAGCTCCCAAGTCCTCTAACACCACCTGATCTTTGACTTTGCTCTTTTTATTACTGACTGGCCTAAGCTTCCTTCTGATCGAGTGTCTCTTCTTCAGAGCCACCACAGGGGAGCATCCATCCTCAAAGCCATACTTCATCTCCCTCAGCGATTCCTGGACTCTCTCCACCGGAAAATTGAGCACAGCCATGGCCCCCCTCATCGAAAAAGCCGCTTGGTCATAGGCCAAGGCGGCCGCCTCCGCGCTATCGAACGTTCCGAGCCAAACCCGAATTCCATTTCTTGTGGAATCCCTTATTTCAGCTGCAAACTTTCCCCAGGGCCGCCGCCGGACTCCTCTGTACGACTTCTCCTTCTTGGGCTGATCTTGTTTTGCGGTGGAAGTGACCTCCTCCTCCATAGCAAATCTTCCGGCTGTGGAAATGGTTTCTGATGACTCCTTCGATGCACCCTCCGCTAGAACATCGAAAAGAAGCATCTCTTCAGAGTCGTTGACATCGAACGGAAGCGAATTGTGATAGAAAAGAAGGTCGTCCCACGATAAAGATTCCGGCGAGCCGAGCGAAGACTCCGGCGAGAAGTGTTCTAACTTTGGGTATTGAATGAAGGAGGTATCCATATTGGAATTCACGGGTCTTTTAGGCTTGAATTCCTCAGATTCCTTTTTTTTTTTATTCCCTTCTCTCTCTGTTTCACTCGGTGACCAAATTCTTGAACACCTGACCCCGATATATATACCAAAATCAGGGGGTGGTGCGGTGTGTGTGGAGTTGAGGGAAAAATACAAAGAAAAGATTAAAATAAAGGAACTGATTAAAGAAAAGAGAGTGAAAGGTGAAGGTTTTGGGCAGTGGAGGATGCTTCAGCATTTAAAATATTGATTCATGTGGGGTTATATAACTGTAGGAGAAGTGTTTATTTTTGGGCACGTGAGTCAAATGACGCACGGCGGCGAGATCCCAACTAAAATTTTGCATCCTATTCTGACAATATTACAAAACCTGTTATATAATTGTGGGGTGGGACTGGGCTAATCAAGTTGTTTAATTAATAGGACCTCATTGACAAAGTAGAATGAGTGAGACCAGTTGGAGTTTTCTCAACTGTAAAAACTTTTGGCTTTTTGCATACTCCCAGTTAATTCACACTTCACAGTTCAGTATGTTGCACTACTACGTATATATAATTTGGGATGTGTTTGAGTTAGGTCGGATATGTGCTAAGCTCAAAATTGACTCAATTTAAAATTTGAGACTCAAAATTGAACCAGCTTTTATATAGTTTTGGTTCGGTTATATGTCTTGAGTAGGTTTGGGTTTAGTCTGTTTTATTGTGCAAGATATAATTTAATTATTTAAAAATTATATTAAAAAAATTTAATCTGGTATCCTTAATTTTAAAATAATAATAATAAAATAACAAACAAATACAAATTAATAATAATTATGTTCAAATAATCATGATTTAAAGACATATACAATATATGTAAACTTTAATAGTATATATCAAATACGGTCTCGGTTTGGTTCTCTAATTGGATCATATCGAGTCAATTCTCGGGTCTAGAAAACGTAAACTCGAAAACCGAACTAAAGTGATTGCGTTAGCCTTTTTTAGACCCTGAATTAAATCTTTGACAAACCCGAATCAAACTGATTCAGAGGGATAGGGTTGATTCGGTTCTTGAGTTTTTTTGGTTATTTTGTACACAAAATATGTATTCATTTCTCAATTTAATACACATTCCCATACATATATATGTACGTATGCATAATGCTAAATGCCATGACCCCAATAATTGAACTTGTATTTGTCTGGAACCAAAAAAACAAGGGGGAAGAGGGTGGGTTGTGTGAACTTGCATAACGAGGCATGTTTTTAAGGTTGATCATTCTTTTTTTTTTTGAAACTGAAGGTTGATCATTGATGGTCCAGAAATTGCGATTTCAAACGTGTGCCGTGAAGCGGCCTTCCCCGCTGGGACGTCCACACATGCATGCGACATGTCCCGTTATTGCGTGTTTGGCTGTGGCTGTGTCGGTGTCATGACATCGCTAGCTAGCTGTGATGGCACAGCCTCAGTACGCAGTTGGAGAGTCGAGTGGAAAAAGAATAAGGGGGAGCTTGGTTCACTGCACAGTTTTCCTCATTTGGTCAGCATGAGTACAAATTTCATAAATGTCAGCATTTTCGTATTGCTCTATGTTATTGGTTCCTCCCCTCCCTCTCTCTCTCTCTCTCTCTCTCTCTCCCTTCCCCTACCCCACCAACAAAAAAAAAAAATCAATGGAATTTAAATTCATTTTCTATTATTTTTACCTCAATTTTAGTAAATTTTCTTCATAGTTTTAGAGAAATTATTTAGTATTCTTAAAGCACCATGTATTCTTACACCTAGCATGGGGATTCCACTCTTTGGAGCATTGAATAATGTTTCACTGTTTTAACATCCTAAGACCCTTTTATTGGTTGCACTACTGATCAAATTTTAAACATATTTTGTTGATTGTACACAGTGTTAAAAATTATATTTTCAGTACAAAGAGTTGTAGAACCAAACAAAGTATACTTAAAATGTGTCTTCAGATATACTTGTGCTTTTTTCATTCAATATTAAACATATATGTCCAAATTTCTTGACATTTTTGTCCTAATCTTCTCTATTTTGCCCTATTTTTGGGAAGAAATTAAGTGGAAGGTCCTATGCAAAGTTATATAGACTAATTAACTAATACACCCAATACTAAATCTTGAAAAGTCCATGGCTAAGCATAAGATGGGCAGGACAACCCCTCTAGTTAATTATGCTAATTATGAGTATATACACACATATATAGATAGCATCAGTAAATTTCAAGGGTTCCAGAAGAAATTAGTTTGAGGTGGGTGGTGACCTTAGCCAGACTTCCATATTTTTGAGGAAACAGAAGAAATCCACATAATGGAGCTACAGAGACAGACAGGTGCACGACTTGGGGATTACGCAACCTGTCTTTTGATTTAAAATGGTCCAGATTCAGGCCCCCTGCTTCCCCACCTTTTTGACACCGTTCAAAGTCTCAAGAACTTGAGAAAAAAAAGAAGCTAAAATCATTAATGCAATAGTCTAGACTCTTGATGGGGACAAATCAACCACATGCTTCTATTGAAGCCATATAAATATATGTGTGTGTTCCTCCTCCATGTATAATAACCCATTAGTGCATATATGTGTATATATTGTTATATCTTGTCTTGCCATTGGTGTATTATCCATGTTTTCAACGATTTTACCGTTGAGTCAAGCTATGAACATAGCTTCTTTCTTTCTCAATATACAAAGTACACTTACGAATATATTGTTGAGATTGGTGTCGGTTATTCTGATAACAACCATCTGTATTGTACCAAGAATTGGTGTCGGTTATTCTGATAACAACCATCTGTATTGTACCAAAAATTAGTGAATTATAGGTGTTTTTTAGCCTCCAAATCTATTGATTTTTGATACTGCTTTTATAAGTAGGCTAACCCAATAAAAGGGTGCATGGATTTATGACATTGCAAAAGAAAAAAATTTCAAGGCCACAGTGAGTGAAAAAAACACTTAATATTAAAAGTAACACGAGATAAGTTCTTTCTCTACTCTTCCCTCACGTGAGAGGAGTGGTAGCTGACTGGTTACCTCGTAGGATAAAAATGGGGTGGCCCCACCGTACCTAGGTTTTAGTCATTTGATTTTGACCAGTGGCCGTCGTTGGCACTGCATGGCCTTTGATTCCCCCCTAGATTCATGGTACATGGTCATTTTTCTTTGTTATTATTACTTTAATTTCTTTTTCATTATCATATTCGAAAAAAGCTCCCCACCAATGATTGGGTCCCACCCCCTCGAAAACTTTACGTTATCCAACTCTCAACCGAACCTTTCGGCCCCGCCCGCCGCCGGCACCATTATCCACAGCCAGTTTATGTTCAATTATTCGATCAACGTGAAACTTGACTAGAGTTAATGGTTAATGTGGCCTATTAATTTAGGTTTCACAGTTGAGCGAATTAGAAAGCATGGGGATGGGTTGATGTGTCTGACGTAGTGGCTACGTTAACGAAAATGGGGCCATTGATTGCGAACCATTTTGGCAATGGTGCATGAACCCGTAGGTCTCAATGGACAAAAGGGCTTTGGAGCTTAGCTCTTTGACTCATTCTTTTAAAGTCGTGCCACCAAGCATGCCATAATTTCAGCAATACGACGTGATCAAATTATTGAAGAAAACATTTCAAAGCGTGCAACTCTCTGTATTTATTAATGTGAGTTTTAGGTGTGGAAAATGAAAGTATATATAGCATTTATTCAATTAATAATTACGTTTCTCAGCTCAAAATTCTTCTTAATAGGTATAAACTTTCTTAACCCGTAAGAGGTAGATCATATGAAATCTTGGAAGGTCTATACACAAACTAAAAAATGGGTTCCCTTGGTCCGTACTTCTTGGCAGATGCTGGTTCGGATAAGCTTTTTAAGAGTCAAAAATTTTTTTTTTTACTAGTATTTAGTTTTACTTTAGTTAAAAAAAAAAAAGAAGCTAAAATGTCTAAACTAAGAAAAATTAATATCATTTCAAAAAAGTTAATCCAAACAAGGCTCGAAGTTTCACAAATTGTCTCATTTCTGTCTTTGGTACCTGGGGGATGGTTGGGGTGGGTTGGGAGTGTTAGAGAGAATTCCCCAATTAGCCTAATTATAAGTCATGCCTATTCACTACATGGCTAAGCTAATTACCTAATCACTCATTCATTTAGGTCCAGATTGCATTAGTTAATAATCCCTTGACTAATTTAACTTTAAGAAAGCAAGTGCATGCATCTTTACATAATTACATCTGTATAATTCGTCACTTGACAAAATTACATAATGAAGAGCTGAAGATGATACATAATCCAATCCTTTACAGAACTTTAATTCTTTATAAATAAATAAATAAAAAAACGTGCTTCTGCAAATAGAACAAGAGAGAGGTGGTGACTCATTCTTCGTCCCACCAGTAAACGATTATGATATTTGCGAATTAATCCACCTACCAAGATACGATTTTACATAATCTAATCGTAATTGGCTGGACGATTATTACATTTTTGCCACCTGATTAGCTTCAACTCCATATGCCACAAATGGGTTAGATTAATAGGTTTATTAGAGTTTTCAAATTATTAAACTTACAAGATGCCATCAGGTACCAAGGAGACTTGGCCGGGGTACGAAACTAGTTTAAAAGGACATTTATAAATATGCAACTTGGGTTTTTCTAATCAAGAGAGGAATATTGAATGCTTTATGAGTACCTACGTTAGGCCATATTTAATTATTTCTAATCAAATTATTTAATCGCTAGTCAACTAAACAATGAGTTAATGTGCATAATATATTATTATAAACAGAGAGAGACAGAGAGAGAGAGAGAGGGAGAGAGAAATAACTTACCTTTCGAGTGGGTGAGTGAGATTCCAGAGACATTTGAAAGTCCTAGAAGTTATATACGAATGTTCGTCAGAAGTTGAATTTAAGAAATTTGAATGGGATTTTATTTTATTTTATTTTCTTAGCTCTGACCCTCATTGATCCATGCATGATGGATCATTTAATTTGCTTTCATTTTGAGGGGCAACAAAAACAGGTTTGGTCTTTGCTGCTGGGTCTCGCAACACTTGCAAAAATGTGGCTGAATTTGTGCACACTAGCCAGCTTGTAGTGAGCTGCTAATAGTCATGTATAGGAGCAGATTATATTAATGCTGTGTTTGGATTCTGAATTCATTCAGTGAAAAAAAATATATTAAATTACATATTATGGTTAGTTATGAGAAAAATTGAAAAATAAAAGAATATAAAAAAAATAAGTAAAAATTTGAAATTGCTCATTTCCTTCTCTTTTTTCTCTTTTTTTATTATTATTTTTTCTTTTCTCTCAATAAATTTAAAATTCAAACACAATGAATTTGTTTGGATCAGCTTATGAAGAAATGTTTGAGCTCGACTTGCATTAAAATATACTTTGGAACCTACCAGGAAAATCTGTGGTGTGTCATCTTCCTTGATTTTTTTCTTTTTCTTTTCACAGTCAAAGAAGTTTAATCTGATTCAATCCTAAAATTAATACCAGCTTAGCAATCGATATTCAACTAAGGCAGGTAGTTCAACTCCTTCTTGGAAGTTGCTCCCAGGAAGACACAGATGTTTTGGTTCAAACTTCTGGGTTTGTCAAATGGAATCTGACTTTTCTATTTTCTGTCTTTATTGATACTCCTAAGAACAACACACATCATAATCATTTTTTCTTTGGAATGTCTTTTTAAAATGGAAAAAATATCCAAGAAGAAAACCAGGGGAAGTCGATCCCAGATTGAGACACCAAGCGCCACTTGTCCTATGGAAATGATCCCTATTAATTGGGATATGGACTTTGTGAAAAAAAAAAGAAAAGGAAAAGGATATAGAAAAAATAGGAAAATAAAATAAAATAAAATAAACTATATTCTCTCTTTTTTCTTTTTGTTATTGAGTTAAAAAAATAAGAAGAAAATGCATAAGTATTTGGTAAATTTTTATTATTTTTATTTAATTACTCATAAAAAATATTTACAATTAATTTATTTTCTTTTCATTTTTACTTTCTTTTCACAAATTATCATCGATGGGCTTGAAATGCGACTTCCGGCTCACGCCTTGTGGACTACTAAAGGTTAATTTTGAATCCGACAATTAACGAGCTGGATCTGTGGTTATATACGGGAAAAAAAAAAAAAACACATGTAGAAACAGTGATGCTAACTCCGAGGTCTCTGCCAACATGCGGAGAAAAAAAAGGACAATCTTTATTTTGATATTATTATAGAAAATGATGTCCGTGGGCCCTTTACTGAATAATTTTATAAAGAGAACGGTTTATGGGTTCTGGCCTGGTTGGCTTAGTTTTGTTGGGTTCCCTACAACAACTGGAAATGGTAGGAAATCAACATGGACATGTTTAATTGGGCTCTGAGCCCACATTAGCGTTTGTGAAATAAATGGGACAAAACTATATAAAATCACAGGTACTACCGGAAAAAGACAAAAAAGAATTAGAGATGGTGTAAATTGTTTTTTTTTTTTTTTTGGGGGGGGGGGGGGGGGGTGTTGGGGGGAATAATTTCTTATGTATTGTTGTTTTTGGGTATTGCACTTTATCCCTTTGTGGTTTGAGTGAAAATCAAATTATTTATTTATAACCCTTTGTGGTTTGAGTGAAAATCAAATTATTTATTTTTAATTTAAAAATAAACACATAATTTTCTTGTGGTTTGAATTTAATTGTAAAATAGATGAAAACCGTTAGAGTGCCGCGTGAGTATTTTCGTCATTTTATCTTTCCAAAATAAAATATAAAAAATGCTATTTTATTTTTTTATCTCAAAATAAAAGGTTATTCTTTGCAAGGTATTTTTATTATTTTATCAAATTTGTTACGGTTTCACTTCCATCCATCTTGTAATAAGTTCAAACCATAAGGGAATTATGTATTCAGTTTTGAACCACAAAAGTTATCTGATTTTCATTCCAATTATAAGTGAGTAAAGTGTAATTATATATTTTTGGGCTAATCTAACTTTTAGATTGAAGAGTTATTACCTTTTTTGGGCTAATCTAACTCCTATATTGAAGAGTTAATTGCATCAAGACCCCCTCAATTATGGTCCTTTTTTACTTTACCCCCTTTATCTACAAAATGTTACAATTATACTCCTTATTTTTGCTATTAATTTTTATTTTATCCTTTCTCTTGCCTTCTTTTATAAAAAATAGATAGAATTTTATCATGTGATTTGCGCATGAGTATCATAACTTAATTTATACCTAAATACCCTTCTATTAAAAAAAAACCATTTAATGACCAAAATGTTAAAGATGAAGGAACTCAAATAGCAAAGTCTGAATTAGCCAAAATTGCAAACTAACCCTCGCAAATTTAACACAGATTCAATCTAATTAAAATCTCAAAAATCACAAAATACTTGAAATATATTTTATCTAGCAAATATGGTGGAGGTATACGGTGGAGGGGGAAAGAGATAGTGATAGTGGCAGCAAGAAATAAGGCTTTAGTGGAGCGTTAGAGATGGTGGCAGTGTGCGGTGGAAGGAGAGGAGACGACAGTGGCAGGGATTAGGGTTTAAACAGTGGTTATGTATACATGGGTGGAGGAGAGATGAAATATAGCGGTAATGGTGGCGTTGACATGGGTGGAGACGGATGGAGATTGCAGCAGTAGGGATGAAGATTTAAGTAGTGGCAGCGACGTGGGTGGAGAGGGGAGAAGATCGCGGCGGTAAAGGTGGTCGTCTAGACTGTGGCGGTTGTTATGGTGGTAGCAGCATGGTAAGATGGTGTTGGGAGATAAGAGATAGAGAAGAAGAAGGGAGAGAGAGAGAGAGAGAGAGAGAGAGAGAGAGAGAGAGAGAGAGAGAGAGAGAGAGAGTTGATTGAAGGAAAAGAAAACAGAGAGTTGACCGAAGTTCAAAGGGTGAAAAACTAATTTTGGTCTAATTGTTAACTGTGTTAACTTGGGTAAGATTTCTAATACATTAGGAGGTATGATGATGCAGCAAACTCGTGGTGGCTTGCCCTCAAGTTCGGGATGAACTGCTTTCTAGCCGGCCGATGATCTCCTGCGTTAAATCCACCGGTGTGATGGGAGCCAAAGGCCCTCCGGTGTTCAAGTTAGATTCAAAGTGTTAGAGAGGAAAAAATCTTAGGATTTCTTTTCTAGGTTGTGTGTTGCGTACCTTAGAAAGAGCTGAGCTTTTTCCCTTGTATGCTTGCATGGGGTGGGAGGTGGTCTCTCTACGTGGGTCAGAGTGGTGTCAGAATACTCGAGTGGGTCATTCTTACACTCCGAGGTGGCGTATGTCAGAACAGTGTCAGGAGAGTGGGGGATTGTTGCGATTGCACACCACCCACGCCCCTTATGTGTTCCAGGGTAGCTGGTGTCAGAAGTGGGTTCTATTAACACGGTCGGGCGCCGATCCGATCAGTGGACAGCTATGGACTTCCATTCGGCTCGGGAAGGCGAGGCAGAACGGCCAGGAGACCTGAGAAAGGCGTCATGAGAAAGGCGTCGTTTAGCAAGTGCCAGTTGACCGATAACATGACCTCTGGTCTAGTTGGAAAACCATTATCACCAAGGTGTAATTGTAGTATTTTGTAGATAAAGGAGATAAAATGAAAATGAGCCATAATTGATTTGTAAGGCATGTCGAAATTCAAACAAAATTTGAAATTCATAATTGTCTTTGCAGACATCATGCTTCAATATTATCTTATTAATTAAAAAAAATGGGATATCGGCGATCAGATAATTATAACGATAATTGATTGAGTTAAAGCGTGAAAACAAAACCAACAAAACGATCCGGTTGATGTGGCTTATGAGGTATTTGTTTTTAGCAAGAATTCATGACATGTAAAGAATGTAGAGAGAAAATCTGAAAGGGAAACAACACATATCCGAAAAGCTCGGTTGAGAAATTCCATCTGCTAAATATATATATTGTTTGAATAAAATTATTTTTTTATTGAATTTCAAAACTTTATTTTTATTATTTAATTATTTAGTTACAAGTTTTTATTACAAAACTTATTATATCATTTGTGTCATGGTATTTATTAGGGTGTGACGATATTTAGTAGCATTTTATTGAGTTTTTAATAGCCATAACGGCTAGTTTGTAAAGTCTATATAAAGTCCTTATTTGGTGTTGTTAGAGATATGAAAAAAGGTGATATACAAAGGTGATACAAATAGAAGACAAACTTAAGATATACCAACTCTTCATTCTCTTATTCTCTACAATCTTTAGATTCTGTATATTTGTTTTATGGGCAACCACGGCTGAGACGGTTCATTGTTCTCTCACGAGGAGATAGGCTGTGAGCAATTGGGTTGAATTTTGGAGCAGCTGATGTCCGATTGTACCTTCACGTAGGAAGACACAGTTGCTTTAGGACAGTATTATCATGTCTCTCAATTCTCACAGGACAATTTTTTTATTTTTCTTTAACTATATTTTATCATTTATCAAGTTGTATTTTATTATGTTATAATTAGATTTATTCTAAAACTATTTCTTATTTGTGTTAATCGTGATTTTATGAAATTCTTTCTACATATATGTCTGTATATGTTTTGCTACTACATACATATATACACTTACGTATATGTACACTCTTCTTCATATATCTGTCCCACCTCTCTCTCTCTCTCTCTCTCTCTCTTTCTCATCTGTGTTTGAGGGCTGTGGCCACATACAGAACAGAGCAGGCTATAAATCAAGAAGTCACCATGTAGTATTCGGCACAGCTACTCCAAATTTATAAACAATCCATCCCAAATGTTGGAAAACCAAAACGAAACTCTACAGAGATAAAAGATGATAAAGATTACAATTATATATTTTATAGTGAAAAAATTCAGGATAAAAAACTAAGAGTTCGGTTTAATTAGTCAGAGAAGAGAGGGAGTGATTACTGCAAGAGAATAAAAACGGCAACAAATGCGGAGGAATATTTGTTATTTTTTCTCTTTTTTCTTTTCATTTTAATTTTAGAACATGCCACCTAATTACTGCTGCCATTACAACATGCCAGTAAACCATGATAAGTAGCATTTCTTCTTTTATTTTTAATTCTAATAATTCTAATTCAAGTTGACGTAGATATTAATTGTTAGTTCTGGTAATAACTCAAAAGAGGTAAATTGAGTTAAAACAATAATTTAACAAGTAATTTTAGATTAAAAAAATTCTAACTAAATATTCAAATAAATATTAATCAATTAATAATATGTTGTAAATAAATATAAGCAATTCAAATTAAAAAATAAATGAGATAGAGAGAAAAGAACACGACAACAAGATTTATTGTGGTTCGACTTCAACTCCAAAGTCTACGTCCACTCCCCAAGAGTCTTTCCTTGAGATTTTTTTTTCACTATATCCAAGCAATAATTACAACTACTAGTCTTTTAACCCAAGCACTAATCCTCCTTTACAACTAATTTTTTTTCACAAATGCTAGTCACATCCTTCTAACTAATTTTTACATATGTGCTAATCACACCTAACCAAGTAATAGCTCACTTTATTTAGTTTTTGTACAGATACTAGTTACACTTAACTCCTAACTATTTTTTTTAATTAATCTCTTCTTTACAAAAAGAAAGAATAAGAATATAACCACTATTGTTTATAAATAATTCTCTCAAAGAATAGATATGTCAATGAAACTCTCAAAACATTACAAGATAAAATACAAAACTCTCAAAACATTACAAGATAAAATACAATGAAACTCTCAAAGACTTTGTTCCTCAAGTATATTTGTATTTATAGATAAAGATAGGAGGGTGATTTGTAACTTCAAATGAGTTTATAGCCATTGGAGAGTATTGAAGATATTTTTTTCCATTAAGCTACTTGCTGCCAGATTGATTTTTTAATTTTTGATCAGATGCCTTTAGTTTCACCTCGATTTTTGCCTTGATAATATTCAAATTTGAAAATGATTATAAGAGAAAGTTGTAGACATGAAAGTTAAATTTTCAAAACCTCAAAAATAGGTCGATTCAATGGTCAGATCAAAAGTTATGATCAAAACATTCAAACTGTCTTCCAGTTGATATATTTAAATTTTTGGAGAGTTGTCTTCACTTCTACCTCGATTTTCTCTCTTATAATGTTCGAATTTAAAAATGGCTATGAAAGAAAAGTAGTAGACATGAAAGTTAGATTTTCAGAACCTCAAGCATCAGGTTGATTTAATGGTCAGATCAAAAGTTATGATCAAAATATTCAAACTGTCTCTCAGTTGGCATATTTAAATTTCTACTGAATTGCTTTCACTTCCAGCTTTGTTTGACTCACAAGACATTCTTTTCACGACGTCCTCATATGATACAATTTATAAGAATTTGAGTCTTATTTTTAATGTCATAGAAATCAGATCAATCCAATGGTTCAATCAAAAGATATAAGTAAATTACTATAGTTGTATCATGAGATATAGTCTTATCGAATTTTCAACTTTGGAATAAAATTATATTTTCTAATTTTCTTTCTTTAATCAATTTTCTTTAAACCATGATTCTCAAATATTTAAATATTATTTTTTAAGTCTTGATCTTTTTTTCAAATGCTTCATAATACTGTAAAACTTTTTTATACCAACTAAATTAAGAATTAAAATATTAAATATATTTAATCAAAAAAATATTTATAAATTAAAATAAGTTATCATCTGCATAAACTTGTGTTTAACATTAATGACTACCATGATTGGTTTCCACCTCAGCCGGTGAGAATGCAAGATAAAAATTACCCTGCTTCGTATCTTTTCACTTTTAATTATCCATAAAAAGTGAAAAATACGTACGAAACAAGTTAATAGTATTTAAGTAATTAAATAATGATTTCAAGATCCATTCATATATAAAGTTTTGTAATACACATATACGGTCGACTCTCAAGTTAGTTGGGTCTAGGATCTATTTGGATCTCAAAAATATTAAGTGAGAAATGAACAAAATTTATTAATTTAATTATTTTAAGACTCAATGCCAAACCAGACCTCCTGAATCAAACTATCCGTGAAATTGGAGATCTTTCGATTATTTTTGTGCACCCTTTAAGTGGTTCCCAATAAGGCGGTGGGGAGCAAAAAGGGAGACTTGGAAAGGAAAAAAGGAAATGATTTGGAGAAATAACTGCTTTACTTTTCCGGCTCCCTTGCCTTCAACTTGCGGTGTCTCATGGCCGTCAATGCGGCTGGATAATCCACGCAAAGCGCCCGCCAGAGCCACCTGATGCCAATCCTAAAAGCCTAGAGGCGGCGCTAGACCACGGAGCATCCCAACATATCTACCACCACCATTATTATTTTTTTGCTGTTCTGGCCCAGTCAATCAAAACATGCAAGAGGCGTCTCAACTGAAAAAGAAGAAAAAAAATAAAGAATGGTAACAGAGCAATTCCAAATGGCTTTAAAACCTGGGAAACGTTAACAATCTTCACAGTGGTTTGGATAAGCCTTTTCTATCTAAGACTTCGTATTTGGCATGCTTGGAACAATTCTAACCGTCAGATACGACCCAATCTGTTTTATTACCAAACTAGGTCGACCGAAGTTGGCAATTAATTAGGCTTTGTCTTCTCTTCGGAACAAAAAATGGAAGGAGCTGATCAACAAGGAGGGAAGAAGAGACAGGAGGAGAAGGGAAGAGGAGGAGAGGCTGCCAAGTATCGGGGCATACGCAGGCGGCCATGGGGGAAATACGCAGCGGAGATACGTGACCCTACTAATAGGAACGGGGCACGGCGCTTGTGGCTAGGGACGTTTGAGACGGCCGAAGAGGCGGCGCGGGCATATGATCGAGCTGCATATGCATTGAGAGGTCGTCAAGCCATTCTAAACTTTCCAAATGAATTCCATTGCACAAGCCCCTCAGGATCTGGACCATCTTTTTCATCTTCCTCCACCGCCAGCCATGGAGGAGAAAATTTGGAAATGGGGGTACGATACGAAGGAGGAGGAGGAGAAGAGCAAGTGATTGAGTTTGAGTACTTGGATAACAAGTTGTTGGAGGAGCTTCTTGAGACAAAGGAGGACGGGCAACAGCAGAAATGATCAAAGTTTCTATAACCTGATGAGCTGGCGTTTTAAGGCTAGAAATAATGGCTTCAATTAATCCAGGCATATTGTGTCAATTGTATAACTTGTATTACACCTACGGACATCTAATTCTGTAATTTCCCAAGCGATTTAGTTTCTTCCTAGCTTTCTGCTGACCATTCAGAGCATTGGCACATATTCTGTAACAAGTATCTCATATATTAGTTGAATTTTCCGTGCACATGAAACTGTTTTTATTTTTGTCATACTAAGGACAAACACACAAAAGGTAAAGATTACAAATGAATATTGAAGACGGGAACAATTAGAGCTCCTTAGGAATCACGGCCAGAGGCTGAACAACGGAACCAGCTAGCTAGGGCTAGTTCAATAGATTCATTTTTTGAGCACCCAGAATTTAGGGATGGACATTTAGTGGGTCGGGTCTGCATAAAAAAAAATTCTCATTAGGCTCAAAATCAAATTTCAATCTCGTCCAATTAAGAAAATTATACTCCTAAGTCTGCCCATTTAGCATAATTTTTTTTAATATATAATTTTTTTTCTATAAATGATATTGAATAACATAAAAATTTAATTATATATATATAATATTAAAATATAAAAAAATATATAAATTTATATATATTTTAGGCCGGGCCGGGCTTAAAGATAATTTACAAAACCCACACATTAAACTAATCAGATCTAAATTTTTTTTCAAATCTTATAATTTATCGGCAAACTTATTGGACTCTCAGGCCATAGCCACTCCTACCGGATTGTATCAAGAACTATAAAAAATCCAAAGCAATTGGTTGACACTGCTGCTAAGTGCTAATTCAAGAAGTTAAAAAAGAATAGGAACAACATATAGATGGACATCAACTGAACAAATGGAAGATTAGGAGGTTGTGTGTCGATTAATTCTCATCACATGCTCGCCTAATTGAATCAAACTTTCTTATAAGAATGATTGAGCTCCTGAAGAAGGAAAGAATTTAATCCGAAAATGTTTTCGAGGAAGCAAACAAAATCCACTGCTGAGTTGCCAACATGTCGTCATTTCCCAAGTTGCTATGCTCAAACTATCAATTTGATAATGTTCAAATAGCATTTTTCTTCCATTCTGAGAAACAAGTGAAAATTAAGCTTATTCCAAACCTTTTTTAGCCGAGTTTTGGAGGTCATTTTTCTTGGTGTAGTGGGGAATTTTTTTGGAATAGTCACAAGGCATGATATACGGATCTTATGAATTTGTGAATGGCCACTTTTTAGTGTTACAAGCCATATGATCTTACCATTAACCTAAACCATATTCTAAATTAATGGTTGGTGACACTAACAAACCTTTTGTTCTATTCAACAGTTGTCACTTGCTAACTAAATGGAACCATTCCTTTTAGAGTCTGAATCTTCTGATGATATTTCATATATTAATTAGTATTGTACCCCATTACCACCGTAAGCATAATGACGGATTAGAGGGATGTAATCCTCGTGATCTCACCACTAATCTTGACTTGAAATGATGAAATGAATAGACAATTACACAATGCAAACAATGGCCTCCTAAAGCATCAAATTAACTAACTATATCGTTTGGGGAACTGCCCATAGACCACTTGGACTAATCAAACAGAAGTCAACAAACAACCTTAGGAAACATGGTAACAACGTTTATTCGGAAAAAACACTTAATCCATGGTTAGTGGCTGAGATCATTGGATTACGTTCTTGTGTTTCATCATCTTGTTTTTTTTGTATATCTGTATATTCATTTATTATGTTTAAGTCAGGTTAATGGTGAGTCACATGAATTACGTCTTCCTAATTCATCATCGTAAGTGCTCAAGTCACTAAACAGCTACATTAATGTTTCGTTAGGAACCTGAATTTTTGGTAAGAAAAGAAAAATGTGAAAGGAATAGATAACAAAAAAAAAGAGTATTTTTGTTTTATTTTCTCTTACATTTTCCTTTTCCTTTATAGCCTGTTTGGAACTTGGGGGAGAGAAGGGAAGGGAAGGGAAGAGAAAGGAGAGGAAAGAGAAAATGAAGGAAAAAGAAAAGAAAAATAGAGAAAAATTTTGAAATCAATCTCTCTTCTTTCCCTTCATTTTCTTTGCAAAACTAAACAAGAAAACGATAGCAAACAATATTTTCTCTTCCTTTCTCCAAGTTCCAAACATGCTCACTTTTTTTTTACCTAAAATTCGAGTTCCAAACAAAGCATAATGAAATGAAAAATTATAAACACAATAAAAATCTGATGAGGTTTGATTCGGACTCAAAAAGGATCGAAGAAAAGTGAGATCATATGGCTTACGTCTGTCTTACCGTCACATCAATTAATTTATAATGCTATTTAGCTTAATGGTGTGCTCATATGGCTTAGTTTATTGCCTATATGATCACAAGCATTTCAATTATTCATGTCGTTAGACAATGATAGATAGGATTAGAAAATCATCCTCAAAGGCAGCTGGCCACACTTGCCCCCTAGTTGAATATTAATTACAAGTTTATAGTCTAAACTTCCCTAGATTTTTGTATTTTTCAATACTTAAATAAAAGTTTTATAGAACTAAGTTGCCTATTAAGTCATGAAGATTTCGGTCCCCTACATCCTCCCATCATGTTTACATAGTTAATTATTTTTGTCATTGCAAAAAGAAGACCCCGTTCATCATGATTACATGTTTTTTTTATATCAACGGTCGTGAGGTCACATTGATTACGTATGCCAAATTCCTAATCATGTTCATATACTTAGTAATAAGGTAAGTTATTAATGCAAAAGGAAAAGCGATTATAAAGTATTGATCCTAGTAGAGTAGAATTAGATGGGTAATCATCTTGGCAAAACGTGAATGATTGGATTAATCAAAGGTGAGATCATACGTCTTACGTTGCTACATCAACGCAAGCCATTTTAAAGCTTACAGTATGTAAGAACACACAATGGATGAATACGGAATCAACTATGTTAGTAATTTAAAGCATGTAAGAATCTGATCAAATTAAGGTATTCTCTTTTTTGAAGTTTTTACCTTGTTTGGGGCAGTTGTAAAACTCAGGTGAAAGTCACGTGAGCCGAATGGGGAATATAAAGTCAAGTCAGACCCCTGAATCTTGGGTCCTCTAAGAGCATGGCTTCTTGGACAGTCAATATGCAAAGACGAGAGTATCATAATAAGTCAATAACTACCTAAGCCAACCAATACAAATTTGAAAGCTCTAACCGGACAAAACAGCCTTTCTCGAAGATAATCACTTAATCATCCAGGAAAATTTGAATTATTAACAGACTGAAATTGGGAAAAAGCAAGATTTATTTGAGAAAAGTTAAAACGGTGTAAACAGACACAGAAAAAGAAAGAACAGGAGCAAAAGCAGAGGATAAAGAGACGGATGGGCATAGTCCTTGAAGAAAATAAAACTCTATTCCCAGCTAGGCCATGGGCTTCTATGCTTATACTAGCAAAATCATTACAAATATTGCAATAATGTGTTCTACATATACCATGCTATATAGCTCATACAGATTATTTTAACAGTACCCCTCCATCCCCCAACATTGTCTATATACTATTGGTCCTTCCTGGTGTTTTTCTCTTCCCAACCAAGAAGGTCCTCTAATAACTTATCATCAAAGTACTCAAATTCGAAAACTTCCTTCCCCGTCTCGGCCTGAGTTCTGTCCACATTCTCGGAAATGGAAGAAGAGGATGATGATGTCGATGAGGAGGAGGAGGAAGATGAACAAGACGGAGGATACTCATCAGGGAAGTTAAGAATGGCCAAGTGACCCCTCATTGAATACGCGGTTCGATCATAAGCTCTTGCTGCCTCCTCTGCAGTACGAAAAGTCCCGAGCCACAACCGGGCTCCGGGCCTAGTTGAGTCTCGTATCTCCGCCGCAAACTTCCCCCATGGCCGCCTCCTCACGCCTCTGTACCTAACTTCTCCTTCCTTCTCTTCTTTGACCTTTCCCTTAGGCTCTTCTTCCATGGCCAGTCCAGATGAATTACAGAGTACTCTGTTTCTCTGCACCATTTATATAGGATGGAAAAAGTACTTCAAT
The DNA here is from genome assembly GCA_033060915.1 of Euryodendron excelsum. Taxonomy (NCBI): domain Eukaryota; kingdom Viridiplantae; phylum Streptophyta; class Magnoliopsida; order Ericales; family Pentaphylacaceae; genus Euryodendron; species Euryodendron excelsum. Next base: position 5,836,256 of record CM065380.1, on the reverse strand, counting down.
TGAACAAAAGGGTCAATGATATCATTTCAAAAAATGGGAAGTCTTCAAACGTGCTCAAAACCTTTTCAGGGGAAAATATATTTGGAGCAACGTACATGAATGATGAAAGCAATTATCTAATTCCAAGTTTTAGATCCCATTTCTGCAATTCCTTCAGTGATGTTTACAATGTTAATTACTTATAGAATTACCATAAGAGGAAATAATTAAGAGTAAATCATGAGGTCATGTTGGTGATGCTTCCTTGATGATCATCACCTGCGCAATATTGAAAATATAATACATAGATCCAGGTAGGTTAGATTCTGATGGGTGATTAATTTAATTAGCATGTGTATTAATGTATATTATGGAAGCCAAAGGTGAGATCATAATGCTTACGACACTGAACCGAACGTAAGCCTCTTTCCTAGGCTTGTATTGCTCTTCAACAGTAGCGAATGGTGAAAAAAGATTGTCAACTCATTTTAATGATGCGCTCATATGGCTTACGTATCTCTATATGATCACAGATGACCCCTACATGAAAACGATGGCCGCGAATACCATCGTAAGTGACGTTTAAATTATACGTGCATCTCCAAGGGCCTTGCTAAATTCATCGCTTTAGCTATTTTAAAGAGTAAAAGGCTCATTTCATACCTTTAAAGGGCTTAGTACTTCACTTTCTATTTTATATTTCATTAAAATGACTCTTTTATTAACTCTATGTCTTGATTTTGATGATAACAAATTATTATGTTGTTTTTCTAATGAATTTACTTTATGTATAGAAAGTGTTTATTAATTTTATTCATATTTTGCTTAAAAATGATTATAATGAAGGATGTGATTAGAAGATGAATTTTGAAACCTGATGAATGAATTTGGAATGATTAGATGATTGGTTGGTCAACTTTATAAAAAGATTATTTAATAGTCTCATTCTCAAAGAAATTGAAAGTGCTTAAGTTGATTAATAATCATTGAAGAAAGAAGAACAAGCTTTGAAGGCATATCATGAAGGATTGAAGGAGGAGTTTTGAAGACTTGATGATTTAAAGGCTTTAGTGGATCAATTGAAGAAGCTGCTAAAGTGACTAAAGCCATTTATATCAAGAAATGGAGGTGCTAACACCTCTTATAGGAGCTGATAACTTCTGGACGTCTAACCTTAAAGAACTAAACTTAAAAGAACAAGTGTCGACACCCTATATGAGAATTGACACCTATGATTCTAGAGAACTCGGGTAAAAAAAATGAAGCAGTAAGTGTCAAAACCCTATATGAAAGTCGACACCTATGGTTCTAGAGAGTTTGGGTAAGAAAAATGAAGCAGTAAGTGTCGACACCCTATATGAGAGTCGACACCTATGGTTTCAGAGAGCTTGGGTAAGAAAACTGAAGCAATAAGTGTCGACAGCCAATACGAGAATCGACACTTGAACGACAAAGAGAAGAGAATTGAATACGTAAGTGTCGACACTCAATATGAGAGTCAACACCTGAAGAAAATCTAGATAGTAACGGTAATATTTTTAAACGTTCTGCAGCACTTATTTCGCATTAAATGTTCTCCTAGCTACCTCCAACGGTTGGATATGATACAAGACTATAAATACAAAGTTTCTACAACATTTAAGGTAGTAGATGCAAGATTATAAAGGCTAACACATCAGATTCAAAGAGAGACTCTGCTCTTCACTTTTGTATTCTCTTGTTCCTCATCTGTGAGATTATTTATTGAGCTGCAACTTACACATTTATTGTTTGAGAGTGTACCCATTGTATTAAACTCGTTCTTTATTGTTGGGTTAGGTTGTAAACTGTAAGTTTGAGTATTCTTAAGCCAAAACACTTGTAAGTTTGAGTGAATCTTGGACAAAATCAGTTGGGGTTTGAGAGTTTGGTGTAAATTCTTATAAAAAATGACCCGCCACTTGAAGAAACAATTGCTGTGTAAAAGATAAGTCTTTGCATAGTGGAGGATCCCCTAGCAGGAATCAAGGAAAAGAGGACGTAGACAAATAATCACTAAACCTTTGTAAAAATCTCAGTGTCCTCTTTGCTCTGTTTTACTTCTTGCACTGCCTTATCTTAATTGTATCATAATAATGTCTTGCTTGCATTCTTATATTGCATAAGATCATTGTTCCATTAGTTTTATTCAATTTGCATATTGGTTTAAATTGTCTATAATTTTGTAAAATCCAATTCACCCCCCTCCCTCTTGGGTAAATTATTTAGGCCAACAATTAATATAAGAGTCAATACGCTTTATATAGGTTTAACATCCTAAGAGTAGATCTATGGCAACCAATATTAGAACCTCTCTTGGAGAAGGCCAATCAACTAATAGACCCTCTATGTTTAATGGAACAAATTACAACTATTGGAAGAACCGTATGAGAATTTACATTCATTCCGTTGATTATGAGTTATGAAAGATTATTGTAAAAGGTCCCGAGATTCCTACCAAAACAATAGAAACAATGACTATTGCTAAGACTGCAGATAAATGGAATAAAGATGACTTTAAACTTTTATAAGCTACTACTAAGGCCATTAATTTACTTTACTGTGCATTGGATCAAAATGAATTTAATAGAGTTTTCACATGTGACTCAGCAAAAGAAATTTGGGACAGGTTAGAAGTAACCCATGAAGGTACAAATAAGGTGAAAGAATCCAAAATAAATATTCTTATGCATAATTATGAGCTTTTTAGAATAAGGCCTGATGAATCTATCATTGAGATGTTTACACAATTTACTGATATAATTAATAGACTAAAATCTCCTGGGAGAATTTATCTTAACAGTGAATAGGTTAGTAAGATCCTTAGGTCCTTACCAAAGACATAAGAATCAAAAGTTATAGCAATTCAAGAAGTAAAGGATCTTAACATATTGCCACTTGAGGAGCTTTTAGGCTCTCTAATGACATATAAGTTAACACGAAAACAACATGCTTAAAAAGAATAGGACAAAAGAAAGAAGACTGTTGTATTCAAATCTACCATTCCTGAAAATGATTATGACAACGATGAAGAAGAACTTGCCTTAATCACAAAGAAATTCAAGAAATTCATGAGAAGAAGATGGAAAGGAGGAAAGAAGCTGGAGCCTAAAGGTGAATCCAGCAATAATAATTCAACAATTATCTACTTCGAATGTAAAAAGCCTGGGCACATAAAGGCTGATTGTCCTTAACTAAAGAAGAAAGGAAAGATAAGCAAAGGAAGAAAGGCATTGACAGTAACCTAGAGTGACAATGAAGAATCTGAGTCAGAAGAAGAATCTAAGACATTAGAAGTAGCCAATTTATGCTTAATGGCCCAAGAGGAAGAAGCTGAGGTATTATCTTCTAAAATTCAGATTTTAGCTTTGATGAACTACAAAATGTATTTGATGATCTTGTAAGCACCCCATTTTTGCCTGCTCAGCAATCTTTGGCTCGACCGGGTCCAGTTTTCAAACACCACAGCACATGTAGGTTCAAGATGAGCCTTTCAATCTCTAATCCAACCAACTGGTCACTTCTCGGGCCCACAAGGACCTGCTGGAGCCATAAGCACCATCATTCTAGAAAGCTTTTCGGACCGGGCGATCCCAGAAACCAACACCATCCAGGTAGCTTCCTGAGATCGGGCGATCTCGGGGATCAACGCCTCATCAAATTCCAGACGGTTCACTTCTGGCACCTACTAGCCTGCTAACGTAGAATGTCCGTCATTTGGTAGTTCTCCGAGACCGGGCGTTCTCAGAGACCAACACCACCAATTCAGGTAGCTTTCTGGGACTAGGTGTTCTCAGGAACCAACACCACCCCTACAGGTAGTTCTCTAAGACCGGGCGTTCTTAGAGACCAACACCGCACAGGTAGTTTTCTGAGACCGGGCGGTCTCAGGAACTAACGCCTAGGTTAACATCGGCACCTGCTAGCCCGACTCGATGAAAAATGACCAAACCCGCCCCTTGGGCCTTTAGGCACGTTTTGGGAAAGTTCAAAATCCCTCAAAACGATAAGTCCATCCTTCCAAAATGTTGTTAAACCATTAGGCATCCCTCACACGCCATTTGGTCCAATTCTGGTCCTATTCCGGCTTACTCTGGTTAAAATGACCATTTTGCCCCTGAACACCTCAGCACTACACAAACCCCGCCGAACGATAAAAGACTCTCCCAAAACCATCCCTGAACAACCCTACACGCTTAACACAACACACCAAACCATTCCTAACCATTTCCAGCCAATCCTGGCCAAAATGACCATTTTGCCCCTAGCTATCCAAATATGCCCGAAACAGCACCGGTCCTGGGATTTCGAGCGAAAGGTTTCACCATACATCCTTGTTTAACCTGAGAAGGACCTGACGGCATTAAACGCTCACGACTCGATACAAGTTCCCCAGAGTGTCTCGCAGACACTCCGCCTAAATTATTTTTTCTCCAGATTCTTTGGTTATAATGCACCATCAACTGACTTGACAAATGCGTAAATCAAGAAATTCTCAAAAGTTTGTTCATAGATCTTTCCATCGATACGGCTTAGTCGAATAGATCGCCTCCCGAAGCCCTTCCTCGTATGACTCAAACACTGCTACTTTCAACAAACCCTGGAGCGTCTCGCAGACGCTCCACCAAGGTTGACTTTTTTCCCAATTTTCTGATCAAAACGCACCGTCAAACGACTTGAGAAATGCGTAAATCTGGGAATTCTTAAAAGTATTTCCAGAGTACTTTCCATCGGTACGGTCCGATCGAAAGGATCGCTTTCCGAAGGCTTCGATCACACAGCACTAAAACGACCACTTTCGAACACCCACGGAGCGTATCACAGACGCTCTGCAAAGATGTCCTTTTATGCACGCTTCCCAAGACAATATCCCATTCTTCCGAACATAATTCAAACTTTTTGAAAACATGAAAGTTCATGAGAAACCCTAGGAGAACATCGTGGGTGCAACCAATTCTCCTGAAACCTTTCCGGTTGGCTCAATTATCGAGGCAAAGTTTAAACGAACCTTCTCGGTGGTAGAGAGTATGCTACATGCGCCCAAATTTTGATCAGATCGACCAAATTTCGATCAACAGTCGAGATTGAGTCGTTACAATGGGTGCCACGTGACGTTCTGCCAGTGGAATAGTACCCGCGCATGTAGCACATATGCCTATGTAAATTTTACATATGCGCATGTCTTACATGCGCCAGTGTCCAAAAGTTTTGTCTATAAATAGAGGCCTCCTCTTTTGCATATTCCAGGTCTGAAATTGATGCGAAACCCTGCTGAAATCACTCCAGAACCTCGAATCCTTATATATATTCCACCCCTCCAGCACTTAGGCCAGATTTTACTCCTCTCAAGCCCATACACTTCACCTACAAGGCTTTATACATCATTACACACTCCATTCTAGCCCCTCAAGCCTTCTTGAAGTCATTCAAGCTCCAATCATGACATCCATCAAAGACTACAAGTGTGTTGAAGGCAAAAGGTGGTATTCCTTTTACATTTTTGTTTTCTCCCACTCTTCTCTACCCCCTCCTATCTTACTTAGGCTATTCTCTATTTTAATCCCCATCTTCAACCCCCCTTTCTTGCATGCTTGAGCCAAGAGGACTCTTAGATCATGCCTAGAGGAAAGCAAGTGAAAGCCCCCGTGTAGGGGGATCTCTCACTAGCCTACTTTAAGATGGTATGGCCTAGGAGTCGTTTGTTTATATGGTGTAGCTTAAAAGCCTTATATGTAATCATGACCCATTGCATATTATTATTTTGATCATGTTTTATATGCTTGGCTTCATCCTATGCTTATTGTCATGTTCTACAATGCTTACATTGCTCTTATTTTCATGCTATTTCCAAACTCTATATTTCTTTCAAAAATTATTTCAAGAGTTGGCTTCTTGAAGCTTCGGATGGAACATTAGAAATCATGCCTTAGAAAATCCCCTACTAACCCCCTAACTCTCATTTTGGCATATGACATTTTAATTTGCGTAAGGGTTGCTTTCTAATTCTCTAATTTTCAAGATTTTCATTCTTTTAAGTGTAGTGGTTGTAATGGCCGCATGGAACCCTCTCTTGAGTGGTTTTCCTTTTATTTGGTCATAGGAACCCTCTCTTGATGGAATGATGTCCTACAAAAATGGTTTTCAAAAATCTCTCCAAAGATGATTTTCAAAAATGCATTCTCTCCATCTTTGTATAAAAAATGATGCCTTAAAAAGTTGTCATCATCATGTTGATGTTGGGACCCCTTACGCTCTTGTCAAGATCATGGTTATAATGGCCATGAGGAAATCTTCCTTGGAATGGTCTCCAATCATCAATCATATAAACCATACTCTTGACTATAGTCAAAATTTTCATGGAAATGATCTTCAAAAGGGTTGTCCACCAAAATCCATTGCATAGCATGTTTTGTTTTTCAAAACCCTTTCCAAAAGTGCATTAAACCAACTTTCAAAACCATTTTCCAACCTAACTCTAGGTTAACTTGACCCTAGTTGTCCAACCCTAGGTTAACTTGACCCTAGTTGCCCTACCTTAGTTAGCTAACCCTAGGTCACCTTAACCTTAGGTTAACCTAACCTTAGTTAGCTAACCATAGGTCATCTTAACCCTAGGATAAACCAACCCAAGTTAGTTAACTTTAAGTCAACCCTAACCCTAGGCTAACCCAATCTAGGTTAGTACACTTTAATGTTTCAACTCTTGAACTCTTTTCTAAATGATCACTCAATCTTAAACTATTCTCATAACCCATTTTTTTCAAAATCTCCTACTCTCTTGATTTTAAAAAACCAACTCCATAAACTCCTCTAATGCTCTCACACTCCATTTTCAAGGCATTTTCAAAAATATCTTCAAAAGGTCACAAACCTAAGGTGTCCCTAGCCATCTCATGGTTAGGGATTCCAAGGACAAGTGATAAATTAAGAACAACCTCTAAGGTTATCCATAGTAGGATTCCAAACTCTTAGCTGTTTCCAAAAACCACTTTAAAAAATTAATTCATCAAAACATGCCTCCAAGGTTTTCAAAACAAGACTTCAAAAATACTTTCAAGTTCTCTTGAGTCGTGCCAAAGCATTTTTTCCAAAACTTCCTTAAGTTGATCCAAAAATATTTTCAAAATACTCTACCATCCAATTTCAAGTCAAAACTTCCCAGACCACAAAGAGTCTTCAACTTCCAAGACCACAAAGAGTCTTCAACTTTCAAAGATCTCAAAGTATCTTAAACTTTTTCAAAAACCTCAAAGAGTCTTCAACTTCCAAAGACCTTAAAGTGTCTTAAAATTTTCCTAAGACCTCAAAGAGTCTTCAACTTCCAAAGATCTCAAAGTATCTTAAACTTTTCGAAAAGATCTCAAAGTGTCTTAAACTTTTTCAAAAGATCTCAAAGTGTCTTAAATTTTTCTAAAGACCCCAAAGTGTCTTCAAACCTTTCAAAGGCCCTAATGCGCTTATTTTCCATCGGGCTCTTGCCCGAACTACGAATGACTTGATTCTCGCCAAATGAGATACGTAAGCAACCTAAAATGGTGCGGTCATAACTTTTATTTCAACTCCAATCTCTTTTTTCAAAAATTCCAATCAATTCAAAGTTTCTATTCTAAACTCTTTCAAAACCCCCATCATTTTCAAACTTCTTCCAAAAACTTGCATCATGCATCATCCATCCGAAAAGTGATGACTAAACCCCGTTTTTAAAATTCTAAAGTGAATATTAAGTGGACAATGGTAACCGGTTATTCTAGTGAATGAACAAAGGGTGATTAAACATGTAGGTACCGAAAGGGCGGAGTAGGATGATGATCTTAGGATATCTTCCCTACACGTAACCAACCCCCGGACCATGGATTTATGTTTTCGAAAGACCAAAATGGAGTTATTTTCAAAAAGGGTTTAAATATTTTCAAAGGTTGCCAAACAACCTATTTTCCTAAAACCCTCTCTTGAGGAAATTTTCAAAATCATTTTCAAAAACTCTAAGTTTAATATTCGGATTAACACTTAGCTTTAGGTGCCCTAACTCACCTTAACCAAGTTAAGTGGCGACTCCTATTTTTCTAAAAAGCCCTTAGTCAAACCAATTTTCAAATCTAGTTGCACTTGTCCTTCTAAGAGAACGAGTTCTAGTGACAGAGTTCTGTACTTTTTGTCTCCAAGCCGAAAGGACCTTGGACATCCAAAAACCGGGGCGCGACAGATCTGTTTGCCAAATTCAAGAAATCTGGTACAAAGAATAGTTTTCTTAAAAAGATGATTGCTTCTTTTACAAAAGAAAATGAGGATTGACAATCTGCAAATGATCTTTTAAAAAAGAAAAATGCTGGTTTGAACGAAATAAATGAAAGATCTTGACAAAACTCTTGCCAAATGTGTTGAAGGAAAAGAAAAATTAGAAGTATTGGTAAAGACTTTTCTAACTCCATTGAAAATGTTTTGCTTGTTGAAGGTTTGAAGCATAATCTCTTAAATATTAGTCAGTTGTGTGATAAAGACTTTAAAGTAATTTTTTAATCATCTCATTGTGTGGTAGTAAATATCAATGATAACAAGACCATATTGCATGGAGATAGACAAGGCAACATATAGATTTTTAATTTAAATAACTTTTCTTCTTGCAAAATCAAGTGTCTTGTAGCTGTGAATAGTGATGATAGCTGGTTGTTACATAGGAGGCTTAGTCATACAAGTATGAGTATTATTTCAAAAGTTTTCAAAAAAGATTTAGTAAATGGTCTTCCCAAACTAAATTTTGAGAAAAATAAAATTTGTGATACTTGTCAAAAAGGGAAGCAAACAAGAGTTTCATTCAAATCTAAAAATATGATTTCAACATCAAGGCGACTATAACTATTACACATAGATTTATTTGGACCTACTTGTACACTTAGTATGGGAGCTAAACAATATGCTTTGATTATTGTTGATGATTACTCAAGATTTACATGAACCTTCTTTCTTGCTCATAAAGATGAGACTATACTTGTTTTTATAAAATTTTGCAAAAAAGTTCAAAATGAAAAAAGGATTTACTATCACTACTATAAGAACTGACCATGGTGGAGAATTTAATTGCAAACCTTTTGAAATATTTTTATGATGAAAATAACTTTGAGTACAATTTTTTTGCTCCTAGAACACCTTAACAGAATGAGGTTGTTGAAAGAAATAATAGAACCTTAGAAGAAAGGGTTAAAACCTTGCATTGTGAAAATGGCTTATCAAAATATTTTTGGGCAAGAGCTGTGAATATAGCCTGCTATGTTCTGAACATAATTTTATTTAGAAAAATTTTGGAAAAGACTCTGTATGAGTTGTGGAAAAGAAGAAAACCAAATGTTTCTGATTTTAAGGCATTTGGATGTAAATGTTTTGTTTTAAATAACAAAAAGGATAACCTTGGTAAGTTTGATGCTAATTTTAATGAAGGAATCTTTCTTGGTTACTCTACTCATAGTAAAGCATGTAGAGTGTTTGACAAAAGGACTTTAGTTGTTAAAAAATCAATATGTGTTATTTTTTATGAGGGTAACAATATGTCTAGAAATGATGAGGATGATAATGTAAATGGTATAGAACAAAACACAAACAACATTTCCATTAATCAAAGCTCAAAAGAAGCAACACAACAAGAAAAGGAAATGCAAGCCAGCTCATTACAACAAGAAGTTAAAGATCAAGAATTACCAAATGAGTGAAAATTTGTTCATAACCATCTACAATATCAAACATTAGATGATCCTTCTCAAGAGGTAAGACCAAGGTCAACCCTTAGAAATATATGTAACCACTTTGCATTTCTTTCACATTCAGAAACAAAATGTTTTCAAGAAGTAAAGAATAATGAATTGTGGATTTTGGCTATGCAAGATGAATTAAACTAGTTTATAAAAAAGAAGTATGAAACCTAGTGCCTAGACCTCAAAATCATTCTGTCATTGGGACAAAATGAGTTTTCAGAAATAAAATGGATAAATCTAGAATCGTTGTGAGAAATGAAGCTAGATTAGTAGCTCAAGATATAGTTAAGAGGAAGGTGTTGATTTTGATGAAATATATACACCAATAACTAGATTAGAAGTTATAAGAATGTTGCTTGCATTTGCATGTTTTAAAGATTTCAAAATCTATCAAATTGATGTAAAAGTGCATTTCTTAAATAGTTTCATTTCTGAATAAGTATATGCACATCCCCCTAGTTTTGAAAATCCTAAATTCCCATGTCATGTTTTTAAATTAACAAAGTCACTTTATGGTTTAAAGCAAGCACTAAGACCATAGTATGAAAGATTGGGCAACTTTTTAATTAATAATGATTTTTGAAGAGGGAAAGTGGATATAACTCTCTTTATAAAACAAAGGGTCATGATATGCTTGTTGTGCAAATATATGTAGATGATATCATTTTTGGTCTTACTAATGATAAGCTCTGCAAAGAGTTTGCAAAGTGCATGCAGGGTAAGTTTGAAATGAGTATGATGGAAGAGCTAAATTACTTTCTTGGGCTCCAAATTAAACAATCAAAGGAAGGAATTTTTATAAGTCAAGCCAAGTACATCAAGGATTTAATGAAAATATTTGAAATGGAGAATTCAAAACCCTTAGGCACACCCATGAGCACATCAACAAATTGGACAGTGATAAAGGAGGTAAATATGTTGATACTAAATTATTTAAAAGTATGATTAGATCTTTGTTGTACTTAATTGCTAGTAGACCTGGCATTTTGTTTAGTGTACGTATATGTGCAAGGGTTCAAGCTAATCCTAAAGAATCTCATATTATGGCTGTTAAAAAAATCTTTAGATATCTTAAATATACTTTATATTTTGGTCTATGGTACCCCAAAGGTACATCTTTTGATCTTGTAGGGTACTCAGATGCAGACTATGCATGTAGCAAAGTTGATAGGAAAAGTACTAGTGGCTTTTGCCAATTCCTTAAAAATATGTTAGTTTCTTGGTTTAGCAAGAAACAAAATTCTGTTGTATTATCCACAGCAGAAGCTGATTACATAGCAGCTAGAAGCTGCTGTGCTCAAATTCTGTGGATCAAACATCAATTAAAAGATTTTGGACTTTCTTTGACCATATTCCTATTAGGTGTGACAATACTAGTGCCATTAATTTGAGTAAAAATCTCATTCAGCATTCTTGCACTAAACATATTGAGATCAGACATCATTTCAATAGAAATCATATGCATAGAAGTGATATCAAACTAGATTTTGTTAAAACTGGGCATCAATTGGCTAACATTATTACTAAACCTCTTAGTGAAGATAGATTTTGCATGATTCGAAGAGAATTTGGCATGTGCAATCCTGTGAATTAATTATTCTTTGTGTTATTTGCATGTTTAAATGTTTGTATCAATGACATGTATATGCCTGCTTTTATGATTGCTTAAATTGTATACTAGTTAGGGACACATATTTGCTTTATATGTTTACAGAGGTGTCAATACCTTTTATAAGAATAGACATCTGCTGAGTTTAATTTGGGCATAATGGTCTTTGAAATGTAAGGTGCTGACACCATATGTTTCATATGTTAACACCAGTTTGAAATTAAGAAGGGGAAACAATTTTCTTTTAGCTAAACGTGTCAACTCTTATAAAGAGTGTCAACACCCCAGTGCATATACATGCATATTACATATCTGTATATATATAGCTCTCAAGCCTAAAGTGTCAACCTAACACTTTTCTCTAACTTCCGAAAAAACCTTATTCTAAAATTTTCTCTTCAAAATCATTTGAATCACTTCCATTAACCATTCAAATCTCTCATTCCCTCTTAATCTTCCAATACCGTTTCATAATGGCTCCCAAAACTGCTGATATAACGAAGAAGAAGAAAGACATTTCTTCAATAAAATCCATGGAGGAGTCTACACCAGTAAAAAAGGGAAACAAGAAAGGAAATGACATTACAGAGTCCTCAAAGGTCTCAAAGAAGAGAAAGAACACTGATAAATCCCCAAAGGTTTCGAAAAAAAAGAAAAGGGAAGGAAATCATTGCAAAAGATGATAATCAACTGGAAGGAGACATATGGTTTGAAAATAAATCCCTCAAGGTAAAATTCGAAACTAATATGTCCTCCAGAACTATTCTTGTGGGAAGATGGATAAACTATGAAGTTTTTACCAAGTATAATTTTCCTTTTAATGAAAAGTTCACCACTCTTGGTTAGAAATCAATGACCCTTATAAAAGAGGATACCTACCTTATTCTTATCAATCATTTTTATGCTAATTTAGAACTAATGCAATCCTCTTCTGCTATTAGTAGTTATTTGAAAAAGGTCAAAATCACTCTAATAAAAGAGATTGTCTGTAAAATCTTAAGTATATCCATGGGAGGAAAAGGTAATCTGTCAATAGAGGAAAGGATAGAAGCCTTGAAAATGATCTTGAACACACAAACTGTGGACGAATTCTTTCAATCTAAGACACCTCATCTCTTTCTTGAGTTGAGATTGATTCATCAACGTTTTTTTTCATATTTTTGTGCCTAAGAAAGGAAAATTTGAGCATATCTCTAATACAGAAGTGTTATTCTTATGAGGCTTTCTAACAAATTCCAAAATTGACATAGTATTTCATATTCTCTATCACATGAATGAGATTGTGATCACTAAAAGAGCATGCTTGTCATATGAGAGTCAACACCCAATACGAGAGTTGACACCTAAACGACAAAGAGAAAAGAACTGAAGAAGCAAGTGTCGACACCCAATATGAGAGTTGATATTTGAAGAAAATCTGGGCAGTAACAATAATATTTTTAAACGTTCTGCAGTATTTATTTCATATTAAATGTTCTCTTAGCTACCTCCAATGGTTGGATACGATACAAGACTATAAATATAAAGTCTCTAAAGCATTTAAGGTAGTAGATGCAAGATTATAAAGGCTAACACATCAGATTCAAAGAGAGACTTTGCTCTTCACTTCTATATTCTTTTGTTCCTCATCTGTGAGGTTATTTATTGAGCTGCAGTTTACACATTTACTATTTGAGAGTGTACCCATTGTATTAAATTCGTTCTTTATAGTTGGGTTAGGTTATAATCTGCAAGTTTGAGTGTTCTTAGGAAAAAACACTTATAAGTTTGAGTGAATCTTAGACAAAATCACTTGGGGTTTGAGAGTTTGGTGTAAACTCTTATAAAAAGTGACCTGGCACTTGAAAAAAAAACAATAGCTGTGTAAAAGATAAGTCTTTGCATAGTGGAGGATCCCCTCGAAGGAATCAAGAAAGAGAGGACATAGGCAAATGATCGCTGGAGCTCTATAAAAATCTCAATGTTCTCTTTGCTTTATTTTACTTCTTGCACTGCCTTATTTTAATTATATCATAATAATATCTTGCTTGCATTCTTATATTGCATAAGATCACTGTTCCATTAATTTTACATAATCTGCATATTGGTTTAAATTGTCTATAATTTTGTAAAACTCAATTCCCCCCCCCCCCCCCCCCTCTTAGGTAAATCCTTCGGGCCAACATCTCTATATCTAGTGAGTGCATTTGGCTCTTCTCTATATATTTTCCTCTGTTGTGTTTTTCCAATCGTTTGGCTGGACTTGCAAAAGCTCTAGTTCTTCTTCTTCACCAGGTATGGCTCTCTCCCTGCATCGTCCTTTTTCCCTTCCCCCTCTTCCCCCTCTCCCATCGTCCTTTCCTCCCTCTCTCACTCGTCCTTCCCCCTATCTCATTTATTGGGATTGTATTGGAGAAACAGAGTGCTAGGGCTTGGGAAACACAGTTCAATTTTTGCTAATTTGAAGTCAAACCCCATGTCTGCTCTCTTTTTTTTCTAGCTTATATGTTGAATATATAATGTATATTTGGGAAGCATTTGCCATGGCCAAACAAATATCATAAATTTTGAGAAAATCTTTGACGAGAAGAAAATTACTCCCAAACAAACGGAGAATTTTAATTGCAAATCTCTCTCTCTACATAAGTGTGCCTTACAGATTCTGAAGCGCTAGCTTGAAAAGGAACTGGCCAAAATTTTGATGTATGAAAGATCTCAGATATGAAGTACATGAATTGTATATTAATCTAATATATATGTGCTTATATAGCATGAGTGAAAGAGTTGCAAAGAGAGAGAGAGAGAGAGAGAGAGAGGTTTGAGTGAAATTTGTATCCTCACCTACATACAACAGTGTGGTTAGCATGTGTTGTGAGCTGGAGAAAAACAGAGCTTGTACATCTCTCTTGTAGCGTAAAATTTAAAGAGAGGGGTAAGTTTGGGGGGCTGATCTGCACTGTCAAAGTGAATGAGAAAAAAAGTTGTTAAAGAGAATAAATTCAGTGAAGAATTCTCAATTTTTAATGCCTGGATGTGTCTATTTGTTCTAGAGATTTCTGCACTTTGTTTTTGGTGAAGTTTTTAATTAATATTTTATTTAGGAACATGACAATTTAGAACTGATTTCATGTGGGTGCTTAACTTTACTTACTAATCCTGGGAAACTTTAATGGTTTACTAAAATTGATAATCCTAGGACACTTTTCCATTTGGATAAATGGAAAAACAAACGTTGCAATAATTTAAGTCACAATTTGCAGATTGTTAGAAAGTTACACCCTGGTTCTTCTTAATAGATCATAATTTTCTACCATCACTAAAACACGAAGAAAAAGAGATTAATTCATTCGAAACCTCCTCCTAAAGAAATTAGGGGGATATGTTGGTGTTTATGCAAAATAGTCTTGATAAAGTCACTTGTGGCCATGAACTCAATCACAAGAAATAGCTGCATGACCTTGAACAGAACCACGGTGTAATCCTCGTCTTTTACCATTGAGCTTTGATTCTTCCAATCTCGCAATTGTTTCAATCTCCGCTTCATAATCGGAGTCTGAGTTGTTGAGGATCATTTCATTACATTATTGCCAGTCATAAAAAAAAAAGGAAAGAATTAATATGAAAGTAGCTAGATTTGAGATTTATAAAAATAAAATGATAGAAAGCTCTTACTTATACAAGATTTTGAAGAATGTAACTGTTGAAAATATAGTTGTTGCAAATATGATTGTTGGACTCTTTTGCTCTTACATTGACTTGGTAAATGAAACAATCCTAGCTACAAACCAAAAGTAACTAAAAAGAGATACATATAGTACCGGACATTGCATATAAGTAAAGGACAATGAAAATATGTCCGTTGCAAAAATTTTGGCCATTTCAAATTTTATGATGTGCCATGTCACATGATGACATGGCGTGACATGTCATTGTGCCGTGTCATCACTATAAGAATGATATGACATGCCACGTAACATTTATTTTTAAAATTAAGAAAGTTAGTTAGAATAACTACCTAAAATAAAAAACATAGTTGGAGTGATTTCATAAAAGTGACACTCGAAAATAAAGAATACATTAGTTTAATATATTTTGGCTCTCCAAAATGAAAAGCACCTTTGAGATACTCTAAGATCTTCATATGAATTTTAAAATGAATGGTGACCTGGTTTATAGTACTATTAGTAGTATAAACAAACAGGGTTGCCCCTATTAAAAATCATATAACAAGAAAAATAACGATGGAAATCAAAAACCTACCACACAGATGGAAGTTTCAGATTGCAAGTCTATACATTTCTGGGTTATCAGACACGTCGGGTAAATTAAATTAGCCCTTAGCCCTCTTTTCAGAGGGAGAACCGGAACTTCCAAAATGAACAGGCAACAATATGAACAACAATTCAACAGATTCCATTGGCTAAAATATAACAAGTACGGAACAAAAGAATATATTGGTAATAGATTAAACTAAAAGCATCTCTATTTTAGACATGGATTGAAATAGAATGGAAGAGAAATGAATGTAATAATTTAGAACAAAGTTTGATTTGGATCCCAGTTCTACAGATTTATTATTGACGAGCTACAGCGATTGCACCTATTAAAGCAACTAAAAGAATTATTGAAATGAGTTCAAATAGAAGAAAAAAAATCTGTTGAGAGGACTCCTTTAAAGGCCAGAAATTTGACCAAGTGCCTTCTGCCAATCCCTCTGAGCGCGAAGTCCAATCATCCATTCCGCGGCACCTGGCAAATTATTTACAATACCAAGGCTTAACCAGTAAGAATCCAGAGAGTTTCATGGTGAAGGAACACAAATTGGGCATTTCCCTGCAAAAGACATAGCTTGATCCACTGCTCTGGCCTTGGCAATTTCTACATTAGGAGGAGAAACCACAGGAACAAGTCCTTTTACAATCACCTCAGCAAAAGACTAAACACAGAAACAGAGGAGATGAATAAGAATGAAGAAAATAACAAGCCACTAGTTCATATTTGGAGCATAGGCCAAAGTGACAAGGTTTCAACGTATGAAGCATACAGAGTTTCGAGTGCCGTGCCTCAACTACGAACAGAAAATCACTATTCATCAGCCCTAATAAGAGAATGATATTACCTGTTACATATCCAAAATATACCTCAAATGTAGCTTAAAGAAAGAAAATACCAAGTTTGAAAACACACACACACACACACACACACAGAGTTAATATCATTATCATTATCAGCAAAATAAGGATCAATTTCGATACAGGAGCATTTCCTGTTCAAACTTAAATGCCTGCTTTAATGTGACTACATCGTGTAATAAACTAAGGAAAGACTATAGACTTTGTATATCCATTCCGTTCATATTGACCCAATTTAACTTTTGGTATATGACTTTTACTGCTTCAGGAAAAAAAAAAAAACAATTGCTATGTAGCAAATTGAAGTTTATATTCGCAGCCTAACACCAAGGGCTCAGACATGAAAAATTCTCAATCTTCTGTGAAGACAAATCATGGAATAGCAATAGTCACTAAACTGTACAACCACATTATGTCAAGAATGTGAACAATTCGTGTCGACTCGAGATATTTGTACAACCTTCTTTCTATCCTCCAAATAACCAAAGTTCCTTTGGAAGTCCAGAACTGCCCAAAACAAATGCCAAAAACCAATCTCTGGCCAAAGGACAGAGGGAGAATATAAATTGCAATGTGGAGTCTGCCACAAAAGAAAATTGCTTAATCGGGTCTCACCAGAAGTGCGAATCAAGATATCAGGATCAGGTGTGACAGCCATATACATATGTTTCTCAACATCCATCACATTAACAAGGTCCTGTCCTTGGGTAATTTCATTGCCCCCAAGTCCAATTAAACCATATCCTTCACCACTTGCATCAAGTACTTTGAGTTCATCCCATTTTTCTTCACAAGATTCCTGAACAGCATGTACAATCTCATCAGTGGAAGTGTAGGCAACACAGATCGACAGCACTGCTGTGGAGTTACTGGCGGTGGCTGCCATAGCCCTCTCAGCCGCCAACCTGACAGATTTGCTCAAGAGTTTAAGGTTACCTATAAAGTAAACCCTAACTCCATAGCGGTTCACTATGCTCTCTTCTTTGGTTAACCCTTCAATCTTTTCCTGCATCAACTCCATCACATATTGAACTTCTTCTGGATGTCTTTTGAAATTGTCAATGCTGAAAGCATAAATCGTTACATATTTCACGCCCAGCTCATAACAGTATTGGAGCATGGACATGAGAGCCAAGAAACCAATCCTGTGTCCAGTCCCTTCTACCAAATTCCACTTCTTTGCATACCTTCGATTCCCATCCATGATGAAGGCAATGTGCTGAGGGACAGGACCAATGGAAAGAACCTGAAAGATGCATTTTCGTAGGAAACGGGCTATTCTCCCCAAGATTTGGGATGCTTGATTACTGCTCTCTTTATCCATATCAAAAGCCTGACAAGTGCTAAATCAGCATAGCCAAAACCTGTTCATCATGAAATGAATCTTCAGTTCAAATTTATATGGACTCTACAATCATTTTCCCCCCTTGAATTTTATGTAACCCATTTTTGCAATGGTTTTGCAATTCATAAACAGTAACATGTTTCTTAGTTTATCAAGTGCTTCAGAAATATAAGGAGATAATATCCTTTTTTTGACATTTTGATTATATTGTTCCAGGTATTTGCTTATAGTGTGGTTAGTTATCTGAAAGTTAACAGCACATATTATGCTCATCTAATTGAAACTATATGTTAGAGAACAAAAAAAAAAAAAAAATACATTGAAAGTTGCAGAGCACGGAAAATTCATTCTCTGCTAATTGTCCTATCCAGAGTCCTCAAATTGTACTACGACTTAATGGTTCTGCACTACAACAATAAGGCATAGAATTAGCCCACAACTTATTCTCTATTTTCAGGGTATTTCAGCTACTTATTGCCACATATCATACCTATTACACAAAAAGTTCATCTATAATCAATGCCCTAGTGATTGTGAACTGATTAATATCTATCTGCCTCCTGAAGGTAGTTTAGTGACATGAGTGTGTTCCTTTTCTAAAGGATTCCCTGTCGGTCTAATTTTCAGAGCTATAACCGTATGTGTGCAACTCACTAGTTAGCTGTCCAGACCTCTAAGTCAATGGGTTGTGCATGGATGCTTACGCTCCATCTGGAACCCGGATTTTCGGTAGGAAAAGGAAAATGTGAAGGAAAATTAAACAAAATGAAAGAGTAATTTTGTTCTATTTTCCATCACGTTTTCCTTTTCCTTTACTTTCCCAACTGAAAATCCGAGTTCTAAACTAAGCATTAGTCTTTTGATTGAGGAAATTAAGGAAGTGGTGCTAGAAAAAGGCAGCATTCTGGTAAAGCTCACCAACAGGGTTGGGTTGAGTTGAAGCAAGAAGGGCCACCCATAGGGATGGGTTGCTCACCATTGTGTCAATGCCTAATATACATACATCCTAAAATCTGGGCGTGCAATATAATACAATATATGCATTCAACATCAATGTAGAAAAGGGAACTACTAGAAGGCTAATCGAAGAAGTAATTATTATGTATGACAACAGAGAGAATTCTGATTTTCAGAGAACCTAAAGCTCCAAGCTGAACCTGCTGGTGGCCACTGTACAATTTGTGTTTGCCACAGTTCCATCAATAAGGTCAACTGATCAAGGTTATACTAGAATTGCCTGAAGGTGAATGGAAGTAATATCTGAGAAATGAGTTAGGGCACAGCTGGCAATGGTTAAATTGGGCTATGGAAGGTATGAGAATGATATACAATATCCAATCATATTGCAACCACAACCAGAAAGGGGAAAATGCTAAATTCACTGATACACATCTTCATAATTTGCACATGGATTAAGGATTTACAAATGTATTACAGCCGCAATCAAAATTATGTTGCTATATTATTTAACTTCAGTAACTTATTAGCATCTATGGTCATTGTTCCGGGTGTGAAAATCAGTTCCTACTTCATACACGCCAAATTGTCTTGCATCACGAGAGTAAACACACATTACTTTTCTACATGTTTGATATGACAAACATCCTCAAAAATAATTAAACCTAAGGTATGAAGGATTGTTCAGCCTAGTCAATCCTGAATTTTTTTGGGAAATAAAAACTCAATTTTCTCCACTGGATAGCCTAAGTGGGTATCAAAGAAAACATTGGAATCACTTAACAGAATTCTAATGACCGGCGGCTCGCACAATAGAAGCCAAATACTATGCTGTAGTGCATGAATCCAATGTAAACGAGATAAATAACACGGAGGTGAAAAAAATTAACCCAAATTGGTAAAATCAGTATTCAAGTTTAGCATATAATTCTACCCAATGAAGTGTTTAGAGCTAAGAAACACAGCAACTTCAAATCACGTCAATCAACCCATTTGGCGAAGCAACGACATGGATCCAAGCAATGGTGCCTGGTGCAGGTGCACCAACACAAGATTATTTATATATATATATATATATAGATCAAAATTATATATTCATTGAAACCTATTATATGTAAACATTGACTATTAATATGCACACAAATACATAGAAATATATACATATAGAGTTCACAAATAAGTTGTATGTGACCCAAGATTTGATACAATTTTCAAGAAATAAGTTCGGAACAGCGATTAGAAAGGAAGAAAGAAAGAAACAAAGTAGAATCAACAGTAAAGAAACGGGTGGAAAACAAAGAACGAGAAAGATCGTTTGTTACCTGTCAGTCTTTGAATCTACAGTTTTAGTTCCGACTATCTGAGAGAGCGAGAGAGATAAGGAGATGCAGCGGTCAGATGGGAGACGGTATCGGATGTGGAAGCCACCACGCTGCGTCATCGTGGAGCTTAAATAGACAAACGCCACTTCAACTGAAATGCCCAAACTAGGCTTTTACAGATTACATGGCAACATGTGAATGGCTTTCGGACTTTCCGTCCCCATTCAAAAAAAAATTTTTAAATATCTTCTCATCGATATGTTCATTTGATGTGTCCATTTGTCTCGTGAAAACATGATTAGGCAATCTAAATAACTTGAGTAATTCGATCAAATAATAATAATAATAACTTGAGTAATGTTTTTATCAAAAAAAACAAAAAATTTGTACAAACACTTTATACAAATGATGTGACCGTCTAGTGTCCTGTCTCGAGAAATATAAATTATTGGGTTAATTACATCAAGCTTTTTCAACTATGATTAATTTTTATTTTACACTCTTCATCTATAAAATGTAATATTTACATTCCTCAACCATTAAAATTTTTGCACATACTAACACCGTTAAATAGAAAGTTAAATTGATTATTTTAATTTTTGATTTTGTCATCTCTTTTCCTTTCCCTCTCTTTCCCCTTCTTTCCATTTCTTATAGCCAAACCTCTATTACCCAGTTAGCAGCCTCCCCTTCATTGATTTCCTGCCCTTCAGCTACCACACACCAAGTTCATCGCCGACCTCTATCCTTCCACAGCTACACACCAATCCTACTGCTGACATTCTGCCTTTCCAACGCCGTATACCAAGACTACCACTGTCAATTCTCCTTTTACTGCTGCTTAACATGCCAGCCACCGCCGACCTCCCTTTGTTCACCGCATAGCACACTCACCCCTGTCTAGCCCCCACAAGCCACAACCCCACCTCATTACTGACAATCAATACCCTAATTTATCCCAAATAAACAATGTGTGTGTGTGTGTGTGTGTGTGAGAGAGAGAGAGAGAGAGAGAGAGAGAGAGAGAGGTTAGAATCTAAGTGTTACACGGTTGTTTGTGGTGTGCAAGTTTTGTTTCTAAGTAAAATCGAAGAGAGTTAATATAGAATAGAAAACCAAAGGAGTTAGATGTATATTTATACCTAAAATTCACAAACATAACCCTTGTTAAGATGTGTTTGTTTATATATATATGTACTATCTATGGGTCATGTGTATGATGTATACAACAATGGTGTAATTTTATATATGCTTTGGCAAAAAAGATGAATGAATAAATTTCTAGAGATATAAATGTGTGTATATATATAGAGTGATCAATTTATTGAATGCGGTTGATTTACTTTAAGTGAGTATGTTTGTTTCCTGTAAATAGGACATTAGTTTTTTAATATATGTGGATTGTAATGTCTATCGGATGTGGAGAAGATAAAGGTGATTAGATAGATTTTGCAAACCCAGTATAGAGAGAGAGAGAGAGAGAGAGAGAGAGAGAGAGAGAGAGAGAGAGAGTTTTGCTTCATTTTCTCTCCCCTATAATTTTATTTTTGGTAAAAAAAATTCTAAATATACATCATGTATGACATATATTAAATATTTATTGTATAAGGTCATTTTCGGTATAATATTTGCTTGGATGGTCATGTGCACTTCACATGACTAAATTTCATCCATTTTTGTTAACAGAAGGTAAAATTGGTATAAAAGAAAGAAATGAGGGGTGTGAGTGTAGCATTTTATACATGAGGGGAGTAAAGTAAAAATCGATCATAGTTGAGAGGGTCTTGATGTAAATAATCCTAAATTATTTGGTGCTATAGAGTGTCACGTCTAGGGATGGTCAAAAGCCCCATTCTGTTTGGGCCCGACTTGACCCGACTCGAAATAATTAAGTTCAAAGAGACTTTAATTGGTTTCGAGTTTGGAGGAATACAATCAAACCCAATCGGGTTGGGGGCAAGGGCAAGGGCAAGGGCAAGGGCAAGGGCGGGGCGGGGAAAGGGTATCCCAACTAGAACCCGGTTCATTTATATGTAAATTTACTAAACTAATCTTAAATAACTTATATATTCCCGAAATAACCTAAGCCTTATAAACCATCGAAACAAGATTTGTCCAATTCGTTATATTGGACAGATACCTCAAAGAAAACACTTATGTGGATCAAAAGTTACGACGTAATTTAACATAATATCAACATATTGTTGATCCTATTCCTAATATGCAATTATAATAATATAACTAGACACCACTAAATTCGTTACATTTTATCAATTTAAGAAAAAGAACTTATACAGCTTATGATTTGTGAGTCTAATTGTGTTGTATATATATAATATTATTTTTGTATTTTTTTTAATAGTTGATATAATTAAATAATTAAATACACTTTTTTAACTTTGTATTAGAAATCGAGATATAAAACTTAAAAATTGAAACTGATAAAGTAATCCATTTTTCTATCAAGTCTTGGAAGAGTAAACTAGCAACTTGATTGGAATTTGAGGAAAGAAAGAGAAATGAAGCGAAAATCATAATTTTTTAATCTAGGGGAGAAGAGAAAGAAATGAAAAAGAAAGTTGTTTTTTTTCTTTTTGTTCACTTTCCTTTTATCTTTTCATTTTGTTAACAAGTAGGCCAAAACAATGAATTTCCAGATTGATATGCTTTGTCTTGGCAAGCGAAAATTGCAGGCAATCCCTTGAAGGATCAAAACATAGTAAGAAGGAAGTTTGGTTGGTTTTTTAGGCCAACTATATATATCTTTTCTGATGAAACTGATAAATGCAGTCTTCCTAAGTTCCAAGGAAAACCATGCTCAACTTATGGTAAATCGAGTCTGTTTACAATCACATTTTTTGCCGCATGTACATATGGTACAAAGACACAGGAAGACTTTGGACATTTTAATGCCATAGCACTTTCTTACAAAACAATACTTAAGCTTTGAGCTTATAACACTCCATTACAGCTTCATATTCACCAGTTTTCTCTGCGTAGTTGCTAATAAACTCTTTGTATTGGCAGGCTTTGTAGATTGGTGGGTTGCAATCATTCACCAAATCTTTTGCAGGTGCTACGAAGCATTCGTTAGAAGGAATAACAAAGTAGCCGATGGTGGTCCGATCCGCTTCTGAATTTGTCACCACTCGATGTTCAGCACTCTTGAACTTGCCATTACTGATAATCTACCAACAACACAAAGGGACTAGCTAAGTTTTGAATTTTAATCAGATTACAAGATCTTTGGCACAGAGGATGGAGATATATATATATGTGTGTGTGTGTGTGTGTGTGTGTGTGTGTACCTGTAATTGGCAACCTATGATGAAAACAAAGGCATTAGGAAGAGGCTCAACACCAATCCATTGCCCATCCTTGAAGACTTGAAGCCCATTTATGCCCCCTTGATCTAGAATGGTGACAAGGTTGGGATCACAGTGTCTATTCATTCCTAGAGCCAAACTAGGATCAGGGCATTGTGGGTAATGATTTACTGATAGTAATTGAATTTGGCTCAACTCATCTTCAAAATACCCCTGTTCTAGTCCCAGTCCTTCACAAATCAGGTTCAGAATCCTCGAGACCAAGTTCCACACTTCCACTGAGTACTTTCCAACAATTTCCCTGATAATTTGATCACGAAAAAATAAGAAATAAAAACCATAATGTGCAGAAAAATTGGACTGTTCCCCTGTGAGAATGTAGATTTTTACCGATATCGAGTCGGCTTTTCAGGCCAAAGTTGCACACAATCCTCTACAGGATGACAAGGGTGAGTCAAGTTATCCCTCCAGAGATGAACCTCTTCAGAGTCATAATTCAAAGTGCTTGTGTAAAGCCTGCATCTTTTGCTCGAGTCTGCTGTGAACACGCTTGCCATGACCTCGGCAGGCATGTCAAAAAATTCCTTCATCGCCCCCCTTGCTTCGTCCATTAAACCCTGTGGAATTCCATGGTTGATTACCTGTTTCACAGCATTTGAATGCAGTACCATTCTGGTTAGCATTTCCTAATAGATTTTTTCTATTATAATAGAAATTGCTGATCCAAAATATAGTTGCAGTGAAATAGCATGTCCAGAAATTGGAAGAGTGAACCTGAAAGAATCCGAACTGCTGGCCTGCTTTTAAAATTTGCTGAATTGTTTCAGAGCGATCATAGTCAGCAGCAGCTTTGTTGAGGTCAACTATTGGGTTGTTGCATGCAGGAGCAAGAAGCTCGCCAGGTCTTTGATCCGGTGGAAATACATAAGTTTCAGGCAAGGACTGCACATCTTTAGACCAGCTTGAAACAAGCATCGCCATAATCTTGGTGAGAATTGGGAGATGGGTTTTAATGCTTAAGAGGTCGGGGGAAACATGTGTCTTATGATCGCCTAATTGCAAGCTTGTCCATTGCAATCAGACAATTAGCGAGTAAAAATATATCTTCTTTGGATTCTTAGAAAATTTTTTTTGAAGAGATAAAAAGTTAAAGTTTAGGTTAAGTGAGAATAATTTAGTAAGACTGTAAAATTTCTCTTAAAGAGTGAGGAACTAGGAAAAAGTTGTGTTGATTGTGTAATTGTAATTTTTTCACATATAATATGTTTTTTTTTTGAGCTGGTGGTTTTTTCTTCTGTTTTGTGAGAGTTTTTTTTTCATAAATTTTATTTTGTTTTTTCTCTATTTATTTTGATATTTTTGTGGTAGATTAAAAAATGGGATAAATTTGAGAGGGCCAAAATTCTCAACAATTGGCATCACAGTCTTTTTGGTTGATTTGTTTATTTCTCGAAATTCTTAGTATGCTATATGGTTGTTGTTTTGATTGATTTTCCACATCAAAAAGGTTTTTTTTGAAATTATTAAAGGTTCATTTTGGTGGAGTGGAGCATGATAGTAGAAGTTATGAAGATTTTCATTAAGGTGGAGTGTGACTGTGGGATCAGTCAAAGTCATAAAGGTAGAAATTGTTGGTCTTTTGCTCTTTTTTCCAATCTCACATCGGTTGGGAGTGTGAAGGGGGGGACAAGGGGCAAGTTTATATAAGGAAGATTAAGTTTCTTTGATTAAATACACCAGTCAATAGCTTAGCTAGTAACTTTTGATTTTAGTAAAATTCTTCTTGAAGAAGTGACTGTTAAAGTTTAGTTAGTGAGAAAACTTAGTGGATGTTTCTGGAATGAGGAGAAAAAATTGTGTGATTGTAATAATTTTTAACATAATATATTTTTTTTTCTGGAGCTGCCTGTTTTAAAAGTTTTTACGTAAATCTTTGTATTGTATTTTTTTATTTATTTTGATATTTTTGTGATAAATCTAAAAAGGATAAATTTGGGAGTGCCAAAATTCTCAACATCTATCACTCTCAATACAACGTCTAGGCTTCTAAATTTCTTAGTAGGAAATTGGCAGTCATTGGTCAAATGAGTTCATGCTTTGAGTAAGAACAAATTCAGGAGTTCCTTTCAACAAAATGAATATCGTTTTCTTTGAGATTTCGATATCTTTAGTCACTTGATAAAAGGTCATCATGATCTGAAATCTTTCATTAAAAAGAGCCTAAGCTGTTTTCTTTACCTTCAATTATTAATGGAAGCAACAATATATAAATCACTGAGGTGAGGTATGTTTCAACTCAGCTAGTTTTCTGGTCCTTCTTTAAAAAATTATTGGAGTGGTGGCAACCTAGATGATCTCTCCTTTAGATCTCTGTTCCATTGTCTCATCTTGACTCTAAGCAGTTGGTTCCTTGATCTCGAAGTACGTTGGACAACATACGCCATTGTTTCTATATGCACACGACTCACAGAGGCATTTCATCGAACAACAAACAAGCAAATTGCTTACCTATTAAATCCACTTGTGTACACGATGAAACTAGTTTACAGATACGCAAAATTCATGACAATGACAGTTTATCTGCAGAAAAAAAAAGAAAAAGAAAAAGAAAAAGGCTGCAGCTCACGTCGGAAATTCTTAGTTGGCATAAAAAAAACCGTCAAGAAGAAGTCACCAATGCCGAAAATAATCACCGGCGGTTGTGGGTGGGAGTGGGCTGTCGGTGGTAGGTGGTGGCGGCTGCCGGCGGTGATGGTGTGCATATGAATAAATTACATATGAATTATGCTTAGACGTAATTTCATTTCTTAAACAAATACACGTGGGTCCAAGATACGTGCGCCTAATCTATGGGAACAAATATGAAGCTTATTTTTCGATATGTCTACTTTTTATAAGACCTCTGGACCTCCGGGATAATGTTCTACCACATTTTCTCACCCTAGCTAGACACAAGTTTATGGTCGTACGTCCATTTATTAATGTTGATTGCATACTCTTTAAGTTATCAAATCCTTGTCCTGTATCAACCGATGGTTCATATGGCTCACTAATACCATTAGAATAACAAGCCACTGGTGACTGGTCCCAACATCATGTGCATGCTAGAAGATAACAATGGATTGTTAAAGATTATAATTTATGGTCTATGTGTTATGTCTTCAATTTATGAATAGAAAAATTTTAGAATGGGTTATTGGGACAAGCAAAAAGGACCTAAATCTCTCTCTTTCAAGGCATCATCAAGTTTTTAAAAGACCATTAGTTTGTACACAATCGTCAAATGGGTGCAAGCCTTTGATTAGGCCAAATTAGCAGTTCCTTTCACTAAAATAATTGCCATTTTTTTATTATTTATTTTGGTGCCTCTAAATCGTTTAATAAGTCTAGGCATGATCTGATTTTTCTGAAACTAGCCAAATGCGGGGTGTCGATGTACTTGTCTTCTAGTTTGAGCACAAAGATTCGGACCCTAGTACAGTACATATACATATAACTAGGTGTTTCTTGCTTTCTATGTAAATTCCGAAGTAAAAAAATTAACGAGTCTCGGGTTTTAAAAATCATAAATTAACGAAAGTCTAACATAAATGTTTCTGATAGAAAGATCACTCAAACCTACTCAACTGATAGTCAGATGGGAATTGAATAACTTTTTTATTTTCCATTTTCAGCCCTTTGCAAACTGAGCCAGAATTCTTGTGCGACTTTGCAATTTTATCGCATTGATATGGAAATGATCTATCTAGCTAGGACTATATGGCTCCAAGCATTCAATTGTCACCTCAGCTCAGATAGATGAAAACATATTTAAACATTCTTTTGATAATTGGAAAGTTGAAGCTGTGATATTGTTGCACTTTAATTAACTTGTTCAATACAAATGCCAACGAATACAAGACATAGATCTTCTAAAATTCATCCAAATAAATTCCCGTCGAAAGCGAATTTGACGAATTCAATTCGTCAAATCACCTTAGCAGATCATATTTAACATAGCATAAAGGGGCATGAAGACATTAGCGATACAACTAGCCATGTTTAACATCGAGTGCCTTATCGTTTTCCTTCATGTACCATGGCCCAGAGCTAACTTTTTTAGTATTGCTTCAGTATCGTAACCGAAGGCTTCAAAACTTTTGACAAAATCTTTGTACAGGAAGGCACTGTATTGTGGTGAATTTGAAGCATTAACCAAAGCCTTTGCAGGTTCTACAACACAATTAGTAGAAGGATTAATGAAGGTGGTAATTGTCGTCCTTGCATCACTTGAATTTGTCACTGCTCGATGTTCAGGACTTCTTAGCTTCCCATTGCTGATAATCTACATGCAAAAACCAAACAATTTTTTTTTGGAGTAAGACCATTGTAATGCTTGCAGGATCCGAAATTCATATTGTTTGAGAAATTTTCTGAGATTCCACAATTTTGATTTGAGGACAGCTTATGTGAATAATGTGAGTTCATGGGCCCATGGCTCTATTGATGAAAAGTTGCAAGAAAACCTCCAACATTAATAAGACAAAGTTAGTCAAGTAATGATTGATGCGGAAGTAATAAATTCGAAAAACAGTCGGCTTATCAATGGAATTATAGGAATTCCATTTCAGTTTTGTCAGGATCGTGTTGTCCCCATCTTGTTCATGGGGAAACTAAGGCTGTGTTTTGATACTTAGGAAGAAAAGAAAGAAAAGAGAAAATTTCATTCCTTTGTTTAGTTTCTAATTTAGGAGGGAAGGGAAGAGAAAGGGAAGGGAAAATGATTTTCCTTCCATTTTCCTCTCATTTTATTTTCAAAAATCAAACAAAGGAAAGCAATCAATTTTCCTTCCATGTTCTCTCTCATTTCCTTCATCTTCCTTTTTATTTTCCTTCCACAAGTGTCAAACAGACCCTAAAATACTAATATAACATCTTGATTCATGGTGCCAACACAAGGGATATGGAGATATACCTCTAACTGATTGCCAATGTTAACCACAAATGCACTTGGAAGAGCCTCAACACCAATCCATTGTTCATCCTTGACAACTTGAAGCCCAGGAACTTCTTGAAGAAGAATGGTGATGATGCTAGGATCACAATGTTTCAGAATTCCCAAGGTTAAACTTGGGTCTGGGCATGGTGGGTAATAATTCACTGACATTAGTTGAAGTTCGCTCGAATCTTTTAAGAAACCTGGTTCAATTCCCATTCCTTGGCAAATTAGCTCCAAAATCCTCAAACTCAGCTTCCTTACTTCAACTAAATATGTCCCAACAACCTCCCTAAGAACCAGAGTCATGATATATTATTTAGTTTCTATTAATATTAGTAAGATCAATGAGTGGTTATGATACAATAAGCGGCTAGAACAAAAGACCAATTCAGAAGGGTAATTATATGGTTTTGTGAACCTTACCGATATCTAGTTGGCTTTTCAGGGCTAAATTGCATGCATTTCTCCCAAGGATGACAAGGGTGTTTCAAGTTTTCCCTCCACAAATGAACACCATCTTCGGCAAAACCAGTGCTGCTTGTGTAGATCAAGCCACTTTTATCGACGACACTTGCCTTGTCCTCGGTTGGCATGGCGAATAACTCCTTGAAGATCCTCATTGTGTCAGCTATTAAGTTTTCCGAGACTCCATGGTTGATCACCTGTTAAACAACACTTTACAGTATTGGAATCCTATGGTTGATTCTAAATATTGCATACACAAAATTACTCGTAAAAAGTCCAATATATTGCAAAAGCATCACGTAGTTAAGGTTATCAAAAGAAGCGTATACACAAAGGTGATTGATCTTAAGGTAAAAGAATAGAAATTTTGTACCTGGAACAATCCAAAATTTTCACCAGCTTCTATAATTTGTTGAATTATGTCAGTTCGATCATCTTGATCCACTGCTTTTCCGAGGTCAATGACTGGAATGGCCTTGCATAAAGGGCCAATATTGAGTTTCCCAGGTCTGCTTTCTGGTGGGAAAACATAATTCTCAGGCACAGATTGAACTTCAAACCATCTCGAACCAAGCTTCTCCATACCGTCTCAATATTCTTGCGCAATCGCACAAATATCTAAAGATAGAAAGAACATGTTGACAACAATGGGTTCTTAAATTTGCCTGCAAAGCTAGCTTGCCTCTTCTGTATCAGTCAACTCATAAAATCCAGCATTATTTTACTAATTACCAGCAGGAAATACGTACCTTCCTTTCCAAAGCTTAGTCTATGATCACATTTTCCCCCAACTTGACATATAATAGTAAGTAGGAATACAAGCGGTCTTAGTATCTAGCCAGCCTTTTTCTAGTTAGCATCCAAACTAGAAGTCAGGGGGGTTCAGCCCCGCCCCCTCTTGCTTTCCGCCTCGGAAATATTAACATAATATTAATGTTCTTATGACTACCTAAAAAATAATGGTGCTGATTGTGACGACGATAATATTAATAATAGTTCTGCCATAGAAATATACATATAAGGATGTTCTTGTTGCTATCAAGAAAAAAGAAATGATAATGATGCATTACAACAGAGATAACAACAAAAGCATTATGAACAAGCATATTAACATTCCTCGAAATTACCACTATAACGAAATCCCAATGTGAAAGAAGCTACTAAGAAGATTTTTGTTTCTTTTTGGGTTTGTGGATGACTGTTCTGGAGTTATTAACAAGAACACAAGGCCAAATGTCTGAAGCATCTTCTTTTTTTTTTTTTCATTTATTTCCTATGTAGTCCAAACTCCTCAAGGCATTTATCCAATAGATCTTCTGCAAAATCCAAGGACTAATTAATTATCTTCCAACCTCTTCTTCTCAGCCAAGTGTCCATTTGATTCTTCTAAGCAGAATTTGGGCTTTTATTGCTTGCAAGTTTTGCCCTCATCATCAGTCAAATACAGTTTTTGACATTTTCGTATTAGGTGGAAGAAATTATAGCAATGTATATTCGGCAAAAGCAGCTTACGCAACTGCTAATCTTGCAAACTAAGTTGACAATAAAGACGAAGTAATGATAATTAATTATAGCCAATAGCACTGAGTATAATACTAAATTATAAGGGAATTTGACTTTGTAATAGTCTCCATTTTGTAATATAAAATATCACTCACAGCCGGCCAACCATTGTTTAAAAATGAACAATGGTGTAACAGGCGTGTGAACAGGCTAGCTAGTTGGATTCCATTAATGCATCATGTTCAAAATATTGATTAATTATGTGGTGTAATTTAATTAGCCGGCTATTGTAAGTCACACAACTGGAGTTTACCATGGAAGGCCTGCAGATTATGCCGCCAGTCTAGCCACAAAGGGGAACTTTATGGTATATCTCTAAGGCGGGGCTTAAAATGCCTGGAAATTTTCTCCTCTTTAATGCCGGGCGTTTACAACAATCATTACTATATTTGTTGTAGCGTATCAGAATGCAGCGTATGCTTAGTCCGTCTAATGTTTACACACATTGCATTTCAAGATCTGAATGTTGTAAATAATGTTCATGAATAAAAATAAATCACAAAAGATAACTGTAAAGACCCATATTTTTATTTCATGTTATTTAAATTTTTTTTTTTATGCATCATAATAATTTAATTTGATTGTTAGATGGAGTTAGATGAATTTTAATAATTCCTATTATAATTCTAAAGATTTTAACCGTATGATTTTCAACAGTGATAAACATTTGATGAGATGAATTGATTCGAGGTGGTTGAGACCATGAATGGACTGTGATAGTGGTTTGTGTGTGGTAGTCTATATGTGGGTAGTGTGGTCTAGAGTACTTTAATGTGGTAAGTATTTTATAACTTAAATAATTGGTTAATTTCCTAAGATGTAAGTGGGCTTGGGTGTATAGGATTATCAAGTAAGGCAGGTATTAGAGTTAGTTAAGTGATATATTCGTATCTCAATATTAGATTTTAGGATTTTTCATATACTCATTCTACTGAAATATAGAGAAAAGAGAGATTGCCCTAGCCGCATAGAGAGAGAGAGAGAGAAAAGAGAAGCTTTGGGTTTCCTTAAAAGTTTGAGCAGTAACTTTCGTAGGTATGGACTAAACTTTATAATGATATTCAAGGATAAATGGTAGGAAGAGCATGATGTTATGTGTATTACATTATTAGATATTGGGAGTCTTGAATATATTTATTGGTGTTGGAAGTTCTATGGAATACTTACGTTGGAGTTTTCAATATATGGTTACTGTTACGGGTTGGCATGGATATTTGAGAATACTCTAGGCTTGACTGTGATTTTTGTTATTGTAAGTTTTGGACCGCAGCCATAATGGACTTGTTAGAGTTGTGAAATTGTATAAAAGCTAATATGTTGAATGGGATATTTTGAGTTTGGGAATCTTATGGGTAAAACCTGTCTACGTGTGCGTGTGCTGGGAGGGTATCCATGGCTGCCGTGCACGGTGGAATTGGTTTTGGAAAATTTTGGGGCAAACAAAAAAAAAAAGAAAAAAAAAAGAAAGAAAGAAAAAGGAAATTAGGGAGAAAATGTGAACTTGCAGAATGTATTCTGTGTTTGTGAGGATGCTGATGATGTATAGGAAATAATTCAGCTTGGTCAAGTTTATATCATATTGGTGCATCCTGGTGATTTTGGTCAATTAGAGTAGATTTTGAAATTTTAGAAATAGTCATATCCTTAGTTTTTCGATCCATAGATTTCTTTTTTGGTATTAATTTTTGCAGATTCTAATTGTAGCATAGACCTTTAATTATAGGCGTTTATGTTCCTTTTACTCAAGTTAGGAGCAAATTATCTCTAATTGTTCTCTTTTGGAACTTGAATTTCTTTTGAGGCCAGGTGAGTGGTTTTGTTTTGCTAGTATAAAATTACAAACTTCCATGCAGAAATGACTTCAAAAACATGTTTTATAAATCATGAGGTATATTTTATTTGAAGAATAAAGCTTAGTTTGAATTATGAGAAATGTTAAATCTTTTTCTTTTATATTGCATTGAGAATTATTCTTTAGTTATTTTGAGAAAATGCATGAGCATGATTTGAGAATTATTTAATGGTGAAAACTCTTTTGTTTATGGATACTGGGACCAGGTGAAGCCCAGGGAACATGTTCGTGAAAATCGTGGTGACCTTGTTCTCAACGGTTGTAAGAACAGGCCCGTGAAATTCGCGGTGACCTCAACCGGATCGGCTTAGGGAATAAACCTAGAAGCTAGGCTAGGTGACTCTAAGTACAATATTGGATCCAACGGGTATATTACCCATGAGATACTATTTGGCACATGTTACATTATTCTTTAACTGGTTTTCCTATATGATTATCCATTGATTTATTTGTTATCACGATTGTGATATGTGATTTTATTATGAGAGGAAAAATTATTCATTGAGATATTGTTTTGCATCAAGTTATGCAGATTTAAAAGAACATTCTTATAAGTGGATTGATTGGCATTGGGATCATTTTCATGAAATTTATTTTGATCATAAACTGCTATTTTCAAATTATTGTTATTATTTTGAAGCAATCCATTTACGAGCTAGGCTGTGAGCTCACACTCTTTATAACATTTTAGGTGAGCGCGAACGTCAATAGAGTTGGATTCTGGATGCCGAGACTCCTTTTGTCGTTGACCTCCTTAAGACTTGTGTCTATTTTTGTTTTCACTGTCTTTAGAGTTAGGTTGTGAATTTGAGAATTTATCTAGTTGATTTACTATTCATTTAATGGATGATTTGTTTTGAGATAATTTAATCTCTAATTTGATAGTTATTTTGTTAGAGTTGTTAATCCTAAATATGATTGATTTATTGCTAGTTTATTCAAACTAGCGTATTAATTTAAATATTTATATTTTTCAATAAAGATATTTGTATCTATCCGATGATCAGACTTTCATATTTTACGGGTCAAAACTTGTGGTTTACGGCCAATCTCATCCCTAAGTGGGTTGCGACAATAACAGTAGACATCATGACCAGCTTCATGCATGATTCTATGTAAGATTCGTACTCACTACTGGACAAAAATCTGGGCGGTGTCATTACAAGGATTAATGAAAGTGGCAATGGTAGTCCGAGCATCATAAAGGGTATACATACAATTAATGATTCTACGTAAGATTCGTACTCACTACTGGACAAAAATCTGGGCGGTATCATTACAAGGACTAATAAAAGTGGCAATGGTAGTCCGAGCATCATTAAGGATATACATACATTTATTTATGAGGAATCTAGTCACAAAATGGTAGTACTTCTTTTGTTTTTTGTTCTTTTGACTTTTCCTAAAGAATATGGGGGGTTGAGTTTTGTATTTAGAGCCACCAATAGCTAGGGACGGAGATGAAAAAGGCAACAATAAGTTGATTGAAGCGCAAGGGACGGAGACATACCCGTAATTAGTAACCTACGTTGAAGAGCAATGCATTGGGAAGAGGTTTAACACCAATACGTTGATCATTCTTGAAGACTTGAAGCCCAAATACATCTCCTTGTTGTAGAATGGTTATGAGGTTAGGATCACTGGATTTTAGGCAATCCTAAACTCTTCAATAACATATATACAAACAAAAGAAAAAGAGGAAAAACTGGGTTATGAAATGCAAAGCTGATGAGAAGTACTATTGTTTATTGTGGATATAGTATGTATGGATATCCTAGTCGGTTTTTCCGGCCACAATTGCAGGCATGCATTCCTCCAAAGGATGGCAATGGTGTCTCAGATTATCCTACCAAAAGTGAAGCTTTTCGTTGCCATAGTTGTAACTTCTCGTGTAGAGCCTCCATCTCCGGCTAAGATCCTCACGGAGTAGACACTTGCTTGTCGTCCTCAGCTGGCATGTCGGAAAACTCCTTGAAGAGATCCATTGTGTTGCATGTCCATTAAATTTTCTGAAACACCATGGTTGACCTAAGCACCAGTTATACCATGCAACATATGGTTTTACCATTTGTGAGAGTCAGAGATCCTACAAGATATACTATCATGTATATATATATATACATATATATTAAAGTTCTATCATGCAATTAATTAAGTAGAAGAATCCAAACTCTTGGCTAGCCTTGAGAACTTTTTCCAATTATACCGCTTCGATCATGACCCTCACTGGAACGGTGTTGTACGGAGGAACAATGAGCTACCTGGGTCTCTTGTCTGGTCGATATATATAATATCCAGACAAGGTTTGGACACTAAACCAGCAGCTCCAAACGAGCGATTCCTTCCTATTTAACTTCTGTCATGCCTTCTTCTTAGACTGCATTGATACAAGAGAATGTGCGAAACAGGCTAGCTAGTTGGATTCTATTAATGCGTCATGTTCAAAATATTGATCATGTATTATAATTTAATTAGCGAACATTTGTAAGTCACACAAATGGAATTTACCAAGGAAGCTAGGCCTGCAGATTATGCCGCCAGTCTGCCCACAAAGGGAAAAGGGGAACTTTCAGGCGGCAAATTGAGCACAGACCTTGTTCCAGTAAACAGACACGTCTTTGCTTGTGCTGCTGCCAGCGCCAGGTCTAAAGATATATTTCTAACGCGGGACATAAAATACCTAGAAAATTTTCTCCCGTTTAATGCCTGGCGTCTTTGAAACTCTGAGCCACTGGGCGTTTGCAATAACCATTTCTATATTTCTTGTAACGTATCTGAATGCAGCGTATGCTTAGTCCATCTAATGTTTTCACACATTGCATTTCAAGACCTGCACCTTGTATATATATATATCTTCATGAAAAGATAACAGTAGAGATCATGATGAACAGCTTCTTATATCTAAGTTGGAATATGTACATGCACATATAATATTATCCACACAATTGACAAAAAGAAAACCAGGAGCCCAATGAAAAACCCTGCATCTTTTTGTATTTTATTTAGCTGTATTTACCTGACTCTAGCTTATAAATATTTTGTCCCCAGTGATTCTATTTATTTGCCAAAATTCCAAATGCCGAAAATCCTAAATCCCAAATCAAGCCAGCCAAGAAGTATTGCTATTTAAGTTTTTGATCATATTGATGCTCTTGCCTTCTAGGTTATAACCCCATATGCATCTTTAAGTTTTTATTTTCAACTTCTTATAATTGTACTAATCAAACAAATAATTTCGTGTATGATTCTATGTCAATTTGTTTTTACTATACAAAAATTTTGAATATATCTCTAAGTCGTGTTATAACAAGGATTAATGAGAGTGACAATGATAGTCCGAGCATCATTAGAATTCTTAATGTACAGCACTTTTTAACTTCTCATTGCTGATAATGTACGACAAAATTAAGGACATACATGCATTTATGTATGATAAATTCAGTCAAAAAAGATAGTACTTTTGCTTTTTTTTTTGAATTTCTTTTTAGGTAAAGGGAGGGCCCAAGCCCTAAAAACCTACACAGGAATTCTCTAAGACTACCCCAGCCCGAGGTATCTCTTGCAAGCAGCGCCTGCAGTGCATCTGGCGGTTCTTCCAAAATGGATAGCTCCAGAGTGCCCTTTAAAGATTCCTTCACCAACCAACCTGCGCTAATTCCCTCCACACATGGTGGATCTCGCAGGCCGAGTCCAACTCGCTAAGTCTTTGAATTATCAAAATCTGACTATAGCTGGGGTGACACACTTTCAGTTGTAAGGCCACGTGTCACAGATTGATAGGTCGAGCATCACACGATGACAGTAATACTATCCGTCATGATTATACGCAACGAAAATGATCTGTGAGGCGACTATACTCCAAACAATAATCCTGCCAAACTCAAACACCAAGGCATAAGATTATGCACTTGTCCAGGATTCATCCGTAATGTCCCACATATCTCTTTAAGTTCGGACCTTTGATGCTCAAACCATTTGGCTTACCCAAGCTATAGGTGATAACAACGCCATACTCAAATGCACGCACACATGACAAGTAATGTGCTTAGCGCTAGTCCCTCTCGAAACACAAGCAATATAGCCATGTGCAACCGGACATGCGCGTGAGCCAAGCATCACCCGTTAGGCACAACGCCTCATCCATGAAGCTCTTAGTGCCCCGCGTCAAAGTTGTTGTCCGCAAGGAGGCGCTACCGATTAGCAACTGTGAAGCCCACAACATTATGCCCTGTGACACCCATGCTATCCAAACCAAGCGGCCGTGTGCACAAGCGTAAACCTAATGCGCAAGTGCACAGGAGACACACAACATGCAAGTGTGCACACCGGGGCCCAATCCGTTATGGACATAAGCCCCACCACTATATAATTATGGCGTAGTGGGTGCGAATGCCACAACCCCATCCTCGACGCTAATGCCTAACATCTGTCCCACCGGACACAATGCCGTCCATGTAGCCCCATGACTAGCATGAGGACTACAGCCACGTGCCACAACCGGCCCCCAAGTCTCGCCCACTCCCTTAGAGGACTCACTTAAATGCTGTCCTTTCGGTAGCACGAGGGGGTGGTAGAGTCAACATCATGCCCTCCCTTACAATAGCATTCTGAGCCATCTCCAAACTGATAGGAAGAAACATCCTACCCCCTCGAGAAGTCATAATTCATAAATCCAATAAATATGAAAAATACAAATTACGAGATTGTCATGCCACCGGCCAATCATGCTCAGACATGCTCCACGCTAAGGTCCCTCACGGCTCCAGACGTGCCACGGGTGGCAACTCGTGACATTCTTCACCACTTCAACCATCATCGTCCTCGATTATGCCAAAGCCCAGTGCCAACTCTTGGCACTCGCCACAACTAGTGCCAACTCTTGACACTCTCCACCACTCGAACAATCAACGCCCTTGTTGATGCCAAGCATAACGCTGAATGCGGTGGTGTTTATATGCCATCACGATGAGTTGTCACCACTCCTCGCAAACCAACACCTCCGTGCTGATTGCCTACAAATCCGGTCTCCACCAAATCTGCCCCCACAGCTACTCGAAGCAAAGATTCGCCCAGACTCCCATGCTGAACTCGGCAAAGCAAAACAAGACACCTTTTCACCACATAAAGCAAGCACAACTCCTCTGAGCAAGTGCCCCGTACCATATTGCTCCATCCGTCGGCAACATGTATCTGAATAGGCGCTATCCGTCGCACACTAAAGAAAGGCGTGCGTTGACCGTCACGCACCACTTCAAGGGGTTGATGCCCTCATCGACGAGCACTCCGCGTGCACCCCCTACACAAACTCCGCAGCTGAACCCATAAAAGCTCACTTGACATCAAAATTCACCCTGTGCACGACCCAAAGGTGCCCTCGTGACAACCTGCGATTTTGTCCCACACTAGTTCCCAACTGATCGGCACTCCCACCGGATGCAAGTCCGTCTGCACTGTCGAAGCAAACCCTGCCCATTGGCAAACGGTTCCAACTGTTGAAGTTCCCACAATGTTGCTCCAGTACCTCAGTCCTTAAACCTTCACCCGAAGACAACCCATGTTGTTCTAGTACCTAGTCTCTCTAGCCTTCACCCGAAATCAGTTTGCACAGCTCTAGTGCTTGATCCTTTGATCTTCACCCAAAGTCTGCTCATAATGTCTCCCTCCGCTGGAGGACTTTATGTCTTGATGAACCCTCGCTACACGGTGCTCTCAAGCAACGATGGACTCTACTGAGCCACCTGGCATCCACTAGCCAACATGTATTACAACGAGGCAAGACCACCCAAAATGTTGAACAAACACACTCTTCACAATTGCCAACAGCCAAGCGCAGAAATGAGCACAATCCACTAAGCAAGCACGAAACCAACAAAGTAACTATGTAATAATACGAGCAAAAGGTGCCAACGGTTTTGGCCAACTCAAGGGTCAAATGAAGGCAAGCAAATCCCCACAACACGAAGCAAGTTCTTTCACACAAGCTCATATGCCGTAGAAACAACCGACCAATCCAACAAAGCAGCACTACTGGCTATGCACCAAAATCATATGATCTGACACACAGAAGCTTTTATGCACTACAAAGTCGGTCCAATGCACATCCTTAAGGAGGCCTGCTACATAGTGCACCACGACCACAATCAAAGGATTGAGCGCGCATCCAAAGTTTATTGAAGCGGCCACTCTAATGAAGGTACCAAAGGGGTTCAAACAACAACCAAGTCGACTGATACCATAAGATTTCAGCCCATGTAAACTGGAAGCTGCTTGCTCGGGCCACCAATCCATTCGTCACAAAATGGAATGAAACTCGCTCCACCAATAAACCTGACAACCCACAATCTGAAGCAAATAACCAACTTGGAGAAGTCCACCACAACTGAGGAGAATGCCCACACGGATAAGAGAAGCAACACCCAATTAATGCACACCACGGATGGTTAGTGCTTTGATACCAACTGTCACGGGCTGGTAGGTCGGGCACCACACGGTGACAGTAATGCGACCCGCCATGATCATACGCAGCAGAAATGACCCGTGAGGTGATTATACTCCAAGCAATAGTCCCGCCAAACTCAAACACTAAGGCATAAGATTATGCGCTTGTCTAGGATCCATCCGTAATGTCTCACATATCTCTTTAAGTTCGGACCTCTGATGCTTAAGCCATTTGGTTTACCCAAGCTATAGGCGATAGCAAAACCATACTCAAATGCGTGTACACATGACAAGTAATGTGCTTAGCGCTAGTCCCTATCGAAACACAAGCAATATAGCCATGTGCAACCGGGCAAGCACGTGAGCCAAGCATCACCCGTTAAGCACAACGCCTCCATCCATGAAGCTCTTAGCGCCCCGCATCAATGTTGTTGCTCGCAAGGAGGCACCACCGATTAGCAACTATTAAGCCCACAACATTGTGCCCCGCAACACCCATGCTATCCAAACCAAGCGGCCGTGTGCACAAGCGTGAATCCAATGCGCAAGTGCACACGAGACACACGGCATGCAAGTGTGCACACCGAGGCCCAATCCGTTATGGACATAAGCCCCACCACTATATAATTATGGCGTAGCGGGTGCGAATGCCACAACTCCATCCTCGATACTAATGCCTAACATCTGCCCCACCGGGCACAATGCCGTCCATGTAGCCCCATGATTAGCATGAGGACTGCAGCTATGTGCCACAGCCGACCCCCAAGTCTCGCCCACTCCCTTGGAGGACTCACTTAAATGCTATCCCTTTCGGTAGCACGAGGGGGTGGTAGAGTCAACACCATGCCCCCCCTTATAATAGCATTCTGAGCCATCTCTAAACTGATAGGAAGAAACATCCTACCCCCTCGAGGAGTCATAATCCATAAATCCAATAAATATGAAAAATACAAATTACGAGATTGCCATGCCACCGGCCAATTATGCTCAGACATACTTCACGCCAAGGCCCCTCGCGGCCCCAAACGTGCCACGGGTGGCAACCCATGACACCACGCCTTGAATTTTTGTTGATCTTTTGACTTCACATAAATGGGGTCGAGTTTTGTATTTAGAGCCAACAATAGCTAAACCAATTAGGCTAGTCTAAATGGCCAGCGGCCTCTCAAAGAGAGATAAGGGGTTCTACTTTGACTAAAGTGCGAGAGTTTTTTCAAAGTTTTTGACCTGATAATTATTTGATTTGTGTGGAATAAGAAACTACAAAGATTTTGAGATTAGTCGAGCTGTACACAAGTTAACCCAGACACTCGTTTAACAAAAAAAAATGCCAATAATAGCTGAGAGATGGAGATGGAAAAGGCAGCAATAAGTTGATTGAAGAATACATATATTGAAGATCTTTTATTTTTTATTTTGTGGTAAGCTATGATTTCAAGATTTTCCTATCCAATAAAAGCATACGAGAGATTCCTACTGCCTAGGGCTTATATTCTCACATTACGCATATTTTATGGCCTCTTTGCTCTGTGCAGCTAGAAAAATAATTCGGTACTCAAGTAAAACTTGATGGTATTTCCTATTAACAGTAGACTTTATTCCCTCCACCACAGAAAAAGTGTAGTTGTGTCGTGTCAAGTTGGGTTGGGGAAGGTTGGAAATGTAGAGTAACAACCTTTGAACCAAAGAAAAAATAACAAAAATATAAATCCAACTTCAAAGAACCGCAAGGTACATAAAATTATCGACGTCTTGATGAAATGAAACCATAAATCAATGGCTTGGTTCTTTATTTACACTTTTGGAAGGCTCTGTAACTCCCATGCATGGTACCTTCCAAATAAGGCTAAGGCCTGCTCTACCTTATAATGAATTATAGACAACAAAGAATATAGAGCTTCCTTCTTATGAGGTGAACATAGATTCACAGTCCAGACACATTTTGAAATATGCTAAAGCCAGAACATTTCCGAACATAAGGAACAGATGCAAACTTGATCACACAAAACTTGTGGGATCAAAATTTCTAGAAGGGCTTTCTGGAGGTCTACTGTATATGTCATCAAAAGGAAGATTGAATTCTCCTCCTTCCAAGTTGTCTATGTAATAGGTCTGACTCAACCTGTGAGAGCCCCTCCAGTCAAAGTGCTGTTCTTCCTCCGCTAAGCTTCTATCTGACAAATTATCATAATAATTATTTGGAGTATTGTGGTTGAAATCTGGAGGCTCGAGAAAACTTGTTTGGGGGTCTGCACCATGTGGGCGACTTCTAGCCCACCAATGGCTCTTAGTAGGGTGTCCCATGTTACTTGAGTCGTGATGCTGCAGTACGCTTTCACGGAAGAAAGGTGCTGATGTAGAAGCTTCCAGATGAGACTCAGATCGATCCTTGAAATGGCAGCCCCAGTTTTCTTCATATATTGCTTCATTTTGTGGCAAGTACGGTGGCGTCCAAATATCTCTAGAGCCTTCCTCCGCAACATTAAATGGTCCTGGGGGAACATCTCTTGAATTATCAGTTGCACGATGAGGATGAGAGGTATAATACCAATCAAGAATATATGAGTAATTCTTTTGATCAGCATCGATCATCCACGCAGAACCTAATCGGTAACCAGTTCCTGGAATGTTCTGGGGCATTTCCCTTGACAGGAAGCTGTTTCTATTCCCTAGGCCTATCAAATTTGGGGACCGTTGCTGCATTCTGGGAGGTGAATATGTAAATCTTGTTTCCTGCCCTTGCAACATTAGGTCCCTGAATTTTTTAAGAGTTAAAAGGAATTGCTTTCCCTGCGAGTTTGGTTCCCATGTGGGATAGCTACTCTGAAAGCTGCCAGCAAAATAAAAAGATTCACGATGAGCAGTGAGGCTTGCATAAGAGTAAGATTGACCATAAAATGATCAAAACCTTACTGATACTAAAGATCAAAGCAACAGTTATAATTATGAGATGATAGAGGTGCATGACACTCACAAATCCATCCAACAAGAAACTCAGAACAGTTATTATACCTCAAGAAGGATTTCTCCATTTTTCCCTGGGAACTCCTTTGAATGCTAGGTGAATTGTATGGCGAACCATAATTGCTGTTTCCATGATTTTGGAAGTCGAAGACACCAAAGCTACCAGAGTAAAGAGTCAAATATTGACAAGTTACATTCTACCAGTGAGAGCAGAACATAGAACACACCATTTGCAAAGAACAAAGAAAGAAAAATAAAAATAAGCAAACACTCACCTGCATACGTGACCAACACCTTCAATGTTTACCGTGAAATCCGCAATGAACTGCAGAATGTCATCCACTCGCTGCAACAATACAGAACTTCTCAGCTCAAAATCTAGAATGAATGGTGTGGGAGTAAAATGAGATGAGGATATAACGAATAACCACCTTTGGTACAACAAATAAAAGCAAATATGGAGTGAGGAAGATTGAGGCCATCTCCTCCAGTAGCATCATTCCAGTGTACTGCAGCAAGGGAACTCAATATGTAAGCACTGAAATTGTTATCGAAGAAAATTGGTCTTTGCATTGGCCGAGGACATTTACGAAGGCAACTCTTATATTTCTCATCCCAAAACTCATAGTGTTGTACATTATGTATACAGGGGGGAAGAGATGGGGGAGCAAGAGGTTAGTTCTGGGAGATGTTGATGGCCGGGGTTGAGACAAAAAGAAACTAACTACTCCACTCAATAAAAATGCCTCAGGAGGACAGCACTATTGAATACAGAAGTGTGCAAATGGGGAAACTGTAACCTGCTTTCCGGAAAGAAATTGAACATAAACCTACACAAGTAACGCTTTGGGTCTGGACCTGGTTGTTTGACAATCAAATATCTTGGTTGCCTAGACCTTTATTTTCATGTATGAATGCAAGATAAGAAATAAGATGGCTTGTGAATGAAAACAAGTGCTCAAAATTCAATTAAGCAATTTAACCTGAAATTTGAACTGAGAGAGTGAAGAACCTGAAATTTGAACAGAGTAAGTGAAGAACCGTTCTCTATCTTTCCTTCTCTTCTTCAATTTTCAATTTCATTTCTTGTCTTTTTATCTTCTTCTTCCTCATCCTATTTTTATTAGTTTTAATTGATAGTGTGGAAGTGAGAAGGTTAATATAAATTCACCATATTTTGATGGAGGATTAGCAGGTGCACCAAACCACATAAGAACGAAATTTGAAGATTACAGCTTGGAGTCTTGAAAAACTCGTCGCTTCCAGTTTAGCATGTCATAAAAGCAACCAGCTCAGCAGGCTTACCTGAAATAGGGTTTCAAACTCTATCCGGACAGTCTCCGTACTTTCTTTCCCACGCCATCTCTTTGGCATGTAGTGTGTATGCTGGACTACCAGAGACATCGCCCCTTGTGGGTCAAGAACCAGAAGCTCATCTGTCACTGCAGCCCGGCTAATAGCCGTTATAGTCCCAAAAACAGCAGCATACCAAAACAAGTTGCGACCAAATATCTGCAGGATTTGAAACCAAATCCCATAAAAACAGTGAAATCCTCTACGTATCTACACTGGTAAAACCATTATGCAAATGGTCTAAAATAAACCACGGTGGTGTAAGTAAAGATACATTACATGGCCTTCCAGCAGAGATTCTTCCAGAAATGCAATGATGATCAGAATAGCGGCAAAGCCACCAGAAACAAAGGAGATGAACTTTGCAATGATGGTTATATTAGGAGAGGGGAATTGCTTTAGATAATCAGAAGCATGGAGTACACTGCTGTTGATCCGGTGCTTGAACAAATGATCAACCTGAAGCACAAAGATTACAGGATGTAACAGGCTATGTAGGTACGGGAAACCATATTGTAGAACCAGTGCAAACAAAAGAAAGAAACTACCTAACAATTGTAGAATGTGAAACCAGCTCAAAAAATTTTAGAAAAAAAAATCCTTAAATTATGAACATATACTGGTAATAATCATTACCAGCTGACAAGATGACATACCTTGAAAGAGAAATACGTAGAGAAACATCAATGTAATATTATGAATAAAAGGAAGAGTAAAGAATTATATTGAGAGCCAATACAAACAGGAGAAAGAAACTACCTAACAATTGTAGAATGTGAAACCACACTCCCAAATTTT
Source organism: Euryodendron excelsum (assembly GCA_033060915.1). Taxonomy (NCBI): domain Eukaryota; kingdom Viridiplantae; phylum Streptophyta; class Magnoliopsida; order Ericales; family Pentaphylacaceae; genus Euryodendron; species Euryodendron excelsum. Next base: position 5,792,435 of record CM065380.1, on the reverse strand, counting down.
GAAAAAAAATTCCTAAATTATAAATATATACTGGTAATTATCATTACCAGCTGACAAGATGACATACCCAGAAAGAGAAATATGTAAAGAAATGTCAAATGTGATATTATGAACTAAGGAAGAATAAAGATGGGAAGCAATTGAAATATAGAACTTAATGTAGGCTTTTGAGAAATAATGAACTCTTTCTGAGTGATAGAGAATTTTTTTTTTTTTTTTGTGGATTGAAATACAGAGAACACGTTTCTTGTCTATACATTGCTCAATGGATTTGACAAGGGTACCCCTACTTCTGCTCATAATCCAATTAAATCTATTAACCTATGAGACTAACATCACATGAGATGAGCATAATTTACGGATGAACTGCAGAATTGAAAAATAAATGAGTCTCTTAAACCGAAGGCAGCAGCTATTGCCAAGCAACCAGTGGTTTGACTAGTTGCTCAGTACAATTAATAAAGGCACTGATTGCTTTGGCAATAGCCACAGCCTAAATCAAAACCAAAGCTTAACCAGGAACCTCATGAAGAGATGGTCATATATGTTTATATTATTAATTGTGTACCCCAACAGAGAGGACCATTAAATTGAATACCCAAAAAGTTAATTTACTAGCTTTTTCAGCAAGAAATCCACTGCAAAGCTTAAGGCCCTGGTTCATAAGTTCCTTTAGCTCATATAAGCTCATACATTCCAGTCTATGTTTAGGTCAGGTACTACAAGTCGTGCAGTGCAAAAGACCTAATTAAGCGCCATAAGTTCTTTTTTCAACAGATGTTCCAAGTCAATTTAAAAAAGAAAGTAACTTTGATCATTGCATGAATAATGCACTTTGAGTTTGAATATTCTATCAACGACGAGTTCCAAGCACAGAAAAAAGCTTCTTGCCACAACTAGGACACAGGTAACATTCTAGTATATTCTATATAGCACCAGTCAAGGGGGACTACGTATTGAGAAGGGGGGGGGGGGGGGGGGGGGGGGGGGGGGGGGGGGTGTTGGGGGAACAAAAAGGAAAGAGAGGAAAAAGAAAATAAATCACAAAATTGGTTGCATTTAGCATCACAAAATAGCGAAAAAAACAAGAGGAAATAAAGATACCTCGTTAAATTCTCTGAATAGCCACTTAGAGAGATTTGACCATCTTCGAGATGATGCTGTGCTTGGATGATTATAGAATTGCTCAGCATGCCTCAGGAAGAGATATACCAGCATGAATATGACAAGAAATGGAGAAAGAAGAAGCATTGCAAGCCCAACTACCATAAGCCTCTTCTTTAATGTTTTAGGATTGGAAACAAAATCCCTCCGAACACAAAAGTTTCTGCCAAAAAAGGTATATCTAGATCAGAAAGTGATTGTCAATCTCAAAGATTTAAGCGATCATATGAGAATACACCCTAGAGGCCCATAAAGTGAATTATATATAGTTTCATTGAAATTTTGTATTGGACAATAAGTGTCTAAAATTCATAGAATAATCCTCCTCTTTCTGGACACACAATGTTAAAAGATAAAGCTGTAAACAAGATAAAACCAATAACAGACCCTAGAAACTTGTCCTGTTATGAATAGCAATGATACTCACAAATACCAAAAAAAAAAAAAATCCGCACACATTAAAAGTAAATCAATAGGATGTGTCCAAATTCAAAGTGCCCAAAATTGGTGTTTGAGACGCTGATTGCAAAAATGAATCACATATATTGTCTAACTACAATGCATTCATGGCTGGAACAGTACTCAAGAAAATGCCACACACCTGTCAAACATACTCTGCAGTATGCACCAATTTAAGGTCCATTCGAGGGTCTTCGTTAGTATTAGGTGATAGCGTGTACCATTTGGGCCAAATTTGACTGTCGGGCCAGCACCTGGGACCCATTGAGAGATTGGAAAAGCAAGTACCCCTTTGTTCAGCATTCCAATCAAGTAATTCTCCTTTCGCATCAATCGCATCACCACATCATGAGCAGAAAGATCCTTGACTACACATAGTTGTTGTGAACTTTGTAACTGAACAACCTTTTCAAGAATGGATGCCCATGGCATTGTCTGTATTTCATTATCCGTTACGCAGAGACTGCAGAACCATGATATACTTGCTTATTGCATTACAAAATGATGGAATTCCTTACTATGTTGCTACTGAAACTATTGCCCCACTCCCCCAACAAAAAAAAAAGAAAAACCCAACCAAAAACAAAAATAACAATAACAATAAAAAAAGAAACTAAACAAAACACACACACACACACACAAGAAAAGGATAAATAAACAAATACATATTTTCTTTCAACATAATAGTTTGTATTGCTCAGATGTACCTGTTGTAGTAAAACTGACGGATCTCTAAAGTGTCCTTCAGCTGTGCAAAAAACCTTAAAAAACAGAAGATCCAGTAGATGGAAAATATTCCCAAATACCCAACAATAATAGCTTTTGAAAGTGTAAAAGGGGTTAATGGGTGCTGATGAAGAGCTTCCTTTGACAGATCGCAGGGCTTAATTCCAGATTCAACTGCATCCATCCCACATTTTGCATTGCGAAGACCATTCCAATCAACAAATAACAAGAAAAATCCTGAGAAACATATGGTAAAAGCTAGACTCAAGAGCTCAACTATCCACTTTATAATAATGCACCACAGCCCTTTCTCACAATAGTAGCTGTAAAGCCTCTCAAAGAACAGGTCCAAATCAGCAATTGGGTCCACATTCAAGCTCTCACCATTAAGAAGCCCAGAAGGGCTTTCACTACCAGGACTTGTTGCTCTTCGGTAGTCGGACAATTCAATTTCATGATGCACATCATCAAGCAATCCAGTTGTCAAAGATGATTCACCATGCCGTTTCCATTTCAATATGTTAAGAGCATTAGCACCCCTTGCCCCACCGAACATTATTTACATACACTGACAGCAGGAGAATACAGCCAGTCCATTCCCCAATGTGCATGAATAGTTAAAGCATAGTGCTGTAAGGAGAAGGAAAAAACGGGTAATTTTCTCTATAATTCACAACTTGAGTCAATGAAAAATACTGTGAAGACCAACAAAGTAACAGTAATTCATAAACAAGCAAAATATGGAAAATCTACACAGCTGAAGATAACCATTACCAAAGCTAATAAACCCACAATGTAAGAGCAACATGGTCACTGTCTTCAAACTGTGCAACCTTCAACTTTGTTGGGTCAAAACCAAATTTGAGAACTTGCAAACTCCAATGATAACACTCGCACGACGTGCAAATATATATGAATATTTACATACCTATATAAATATATATGTCCCTATATTTTATAGCATAACTAAAACTGAAGCATTAAAACATGGCACCTCCGTATTGACAGTATAAAATTTCATCTACAATGGGACCACCTCTGATCTATTGACTATTCAGAGAAGCAAACCACATTTGTCCTCATAATTATTTTTCTACTTTCCCGCAAATAAGAGCATAATAAATTTCTAGAGTGTTCCAGTAGTAGACTGCTGATAACAAGCCAAAACATATACTTTGTTCTTCATTGAGTTCTTATTCACCACCCCCCCGGGGCTCTCTTCTTCTCTTCTTTCACCAAAGAAAAAAATAAATTCCAAAAAATGCCTGGTTAACTCTGACCAATAGGACCACCTCTGATCTGTTGACTTTTTATTCTTCCATTTTCTAGTTTCAGTAAAGCACTATCACAATCTTTCTATGATCTATGGATCTATGGTCAAAATTATAACTAAAGTAACTCATCAGGATTTAAGAATTGAATTTCTTCATTCAATGAGAACATGTAGAAACGTAAGAAAACAAATTTGACCACTGAGAAAATCGGGGATAATACATTGATAAACAGATTGGAACAAACTTGGTAAAATCAAAATATTATCCTCCAGAAGATATATACCAAATAAAAGTATAACAATATTATTTCAATCATTAGTCCTAGCAGACCGTTTATATAAGATTTTCGACCCTAAAGTTTGAAAGAGAGGTAGTAAGATGTCAATTAGTCGAATCACATTAATTTGGCTTCTTTTAAGAAAATTTTCTGGCTTTGTCCAGGAGTAATTGAGCCCTGAAACCTAAAAGAATACAGTCATAGTATTGGTCCATCATCAGATAAATTTTCCCACAAATAACTACTGTTTCTCAGTCAAGGATTTAAATTTCATTTAGGTTCTGATTCAAAAGAGAGAATTCCAAACTTTCAAATTGATAAAGACGCTGACAAATATTGTAGTGTAGGAAATCTGGGAAGCTCTTGTTGGGTTGAGATTTACCTTGAGAAAATATTTAATCCGGGACAATTTCCTGATTTACAAACCCCCCAAGCAAAAAAAAAAAAAAAAAACAAAACCCAAAAACTACAGGTTACCAATAGCTTCCAATCAAATGAAACAAAGTTCATTGCTCCAACTGTCTGCTACCAATCTGTGCACTTAAAATATGATTTAACATGCACAGAATTTTTTTTTTTTTTAAAACTTTTGAATTGTAAGCATAATAATGCTTTTGGAAACTACCAACAATCATACACAATTATGGGAGGGGAGGACCCTATCAGCTGGGAAATAATTTGAAGAGAAGGTGTATGTTTATTCCATTACAACAAACAACATAAATGTGTCAAAGGGGAGGAAATGCAAGAGTTATTTACAGAAAGAAACTGAGGATGTTTAGAATCCAAAAAAATTGCAAATGTACTGATTTATACCTATTGTTGGGTAGAATAGATGACAAAACATTTTAAGACTTCAGAGTTGCCTCACAAAAGAGAGGAAGACACATCACAACTATAAGCAAATCATATCATTGAATAAGAATCCTTTACCTCAAAACGAAAAGAGAAAGAAAACAAAGACCCACAAAATATATGCAATTTTACAGACAATCATTACATTGAAAAAGATTAACGATTTCATCTTTCCTATTACAAAAGAAAATTAACACACTAAATACGCTAGAATAATCATAGTACAGTTACTTCCATAAAGATTTCAGGAACAGAACCAGCTAAGATAGGAGCTAGTTTCGACAACTACAAAATACCCATATCCAAAGAAATTAACAAGAAATCAGTCAAACCCACGAGAGGGGCAGAAAAGAGAAATTAGCAATTAAAGACAAATTAATGATAATTAGTACCAATTTTTCGGAAGCCAAATCACATATAAGATAGAAAGAACGGGGAATTTACCAGCAACCGACCAAGTGTTATGGTCGATGAAGCGAAGGACCCCCCGACCAAAAGAGTTGAAATTTGGGAGTTCTTGCAGAAACCCAGTAAATAATTGTGCCCAAAAAACAGCACAAATCAGAAGAATTGGAAGACGAGACGAGAGGGTCGAGGGCCGAAGTTGATAGACCAGAGCCGTCAAAAGTACGAAAATATGGGAGGAGAGAAGAGAACAACGAAGAAAGAGGGGGTTGGATTGCGTGGAAGAAAAAGGAATTTTGCTGTAAAAATCCTATTAATTTTCAGTACGAGGCGTTCTTTTCTCTTTCTTTTTTTCTTTCTTTACGAGTTCTTTTAAGAAGAAGAAAAGAAGGATACGTGGTGAGGAAGGTTTACTTCTCTCTCTCTCTAACAAGCCTAACAGGACAAGTTCTTCTTCCACTTCCAGCCGAGGTAAATTGTGAGTTTCTTTATCTTTCTATTTAACAGCATGTTTGGAACTTGATAAAAGAAAAGAAAAGAAAACCTTTAGAAGGAAAGAGAGAAAAATAGAGAAGGAAAATAAGATGAAGTTGTTTTTCTCCCACTTTTTTTTTTAATTTCTTTTCTCTTTTGTTAATTCTATTATTTTTTTTCTTTTTTTTAATTTCAAACAAAGAAAAATAATTTTTTTATTATTTTTAATTTATTTGCTTTGCAAATTAAAAGAGTAAAAAAAACCACTTAAGACCCAAACAGACATGGGCCTATAAGCTGATTCAAAAGATTTTTTTATGGCCAATGGGCCTTTTAGGGCCCAATGTGATTGTCCTTTATTATGGATACTAGACCCCGTTAAGACCCAAACAAACGAAACATGGGGCCTACAACCTGATCCAAGGAGAGTGAGAAAATTTGCATTGAGCTGCAAAGAGGTGTCAACTTGTGATAGGCCAGCCAATATATGATTAATAGTGATAACTTGTTGAATTAATTGGTAATCGTAGTCCCATTTTCAAAGAATATTATGTGAACCCCAGGATTATTTGGGTTGATTATCTAATTCATAGCAAAATTGATGATATGATAATGTTGTACGCTTAACAATAAAAAATTATGTATAAATTTTTTATTATTAACCATTAGTGATGACCTATACAATTGTGTGAGCCACCTATACACAAAATTCCCAACTCGTACTAAAGCCCAGGTCTAGTATTATGATTATTGGGCCTTTTTCATGATCTAATGTCATGGTTAATCAGGCTGGTTGATGTTGACCCAAGTCTATACCTAAATATGGACTGGGACTTGTAGAAAAACCCATCCAGTCCAAGTTAGATATCGTAGCCAATCTAGCCACCTTAAACCCCGGCTCCAAACAAAAAAAAAAAAATAAATAACGTACTCCTAACTTTTAGGCTGTGTTAGTCTAACTTCAAATCATTGTATTTCCAACGGTCCAATTTAGCAAGGTAGGAAGGAAATCGGGCAAAATTGATTTGATAGCCGTTTCAACGGTCCGATTTAGCATATTAGGAAGCGGGCAAAAAAAAGGACTACGCTAAGGCCGCGGCACAGGGGATCGCCAACGCTGCCCGCGGGAAGAGTTGGCGGGAATACTGACGTGGCTGCACGACACGTAGGCGTCCAGCTTAGCATTCCCGCCAAAACCCTAGCTATACATTGTGCCCATGTTCTCTCTTTCACCAGGCCCGTCTATTACCCATCTCTGAAACTGCAAAACAATGGAGTCCTCAGACTCATTGCCGTTCGATTCATTCAAGTCAAAGAAGATACTACATTCATCATCACCAAAGCCCTCACCGTCCGATCAAATAACAAAACCTTATTCGGATCAGAGTCCATGGAGCTCCAAAACCCCCGAGAAGCCGGTGAATCCTCCGCGCCGTGGCCGGAACCGCCGGGCTGTGATGTCGATAAAAGAAGTGAAAGAGGTCGCCGCGAAGCTCCAGTTGTCGGGTCAAGACCGGCGCCATCAGTCCGATCTGGTTGGTTCTGCAGAACAGCCGATCCGGTCTGGACCGGGTGACACTCCGATCGGAAAACCGAAGAAGAAGGTTGATGGGTCGATAAAGCTTCCGGAAAAGTAAGTTTATGCTAACGTGAAAAATTTGGAGTACTTCTTCGGAAGATGTTGGTGCAATTTTATCTGGGTATTGTCAGCTTTTGGTGATGTTTCTATAGATCTTGGAATATTAAGATAAAGATTCTGTTAATTTGAGAGAAATTGATGGCTGTTTATCTCCTTTTTTTTTTTTTTTTGGTGATTTACTTGAATCTGATTCGATCAAAATTCGGTGGTGTTGTTATCTATTTTGGGTGATTTTATTATGCTTAAAGATCGGGGAAAACGAAGGCCATTACAAATTCATGCAGAGTTGGGGGAATTTTTTTTATTTTTTATTGAAATTTCTTGAATAAATTCATGAATGTCAGTTTTTAGCAAATCTCTGTGAAGTTGCTCTTGTAGCTTGGACAAAGCATTAACATTGTGAAATCTGTAAAAACCATGTGAAATTTTGTCCCTTTTGGACGAGCATCTGGATCATGGTTTTGAGTCAAGTTCTGATGATGCAGTTGAATTTCTTTTCAGGTATGAAATATTGGTTAAGTTCTTTGATAGCTTGGATAGTTCGATTCGGCTGCTTCGGTTGAAGGGCTCTATATCCACATTTACTAATATTAGCCCCAAAATTGAGTATTTAACCGATCGGTAAAATCTCCATACATGCAAATTTCTATATTCTTTCTTTTTTTTCAGATGATTTTTGTTATCCTTTACATTAACTTACTGCTCTGATCTAATATTCTAGGCGGTTCTCCTATGGTCATTTATCACAACTGAAGTTTATTTTACCTGAAGTGATTGAGATAAAGAAGGTACTTATACATGATGAGCAAACTAGTTGTATGAAGCCGGATCTTCATGTTACAATGAATGTTGATGCTATTAAGAATGTGGGGAAGCTGAAATCAGCGAGTGGTAATTTACATATGAGGAAGGTCTTTCGTGCTAGACTCTTGGATTTCCTTAAAGCTCATCCTGAGGTATACATGCTTTCTATCAAGTACTTCAATTCACTTTACTCTCATAAACTTGGCAGCTGCAGTACATGATGCTGCTTTAGATGCAGATAGCCAGGAGTGAGGTGTCAGTTCAAGTTGCTGTTGAGTTTTACTTATCAAAAAAAAAAAAAAGTTACTGTTGAGTTTCGATTTCTATTTCTTTTCACCACCATTTGGTTTTAAAGTTGAAAAACTTAGATTTTTATTGCACTGCGTAATTTTCTAGAATGCTATTGAAATTAAAACACCAGCCAAGAGTTAGCTTTGAGTTTCGAGAATGATTTGGTCTATGCCTGCATTTCACCTCTCTGTTCTAGTTTTGAAGATGTTTTTTCTTGCACTGTCAGCTCGATTGTTTTGGCACATCCTGTGTAATTAACAGTGGCTCTTTGCATTCAGGGGGAAGTTCCAGAGGGAACACTACCAGAGCCATTCAATCGGTCGAAGCTAGATCTGCGTACAAGCACAACCAAGGCCTCCAGTTCATCCTCGCTTGGTGACACATTAACTGATGCACTTGCAGAACTGCAGCCAGCAGCAGCTTCCCATCTATCTCAATCTTTCCGAAAGCGCTTTTCACAACAAGTTTCTCACAATGATGCAGTACATAGTAACAAAAAACAATCAATAGTGTCTCTGCAGCCTTCAGTTCTCCCTGTTTCAGAGCTTCACTTTGACCAGTGTCCCACTGAAGAGCAAAAGAGTGCATCTCCTGCTCGATCCGGTAGTAAATTCACTTTAAAATCCACCACCCGTAAATATTGTGCATCACTTGAGGTTTCCCAAGTTAGTGTACCATCATCAAATTCACCTGCAACTCCGATGAAAGAGAGATATACTGTGAAGAATGAAGTCTGTTCTTCTGAGGGAACTGCTACCATCCAAGGAACACCTGCAAAACTCGATTCGACTCCAGCAAGGCTGATGAGTGCCACACCTGCATTACGACCATCAAAAAGGTGTTATATGAGCCCAGATGACGATTCAACCAGCTCACCCAACAAATTAGTTAGACGTCCACTCCGAAGCAGATCATTGAAATTTGACACTCCTGTGAAAAATGCAGAGGTCGAGGATGAATTCAATAACATTGGAGGAGTATCAGTTGACAATGATATTTTTGAAATTCTTCCTGAGAATCTTCTGCAATCGGTAAGCCCATGATGGATTTGCTACCCTTTAATCCTTTCAGAGCACATATTTCATCTTGGAATCCATTCATACTGAAGGAGTATATTAGCTGTTTTGTATGACTTGACATAGATTTCTTGCTCACTTTTCATATAAATTGCTAGCAAAACTAGGCTTGGGAATCCAGGCAAAGTGTGTAGTACTATAATAGGGTGTTTTGTAATTGAAGTAATGTATAAGATGCTACAAGTGCCTACTTTTTACAGACGAAAACAAGTAAACAGGATAGCTATTCTCCTTTATTTGGGAGGCTTGTCAAATTGGGTTTCTGATGAGGTAAAAATTGTTCTGTCCTGGAACTAATCCGTGGTATATAATATAGTTGTACCAAAAAGCAGCCCTGCTGTTGTCATTTAAAGAAGGAAATGCTTTGTTAAAGACATCATTTAGTTGCTCCATTCATGCTCTCTTGTAGTTTTACACCTAGCTGGGGAGGAACATTGTCAAAAATCTATGTTCCACACAGGAAGATTTCTGGTTACATTTATTGTATGATAGATTCAAACAAGAAACTAATCACATTGCCTCTTTGCAGATTATAGAGAAAGAGAGGAAAGCATTAGAGGAGCGGGATCCAGCCATCTCACAAGCAAAGAGGCGGCAAAAGATGATTGCCAACGTTCCTAAACTGTTCGACATGATTCATTACTTATTTCAGTCAATCAAGCGTTCTGTCGTTACGAAAGAGGAACTTATGCACAGGATAATGGTCAATCATCTTGATATTGTCGATAGAAGTAAGCCTTGATCTTATTATCATCATTCAGCAGTAAATCTCGCTATTATCAAAGCTCTGCTTGAGCTAACTCCTTCTGTTGGGTGTTCACAGGAGAAGTCGAAGAGCAACTTAAACTTTTACAAGAACTGGTTCCTGAATGGATTTATGAGAAGTCAGCATCTAGCGGAGATCTTCTAATATGGTAAGCCTTTTACCTCATGATTTGTAATGTTCATGTGCCAAATCTGGAATTTAATTTAAATGTTGATTGAAAGAATACAAGAATATATGTTGGGTTAGTTCAAAAAAATTTAGCTAAGCCTTTTACCTCATGATTTGTAATGTTCATGTGCCAAATCTGGAATTTCATTTAAATGATGATTGAAAGAATACAAGAATATATGTTAGGTTAGTTCAAAAAAATTTAGCTAATTGTTGCTTTGCTTTTATATATTAGGAAGCATATGTGGACTTTACAGAGTTGTCTGATGTGATAATCTGTCCTTTTGCAGCATCAATAAGATATCAAGCCCGGAGTTGATGCGTGCCAGACTGGTGGAAGCAAAGTGCGAGAACAATCAATGAGAATTTGACCAATTTGACAGCCTTGAGTTATTTGAACAAGCAGATTGATATTGCTCAAGATGTGCTGTACATTGTGGTCTATTTGTAGATGTTTTTATTTGTCTATCTATTGGCTCGTGCCTCATCCATATCAAACCTTTTTAGTTGAATGAAATTTAGCGTAATGAAATTCAGTTGGAAGGCTGTTTTTTTGGTAATATAGACAAGTTGAGGAGGCAGTGTTGCAAGGTCAATGAAGTTGAACTATTTATGTAGTCAATGGAGAGAGAGAGAGAGAGAGAGAGAGAGAGAGAGAGAGAGAGAGGTATAATCATCCCACTACTTTCTTTAAGATTCTTGAAACAAATGATATTTTAATGAATGAAAAAATGTTTGATTGGAATGAAAAAACTACAGATCTTTTAATCTTGTTTCATGTGGTGTGAATTTTATGATGCTTGTGTGCAAAATCTTCTTGTAGCAACAATTTATTAAATGCAAAATTCCAAAGTAAAGGGAAAGAAAAGAAAAAAAAAACTACTATTCCAAGCCAATCATGTATAAAGCAAAATTAGCAACTATTAACAAGGGTCTGCTTCCCCATTGTCTAGAGTGTTTCCTCTTTGATTTGTAGGAAAGGTTCACTTCCAGACTCCTGAGTACTCGTGAATTTTAGGTGAACTTGTGGTGGGCTGCGGGAATTGTGGTGCTGTGCAGATCATTAAGGATATGACTTCAACTGAGCTGAAAGATTGCAGTGTCATTTTCTTAATAGGACAGATGCGATCAACTTTGTAAGGTAAATGTCTGCATACATGAACTTGATACCCAAAATTGGTGCAATTATCTGTTTACTCTCGAAAGTTTGAGGTCTTTTTGTGGCTAGATAGTTACATACTTGGGATTTAAGAGTGTAACATCAACTGTTTCCTTCGAATTCTTGTACATAGGCTTTCTTTTTGATTAAACTGTTTCCTTTGATTTTTTTATTTTTTTTTTTGAAATGTGGACATTATGTTTTAGGCTGTTAGGCAAAACTTTTTTATTTTTTGGTCTCTTAACTAGCCAGAAGATGATTATCCATAGGCAAGGACTACAAGTCCCACTAAAATTTGCTCTTTAATCCCATGATTGTTGAGCCTTGTGGGATGCAAGACAGAAATGTAGGGTATCTGAACCAGAAACATGAGAAACTGTAGCTTGAATCTTCCATAGATTCAAAATGTATACTTTAACTGCCACAGTTCTTAGTTCGCATCTGTTAAAACTTTTTTCTACCATTTTTCTCTTCCTATTGTGTACGAGTTGACGCACAAATTGTATCTTCTAGCTACTACCTACTAGTATGTTGGTGTCTTGTGTTCAGGCCCGGCTCTAAGGCTAGCCGTCTTGGGCTACCAATTTTCGAAGGCCTCCAATTTTTAAAATCTCCATGGGTTATAGTATCGGTTTTATGTAATTTTTTTTATTTCTTTTTACATTTTTTTCATCTCGTTTTACATAAAGTCCTATTTTGGATGAGAAAAAAATTCTTGTTAGAAAAAGAAGATCTACCATCAACTACACTAGTAAACCTAAGGGAGAAAAAACACTACTTTAACCAATAATAAATTGAAGGTCTCAATTTTTTTCTGAACCATACATGTTATAATCAAAGTCCTATATGATTTCTGCAAATTTTTTCTCATCGCTCCTTTTAGAATCCCTGACTTTCAGTGAAAAAAGTAAAGGACAAGAAAAACGTGAGGAAAAAGAGAATAAAAATACTATTTTATTTTGTTCTCTTTTCTCTCAATTTTTTCTTTTTCTTTACTTTTTTTTACAGAAAATTCGGGTACCAAATGGAGTGTCAAAAAGCATCTCAATATAAACGAGAAAAAATGCCCTATAGAAGTCATCTTGAAATCGACTATACTAATTAAAAATATATATATCTTCCAACTGAAAAAGCCTATTGGAAGAATGCTCAAAATTAGCATACCGATAAATTTTAGAAAAAAATACTGATTTTATTAAAAAAATTTATTTTATAAACTAAAAACATAAAAAGCCTCGTTTAAAATTACTTGCCTTAAGCCTCAAGTTGTCTTGAGTAAGCCCTGCTTGCTTGTGTTGTCGACCAACTTTGAGTTCAGATTTTTCAGAAGTGACTTATATACCAAGAAAAGAACATAGAAACACAAGAGAAATATTGGGAGTATCATGCATTATGGCTACAGGAATTATGTAAATGATATATGCTAGGACAGTTCTAGAAGTTCTTCTCTTGTTAATATGTGAACTACAAGATTTAAGGAATGTTCCATTAAACCATAATAAGATTCATTGAACCAAACAAAGGCAGTGTGAGAATTACAAGTCTCTAGTCGATAAGATGAACAGCTCCTTCATAGACAATATGCACAAAAATGATTCGTGTCTATAGGTTCTGCGATCAATATGTTAAGTAGCATTGTTTGCAAAAACAATGTTTTAAAGTAATTCACTTGAATTACTTATCAAATTTTGTATAATTTTTTGGGTATGATAATGATGTTTTATTGTCTTTTTAACTAGCAGATAAGCAAACATTCCTATCATGAGAATTGATGTTCTTGTTGTTGTCAGTTTTATGTTTCTCCTCCATAGGTCCATATATAGACAAAGATTAGCCAACCATAAGTAAGTTCACAATGACAATCTTGCCACTGTGAACAATATAGCTTAAGAATGTTACATGTATAACCAAACTGATGCCCTTAAGCAACGTAAGTAATTCATTCTACCATAGTTCTTTTAATCCAATCACTAAATATAAATAATAGGGATAAAGCCTTGCAAGAGATCCAAGTGCTGTGGTTGATAAAACAATATGATTCTGGCCTCATTTCTTTCTTCTCAATTAAAATACATTATCCACAAAAATACATACATAGAATCAGCTTAATCAGGTGATAAAATCAAAAAGACCAAACCAATCTATATCGTAGTAAGTTTGTTGCCTTTGTTTTGGTTGGCTTCGGAATATTTTCATTGCTTTAATTTCCCGAAACAGCCGCACCCCCTTTGTCTCTTACTAGCACTCTTTGGCCCATTGATGGCAAGTTCGCCATACGACCCACCTTCTCACATCTTCATCATGAAATCAAGAATCGCACGACTGTGCAACATAGCTGTTAATTTAGTATTACAGGAATGTCTTTACTCAAGGGTTATGCTGATATTGTCTGAATGCCATTTAGTTTCGGGTGATGACTGCGTCATGGATACTCTCTTTTGCCCACATTTTTTTTGCCGCCTTGCCTTCCCCAAAGTTGCATTGCATTACTGATGGATTCCTCTTCATCCGGCTAGTCAGCATCCACAACTGCATATATGGTAATTTTTATACCAGTCACTCTCATTGGATGATTTCTACCTACAAACGAATATTACTGCCTTGAAGAAGAATCCGATGGTATCGGGAAAAATTTTCCCACTTAAATACGTGACATGATCAAGATACCAAAGATAGTAGAGAGAGAGAGAGAGAGAGAGAGAGAGAGAGAGAGAGAGAGAGAGAGAGAGAGAGAGAGAGAGAGCATGAGGCAAAGGGAACTATTGGAATTTAGAACACCTCAACACCCTTCCTTGGGGACTAACAACTGGGGTGGTGCTTCTCCCTTATTAGCAAGAGACATACCGAAGGAGTCCCTTGAACAGAAGTATACAAAGCTCAACACTGTTCGGACTCGGGATGAAATCTTTCCTGATCAGGATGAGTACTCCATTTACTCTCCCGATCAGAATCAAACCCCTAAACACGAGTGTCCCCGGAGAGCAAGGCGCAGAGGATTTCTGGCAAAGTTGTTATGGCCACGGTGGAGGAAGAAGACGGCCACCCTGGGTGGTTCGAACAGGAAGAGAAAGAGATGGCTCCCTAAATTAGACCCCAAAAATAGATGGCCTCAAGGCTGGTGCTGATTTAGTTTTCCAGACTAAGGCGAGAGAGAAGATTAGCCATCTATATATGTACTAATTACTATTTGGTGTTCATTTGTTTATGTTCAGGAGTAAGCAGGATATCAGATCTCTTTGGTGATGTTGATTATAATGGTGTCCTTCTCTCATGTTTCATGTATAAATACTCCGCTCCATAGCTGATCATACCTCTTCTTGTTAATGTAGCTGCAGTCACTTGATATTGGGGCAAGCCCTATTGCCTTTACCATCATCACTGAGTTCATTTCTTGTTATCATGATTAAAGTCATTCAGGGCTGTTGCCATCATGATCATCATCATTCCCTTTGTCAAAATTTGAACATTTTATCAAGCAAAGCAATACAAATTGTATGATGTCATTATAAAATGATAAATTTGTAACCCCATCTCATCCTCGGGTTGAGTAGGTTGAAACTGCATAAAATTCAAAAAAAAAAAAAAAATTGTTAAAATATAAAGAAAATATAAAAATAAGAAAGAAACCAAAGCAATATTAAAATCATAACACTTATAAAATATAACACATGTATTTAGAATATTTCACAATATAATCAGGTAAGAAAATTTAAACTCTAATTACTCCAAACCTGTTTAGCGTTATATCGTTTCTCCCCATATCTCCAACTGATTTAATTTGATCACAAAAGCGAGGTGTACTCAGGAAAAATTGCCATTCTTGCTTTTGATATTGGTTAAATGATCAATTAGATATAACCTAATTTACAAATAAAATAAAATAGAATAATTATAATTAAAAAATAAAAAAGCAAAAACAGAGAACTCGTGAGTATTTTTTATTTCATTAGGTTTTTTTTTGGTCCAATATTTCTTATGTTACATATGTAATGACGATGGTTTTTTTTCCTCTTCAAAGACGGGGTGGTATGAAAAATCGTAGCGGTGAGTCGGTGACTGAGCTAGCCTAAAGTTAACCGGGGTTGGGGATCTTGGGGTTTCGGTTCGAACCGCGTTTTGGGGTCTCTCCCTATCTCTCTCGCTACAAGCACCGATCCCTACTTTGTGGGAAAAGAATTCAGATCAGACTGTCTCCTTCTCGCAGATCGACTCATTTTTCTCTCTGGTTAGTACCTCCTCTCTCTGTGTCTGTATTGATATATTTTTATATATGTATCACACACACGGGCCTTTCTTTCTTTCTTTCTTTCTTTCAATATAAAGATACTGAAAGAAATTCGATTTTAGGGTTTGAAACGCAAGGTGGCCCGATCCTAAGAAATCCAAAGTAGTGTGTTACGTTTCAAACGCGTCCAGAACCGTTCTTTTTTATTTAATCGGCATATATTACACCATGATTTGAGTTCCTTTTATGGTTGTTTTAGGTTTCTCGTTGAATTATGGGTTTATTTCTGCAATTTGAATTATGTTTTAATTGCAGTTTATTAGATTCCGTTGTCTAAGCTTTGTATTTTTTGAGATGATATTCAAGATTTCTGTTATGCTTGTACTACTTTCAACTAATCGTTCTTTGCTTTCAATTGCTGAATTATCATCCTTACTGTGATTGGCATAGCTTAAACTTTAAAGTTCAGTTATTTAATCTCTGTTTATGATTGGACATATATAAGTGTGTGTGCATGTATATGTATCATAGTATTTCCATAGTGAGTCCATCTTAAATTAGATGTACTGTTTTCATTTTAAAGATATTTTATCTTTTGTTTGGTTCTAGGATTTATTAGTGGAAAGGAAAAGAAAAGGAAAAAGAAAATGAAGCAAGAGAAGCTAAATGTTTTTACTTTTATTTGCTTGGCCTAGCAAAATGAGAAGAAAGTGAATAGCTTTTTTGTTTTTTTGAAAAATCCATTTTCTTGTTAGTTACCCATTAAAAATTAATAGATGCAAGTGATTTTTTTTCCTTTCTTTTTCGTTTCCCTCAACAAATCGAAGATCAAATATAGGCCATTGAAGTTGCCTTGGCCTCAAATTGCACTGGTAAGAATTCACATATTCTTTCCTTCATCTTTGAAGATATTAAATGTCTAGGGGTATGATTTGAATTTTGACCAGAGTGTTTGATGATGAGCATCCCTCTGCCCTCTGTTGGCCTTTATGCCCGAATGCAGTGCATCCTCACTGTGTTTTTGGATATTCGCCTTACAAAGTAGAGGGAAGACTTGGTAGGATCCCTTTCCGAATCATTAAGTAATCATTGAGTTGTATTTTAAACGTTAATTCTGAACCAATTTTACCCGAATTCTCTTCATGTAGCTTGCTTCCCTGTTGCAATACATATTTCATATCCTTAAAATCTAATGAAGGAATATTTCACAAGTAAAGCCCTTTCAAGGCGGATTCTCACACAACTTTTAGTTTTCAGCATAAAAGCTAAAACAATTTCATTTATCTTTTCAAATGTTTTTTAACTTATAACTTTGGACAGATTAGCTTTTGTCATACAATCCAACAGCTCAGAATGTGAGTCTGCTGCCATGTGATTATTTAAGATGGAGATCAGCTAATTGTTTGCCTTTGTCTCCTTTTGAGGAGCAATTATGAAGTTTAGGGGTGGCCCCTTCATGTCTACTCCGATGCATTTGTAAGGAGAGGAATGGTCACAGGTATCAAGGGATGGAGTTGTGGAGGTGCAAAAGTTAAATTAGTCTTCTGAAATATTATCTTTTCTGGGGGTCTCTCCAACTTTTTGGATGATGTTTTTTTCCCCTTTTTCATTGAGGCATGCATAGTCGTTGGGATGTAGGAGTAGAGTGGATAGTCACTTGTGCTTGGATTTTTGTTGCCTTTATGCTGGTCAAGCTTTTAGCCTGGAAAGGAAATATTAAAATAAAAATGGAAAAAATCATGTTGTATTTAGAGTGCTATCTCATCTTATCCAAGCAAGAGGTGCTTTGGGTTGCCTGCAGAGGTTGACGTATGAGGAACTGACTTTCTGATATTTAGTTTCTCGATATGTTTGATGTATTCATCTATGCATATTTGTTTGTTTTGTTAAGGTATTGTAAAGATTGTTAACGAATGTAGCCTAGTACCAAAACGAGAAAGTTCTGTAGTCCTGTTTGTGGCCATGTCTTTCTTTTCTTTTTAAATGAGCTTTTCGTGTATTTGGCCTCATGGGTTCTTTTAGTTTATGATTCTAGTATCTTAGTTTCATAGTGTATTGAGAATGCTATGTGTATGGTCTTTGGTTGGATCAGAGAGGATAAGGTGGTGGAACACTTCAAGCTTCAAGCTTCATTGAATATATTTTGAGAACTGTGCTAATTTTTTTTTTTTTTTTTTGCATTTTAAATATTTTGATAGCTCCAGTTAGCACCCGTAAACATCCTTCAGACTTGAATGAACCAAATACAAGATGCTTGTTGCTTTTTTTCCTCCCTGGCTATGCTGTTTTTAATCTAGTGAAGATGGCCTGACGCTGTTTCCTTTGTTCATGTCTTATTATAGAAATGTATGATAATTTGGGAGCCCAGCCTGGGGTGCCAAGACAACCTGCAAACACACAGCCAAATCCATTTGGGAATGCGTTTGTTGGAGCTGGTTCAGGAGTTATAAGAGGTGGGCTGGGTGCTTATGGAGAGAAAATTTTAGGATCAAGCTCTGAGTATGTGCAAAGCAATGTAAGTAGCACGTAAAGTTGTGGAATTCCGAACTCCTGTTATGATTAGGTTGTCAAAGAAAAGATGTTGTGTAGCAATCATCTCTAATTATATGATGGGTTGGAATGGCTTTCACTGTTGTTTGCTATTGAGGGAATAGGACCTTTTTAATTGATATAGTTGGTTCCAAAACCTTTATGGATGAATGTTGCTTTCTGACATGTCTTTAAGGGGCATGGGAAGCCCTGTAGCCTGAAATCTATTTTGTCAAATTAGGCAACGAATGTTTGGATAATGTGGATTTGTGCTGTTCTTAAGTTGCAACTGCAATTTTGGCAAAGGTAGAGTTGCCATGGAAATTGAATTTGTCCGTTCTTTTTACATGGTATATAACACACATTGGGGTTGTATTATCTAATATAACATAATCACCGAAAGATGGAAAATGAGGTTTTCTGTCAAATTCCTTAGTGGTGTTTCTCAGATTTTCATGATACAATCACAGACACGTAAGAGCTTGAAATTTCTACTTCAGATTCCCATTTTAATATTCATTCATTTTCTTAAATAGCAGCATGCAACAAACACCTATTTTGTGGCCGTTTTGTTATTTGCTTCTAAAAACAAAAATATGCTTCGGCAGGTGCGTTCAAATGGCTTCTGAAATGGCTGCTTTTTTTCATTGTTAATTAGTCTTGATAAAGGCATTATATATAAATGCTGAGGAAATTACAATTAACTCGAAGCCCTATATAATGTAAAATCTGCAGGAACAATTGAATTTCTATAGGACATTCTATTTCCTGTGTTTAATATCCTCAAAGATGCAATGTACCCTCCCCCCATCCCCCGCTTCACCCCCAAATGTTTTATTTGTACTTATATAGACAACCTTCTTTTAGTCAACAGAAAAAGTTCAGCAACGTCTTTAAAGGGTTTCACGTAGTTTGACATGTATGAATAATAACACAGATTAAGTAATTCTAACCTTCTAAGTATGACTTTTTTCTGTGTTTTGTGTTCATGTTATTATTTGGATATTTAATTTTGAGGTCTGCTTATTCTCCATTTGCTCTTCTATGACAGATAAGTAGGTACTTTTCTGATCCTCAATACTATTTCCAAGTTAATGACCATTATGTTAGGAACAAATTGAAGGTTGTCCTCTTTCCGTTTATGCACAGGGTAAGCACTAATTTCACTATCTACTTTACCCCTCTTGTTGGCCTGTTATTTCCTTAAAAAGTAATTGCCTTTTTCTTATTCTTGGATCCTCCAGGGCCATTGGACAAGGATAACAGAGCCAGTAGGAGGTAGGCTCTCCTATAAGGCCCCAATCTATGATATTAATGCTCCAGACTTGTATATTCCATTGATGGCATTTGGTACCTATGTCGTTCTTGCTGGTGTCTCGCTGGGTCTTGGAGGAAAGTAAGTGTTAGCATTACTGGACTTGCATATATTTTCATAAAACTGCTTCATTTGCCGTTAATGGCTTTGTGCCTTGTCCTTTACATCTGAATTGAGCTTTGGTTAGCCACACCCCCCCCCCCCAAAAAAAAAAAAAAAATCATGCCCCATCCTATAGTATCTGCAATTGCAGTGTACCACAATGCTGTATGAAAAGCCAGAAGAGCATGTTTGTCATATAGTGAAAAGCTGGGGAATTGTTGTGTATCACAACGCTGTATGAAAGGCTAAAAGGGCATATGCTTGTTTTGTGGGTGAAAAGCAAGGAAACTGTATTGCTCTGATTGTAGTTTGTTAAGCCATCTCAAAGTATTTTGTGAGGCAACATGAATACTGTGTGTTTTCTTTTATAGTTTCTTTTTTTCTGTTATTGTTATAAACTGGTATTGTTACTACAAATGCTATCCAACTGGTGTCTCAAATAATTTTGCTTTCTGTAAACAATGATTCTCTCACTTGGCATAACATAAAGGAATCAGAAATTGTTGATTAGGTACCAGAGTTGACCTCATTCCTTATTAGGAAGTATGGTCATTTTTGTGTTCTCAACACTGAACTTCGTCACTGATGTTCTATTATTATTTTGACAGTAACCCCCTTTGGCCTTTTTGCTTTCAAACTTGAAACTTGTTATAATAATTTGGAGTCAAATAAAATTATTTTGTTCCATATCGTCTCCCTCTTTCTCACATGTTTTTCTTGTATAATGCGTCTTCATTTGTTGCCAGGTTTAGCCCAGAAGCTCTGAATTGGCTTTTCATTAAGGGGTTGGTAGGCTGGTTTTTGCAAGTTTCCCTGTTGAAAATGTCATTGTTTTCATTGGGTGGTGGCGAGGCACCTTTGCTGGACATTGTGGCATATGCTGGGTATGCTTTCACAGGAATGTGTCTGGCTGTCCTGGGAAGAATCATGTGGATCTACTCATACTACTTTATGATGCCGTGGATGTGCTTGTGCATGGGAATCTTCTTGGTGAAGACAATGAAGAGAGTTCTTTTTGCAGAGGTGAGGAGTTATGACTCGAGCAGGCATCATTACCTCTTGCTATTCATTGCCTTGGCTCAATTCCCACTTTTCATTTGGCTTTGCAACATTAGTGTTAATTGGTTATTTTAAATTGAATCTCTCCACGTTGTGCTGAGAAACAATCGTCTATAACAGTCTATGGAGTTGCAGGCAATTTTTCAATTTTGGTTGATTTAACGGGTGGTTAGTTATTTAAAAATATCTGATTCGATTCATTAATGTGAATGCCCCGTGTATGCTTAAATGTTCATTAAGATTCTTGAGCTCTTCAAGAGAGATGTAAGATGGAACATGGTTTTTGACTGTTGGAAGAGTAATCTTTAATTGGTTTCTTTGCAAAACCATTATTCTCTACTTATGAAATTAGGGAAACACCTTACTAGAAATGCATCAATGAATTATAAAATTTCCATCTGAGATTATCAGCCCATTTTTCCCGGACAGTTTTTTAGACTGCCACCATTTTGCCCCTCGCATTGTGAAGCTGGGCCTATGCCTTCCATGGCGGCTGATGTTCAATGGATATCTCAGGCTGGAAGGTTGGTTGGTTGCCAAACTGCACCTGGTTCTCACATTTTGTTGTTGGTTTTACAGGTTAAGGCATTGATTATAGAAAATTTGTTTCTTCACATTTTTATAATGGCTAGTTGGCTACTTCCAAATGAATGGACTGATTTACGGAGTGAGTGCTGGTAATTGCTTCAGCAGGTTTAGCTTTAACATAAAATGCAAAAAGATTTGATTGTTTTAACTTTTACCAATTATACTGTCGTGACAATCGTAGCTATTGCCCCTCTCCGACAAGAATTAAAAGCTGGGAATTTCGGTTTCCGAATCAACTAATCATTTTTTTTTTTTTTTGAGGTAAGGTTACATTTCTTTCTTGTATATAAAAAAAAAAAAAAAGAGGGTACTCCATAAACTTAAGAGACTTATTGGAACTGAAACCATAAAATAGGAAAATCGAAAGGTTATTGATCATGAGAGTATAGTGTCACAAGCCCACCAAGATGGCCCAAAAATAGG
The DNA here is from genome assembly GCA_033060915.1 of Euryodendron excelsum. Taxonomy (NCBI): domain Eukaryota; kingdom Viridiplantae; phylum Streptophyta; class Magnoliopsida; order Ericales; family Pentaphylacaceae; genus Euryodendron; species Euryodendron excelsum. The sequence goes on along the minus strand of CM065380.1, from coordinate 5,770,657 downwards.
CCCATGAGGATGCTATGAAGCCCACCAAGTCTAGAACCTTTTAGGCAATTCTTGAACATTTCAACACATGGGGCAATTTTTGTAAGCATTCTAGATCTTTCTACATAACTGTAGAAGGGTGTGGGAGATTCTAGAACATGGGGGAGGCTTCCTTGAGAAGCTTTGTACATAAATATCTAGATATTTGTATAGATGATTCTAAAGGGAGAATTTCAACCGTTGGATCAAAATGATCCCCACCGTCCATTGAGGAGGTGAACAAGTATAAATAGGAGGTAGCCCCTCATTTGTATCCATCCAAGTTTCAAGTAATCAAAGCATTCTCTAAGTTCTTCTACAAGTTCTCTTGTTCTCTTGTTGCTATCTTACTCTTAGCCTTGTTCTTTCGGTGTTCTTAAAGGCTTACTTAACATCTTTAATAGTCAAAGGTGTCTAAGGCCGCACGAATCAAGATATTCAAGATCCAAGCCCGTGACAATAGGCAGTCGAGAATCGGGATTCATCAAGGAAAAAAAAAAATAAAAATACAGATAAAGGAAAAGATAACAAAATAAGAGATTTTAAATTCTTTTTTTTTATATATTTTTTATCCTTTATTTTCTTTAACAATTAAATAATAACATAATTTCATATCCTCTTTTTTTACTTTTTTTTTTTCACCAAATCCTTCGTTCAAACAAAGCATTAATGTATTCGATAGGCATTCTGCTCATCTGATTACCGGTTTAAATGGAATCAGATTCCACTTGTTTTCTTACTGGACCTCCTTGTAGTTGTTCTATGTTTGTCATGTAACTATTTTGCTATAAAATATTTCTCTCAAATAATATATGAAAGCAACAGCCCACTTCCATTTGATCAGTCTCATCAGCAAGCTCAAACCCATCTGAGAGTGGAGAAACTCCTTTCAAAAAGGTGCAACGTTCAGTCTGTGCCGGAATCCTATGTGTTACCACCAGAAAGAAGACCTGGAAACCCATCTGAGAGTGGAGAAACTCCTTTCAAAAAGGTGCAACGTTCAGTCTGTGCCGGAATCCTATGTGTTACCACCAGAAAGAAGACCTGGAAAGCTAGCTGTTCCTCTGTGCAAGACCATCCCTGTGGTTGATCTTGAAAGACTTGGAAGCAATCGAAAGGAGTTGATTCACCATCATAAAGGCTAGTCAAGAATTTGGAATCTTTCAGGTTATTCATCACTCTTACCTTTCTGGTATTTGATTGTAATGTTTCTAGAGCTATTTTTAGAATTCTAATCGAAGTATATGTACGCATTTACATAATATTTAAAAGTACAACAAAACTGCAGTTAACGAACCGTGGAGTCTCGGATGAGTTAATCCGCAATGCATTGACAATGGCAGAGGAGTTCTTCAAGTTGTCTGCAGAGGACAAGGCAAGATTCTACTCCTGAGGATCCAAAGCAGAGTTGTAGGCTATACACAAGCATTGACCATGCCCAAGAGAAGGTTCATTTTTTGAGAGAGAATCCGAGACACTCTTGTCACCCTTTGGAGGATCATGAGCAGCAGTGGCCCCCAAAAGCCTCCTCGTTACAGGTATGGTATTATTGATGAGCAATCATCTTCGTAAATAAACTCTAGTGCATGTTAGCATATAAAATTTGCAATCAAAATTCCACTTTGAACTCTAGAAATTTAGTCTCTTATTGGTTTTTCTTTTTTTTTTTTTTTGCAGAGAGGTGGTTTGAAATTATTCAGTTGAGGTGAGGACACTTAGCTTGTGGCTTTTGGATCTAATTTCCGAAGGTTTAGGACTTGAATCAGGATACTTCGGGGAAGGACTAGGTCAAGTTCAGATGATGGCTCTCAACCATTATCCACCGTGCCCCGACCCAAGCTTAACCTCGGGATCGTCACCATTCTTAGCCAAGTAGACGTTCTTAAAAGACGAACAATGGTTTGCAGTTGAGCGGCCTCCTAATGCCTTTCTGGTTAATATTGGTCTTATGTTACAGGTATAGTTCTCTTTTCTCCATATATGTACATGAATTCTTCGTCATCTTCTTTGCCGTTTCAGAAATAGATTCTTGCCTTATTTTTGTTGTCTACCACGAATTTTTTTTCTTCCCAATGAGCTTAGATAATCGGCAATGGGAAGCTAAAGAGTGCTGATCATCGAGTTGTGACGAACACAAGCGTTGCTCGAACAACAGTAGCTAGCTTCATTCATCTTTCCAGACTTCCAGTGACAGCCACATTGAACCTGTAAAACCTCTGGTTAACAAACGCAGCCCTCCACTCTACAGAGCTTTCACATACAAAGATTTTGTCAGCTCCTACATAGCAGATGCTCATGATGGAAAACCGCCACTCGAGCGTTATATGCTGTATTCTTACGTATTTTTATGACTGAACACAAAAAAAAAAAAAAAAAAAAAAAAAAAAAAAAAAAAGAAAAAGAAAAAAAAGAATTGAATAGAGACTAATCTGCGTATGTTAAAATGTCTAAGTGACAGAAAAATCAATGAAGTTGCATCTTCTTTTCAATTATGAAGCAAAAGGATCAATTCATGTATCTGGGGAAAAAAAATGCTCATCAATTGTTAAATGGGTGGTTGGTCCATCTTAATCATGGATATCTTGGTTTATAATATTCCGGTCAAATGAATTGGAAGACAAGTAAGACCTGACTCTTGAGAAAGATAAAAGGAATCTTATCTATTTTAAGCTCACGAACCAACCAAATTTCACTCACTGGCCAACTACCATCATCAAACTCAAAACCCATTTGGGAGTATGGAGAATTTCATTTCAAACAGGTGCAACGTTCAATCCGTGCCAGAATCTTATGTATTACCACCAGAAAGAAGACCTGGTGAGCTTGTTGTTCGTCTGTTCGAGACCATCCCAGTGATTGACCTCGAAGGACTTGGCAACAATCGGAATGAATTGATTCAGCAAATCATGAAGGCTAGCCAAGAATATGGGTTCTTTCAGGTCATTCATATCTTCTCCTTTTTTTTTTTTTTTTTCTTTTTCTATATTACATATCAAAAGATCTGATTGACTATGATTTTGGAACAATTTTAGAGTAATTATTACAATTCTAACCAAAATCTGTCACTCAAATATTCGGGAAAAAATATATAATGCAGTTGACAAACCATGGCGTCCCGGCGGAGTTGATGCACGAAGTATTGATGGTCGCAAAGGAATTCTTTGAGTTGCCTGCAGAGGACAAATCAAGCTTTTATATTGAGAAGGTCCAATCTTTTTTTGACGCTTGTAGGCTGAAAGCAAGCGTTGATTATGCCCAAGAGAAGGTTCATTTTTGGAGAGAGAATTTTCGGCACCCTTGTCACCCTTTGGAGGAGCGTATTCAACATTGGCCACAAAATCCAGCTCGGTATAGGTATATCTCATTACTACACCTTGATCTGGTTATGATCCTAATGACAAGAAACATTTTGCCAACCCGTTCTTCCATTGTTACAATCAGAATTTTACTTTGATCATGATGAATTCATTTGCTCTGTTTATTGGGAGTTTGCCAGAGAGGTTGTTGGAAGATATTCAGTTGAGGTGAGGAGGCTCAGTTTGTGGCTGTTGGGTCTAATTGCAGAAGGGTTAGGTCTTGAATCTGGATACTTCGAGGACGAGGAAGGAGGACTTAGCCATGGACAGCTGATGACTATTAACCATTATCCGGCATGTCCTGACCCAAAATTGGTCTTGGGATTGCCTAAACATGGTGATCCTTACCTTATCACCCTTCTCAACCAAGGCGATGTGCTTGGGCTTCAAGTCTTGAAAGATGAAGAATGGCTCGCAGTTGAGCCACTCCCTAATGCCTTTGTGGTTAATATCAATCACATGTTACAGGTACTTTTAATATCTCTCTTCTCACTGTACTTTGTTACTTACTGTGGTGAAATCCGCATTAATAAATATTTCACTTTTGTTTGTAGATAATCGGCAATGGAAAGCTGAAGAGTGCTGACCATCGAGTCGTGACGAACTCAAATGTTGCAAGAACAACAGTCGTTAGCTTCATTCATCCTCGCAGTGATAGCCAAATCGAACCTGCAAAATCACTTGTTGACAAGTGCAATCCACAGCTATATAGAGCTTTTGTATGTGAAGATTTTATCAGAACCTATACAGCAGATACTCATGAAGGCAAAGATCCGCTCCAGCAATATATGATCCGATCTTAAATAAGTATGGTTTATACACCATGAACATCGGAAGAAAAAACATAAAGAACAAAAAGAGGTTGAATCGAGAACTAATAGTCCGTGCTTGTTATGATCTTATCTCACCTTTGCCTTAAGTATTAGAGGGATAAAATTCAATAATGTTAGAACACATTTTCAATTATGAAGCAGGAGGACCACCACCACCACCTCCTCTGTAGTGCAGTTTGTCAAGTTTATATATTTCAAGGTTGAAAACTTGAACTTGGACACCTCTTGCTTCGCTAAATAAGGTTACTGGGTGCCATTTATTTATTTATTTATCTTTTTACTACAGAGCATTCAGGGCTTTGATAGACTATTTTGTTGAACTCGTGCAAGGTCATCATAGTCACAAACCATGTAATTTCATGAATTACGTAAATGATGATTTGCCATAAACAAGCTTGGAGATGTGTAGAACTTAAATTTTGCGTAGCATTAGAACAAGCTGAGCAACCTCTTGTAACTGCTTGCTGGGGTTGCTTGATGTCCAAAGGTCTCCTCCAAGGTTCAACCTAACACATAATGGTTGAAATAATGGTTTTCTAAACATTTTTACTAACTAATTTTGGTTTAAGGGAATTGAGAGCGTATGAAACAAGAGAGAAGAGGGGGTGTTTATGAGAGAGAAGAGAAGATCGAATTAAGAACGGGAAAAAGAGAGCACAAAGCCAATGGACAAAGAAATTTGGTATGCAGAAATTGAGCTGACAGTGACGAGCCACTTCATGACTATAAACTTACTATTTTTTTGGTGATGGATAAATTCTCACTAATAAGCATGCGATTAATGAGGAGAGATTTTTTGTCACTAAAAGTCCACAAATCCTGATTAGTGATAACCGCATCGTCACAAAAATGCATTTCTTACTGAGCGTATGTTTAATGATAAATTATTTCATTGCATCACTAAATGTGTTACCTTAAGTGATGAATTATAGTTTACTACTAATAGTTTTATCACTAAAAGATATGTTCTTTTAGGCACTGTTTGGATCAAGAATTTAGAATTTGATAAGGAAAAAAAAAAGGGTGAGAAAAAAAACAAAATAAAAAATATTTTTATTATATTTTTTTTCACTTTTTTTTGTTGTATTTTCTTGATAAATTCAGGTTCTAAAGACAACATTAATATCTTATTTGATTCATTAATGTGAATGCCTGTGTTCCATGATTTTACAACTCAAAAACTATTGTTAAATGTACATTAAGATTCTTGAGCTCTTTTAAGAGAGAGATAAGATGGAACTGTTGGGATCGATAGACCCCATGATGTGCAAAAGCACGGAAGCACTCACACAAATAAAATGTACACACAAAGAGACATGATTTATGTAGTTAGGTAGAACAACAAATCTACTTATGTATACAGATGAGAGACAGATTTCATTATTTGTAATAAAGTTTGTGACATATGATACACCAAAATACCTGAGCCCTTCAAACAATATATGTTTTCCCACTCAAGAGTATTTTTTTTTCATCTCTACTCACTACATGCTCTTCTTACAAATCTCACCTTTTCTTTGTTGGACTTCTTGAACTATTTTGACTCTCATACTTTGATAGGGATGTTAATTAGGCCGGACTAGAGTTGTGGCCCACCGGGCTTGGCCCGGACTTTGCGAGCTCCTGTCATTTTTTTGGGTCAGGCCAAATGTGAAGGGAAAGACTCAAGCCCAGCCCACGACCTTAGGGACGGGCTTGGACTCGGATTGCTGGCCGAGCCAAGGGCTTGGGGCTCGGACTTTGGCCTAGTTTTTTTTTTTTTTTGCATTATGTTTTTAAAACTAATAAATTTAGTTATAATAAATTATACACTATAATTCTATAAATTAAAAATTTATTTGTAAGTTTATATATATTTAATTTCTTTGAACTTATGTAAAAAACTTTACACTTACATTTATTATTATATATAATTAATAATAATTACTAAGGTAAATTATTTATACAATTATATTTATAAAATTAATGAATGTGCTTAAGAAAAATAAATTTGAAAAAAAAAGGTCATGGGTATATATGGAAGTGTTTAAAAAAAAAAAATCAAATTGAATTTAAAAGGAAAAAAGCTGTTGAGGGGAGGAGTTTACGGGCTTATAGCTGAGCTGGAACTTCTAAAAAGAGGCCTAAACTCGCCTATTGAGTACTCAAACTTGAACCGAATTAGGCTCAAATCAAACTCGAGCTGAACTTCAACCCAACAGGTCGGGTTGGACTCAGGTGGCTCACGAGACTCGGCCGAATTTACATCCCTAGACTTAATATGAACAATACAAGAGAAAATTTTTATTCTCTCTCGTCCGCCGAGTCGCGCACATAGCATTAAGTTCGCCGTAAACATATTCGGCGCCCCCGGATTTCTTCCCACGCCAATATCTGATCCCCACGCGGACATGCATGCTGCAGCAAAGAAAACAATGCAAGAAGAAAAACTTGACGGCGTGCATGCTTTACATTAAATGAGAGTTGGTGGGTGATACACCACCCCCTCATGGGCTGGGTAGTCCACCTCCCCCACATGGGGGACCTACTCTACAAGAACATGGTTTTTGACTGTTGGATGAGTAATCTTTACGTGGTTTCTTTGCGAAATCATTATTCTCTACCAACTTAATTAGGAGAAACACCTTTCTACTTTCTAGTAATGCATCAATGAGTTGTAAAATTTCCATCTGAGATTATCAGACCATTTTTCCCTGACAGTTTCTTACACTGCCACCCTTTTGCCGGGTGTTTGGATCGGAACCTATTTAGTAAGTTATAGTTTAAATTTATAATTTTTTAAATTATATTTTATTAATTATAAAAAGTTATTTTAAAAAGTTACTTATATCTAGCACAATTTTTTTAAAAAATAATTTAAAAAAAGAATTTTTTAAAACTAATTTATTGCTTATAGCTTATAAGCTACTCATTTAAATACTCCTCACGAGTTGTGCTAATATGTGTTCTAAGGACACATGTTAAGGACTAATTAATGTAATGTATTTTATACAAAATACAAACTATAAGAAAGATATTCGTTTAAGAGTTATAAATGAGATCAAATATAACACAATGCCTTCATTTTCCAATACAAGTACTGCAGTAATTAAAAAATTTAAAATTCAAACTCTTATAATTTGTCTAAAGTGCCATTGAGACATCATTAATAGTAATGGATAAAATATTTTAGATTCAAACTTTCTATAACGACAAACTTAATGATATGTTTATAATACATTTATTTTAGTCCTTATCCTAAATATATATTTACACACACATGTATATATACATAATGCAAGAATTTTAATTTTTATATTTACCTAATTATTTTAATTTATTAATTTTTTACTCTTTTTTATTTCCCATGAATTTTTAGAGATTTGTAGGGCAATTGTAATATGTAATAGTATTAATTTAAGTTAGTTATCTTAAATTTTATTTTATTAAATAATTTTATATTATTCTTAATTAAAATAATTAAAAAAGAATGTAAACTTAATAGGAATAGATTTGACCTTTAAAATACACGAGACAATATAAATACTGAAATGCTATCAACAACCTTATTAATTACTTCTTTAAAAGTTTATTAAAGCTGAAAAATTAATACTTTATTTTTAAAAAAAATTAATGCATTAACTCTCTCATTAATATTTATTTGTAGAGCATAGCTTAGTATTTATCAACACAAAATTACAAAAATATTTCATTGTCGTACCAGTTATATTGTCGTGATAATTGTAGCTAGTGCCCCTCTCAGACAAGAATTAAAAGATGGGAATGTTGGTTTTCCAATCAACTAATCATTTGTTTTAGGCAATATTATATTTCTTGAATAGAGAATAATATGTGCAGATACTCATGATTGAAAACCGCCACTCGAGCGTTAAATATGTTTAAAAACATGAATATGAAAAGAAAAAAAAACACACCGATGTGGGACACCAAATGGTGCACAGGAGGTTTTTTTGAATGGACAAATAAACACACACAAGCACACACCACACTCAGAGCAGGACAACCCACACTCCGCACAACCCGTCAAAACGAAAAGTGAAGAGGAGGGTTAAATCCCAGCATGCAAGCACATTAACACACCAATGTGGGACACCAAATGATGCACAAGAGGTTTTTTTGAATGGACAAATAAACATACACAACACACACAAGCACACACCACACTCGAAGCAGGACAACCCACACTCCGCACAACCCATCAAAACGGAGTGTGGGTTGTCCTGCTCCGAGTGTGGTGTGTGTGTTTATTTGTCCATTCCAAAAAACCTCCTGTGCCCCATTTGGTGTCCCACATCGGTGTGTTAGTGTGCTTGCATGGTGGAATTTAACCCTCCTCTTCACTTTCCGTTTTAACGGGTTGTGCAGAGTGTGGGTTGTCCTGCGCCGAACGTAGTGTGTGCTTGTATGTGTTTATTTGTCCATAAAAAAAAAAAAGAAAAAAAAAGAAGAATTGAATAAAGAATAATCTGTGCATGTTACCATGTTTAAATGACGAATTCATGTATCAGGGGACAAAAAAATGCTTTTCAATTGTGAACTTGGTGGATGGTCTATCTTAATCATGGATACCTTGGTAAATAATATTTCTGTCAAATGAATTGGAAGACAAGTAAGACCTCTGACCTGGCTCCTGTTAATATGGTACACTTTTGACTGCAGATAGGGATCCTTATCTCTTTTAAGCTCCCAAACAAACCAAGTTAATTTGTACTCACTAGGCTGCTACCGACGTCAAACTCAAAACCCATTTGGGAGTATGGAGAATGTCATTTCAAACTGGAGCGACGTTCAATCCGTGCCGGAATCTTATGTCTTACCACCAGAAAAAAGACCTGGTGAGCTTGTTCCTCAATTCAAAACCATCCCGGTGATTGATCTCGAAGGAGTCGTCCGCGATCGGAATGAATTGATTCAGCAAATCATGAGGGCTAGCCAAGAATATGGGTTCTTTCAAGTCAATTCATATAGTCTGCTTTTTTGTTCTTTCTATATTACATATCTAAAGATTAGATTGATTACGACTTTGGAACAATTTTTAGAGCAATTGTTACAATTCTAACCAAAATCTATCACTCAAATATTCGGGAAAAAAAATAAAAAATGCAGTTAACAAACCATGGTGTCCCGGAGGAGTTGATGCACGACGTATTGATGGTGGCAAAGGAATTCTTTGAGTTGTCTGCAGAGGAAAATGCAAGCTTTAAAACTGATCAGGAAGGCCAATCTTATTTTGATGCTTGTAGCCTGAAAATAAGCACTGACTATAAGATTCGATTTTGGAGAGACAATTTTCGGCACCCTTGTCACCCTTTGGAGGACCGTATTCAACATTGGCCCAATAATCCAGCTCGGTATAGGTATATCTCATTACTGTAAGAAACATTCTGCCAACATTAATTCTTCGATCGAGTTAATTTGCTGTTTATTGGGATTTTGACAGAGAGGTTTATGGACGATACTCACTTGAGGTGAGGAGGGTCTGTTTGTGGCTGTTGGGTCTAATTGCTGAAGATTAGGTCTGGACTCTGGATACTTCGAGGATGAACTCAGCCAGGGTCAGCTGATGACTCTTAACCGTTATCCGGCATGTCCTGACCCGAAATTGGTCTTGGGATTGCCTAAACATGTTAATCCTTACCTTATCACCCTTCTTAACCAGGGCGATGTGCTTGGGCTTCAAGTCTTGAAAGATGAAGAACGGCTCGCAGTTGAGCCACTCCCTAATGCCTTCGTGGTTAATATCAATCACATGTTACAGGTACTTTTAATTTATCTTTTCTTGCCTACTGTGGTGAGATCTATTTTAATTTCTCTTTTATTGCAGGATTTTCTTACCTACTGTGATGAGATCTGCTTTGATAAATATTCCGTTTGTGTTATGTAGGTAATCAGCAATGGAAAGCTGAAGAGTGTTGATCATCGAGTCGTGACCAACTCAAATGTTGCGCGAAGAACAGTTGTTACCTCCATCCATCCTCGCACGGATAGACAGATCCAACCTGCGAAACCACTTGTTAACGAGTGCAATACGCAGCTATATAAAGCTTTTATATTTGAAGATTTTATCAGAACCTATACAACAGATACTCATGAAGGCAAAGATCCGATCGAGCGCTATATAATCCGATCCTAAATAAGTATATTTATACACCATGAACATCCGGAAGAAGAAAAATAAATGGTTGAATCGAGAGAACTACTAGTCCGTGCTTCATCCATCCTCGCACAGTTGTATTAAATGGGTAAATATCAATGATGTTACGCCACATTTTCAATTAAATAAGGGAGGGAAGGCCTGGTAGGGTTCAAGCCTCTTTGGAGGCTTGTTGCTGGCTGCCGTTTTAGGTTTTTTTTTTTGTTAGTCTGTTAACGGATTTGACCAACTATTTTTTTGAACTCGTCTAGGCTATCATCTCTACAAACCAGGGAAACTTTAGCCCAAAGAGCTTGGGTACGGGTCAAACTTGAAACATTAGTACAACTTGAAATGTCTCAGATCCGGTAGCGGTAACCTAAAAACATGCTAATCACAATAGTGTATTGCATTGTTGACAAAACGTGCGTGTGCGGAAAATAGGCGTAAGCATCGATGAACCAACCTGATTGCAAGATCTCTTTGCTGACAAACCATGGTTGCCCGTTGAGTGAAGATATGTGGCTCAAACTCATGAATAGTTGACACATTGTGAAGAGCCTCAGTTCCGCTCTGCATATTACTGTTTTGTAAAAGAACCATCTATTATTGCTGTTGTTGCATCAATGGCTGTGATTCTCCATTGCCTGCTTTCTAGAAAAGTAAGAGGAAAATATTATTCTTTCAGAATTTTTGTACAGAATTTTAAACCAGAATGATATGACAGTGGCAGTTTTGTAATTAAAATGTATATTGATGGGTTCTTTGTTTTAGAGTGATAGGCTCACAACTCAGTCACATCATTCTGTTTATATTTTTTGATTATATATTTTGGTTATATAGCATTACTCAAAGTAAAATGAAGTTGGAAGCTGAAGCATGTGACAAGGTTACAAATACAAGATAAAGCTGCCTTCCAAAATTTACTACCATCCTACTACTAACTACTTTGCAATGCATCCAAGAACTGATAACTGCACAGGCTTACTTTTAATAGCTGAGTTCCCTTTTTGAAATGCAAGGGTAACTCTGTCCAAACTTCAAATAGATATAGCCATTTCATAGCTCAAGAAGCATACAAAAAAAGGGCAAAATGAAAAAACAAAAATTGTTCAAGTGATATTTTCGAGTGACATGTGAATGTAAGTTCAATATTACGGTCCACCACTATTTTTTTTTTTTCAATTATTTGAAATACTATGGCCTGCAAACTTTATTCCATTTTTTTCTTAATCTGGTTACCAAATGCCTGTGAGTGTACTAAAGAAAAACTGGGCCAGTGCATAAAATAAAACTGAGTGATGGAAAAATGACTCCCTTTTCATCCGTCACAATATTACCTAGGTAGGTTTGTCATAAGATGGCATGTATAACAATCCATTATTCAATACAGAAGAAACAAACACCCCTAGCTCTAAATAGATTTGCATGCCCAAAACTATCCTAAATCTCAAATATCCTACACATATGTTTACAGCAGAATTCAAAAAATGCAGTTACTAATGCCTATATATACTGAGAAAATCCAATCAATTTTCAATGCTTGTAGTGTGAAAGCAAGCATTGATTATGCTCAAGAGTAGGTTCATTTTTGGAGAGAGAATTTTCGGCACCCTTGGCACCTCTGGAGGACAGTATTCAACATTAGCCCAAAAATCCAGCTCGGTATAGGTATATATCATTAGTAGTGCAGATATTAATGCATATTCTACAGCTTGATCCGGTTATCCTAATAACAACAATAAACATTCTGCCAACATTCTTCGATTGTTACTATTAGAATTTTACTTTGATCATGATGAATTAATTTGCTCTGTTTATTGGGAGTTTGACAGAGGTTGTCGGACAATATTCAGTTGAGGTGAGGAGACTCAGTTTGTTACAGGTACTTTTAATTTATTTGTTCTCTCCTTAGTAAATTTTCTCGGGGTGAGATCTGCATTAATAAATATTCCATTTGGGTTTTGTAGATAATCAGCAATGGAAAGTTGAAGAGTGCTGATCATCGAGTCATGATGAACTCAAATTTTGCGCGAACAACGGTTGTTAGCTTCAACCATCCTTGCAGTGATAGCCACATCGAACCTGCAAAATCACTTGTTAACGAGTGCAATCCACAGCTATATAGAGCTTTTATATTTGAAGATTTTATCAGAACTGATGCAGCGGCTAGTAAAGGACAAGATAATACCCTCGAATTCGTTGATTCACCACGAATATCGGATTCAGAGTCGTCCTGCAACCTATCGATTCACCACGAATGCTAGGTTCTAGAGCATCAAACACTCGTTGATTTTCATAGAAAATACTGAATGATTGGAAAAGTGCAAACGCACACAAGCTTTATTAAACATACAAAAAAAACTCCTGAAAAGTGTCTTAACGCGACTATAAATATGCGACACGAAATCCTAGGCCCGGGACAAACCGGATTAATTAAAAAAGACAAAGGCCCAAGGCAAAAAAAATTCCCAAAAAAACAAAATAGGCTAAAACGACACTTAAAAGCATTTTTTCGCGATTTTCTAGGCCGAAAAATCATTTCATATTTTCTCCTTTCTCCGGCTCGTCGATACCTTTTCAACGACATATTATAATAGCGAAACGGAATTACGAGTCAAAAGTTTCGGTCGATTGAAGTTTGCCGACCCCTGACCCGGATATATCGCCGCCTCCGCGTCTCCAAGTACTCGTCAGCTATACGATCCGCATCAAGAACCTTCACAGCAGATACTCATGAAGGCAAAGATCTGCTCAAGCTCTATATGATCCGACCTTAAATAAGTATTTTTTATACACCATGAACATCAGAAGGGAAAAAAAAAGTAAGAAACTACTAGCACGAACTTGTTATGATATTATCACACCTTTGACTTTAGTAATATTACACATGGAGAAAAATCAATGGTGTTACGTGTTACAAGCCCACCAAGATGGCCCAAAAATAGGCCTATGAGGATGCCAAGGAGCCCACTAAGTCTAGAACATTCTAGGCAATTCTTGGGCATTCTCTCACATGGGCAATTTTGGTAAACATTCTAGATCCTTCTACACTTGTGTAGATATTAGAAGAGTGTGGGAGATTCTAGAACATGGGGGGGCTTCCTTGAGAAGCTTTGTACATAAATATCTAGATATTTGTATAGATGATTCTAGAGGGGGAATCCAAACCGTTGGATCAAAATGATCCCCACCGTCCATTGAGGAGGTGGACAAGTATAAATAGGGGGTAGCCCCTCATTTGTAACCATCCAAGTTTCAAGTAATACAAAGCATTCTCCAAGTTCATTCAAAGCTCTCTTAGTTCTCTTGTTGCTCTCTTATTCTTAGCCTTGTTCTTTCAGTGTTCTAAGGCTTACTTAGCATCTTTTGTAGCCAAAGGTGTCTAAGGCCGCACGGGTCAAGGTGTTCAAGATTCAAGCCCGTGACAGTTGGTATCAGAGCCTCGGTTCGTGAAGGCTAAGCATGGCAACAACTGGTTCGGACGTCACCGAGCATGGAGGTGTTCATGAGAGGGATCCCCCTCCTCTTACCGGCAAAGGGCGGAAGGACAAGTCAAGGGACGCTTTGTCTTCCTTGGAGTCAAGGGTCATGCGAGTGGAGCTTGTCGTGGCCGATGGACGGGATAAGTTTGAGGAACTAGACCAAAGCATCGATGGACTCCACCGACGTGTTGAAGGGATCGACAATAGGTGTGAGGAGTTCCAAGGGGAGGTGCAAGGTGGCCTCAACACCATGGCGGAACTTGTGAGGACCCAAATGGATGCTTTCAAGGAGATGGTCCAAGCTGAGATTGCCGCTATAAGGGAGGAAATGAAGGAGATCAAAAGTGATTGGTCCTTGTGCAAGATGGCTATCACACAAGGTACGGTTTCTCCCTCTCCCTCTCCTAAGGTTGACATTCCTAGGCCCAAGTCTTACAATGGGTCAAGGAATGCTAGAGAGTTAGATAATTTCTTGTGGAGCTTGGAGCAATATTTTGAAGCCACTAGCATAAGTGGTGATGACAAGAAGATAAAAACGGCCCCTCTCTTCCTCTCGGATGCGGCTACACTATGGTGGAGGTGGCGGCATGCGGATATGGAGCGTGGCTTATGCACTATAGCCACTTGGGATGACTTCAAGAGGGAAATCAAGAAGCAATTCTATCCCGAAAATTCGGAGCATGAAGCAAGGGCCCGACTAAGGCGTCTCTCCCACAAAGGCACGATGCGAGAATATGTGAAAGAGTTCTCCGAGCTACTATTGGAGATACCGGACATGTCCGAGAAGGAGTCTCTCTTCACTTTCATCGATGGGCTACAATCATGGGCTAAGATAGAAGTTCAACGGCCGGGACCCCAAGACCTTGCAACGGCCATCTCTATAGTGGAGTCCCTAACCGACTATAAGCAAGGTGAGTCCTCTTCTAAGCCCAAAAATCAAAAGTATAATAAAGGCAAAGGTGGGGGAGAGCATGCAATCCAAGCAAAGGAAGGTGGACACAAGCTATCCTCATCAAGCCATGGCAAGTTCAACAAAGACAAGAAGGGTGGTGATAAGCCCAAGTTTACATGCTTCCTTTGTGATGGAAATCACTTTGCCCGCGACTGTCCAAAGCGGGCTAAACTATCGGCTCTTATCCAAGAGGAGGAGGAGGAGGACCGGCCCCAACGGGAGGAGACCAAGATGGGCTCTCTAAGGCTACTCAATACAATCAAGGCCAAAGTGGGCATGCCAAAGGCCGAGAAAAAGGGGCGCATGTACGTGGAAGCAAAGGCACGTGGTTTTAACACTCGTGCTTTAGTTGATACCGGTGCTTTTTATAATTTTATTGAAGTCAAGGAGGCCGAGAGACTAGGTCTCCAATTCAAGGAAGAGCAAGGTTGGCTGAAGGCCGTCAACTCGGAGGCACGGCCTATCTATGGAGTTGCTCGGGACGTGCGGCTACAAATCGGAGATTGGTGTGGCCAAGTGGACTTCTCGGTGGTGCCAATGGATGACTACCCCATTGTGCTGGGGATGGAGTTCTTGGATGGGGTGCGGGCATTCCCCATCCCCTTCGCCGAGACCATGTGCATCATGGGCGAAGGTAATGCATGTATGGTGCCACTTACTCGCGAGCCTACCTTGAAGGCCAAGACCCTGTCCGCCATGCAGCTCTCCAAGGGACTTAAGAAGAATGAGCCAACATTTCTTGCAACCTTGAAGCTTAACGAAGACTCTTCTAGCACCATGGAAGGCATACCAAGTGAAGTGGTGGAGGTGCTTGAAGACTACAAGGATGTCATGCCCCCGGAGTTGCCAAAGAGACTTCCACCTAAGAGGGAGGTGGATCATGCCATAGAGTTGGAGGAAGGTGCCAAGATTCCGGCCATGGCACCCTACCGTATGGCTCCCCCGGAGTTGGAGGAATTAAGGAAGCAACTAAAGGACTTGTTGGATGCCGGCTTCATCCAACCGTCAAAGAGTCCTTATGGTGCACCGGTCTTGCTTCAACGGAAGCATGATGGGTCCCTCCGTCTTTGCATCGACTACCGGGCACTCAATAAGGTAACTATCAAGAACAAGTACCCCATCCCTCTTATTGCTGACTTGTTCGATAGGCTTGGTGGTGCAAGGTGGTTCACCAAGCTTGACTTAAGATCGGGGTACTACCAAGTGAGGATCGCCAAGGAGGACGTGGCCAAAACTGCTTGTATCACAAGGTATGGCTCTTTTGAATTTCTGGTTATGCCCTTTGGCCTTACAAATGCCCCTGCCACATTTTGCACCTTGATGAATAAAGTGTTGCAACCTTTCTTGGATCGATTTGTCGTAGTATATTTGGATGATATTGTCATCTATAGCTCATCTTTGGTAGAACATATGGATCATCTACGACAAGTCTTCCAAGTCTTAAGGGAGAATGAACTATATATGAAGAGGGAGAAGTGCACCTTCGCTCAACCGGAGGTAAACTTTCTTGGCCATGTGATTAGAGGCGGGACTATACGCATGGACAAGGCCAAAGTTCAAGCCATCCAAGAATGGGAGCAGCCAAAGAAGGTGACCGAGCTACGATCTTTCCTTGGCCTTGCTAACTATTATCGGCGGTTCATCCGAGGATATTCGGCTATAGCGGCATCTTTGACGGATCTTCTTAAGAAGAACCATCCTTGGGAGTGGACGGCTAGGTGTGAAGATGCCTTCCAAGCACTTAAGAAGGCCATCATGTAGGAACCCGTTCTAGCATTGCCCGACCACACCAAGCCATGGGAAGTACACACCGATGCCTCGGACTTCTCCATTGGAGGGGTGCTGATGCAAGAAGGCCACCCCATTGCTTTTGAAAGTCGCAAGCTTAATGACACCGAGAAGAGGTACACGGTGCAAGAAAAGGAGATAACCGCGGTGGTTCATTGCTTGCGCACGTGGAGGCACTATTTGCTCCATTCCAAGTTCGTGGTCATGACAGATAACATCACAACGAGTTACTTCTTGACTCAAAAGAAGTTAACTCCCAAGCAAGCACGATGGCAAGACTTTCTTGCCGAATTTGACTACACCTTGGAGTATAAGCTGGGCAAAGCAAACTTGGTGGCGGATGCACTAAGTAGAAAGGCCGAGCTTGCCGCCATTAGCCGGCCCCAATGTCCATTGAAGGATCGAATCAAGGAGGGGCTTCAATAAGATCAAGTGGCCAAGACTATTATCAATGGCGTCAAGCAAGGCAAGACGAGGCAATTTTAGCTTAAAGATGATCTTCTCTTTGCTAAAGGCAACCGGATCTATGTGCCCAAATGGGGGATGCTACGGAAGGAGATTCTTAAGGAGTGTCATGACTCCAAATGGGCGGGACATCCGGGCGTTCGCCGCACATTGGCATTATTGGAGGATGCCTACTATTGGCCACCAATGCGGGACGATGTGGAGCTTTATGTGAAGACTTGTCTTGTGTGTCAACAAGACAAGGTGGAGCAAAGTCATCCCGCGGGCTTACTAGAGCCCTTACCTATTCCGGATCGGCCTTGGGAGAGTGTCTCTATGGACTTCATCACTTGTCTTCCTAAGTCCGAAGGAAAAGGTACCATCATTGTGGTGGTCGATCGATTTTCTAAGTATGCCACTTTCATACTGGCCACCAAGGATTGCACCTCGGAGGAAACAACTCGGTTATTCTTGGCTCATGTGGTCAAGTATTGGGGAGTTCCAAAGATTATTGTTAGTGACCGGGACTCTCGCTTTACGGGGCGCTTTTGGACCGAGCTTTTCAAACTTCTTGGCACGGAGCTTAACTTCTCCACTAGCTTTCACCCACAAACTGATGGCCAAACCGAGAGGGTGAATGCTTTGTTGGAGCTATACTTGAGGCACTATGTAAGTGCCAACCAAAGAGATTGGGCCAAGTTGCTTGATGTTGCCCAATTCTCTTATAATCTACAAAGGAGCGAGGCAACCAACACTAGCCCGTTCGAGCTTGCTACGGGCCAACAACCTTTGACGCCTACCGCCGTTGCTACCGGGTATACGGGCAAAAGTCCTGGAGCTTATAAGTTTGCCAAGGGGTGGCATGAGCAAACCGACATGGCCAAGGCCTACTTGGTCAAGGCGGCCAAAAGGATGAAGAAGTGGGCAGACAAGAAGCGGCAGCCAAAGGAGTACCAAGAAGGCAACCTTGTCATGGTGAAACTCCTCACTCATCAAGCCAAAGCATACAACGGGCTTCACAAAGGGCTAGCACGACGGTACGAGGGACCATTCTCGATTACCAAACGAGTTGGCAAGGTGTCCTACCAACTTGAGTTGCCTCCAAAGTTGAAGATTCATCCGGTCTTTCACGTAAGCCTTCTCAAGCCTTACCATGCAGATGTGGAAGACCCAAGCCGTGGCAAATCAAGAAGAGCTCCCACATCCATCACGTCGTCATTTGAGAAAGAAGTGGAAACCATCCTTGCTCACCGGGTTATCCCAAGGAGGGGCGTGGCGCTAAGCTCTATCGAGTACTTGGTCAAGTGGAAGGGGCAACCGGATAGCGAGGCAAGCTGGGAGCACGAGGAGTCCTTGTGGCAGTTCGTGGATAAGATTGCAGAATTCCAAGGAGTTGCGACGAGGACGTCGCCAGATTAGGTGGGGGAGAATGTTACAAGCCCACCAAGATGGCCCAAAAATAGGCCCGTGAGGATGCCAAGGAGCCCATTAAGTCTAGAACATTTTAGGCAATTCTTGGGCATTCTCTCACATGGGCAATTTTGGTAAACATTCTAGATCCTTCTACACTTGTGTAAATATTAGAAGAGTGTGGGAGATTCTAGAACATGGGGGGGCTTCCTTGAGAAGCTTTGTACATAAATATCTAGATATTTGTATAAATAATTCTAGAGGGGGAATCCCAACCGTTGGATCAAAACGATCCCCACCGTCCATTGAGGAGGTGGACAAGTATAAATAGGGGGTAGCCCCTCATTTGTAACCATCCAAGTTTCAAGTAATACAAAGCATTCTCCAAGTTCATTCAAAGCTCTCTTAGTTCTCTTGTTGCTCTCTTATTCTTAGCCTTGTTCTTTCGGTGTTCTAAGGCTTACTTAGCATCTTTTGTAGCCAAAGGTGTCTAAGGCCGCACGGGTCAAGGTGTTCAAGATTCAAGCCCGTGACATACGGCACATTTTCAATTATTAAGCAGAAGGACCACCACTTCTATAGTGCAGTTTGTCATGTTCATTTGTTTTTTTGGGTTGAAAACTTGAACTTGGACCACCACCTCTTTGGAGGTTTGTTAATACGGGTTCTGCTTTTGCCGACAATATGCTATTGGTGTTGGTTTCATTTATAAGGTCAAATCAAGACATTTAAAAATATATATATTTGAATATCAATCTCATCAATATCCTTGATCTCATAAGTTTCTTATCAAATCCCATGAATTTATTAATCTTTTTTTTCAAAGAAATACGAGACATTGCTATTTTATTTATTGGTTGTTTTGTAACAAATATTTATTTCTTCGACTATTTTCTTAAACTCGTGTAGAACTATTATCCTATAAATCATATAAAATTTATATATTATATGAATGATGAATAATTACAAAGGAGCTTGGGGATTGATCAAAATTGAAATCTTATGCTTACCATGATTATCAGTTGATCAGCAGCTTCTTGTGGGCATATCCTGGTGTCACGGGTTGCCACCCGTGGCACGTCGAGGGCCACGAGGGACCTTGGCGTGGGGCATGTCTGAGTATGATTGGCCGGTGGCATGGCAATCTCGTAATTTGTATTTTCCATATTTATTGGATTTATGGATTATGACTCCTCGAGGGGGTAGGATGTTTCTTCCTATCAGTTTGGAGATGGCTCAGAATGCTATTATAAGGGGGGCATGGTGTTGACTCTACCACCCCCTGGTGCTACCGAAAGGGCCAGCATTCAAGTGAGTCCCCCAAGGGAGTGGGCGAGACTTGGGGGCCGGCTGTGGCACGTGGCTGTAGCCCTCATGCTAGTCAAGGGGCTACATGGGCAGCATTGTGCCCGGTGGGGCAAATGTTGGGCATTAGCGTCGAGGATGGGGTTGTGGCATTCGCACCCGCTACGCCATAATTATAAAGTGGTGGGGCTTATGTCCATGACGGATTGGACCTCGGTGTGCACACTTGCATGCCGTGTGTCTCGTGTGCACTTGTGCATTGGGTTCACGCTTGTGCACACGGCCGCTTGGTTTGGCTAGCATTGGTGTCGCGGGGCACAATGTTGTGGGCTTAACAGTTGCTAATCGGTGGTGCCTTTCCTTGCGGGTAACCTTGACGCGGGGCGCTAAGAGCTTCAAGGATGGAGGCGTTGTGCCTAGCGGGTGATGCTTGGTGGACGCGCGCATGTCTAGTTGCACATGGCCATTTGGCTTGTGTTTCGAGAGAGACTGGCGCTAAGCACATTGCTTGCCGTGTGTGCGCGCATTTGAGTATGGCGTTGCTATCGCCTATAGCTTGGATTGCCTTATGGCTTGAGCATCAGAGGTCCGTGTTTAAAGAGATATGCGGGGCATTACGGATGGATCCTGGACAAGCGCATAATCTTATGCCTTGGTGTTTGAGTTTGGCGGGACTATTGCTTGGTGCATAGTCGCCTCACGGGTGTATTCCGCTGCATATGATCATGGCGGGTCGCATTACTGTCACCGTGTGGTGCCCGGCCTGCCAGCCCGTGACACCTGGGCTTGCTTAATGTCCAAAGGTCTCTTACAGGATTTCATTTGTAGCAAAATGGTTGAAGTAATGGTTTTCTAAACATTTTTACTACCTCAAAACATCAGGTAAAATGATTTCTGGTGCACCATAATAAATTAAAGTACAATCCTAAGAACCCCAAAACATAAGAGCTAAGGTGCATTCAGTAATTCTATTGGCCCAAAATGGCACGTCTGCAATAAAATAGTCAAAATAACGGTTTTGTAAACTTTTTTTCTGATTGATTCTAAAGCATAAAGGTGAAAAGATCTATTTACACTGCAAGATCCAATTTTTTTTTTCCCAATCAATTTTGAGAAAAAACAAATGGTTGAATCGAGAATTAATAGTCCGCGCTGATAATAATGTTATCTCACTTTTGTCTTCAGTAGTATTACATGAATAAGAATCAACGATGTTACCATATATTTTCAATTCTGAAGCAGAAGAACACCTCCCCCCCCCCCCCCCCCCCCCCCCCCCCCCCCCCCCCCCCCCCCCCCCCAAAAAAAAAAAAAAAAAAAAGGCCGGGGTAGTACAGTTGTGTTAATTTTTTTTTTGGTTGAAGGCTTGAACTTGGACGAAGTCTTGTTTTGCCACATAAGGGAGGGTAATGTGAGGGAGATTATCAAGCAAAGAATTAGAGAGTTTTGTGGGTGTAAAGAGTTGAGTGAGTAGAGAGAGAGAGTCCTCCTCCTTCTTTGTTTTTTCCTCTCTCTCTATATATATATATAGTGAAATTCTTTTCCAATTTATTAGTGTGTTAGTGTGTGTTGATTTCTGGTCCAACAAGTGGTATCAGAGCAAGGTTAGAGTCGCCGAAACAATTTTTTTCCTGCTATCCAGAAATCAAAGTCGCCGAAATTGTATTTTGGTTATACCATTGTGTTCGTCTCGTCGATACGAGTTCAACAGCGCAAACCGCATTAAAAACAGAGTTAAAACTAACCCATACGAGTCGGTCAAAGTTGTGCTCCGGTAAGTCAACACCGGCGACGTCACTGGCGCTGGTGAAGACAAGCTTATGTTATCGCTGATGTCATCGTTGACCAAGTCAACCGCTACATCATTGGTACAGACACCCGCCAAGTCATCGTCCAGTCAGCTATCACATCATCAGCAGTTGCCACGTCATCAACACTTTAGAAAATTACAGTTTGGCCCTAGAAGTTTTTTAAAATTACAGTTCGACCCCAAAACTATTTGAAAATTATGGTTTGACCACTGAACAAACTAAAATTTTTAGTTAAGCCCTTTTTGAGGTTTTTCACCGTTCCGGACGCAATCGTGTACTCTGTTTTAGCAAATTCTACTTCGATAGTACTGTTCAAGTCACTTGAAGAGTAAATTCATAAAATAGTCATCAACATTAACCTCGGGAGCTATGATTATGCTCACCTCTTCGAACTACGCCATTTGGCAACCTCGAATGGAGGACTATTTGAATTGCCGAGATTCATTTGAGCCCTTGGATGAAGTGGGGGTGAAACTGACGGACATAACGAAAGCCGAGTGGAGAAGGAAGAACAAGAAAACTATCGATTTGATTAGACAATGAATCGACCATAGTGTATTCCACCATGTTGCTTAGGAGACAGACACATATACTCTCTGGACAAAGCTAGAGAATCTGTTTCAAGCAAAAACTGCTCGAAACAAAACTCTCTTGATGAAGGGCTTTGTCAACTTGAAGTTAAGGAGCGGTACTTCAATTGCTGAGCACACGAGTCAATTCCAGAACTATATGAACCAGCTTACAGCCATGGACTTGCAGGGAGACGATGAAGAGCAAGCCCTCTTGCTTCTTAGTTCTCTACCAAATAGTTGGGAGACATTAGTGGTGGTGTCCCTTAACAATTTAGCTCCAAATGGCAAACTCACCATGGCGATGGTCAAGGATGTCTTATTCAATGAAGAAGCCAGACCGAAGGAAGCTGGCATGGAGCAATCATATGCCTGTTGGCCCAAGTAGGCAACCCAAGAGGGGGGGTGAATTGGGTTTTATAGAATTTATACCAAACAATGCAACTAAAAATTGATTGAGTAATATAACAGTGACTAATCAAAGTATAACTCAAACAAACAAACAATAGAATGCAATACAAGCAGTGAGCAGTCAAACTAATAACACAAGCAAACAAATAATAAGATGTAATGCAATGAAGTAATATGTGCAAAGAGATGAAGAACACCAGATTTATAGAGGTTCGGTCAAACCTTGCCTACGTCCTCTCTTCCTCGATCCTCTCGAAGGTATTCCACTATGTAAACTTTCCTTACACAGCTGCTAGTTTTTCTCCAAGTGCCTAGCTCACTTTTACAAGAGCTCTTCCCTAAGCTCTCAAAACCCAAGAGATTTTGTCCAAGCTTCTTTCAAACTTACAAGTGATTTTGTTCAAGCTTCACTCAAACTTTACAAGAGATTTTATCCAAGCTTCTCTCAAACTTACAAGTGTTTTTCCCAAGTTACACCCAAACTCACAAGTGTTTTTCTCAAGAACACTCAAACTCACAAGTTTACAAAACAACCCAATAATAGATGAAGGTTGTACAATGAATAACTCTTTCTTAAAGAGTAGATAAATAAATTTTCAGCTCACTCAAGAACCCCCCAAATGAATAAAAACAGTGTATAAGATGTAGGAGATGAAATCTCACTTGTAGCTCTTAATCTTGTGTTCTTCTCATGTTCTTCTTACACCAATATGTGTTGGAGATCTTGTATATATAGCATTGAATCTATTTTAGCCGTTGGAGAAGTATGAGAGTTGATTTTGTGGCAGATCGGACCATTACTTCTGTCAGAAAATATAGCCGTTAGTGTCGGGAGTCGACTCTTTTGGAGCAGGAGTTGACTCTTTTTGTGTTTCTGCAGATTTTTCAAGGCACTGTCCAAATGAGTCGACTCTTTTGGGCCAGGGGTCGACTCTTTTTGTCTAAAATTGCAAAATCAACTCTCTGTTTGAATGAGTCGACTCTTTTAGCTTCAGGGGTCAACTCTTTTTACCTCCAACAGATTTTTCAGCCTCTGTTTGAATGAGTCGACTCTTTTGTGCTAGGGGTCGACTCTTTTTAGGAAAATCCTTAACTTTTGCAATACTTTTTCAATCTTCTTCAATATCTTCAAACTCTTTAAGTATCATCCAAATAAGGCTTCTAAGGCTTGAAAAGACTTTTTCAAGGCATGTTGACTTCAAGAACATCTTCAACTCTTCAAGATAAAATCAATACATTTTTTATTACACTTAGAGTTCTTCAATCAACATCACTTCTTCCATTGATCTAAGTCTTCTTCAAAATCTTCAAGAGAGCTTCCAAGACTTGAGATCTCTTTTCTTCAATTGATCTTTCATGCTTATTGAACATCTTCAATCTCTGACTTGATCTTCATCAAATTGATTTCTTTTAGGATTCTTCAATCAATATAACTTCTTCCATCAATTCAAGACTTCAACATAATTTTCAATGAAGCTTCCAACTCTTGTGATTTCTTATCAATACTTTCAAGACATCTTCAAATCTTCAAAGAAAGCTTCCACGTCTTTAAGTGAGTCTCTTCTTCTTCCATTCTTACAAGACATCTTCAAATCTTCAAGGTGAGCTTCCATGTCTTGTAAGAGTCATCTAAATGAAGTTGTAACCATGAGATTGGTGAATGAGTCAACTCATCATACTTCTTGTCTTCATTGTTTCATGACAAGCTTCTCACCACATGTTTTTCAATATCTTCAATGTGACAAGTTCTCCATTATTTCTTGACAAACTTCAACTTGTTGCTCCCCTTTTCTTTTATGCTTTATGCCTCAATGCATTTTCCAGATTTAGAGCAGAACAATCAAGACATTTAGAAGTTCATAGCATGCATGATGATATAGTGGACTTGATATGGCCATGAGGATTGAGGGTCTTCATAATGAAGTGTAAACCACATTTGTATGGTGCCAGCTCTTCGGTCTTCAAGTCCATTTGAAATCCTTTGTTGTATTTGCACTTCTATTTGTACTTTAGTCTTCAAGAATTGATTCCATATCAACTTGAATACTCTTCAAATAAACTTGCTTGAGTGCTTTGCTTCTTTGAATAATTTCTTGAATCATCATAAGATCTTCAGTCACTTGCATCTTTCTTTTGAATACTTGTTGAACTCCTTGAGCATCTTCAATCTCTTCAAGAATAAGATTACCTAAGTAATCTTCTTGTTGGATACTCAACCGATCAACTCAATTATTTTTTTGTTATCAAATGATTATAATCTAATCTGCACACTCAAGTGAAATCATTAGATAATAACCACATAGTTTTGTTATCATCAAAATCAACATGGGGATTAACCTTGACTCAACAATGCCCTCACTACAGAAAGCAGGGAGAGGCCGCAAGAAGATAACAGAGGCCAAGGAAGAAGTCGAGGCAGAGGCAGAGGAAGAGGTAGAGGCAGGTCACAGGATCCTGGCAGATCTAATGACGGACATGGCAAGTTCACCTGTTATCATTGTGGTATTGAAGGTCATATGAAGAAGGACTGCTGAAAGTTAAAAAGGGAGCAAGGTTAAGGTAATCACCAACACAACAAAGAAGATGGTGACACCCTAGTCACCATTAAAAGAGATATCGTAGTACTCTCTGTGAAAGAAGAGACGTGCCTCCATGTTGCTAGCTAGGATTCTAAATGGGTGGTAGACACAGTAGCTTTCTACCACGCCACTCCCCACAGTGAGTTCTTCACGACGTACAAAGCTGAAGACTTTGGTACTATGAGAATGGGGAACACTAGTTCATTAAAGGTTGTGGGAATTGGTGATGTTCAAATCCAGACGAATAGTGGTTGCATGATGGTGTTGAAGGATGTTAGACATGTGCTTCGACCTCCGGCTTAGTCTTGTTTCTGGGATAGCCCTTGATCAACAGGGTTATGATAACTGCTTCAGCAATGGCACTTGGAAGCTGTCAAAAGGTGCCCTGGTTGTCGCCCGGGGGCATATTTGCGGCACGCTGTACAGAACCCATATGACGGTTTGTTTAGACAGTCTCAATGCAGTTGAAGACGAGGCGTCACCAAATTTGTGGCATAAGAGACTCGGTCACATGAGAGAGAAAGGGTTATTCACGCTGGTAAAGAAAGCTCTCATTCCAGTAAACAAGGAGATTGCGCTGAACCTCTGCGAGCATTGTCTGTTTAACAAGCAACATCGAGTCTCGTTCAATTCTTCCACACGAAGAAGAACAGAGTTATTGAGTTTGGTACACTCTGGCGTTTGTGGTCCTATTGAAGAGGAGTTATTGGGCGGTAACAGGTATTTTGTTACCTTCTTAGATGATGCTTCACGGAAGGTGTGGGTGTATTTTCTGAAGACCAAGGATCAGGTACTCGAGAACTTCAAGATCTTCCACGCCATGGTAGAAAGGGAGACTATCAAGAAGCTAAAGTGCCTCCGGACAGACAATGAAGGTGAGTACACATCCACGGAGTCCAATGCATACTACTCAAAATGCGGTATTCGCCACGAGAAGACGATCCCACGAACCCCACAACACGATGGAGTAGCCGAAAGGATGAACCAGACCATTGTGGAAAGAACCCAGTGTATGCTTAGTATGGTTGATCTGCCAAAGCCATTCTGGGGTGAAGCTGTTTGTGTTGCCTGCTACCTGATCAACAGATCACCATCAGTGCCGTTAAAATTTGAAATTCCAAAGATGGTGTGGATTAGCAAGAAGGATGTCTCATACTCTCACCTTAGAGTGTTTGGGTGCAAGGCTTTTGCACACGTATCCAAGGAGCAGAGACAGAAGCTCGACATGAAGTCCATTCCATGCATCTTCATTGGTTATGGAGATGAAGAGTATGGATACAAACTATGGGATCCAGTAACAAAGAATGTCATCAGAAGTAGGGACATTGTGATCCAAGAGAACCAGTTTTATGAGGAACTAACTAAGTCCAGTGGTTCCAGTTCCCATGCTCCTGACATGATTCCAGATCCAGCACCAGTCCAGGTCACCATAAATATTGGAATGCAGGAGGTAATTCCAGAAGATGAAGAAGAAGAAGAGGGTGTTAAGCAGGGGGAGCAACAACCCCTTCTACCAGAAGAAGAAGAACTTCCATAACCAGTTGTTGAGGTACCTCTTCAGATTGAAGAGCCTCAGCCAAGGAGATTTGCAAGAGGTCGTGTCTTGATTTCGTCAACCAGATATCCAGAATTAGACTACATCATGCTCATTGATGAGGGGGAGCCAAAGGACTTCAAGGAAGCATAGACCCATCCAGACAAAGGCAAGTGGATGGAAGCCATGTGAGAAGAGATGAGTTCCTTACATAAAAATCAGACCTATGATCTGGTAAGGCTTCCCAAAGGCAGAAAAGCCTTGAGAAACAAGTGGGTTTTTAAGCTGAAGAAAGATGATAATGGAAAGCTAGTCAGGCACAAGGCTCGATTGGTCGTCAAAGGATTTCAACAGAAGAAAGGAATTGGCTTTGACGAGATTTTCTCACCAGTAGTGAAGATGACCTCAATTCGAGTTATTCTCGGATTAGCCAGCCTGAACCTAGAGCTTGAACAGATGGCTGTCAAGATAGCTTTTCTCCACAGAGATCTAAAGGAAGAGATCTAATGGAACAACCAGAAGGGTTTAAAGCTCTCAGAAATGAACACTTAGTCTGCAAGTTGAAGAAGAGTTTTTATGGCCTAAAGCAAGCACCGAGACAATAGTACAAGAAGTTTGACTCATTCATGGTGGGTCATGGGTATAAGAGGACTGCTGCAGACCAGTGCGTGTTCATTCAGAGATTCTCGGATGATAACTTTGTGACACTCCTTCTCTATGTGGATGACATGCTAATCATTGGACAGGACGCTGCCAGGATTAGCAAGCTGAAAAAGGAGTTATCTCAATCCTTTGATATGAAGGACTTAGGCCCTGTTCAGAAAATTTTAGGCATGCAAATTGTTCGTGATAGGAAAGCGAAGAAGTAGTGGCTATCACAAGCAAAGTACATTGAACGGGAGATCAGAAGGTTCAACATGGAATATGCCAAGCCAGTCAATACTCCACTGGCTAATCACTTCAAGTTGAGCAAGAGTTCGTGCCCTTCCTCGAAGACTGAGATGGAAGAAATGGCAACAGTACCCTACTCTTCAGCAGTAGGCAGTTTGATGTATGCAATGATGTGTACAAGGCCAGATATTGCTCACGCTGTAGGCGTTGTGAGCAGATTTCTCTCCAACCCAGGAAAAGAACATTGGGAAGCAGTCAAATGGATTCTCAAGTACCTAAAGGGTACAACAAAGCTATGCTTGTGTTTTGGGGGAGCTGAACTAGTCTTGGAAGACTATACATATTTAAATATGGCCGGTGATCTTAATGGTAGGAAGTCTACATCAGGATTCCTCTACACCTTCGTAGGGGGAGCTGTATCATGGCAGTCCAAACTGTAGAAGTGTATGGCATTATTTACAACGGAGGCAGAATATATCGCTGCAGTAGAAGCTGAGAAGGAAATATTGTGGGTAAAGCGGTTTCTCCAATAGCTGGGAGTCAAGCAAAAGGAATACAAGATGCATTGTGACAGTTAGAGTGCTCTATATTTGAGCAAAAATTCAATGTACCATTCTCGCACAAAGCATATCGACATTCGCTATAATTGAATACGCGCGGTGATGGATCAACAGTTGTTGAAGCTTGAGAAGATTCACACAAAAGAGAATCCAGCAGATATGTGTAAGCACCCCATTTTTGACTGCTCGGCAGTCTACACTCCGTCCAGACTTGTTTTCAAGTCATTGTGGGTATATTCCTATCGAAACCAATTCTCTAGGTCCAAATCCCGTCTGTCCATCACTTCGCGAGCCTGTCAGGCCCAAATAGAGGCAAAATGACCAAAATGCCCATAGGGGCATTGTCCTTTCCTTTCCAATTCCAATCCCACTGTTGAGACAGTTTATTCTTCGAGACGGTTCCAATCCAGACACGTCTTTTCGGAGACGGTAAGACCCCTTTTCAATCCCTCTCTCTCGATAGTTTATTCCTCGAGACGGTTCCAACCCAGGCACGTCTCCTCAGAGACGATAAATCCCCTTTCCAACCCCTCTTTCGAGATAGTTTATTCCTCGAGATGGTTCCAACCCAGGCACGCCTTTTCGGAGACGCTAAGACCCCTTTCCAATCCCTCTCTCGAGACAGTTTATTCCTTGAGACGGTGCCAACCCAGACACGTCTTTTCGAAGACGGTAAGACCCCTTTCCAATCCCTCTCTCGAGACAGTTTATTCCTCGAGACGGTCCGAGTAGCGAAACTACTCACAAAACCGTTAAAGTAGCGGAAATACTCACAAATAGGTCGATATAGGGAATTGCCAACAAACCCCTGTGTCACGACGACCGTCGTTAGAGTGACGGAAACACTCAAAACCCAGGTCAACACCAGTGTCTGTTAGCCCACTTTGGTGAAAAATGACCAAACTGCCTTTTGGACCTTTTTCGAGACTTTTCGGTCAAGATGACCATTTTGCCCCTAGGCATCCGAATGCCTCGGGAACCACACTGGCTCTAGGTATCAAATCGGTAACCCTCTGAGATTGCTTTTTATAGTACTCTCAACCTTCCTTTATCTTTCCGGATCATTCCGAGTCAGTTCCGGCCAACCCGGTACAAAATGACCGTTTTGCCCCTGATGGGCCGGTCTCCTTTTTTTGACCACACCGGCTCTGGGTATCAAACCGATAACCTCCTGAGACTACTTTTTATAGTGTTCTCAACCTCCTTTTACCTTTTCGGATCATTCCGAGTCAGTTCTGGCTAACCCGGTGTGAAATGACTGTTTTGTCCCTGGTGGGCCGGTCTCCTTTTCTGACCACGCCGGCTTTGGAAATCAAACCGGCAACCTCTGGAAACATTCTGAATAATGTTTTCAGATCCCAAGTCTTCTTCCGAGACAGTCCGAGTTTGTCCCGGCAGTTTCCCGGTCCGATTGACCGTTTTGCCCCTAAAGGCCTGGTCAACCTTTTCGACACATCTTATCCTCACTTTTCTAGTCAAATACCTCCAGGACACTATTTTAAGTGTTCCTGCTCTTTCCGGCCTTCTGGGTCATTCCCGGCTCCTTCAAATCATTCCTGGACTTTCCGGAGCCACTCCTAGTGAAGCTAGGCTAAAAATTGCATGGTAGTCATTAGTACAGGCGCCCAAATCTAGTCAAAGATACGTTGCTTGCCGACCTTAAACATTTCCTAAATGGCTAGCGCCACTACAAGCCAAAAAATGGCCTGGCGCTACTCCTAGTGGCGCCAGTGTAAACTTTGGCTTGGCGCTACTACAACAGGCGCCAGTGTTGTCCAACCTCTATAAATACAAAGCCTCATTCAATGTGAAAAGGGTCCGCAAACTCAGTTTAAAAATCATATAATTCGATATACAGAGCTCTTGCACTCTCTAAACCCTAGCATCCTTAGGTTCTTACAAACCCTAGCCTCATATACACTCATATACATCCCCATATACTCATACACTAACCTTCAATACTCCTTCGGAGACTTGAAGAGTTGTAATCTAAAGTTTGAAGCTTGAAGACAACTCTTGAAGATTGAAGATGAAGATCAAGACGAAGACCGAAGATCGAAGACAAGTAAGGCGCGCAAAATAAAGAAGACATACGGTAAGCTTTCTATTTAAATTTCCGTACTTCCCTCTCTCTCTTCTCTCTCCTAACTCACTTGGGTTTTCTCTATTTTAATCCCCCATCTCTTTCCCCCATTTTCTTTGCATGCTTGAAACAAGGGGATTCCCGGTCCATGTGTAGGATTGGGCTATTGGAGAGTCACCGTGTCAGGGGCTTTCTTCTAGTCTAACCAGAGACCACGTGGGTTCGGCCCCTTTGATTATGTGGTGAAGCCTTAGCCTTGTATGTTCACGACCCCAAAATTGCATTGTGCATATCATGATCTTGCATCTTCCAAAAACCGTTTTCAAAGTTGTCTTCAAAATCGTTTTCAAACTTGTTTTCAAAATTGCATCAAAATCTCTTTTTCAAAGTATGTTTTCGAAATCACAATCCTAGGGTGATTCTAGCTTTTCCATGGCTAGGATTGCTTCAGAAAGTGTTACATTTAAAGTGACCAATACGATTCATATTTTTAAATCTTGTTGTTTTCAAAACCGCTTTCCTAAAGTGGTTCTAGCCCTCTTATGGTTAGAATTGCTTTAGGAAAGTGAGATATTTTTACATCTTCTAAAAACTCTCTTTTCAAAAAGTCTTTATTCTTAAAATCTCTTTTTCAACATACTTTCCTAAAACTCTCCTCTCCGAAATTGTTTTCAAAAACTCCCTCCGAAATCTATTTTTCAAAGCTCCCTTTTTCAACTCCTTTCCAAAATCCTCTCCCCAAAATCCACTTTTTAAAAACGTTCGCCAAAAATCTTTTCAAAAACTCTCTTTACAAAATTTTCCTTCTAGAAACTCTCTTCTAAGATTTTCCTTCCAAAATCTTCATTTCTAAAAACACACTTTCCAAAAACTCCTCTTCTTTAAAATCTCTTTCCAAAAACTCTCTTCAAATTTACTTTCCAAAAACTCTTCCCTCTAGAAACTCCTCCCTAGGATTCCCTTCTAGAAAACCTTCATTTCCAAAAATGCACTTTCCAAAAATCCTCTTTCCGTAGAGCCCAAATCAAGCCATAGAATCCACAATTAGAAAACCCTAATTTTCTTCCCAAAAACATGATTTTCAAACTTTGCCCCAAACCTAGGTTTCCAAAACCTCTTATTTTCACATCCAAACGATACACGTTTCCAAAACCTATTGTTTACGTGGAAACTATAATTTTCCAAATCTAAGGTTTCTAGAACCTCCCTTTCCAAAATCCTTACCAAATCCTATCTCCCCGTTTAGGAAACTAGATCCCATCCTTCGTTTTTGGAAACAAAATCCAACCTTTCTCTTTTAGAAACAAAATTCAATCTCTTCCTAATTCAAATCCTTTCTAAACTTCCACTTTCCTAAATCTTAAGTTTCCAAAACTTGCACATAAAAATCTTTCCTAAATTCTAAAACTCAACTTTTCATATCTTTCCTAATTCAACCCTTTCCTAATTCTACCCTCTTTTCAAATCTTAACTTTTCAAACCTAAGTTTTCAAACCTTTCCTAAATTCAAACATTTCCTAATTTCAAGATTTTCTAAAATTCAAACTCTAAAACTTTCTAAATCTTAAACTTTCCTAAACTTCAAATCTTTCCAAATCTAAAATTTTCTAAACTCAAAACATTCTTATTTTCAAAACTTCCTTGTTTTCTAAACTTTTCCACTTTCAAAACTTTCCTTTTTCAAAACATTCCAAAATTCAAAACTTTCTTAACTTAAAACTTTCTAAATTCTAATCCTTTCTTAAACTAAACTTTTCCTAATTCAAAACATTTCTAAATTCAATACTTTCCTATTTCAAAACTTTCCTAAAGTGAAAACTTTCCAAATTCAAAACTTTCCTCAGTTGAAACTTTCCAATTTTCAAAACTTTCCTAATTCGAAACTTTCCTAATTAGAAACTTTCCAAAAATGAAACATTCCTAATTTGAAACTTTCCTAAATCGAACCTTTCTTAATTCAAACATTTCCTAAATCTAATTTTTCTCTAAACCTTCCAAGTCGAGTCAAACCTTTCCTAAGTCTAGGTTTCCTAAAACCAAGTCTTTCCAAAATCAATCTTTCCAAAGCAAGTCCAGTCTTCTCAATTTCAATTTCCAATCTCCTCTTCTAATCTCAAATCAAATCCAATTTTTAATTCAATCTCTTTCTTCAAATCAACTCTTTTATTTTCAATCGGACTCCGGTCCGAACTACGACTGACCTGATTCTCCCAAAGGGATACGTAGGCAATTTTCATAGGTGTGATCACAACATTTTTCAAACTTTCAATTCCACCCTCATGGGTGCAGTCTCCACATTTTTCAAATCTCAAATTCCAATCTATTTTCAAAATTCTAATTTCAAAATTTCTATTTTCAAATTTCTACTTTTAATTTTCAAACTTTCCAATTTCAATTCCATCTCTTCAAATCTGTTTTCAAATCAAATCAATTTCAAATCAATCTCTTTTCAAATCTATTTTTTAATTCTCTTAACTTGCACTTGCATATCATGCATCATGTTAGTTTCTTTTCAAGCATTGTTTTTCAAAGTGGATAGGATTGACCAATAGTTAGTTGAAGGCTCTTATAGGTGAATCTAGGATAGATTGACATATAGGTATCGAAAGGGCGGGGTAGGGTGATGGCTTAGTGCGTCTTCCCTACACGTAACTAACCTCCGAACCTAGAATCACTGATCTCGAAGACCAAAAGGAGTTATTTTTTAAAAAGGGCTAAACGTTTTTCAAAGGTTGCAAACAACCTGTTTTCCTAAAAACCCTCTCTTGAGAAGATATTTTCAAATAGTTTTTCAAAAACCCTAAGTGTAGTCTTCGGATTATTCTTAGTTTTTAGGTGACCTAACTCACCTTTATCAAGTTAGGTGGCGACTCCGAATCTTTTTCAAAAGCCCTTTCTTCAAATCAATTTCTCAATTCAAACCTAGTCACACTCATTCTTCGAGGAGGGTGAGTTCTAACGAGAGAGTACAACATTTTTCCCGCTTGTGTGAGTATTCCTCGAGTGCAAAAAATCTGGGCGCGACAATATGTTAACAAAGGTGGTTACTCGTGAGAAGTTTGCGCTATGTAGAGACATAGTTAGAATGGATGTCAACTGAATGACATCAGATTGCGTTCTCCTCTAATGGGTATGAAGGGGGAGAATTGTTGGGTTCATACCCACTAACCCAAAGAAGCTTCGACCACCGATCACCAACCGTAGCACACCAAGACTGAAGGAGGAGAAGTCAAGGTAGCCACCAACCATGGATTTTTTCACTGATTTGTCAAGAAAGAACATCTCTCGTTCCCTTATAAATAGAGGGTGGATGTGAGGGAGATTATCAAGCAAAGAATTAGAGAGTTTTTTTGGTGTAAAAAGTTGAGTGAGTAGAGAGAGAGAGTCCTCCTCCTTCTTTGTTTTTTCCTCTCTCTATATATATAGAGTGAAATTCTTCTCCAATTTATTAGTGTATGAGTGTGTGTTAATTTCTGGTCCAACAGGTAGGCCCCGTAACGTTCAAGCCTCTTTGGAGGCATCTGGCTGCCGTTTTATTCCTTTATTCTTTTTTGTACTTAGACAGTTTTTTCCCGCATTCGTGTACAGTTACAATTCATACTAACCATATAAATTTTATGGGTTGAACAGTGGAGTTTAGAGATGGATTAAATTTAAAATTTTACTGAGCAAGTTCTTGGCTACCTGCTGGACTTGCATGAGGTCCAAAGATCTTTTTCAGGGTTCAACCTATAACAAATGGTTGTGGCTTTTGGATCTAATTTCCGAAGGTTTAGGACTTGAATCAGGATACTTCGGCGAAGGACTCGGTCAAGTTCAGATGATGGCTCTCAACCATTATCCACCGTGCCCCGACCCAAGCTTAACCTTGGGATCATCACTCTTCTTAGCCAAGTAGACGTTCTTAAAAGACGAACAATGGTTTGCAGTTGAGTGGCTGCCTAATGCTTTTCTGGTTAATATTGGTCTCATGTTACATAGTTCTCTTTTCTCCATATATATATTTATATATGAATTCTTCGTCATCTTCTCTGCTGTTTCAGAAATAGATTCTTGCCTTATTTTTGTTCTCTACCATGAATTTTTTTTCTTTCCAATGAGCGTAGATAATCGGCAATGGGAAGCTGAAGAGTGCTGATCATCGAGTTGTGACGAACACAAGCGTTGTTGCTCGAACAACAGTAGCTAGCTTCATTCATCATTCCAGACTTCCAGTGACAGCCACATTGAACCTGCAAAACCTCTGGTTAACAAAAGCAGCCCTCCACTCTACAGAGCTTTCACATACAAAGATTTTGTCAGCTCGTACACAGCAGACGCCCATGATGAAAAACCACCACTCGAGCGTTATATGCTGTATTCTTAAGTATTTTTATGCATGAACAGAAAAAGAAAAAAAGAAAAAAAGTAAAAGAAAAAAAAGAATTGAATAGAGGCTAATCTGCGTATGTCACCATGTCTAAGTGACAGAAAAATCAATGAAGTTGCATCTTTTTTTCAATTATGAAGCGAAAGGATTAATTCATGTATCTGGGGAAAAAACATGTTCATCAATTGTCAAATGGGTGGTTGGTTTATCTTAATCATGGATATCTTGGTTTATAATATTCCGGTCAAATGAATTGGAAGACAAGTAAGACCTGACTCTTGAGAAAGATAAAGGAATCTTCTCTATTTCAAGCTCACAAACAAACCAAACTAATTTTCACTCACTGGCCAACTACCATCATCAAACTCAAAACCCATTTGGGAGTATGGAGAATTTCATTTCAAACAGGTGCAACGTTCAATCCGTGCCGGAATCTTATGTATTACCACCAGAAAGAAGACCTGGTGACCTAGTTGTTCCTCTATTCGAGACCATCCCAGTGATTGATCTCGAAGGACTTGGCGACGATCGGAATGAATTGATTCAGCAAATCATGAAGGCTAGCCAAGAATATGGGTTCTTTCAGGTCATTCATATCTTCTTTTTTCTTTTTCTATATTACATATCAAAAGATCAGATTGTTTATGAATTTGGAACAATTTTAGAGTAATTATTTCAATTCTAACCAAAATCTGTCACTCAAATATATTCGGGAAAAAATAAATAATGCAGTTGACAAACCATGGCGTCACGGAGGAGTTGATGCATGAAGTATTGATGGTCGCAAAGGAATTCTTTGCGTTGCCTGCAGAGGACAAATCAAGCTTTTATATTGAGAAAGTCCAATCTTTTTTTGATGCTTGTAGGCTGAAAGCAAGCGTTGATTATGCCCAAGAGAAGGTTCATTTTTGGAGAGAGAATTTTCGGCACCCTTGTCACCCTTTGGAGGAGCGTATTCAACATTGGCCCCAGAATCCAGCTCGGTATAGGTATATCTCATTACTACACCTTGATCTGGTTATGATCCTAATGACAAGAAACATTTTGCCAACCCGTTCTTCCATTGTTACTATCAGAATTTTACTTTGATCATGATGAATTCATTTGCTCTGTTTATTGGGAGTTTGCCAGAGAGGTTGTTGGAAGATATTCAGTTGAGGTGAGGAGGCTCAGTTTGTGGCTGTTGGGTCTAATTGCAGAAGGGTTAGGTCTTGAATCTGGATACTTCGAGGACGAGGAAGGAGGGCTTAGCCATGGACAGCTGATGACTATTAACCATTATCCGGCATGTCCTGACCCAAAATTGGTCTTGGGATTGCCTAAACATGGTGATCCTTACCTTATCACCCTTCTCAACCAAGGCGATGTGCTTGGGCTTCAAGTCTTGAAAGATGAAGAATGGCTCGCAGTTGAGCCACTCCCTAATGCCTTTGTGGTTAATATCAATCACATGTTACAGGTACTTTTAATATCTCTCTTCTCACTGTACTTTGTTACTTACTGTGGTGAAATTCGCGTTAATAAATATTTCAATTTTGTTTGTAGATAATCAGCAATGGAAAGCTGAAGAGTGCTGACCATCGAGTCGTGACGAACTCAAATGTTGCAAGAACAACAGTCGTTAGCTTCATTCATCCTTGCAGTGATAGCCGAATCGAACCTGCAAAATCACTTGTTGACGAGTGCAATCCACAGCTATATAGAGCTTTTATATGTGAAGATTTTATCAGAACCTATAGAGCAAGTACTCATGAAGGCAAAGATCCGCTCGAGCACTATATGATCCGATCTTAAATAAGTATGGTTTATACACCATGAACATCGGAAGAAAAAAAAAAAGAATAAAAAGAGGTTGAATCGAGAACTAGTAGTCCGTGCTTGTTATGATATTATCTCACCTTTGCCTTAAGTATTAGAGGGATAAAATTCAATAATGTTAGAACACATTTTCAATTAGGAAGCAGGAGGACCACCACCACCACCTCCTCTGTAGTGCAGTTTGTCAAGTTTAATATTTCAAGGTTGAAAACTTGAACTTGGACACCTCTTGCTTCGCTACATAAAGGTTACTGGGTGCCATGGGGGGACCTACTCTACAAGAACATGGTTTTTGACTGTTGGATGAGTAATCTTTACGTGATTTCTTTGCGAAATCATTATTCTCTACTAACGAAATTAGGAGAAACACTTTCTACTTTCTAGTAATGCATCAATTAGTTGTAAAATTTCCATCTAAGATTATCAGACCATTTTTCCCTGACAGTTTCTTACACTGCCACCCTTTTGCCGGGGTGTTTGGACCCGAACGCATTTAGTCCTTCATAGTTTAAACTTATAATTTTTTTAAATTATGTTTTGTTGATCATAAAAAATTCCTTAAAAAAGTCACTTATATCTGACATAATTTTTTTTAAAAATTATTTAAAACAATAACTTTTAAAAATTGACTTTTGCTTATAGCTTGTAAGCTATTCATTCAAATACCCTCACGAATTGTGCTAACGTGTACCCTAAAGACACATGTTAAGGACTAATTAATGTAATGTATTTCATACAAAGTACAAACTACAAAAAAAAATTCATTTAAAAGTTATAAATGAGATCAAATATGACATCATGCTTTCATTTTTCAATACAAGTACCACATTAATGAAAAACTTTAAAATTCAAATTTTTGTAATTTATCTGAAGTACCATTGAGACATCAGTAATAGTAATGGATAAAATATTTTTGATTCAAACTTTCCATAACAACAAACTTAATAATATGTTTAAAATTATATGTTTATAATACATCTATTTTAGTCTTTATCCTAAATATATATTTACACACACATGTATATATATACAAAATGCAAGAATTTTAATTTTTATATTTACCTAATTATTTTACTATATTAATTTTTTTTCTCTTTTTTATTTCCCCACGAAATTTTTAGAGATTTGTAGGGCAATTGTAATATGTAATAGTATTAATTTAAGTTAGTTATCTTAAATTTTATTTTATTAAATGATTTTATATTATTCTTAATTAAAATAATTAAAAAAGAATGTAAATTTAATAAGAATAGATTTGACCTTTAAAATACACAAGCCAATATAAATGTTGAAATGCTATCAACAATCTTATTAATTACATTATTTACAAGTTTATTAAAGTTAAAAAGTTAATATTTTAATTTTTTAAAAAAATTAATACATTAATTCTCTAATTAATATTTATTCTTAGAACATATTAGTATTTATCAACCCAAAAATGCAAAAAAAATTCATTGTCTTGCCAGTTATATTGTCGTGATAATTGTAGCTAGTGCCCCTCTCCGACAAGAATTAAAAGATGGGAATGTTGGTTTTCCAACCAACTAATCATTTCTTTTAGGCAATATTATATTTCTTGAATAGAGAATAATATGTGCAGATACTCATGATGGAAAACCGCCACTCGAGCGTTAAATATGTTTAAAAACATGAATATGAAAAGAAAAAAAAAGGAGAATTGAATAAAGAATAATCTGTGCATGTTACCATGTTTAAATGACCAAAAATCAATGAAGTGACATCGCTTTTTGACTTGTGAAGCAAAAGGATTCATGTACCAGGGGAAAAAAAAAATGCTTTTCAATTGTCAACTTGGTGGATGGTCTATCTTAATCATGGATATCTTTGTAAATAACATTTCTGTCAAATGAATTGGAAGACAAGACCGACCTCTGACCTGGCTCCTGAGAAAATGGTACACTTTTGACTGCAGATAAGGATCCTTATCTCTTTTAAGCTCACAAACAAACCAAGTTAATTTGTATCCACTGGGCTACTACGGACATCAAACTCAAAACCCATTTGGGATTATGGAGAATGTCATTTCAAACTGGTGCGACGTTCAATCCGTGCCGGAATCTTATGTCTTACCACCAGAAAAAAGACCTGGTGAGCTTGTTCCTCTATTCAAAACCATCCCGGTGATTAATCTCGAAGGAGTCGTCCACGATCGGAATGAATTGATTCAGCAAATCATGAAGGCTAGCCAAGAATATGGGTTCTTTCAGGTCAATTCATATAGTCTGCTTTTTTGTTCTTTCTATATTACATATCGAAAGATCAGATTGATTACGACTTTGGAAACAATTTTTAGAGCAATTGTTACAATTCTAACCAAAATCTATCACTCAAATATTCGGGAAAAAAAATAAATAATGTAGTTGACAAACCATGGTGTCCCGGAGGAGTTGATGCACGACGTATTGATGGTGGCAAAGGAATTCTTTGAGTTGTCTGCAGAGGAAAATGCAAGCTTTAAAACTGATCAGGAAGGCCAATCTTATTTTGATGCTTGTAGTCTGAAAATAAGCACTGACTATAAGCTCCGTTTTTGGAGAGACAACTTTCGGCACCCTTGTCACCCTTTGGAGGACCGTATTCAACATTGGCCTAATAATCCAGCTCGGTATAGGTATATCTCATTACTATAAGAAACATTCTGCCAACATTAATTCTTCGATCGAGTTAATTTGCTCTGTTTATTGGATTTTGACAGAGAGGTTTATGGACGATACTCACTTGAGGTGAGGAGGGTCTGTTTGTGGCTGTTGGGTCTAATTGCTGAAGGATTAGGTCTCGACTCTGGATACTTCGAGGAGGAACTCAGCCAGGGTCAGCTGATGACTCTTAACCATTATCCGGCATGTCCTGACCCGAAATTGGTCTTGGGATTGCCTAAACATGTTGATCCTTACCTTATCACCCTTCTTAACCAGGGCGATGTGCTTGGGCTTCAAGTCTTGAAAGATGAAGAATGGGTCGCAGTTGAGCCACTCCCTAATGCCTTCGTGGTTAATATCAATCACATGTTACAGGTACTTTTAATTTATCTTTTCTAGCCTACTGTGGTGAGATCTATTTTAATTTCTCTTTTATTGCAGGATTTTCTTACCTACTGTGATGAGATCTGCTTTGATAAATATTCCGTTTGTGTTATGTAGGTAATCAGCAATGGAAAGCTGAAGAGTGTTGATCATCGAGTCGTGACCAACTCAAATGTTGCGCGAAGAACAGTTGTTACCTTCATCCATCCTCGCACGGATAGACAGATCGAACCTGCGAAACCACTAGTTAACGAGTGCAATCCG
Source organism: Euryodendron excelsum (assembly GCA_033060915.1). Classification (NCBI taxonomy): domain Eukaryota; kingdom Viridiplantae; phylum Streptophyta; class Magnoliopsida; order Ericales; family Pentaphylacaceae; genus Euryodendron; species Euryodendron excelsum. The sequence continues at coordinate 5,731,000 of CM065380.1, read as the reverse complement.
CAGCTATATAAAGCTTTTATATTTGAAGATTTTATCAGAACCTATACAATAGATACTCATGAAGGCAAAGATCCGCTCGAGCGCTATATAATCCGATCCTGAATAAGTATATTTATACACCATGAACATCAGGAAGAAGAAAAATTAATGGTTGAATCGAGAACTACTAGTCCGTGCTTCTTATGATGCTATCTCACCTTTGTCTTCAGTTGTATTAAATGGGTCAAAATCAATGATGTTACGCCACATTTTCAATTATATAAGGAAGGGAAGGCCCGGTAGAGTTCAGGCCTCTTTGGAGGCATGTTGCTGGCTGCCATTTTACTAATTTTTTTGTGTTCAAAGATTTGATCGATTATTTCTTCAAACTTGTGTAGAGTTACTATTTTCATAAACTAGGTAAACTTTAGCCACTCCTTTGGGCATGGGTCGAACTTGAAATCTCCTTAGTAGAACTTGAAATCTCTCAGATCCGATAGTGATAACCTAAAAGCATGTTAATCACAGTAGTGTATTGCATTGTTGACAAAACGTGCGTGTGCGGAAAATAGGCATAAGCATCGATGAACCAACCTGATTGCAAGATCTCTTTGCTGACAAACCATGGTTGCCCGTTGAGTGAAGATATGGGGCTCAAACTCATGAATAGATGACACTGTGAAGAGCCTCAGTACTGCTCTGCATATTACTGTTTTGTACAAGAACCATCTATTATTGCTGTTGTTGCATCAATGGCTGTGATTCTCCATTGTTGGTTTGTTTGCTCCTTTTTCAATTTCACATCGGTTGGGTGTGGGAAAGGGGACAAGGGATAAATGTTATTTAAGGAAGGATAAGTTTCTTTTGTTAAGTGCACCAATTAATAATTTAGTTAATAATTTTTTATTTTAGTAAAATTTCTCTTGAAGAGATGAAAGTTGAAGGTTAGTTAGTGGGATGACTTAGTAGGTCTTGGCAGGGTGAGGAAGAAAAATTATATGATTGTAATAATTTTTTACATAGTATATTTTTTTCTGGTCGTTTTTTTCTAGTTTTAAGAGTTTTTTTATGTAAATCTTTATGTTGTGTTTTTTTATTTTATTTTAATATTCTTGTCTTTTTTATTTTCAAAAATGGTATGTTTGGGATGGTCAAAATTCTCAACAAGTGGTATCAGAGCCTTTTTTTGGTGGTTATAATTTTTTTTAAAAATTCTGAGTATGCTTTGTGGTTGTAGTTTTGATTGATCTTTCACATTAAAAAAAAATTTCTTGAGATTATTATAGGTTCCTTTTGGTGAGATGGAGTTTTGGTATGGTGGTGTGGATACGTACAGTCTAAGGAGGTTCTGTCTAGGAGATTGGGTTTTAAGCTGGACCAGTGTGACTCCTCCAATTTTTCTTGAGAATTTTAAAATTCTGTCTAGAAAATATTTGAGTTTTTTTCTGAGAACTTACTTAGTGGGTACTATTAATGTATACGATAAAATTCATCAAGATGATGCATAGGAATAGAGGAGAGAAAAAAAAAATCGGTTGATAGAGGACAACGTGTTGAAGTCTTTAAGACGATAGGGCCATTATCATTGCGGGTGAAGGAGCAAGTTTGCAACGGACTAGTTTACATTTTGCTTTGGGCAATGATCCAGTGTGGCAAGATCCGTTGGTGAAGGTTTGACTGGTTGCAGAATTCATAGAGGGACGTGTCCCTAAAGTTTTGCAAGCGCTGAGGAGTTATCGGTGGGTGTAGTATTGCATTGCTTTTGTTCAAATTGGACAAAAGCAGACAGAGATCAGGGGTTGATTGATAATATCTGGGTCAATTAACGACGGAAGATCAGTCATCAATTAGAAAGGAGAGATTTTGGTTGGATGGATTGGCAACCTATACAGGCTGGTGGAGATCAGGATGAACAAATAGAATAAGACTTGCTAACAGGTGCAGGAGTACATGGTCAAAATGTACAAGTACGTAGGCGAACAGATGCAACAGATGTTGAATGTTCACTGGAAATCCTCATGGGTAGTTCCATAAATTTGCACATGGGCATTGGTTTAGCGTTGATGCAAGATGTTTGGTGAAAATTCATGTCGATGGCTGATGAACTTTCAATAAGGTTAGATGTGAGAGTTGCACTATAATTTTTCAGCAAGGTTGTTTTTCGACATGGAAAGAAGTAAAATGTTTGGAATTGGTTTATTCTGAATGCATATGTTTTTATGGTGGAGCATAATAGCAGAAGTTATGAAAATCTTCATTAATGTGGAGTTTGACTGTGGGATCAACTAAAGTTGCAAATGTGAAGATTGTTGGTTTGTTTGCTCCTTTCCCAATCTCACATCGGTTGGAAGTAAGAAGGGGGGCAAGAGACAAACCTTATTTAAGGAAGGTTAAGTTTTCTTTGTTAAGTGCACCAGTTAATAACTTAAATAGTAACTTTTGATTTTAGTAAAATTCCTCTTGAAGAGGTGAAAGTTAAAGGTTAGTTAGTAGGAAAGCTTAGTGAGTGTCGGTAAGATAAGGAGAAAAAATTACGTGATTGTAATAATTTTCACATAGTGTATTTTTCTCTGGAGCTGGTGATTTTTCTCCTATTTTAAAAGTTTTTCATGTAAATTCTTGTATAATGTTTTTTTCTATTTATTTTGATATTTTTATTTTTTCTATTTCCAAAACGGGTGTGTTTGAGAGGGTTAAAATTCCCAACATCCATTGCCTGCTTCCTAGAAAAGTAAAATGAAGTTGGAAGCTGAAGCATGTGACAAGGTTACAAATACAAGATAAAGCTGCATTACAAAATTTTCTACCATCCTCCTACTAACTACTTTGCAATGCATCCAAGAAATGATAACTGCACATGCTTACTTTTAATAGCTTAGTTCCCTTTTTGAAATGCAAGAGTAACTCTGTCCAAACTTCAAATAGATATAGCCATTTCATAACTTGAGAGGCATACCAAAAAATGGCCAAATGAAAAGACAAAAATTGTTCAAGTGATATTTTCAAGTGGCATGTGAATGTAAGTTCAATATTACGGTCCACCACTATTTTTTTTTTTTCAAGTATTTGAAATACTATGACCTGCAAACTTTATTCCATTTTTTTTCTTAATCTGGTAACCAAATGCCGGTGAGTGTACTAAAGAAAAACTGGGTAAGTACATAAAACAAAACTCAGTGATGGAAAAACGAAGCCCCTATTCATCCGTCACAATATTACCTAGGTAGGTTTGTTATAAGATGGCATGTATAACAATCCATTATTCAATACAGCAGAAACAGACTCGTAGCTCTAAATAGATTTGCATGCCCAAAACTATCCTTAATCTCAAAAATCCTACACATATTTTTACAGCAGAATTCAAAACATGCAGTTATTAATGTGTATTTATACTGAGAAAATCCAATCATTTTTCAATGCTTGTAGGGTGAAAGCAAGCATTGATTATGCCCAAGAGAAGGTTCATTTTTGGAGAGAGAATTTTCGGCACCCTTGTCACCCTCTGGAGGACCGTATTCAACATTGGCCCAAAAATCCAGCTCCGTATAGTTATATATCATTACTACTGCCGATATTAATGCGCATTCTACAGCTTGATACGGTTATCCTACTAACAACAACAAACATTCTGCCAACATTCTTCGATTGTTACTATTAGAATTTTACTTTGATCATGATGAAGTAATTTGCTCTGTTTATTGGGAGTTTGACAGAGAGATTGTTGGACGATATTCAGTTGAGGTGAGGAGATTCAGTTTGTTACAGGTACTTTTAATTTATTTGTTCTCTCCTTAGTAACTTTTCTCGGGGTGAGATCCGCATTAATAAATATTTCATTTGGGTTTTATAGATAATCAGCAATGGAAAGTTGAAGAGTGCTGATCATCGAGTCATGATGAACTCAAATTCTGCGTGAACAACGGTTGTTAGCTTCAACCATCCTTGCAGTGATAGCCACATCGAACCTGCAAAATCACTTGTTAACGAGTGCAATCCACAGCTATATAGAGCTTTTATATGTGAAGATTTTATCAGAACCTATACAGCAGATACTCATGAAGACAAAGATCCGCTTGAGCTCTGTAGGATCCGATCTTAAATAAGTATTTTTTATACACCATGAACATCAGAAGGAAAAAAAAAAGGTTGAATCGAGAAACTACTAGCCCATGCTTGTTATGTTTTTATCACACCTTTGACTTTAGTAAAACACATGGAGAAAAATCAATGTCGTTACAGCACATTTTCAAGTATTAAGCAGAAGGACCACCACCTCTGTAGTGCAGTTGGTCATGTTTAACTTGAACTTGGACCACCACCTCTTTGGAGGTATGTTAATACGGGTTCTGCTTTTGCCAACAATATGCTATTGGTGTTGGTTTCATTTATAAGGTCAAATCAAGACATTTTAAGGAGAAATATTTGAATATCAATCTCATCAATATCCTTGATCTCATAAGTTTCTTATCAAATCCCATGAATTTATTAATCTTTTTTTCAAGAAACATGAGACATTGCTATTTTATTTATTGGTTATTTTGTAACAAGTATTCCGTTATTTGACTATTTTCTTAAACTCGTGTAGAACCACTATCCCCACGAATTATGTAAACTCTATATATTATATGAATGATGAATAATTACAAAGGAGCTTAGGGATGGATCAAAATTAAAATCTTATGCTTACCATGATTATCAGTTGATCAGCAACCTCCTGTGGCCATATGCTGGGCTTGCTTAATGTCCAAAGGTCTCTTGCAGGGTTTCATCTGTAACAAAATGGTTGAAATAATGGTTTTCTAAACATTTTTACTACCTCAAAATATTAGGTAAAATGATTTCTGGTGCACCATAATAAATTAAAGAACAATCCTAAGAACCCCCAAACATAATAGCTAAGGTGCACTCAGTAATTCTATTGGCCCAAAATTGCACGTCTACAATAAAATAGTCAAAATAACGGGTTTGTAAACTTTTTTTCTGATCGATTCTAAAACATAAAGGTGAAAAGATCTATTTACGCTCCAAGATCCATTTTTTTTTTCCCAATCAATTTTGAGAAAAAAAAATGGTTGAATCCAGAATTAAAAGCCCGGGCTGATAATAATGTTATCTCACTTCTGTCTTCAGCAGTATTACATGAATAAGAATCAATGATGTTCCGACATATTTTCAATTATGAAGCAGAAGGACCACCACCACCACCCCTGTAGTGCAGTTGTTGTGTTAATTTTTTTTTGGTTGAAGACCCGAACTTGGACTAATTCTTATTTCGCCACATAGGCATCTGGCTGCCGTTTTATTTATTTATTCTTTTTTGTACTTAGATAATTTATATCTTTGAACGATTATTTTCTTAAATTCGTGTACTTAACCATATAAATTTTAAGGGTTAAACAGTGGAGTTTGGAAATGGATTAAATTTAAAATTTTATACTTAGCATGAGGATTAGCTGAGCAAGCTCTTGGCTACTTGCTGGGCTTACATCAGATCCAAAGATATTTTTCAGGGTTCAACCTATAACAAATGGTTAAAATAATGATATTCAAGATTGCCTAATAGTATTTTTAGTGATAAATTGTTTCATGCATCACTTAAAGACATATTTGTTGTGGTGGTTCTTGTAATATCTGACTCGATGCATTCATGCGAATGCCCTGGATTTCACAACTCAGTAACTATTCTTAAATGTACATTAAGATTCTTCAGCCCTTTAAGAAAGGTAAGATGGAACATGGTTTTGACTGTTGAAAGAGTAATCTTTACGTGGTCTCGTTACGAAATCATTATTATCTAATTATGAAATTTGGAGAAACAGCTGCCTAGAAATGTGGGTAGTTCTCGCAGCAATTTGATCAATAAGAATGACAAAAATAATAAGCAAAAGAAATTAATGCAAGCAAAAGAAAAATAACACTAGTATTTAGGATGGTTCGGCAAAATTGTCTGCATTTATAGGGTGTGATCCGATCTCCTTCTTTACTATTGAGAAAATAAAAAATAATGGTATAATATCTAAAACGCAAGTTCTTAAACTCTTGTACACCAGTCGTAACTAACCCTCTCAAACTCAATAAAAAAATTCAAAATGCTAGAGACATTATTTTTATCCCACGCTCTGCTCCGTTCTTCGAACAATCAGAATACGTTATCAATTTGTTAGCATTTCTCTATCAATTTATAAGAAAAACACTAATAGAACAACGTGTAATTAGGATAGGAACCGAAGGACAAATAGTTAACGAACTCAGCCCTTTTTGTTTTCTTTGTTCTTCACGTGATTGTCTTTGTAGTCTTTCAAAGACTAACAACAGTCTTGCATTTTTCTTTGACAACTCACATTCATTAATTGCATTGTCTACTGCACCATCTTTCGGTGAGAAATTGGTGCCAGCCAACAATATATCTCTCCGGGTAGATTTTTATCAGCGCCTACCAAAAAAATTGGGATATCAAATCTGCCAGATCTTTGGTTGAATTTGCAGGCATGTCAACAAGAAATGCATCAATGAATTGTAAAATTTCCATCTGAGATGATCAAACCATTTTGCTCTGACAGTTGTTACACCACCACCCTTCTGCCGGACACACTGTGAAATTGGGCCTATGCGTTACATAGTAGCTGATGTCCAAATGGATATCGCAGGTTGGAAGGTTGGTTGGTTGGCAAACTGCACCTGGTTCTCACATTTTGTTGTTGGTTTTACAGGTCAAGGCCTTGGTTATAGAAAATTTGTTTCTTCACATTTTTATAATGGCTATTTCCAAATTAATGGACGGATTTACGGAATAAGTGCAGGTAGTTGCCTCAGCTGGTTTAGCATTAACACAAAATGCAAAAAGATTTCATTGTCCTACCTGTTATATTGTCGTGATAATTGTAGCTAGTGTCCGTCTCCGACAGAATTAAAAGCTAGGAATTTTGGTTTTCCAATCAACTAATCATTTCTTTTAGGCGATATTATATTTCTTGAATAGAGAATAATCTGTGCAGATACTCGTGATGGAAAACCGCCACTCGAGCGTTAAATATGTTTAAAAGACAAAAAAGAAGAATTGAATAAAGAATAATATGTGCATGTTACCATGTCTAAAAGACCAAAAATCAATGAAGTGACATCTCTTTTTGATTTATGAAGCAAAAGGATTCATATACCAGGGGGAAAAAAGGCTCATGAATTGTCAACTGGGTGGTTGGTCTATCTTAATCGTGGATATCTTGGCAACTAATGATCTTTCAAATGAATTGGAAGACAAGTAAGACCTCTGACCTGGCTCCTGAGAAAATAGTACACTTTTGACTGGAGATAAGGATCCTTGTCTCTTTTAAGCTCACAAACAAACCAAGTTATTTTGTACTCAGTGGGCTACTACCAACATCAAACTCAAAACCCAATTGGGAGTATGGAGAATGTCATTTCAAACTGGAGCAACGTTCAATCCGTGCCGGAATCTTATGTATTACCACCAGAAAGAAGACCTGGTGAGCTTGTTGTTCCTCTAATCAAGACCATCCCAGTGATTGATCTCGAAAGACTTGGCCATGATCGGAATGAATTGATTCAGCAAATCATGAAGGCTAGCCAAGAATATGGATTCTTCCAGGTCATTAATATATATTATTTTTCTACATTACGTCAATATATCAGATTGATTATGACTTTGGCACAATTTTTAGAGCAATTGTTACAATTCTAACCAAAATCTACGACTCAAATATTCGAGAAAAACAAAAATGCAGTTGACAAACCATGACGTCCCGGAGGAGTTGATGCACGACGTATTGATGGTGGCAAAGGAATTCTTTGAGTTGCCTGCAGAGGACACGGCAAGCTTTAAAACTGTTAAGAAAGGCCAATCACCCGTGTCAAAGGAATTCTTTGATGCTTGTAGCCTGAAAGCAAGCACTGACTATAAGATTCGTTTTTGGAGAGACAATTTTCGGCACCCTTGCCACCCTTTGGAGGACCGTATTCAACGTTGGCCCATAAATCCTGCTCGGTATAGGTATGTCTCATTACTACAAGAAACATTTTGCCAACATTAATTCTTCGATTGTTACTAATAGTATTTTAGCTTGATCACGCATGATGAATTGATTTGCTCTGTTTATTGGGATTTTGACAGAGAGGTTGTTGGACGATACTCGCTTGAGGTGAGAAGGGTCAGTCTGTGGCTGTTGGGTCTAATTGCTGAAGGATTAGGTCTTGAATCTGGATACTTTGAGGAAGAACTCAGCCAGGGTCAGCTGATGACTCTTAACCATTATCCGGCATGTCCTGACCCAAAATTGGTATTGGGATTGCCTAAACATATTGATCCTTACCTTATCACCCTTCTTAACCAGGGCGATGTGCTTGGGCTTCAAGTCTTGAAAGATGAAGAATGGCTCGCAGTTGAGCCACTCCCTAATGCCTTCGTGGTTAATATCAATCACATGTTGCAGGTACTTTTAATTTCTCTCTTTTCGATGCATTTTCTTACGTACTATGGTGAGATCTGTTTTTGATAAATTATTACATTTGTGTTATGTAGGTAATCAGCAATGGAAAGCTGAAGAGTGTTGATCATCGAGTCGTGACCAACTCAAATGTTGCGCGAAGAACAGTTGTTAGCTTCATCCATCCTCGCACGGATAGACAGATCGAACCTGCGAAACCACTAGTTAACGAGTGCAATCCGCAGCTATATAAAGCTTTTATATTTGAAGATTTTATCAACACCTATGCAACAGATACTCACGAAGGCAAAGATCCGCTCGAGCGCTATATAATCCGATCCTAAAGAAGTATATTTATACACCATGAACATGGGAAGAAGAAAAAGAATGATGGTTGAATCGAGAACTAATAGTCCGTGCTTGTGATGATGTGATCTCACCTTTGTCTTCAGTAGTATTAGGTGGGTAAAAATCAAGGATGTTACGCCACATTTTCAATTATGAAGCAGAAGGACAACACTACCTCTGTAGTGCAGTTTGTCATGTTTTTCTTTTTTGGGTTGAAATTTTGAAATTGGACATTGCCATTTACCTATTTATTTTTTTGTTATAAGGTTCAGGTCTTCAATTGATTATTTTTTCGAATTCGTGTTTTATGAATGATAGTTAGACAAATAAAGTTGGAGATGGATCGACCTTGAAATTTCATGCGTAGCATATACAAAAAACTAAGCAATCTCTTGTGGCTGCCTACTGGGCCTGCTAGATGTCCAAATGTCTGTTGCAGGGTTCAACCTATAACATAATGGTTAAGATAATGATTTTCTAAACATTTTTACTAATTTTAAAGAGGCAAAAATATCTATTTACTCTGCAGTACCCAAATTTTGGCCCAGTCAATTCCAAAAAAGAAAAAAAAAGTTGAATTGAGAATTAATAGTCCGCGCTTGTTATGATGTTATCTTGCATTTGTCGTTAGTAGCATTACATGAATAAGAATCACCCATGTTAAAACACATTTTCACTTATGAAGTAGGACCGCGACACATTTTGAAGAATGAAGCAGAAGCACCACCACCAACACCACCCCTGCAGTGTAGTGAGAAATGTTAGGGTGTCTCTCACTTTTTATTTGATGTGCTTCACATTAAGCGGGGTCTATTTATTATTGGTAGAACCCAACTGATGTGAAGCACATCAAGTAGGGAGTGAGGGACGCTCACACTTCTCGTAGTGTAGTTGTGTTTATTTTTTTGGCAGTAATTATACTTTACTCTCTTATAGTTTAAGCAAAAATTAGATAATTTTTTTTGTAATTTAAAAATAAACATATGATCCCCTTATAATTTAAACTTATTTGTAAAATTGATAAAAACTATTAGATTTAACGAAAATTTTATTATACGGGTATTTTTGTCATTTTATCTCTCTAAATTAGAACATCAAAAAGATGATTTGATTCTTTTATGACAAAATAAAGCCTTGCTATAAAGAGTTTTTTTTTTTTTTTTTGTTATTTCACCAAATCGCCTTTTTGATATTTTAATTTGGAGAAATAAAATGACAATCTGTATGATAGAATTTTCGTTAAATCTAACGATTTTCATCTATTTTACAGATAAGTTTAAATTACGGGGGTCATGTGTTCACTTTTAAATCACTAAGGGGTCATCTGATTTTGACTCAAACTACAAGGGTATAAAGTGTAATTACGTTTTTTTTTTTTTGTTTTTAGATTCAAGACTTGAACTTGGACAAGTCTTCCTTCGCTACATTAGGCTCATTAAGGTGGACATTGGGCAGGCCGAGTTGAGCCTACACAAAATTTCAAGTCTATTCAATTAAAAAAATTGCATTCTACGTCTGTTCAATGCAACAGTGATGCCATGTCATTATTGCTGACGTGGTATCATAAGCCAATGAAATCTATTAATATACGGATGTTATGATAAGATGTCATATTAGTTAGTAGGGTAGTGTAGAAAAAATATCTTAACTAACTCCTTAATTCTAGGAGATGAGAATAAAAACTATATTTTTGTGCATTTCTATTGACTTCTGATACCACATCAACATGATGACGTGACATCACATTATACTGAATATTTTCTCCCATCCAAGCTCACCCACTTAATAAAAAAATTGTTTAATATATAATTTTTTTCTATAAATAATATTAAATAATATAAATTTTAATTACATATACATATATATCATATTAAAATATAAAAAATATATTATTTTATATACGTTCCTGGTTGGACCCAGTTGGGCTTGAAAGACAATTATTAAGCTCGCCTATTAAATTAATCGGGCCTAAAATAATTTTTCAGCCCTATAATTTATGAGTAAGTTTGGGCCAGCTTATTAAGCTCACGGGCCCATGACCACACCTACATAAGGAAGGGTAGGCCCATTAGGGTTCAAGCTTCTGTCAAGGCATGTTAAAATCATGCCTTTGCAGCGAGTCTAAAATAATGGTTTCTTAAATATTTTTACTATTTTTAAAAGATTAAGCCAAAAAGATCTATTTACTCCAGAGTGTCCAAGTTGTGCCCCAATCAATTCAAATTGAAATTCATTTGAGGAAATGGAAAAACTGAATTCAAGCCTTTGTTGCATCCAAATTTTGCCCTAATCACACATTTCCGCTGACGCTGTGGCCTTTGAAGCAACTTGTACCTCGTGGAATTTAATCTTGGAGAATTTGGTTATGCAGGACCTGAAATTTTTCTGAAAATTATGAAGGGTAGCATAAAGAATTTGGGCTCTTCATGTCCATAATTTTTTGTCCTTTGGGCTGTGAGTTTTGGTTTCATATGCTTTTTCCCTCTTTATCCCTCGCGGAAAGGGAATGTGCTAAGGATGACTCCTTAATGGTATTGTTACATCGACAAGAATGCGAATACCATGAGCATCCTAGTACATGATAGAGACTACAAAGTTCCAATAGATACATCTGGGCCATGTTGTGTGTCATAGTCCGCTTCTTCGCGCCCCATGACCATTCAAAAGGGTGCCAAACTTGTGTCCAAGGATTGTTCAAACCTTGTCCAAGCATTGCCCAAAAAATGCCCAAACAATGGTCAAGACAACTCCAAGGTATACCAAGGATGGCCCAAAGAAGCAACTAAGAAGGCAGCCAAGGAAACAGCGCGACAGCGTCCAAGGCCGCCGGACGTATCAAGCAACGGCGCGGGTGAGGGGCAGCTTAACCTCACTAGCGCCCAACCAAGAGCATCTAACCTCATTTTGGTGTGCCAACGAGGCCCTGGATAACCTCACTTTGTGTGTGCCAAAGTGGAAGTCAGATGCTAGCAAGATAACCTCACCAAGGTCAGCCGCGAGGCCCCATTTAACCTCACTTTGGCCTGATCTTTGGTGTGGCAAAACTTTGAGCTCCCAAGTCCAAATTAAGCTAGGTTTTTTTCTATAGGACCCTCTTAGGATGTAGTTTCATGGTTTTGAGGGTTCTATTTATTAAGTTTTGTAGAATTTATAAGGGGCCATTATGACTCCTCGTGGGGGTGTCATGTTTTGTTGTATTAGTTTTGAAATGGCTCAAAATGCTATATTAAGGGGGGGGTATGCTCCTACCACCCTCTACCCCACAACTTCATAGATGGCATGAGGCATGTCTTGTACATATGTGAGTTATGTAATAATGCTTTTATCAATGAAATATATTTATTACTTCCACCCATTCTCTAATGGAGGTTGCTTGACGGTTGGCTATTAACGCTCAATTCTAGCTTCCAAATAAGATGATCCGGATATGGCTGGCTTGCCAGACGGACTTGGCAAGTGCCGCACGGGCCACATTTGTGACTGTTAAGCTCACAAAATGTCGGACCGTGACACTGTGCATGGAAAAACACCACACTCCTTAAATTGGATTGAGATTGTATATATATACCTATAGATAAATATATATGTATATATATTGTAAGTGAGATTTTTGAGAAGATCTGACCAATCACTTGAATCAATATCAATGAGCACTAACTTGCTGCAAGAGGGACATAGAAATTAGAATAGGTCAACCCTGTTTGGGCCGATCACACTCCGACGATTAAGTTAGCAATCTTAATCCAGAATCGAATGAATAAAGATAGTGTATGCTTGAAAATCAATTGTCCATACCTCACTTCTTGAGACTTTAGTGTTTATAGTATAGCGCTCTCTGTTAAACTTACTTTGGTAATTATGACCTATCTCATAGACTTATGCCACCTAGAGTTGGCTGATCAGATAGAAACTCACATTTATCGCCATGCTTGAGTTCGACTAACCGAACATAAGCTAGGCGATAAAGGTGAGCTAGGTGATCGCGTGGTGCGCCTCATCTGCATTAACTGCAGGTCTACCCAACATAAAATGTTAAGACCTGAGCATTAAATACCCTGATATCTCTCATGAATATCCCAATACTTTGGGCTTTATAAGTCTTGTGACTTGGATTACTCTCCACTATATGAGCTTGATTTATAATGATGTTTGGACTACCCTCAACCCAAGTAGGCTGTTTAAACTTTGTTGAGTTTGCCCTAGTAGACTGAGCTAGTGTTTATTTGACCCACTTATACCTACATAATAGTGTAATTAAACCCGGTTCATTTATGGTAGACCTAAATTTTTTAAGTTGCCTACGTATCTCCTTTGGTGAGAAACAAGTTATTTGTAGTTTGTGCTAAAGCACGATTTGAAAAGTAGACTCAAGAGAGACTTGGAAAGTTTTGAAACTCAAACTTGAGAAACTTTTGTTTTAGAAAGTAAACTCGAAAGAGTTTTGAAATGTTTTTTAAATGAGCTTTTGACCTATAGAAATCACCCTCATTTTCAATTAATATTGTTTGTCCCATTTGAATTTCATTATATAAATAAATGCTAACATGTGTCCTTAAGTTTATGTCAAGCAAGCATAAACAGAGTTACATAGTAATCCAGTTGGCCAAGATTCTTGATATCCCCTTGTGAAGTCAAAAGTTTAAGTTTTGACAAGTGAAAGAGTTGGATGAAAGGACTTAATTTCATCTGAATGCCTTTATTTCGAGAGAGAATTAGTCAAGTTGTGCGCAAAGTAGCCCAATCACAACCAAAAAAAACAAAATAAAATAAGTTATATGGTATTAAAAATTGTGAAAAAGAGTGTAGGCTCCATTCCATACAAATACAACCAACCAATACATGTCTAACATATTCGCAGAGTGGAAGGTAAATAAAACCTAGATCCCTAGAAAATATCTATTTGGACCGGAGATAAAAGGAACCTCATCACTTTTAAGCTAGCTCACAAACAAGCCAAAATTTGTACTCACTGGGCCACTACTTTCATCAAACTCAAAAAGTTCAAAACCCATTTGGGAGTATGGAGAGTTTCATTTCGAAGAGGTGCAACGTTCAATCCTGCCGGGATCTTATGTATTTGCACCAGAAAGGAGAACTGGTAAGCTGGTTTTTCCTCTATGCAAGACCATCCTAGTGATTGATCTTGAAGAAGTCGGCTACGATCGGAATGAATTGATTCAGCAAATCATGAAGGCTAGCCAAGAATATGGATTCTTTCAGGTCATTCATTCATTGTTATTACTTTTTCTACTCTGTCTTCTATATCATATCGAAAGATCGGATCGATTATGTCTTTGGAACAACTTTAGAGCTATTTGTTACAATTCTAACAGAAATTTTGGACTCAATTAAATATCCAAACGAAAATTAAATGATGCAGTTAACAAACCATGGTGTATCGGTGGAGTTAATGCGCGATGGACAAGGCAAGCTTCTACTCTGAGAATGCCCAATCTTTTGGGGCTTCTAGGCTTGAAAACAAGCATTGACTATCCCCGAGAGAAGGTTCATTTTTGGAGAGAGTTTTCGGCAATCTTGTCACCCTTTGGAGGACCATATCCATATGCATCGGAAAAGATGGTTTGATATTACTACTGTGTGTTTGGTGGTGCTGTATGAATAAAAATAATTGCTTTCTATCTTCAATTATGATGTAGAAGTGAAGTTCGGCAGTTTTTCAAAATAAATTGATTTTTTCCCCCTTTTTACGATACCTGTACACATAATTAAGTGAAGAATTGACGTTTAGCTGCAATCTTAAGTATGCTCAAGCATGACCACGAAGAAATAAGAAGAAGAAGAAGAATTGAATAAAGGCTAATCTGCTCATGTTACCATGTCTAAATGACCAAAAACCAATGAAGTTGCATCTCCTTTTCAACTATGAAGCAAAAGGATTCATGTATCAGGGCGTTCAAAAACAACGATGATTACCAAAAATAATCCCGAACGATGATATTAAATCTTTCTAACTTCTAAAACATAACACAATAATTTATCTCTTGAGCTAATATTGCGTATCAATCGACACTTTCTGTTAGCAATTTGTTAGGAAAGTTGATGAAAAATTGTCATATTTGCACTTGTTTACATGAGTATGAATTTGTACCTGAATCGATCCTGCCTAATGAATGAAATGCTCCTATATTTTTATGTCATCTCAATCATTAGTCAATTATTATAAAATAAAAAAAAAAGTCAATTTAGGTATATAATCATATTTTTGCAAACATATGCAAGTTGCATCACAATTTTCGATCCACTCTTTTAATAAATTGTTATTGATTGATTTAAATTGATAATCACGATATTGATATATCGCATTTTAAAATTTAAGAAAGATGTGTACCGAGTTATATTTTATAGTGCGTTTTTGTAATTATACCTAAAAATAAAGGTCATCAATTTTCAATGGGGACCTGGGTGGTTGGTCTCTTTTCTGTTTTGTTTTTTTTTTTTTATGAAAGTCGTTGCATGGTCTTATCTTAAGAATGTATATCTTTGTTTATAATATTTCTGTGAAATGAATTGGAAGACGAGACCTGACTCGTGACAAAATGATATACTTTTGAATGGAGACAAGGATCCTTATCTCTTTTAAGCTCACAAGCAAACCAAACTCACTGGGCTACTACCATCATCAAACTCAAAATCCATTTGGGAGTATGGAGAATCTCATTTCTAACAGGTGCAACATTCAATCCGTGCCGGAATCTTATGTATTACCACCAGAAAGAAGACCTGGTGAGCTTGTTGTTCCTCTATTCAAGACCATCCCAGTGATTGATCTTGAAGGACTTGGCCATGATCGGAATGAATTGATTCAGCAAATCATGAAGGCTAGCCAAGAATATGGATTCTTCCAGGTCATTCATATATATATATATATCGAGTCATACTTTTGATTATAGTGGTTTGTCCTTCTATATTACATCGAAAGATCAGATTAGTTGCGACTATTGAAAAATTTCAGAGCTACTAACAAAAAATAATTAGTGATGCAGTTGACAAATCATGGTGTCTCGGATGCGTTAATGCACGACGTATTGATGGTGGCAAAGGAATTCTTTGAGTTGCCTGCAGAGGACAAGACAAGCTTTTGTACTGAGAATGCCCAATCTTTTGATGCTTGTAGGCTGAAAGCAAGCATTGACTATGCCCAAGAGAAGGTTCATTTTTGGAGAGAGAATTTTCGGCACCCTTGTCACCCTCTGGAGGACCATATTCAACATTGGCCCAAAAATCCAGCTCGCTATAGGTATATAGTATATACACATCAATAAATTAAGGAATAATTACACTTTATCTTCATTTAGTTTGAACGAAAATTAGATAACTCCAAGTGATTCAAAAATGAACAAATAATTTTTTATAATTTGGACTTATCTAGAAAATAGGTGGGATCATGATAAAAATACCCTACCTTGTGAAGTACCCCGGGGTTCAAAATTGTTTTTTTTTTTTTATTTTATGTTTCTATTGGGATAGATAAAATTACACAAATACCAAAATTATTGTTAATTCTAACAGTTTCATCTGTTTTACAAATAAGTTCATACTATATGATGATTAAATGTGTTTACTTTTAAATTGGGTTATGTGATTTTTACTTAAATCACAAGGGTTACAATAATACAGATATTAACTGCTTACAATTGATCTTCATGCATATTCTGCAAACAAGAAACATTTTGCCAACATTCTTCGATTGCTACCATTTGAAATTTACTTTGATTATGCATGGTGAATTTGCTCTGTTTGTGGCGAGTTTGGCAGAGAGGTTGTTGGGCAATATTCAATTGAGGTGAGGAGGCTCAGTTTGTGGCTGTTGGGTCTAATTGCAGAAGGATTAGGCCTTGAATCTGGATACTTCGAGGAGGAGGAAGAACTCAGCCAGTGTTCTTTGATGACTATTAATCATTATCCAGCCTGTCCTGACCCAAGTTTAGTCTTGGGATTGCCTAAACATGCTGATCCTTACCTTATCACCCTTCTTAACCAAGGCGATGTGCTTGGCCTTCAAGTCTTGAAAGACGAAGAATGGCTCGCAATAGAGCCACTCCCTAATGCCTTCGTCGTCAATATTAATCACATGTTACAGGTATTTTGATTCACTTGAGATAAAAATCAAACTTTGGCAAAGTAATTTTATAGAGTAAGGTCCAGATTAATTAATATTCGGTTTGAGTTTTGTAGATAATCAGCAATGGAAAGCTGAAGAGTGCTGATCATCGAGCCGTGACGAACTCAAATGTTGCGCGAACGACAGTCGTTAGCTTCATCCATCCTTGCAGGGATAGACAAATCGAACCTGCGAAACAACTTGTTAACGAGTGCAATCCGCGGCTATATAAAGCTTTTATATTTGAAGATTTTATGAGAACCTATGTAGCAGCTAATCATGAAGGCAACGATCCACTGGAGCATTATATGATCCGATGTTAAATAAGTACGTTTATGCGACATGTTCATCGAGAAACAAAAAATGGTTGAATCGAGAATTCAGATATCTTAGCTATGTCTTCAATAATATTACATGAATAAAAATCAATTTTGAAGCAGAAGGACCTTTTCAATTATGGAGCAGAAGGACCACCAACACCACAACCCCTGCAGCGCAGTTGTCATGTTTATTATTATTATTTTTTGGTTGAATAATTGAAGTTGGACACGTCTTGCTTCTCTATATAAAAGAGGGTAGGCTCAGTAGGGTTCAAACCTCTCTTTGGAGCATGTTAGTGGCTTGTATTTTTTTCTTTTTCTGTTTGTTTTACTAGTTATTTAAGTTTTCAATCGATTATTTTCTTGACCTCGTATAGAGCCACTCTCTACACAAATAATAAGAAATTAAATTTGAAACCTCATATTTAATATGAAGACCAGTTAAACATTATTTTGGCATTGTCTTACCGCACCAAAGGTCTTTTTTAGATGTTTCAACCCATAACAAAACGGTTAAAATAAAGAAAAGTTTTATTAAACCTGGTACATTTATAGTACTGAGATATTAATAATCTCTTTGGAACTAACAAAAGTAAGGGATTCATGTATTAGATCGAAAGGGGTAAAAAAAACAAAAAACTGCTAGCTGTTCACA
Organism: Euryodendron excelsum; assembly: GCA_033060915.1. Lineage (NCBI taxonomy): Eukaryota > Viridiplantae > Streptophyta > Magnoliopsida > Ericales > Pentaphylacaceae > Euryodendron > Euryodendron excelsum. Next base: position 5,713,135 of record CM065380.1, on the reverse strand, counting down.
ATGGTGAATTACTGGACCTCCATGTGGTTGGTCTATCTTAATTAATTTTTTATCATAATTTCTCTGTCAAATAGTGGAAGACAAGTAAGACCTAACTCATGAGAAAATGACACTTGGAGGTAAGGAACCTTATCTCTTTTAAGCTTAGCTCGAAAACAAGCCAAATTTGTTGACTCACTGGGCTACTACTTTCATCAACTCATCAAAATCCATTCTGAAGTATGGAGAATCTCATTTCGAACAGGTGCAACATTCAATCCGTGCCGGAATCTTATGTATTACCACCAGAAAGTAGACCTGGTGAGCTTGTTGTTCCTCTATTCAAGACCATCCCAGTGATTGATATTGAAGGACTTGGCCATGATCGGAATGAATTGATTCAGCAAATCATGAAGGCTAGCCAAGAATATGGATTCTTCCAGGTCATTCATATATATATATATATATCAAGTCATACTTCTGATTATAGTGGTTTGTCCTTCTATATTACATCGAAAGATCAGATTAGTTACGACTTTTGAACAATTTCAGAGCTACTAACAAAAAGTAATTAGTGATGCAGTTGACAAATCATGGTGTCTCGGATGAGTTAATGCACGACGTATTGACGGTGGCAAAGGAATTCTTTGAGTTGCCTGCAGAGGACAAGGCAAGCTTTTGTACTGAGAATGCCCGATCTTTTGATGATTGTAGGCTGAAAGCAAGCATTGACTATGCCCAAGAGAAGGTTCATTTTTGGAGAGAGAGTTTTCGGCACCCTTGTCACCCTCTGGAGGACCATATTCAACATTGGCCCAAAAATCCAGCTCGCTATAGGTATATAGTATATACACATCGTAATAATTACATTTTATCTTTTTTTAGTTTGAACGAAAATTAAATAACTCAATATAATTTAAAAGTGAACAAATAATTTCTTATAGTTTGGACTTATATAGAAAATAGATGAAACCATGATAAAAATACCCCTACTTGTGAAGTAGCCCCGTGGTTCAAAATGTTTTTTTTTTCTATGTTTCTGTTAGAATAGATAAAATTACAAAAATACTAAAATTATCGTTAATTCTAACAGTTTTCATCTGTTTTACAGATAAGTTCATACCACATGATGATTAAATGTGTTTACTTTTAAATCGGGTCATGTGATTTTTACATAAATCACAAGGGTTACAATAATACACATATTAACTTCTTGCAATTGATCTTCATGCATATTCTGCTAACAAGAAACATTTTGCCAACATTCTTCGATTGCTACCAGTTGAATTTTACTTTGATCATGCATGGTGAATTTGCTCTGTTTGTGGCGAGTTTGGCAGAGAGGTTGTTGGGCAATATTCAATTGAGGTGAGGAGGCTCAGTTTGTGGCTGTTGGGTCTAATTGCAGAAGGATTAGGCCTTGAATCTGGATACTTCGAGGAGGAGGAAGAACTCAGCCAGTGTTCTTTGATGACTATTAATCATTATCCAGCCTGTCCTGACCCAAGTTTAGTCTTGGGATTGCCTAAACATGCTGATCCTTATCTTGTCACCCTTCTTAACCAAGGCGATGTGCTTGGCCTTCAAGTCTTGAAAGACGAAGAATGGCTCGCAGTAGAGCCACTTCCTAATGCCTTTGTGGTCAATATTAATCACATGTTACAGGTACTTGTGATTCACTTGAGATAAAAATCAAACTTTGGCAAAGTAATTTTATAGAGTAAGGTCCAGATTAACTAATATTCGGTTTGAGTTTTGTAGGTAATCAGCAATGGAAAGCTGAAGAGTGCTGATCATCGAGCCGTGACGAACTCAAATGCTGCGCGAACAACAGTCGTTAGTTTCATCCATCCTTGCAGGGATAGACAAATCGAACCTGCGAAACAACTTGCTAACGAGTGCAATCCGCCGCTATATAAGGCTTTTATATTTGAAGATTTTATGAGAACCTTTGCAGCAGCTAATCGTGAAGGTAATGATCCACTGGATCATTATATGATCCGATGTTAAATAAGTTATAATTACGTTTATGAGCCATGAACATGGGAAAAATAAAATGATTGAATCGAGAATTCAGATATCTTAGCTGTGCCTTCTTTATTATTAAATGAATAAAGATCAATAATGTTAGGACACCTTTTTAATTATAAAGTAAAAAGGACCACCACCACCAGCGCATTTGTCATGTTTGTTTTTTTGGGTTTGAATAATTGAAGTTGGACACGTCTTGCTTCTCCATATAAGGGAGGGTAAGCCCAATAGGGTTCAAACCTCTCTTAGGAGCATGTTAGTGGATTTTTTTATTTATTTTTTTGTTTTTAATTCAGTATCCAAGCTAGAGTTACTTTCCATACAAATTATAAAAAATTATTTTTAAAAATAAATTAAACTTGAAACCTCATATTTAATATGAAGATCAGTAAAGCATTGCTTTGCCGCATTTGCTTGATGTCCAAAGTTCTTTTGTAGAAGGTTAACCTATAACAAAACGGCTAAAATAAAGAAAAGTTTAATTAAACCTGGTACATTTATAGTACTGAGATATTCATAATCTCTTTGGAACTAACAAAAGTAAAGGATTCATGTATTAGGTCGAAAGGGAAAAAAAAAAAAAAAAAAAAAAACAGCTAGCTGTTCAGCAATAGTGAATGACTGGACCTCGATGTGGTTGGTCTATCTTAATCATAGTAATTTTTGTTCACAATTTCTCTGTCAAATAGAGTGGAAGACAAGTAAGACCTAACTCATGAGAAAATGACACGCTAAAGAGTGGAGGTAAGCAACCTAATCTCTTTTAAGCTTAGCTAAAAAAAAGCAGCCAAATTTGTGGTACTCGCTGGGCTACTACTTTCATCAAACTCAAAAACCCATTTGGGAGTATGGAGAATCTCATTTCGAACAGGTGCAACATTCAATCCGTGCCGGAATCTTACATATTACCACCAGAAAGAAGACCCGGTAAGCTGGTTGTTCCTCTATGCGAGAGCAAGACCATCCCAGTGATTGACCTTGAAGGACTTGGCCATGATCGGAATGAATTGATTCAGCAAATCATGAAGGCTAGCCAAGAATATGGATTCTTTCAGGTCATTCATTATTTTTTTTTCTAGTCTGTCGTCTGTATCATATCAAAAGATCAGTGACTTTGGGAAAATTTTAGAGCTATAGTTACAATTCTGACCAATATTAACAAAAAATAAATGACGCAGTTGATAAACCACGGTGTATCGGAGGAGTTAATGCAGGAGGTATTGATGGTGGCAAAGGAATTCTTTGAGTTGCCTGCAGAGGACAAGGCAAGCTTCTACTCTGATAATGCGGCCCAATCTTTTGTGGCTTGTAGGCTGAAAGCAAGCGTCGACTATTCCCGAGAGAAGATTCATTTTTGGAGAGAGAGTTTTCGACACTCTTGCCACCCTTTAAAGGATCATGTGCACCATTGGCCCAAAAATCCAGCTCGGTATAGGTATATCTCAACACTAATTAATGCACATATCAACTTCGTACAATTAATTTTTGGGTAATTTTATACTGCCAAAAATTTCCTCCAGAATTATAACTGAATGAAAGTCATTTATTTAAAAATAAGAAACTCATCATAATTACTTTTAATTACAAAATTGCTATTGCTCTGATGGATTTTTCTATACAATTAAAAATTCATTGAGAATTTATCACTAAAATAAAGAAACTATTCTGATAATAAGAAACAGTTTTCCAACATTCTTTAAATGTTATTATTGGAATTTGTAATTTGATCATATGGTGGAGATTTGCTCTTTGTTTTGGGTGGCATTAATTTGGTAGAGAGGTGGTCGGACGTTATTCGATTGACGTGAGGAGGCTTAGTTTGTGGCTGTTGGGCCTAATTGCCGAAGGATTAGGTCTTGAATCTGGACACTTCGAGGACGACGAAGGACTAACCCAGGGTCAGCTTATGCTTATTAATCACTATCCGCCATGTCCTGACCCAACATTAGTCTTGGGATTGCCTAAACATGGTGATCCGCACCTAATCAGCCTTCTTAACCAAGGCCATGTGCTTGGGCTCCAAGTCTTGAAAGACCAAGAATGGCTCGCAGTTGAGCCACTTCCTAATGCCTTTGTGGTTAATATCAATCACATGTTACAGGTACTTTTAATTTTTCCGTTCTTCCAAATAACTTTGCAAAGTAATTAATTTCATGTAGAATAATGTTATTGTCACCGTCTTTTCTCACTATATTTTTTATTTTATTTTTTTAGATAATCAGCAATGGAAAACTGAAGAGTGCTGATCATCGAGCGGTGACAAACTTCAATGTTGCAAGAACAACGGTTGTTAGCTTCATCCATCCTTGCAGTGATAGACAGATCGAACCTGCGAAACCACTTGTTAACCAGTGCAATCCACAGCTATATAAAGCTTTTATATTTGAAGATTTTATGAGAACCTATAGAGCAGATACTCGTGAAGGTGAAGATCCAATCAAGCACTATATGATCCGATCTAATTAATAAGTATATATGTTTATACAGCTGAACATCGAAAAAGATGGTTTGATGTATGTTGTTGACATTTTTCAAAATGTGGTTCTCAGCCACGCTTTCATTTATGGATGTTTAAAATCGTAGTTTCGAATCAAGCTTTTGTTTTTTAAAAGCATTGTTTCAAACCACGATTCCATTTAATGGTGTAGTTTTAAAAATTGGTTTTAAGTCCCGCTTTTAGTGACGAGACAAAATTATAGCCGTTCATTTTGAAACGGATCCACGATCTTTTGAGTAGACCTCTTCGTTTCCCAAACGACATAGGGAGATCCAAATCCCCTGTATTGAACACAAAACCACTATCCTGTGCATCTCATGCAGGAAAACCGACCTTGAGATTGGAGATTGGAGAGAAGGTTGAAAGAATAACAGTTGGTGCATTTTACCTTTGCTGCATAAGATGCACAAGAAATAATGATTTTTTTTTTTTCTTCAGCTAGGTGTCACTAGCAATAGGGGGAGACACTGCTTTGTAAGAAAAGAAAGAAATAGTAGGGAGAGACCCACTACTTTGTGAGAAGAGGAAGAAAACCAATGATGTGATCTAATAATTTCCTTACATGACAAACGGGACATTGGACACCGAACATCAAGACCAAATTGTCCAGATGAATGTTGTTTCAGAAGCACATGAATAAATAAACGAATAGTAAAAATTTGTAGAAAAAAACTTAAGCAACCGATTCGCAAAGCTTGAGGGAGCTAGAGTGCAAAATATCATTTATAGAAATACCTTGAGAGTCAGTGAGACTTTAGCCCTTGTATACATTTATGTTAATATTTTTAAATATAAAATGTACCTATATATATACAAATACTTATTTAGATAAAATTTAATTTTTTATGATGACTTCTAATTGCAAAAATACCAAAGTCACGTCATTCTTGTAAGATTTTCTGTACAATTGTATAGTATTCAAATAAATAAACAAAACACACTAATAACAGTAGTAATTTCTATACTTGATTACAAACGTTTTTATGTAAAATCTCAACAAGAAATGCATTATTTTGTATTCGAGGATCTAGTAGGAAATTACAGTCACTTGGCCAAATAATAATATACGGACAACCAACTATTGGTCCAAACTAAAATTTAAGAATTTATCATTTGAGTTTGATGATTTATTAATAGGATTTGTACTCACTGGGATACTACCTTCATCAAACTCAAAACCCATTTGGAAGTATGGATAATATTATACCTTTATTTCATATTTTTATAATAAATTTATAAAACCTAATAAAAAATTTTTATTTACGTTTTCATGAAAAATATTGTATTTGACGCATTTCTAGCAATTAGTTGTTGACAGTAATACTTACTAACTCTAAATAATGTTATATTACTTTTCTATTATCTTTATTTGCTATAGATAAATATATCTTTTGACTTTGCATACAATTCATAGCAAGGGAATGTAAACATTAAAACTGGATGGTTATAAAGAGATCATATTTTTGTAAATATAAAATATTTATAGCAATAAGTTCAAAATAATACACCGAATGCAAGGTCCTAATGCTGGCCAATACAAGACCAGACAGTACCACCACCTAACATTATAGATGTCACGTAACATTTAAATGCTGGGTAGATATTTCCATTGAGTAGTAATCCTACGTGTTTCTTTGTCCATCTTAGATTGGAGATAAGAAATCTCATGTAGGACCCCAAATAAGTAAATAAATAAATGAATAAACAAAGGAACCTAACCTCTATTACTGTAGCTTACAAATAAAAAAAAAATTTCTGCTCACCGGGTTACTTCCATCATCAAACTCAAAACCCATTTTGGAGTATGGAGACTCTTATTTCAAACAGGTGCAACATTCAAACCGTGCCGGAATCTTATGTATTGCCACCGGAAAGAAGACCGGGTAAGCTAGTGGTCCCTCTATGCAAGACCATACCAGTGGTTGATCTTGAAGGACTTGATCACGATCGGAACGAATTGATTCAGCAGATCATGAAGGCTAGCCAAGAATATGGATTCTTTCAGGTCATTCATTTTTCTAGTCTGTCTTACTTTCTAGTAGTTTGTCCTTCTATATTTTGGGGCCATGGATACAATTCTAACCAAAATATAAATAATACGAATGCATGCAGTTGACAAACCATGGTGTGTCGGAGGAGTTAATGGAGGACGGCTTGATGTTGGCAAAGGAATTCTCTGGGTTGCCTGCAGAGGACAAGGCAAGCTTCTATTCTCAGAAATTCCAATATTTTGAGGGTTGTACATTGCAAACAAGCATTGACTATGGCCAAGAGAGGGTTCACTTTTGGAGAGATAATCTTCGGCACCCTTGTCACCCTTTGGAGGACCATATTCAACATTGGCCCAAAAATCCAGCACGCTATGTACATACATACATATATATCCGTACTATATATTAAAGGATATAGACATTAGTCTCTGCATGCATGTATAATAAAGTTTCATGCATATATATTGTACGTACTGCAATTTTGGCTTTGGCAGAGAGGCGGTTGGACGTTATTCAATGGAGGTGAGGAGGCTCAGTTTGCGGCTGTTGGGTCTAATTGCCGAAGGATTAGGTCTTGAATCTGCATACTTCGAGGAGGAGGAAGGACTCAGCCACGGTTCTCTGATGACTACTAATCATTATCCAGCCTGTCCTGACCCAAGTTTGCTCTTGGGATTGCCTAAACATGGTGATCCTTACCTTATCACCCTTCTCAACCAAGGCAATGTGCTTGGGCTTCAAGTCTTGAAAGATGAAGAATGGCTCGCAGTTGAGCCACTCCCTGGTATCTTTGTGGTTAATATTAATCACATATTACAGGTACTTTTAATTGTGAAGACTTGTGATTCATTTCATAGAGCTAGTAATACTATATTTATCGCCTTTTTTCACTACATTTTTTGTTATATATCTACTGTGGTAAGATCCGCTTTAATAAATTTTTATTTGGGTTAAATACACCTTTGCATTTTGCACCAAATTCCACTTCAAAATCTTTACTTTTAATTGTAACAATTAACCCCTTACCATTTTAATATGTTGTAATGTCAACCTTTTATTCAAAAAATAGATGAAAAATTTGTATATGACAAGCACATAGTTTTTTTCAAAAGGACATAGATGTAAAATCTAGCTTCTTTCTAATGATCTATCACAAATTTTTCTTAAATCACTCCATGAGTGTAATTAACTTTGTAATGTATACAATGTAATTAGGCTTTATATAGAACTCTTATTTCAACTCATGTGGGATACATGTGAGTATTTGGGATAGAAAATGACTAAAATTTTATATATTTGTACCTTGTGTGGTTATCATATGTAAATTTTCTGTCTATTTTTTTAAATAAAAGATTGACATTACAACAAATTAAAAGTGGAAGTACTTAATTATTATAATTAAAAATGAAAGTTCTGAAATGAGATTTGGTATAAAGTGTAAGTAACCCTTAATATTTCAAGGGTAATGCTATACAACCAGAAAATTTATACATAATTTATTACCAGAGTGATGTGGCTAAGTTGTGAGCCTATCACTTTAAAATAAAAAAACCCACCAAGATGTTTGTTTATTACAAAACTATCATCACCACATCATTCTGGTATAAAATTTTGTACAAAAATTCTGAAAGAATAGTATTTTTCATATTTCAATTGTTTGTTTGCAGATAATCAGCCATGGAAAGCTGAAGAGTGCTGATCATCAAGTTGTGACGAACTCAAATGCTGCGCGAACAACAATCGCCAGCTTCATCCATCCTAGCACTGATAGCCGCATCGAACCTGCAAATATCACTCATTAACGAGTGTAATCCACCGCTATATAAAGCTTTAATATATGGAAAACTTTTCCAAATCCTCGTAACAGATACTCATAAAGGAAGAGATCCACTCAAGCGTTATATGATCCCATCTTAAGTATGTTTATGCCCATGAAAAACATTCGGAAAGATCGTTTGACTAGAGAATTGTTTGCGTATGCATTTTACTGTGTATTTAATATGAAAAATATTACTTTTATAAAAAATTTATACAAAATGATGTGATACTAACAATTTTATAATTAAAAATTATTATGGTTTGTGATTAGTTTTAAAATAAAAAACTGTCAGTTGTATAAAAATTTTGTATGAATTTGTGATTTGTTTATCATTACTCATTCAATATTACCTATTGTCAGTAAGACTCATCATGTTAAGTTGTGCGAGTGCCACTTGGGAGATGTTCATTGGGTGTAGTGATTCTTGTAAGAGAGATATCTAAGTGTGCTTTGAAGGTATATATAGTAGTGTTGTATACAAGCTCCTCTATTTATAAAATTATTTTCTCTTGTTTTGTGGTTGCCACTATGCATTTGAACTCAACAATTAGAACATGAATACAAATTATGACTATTTCTTTTTCAATTATGAAGTAGAAGTGAACTTTGTCAAACCCATAATGAGTGATCTGTGACAAATTGATCATTTGCTCCTTTATGATTCATGTACAACCAATTAAATGAAGATGAATAAATACTAATAAAGAAAATCCGGCTATGGAATTTGGGAAGATGGATAAAGAAAATCAATTATTCACTTAATTGTGTACATAATCATAAAAAGAAAAAAATGTTATAATTTTTTCATGGCCACGCATTAGAAAATGAGACGTTATGATTTTTTCTTTTCAAGTCACTAAACGCGATCCACCCCTCCATTTTTAAAAGGTAATTTAAAAATGTTGATGACGTGATAAAATCGTGGCCACTCATTTTAAAATGGATCCACGATCTTTGGACTGGACCGCACAAAAATGGAGAGGAGCCCAAATCGATCCCATGAATCGAACTCACAAAATTACTGACTTATATAAATGCAATTCTCTACAATACAAGGCTTTCGGTGCACATAATCAATCTGCTACACAAAGCTTATTCCCAGCTAAACCTATGTTCAAAACCCCAGTTGTTGAACTTATATTTGGGCTAATTCTATCTGAACATAAGTGTTCCTAAGTTGCTAACATAAATTAACATGTTTTTTTTAGCATTATAGTGCCAAAACCAAGGCATGAAATTGGCCAATTTACAGTTTTATGGCCATTAAACGTATTCCAATATGATCTTTAACTCTGATTACACTTTAAAAAATGTAATCTAAAGTCCCTAAATAGTTGCTGTTAGTCTAGTTAGGTTGTATATATGTTATATTTTAGCATAATAAATGTCTTAATGAGTGATTGTGGGTTTTGTGCAGGAAAACGGGCGAAAAGTGGAGCGAAAAGGCCAAATTGCGCAGTTTACCGTACGTACGGTTGTCCAACCGTACGTACAGTTACTCCGACCGTACGCACGCTCTCATCTCCATATCAAACTTCAGAGAAGGGGTTTTTGCGTAGGCCTTACCGTACGTACGGTGGTACAACCGTACATACGCTATGTAACCCCGTACGTACGCCTGCAGCACCAGAACAAACTTCAGAGAGGGCATTTTTGCGTAGGCCTTACCGTACGCACGGTAGTACATCCGTACGTACGGTATGTCCCACCGTACGTACGGTTCCGGCCCTGTATGCGCGATTTTTGCAACTATATCACTTGAAGGATGACGTGAATTCTGTACCAATCATGAGATATAGCATAGATTTTTCTATTAAGATAGATATAGAGAGAGAAAGTGGGTTAGATATAGATTTCTTTGTATTTTCTTGCATTTTCTCGCACTTTATTTGTAACCAAACACCCGTTTTTTTTTAATTCAATGAGAAATATTCAATTACTCTTGCTATCTCTTATGGAATCAAGTAGTTAGACTCTTCCTTGGATGCAATTGTGAAGATCTACCAAGAATCTTCAAGGTTTTCAATGGAGGTATATATACTTCAATGTTTCATCTCTTGAATTCTTCAAATTCGTATCAATTGCGTTGTAATTCCTTAGAAAACTTAGATTCATAATCACTTTTGGTAATTTCTATGCACAATTCTTAAATTGGTATAGGCATTGCACAAATTATGATTTGAACCTAAGATTCTTAGCAATTGATCATTAATTACAACCAATTGAGCATGAATCCCAAATTATATAGTCTAAATCTTCCGAATTAAGGTTCCGCGGAGTGAATCCTTAATTTGAGTTATAAAATTCTCCATTGAAGCACTTGTAGAGAATTGGTAGGTTTGAACAATTGTATCCAAGCCCCTTCTATTAATTGTCACAAATTTAGCATAATCAATTTCAATTCTAGGCGTAATTAGCATAATTCAAGTAGTTTACAACACATCACCATTCAAACAATTTTCGGTCTCATTTTTAGTATAATTTTGATTTGCTAAGCAACTTGCTAATTCTTCCCGTTTGGTGTTGGTTTCACTTTGTGCCACGCCTATATTGGGCTTGGTCCTTGGGAGAGAACGATACCGGGTTTCGCCGGTTTTACTTCGATTAACACCCGTGCTCTTGCGGGGAAAGCTCCAACTCAACGTGTGTTTAGGAGAGTGAATCAAACTCTTATTTGAGTAAATTACTTAGCTCTTACCTTTTGAGTAAATTAAGTGGATTCATTATCGACACAGCCATTAAAACTGTAAATTTATCATTTTAATTAAGACATGATATCTGATGTTTTCTTATATATATATATAGAACTTGAAGAGCTAATGCCTTTTAGATGAGACCTTCCCAGCTAATGAACTTGTAATATGATTAAAGTCCTAAAGTATAGTCATTCTCTAGTTCTCTTCCACTGGCTTGCTGTGACATATTTTAGAAATTGACGAAGAGGTGGTCATGATTCCATCTTCATCAGGAGCATCAAATATCAACAACAAAACAGATATGGACACCAAGATATATGAAGACTGAAATGAAGAGTCCAATATTTTTAATATTACAATAGTAGCTAGAAAAGCGAAACTTAGCTGGAGGGGCAGCAAAATCCATTATCCAGAATTAAGTGAAGTAATTTAGACCCATGCGCGGTTTATTTATTTATTTATAATTAACATGATATTTATAGTACACGTCTGACAGTGTAGAATTTTTTTTCCACAAGCAGATATTAGAATACGACATGTGTCTATAAGTCTGACTTTTTTATGTTGTACTTAAATTCTAAAAGACACGTGTTGTACTCTGCTGTTCTGTTTGTATAAAAATATCTTACACTATCAGTGCATCAAAACTAAACTCATAAATAAAATGCCAATAGCCGAAAGACAGGAAGTTTAACCCAAAATAATTTGATTTAATTAGACATATAGTTTTCTTTACATTTTTTATCAAGTCAAATGGTTAACATCCCTAACTTGAGACTATATTTTGAATAATAAACATAATGGTTCGCATTATATAACTTCTATACTTTACTATGATCGGCTTTGCTTGAATTAGTTTTTTTTTATTTGACTTTTAGCCTTTTATAAATGTTTTTGCAATTGATTTTTTTAATATTTTTATAGACTTTTAGTTTAGACTTGTAGTTTTATTATTATTTTTTTTTGAAAAACAAACTAAAAACTAGTTTAAAAAAAAAAAAAAGCTTAAAACCAGCTAAAGAAGCCCACAAGAAACTGACTCAAACAAGCTTTGCACCTAGGGCTTTTCAGTTTGTAAAAAATGAAAGTCAGGGTTTTCAATAGAACGTTATGGCCCCATGTCGGCAATGAAAATCACAGGCAGCGAAGGTCAATGTTCAAAAATAATGCAAATGACTTGAATAATGCCACTTGAATTGTTAACTACAAAATCAAATCTAAACAGTTTTTATTTATGCTGTGTTTGGAATTCGGATTTATTAAGAAAAAAACAAAGAAAAAATAAAGGGTATGGCAAGAAATTAAAATAAAAGTCCAACCTTATTAAAAAAACGTATAATGATCATAAAAAAAATTGGGAAAATTAGGCTAAAGCAATCTTAAGAATTTAAATTCAAAAGGAGTAGTGTGAGGACTGAGAAAATTCAAAGACAAACAGTAACATCATTTGAAAAAATCTCGGGACAGTAGAATAAGAAAAAGAAGAGAACGTAAGCATAGATGAAAAATATTCGAGGACCAACTTTTTAATGAAATGATCGATATATAATAAAAATGGTCAACATGTCTAAATGTGCTAGTTACTTATTCATAATGTATGTATTATCAGCATTTCAAAAAGCACCTATTACACTAGATAGTATATGTACGTTTTTCGTAACTAGCTAGTATATTAGGGACGTTGATTTTTTCTTTTTCATTTTGTTTTTTATCATATTTTTTTTCATATGAGAATATGTATTTTTTTTCTCATAATTTTTTTTATTCTTTGTCTGTTTCTGCAAATATTTTTTTAGATGAAGTTACTTTTTCTCTTAAATTTTTTCTATTCTAAAGCTACCCTTTTAAATTTAAATTCTTACCATAGTGTAAGCATTAATTTCATAAAACTATAAACACTTCTAAAAATTGAGATCCACTCCATTACACGGGTGAAATAAGGAGGTTCATTTCAATTCACAGATTGCAACACCTCAAATACAATAGAAATGGAGGGCAACATCGCGTTTCAATTGAATCCGTAAAAATGGGCCTCTCTCTCTCTCTCTCTCAATCTTGTCCATCTCAAGCCTATCAACCATCACTGGCCACCTGCATTCTTAGTCGGGTAAGTTCGGAATTCACTCGGCATAAGATCGGTAAAAGAGGAAGCTGCTAAGAGCCTCTCTCTTGATTTTATTCTCATTCCTCTTCTAAAAAAGAACAAATGCTCTCAACCTATTCGAAGACGAAAGAAGACTGGCTTCATTGCTGCTTCGTTTACCCCTACATAATGAAAATATTGGAAGTGAGCTCAAAGGCTGTAACTAGTGAAATAGCTATGTTAATGGTGGTAACCAGTTAGCATACAATTGTGGCATTTGGGCATTCGTCTGACGGATTTTTATTTTTGGCCTGAGAGTGGTTGAACGGGGAAATTAACAAATGATTCCGTTTTACTTCTGTGAATAAAAATGACTTCCTTTGGAACTTTGTTTTCAATCTTCTTGCTACAGGGGCTGGATCATAACCCTCCATTTCTATCTTATTTGATGTGTCACACATCTGTTAATTGAACCCTACGTAATCGAGACGATCTCAACCCACTTGGAATGGCGGTGGGTGAGTCAAAAGTAGCTGTAGATTTTATTTTGGTCTAATAAGACTGCAGCTTTGTGCGTTTACTTGGTAAACAATGAGTACGTAAGCTCCTTAAAGAAAGAAAAAAAAAAACAATGAATACGTAAGCAAATGAACTCGTGAAGTAATACTGTCCGCATACTTTGCAAACGAAAGTACTATAATTGTAATTATATTTTAGGTTATATTTAGATTAATTTAAAATAAATTTTAAATTAATATTGTTAGAGTATAAGCTATTGAAATTAAAGTAATAGTTGTTGAAGTACGCAAAATTAAAATTTTAAAAGGTCATATCTCTTAAATCAAAAGTGCTATCGAGATTTATAATATATTAATTTTATATAACTTTTTAAAATCCACGCATTTCTATCCATCAGGCATTCGAATGGCGTGTTGAGACATTCGAATGGCTGGACCGTTCAAACCCCTAATAAGAGATTTCAAACGTACGACAGAACTTTGAAAAAAGTTAAACTTTTACTCCATGTAGCTTTAGGAATCATTCCCTAATTCGAGATATATTTTGTCCAAGACTCTACAAATACTTTAGATTTTATATAAAAGCTCTAAATGCTTCATAATTAATATGCATACAATTAGATTGATTATCTAGCTATTCAGATAACTTAATTGTGCTTCCACATTTATTGGAGTGCTCTTTCTTATCAACAACAGTTTCGAATTCCAAAGGTTGACGTCTAGAGTACAGGAGAACGGTGAATCATGAGTGTCTAGCGATCAAGTCTAAAACTTTTACTATGATTGTAAATCAACACGGAATTGTGGATCAGCGGGTTGAGGTGTAAATTTATTCTTTTAACTGTTCAAAATTATACTACTAAGTACGTGGCTGTGTGTGGTCCTGTGATTTTTTTTTCTTGATTTATAGGATTTTCATGCTAAAATCTATCTTGTCTATTTACTTTATTGCTTTAAAATTGCAAAGGATTGACGCATCTAGATAATTGACTTGTTCTTATAGTTAGATTTTTAGGTTAATTATTTTCTATAGGCAAATCCACATCTAAAAAAGAGAAAATAAAAATAAGTTAGATATTTTTGTAATTAAATAAGTTTGATTAAAGACAGACGAGTTTTAAAAATTCTAGCACTGACTCACTTGATACGCTACCAGCTACATGAAATACGCAGTAGGAACTCCGGTAACTACGCAGCGGGAAATCCTTTTCCATACCAAAACAAAGTCAACTCGATACTTTTCTCCCCCAAGGGTTGAACCTTGATAGCTAGGGTTGATAATAACATAAATATTTTTCTATTAGAGCAGGTTGGTTATATATAGTGATAGGTTATAGACAATCCCCCATAAGAACTTTCATTCTCGTTTTCACTTTCTGGTGTCATAAACTCAACTAAAGCCTTTGACAAAATGGCTGAGCTGATTTCAAACAAGTTCAATGTTCAGACCGTGCCCCAATCATACATATTTCCACCAGAATCCAGGCCTGGGAAGCTAGTTGTTCCTCCATGCAATACCATTCCGGTGGTCGATCTTGGCGGAGAACTTGGCCACGATCGAGCTAAAACTATTCAGCAAATTATCAAGGCTAGCCAAGAATTCGGATTCTTTCAGGTCCGTACTTTTTCTTTCAACTCTTTCCCATCCCCACCTCTTAATACATTTGTGTGTATATAATATATATATATATATATTTTCCATGGCCTTTTGTATATTTTCAACGGTCTATATAAACTCCATAATTCATAGTAGAACTAAATTATACTAATCATGTTGGAGCTAACCATGACAAGGGATTCAAATGTTTATGATCAGCTGATTAATCACGGGGTTCCGGAAAAGTTAATGCACAACATATTGGAGGTTGCCAAGGAGTTCTTTGAGATGCCAGCTGAAGAGAAGGCAAGCTACTACTCTCAGAATGGTCATCAAACTTTTGGGAAGGACACAAGCGCGGAGCATGAGCGAGAGGAGATACGCTTCTGGAGAGAGCATTTACAGCACATTTGTCATCCTTTAGAGGATCAAATGCAGTACTGGCCCCAAAAACCCACTCACTACCGGTATGCTTTTCCTGTTCACTAACGCGTATAAATTAGTATTTTATCATTAGAGAACCGACATGATTCAGCGTAAAACGTTGTGCCTACATCCAACAGCGACATAAATTTACTATAATTACAGGTTCAAGACAATCCCAAAACACCAAAAACTAACATTAATACCTGAGATCTGAATATATCTCTCTTCTCTACTCGAAGGTAATATGAGCCAGTAATATGAGCTCTAAAGCCATACACGTTCGCTTCTGTGCTCCTTCCAATATTCCAAGCCCTATAACTATGGACTTGTTTGATTCAGTTTTTTTGTTAAGTTTTTTTTAAGTTTACAAGTAAAAAAAGTTAAACTTTTTTATATTTTTTGTTTTTTTGACTTTACTTTAGCTAAGGAGAAGTAAAAAAAAACAAAAACAGAAAAGCAAAAAAATCAAAAAATCTAACTCTTTTGCTTATAAGTTTAAAAAAAAAGTTAAGCAAAAAGTTGATGACAAACAGGCCCTATGTATGTCTGCTACTCGGCTCCTTCCCAATTTCTTATTTCTATCTCTGCAAGCTTCATTTTGACTCTCAAAGCCAACTTTCGGAATAAGCTACCTAACAAATTCCCTTGAGTTTCCTATTAATAGGCAAACCCGGCCCTAACTATGTATGTCTGCTGATTGCAACATATTGCAGGAAATTCTTGAACGAATTCTAATTAACTACAAACATTCTATATGCATGCTTGAAGTACTGGTTGATCCAAAATTTGCATCTTATCACAACAGTAATTTGATGATTACAACTGCTTTTCACTCTAATCAATTGAGCTCTTGACAGAGAGGTGGTTAGAAGTTACTCAGTGGAGGTGAGAAAGCTGAGTTTACAGGTATTGGATCTAATCGGGGAGGGGTTAGGACTTGAAGCTGAATATTTCAAGGATGAACTCGGCCTGGCTCAGATACTGGGTCTTAATTATTATCCGCCATGTCCAGACCCCAGCTCAACCTTGGGATTACCTAAACACAGTGACCTTAATCTCATCACCCTTCTTAATCAGGGGAACGTTATGGGGCTTCATGTTTTGAAAGATGAACAATGGCTTGCAGTTGAGCCTCTTCCTAATGCATTTGTGGTCAACATAGGCCTTTCTTTACAGGTATGTATATACATTAAGTCCTGATTATGGTAATTAAGCCCTTCATTATAGCTGGTTCTCCATTTATAAACTCTTACCTGATGTTCCAAATATGATAAATGTACATCATTCCAGTTCTCACTTCCAAGTCATAACCAAATGGGTTCCACATTAATTTATTCATGTGAATCCCACAGCCTTATATATACCTAGGAGCGAGAACGGAAATTGGAAAATGGTGTGGTGCGTTTTCAAATAATTGCGCTTCCTTTCCCATGCATATATGGCACATTGTTGTCAGATTTCAAATCACGATCGAACCTCTCTTTAATTGTGTAGATAATCAGCAACGGGAAGCTGAAGAGTGTTGATCATCGAGCAGTCACAAACACGAGAATTGCTCGAGTCACAGTTGCCAGCTTCCTTGATCCTTCTCACGACAGCAGCGTCGAGCCTGCAAAAGCACTGGTTAACAAAGAAAGGCCTCCCCTTTATAGACCTGTCGAATACAAAAATTTCCGCAGGACCTACATGGAAGATGTTGAAGGAGGAAGGCTGCCACTTGAGCGTTATAAGCTCCAATATTGATGCTTAGGAATGTGAAACACTGCAGAGCTAATTGAATAATTATCAGTTGGAGAATATCGCCATGTGATTGTCTTCAATGTTGTGCAACAGAATTTGGCAGTGGCATTCTTGCAACTAATGACCCTTAATGATAGGCCTTGTGTTTTTAAATGATGAGATCACAATAATCCTATAAAGATAGACCTTATTACTCTTCTTGTTGGTAATCAAATATAATAATTCTTATTAATAAATAGTGCTCTATATATAATTATGAGCTAAAATAGTGAATGTTTTAAAGTGAGCACAAATGGACACTATTTATGTAAAAAAATTATTTACACAAATTTTGTTTGTACAACATTACTAGTAATCTTATCTTTCATTTCATTTCTCAAGATTTTAAAAACAAGGCGGTGAGACTTATACAAATGAATACGAGACCTAGTCGCTTGTGTAAGAGCAAAAACCTCTGATCAAAATCGGGATGATGTGTAATGTTTTACTTATAACTGTCATTATCATCGTTATTATTTTGGTTAGCTAGAAAAGGGTTTCAACCCAATGAAAGAAAGAATAAGAAGTCAAATAAATAGTAGATATTAATTACTTCCAACAAAAGTTTACACCTAGCTGATTTGACAAGCATGCATACCTTCTACATCTATTTTTACAACTAGAGTTGAACTTTAAGTTTGGGCCATCTATCTATCTATCTAACGAGCCCAAAAGACTAATAGAACTTAGTAGTCTCAAATGCCATACGGGGGTAAGCCAATAAACACGTATATGCCCATTAGTTATAATCCAATTAAACTCAATCTAAACCCATATTGTAAGCTGATTGTTTAGCTCTATCCTTGCTATCTATTTTCCATCAATGTTAAAAGAAGTTAATAACTTAAATACTGTCAACATTGAAATTTGATCATGATTACAGGATTTCGACTCTGAAAATCAAAATTATAGGAACAAAAAAATTAAAATTATAAGGACCAACACAAAATTTGGATCAAGTACAAGAGTGCAATCACAAAAGATGGCCCAGTGATTAACTTATCCCCATACTAAGCATGGAGATATTAAGTTTGAACTTTTATTTAAATGTGTGGATTTATAAGTTGTTAGGAGAATGGGATATGGATGAATAAGAAGTTATTGAACTTACAGGTGTATATAAATGTACTAGAAAAAGAATCACATCCAATGTACTTTAGGGTGTTATTATATTTTTAAAAAACACTTTTGGCGACAAAATGCATAATAAGTTACAAAAAAGTTACCCATAGCGACGAATTACAATGTCGCTATAAGAACTAATTTTCCACAGGACCAATCACATTAGCGACGAAATATGTTTACTCGTTGGTAAAGTCAGAATTTATTGGTCTTCAAATTTTAAGTTTTGGCGACGAAACAGAAGTGGTTGCACTTGTGTTTCTGCGAATGGTGACGAAAATATTCGTCGCCAATTATTTTTAGCGACGAAAGTCCATTTTTTGCCAACGAAAATTTGGTTGCTAAAGGCATTTGCTGGTTAGTGACATTAGCGCAAAATGGTCCACACAATGGCTAAACACCCTGTAGCCTTAAAAAAAATACAAGTGCAAAATACATAATTTGCCCTTGGTCTTTTCTCTAATCCAACTATTGATGGTTCATTAATAGCACATCGGAACTTGGGAGAGGAAAGAAATGAGAAGAGAAAATAATTAAAGTTTTTCATTTCCCTATGTGATTCTATCTAGGAGGGAAAAGTGAGAAAGTAAGAGGAAAAAAATAATCCCTCTCTCTCTCAACTTTCTTTTCATTTTATTTATAATACCAAATAACAATGAAAAAAATACTTTTTCTTTTTTCTTTTCTTTCTTTTACTTTTTTTTTCCCTTTTTCTCCCTTTCTTACCCCAAATTCTAAACAGGCTCTAAGTGTCACGAGGCTTTATCTTGTCAACATTAAACAATAAATCTCGCCAAAATCACTTGGGGGCCAGAGAACATGTTTTGCCTTCCATTCCAATCCAATCCAAGGTGAGTGTAAAGCACTTTCAACCAAGAATTATTTCTCAAACTGGTCGCATTTGACTTTTCCAAGCTGACTGGTACCACATGATAGGTCCACACATACGAAATTCAAATAGAAAGTTGCCACACTATAAATTGTCTTTTTAATATATAAAACTAAAAATAAAGAATTGAAATTTTCTAGTATGAAATTTTTAGATTTGAAAATATTTAGAAATGACTTTTTATGGTGCATATTGAACATTTAGCCATAAATGACTTTTTATTGTGCATACGACACCACTGAAAAAATTCAATTTTAAGCACTTAGTTGTGTCATTAAATCGGGCTTACAATTATGATTTTCAAATATTTATAAGATCTAAAATCATTTCGTTTAATGGCTATGACTTTTGGTTGGGATTTGGACTTTTTTTTTAAGTATTTGGAAGTATTATCAGCATAATTGCTTAATGGTTAGAATTCGAATGTGGCAATTATATTGATTATTCATTTTGCAGAAAATTATATGAATAACTTAAATAAAATGGGGTGAGATATCAGTGAATAATAAATTCTATTTATAACACCGCAGAAAATTAACAACAATATATAATATTGCGTTTTAAAAACTAATTTACACAAACACTTAGCTGTGCTGCTCTGTTAATAGTGGCTGTGACATCTTTTACTTAAACAATGGATTAATTTCCTGGAACTTATAGAACAAAATTAAGTGAAAAGATAATCTCCATTTATATTTACAGAAAATGTATTTCATGGCAAAGCTATTCTTTATTTGATTTGGCCCACATGTCGTGCTGTGTCTCTCTCTTAATCTGTTGATTGCTACCTGACTTTGCTTGTAAAGTTCAGTTCAATGAAACCAATCATGAGTTTTAATTTGCATAAGTTAGACAATATATGCACAGTTTTTATAATAAAGTTATTTAAAATGCTTAGTTTCCCTCCTGTTATTTCTGTAGAGGCCATTACCGAGTTGGGTGGTGTTGATGTGTTCTTGTAGAGTCCATTACTGAGTTGGGCAGTGTTGACAAGTTCCAAAAGCTCATGTAAAGATTAGCCGACTCATATTGTTTTCTAATTCATAGCAGTTTGACTCAACTAAGTAGAGGCAGAGTTGTCACTTATATATGCCTGTAACAAAACAATTCTAAGTGGAATCAGTATACTAAGGTATTGCCTATCGGCAAGTAATGTCGTATTCGTATGCATTTCAAATGGGTCACCCATTTTCACGCCCATTGATATTGAGAGAGAGAGAGAGAGAGAGAGAGAGAGAGAGGATGCTAGAAATGATAAAAGGGAGTCTTGGAATCCCACTGCAAATTGAAACTTACAAAATTGCCGCACCATTATTCCATTGTTTATTATGTTTTCGAGCATTACACAATAGAAATTGAGTATGTCAAGTTTTCTTAGAGAATGGGGAGAAAGAAAAGAGAGGAATATGATTATCCTTTGTCTCTTTGTATTCATGATCCCACTCATTTTGTTCACTGTTCCTTTTAGTGGGAAAATGACACATCATTTGCATCACTGGCTGATCCCACTCATTTTGACTTCGCCCAACGAGAATTAAGCAGTCTTATTAGACTCTAATTAAGTTAATGTTTTGACCTAAACATCTTTTTCATGACCATTTTCAATTTTTGTTGTTTATGGACAATCATCATTACTATCATTGACTTATAACGCTACAATAGTTCTTTAATTTCATGCTCAGATAAATCCAAGCAAAGAAAAGATACAAAAATCCATAAAACCATGATTGTTGCCGGTAAATAGCACAATGAACTAGGTGAGCTTTCTTGTAACACTTCCGACAAATTGAAATCTTTTGTGCTAAAAGCAACAATGAGGGGCAATCCTCAATCCTTTTTGGACGATTGATCATCGGATCATTTTGCCCCTCTATTTCGAACCCGTTTGGTTTTTAGCTCTTTATGACAAGTAAATTTGTTCCGACTCTCCTATAAATGTTTTGAGGGAAAAGAAAAAGAGGACTTGACAAGATGAGGAATGATAGAAATTCCTCATAACAATCACCTTGCAATCACACTACTAATTCGCATGGGATTCGATGGACAATGTTTAGTTGGTGCGGTGCAAGAAGAATTAAGATACTAAACCTAAAAAAAGGATGTATTAAATTGGTCCCGGTTATACACTCAGAATTGGATAGGGTATGAGGGTGGCATGATTGTTGGCTAGGCGGCCATTGGGTTCCAATGATCCCTCTTGAATACCACTCGTGGACCATCGCAGTGGCCCGACGGTAGTGCTGATGAAAATTTGACTTGAAACCGGCCATAAGGGCGCAGGGCACAAAGAAGGGACAATGGCTATTGAGATGTAGGTGTAAAAATGATTTCTCTGTTCTTCCAAACAATTTTGCAAATTAATTTTGATATAAAATAATTTTACGGTCTCCGGCTTTTCTGACTATAATTTTTTTTTTTTTGTAGATAATTATTAGTAATGGAAAGTTGAAGAGTGCTGATTAACGAGCCGTGAGGAGGAAGAGATAGCAGGGAGGGACCCACTGCTTGAAATGCATAAGATGCCCAAGAAATAATGAATTTTTTTTCTTTAAATTAGGCATTACTAGTGAATAGTAATAGGAGTAGATGCACTGCTTTGTGAGAAGAGGAAGAGATAGCAGAGAGGAACCCACTGCTTTGTGAGATAAGAAGGGCCCATAACGTGATCTAATAATTTTCTTACATGACAAATTGAGACTTTGGAGACCGAACATCAAGACCAAATTGTCCAGATGAATGGTGTCTCAGAAGTGTCCGAATAAATAAACGGATAGTAAAAACTTGTAGAAAAAAACTTTAGCAATCGATTCACAAAGCTTGAGAGAGCAAGAGTGCAAAAATATTATTTATAAAAATGTCTCTAGAGTTAGAGCATCTTTAGCAGGTGTATACCTTCATATTAATATTTTAAAATATAAAACATACCTATATATATTCTTATTTAGATAAAATTTAGTTTTCTATGCATCAAGTTCTTTAAAAATATACAAATTTATAGTATTTAAAATAAATAGACAAAACACAATAACAACAATAGCCATTTCTTTACTTGATTACATATTTTTTTATGTAAAATCTCAATAAGAAATGTATTATTTTGAGGTCGAGGATCTAATAGGGATTTCTACTCGCTGGGTTACCACCTCATATCAAACGCAAAACCCATTTAGGAGAATGGATAATATTATAACTTTATTTCATATTTTTACAATAAATTTATGGAAACCTAAACTGAACTGTTATAGATAAATATAGACACTTGACCATGCATACAATTCATAGCAAGGGAATGTAACCATTGAAACTGAACTGTTATATTTTTATAAATACAAAATATTTGTAGCAATAAGTTCAAAATAATACACCGAAGGCATGGTACCAATATTGCATATTGTACCAATTAAAAATGCTGTCCAATACAAAGCCAGGCAGTACCACCTAACATTATAAATGTCACCTAACATTAAATGTTGGGTAGATATTTTCATTGAGTACTAATCCTATGTGTTTCTTTGTCCATCTCTGGAGATAAGGAATCTTATGTAAGACGCAAAATAAATAAATAAAACGAACCTTAGCTCTTTTAAGGTAGCTCATAAGCAAAAAAAAACTTGTACTCACTGGGCTACTACCATCATCAAACTCAAAACCCCATTTGGGAGTATGGAAACTCTCATTTCAAACAGGTGCAATATTCAATCCGTGCCGGAATCTTATGTATTACCACCAGAAAGAAGACCTGGTAAGCTTGTTGTTCCTCTATTCAAGACCATCCCAGTGATTGATCTTGAAGGACTTGGCCGTGATCGGAATGAATTGATTCAGCAAATCATGAAGGCTAGTCAAGAATATGGATTCTTCCAGGTCATATATATATATATATATATATTAATTTGAAGTCATACTTTTAGTTATAGTGGTTTGTCCTTCAAACTATAGTACATCAAAGATCAGATCAGTTGCGACTTTGGTACAATTTTAGAGCTATTTTCACAATTCTAACCAATATTAAGAAAAAATAAATGATGCAGTTGACAAACCATGGTGTCTCGGAGGAGTTGATGCATGACGTACGGATGGTGGCAAAGGAATTCTTTGAGTTGCCTGCAGAGGACAAGGCAAGCTTTTGTACTGAGAAAGTCCAAACCTTTGATGCTTGTATGCTGAAAGGAAGCATGGACTATGCCCAAGAGAAGGTTCATTTTTGGAGAGAGAATTTCCGGCACCCATGTCACCCTCTGGAGGACCATATGCAACATTGGCCCAAAAATCCAGCTCGCTATAGGTATATGTATGTATATATGTCATTAAATTAATACAGATATTAACTTCTTACAATTGACCTTCATGCATATTCTGCTAACAAGAAACATTTTGACAACATTGTTTGATTGTTACTAATGGAATTTTAGTTTGATCATGATGAATTAATTTGCTCTGTTTATTGGGACTTTGACAGAGAGGTTGTTGGACGATATTCGGTTGAGGTGAGGAGGCTCAGTTTGTGGCTATTGGGTCTAATTGCAGAAGGATTAGGTCTCAAATCTGGATATTTCGAGGAGGAAGGAGGA
Source organism: Euryodendron excelsum (assembly GCA_033060915.1). Classification (NCBI taxonomy): domain Eukaryota; kingdom Viridiplantae; phylum Streptophyta; class Magnoliopsida; order Ericales; family Pentaphylacaceae; genus Euryodendron; species Euryodendron excelsum. Next base: position 5,689,137 of record CM065380.1, on the reverse strand, counting down.
CTCACCCAGGGTTCTCTGATGTCTATTAATCATTATCCGGCGTGTCCTGACCCAAGTTTAGTCTTGGGATTGCCTAAACATGCTGATCCTTACCTTATCACCCTCCTTAACCAGGGCGATGTGCTTGGGCTTCAAGTCTTGAAAGACGAAGAATGGCTCGCAGTTGAGCCACTCCCTAATGCCTTTGTGGTCAACATTAATCACACGTTACAGGTCCTTTTAATTGCTTCGTTTCATAAAGCTAGTAATGCTAAAGTTATCGTCTTTTTTCACTATTTTTTTTTTATTTTTTACCTATTATGGTGATCAGATCCGCTTTAATAATACTTATATATGTATATATATATATTTCATGTTAATTTGTTTGCAGATAATCAGTAATGGAAAACTGAAGAGTGCTGATCATCGAGCTGTGACAAACTCAAATTGTGCGCGAACAACAATCGGTAGCTTCATACATCCTAGCACTGATAGCCGCATCGAACCTGCAAAATCATTCGTTAACGAGTGTAATCCACCGTTATATAAAGCTTTATTATATGGAGAATTTTTCAAGCTCTTCATAGCAGATATTCATGAAGGAAAAGATCCACTCAAGCGTTATATGATCCCATCACAAGTATGTTTCTGCCCTTAATATGAAAAACATTCGGGAAACAATTGTGCGCTCTCCACTTGTAAGGTGCTCATTGGGTGTAAGAGAGATATCTTAGTGTGCTTGAGTGGGCGCGACTTTGCTGCTGTTGTAAATGCTATTGTTGTAACTGTCGATGATGTGATCAAATACAATGCTGGCACGCAGCAAGATTTAAAATTTCACTTTATAACAGATTCTACACATTAAAACTCTCCCAACATCTATCTATCTTTCCTCATTTAATAGGATTCTTAATTTTTCTATCCTAATTTTTGCTATTACATAATTGTTTTTTTATTATTTTTTAATCCTTTTTTTTTCCTGAGTGCAGTAGTACTGGATACGAGCTCCTCTGTTAATGTTTTGTGGTTTCCACTAGGCGTTTGAACTCAAACAACTATGACATGAACAGAAATTATTACTATTTCTTTTTCAATTATGAAGTAAAAGCTGGGCAGACCCATGATGAGTTCTGCAACAAATGGATTATTTTCTCTTTTATGATTCATCTACGCACAATTAGGTGAAGATGAATAAATATGAACAAACAAAATTTGGCTATGGTATGGGAAAGATGAATAACGAAACTCAATTCTTCACCTAATTGTGTACATAATCATAAAAAGAACCTTTTTTTATTAATTTTTCATGGCCACACAATAAACAAATGAATCGTTGTGATTTTTTTCAAAATTACTGATTTATAAGGAAAGCTTAATTTTACAGAGCTAATGCCTCTTAGATAATACCTTCCCAGCTAATTAATGAACTTGTAATATGATTAAAGTCCTGAAGTATAGTTTTTCTCCAATTCTCTTCTACTAGCCAGTTGTGACATATTTAGAAATTGACATAGAGGTGGTCATGATTTCATCTTTATCAAGAGCATCATATCAAATATTAACAACAAAATAGATAAATACACCAACATATATGAAAACTGAAATGAAGAATTTGCAATATTTTCAATATTGAGTAGCTGGTCAAGAGAAACTTCAGCTGGATGGGCGGCAAAATCCTATTATGTTTGATTGAGGCATTACCCGAAAGCTGGGAATCAGGTCAACATATATGTATAGTATTTTATACCAAAGTCATCTAAAATGCTTAATTTCCATCATTGGATTCCCTACTTATATTTGTACATGCATTACTGAGTTTGGTGGTGGTGACAAGTTCTTGTGGGAGGCCATTACCGAGTTGGGTGGTGTTGACAAGTTCCAAAATCACATGAAAAAGACTAGCTGACTCATGTTGTTTTCTAGTTCCCAGTAGTTTATCAACAAATTAATGACTAAACTGAGTAGAGGCCGAGTTGACTCTTATATATCCATACAGGTTACAAAACAATTCTAAGTGGGATAATCTTATTAAACTATTAGCCAGTAGAGTCATGTACATATGCATTTCAAACTCTCACTCATGACTATAGGGACTAAGGAGTCAGTACCCTCCTAGCTAGATTACATGATAGTAAAAAGCTAAGCTAATAAATCTTATTAGATTGAATAGTTCCCAACTCTTTTTTTTAGAGAGAGAGAGAGAGAGAGAGCAAAAGGAGAGGATGATAGAAATAACAAAAGGCAATCTTGGAATCCAAATGCATGCAAATTGAAACCCTACAAAATTGCCGCACCGTTCCTTTGTTTATTGGAGCCTTGCACAATACTTAACTCATATGGGAATGAGAGACCATATAATGGATTTACTGGACAAGAAATTGAGTAGGTCAAGTTTTTTTAGGGTGTGTTTGAAACTTGAGGATGGAAGAAAAAAGAAAAGAATTCTTCTCTTCCCTTGTCTGGTTTGTATTGTGCAAAGTAAGTTTTTTTTTTTTTTTTTTTTTTTTTAGAAAATCAAATAAGAAAAAACATTTATTTTTTCTCCTATTTTCCTTCTATTTCTCCCTCCCTTCTTTTTCATTTTCCTTCCATAATTATCAAACGCACCCATTGAGAATGGAAAGAAAGAAAAGAGAGGAATATGATTATCCTTTGTCCCTTTGTATTCATGATCCCACTCATTTTGTTCACTATTCTTTTTTGTGGGAAAATGACAAATCATTTGCATCACTTGCTGCTCAGATAGGCGGATGTAGATGAGCATTTTGACTTCACCCAACAAGAATTAAGTAATCTTATTAGACTCTAATTCCCTATAAAAAAATTGATCAAAAAAAACTATAATAACCTTAGGAAGTGTAAATTTGGTGGCCATGTGGTTGAGTTAAATGTTTTGACCTAAACATATTTTCATCACCATTTTCAATTTTTGTTTATGGACAATCATCATTAGTATCATTAACTTATGGAACCCTAGAATAGTTTTCTTTTATTTCATGCTTAGATTAATCCAAGCAAAGAAAAGAAACACAATTGATAAAATCATGATTATTGCCGGTATATAGCCCAATGAACTAGGTGAGATTTCTTGCAACACTTCCGACAAATTGAAATCTTTTGTTCTAAAAGCAGCAAGGAGGGGCAATCCTCAATCCTTTTTGGACGATTGATCATCTGATCATTTTGCCCTTCTATCCTCGGGATGGCCGGATGGTAGTGCCGACAAAAATTTCACTCGGAAACCATAAGGGCGCAGGGCACAAACAAGGGACAATGGCAATCGAGATGTAGGTGTAAAAATGAATATTGTTGAAAAGAGCCTTGAAAGGGTAAGTTCATGGTTTGGAAAAGGGAGATGGGGCACGTAAGAGTGATGAAGGGCAGATAAGAAGCAATTTCTTCACCCGTGAATCATGTAGTTGGCCATCGATGGACTGCCTAAAATGGGCACTCTCACAAGGGACAATCCATGTATAAAGAAACCCAAATAATTCCACGTTCAACAATCATCCTTCTAGGCCCTGTGCCCTTCTCTTAGTCATTTTGAATGGTCACAACAATTTTTTATTTTTTATTTTTATGTATTTATCAATTTGGTGTTCCCTCAAATCAAAGCCTTCTCAATATTTTCCTTTTCTTACAAATTATATAATAAAAAATCAACTGATCTATTGTTGCTAAAGGATTAAATATGTGAATTTGTAAGCTTAAATAACTATCTGATTCATAAAACTGTTTCAGTTTTTATCCCTTCTATGCTTTCAAACAGTTGGCAATAATACGTCGCCCCTTGAACAAATTCATGCGTCTTACATTATTATTGATGACCAACAACAAAGTGAGGATAGTTTTTAAAAAATGCTATTCATAATTTTATTTTTCAACTCATTTTCTGACCTGAATACAAGTGAGTGAATCATATAGTAGTTTATAAATGTAGGTCTTATAACTTTGTGTCTAAAAATAAAAATAATTAAAACAACTATATATGACATTACTCTATTTTCTAATCGTCCAAACTTCTAGTTATTTTGTATTTTTAAGTGTTACGGCTTACAACTTACGAAGGATAACTGCATGTTTGGAATTTGAGAGAGAGAAGGGAAATTTTTAAATTTTTGTTATTTTCTTGTTTGATATTACTTAAGAGAAAAAGGAAAGAGAAATGGAGGGGAAAATATTCACACTCCCTCTCTCTCTCTCTCTCTCTCTCTCCTCTCTCTCTCTCCAACTGTTTTTCACTTTCTTTACAAAATTAGAGGAAAAAAATATATCTTTCCCTTCTCATCTCTTCTCTTTTCTTCTTCAAGTTTCAAAGGCTCTTTAAAATAACTCTCTTAACTATTTTAGATAACCAAATCTTAAAAGTAGTCCTCCAATAGTCTTTTTATATGCCTCTCTAAAATAGAGAGGCTCACTTTGACTCTTCAAATGTAGTTAGCCAAAAGTAACTCTCTAAACTGTAAAGTATTATTTTTTTTACAAATCTCTCTCCTCTTTTTTCTCTCTTTTTCTTGTGATTAGTGTTAAAAAAAAATAAGTAATTTATCAAGTGACTTAAAAAGTACGGTTGGAAAATTTTTTAAAAAGTGACTGGTTAAAATAAATAAGGATAAACAACAATTTTGTCCTTTCAATTTTGCGTCAAATTTCAACACAATTCGTAAACTTTGATTTCTTCTATTTTAGTCCTCCAAATTCTAAAAAAAAGTCAATGTGATCCCTCATTTTAAAATAAGTTTAAAAAATTAAAAATTAATTATACTTTGTCCTTATCTACTATGATTTAATTTTACTTTACTTGCTAAAATAAAAAAACATTACGTTTTACCCTTAAATTATGAGAATTCAACTATGTATTAACACTATTGACAAAAATAAAATAAAATAAATAAGTTAAAACATTTGTAGTATTTCTTATAAGATACAATATAAAAAAAAATTGTTCTTAGTTAACAAATGTGTAATTTTGAAAATCTCATTAATATCGTCAAGGCTAATGACTGGGGTTCTATAAAAATAAGATTTTATAAATCATTATGACAATTTTCTTAAACATTTTAAGATGATTTATAGTATTTCATAACTATGAAATTATTTTTTTATTTGTTTTAGAGATTAATATAAATTTTGACAAAATAAATTTCTAACATTAAATTTTATAACAGTGAAAATGTAACTTTTTTAGTTAAATATGAGTAAAATAATATTAAATTATAATTTCGAATGTTAATATATAATTAATATTTAATTTTTTTAATTTAAAAATTTGGACCACGTTAATTTTTATTTTAAAATTAAAAAATTTAAATAAAAAAATTAAAATTTAGAGATGACAATCAAATCTAACGACGTGCTTAAATTATGCGAATACGCGGAATCTTATACGGCGGAGGGAGAGCAATGCGCACCCTGCGCAGCATATAAAGTATCACTGTACACTGGACAAAAAGGCTGCTACCTGCTCTCTGTATATAAAGTAAGGTTCAAAATAAACAAGTCCTCAGTCTCTCTCCCTCTCATGCCAGAGGACATTGACACTACTTTCTCTCTCTAGTAACCGGTTGGTATTCTCTCTCTTTGAGAATTTGGCGGGAGGTTAGGGTTCTGCAAATCTTGGACCATTCTTGGAAGAAATGGCGGTTAATACAGTGCAGAGGTTCGAGTTTCTTGGTGATTCTGATGATCGCAAGTCTAAGGAGCGAAACAGGTTCTATTTCCAAAAATCATACCGTTAGTAAGAACGGGGGGAAAAAGACTTGCTAGTTTTCTCGCTCTCTAGAATTAGGTCGTCCACTTCTTAACTAGATAGTTCTTGTTGAATCTTGATCGCAACTATTCAACTCCGTGTCAGTTGAGTCATTCAAATTCCCCGAAAGAAAAGAAACAATCCAAGTTAGCATGCCCAACTTGCGACGCTAATTGTAGTTGTCGATGTTGTCCGATACGATAAATTTTGCATTGTTGTTTATTCTCATGTTAAGGCTCAACTGTTGGCGTTTAAAGGATCGAAATTTGAAGAAGTCTTCAATTTTCTTGACATTAATGGCGGAATGTTTGAAGGAAGTGGTTCATGTGGGGATTCTTGGATTTGATTGCATTAGTTTGATGCATTTTTTGTGTTCGTGAGCTCTTTCAAGATTTTAGATTGATTCTTGGCTTAGGGTTTTTACTTTTTGTTGTTGTGGGAGTATGGGGTTGAACAGTCCGCTGCTTCCTACGCCAATAAAGCTGCGAGCGGGGTTGCGAAGGAAGCAGGCAGGAAGAGGTTCTTACAGAGGTAGCTAGGGGGGAATCTGGGGAATTAGGGTTTTTCAGATGTTTAAATGATTAATCTGGTGGGAAGCGGTTAGGGGTTTGTTAGCATTCTTTGACTAAACGAGATGGGTGGTCAATTGCACCAAGCACTTAGAACCCTCTGTTTCAATATTGAGTGGAAGTATGCTGTCTTTTGGAAACTCAAACATGGAGCTCGGATGTAAAGTTCACGTCCTTCTCCTATTTTTATATTTTCTTTTCTTTTCCTTTTAAAAACGTGATTTGGTGCTCTGCTATTGTTTTGTCTTGCTGATTTACATATGCCTAGTTTTTTTTAGTGTAATGGATTTACTGTTGGAATTTAGAATTGGGTTTGATAATAATAGAATCTTGATTTCTGTGGGGATATATTGGCCTGGATAAGGTTTATAGTTCTGGAGATGTCTTGGAACAGGGCTGAAGTTATAATATTTTGAATTTGTACCACCTGTGTACATAGTAATGGCCGTTGGATTTTAGTGTCAGTATTGTCTGAATTTTTTTGTTTCTTTTCTATACCTAATTGTTTCTCTTTTTTGGATTTTTTAAAAACACTGGCCTTTTAAGTATTGGTTCAACTCTGTGTCTATATATGAAATTTTTTTGTTTTTGTTTCTCTTTCTGTTTATACCTTTTTTGGTTTCCAAAAAGTTATTTGATCTTTGGAATGCTCAAAAATCAATTTTCTATCTTGTGATCCTTATCCTGGAATTAGGGATACTCCGTCAATGCTGAAGTCTTAAACTTGATAGAATTTGTTGAAAAAATAAATGCTTTTACCATCTACCTATAGTTGTCTCTGTTGTAAAAACGCTCATTGTGGTGTAAGAATTTTGGGTGAATCATTTTGGTAAGAAAATCGTGTGTGTGGTTTGTGTGATCTGTTGCCTTGGATAATTACCTTGCCTATCTACAAGGATAATACACATTCTCTTCATTGTTTTCTGGGGAATGGAACTTCTTGTAGGATGCTAACTATGATAACCATGGGCAATCTGATCCTCCAGAAAATACGTGCTTCGCCGATATAAAGGGCAACTTGCGTGATTGCCATTCACATGATCCTCTTGAGTTAGCTGTGGCAAAGATGACATACCATGTATACACTCTTGGGGAAGGGTATGAAATCTACCTTACATCTGATGCTCTCTGTAATTTAGTCAGAGTCTCACATGCGTGGCACAATAGTTAATTTCAACTGTGTTTAGTGGTGTGTGGGAAGTGCTCATTGAAAATAATCTTCTATCTTGTGAAATTGTTACATATATATGAGTGCATCATATCATATCACTATCTTTCCCATCACCAACCCACCCCCACCCCTCCCCCAAAAACAAAACCACCACCTCCAACACACACACACACAAAAACAGACAAACTCACACGCAAAAAAAAAAAAAAAAACCAGTGCACCCATCGTCATTCAAGTTTGCCTTAATCAAGCAAATTTTAACTTTTGCCTTTTCTTTGTGTTAAGCTTATGCTTGTGGGCCCAACACTTTCCTGAGAGTGCTCTGCTAATTATGAAATCCGTTTGAAAGCAAAATCTTCAAGTAAATAAGGAATAACAACTTTATTTTAATTCCATATCAATATTTTGTTGAACAGGGTTATTGGACACGTGCTGTAACTGGAAAGCATATGTAGATATTTGCAGATAAACACGTTACTGATTCCCATTCGCCATTTGAGGTGATAAATTTATAAAATCAATTAACAGCAAGCATATGTAGATATTTGCAGATAAACACGTTACTGATTCCCATTCGCCATTTGAGGTGATAAATTATTTTATATACTCATGCAGTTTACCATGTGGAACATACCCCAATTTGATATTTCTGGCCATGCCACAGTATTTTAATTTAGTTTGGCTTGGCATTTATTCTTATCCATAATTTTGGTGGCTTCCAGCACTGTGATGGGGGCAAACTCAATTTTCAGCTGGGATCAGGGTATGCTTCATATCCTTTTTCGTCTTTTTGTAAATGCTCTTATACACTACCAATGTGCTTATGGACACTTTTTTTTTTTTTTTGGATTAGTATGGTAATGAGTGTAATGAGTATCATGTAAAAGAGGCACCAAGGGGTGCCACCCATGTACACTATGCCCACACACGAACGTGCTAGATAAATAATGGAGATCTTGTCATTATCAATAGCTGTGGAGGCTTTTGAATCTACAATGCATTTTCGTACTTGCTCATTTATCATTTTTGTTCGTAATATTGATCTTAATCTCCCCCATTGTTAATGATGGTTTTTTCACTAATTTCCTGCCACTAAAAAGTAAAATTAGAGTTTTCGAGGAGTTGTACCGTCAGTTAAAGATACTGGGCTTGGTAGCAAACGTGGGTTGGTAAAAAGTAATTAGAGTTTTCGAGGAGTTGTACCGTCAGTTAAAGATACTGGGCTTGGTAACTCAAAACCTAGGTGCAATGCTGCTGCAAGTCCTTAGCATTCTACTTAGGATATTAAGTTACTCATATTTTTCGTTGGCCTTTTGGCCATTATATAGGAGAAAGAAATAAAGTTGCTCCATTTGGAACATGCTACCCCATGAACATGACTATAAAAGAATTTTAGGGTCTCTTTGGCATGATTTCAGTTCTTTGAAGCATGTCTTCTGGAAACTGTAAAAATTTATAGTCTAGAGGACTTGGTATTTTCTGTCATGTTAGTATCCCTAACTTGAAAACCAAAGACAAACAAAGAATAGAGAATAGAGAACAATATTTATGTGTTTCTTGAAAACTGGTTCTTCTAAATGCATTTCTGAAGATAGTTTCCTGGAACAAATTTTCAACCCTGTTTTCTGTTTCATGTTACTCTGAGAACAGAAATTTTTAAAAACTCTGCCAAACATGGCCTTATATTTGCTTGTCCTGCCCTACAATATTGTTCAGGTGTTTGGTCCTTTCACCAGAGGATCAAGTTCCTTTGTTCTGCCCGGGGCTTGTGCTAGTGGCATGTGCCAGATAGACAAAAGCTGCTTATACACTGTCCCAATCCCTTGAATCATGACTATCAAATATCGGTGATCTCAACTTCTTCCCTGCTTATGTGATGCTCTTTTTAACTCATGACTATATTGTACTGAAAATGGTTCAAAGGCTGCCCACTTGAATCATGACTATCAAATATCGGTGATCTCAACTTCTTCCCTGCTTATGTGATGCTCTTTTTAACTATATTGGCTGGTGACAGACCTCTGTCCTGCCACTTCTCTATAAATCATGGAATTGTTAAGAAATCTAGCCCTTTTCATGTCTTTCACATCAATGTACTGAAATGGTTCAAAGGCTGATGCCACCATTTATTTTATTTTGTTTTTGTGTGTGTGTGTGTGTGTGTGTGCATGTTTATGTCTTCTCAATTGGCCCTCCAAACTTTTTGTAACCTATTAGAGCTGCTCTTGGATTTCATTATTTGTATTCATTTTGAAACTTTAGTTGCCATTGCTTAGCAGGCAGCCTTATTTTTAAGTACAAAAATTGTGCAAGTTCTTAGTTGGAGTTGGTCACGTTCTAATACATATTTAGTACTGACTTTAACTTATTTCTATCCAGGCGATGGTTAAAAATGTATAGATGCACCATTGTTGATGATTCATTGGTCAGGTTATCTGAGTCGTCCATGTAGTTTGCTATTTTGTTAGTACTTTGAGGTGCCAATCAACACCTTGTCATTTTTGTACCCGAGGTACTACACTGTTGAAGAGGCATGTGGAATAGATGTGATTTCAATCGGTTAAACTTTGGTTAATTGTCTATACTTGCCCTAGAGGACAATATACATACATGTACACACAGAGACATATACATATATACATACATATATTTTTTATACCCGACGGTACAATTGTGAATTGTGATTTCAATCGGTTAAACTTTGGTTAATTGTCTATACTTGCCCTAGAGGACAATATACATACATGTACACACAGAGACATATACATATATACATACATATATTTTTTAGAGAGAGAGAGAGAGAGAGAGAGAGAGAGAGAGAGAGCAATCCGAAGGAATACTATGAGAAATCAAGGAAACTACTCTCCGAAGAAAAACCTAGTGATAAAGTGATCATGGCAAGAAGAGTTGGCGGGGAGATCACGAGGCAGAGATGACGAGGAGACATTAGGGCCAGAACTGGAGAACCACTAGATTGCGAGTGTGCAAAGGCTGAGAGGTTCGTACAAAATGGCACTTTAGCGATTACCATGAAGAGTAGGGACATTTTAATAAATGTTATAGGAACGGTAGGGGCAGGGGCAACTTTATCCGACCTGACTCTAACCCAAAACAGGTTTGGCTCTCTCCCCCGTTTCCCACCCCCATTAGGTGTGCTGTGGGGTGTGGTGGTTATGGGGCAAATTGGCATCACTATCTTCTGTAGAAAATAAGAACTAGGCTAAAAGTTTGTCTTGTTTCCTAGGAAAACATGAATTAGATTGAAGTTTGGATATTTTGATATCCGGACCTGTCTAACACAAACACGGTTTGGCTCTCTCTCCCCGTTTCCCACACCCCATTTGGTGGGTGGGGTGTGTTGGGGGTAGGTACGAACCTAGGCCTAAAGTTTGTCTTGTTTCCTAGGAAAACATGAATTAGATTGAAGTTTGGATATTTGAATCTTGAAAGTATATATGGTGTATTCATGTCTATATGTTTCAAAAATTACCATTTAGGTTATGGGACACTTTTTCTCTACATATATTTTGTTTTGGTCCTTGTAACTTCTCGTTTCTCGAAGATAATTTTCTGAAGTGATCTGTTTCTCTTTTCCTTTTTCTTTTTTGCAGGCTGTTGTTGTGGTGGTTGTTGTTACACATGGAGTTGTACAGCTTGGCTCTTTAAATAAAGTAAGACGATTTCTACAGCTGGTGCATAATTGGTTCCATCATGATATTTGTTCCTAGCTTTGATGTATTAATATGCTTTAGCTGCTGATGATTTCTCCCTTGATTTATATCTATAAACACACACACTCATGAACACCCACACAAACTCAAACACATATTTATATTTGTTTATATTTGAATTTGGGAAAGGCTTAGCCGTTTAGTTGACTTGAGTTGAGTTGATGCAATTTCAGTTCATGTCTCTAATGACATCTACTATCCTTCTGTGGAAACAAGACACTCATGCTAACACCCTACACTTGAATTTCACTCAGTTCTCACGTTTGGTTATATAGTGACTGATAGATTACTAATTTGTTTCTGACCTTTTATTGATTTTCATCCTCTTGTACATTTGTTTTGAAGTGTTATTGTGTTTTGCAAAACACCTGTTAAAAGTAAAGAGACAATTGTCACATGTTTCAAAATATCTAGCTAGAAAATTTTGAAATTCCAAATTAAGTTACAGTATCTCTATATGATTATATCAATGTGAGTATTTTGGACTCAAATTTTCAACCATGTTGCCATTGATTTGACAAACCCTCTCTCCATATGGTGAAGTTAGAGCTGATGTGGCTTTTTGGTCATACATTTTTATTTGAGATTTCCAATGATTTAATGACTTTCTTGTTGCATGTTGAGTCTGATGTAATGTATACTATTTGCTCCTCATATATCAAGCACATAATTATTTTTGGTATACTTCCATGGATTAATTTTTCATCCTACCTATCAACTTGATAAAATGGACAGTTGAAATGCATATCACACGTTTAATTTTTAAAGTTATATCCCACTCACTATTTATTTCCACTTGCGTTTTTTTCATCTTTTCCTTCATTTGAGACCATATCCCTGAGGACTTGAATATGGTGAACCATATCAGAGGTGCCTTTTCTGCACTTGAATGTTCCTCAGTGGGGTGTACTACTAGTGAAATACATTGTACATTGATAAGTTCCTTGTGTCTGGTAAGTCTCTCTCTCTCTCTCTCTCTCTCTCTCTCTCTCTCTCTCTCTCACGCACACACACACCCCCACCCTGTAGGGAGTTTTTACTGTAGAATCATTATAAGAAGCATCTTATGGCGCTCTTTCTTTGCCTAGTCAGATATATCTACAAGAAGTTTAGGTTCTGGGATTTTTCATGACTGCATAAGCAGCTTAGGTGGGCCTCTAAACAAGGACAGGACAATTATTCAGACTCCCATATTTCCATCAATTGAAAAACCTGCTGATCGCTCTTACATTGTTCCACTGCCTGGTAATTTACTAAAAAAGACTGCTGAAGCACACAATAAGGACGGATGACTTGAATTATCAGCATCAGGGGTTGATGAAAGTGCCATTGTACTTCAATCAACATCTGAAGTTTTCCTTTTGGAGCTGCAGAAACAAGTACAGACAAAATTGCATACTGATACGAGGTGTCAAGGGGAGACTAGCGGCTTGGGTTGTCTGGGAGTGGGTTCAGAAGACCATGATACTCCATCCTCAAACAATTCCTTTAACAAAACTAATTTAGATAACGTTTCAGTTCCTGCTGATGATTCTTTGGTGGATATTACTTACTTGCATGCAGACAGACTCTGCAGCTTGCAATAATCAAAATGGAATGTTGTGCATGCCAGAATCTTTTGGCATGCAAATCCAGAGAGATTTGGAGAAGAACATGGAGTTCCAAACAGAATTAAGGAAATGCAGCCATTAAATAGGCCCTTCAAGTTTTCTTCTGGCTGTGAGCTGTATGAGGTTCTCGGACCAGCTTTTCAAAAACAGTGTAGTTATTGTGATTGGGAGGCAGAGAAGACAGAGAAACAGCTATTGAGATTTCAGAGGGAATGGACAGTAGTAGCCTGTTGATGGAAGACTCTGGCTCGGAGCATCTTCTAGAAGCAGTGGTGGCTAATGTTTGCTGTGGTGGAACTGATGCCAAAAGTGAGAAATCATTCTGTGGACCAGTGAAGTCCCTGTTGACAACTGAGAAAATGCCGCTGTCAACCTGCAATAAGCTTACTGTTGGTTCAGCCAGTTATTCCTTGGATCAGTCTCTTGTGGAAAAGGAAACATTGCAGTTCTTGAGCTCTGAGGCATGTGGCGTGAGCTCGTCAAAAGGGTTTTCATCAAGGAGCGATAGTATTTTTAGTGGTCAGTCGTACAGTGCACAAGAACAGGCTAAGATCAATAAGAAGAGGGCTAGACCTGGAGAAAATTGTAGGCCTAGGCCAAGGGATAGACAATTGATCCAAGACATTTTTAGTGGACAGTTGGACAGTGTACAAGAACAGGCTGATGAATAAGAAGAGGGCTAGACCTGGAGAAAATTGTAGGCCTAGGCCAAGGGATAGATAATTGATCCAAGACGCATTAAGGATCTCAGACAGCTTGTACCCAATGGATCAAAGGTAACTTCCACACTCCATTTTCGTCTCTGGATTTTGGTCTTGTGATATTGTATTATCTCTCTCTCTCTCTCTCATATTAAAAATGTGCTGAAATTTCTGGATAATTCCACAGTGCAGTATTGATTCATTTCTGGACCGCGCAATCAAGCTCATGCTCTTTATGCAAAACATCACTAAGCATGTTGAGAAACTAAATAAATTGACTGAGTCAAAGGTAAGGCTTGACATTGTTCTTGTTGGGATCCTACTCTTTTGGTTGAACATCAGTTCAGTTGGTGCATAATGAACTTAGTCAAGCTTAACATGCCTGCGGCACCCTGAGGTGTTATTAGAAAAATATTTGTTAAGAAAATCAGATTCAAAGATATGAGTCGAAGCTAGCAATCTGAATCATTTAGTTTGCTCCCTCTGAGGCTTTAATGCTTGAACACATGATTTGTCAAGTGTTTAATTCTGCTTTTTTATTGTCAATAGTTTATACAATCATACATGGATGACATTTCATATTTTATTTCTTCTTTTTTGAGCCTCTGTTTTCTCCTGATAATTTGCCTCATATTACTGATTCGGCAGTTCCGTGAGAAGGAAACATTTGTACGAGGCTTACCCAGTTATGTTCAGGGTTCGACCTGGATAGTGGAAATGGGAAGTCACCTGAAAGTTTGTCCAATAATGATAGAGAATATCAACATGAATGGGCAAATGCTGATTGAGGTATGAGCTTGACAGGCATACATGAAGTTGCTCTAGAATTAAGAAGAGAAGTGAAATGAGAAGCTACCTATGAAAAGATGTGGCTTTAATTGAGCCTATGCTCCTCAGCATAAATCCAGTGTATTACTTCTGATTCTTGGTATTACATGGAATCATGATTGATCCATGCAGATGTTGTGTGAGGACTGCTGCCATTTTCTTGAGATAGCAGAAGCCATTAGGAGCTTGGGTCTGATGATTTTGAAATGTGCAACGGAAGCCTGTGGCAACAAAACCTGCATATATTTTGTGGTTGAGGTATAAATACAATCCTAATTGGAGTAGATATGAAGATGTAATCAGTTTTTTTATATATATATATATATAAAAGTTTGTTGGATTTTATAATCAACTTAATACTTTCTAACATGTACTCAGTCACCTGTAGCGTGCTATTAAAACATCCACATCAGTTTGGACTGTTGTTCATGTGATATTACAGAGTAAACTTTTTTAAATATGCTAAGTTAAAGAAAACAGACTCAATGTTAAAGAAATAAAATCTTCAGCTGATTTAAAATATTTAGTTGTCTTACTGTATTCTTGATATGACCTCCATGACACAGACCACTGGCAGACTTCTGGATATATATGCATTAGCAGCCCGCAATTGAACTGCATAACACCAAACTTCATGTCTTTCTGCTACAGTGGAATTTATTGCTAATGATTTCAGTTTGTATATCCTAAACAGGGGCAAAACAACAGAAGCATGCATGGGATGGATATATTATGGACACTTGTGCAGATATTACAATCCAAGACAACAATTTAGGGGCTGCAACTTTTATTCGTTGCCACTTGCCAGTAAGCAATGAAAGGAAAATTATCCCAGGAGCAGAAGAATATAGTGCGGATATAGTGATCCACGACTACATTCTGAGGGCTGTGGTTGTGGGCTCCTCCTGAATATATTGTGAGTCATCTGTGATCTTTAATTGGGATTTCTGCTTTATTTGCTCCCCTGCAAGCTGATCTTGCTGTAAAGAGTTCCCTTCTGTTTCTCAAAAATGCGGGGAGATGGCATCTTGTTCTTTTTGTTTTGTTTTGCTTTGTGCAATTTTTTTTTTTAATAATTGTTTACCTGGTTGTTAGCTTGCATCATTTGTTCTGAAGCTTGATACTTCTAGTAATTTGTAGTGCCTTCACTAGCAATTTAGGACCTCTGTCCATGTCTGATGTAACTCTTCTATTTGGTAATCAAGAACTGCACTTTTAACCTTTACATTCAGGATCCAGATACTGTAATTAAACAGACTTCCTTGAAAATTGAACTAGAACTGAACAGTGTCATGAAGGTAAGGCAATATTACAGACCAATTATAGTTTTTTAAAGTATTTCTAAGCGTAGATTGAGTGATGCCATACTGTCTAATTTATCTGTTACTTGCTTAGGCTCATTATAGCTTAAAGTGAAGAAGGGCTGAGGTACCATCTAGTCCTTTTGACCTGTAGTAAGCTTGATATTCACTGTGATGAGTTTCCCTGTATATAGGTTGATTGTTGTCGGATAAAAACTCCTTTATCGGCCCGTATAGTTTAGATTTACTAGCAGTAATACTTGGATAGAAGAAACATGCTGCTGATATCCTTGGGCCAACTCGTCGAGCCAGTACTCTGTGCTCCACGCTTTTGAACTTGTCGTTGGTGATAAGCTACATAAATTTAGAAAAACATCTTGGTTTCCATACAGGAAGGATTAAATACATGCATTGAATAACCGAAAACTTTACCTGCATAAGATCTCCAATGTTTGCTATTAGGGCTCCTCTCATAGGGACCACATCGACCCAATTATTTTGATGAAGAACCTGTAGGCCACCTGTGTTGTCCTGCAAGAGTATGGTTAGGAAAGATGGGTCCGAATGCTTGCTCGCACCTAGTGTCAAGTCTGGCTCGGGGCAGAAGGGGTAATAGTGGCATACTAATGATGCAGTTTTCATGCAATCAATTTCTGCTAGGAAGTCGCTGCTAAGCCCTAGTGCCTCTGATAGTAATTTAGACAGCGTCTCCTTTAGTCCGATCAAGCCTTCCATGTAATTGCTTATTGCTTTTCTGCAGATCAAAATGTATTGAAAGTAAAGAACTGATGGACGGTGAAAAAGATAAGTCTTTGAATGCCGAAGTGATACCTGCAAACTAGAGGTAATGCATCGGAGTCCAGCACACCATCGTCATAGTTACAAGCTATTGAATCCCTCCAATTTGCAGCTTTTGCAACGAGAAGATCTCCGTTGCAGTAAAACCTTACTCTTTGCTTAACATCCCGTGAGTACCACTCCATCTTCACCTCCCTCGGCTGCTCATGGAATCGCTTAACGCCTTCTATCATCTCTTCCATGACACCAACTGGAATTCCATGATTAACCATTTGAAAAAATCCCCATGTTTTCGATGCGTCACAAATTTCCTGGACAATCTCTGCCCTTGGACGGCTTTTGAAGCCTCCAAGATCTATCACCGGAACCTGCAGGATGCAACTCTTGTCAGACAATCGCTTTTCCAGGTTTTCTGGTGGATGGGTGAAGATTCTGGGGATCTTGACCACACCAGCGTCCAAGAGTCCCTTGACGCCGGCCTTTGTTTCATCAAACTCCTTCACCTCTTTTGCTCTATCGTAATCTGATTCTGTACACGTTACTTCCCCTGACTGAGACACAACTTCCATTTTCGTGGTAATGGATGCCGATTAGGGGAATCAGATGTGTGTTGAGCTTAAGCACTTGTTGGGGATGTATATGGGCTGAGAAGAGTACAAGATGCTTATGTTGAGTGAAAGAAATGGAAAACGAGAGACGGTGTCCGATTAGAAAATGGAGAGAGAGAGCGAGAGGAAGCAAGTTGGGCAAAAGGCCAAGAGAGTGAGATAGCCACCTTGTCAGTTTCCACAACTATATAAATGCATTTCCAAATGGAAAACCATGAATCAAGGTTTCTGAGATCGTCTAGATTTCTGTATCATTACTTTCCGGAAAAGGAGAAATTGGTTACATCATGTGTGTGGTAGAATAAACAAATACAACAGATGCAACTTCATGTATATGCCTACGCAAATACGACACAGAAGACCGGCATTGTAATGTGGAAAAATAGGGACAACTTTGACTTAGATTACAGGTTAAGAGGCATTGTTATCCAAGGTCTAGCGAGAACCTCTAGCTCTCGGTGGATGCTCTCCGATGACTGCCGTGGAGTGGGTGATCTTGGCTTTGATTAGTAGGTATCCGATGGCTATTGTGGAGTGGGTGATCGATCTTGGCTTTGATTTCTTATGCTTACCTAGTTAGGCTAGGAAAATGAAAATTTTGTCTATACATCTGCCTACTTTGAAGTTTTAGAGCATCATACTCGGAGACTTCAGGGTGGGGTTACCAGTCTAATTTTGCACACTTATAGGTTCCTAATTAGGGGGGGTGGGTTGGGTGACATAGCTGGTGGCCAGCCTCTCTCTCTCTCTCTCTCTCTCTCTCTCTCTCCAATTTTTGGTTTGAGGAAATCTCCAAGTCCAAATTATAGAATTGGATTATAAAAACATAGAATTTGAGAAATCTATGTAGTGTAGAATATATTGAATGTTATAACAAAACGTATCATAAGCAGCCTGATGTTTGAGTATATCAGAATTAGCTGGGTTGCATTAAGACGTCGGAAGCAAGTGGAATTTATTCCATTTTCAGTTTTGGCATATTCAAAAGCAAAAACTCATTCTCTGGAATATAAAGGGATTGCAAAGAATGGAGATGAACAAAAGTGATGATAAGAAATCATAATGCATTCTGTGGATGTCCTTCACCGAACATATTCTTATAAGAAACTCTCCTTCCAAGTGCTTTGAACCAATACATGGCTTATTTCACTTAACTGAGTTCTCTGGTTTCTTTACTGGTGATAGGTTTTAGGATCCGAAATCTTGATTTCTATTCGTTTCTACCGGATCATTTGGCAGAGCCAGAGGTGCGAATTGGACTGAAATTAATGGGTGATTAGAGGGCCTTGGACCTTAAAATTGAAGAAAGAGAACAAACTTGCACTTAAAGCCAAGATAGTGAGGGTACCCACCTCGGCCCGTTGACTTTACTGCGGCTGTCTTAATCTTTCAGACGTGAGGAAGCCAGGAGTGACAAACCCACCTCAGTGGAAACGAAAGTGATTGATTGATTCTTAAATTCTTCAACCTTTGCCAAATACCCATTACAGAACGTCTTGATAGAACATGTATATATATATATATAGCTTTAGAATAAAAGACCTTCCTTGGTTAGTACCTAATGGCTTTCTTAAACAATATAATTATACATACTTACATATGCATAAACGTCATACGGAGAGGTACATATGTGATGTTCTTGATAAGGTAAAAGAGAATAATATATATCAGGCTGAAGCATGCAGCATAAAATTGATCTCAAAGCAAACACTCCCACATTAGATTGTGAAGGTCACCGCAATTTTGGGATTCAACAGAAAGTGGGAAGATTTCTAGGCAGTAAACAAAAACTTGTAAACATAAACGGGAATTGCGAATCCATGACCGTTATATCGGTACTCACAGGCACTTAATTTTCTCACAGTACAAAATCCATCCATGTGAAAGGGAAAACAATCTGTAGATTGAATAATTTCCTATATAATTTTGTAAAGAAATATACCTTTTATTTAGTAATAGAAATAGTTGGTCTTTAATTAGTACGATGATGGGCTGCACAACAGGAAGTAACAATCTCCTTAGTTATACATGAACCCCATGATCCAAAACAAAGTTTTATTTCGGGTTAAATACATTTAGCAGCACTCTTGCACTTTTACCAAAGTCTTGTATTTTCAATTGTATTTAGCAACACTCTTGCACTTTTATCAAAGTCTCACTTTAGTCTTTGTATTTTCAATTGTAACAGTTAACCTCTCACACTTTCAGTCAAACAACAATGTCACCCTCTTTTGACTTTTTGTTTCTTGCACAAACAGAAATTGGTCACGTGACAATCACGTCTCTTTTTGAAGGGCGTAAAAGGAAATTTTTAAAAAATATTAAATTGGAGAAAAAAATAAGTCCACTTGAATGTTTCAATACTTTTTATTTATATACTTTTGCTTATGAAATGTTTATTTTTTATACTTTAAGTTATTGTATGAAATGGAGTATTATTTAATCTATTGATAATTTTTTAATTATTATTTTTATTATTTATTTATTATATAATCGGTTAAAGTGGTGAATGAATGCCTTAATCGGTTTAATTTCCTGCACGTTCAATCACCTGTACGGCTTTAATCACCGCTCGCCTTCTTCTTCTCTATAGGCTTTAGCTTTTCAATATATCATAAAGAAAAAATACTTCTACGTGCTTGTTGGGTAGCACATCAATATGAATCCCATCAACAGCTATGGGCTCATGCTAGTGTTCACCAAAAACACAATAAAAAAACAACAATTTCTTTTCATTGGGTGAGAAATTCTAGTGTTGACATTTTCAACTTCTAGATGATAAATAAAAGACAAAAGCAACAAAGGAAAGTATTTCTAATCAAGTCCGGAAGACTAAAGAAAAAGACGTGTGAGAGGCAAGTTATGCTAGTCGGTAATTTTGTAATTGTTTGCTGGTTTAACACTAATAGGTCTTTGGGTTTGGACTGGGCTGAGAATGTTCAAGTGTCCAGTCCACAAGCCTGGTTTAGCCCAAGATATTGGCCCAACATTCAGGCCCGAAAAAATTGATATGTAGCTATTAACGAATAATTAGTCAAAAAAACAAATTTTCTCAATCTTATATCAACGGACCAAAAATATAGTGAAACGCAAGGCCATTGACTGAAATGCCATACGTTTATACCAGACCATTTGTCAGAGCCAGATGTGCGAATTGGACTGAAATGGCATGTGTGGCCTTTTCAATTAGGAAGCTTAAGTTTTGTCTAGTAAAATTAATGGGTGACTCTCCCTCCAGGTTAGTTACAACTTGACAATCTAATACAGACCTTTCAAGTACTTAAATATTATTTAATAGATGAAAATAGAAAATTTTGTAATCTAGATCCATGCATTAACGTCATAACCTTCTTTAAAAAGATCTAAATGATAAGCTACATAAGCAATATATTGATTGTCTTCTCCAGCAATGGCCTCGATGTGGTAGCATTCGACCTTTGTAACAATTAAGGCTAGTAAGTTCATCGGTCCACACAGTTATTCATGTGTCAGTAGAAGATTTGGTAGCTAGTACGGCCCTTGCTTCTTCAAGTAGAACTCTAGGTTGAGGAGTTACTCGGAATGCTACCATGATATCAGTCACCAAAACTTTTAACCAAATAATTATTTGATTTATATGAGATGAGAAATTGCAGAGACTTGAAATTAGTTGAGGTAAGATACATGCAAACTGCCTTGAAGAGTGAGGCACCTCTCACCTCGGCCTTTTGACCTTATTGCAGCCGTGTTAGACTTTCAGACAAACCCACCTCACTGGATAGTGATTGTTTGAATCTTAATTCTTCAACCTTTCCATACACTCCTTGACAAAACCTGTATATATATATATATAGCAGCTTTAGAATAAAAGACCTTCCTTGGTTAGTACCTAATGATGGCTATGGCCTTCTAAAACAATATAATTGTAGATACTTACATATACACAAACGTCACATGGAGAGGCATATATATATATATATATATTATGTTGGTGTTTGCATATGTGATGTTCTTTAATGATAAATGTAGCAGAGAGGCATGTTTAGTTAATCACCCATTACAGGAAGGAACCATGTACAGAAAGGGCATGCCAATCACCATCTTCAGGAACCAGTCGGCAACCTCTTCCTCAGCGGCCTCTTGGTCAATATGATATATAGTAAAAAAAAAAACAGCTGCTAGGATGGTGATCAGGGCTGTAATTTGGCTTGTTAATTTGTCATCATCGTCATTGTGGGGCAGAACATAAGCATAATACTACATATAGGTGTTGTAATAGTAACAAACAGCTATGAATATGGCCATGCCCTAGATTGGATAATCTCTGATATAAATTTGAGAAGAGAGTCATCATGATTTATTAAAATATGTAAATATATTATTTTGCGTATATTTCGAGCAGAACCAAACTGGGCTTTAAGTAATTTTAAGTCTTATAAATGTTGGGAGCATTTGAAGGGGCATCCCTAAGCTAGCACCTTCAGAGTTTTAGAAATCCTAAATTTACATACAACTTTTGAAATGTTTCTCAATTTGTTCCTTAAAAATTTATAAATTCCCTCTTTAAACAGTTATTTTGCTTTAAAGAACCTCGATATAACATATGAAAATTTCTATTCTTTAAAAAAATTAATATAGAAAATCTTGCCAATTGTGATAGTACATTTTTTGTGACAATACATTTTTGTTGTTAAGAGACATCATGATTGGTGCTTTGTTTTCAAGTAAAAATCTATCATTCAGCCACAACATTTTCTTATTATTTGTGCAAATTATGTTGGCGACACTCAACCTTTTTTTAAAGTTTGTACGGTCTAAAATAATTAAATAAAAAAATTGTATATTATTTATTCAAATTATGTCAGTGGGTCACATAATTAAGGACATTCGACCTTTTTTTCAAAAGTTTGGATTTAGTTTACCTTTGCTGCAAAAACTCTTATATTATCCCCAATGAACGACGGTCTAGGATTTCTTCCAATCAGGCATAGGAACGTCCTATTGTCCAGATACATGTAGAACGTCTATACAGTCACATATTAAGCCGTCCTTTGTTTGTCTTTTTAGGTGCTCTAATTTATTATGCGTTTCAATTCAAGTCCTCTAACATGAACAATCCGTCAATGTTAACACATTTTTGAAAACTTGCATATTTATGGAAGGTATATTCCAAGTATTATTCTTTCTCCCTTCCTCCTCTCTTTTCATCTCTCCTCTCTCTTAAAATCAAAACCACTGTGAATAGATTCCCCATTAAAGCTCTGATCCAAAACCTTTGGATTAGTTTTATTTTTTTGTACATTGGTAGAACAGTTTCTGATTATATGTCCTTGAAGTCTGAAAGCATGAATGAAGAACTTAAACATTGAAAATATCAAAGTACAATTCAAGTGTTACTTTCTATTGGAATAACGCATTCTGTCAAATACATATTGTGCTTGATTTATGTTATGGGTTCGGATATCGTCAAGAGCTCTCTTTTTCAATACAGAGATATTTTCCAAACTATGAATATATTTTAAAATCAAGATTGTTATCTGTTGATACCCCTAAAATGAGAATGTTGTGCTTGGTTTATATTATGCGTTCGGATATTATCAAGATCTCTCATATGTTAGAGTTTTGTTTTAGAGACTCGATAACAATGGAGTCCTTATAGTAAGCTGAATAAGAGCCCACAATAAAATAAAATAAATTTTTTTTTTTTTTTTTGGAGTAGTTTGGAAAGAGATCAGGTATTCTAAATCTGGTAAAATTCTCAAACAAAGCATATATCCCAACTTTGGTATTGTTTTGGAAGGAATGGACGAACCAACCTAACTTAACAGACCATGAATTCAACGGATGAAAGTTGGGGTTGAAAGGCTTATTACGTGACTACATAGATGTTCGACATGTATACATCTAGACAGTAGGAGGTTTCTACTATCTGGTTTGAAGAAAATCTTAATCCTTGAATGCCTGTTATCTATACTATATATTATAGCAGAATGATAAGAGATCTTTGAGGTTGAAAGACTCAATTTAATTTTCTTAGTTTTCAAAATTTTTAAATAACTAATTTTACATGTGTCATAATAGCGCTGGTGTAACTATAAATTATAGAAACTTTTACTTTCTACTAATGATTACTAAATCTTTGCTTAAACTTATGTAATCTTATGTTATTTTGAAAAACTTAACCTATCTTTTATAATTTTAGAAATTTTTTCCTCAATTTTTTAAAAAACTTAGAATTGTTATTTTAAATTTCCTTAATCCCTCTTTTCTAATTTTAGAAAGCTCCTCCTTAAATTTAAAAATAACATTATGATTATTATTTTGAATTTCCTTAAATTCTTCTATTATAATTTTGGAAAGTTCTTGCTTAGATTCAAAACTTTAGAATTTTTTATTCAAATCTTTCTAATTTTTATTTTTAGAAAGACAAATACAAATAAATCTATAGTATGTATTATTGCAATTGGCTATGAGACCATTGAAGTTGAAATATTTAACTCTGTCTTTTAATTTTTTAATTTTATGTCCCTATTCCAAAGTGTCCAATCTTGTGGCTTCAATGATTATTTAGAAAAGTAATTTATAAATGAAATAAATAATCTCTAAATTTTCATTCTTTAATTTCAATTTCTTAGAAATGTTATAACCATCAAACTATGTTATATTATAACAATCGGTTATAATGTTTTTAAAGCTAAAATCTTAATTCAACTTTCTAACTTATTAGTCTTACTTTATATTTTTTTTGTTTTTGACTTTTAATCAATATGATAAGTTTATCAAAATTCTTTTAAATATGCTCCTTTACAAAAATTTTAATGAAAATAAAAAGGAATTTTAAATTTCTATCATAGGAAGTAGACATGTCACAAAATTATTAATCATGTATCATTTATTCTTTTTTTATTTATAGAAATCTCTTATCATTGATAAATTTATTATTTGGTTGTAAATATTCATCAATCACATCTATTTAAATATGCTTAAAAGCAATAACAAAAATAAATCAAAATTTTGGCAAGCTCCAATGAAACTTAATTTATTGTACAAAATTTTCCTCAATTAAATTATAATTTATATATTTTTTAATTATTTAACAGTGATTGAGTTGATAACCTTAATAATCAAAATGAACCCATAGACAAATTTTTTAATTCTACCTAGGTTAATATAAAGGACTTTTAATTTTTTCTTTTTTATACTTTTAATACCTTTAGAATATTCTATTTTAAAACATATTTAATTAAAATAAAATAAAACTTTGAAGTATGCTATAAATAATAATGAAACAACAAGTGTTTCAAGTATTTTAATTATGTGAGTTTAATGTAATTTGATTTTTTTGGTAAGCTTGTGACGAATGTTACAACTATTTTCGGAATAATTTTTTAGGATATAGATGCATAGATGTGGATAAATTTTTCACTTTAAGTAATAATTATAATTTACTATTTAGTAAAACTCATATTAGTAGTATAAAGTTTAAGAACATAATATCAATTCTTTATTTTTATTTAAAAAATTTTAATTTATTCTTTAAGTTAATTTTTTTTTTGAAATCTAAGAATTGTCATTTTAATTTCCTTAAATCCCTCTTTTATAATTTTAGAAAGCTCCTCCTTAAATTTAAAAATAATATTAGGATTATTATTTTGAATTTTCTTAAATTCTCCTATTATAATTTTGGAAAGTTTTTGCTTAGATTCAAAACTTTAGAATTTTCTATTAAAATCCTTTTAATTTTTATTTTTAGAAAGACAAATACAAATAAATCTATAAAATATATTATTGCAATTGGTTATGAGACCGTTGAAGTTGAAACATTTGGCCTTTTTTTTTAATTTTTTAATTTTATGTCTCTATTCTAAAATGTCTAATCTTGTGGCTTCAATGATTAGTTAAAAAATCAATTTAAAAACTAAATAAATAATCTCTGAAATTTAATTCTTCAATCTTAATTTTTTTAAAATGTTATAACCATCAATTTATATTATATATTATAACAATCGGTTATGACGTTTTTAAAGCTAAAATCTTGATTCAATTTTCTAACTTATTGGCCTATTTCCTTTTGTTTTGACTCTTAATCAATATGACAAGTTTATCAAAATTCTTTCAAATATGCTCCTTCACAAATTTTTAATGAAAATAAACAATAATTTTAAATTTCTACCATGGGAGTACACATGTCACAAAATTATTAATCCTATATCATTTATTCTTTTGTTATTTATAGAAATTTCTTATTATTGATAAATTTGTCATGTGGTTGTAAATACTCATAATTTTCTTAACTTTTTAAAATTTGAAATCACTAATATTAAATCTGTTATAATAGTATAGGCTTAACCATAAAAGAAAGAAAATTTTATTTTTTTCATGATTAATAAAACTTTACTAAAATCTATCTTATTTTGGAAAGTTTTACATAAAATTCAAAACACTTATTTTTAAATTTTCTTAGGTTCTTCCATTATAATTTTAGAAAATCATTCATTTAATTCAAAATTGTGAAATTTTTTATTCAAATTCCTTTAATTTGTTTAAAAGGACAAATCTATCAATACTATATATTATAACAATTGGTTGTCGGGTGAACTTTTTAAAATTTTAAATAATAATATTATATATCTTATAATAGCATTGATCTAACTATAAAATATAAAAAATTTAATTTCTATTCATAATTCGTAAATATTTAATGAAATTGAACTAATCTAAGTAATCAAATCTCCCTACTTAAAATTTTAAATTCTTTTTTTAGGTAATTATCAATTTTAAGTAGCTATATGTGCATTGTTAAATGTATTAATTAAATAAAAATTTTTAACATGTGCAACGTATACACTTGATCAATGTAGTCTCTTAGCAAAATTATAAAGTAAAAAAAATTTTTTTAAAATGTTCACAATAAAACTTATCGCAAGTTAAGGGTTTTTATTACAGTTAACTTTAATTTTTTTATTTTAATACTATATTAAATATTATAATTTAGTTTAACCATAATATTAGTGTATAAATTGATAATTTATTTTCATAAAATTTTGTGTTTAATATATATTATTTTTACTCCGTGCATAGCATGAGTTCACTGCTAGTTATATAATAGACCTGCCAATCCAGGTCATCCAAACTAGCGGGTTTAATCTGTGTGAGCTCAAAACAAGGAATCCCAACTGTCTCTTGTATTAATAAGTTACCCAGCGTCTTGAGAGATTTTTTTTTTTTTTTTTTTTTTTTAAATGTGTGATATAACAAAATTTCCTAGGTCTTTAACTTGTTATTGGGTAATTTTTTATGCGGGTCTTTGTAATATCAAAGGTTAAAGTTTATGACTACCAGTGTGAACTAAGATGACACAGTTCTACATGTATTTTCCCAAATCACTGTGCAAATGAAAATTTTATTGAAAAAAAAAGAAGCCAAAATGTGCTTTTTCAATTTGTTCTTGTTCGTTTCAAAATTAATATTTGTTCTTGTTTTTCAAGTTGTGATTTTAATTTATTTGGTAACTATGACATTTAATTATTGAGTTGGTGATATTCTAAAATTTAGTTATGTTAGGGGTTTGACATTATGATTATAATTTTGTTGAATTGCACTCAAAATTAGGATTTTAATTTGTTAAAAAGTTAGGGTTTAGTTGCCATCAAATTTAGAAATTAAATTAACACAGGTTTTTTTGGTTCCGCATAATTACAGAGATTTTTTTTTTTTTTTTTTTAAAACAAGTCAAAGTTAAGAATCATCATATTTCATAAGTCATACAAGCCATCAAAAATGTCATCCAGAAAACAATTTCCTAGTGCTTCCTCCTTCAAAAACGAAAGATAAAAATCGTCAATTAAGAAATAATTTGTCGTATGGTTATATATAAATTTTGCTCTCACTGGATAAAAATTCTAGATTCACCTTTGCCTGCTGCTGACCTCTATGAAACGAATGTGCAGGGTTCTAATATATCCTTTCCTAACTATTAGATGACTAAACAAATTCTACTCGTACTTGTAAGAGGGATGCATTAACTATTCATGAAACGATATATATTCCACAATTGTGAATTATTAAGCACAACAGCACAAATTACAGAAAGTCATACAAGTAAATCGAAAAGTATTACAAACTTCTAACATTTCAACTGACAACCAAAGCAACACAACACACACACAACACACACACACACACACACACACATATATAAACATTGTATAAGTAGCATCTGCTTATTGTAGCTTAAAATGAGGAAGCGCAGAGGTCCCACCCAGTCCTTTTGAGTGGTAATAGGCATAATACTCATGGAATAGGATGTCCCTGTATATAGGCGGATTGTTGTGAGAAAGTAACTCTTTTAATGGTCCATATGCCCTAGTTCTACTTGGAGTGAAGAAACATGCAGCTGACAATCTTGGTCCAACTGGTCCAGCCAGAACTCTATGCTTCACGCTTCTGAACTTGTCATTGCTGATAAGCTATACACATATGTATGCAAATGGAAATATGTTTAGATGATTAATGTACAATTAATGGCACTTCACATTGATCGTTTCAATTGGCATCTGATTTTGATCCAAAACGTTGATCATTTTCAATAGAAATTTTTTTTATTGAATTCTACTTAGAATAAATATCATTGAGTTAAGCTAATTCAGGGACTCGATCAAGTTTTGATATTAAACTTGGTTTATGAAGTAAAAAAATTTATAAAAAAAAGGTCCAGCAAAGTATAAATTGCACAACTTAGGTTCTAACTTTACATTTATTTTCATTCTTTGTTAATTGTTTAATGAAAGCATAAAGCAATTCTAAATCTTAATAAGGGTTACTTCATATTCATCTCTTTTAGGATGGTATGATAAGTATATATGTACTTCTAGGGCAGCTCGACTTGGTCGAGACTTTACTAATTTTGACTCTACAAAACTTAAAAGAGTCACCCAAAACTCAAAAAGAAATATTGAATTTTTTTTGTGCTGAGTCACTTTTTTTTATTGAGTTGAGTTAACTCGGTTGATCTATAAGCCAAAATAACTGAAAAAACTCAAAAAGAAATATTGAATTTTTATTTTTTTTATTTTTTTGGCTTATAAAGCCAAAAAAATGCTCCAAAAAAATCCCACCAAACGGAAGTCACAAATTCACAATAACAAAATTATGAAATAACATTTTGGTGTATCTATAAGCCAAAAAAGTGCTGCGAAAAAAGTCCTACCAAATAGAAGTTACAAATTCACAATAACTAAAATCATGAAATAACGTTTGGGTGTATCTAGCTACAGAGACTACAGTGAGTGAATAACATGACATCAAAACATAATATATGCAGAATTATATATATATATACCTGCATAAAATCTCCAAGGTTTGCGACTAGAGCTCCTGGAATGGGGGGCACGTCAACCCAATGGTTTTGATGAAGAACTTGGAGGCCACCGACGTTGTCTTGCAGGAGTATGGTGAGAGAAGATAGGTCTGCATGCTTGGGAACACCCAGGGTCAGGTGAGGCTCTGGGCAAGCTGGGTAGTATTGGCTTACCAATGCCACATTCTGCATACACTCCGTGCGTAAAAGGTACTCTCTGCTCAGTCCAAGAGCCTCAGAAAATAAATCACAAAGTATTACCCTCACCTTCTTCATGCATTTCATGTATTCCTCTATTTCTTTTCTGCAACACATTTCAATTAACCAAATTCAGCATGCCTAGAGCAAGAATGCATGCATGTGATTGCTTGCAAATTAAGTATTGACATTTGATCATATTCAGCTTATAATTATATACACTCTACTCTACATGATTGTTCATACAAAATGAATGGACTGAATACTGGCTGCTATCACTATCAGATAGATTAAAAAAAAATTTAGATATTAGGCTTACATAGATTGCCGGAGCCCAGGAAATAAATTAAGGGGCAATCAATAATAACAACCAATGAAATACATAAAATAATAAATATATGTAAGATGTATATAGCTGTTCCTTATATTTAATATTAAAACAGACCATTTAAACAAAATAACTATTTTAGGGGACAGTTGGCTCTGCTCCGGCTTACGTTATTACGACAATAGAATATAACCTTTAATATTCATGTTTCCACTACATAGACGCTACTCTAACTAATAAACGTGCAAATACTAAAAAAAAAAAAGAAAATTTACATAATTGAAAAGGACTAGTTGATCAAACGGGACAAAAATGCAGTACATTTTTTTGTTATGATGACTTGAACGAGTGGCATATATGGGAGATGAAGGCTAGTGCGAGGAAGATTGAAAGCTATAACTGAATAAAAGATAATTACCTGCAAACCCTAGGCAAAGATTGATGAGGGTCAAGTGACTCAAGTGTATCATCAGCAAGGAAATTGCAAGCTAATGAATCTCTCCAACTTGCAGCTGGGGAAACATAGAGATCTCCATTGCTGTAGAACTTCACTCTCTGCGTAGCATCGCGAGAGTACAACTCCATCTTCGCCTCCCTCGGTTGCTCATGGAATCGTTGCGTGGCATCCAACAAGTCATCCATCAATCTAGCCGGGACTACTCCATGGTTGATTATTTGAAAGAAACCCCATGTTTCTGATGCCTTCCGGATTTGATCCACAATCTCTGTCCGCCGCCTTTGACTGGTTTCCAAGCCATTGAAATCTATCACAGGTACCTGGAGGAGATCATCATTATCGGTGTTGTTGCAGGACGAAACCTCCGGCAGATTCTCCGGGGGATGGATGAACATTCGGGGGATCTTCGCAACCCCAGAATCCACGAGTCCTTTCACTCCAGCCTTTGTTTCGTCGAACTCTCTCACTTCTTTAGCCCGATCATATTGCCCACCTACGGCTACTCCGGCGATTGACATGACTTCCGTATGGGCAGTCGCAGTCGCAGTGGTTTACGAGGAAAAGAGCTCACCTTCTTCCCTAGAGCCTTTAGCTTTTCAATATATCAGAAATAGACATACTATTCACGTGTTTGTTGGGTATCACATCAAGATGGAGCCACCAACAGCTGTGGATGGATATAGCCTGCTTATCAAAAACACAGAATAAAAACAGATTGGCCGGTATAGAGTAAAGTTTGTAATTGGCTAAAAACACAAAAATTAAGGAGCGGGTTTAGCTTTTCAATATGTCAGAAGGATAGCCGTGCCTTTTGAGCAGCACATCAACATTGACCCCATCAACAGTGGGACAAATTCATAATTTTTATTCTGTAGGGTGAAATTTACGTAAAATTATGCGCAAAATTTTTTTAATTGACAATATATTTATCTTAATAAATAATTGAATAACTATATTAAAGAGGTTAAAAAAGAACAGCGCTTGCGTACAAAAATTGTACATATAAATTTTACTAAAAATCTTAATTCAGATTTGACTAATTAAGGCTTAAAATTTCGAGAAGAGATTTTAAATAACCAAGAGTCTATAGATGAATATAGTGAAATGTTAATTAGAATTGTATTATTTATTTAGCCAAATAATGAAGAGTTAATGAGATACGTATATTTTATGCTACAGATTTAGTGATATTTAGTCAAAATAAATATAGGTATTACTAAATTCAGAAAAAGACAAATGTAAGTTTTTATAAATTTAATAAGAACAAAACATATATTTATAATCTAAAATTAAATAAATACACATAACTTTTTTTAAAAAATAATAAAAGTAGCCAATTCGATAAAAATAACTGCCCCACTAAACCCTTCTCGAGTCCACCCTTTGCCAACAGCTGTGGGCTCATGTTGATGTGCTACACATCAGCGCCTACTGAAAAAGCAGAACAAAAACCAACAATTTCACTTCATTGGGGGAGAAATTCTAGTGTTGACATTTCCAACTTCTAGATGACAAATAAAACAAATGGAAAACTCAAAAAAGACGTAACGTGTGAGAGGCAAGTTACGCTGGTGAGTAATTTTGTATTTGTTTGGTGGTTTAAGACGAAAAGGTCTTTGGTTTTATAATGGGCCATGAATATTCAAGTATCCAGTTCACTAGCCTGGTTAGCCCAATATATTGGCCCGGAGTGTAGGCCCGAAAAATTGATATGTAGCTATCAAAGAATAATTAGACAATACATATATGTATGCTCCTAAAGTCACAACTCTTCTTCTTTTGTAAGCATTTTAATATTTAAGCTTTGTTATATTTTATATTTAAAAATAATAAAAAAGAGTATGAATTGGACTGGTGAAAGTTTGGCATGAGAATTCAAAATTGCACGAGTTTTGGCATTACTCTTCAAAATAATAAGAATAGTTTTACTTTGTGTAAATTTGCATTGAGTTTTGTGTTTTCAGTTGAAAACACAGAACCCCTGAAAACTTTTGTGATATGGCTGACCCGTTCAGGAAGCTAGTCCAAGAAGGAGCACCACGTTACCATGTGCTCCAAACCAATTAGAGTGCGCCAACCCAGCAGTTGGGTTGCATTAAGTGGTCGGAAGCAAATGGAATTATTCCATTTTCAGTTTTGGCATGGTCAAAAGCAAAATCTCATCTTCCGGAGTATAAAGCGATTGCAAAGAATGGAGATGAACAAAAGTCATGATAAAAAAACTATGATGCATTCTGTGGATGTCCTTCACCGAGCATATTCCTATAAGAAACTCTCCTTAACGCTACCTACCTCCCTGAATTTTTTTCTTTTTTTTTGAGTTAAAAACGAAAGGATGAATGTGGTAATGAGCTTCTAAGCAATATTAGCACAAGCCATTCATAACTCTTTACAATTTTGTTGATTAAAAAAGGAGTAAAAATTTTTAGGCCGTCCAACAATAATGCTTAGGGGTAGAGCTACCTAGGGTCTAGAGGGAGCAGTTGTTATGGGAGTGGACATTGGACGAGCTGTACTTACATTATATAATTTGACCATCAGGCCTAAAATTAAGTCTCAAGCTCGTTCCGAAAAAAAAAAAAAAAAAAAGAT
Source organism: Euryodendron excelsum (assembly GCA_033060915.1). Classification (NCBI taxonomy): domain Eukaryota; kingdom Viridiplantae; phylum Streptophyta; class Magnoliopsida; order Ericales; family Pentaphylacaceae; genus Euryodendron; species Euryodendron excelsum. The sequence continues at coordinate 5,657,176 of CM065380.1, read as the reverse complement.
TCTCAAACCCACCCATTTAGTTCTAATAAAAATTATATGTTATCAATTGAACGTGAATGATGTGTTAATTAAAGTAATTATGTTAAGGATTTAAAATTAAGAATTAAGTATTGTAACTATTTCTTTTAATAAATATTTTCCTCTCTGAAAATAAAGTTAAATAATATAAAATATAAATACATACGAGATATTAAAATATGTAAATATATTGGTCTACATATATTTTAGGTTTGATCGTGTAGGGTTTTAGATAAAAAAAAAAAAAATTTAAGCTTGCTAATTAAGGTAATCGGGCCTAAAAAATTTTCTATCCTATAAATAATGGCTAGGCTTGGGCGAACCATTGGACCCATAATCAGATGGTATTTTTATGATTAAGAGACATCATGATGAGTGTTTTGTTTTTAAGTATAAAGTCGTCATTTGACCACATAATTTTGTATATACTTTGTGTGAATTTTCGGATTGTATGACATTACCCATATTAATATACAAGCTTATATATTTTACATATATATACGGAATTCAAGTGCCGTATTATTGACAACCGAAGAAAATTCCTAAATTGTAATTAATGATTGCCTTTTCATGAATTTCCAGACACTGTCACCGAACATGCTAAGAAGACCCATGCATTTCCTCACAAATGAGGTGATTCATAGTTCCTGGTTTTTAATTTTTGTACTCGTTTTTTATTTGTTAGTCGTCCAACGTAAAGGAAAAAAAAAGATGAAAAAACCAGAGCAAGCCAACAACAGCTACTAGCTAGAGAAAAAAATGTTATACATAAACAAATTTTTTAATTCATTTTCACACTACTAGAGACAAGATGAGTCCCAAATGCATTTACTAATATAAATACCACTGTCTTGTGTCTAATATGAAAATAAATTGAGAAATTTGTTTATGTATATCAATACTCACTAGAGAAAAGTCTGCAATACAGCTTATTAAACATCAATTTTATTCTCTATCAATTATTTGAAGTTTCAATGATCTACATTTTCTAGTGCCGAATTCTTACCCAAAAAAATATATATGTTCACAGGTCACATGATTTGTAGTAGTTTAAATAAAAATAAGAAAAGGATATATTATTTGTGCAAATCATGTCAATGGGGCTGCTGGCTACCTGCTGCTGACCTCTATGAAAAGAATGTTTATATATCTTCCCTAGCTAGTAGCTGAGTAAACAACTAAAAAAGCTCACAAAGAAATGCTACTCTTTACCTGGAAGAGAGATGTATTAACTATATATTCATGAAACGATATATCTTTCACGATAGTGAATTATTAAGCACAACATACAGCACAAACTACAGAAACTCATATGAGTTCATCAAAAAGTATTACAAAATTCTTATATATGTGTATATGTATATGAACATTGTATAGGTAGCATCTGCTCATTGTAGCTTAAAATGAGCAAGCGCTGAGGTCCCATCTAGTCCTTTTGAGATGCGATAGGCATAAACCTCAGTGACAAGGATGTCTCTGTATACAGGTGGAATGTTGTGAGAAAGCAACTCCTTCAGTGGTCCATATGCCCTAGTTTTATTTGGGTAGAAGAAGCACGCAGCTGACAATCTGGGTCCAACTCTAGCCAGAACTCTATGATCCACACTTCTGAACTTGTCATTGGTGATAAGCTATATGTATATACATATACATATGAAAATGGAAATATCGTTATTAGATGATTGATGTACCAATAGCACTTCACATTGATCGTTTCTTGGCATCTGACTTTGATCCAAAATGTTGATCATTCTCAATAGAAAACTTTGAATTGAATTGAACTTAGAATATCATTGAGTTGAGATAATTCAGGGACTCAATCAAGTTTTGACATTAAACTTGGCATATGAAAGTGCAAAGTATTACACAACTCAGGTTCTAACTTTTCATTTGTTTCATTCAGGGACTCACTCTTTTTTTTTTTATTGAGTTGAGTTAACTCGGTTGATTTGAACCTAGTGAATTCAAGTTTTTAAACATTGGTCGATTCGCAATAACTAAAATCACGAAATAATATTTGGGTGCATCTAGCTAATTATACAGACTACAGTGAGTGAACATTATAATATCATGATATAAGATATGCAGAATTATATATATATATATATATACCTGCATGAAATCTCCAAGGTTTGCAACTAGAGCTCCTGGAATGGGGGGCACGTCAACCCAATGATTTTGATGAAGAACTTGGAGGCCGCCGACCTTGTCTTGGAGGAGTATGGTGAGAGAAGATAGGTCAGAATGCTTGGGAGCACCCATGGTGAGGTTAGGCTCTGGGCAAGCTGGGTAGTATTGACTTAAAAATGACACATTCTGCATACACTCAGTGCGTGAAAAGTAGTCTCTGCTGAGTCCAAGAGCCTCAGAAAATAACTCACAAAACATTGCCCTCACCTTGTTCATGCATTTCATATATTCATCCATTTCTTTCCTGCAACAAATTTTAATTATCAAGATTCGGCATGCCGAGAATGCGTGTGATTGCTGCAAAGTGTTGACATTTCATCCAGCTTATTAAACAGTAGTACTCTACGATCTACATCCTCAGCGATGGAGTCAAAAATTTCATTTAAGGACAACCATTAATCATAATAATTTTTTTTAAATCAATAATAAGACACTTGACTTTTTATATGTATAATGTATAATAGTGTATATGTGTGTGTGTGTGAATTTTTAAAGCAAAATAATTATTCAAGAAAATATTTATAAAGTCTTAGTAGGCAAAAATTATAAAATATTTCTAAAATTGTAGGTAAAAATAGAATATTTGAAAATTTAAAAGGACATTTATAAAATTTTAGAGGAGAAAATTAAAAATATTTCTTAAGACTATAGATAAAAATGAAATATTTAAAAAATAATTAACACACCGAATTAAGTTATTTTTTTAAAATTTAATTTTTGTCATACTAATTAATTAGTGTGAATTAGTATACTTCTAAAAATAAAGTATAATTAGTAAGACAAAAATTAAAATTTTTAAAAAATAACTAATTTCACTAAAAAAATAACTGGGTATGTTAGTTATTTTTTGGTAAAATTAGTTATTTTTTTAAAAATCTAATTTTTGACTTACTAATTATACTTTATTTTTAAGATTATAATGATTCACACTGATTAATTATATATTGGTTCATAATTCAAATAGTGTGTTAATAATTAATCCAAAAGACGATATATACAATCTCACTTCACAAAAAAATAAAATAAAATAACTAACACACCTATTTAAGTTATTTTTTTTAAAAATTTAATTTTTGTCTTACTAATTATTTTTTGTTTTAGGATTATACTATTTTTTAAGATTTTCTGTAAGTATATAACGGTAGGCTAGCGAAAGGGCCAAAGTGATACTTGAACAAAATTCAAAGGGTTAATTGTCACTTTTTTAAAATAGAGGGGCTAAAATGAAACTGAAGGTAAATTGTAAAGATAAAAAGTAAATTTAACCCTTTCTAATATTCATGTTTCTCCTAGACCCAGTTTAACTAATACGAAACACAAAAATAAAAAATTACAGGATTGTTTAGTATAGTGACTATTTACCCGCACAGTTGTGGTTTCACTGCATCTATACATCTGTGTTTGCAGAGTAAAAATAAGGGTAAATTATAATTATCACTCTTGTACTTTGACCACAATCTTACTTTAATTCTTGTACTTTTAATTATTTTACTTTGTCTCTTACACTTTCAATTAAGTAGCAATGTGACATTATGTCAAATTTTCGTTAATAAAGGCGACGCAAAACCCTTTTTATTTTTGTTTTTTTTAGAAAATAAAAAATAGTGTTTGTTTATTATTTATTATTTTTAGTTGTTCACAAAATTCAAAAAATAAAACGAAAAACACTAAAATGGTTTTCTTTTTTTATTTATTTTCGAAACATTATTTTGATACTATTGGTATAAAAGTAACCTACAAATGTATTGAAAACAAAAAAAAAAAATCTATTTTAGTATTTTTTATTTTCTTTTTTTGAATTTTGTAAACAACAAAAAATATATTAAACAAATACTGTTTTTTTTTTTAAATAAAAAAAACAAAAAATATTACCAAACAAGGCCTATATTTTTTTTTAAAAAATTAAAAAAAAATACTACTATTAGCATACTGTAATCTAGAAATGTTTATCACCAGATCATAAAAAATATATAGCAAAAAATGAAGTAAAATTCCTTTTATGTGTTTTTTTTTCAAAATATTTGCGGGTTATACTAATAATACCAAAGCAATATTTTAAAAAAAATAACAATTTTAATATTTTTTATTTATTTTTTTTAAATTTTGTAAATAATTAAAAATAAAAAATATTATTTTTTATTTTAAAAAGAGCTTTTCCAAACCTTTATTAACATAAATTTGACAAAAGAGTCACATTAGTACTACAGTAAAAATGTAAAAGACAAAGTGTAACAATTAAAAATATAAGGATCAAAATAAAATTGTAGTCAAATTATAAAACGATAACTGTAATTTATCCTAAAAATAATACAAAAGCTTAGATAATTAGGAGAAGAGTAGCTGGTCATGGGAGACAAAAATTGCACTAACCACGTGCATCACGCTGAAGGGAAATTACATACACACTTATAAATATATATATATATATATATAATGACTTGAACTAGTGGCGTAGGAGAGACGATCGATTGCTACAGGAAGTTTGAAAGACAGTACTGAATAAAAAATAGTACCTGCAAACCCTCGGCAAAGATTGAGGGTCAACGGTGTCATCAAGGAAATTAAAAGCTAATGAATCTCTCCAACTTGCAGCTGGGGAAACATAGAGATCTCCATTGCTGAAGAACCTCACTCTCTGCTTATCGTCGCGCGAGTACAACTCCATCTTCGCCTCCGTCGGTTGCTCGTGGAATCGTCGCGTGGCATCCAAAAGGTCATTCATTAATCTAGTTGGGACTACTCCATGGTTAATTATTTGAAACAAACCCCATGTTTCTGATGCCTTCCGGATTTGATCCACGATCTCTGTCCGCCGACTTTGACTGGTTTCCAAGCCACTGAAATCTATCACAGGTACCTGGAGGAGATCATCATTAGCGGTGTTGTTGCAGGACGACACCTCCGGTAGATTCCCCGGGGGATGGATGAACATTCTGGGGATCTTCGCCAACCCAGAATCCACGAGTCCTTTCACTCCAGCCTTTGTTTCGTCGAACTCTCTCACCTCTTTAGCCCGATCATATTGCCCACCTACAGCTGCTCCGGCGATTGACATGACTTCCGTATGGGCAGTCGCAGTCGCAGTGGTTTATGAATCCAAGGGCTCACCTTCTCCTCTAGAGCCTTCAGCTTTTCAATATATCAGAAGGAGAAATACTATCCACGTGCTTGTTAGGTAGCATATCGAGATCAACCCCACCAATAGCTGTGAGCTCATGGCTGACACATATTTGAATTCACTCTATTTTATAATTTAGATGGGAGATATTTATTAGGTCAGCTAACATAAAATAAAAAGTTTAAATAAATTATTTTAAAATTTATTTAAAAATAAATAATTTTATAATTATACATAAAAAAATAAATTTTAAAATAAAATAATATAATTATAATGAAACATATAATAAAATTATATTTAATTTATTAATTATAAAATAAAAATTTTCATCTCAAATGATGAGAAGAAGAAATTCAAATCCCTAATAACATTAGGTCACACAGTTCGTTGGAAAGGGGTGACCCACGCGCACGGAATTCGTGAGAATTCATGAGTTCAGCAAAAATTCAGGACAAATTGGCTACTTCTATTCAGCGCAAATATCACATAAGCTGAAAAAACATTGATGAAATAATTAATTTTTATTGGTCGTACGTTAACATTATTGTAGACTTGTCCATATACAATTTATTTTGTACTTTTATAAATTTATAGACCCACATCAATAATTGTCTTGCACAATCTGTTGAAAACTTTTACAACGGTTGATTTTTTTGGTTGGTTGTGTACTTGTAGACCTATGCATTATTTTTTTTGGCAGTCAAAAGTATTTTATGCTTTTATTATATTACAAAATATTTTATAAAATATATATTATATAAAAAATATATTTTTATTATTTAAATATACACGTTTTAGAGACGCTTTTATTATTAATTCTTTTAACAAAGAATGTTCTTGCATATCCACATCCACACACGCTCACGAACTCTGTAAGCTAAGTTCACGTTGATGTGTTACGGATTAGCAGTGCTTATCAAAAACACAGAATAAAAAACAACAATTTCATTTTATTGGGGGAGAAATTCTAGTGTGGACATTTCGAACTTCTAGATGACAAAAAAAGACAAAAGCAAGAAAAAAAATATATTCCTAATCAAGTTTGAAAACTAAAGAACAGACGTGTGAGAGGCAAGTTATGCTGGTGAGTAATTTTGTGCCTTTTTTTTTTTTTCCTTTTTTAAGGGTTCGGGTCAACTTGTATGCACTTTGAGACTTATTCAATTCCCGTCTTACACAAATTAGACAATTATCAAACCGAAGATTCTTAAGATGACCCCAAAAGCTAGTAATATTTAAGAGTTTTTGAACTTGATACCATAAAAAAAATAAATCCACAAGTTTCAAGTCTTGACCATCAAACCAATCCTTGAAGTTGAGTGATTTTGCACTTGTTTGTTGATTTAAGACTAGCAGGTCTTTGGGTTTGCACTGGGCCACGAATATTCAAGTGTCCAGTCCACAAGCCAGGTTTAGCCCAAGATATTGGCCTGGCCTGTAGGCCTGAAAAATTGATTAGTAGATATCAAAGAACAATTAGTCAAAATCAAAATTTCTCAATCTTATCTCCCCAAACCAAAAATATAGTCGCCTCCCTAGAATCCAATTAAGTTAACGCGCATATAAAAAAATGAAGAGATTTCAGCCCATTTAAGTAAGTATATTTGTGCTTTTTTTTTTTTTTTTGTTGAAATAATCAAACCCAACACAAACCCCGTTGAACGGAAAGTGGGAGAAGGGTGGTTTGGTGTTGGGCGAAATCTCCTACATCGAGAGAGTTTGGATGTGTATGTTGTATATTTGTGTTTATATGCATATATATGAGTTTAATTTTGATACATTGACAGTGTAGAATTTTTTTACACAAGTGGGCATTAGAATGCTATATATATTTATGAGTCTTACTTCTTTATGTTGTACTTAAATACTAAAAGATATGTGTCATACTATGATGCTCTACTAATGTAAAAACATTCTATATTATCAGTACACCAAAACTCAACTCTATGCATATTCCTAAAGTCATTACTTTTTTCTTCTTTTGTCAGCGTATTTCTATTTAAGCTTTGTATTATTTTATATTTAAAAATAATAAAAAGAGTATGAAATGGACTAATAAGTTCGGCATGAGAACTCAAAACTGTATGAGTTTTGGCATTACTCTTCAAAATAATAAGAATAGTTTCACTTTGTGTAAAATTAGCATTGAGTTTTGTGTTTTGGGTTATTGCTGACCGTTGAGGAAATTAGGTCCAAGATGGGCAACGAAGTCCTATTGTTCGGTAGAATATCTGCAAATCAACATATTTCCATTGACCAGATCGAGTGTCCAAATTTACTTCTCATGCGGTTTAGTCTTACTGGGCATCAGTGCTATAGGAGGACATCTTATGTCAGGTTCACCATCAAAGTCAATACAACTCAGTCTTGAACTTGGAAACATATATTTGGGACAAGTTTTAGATGATATGGTAAACTATAAAGACAATGACAAGTATATTACGAGAGAATATGATTTAACGATTACTGAAAGTTACTTCACGAACACTCGACATTATAGAGGTATGGTGGTTAAAAATAGTTATTAGCATAATTATTACTTATATATATATATAATTTGTGTGTGTCTAACATACCGTTGTACCTAAGGGATATCTTAAACACCAAGATCAGAAATCAAAATTGTAATATTACCTTTCAAGAATTTGGATCCTCTCTATTTTATGGTTGAAATGAACTAGATGAAGCATTGTCAAATATCTTATCAAAACTACGCCCTTTGATATTATAATTTGTTTGCTTATATATAATCACAAAATTATTTATTTTCAAATAAATTTGAAGTCAACTCATTTAAAGTTTTCATTTTTATGTTGATTGACGTATTAATATCTTAATTATTGAAATGGAGATCTTCCTTTCAATCATGATCCATGGAATAAAAAGGATCCTAATCCACTTTTCAATACCTTAGAAGTAGATGTAATTAATGGAGTTTGTCTCCAATGGAAAGATTGCTGCCCCCGTGACAATAACCTAAGGTAATTAAGTGAATTCATTTCTTTCTACAACCATTTTAGCATAAAGCCAACATATATCAAACTAGCTCTGGTGAAGAGTAAATTACAGCATGAACAATTAAAGTAGCAGCATTCCAGACTCTTATTACATCTTTCAAACATTATTCAGCTGGAAATTAAACAGCTTATCCCCTCCTGCACTAGCTAGCAACGCAGCTCTTCACAGCTTGAAGTGAGGAAGGGCTGAGGTGACAAGTCCGACGATCTTGTAATAAGCAATATACTCACTGCATAGGAATTCTCTGTATATAGGCGGCTTGTTCTCCGACAGAAGCTCCTTTATCGGTCCAAATGGCTTAGCACTAGCCTTACTGCTTGGGGTGAAGAAACATGCAACTGATACCCTTGCAACCTTTTGAGCCAGCACTCTATGCTCCACACTTTTAAACTTGTCATTCGAAATGATCTAAACCCAAAACAAAAAAACTAGTGGGTCATGTAAAGATTGAGAATAAAATATGTAGTGAACAACTGATTCAAAAAACTATATCGTATGCGTGTTTAGTATACCTGCATAAGATCCCCTATGTTTGCTATAAGAGCTCCATGGACGGGAGGCACATCAACCCACTGATTCTGGTGAAGAATCTGGAGACCGCCGATTTGGTCTTGGAGTAGTACTGTTAGAAAAGTTGTGTCTGAATGCCTGGCGCTGCCTAGGGTGAGGTTCGGCTCCTGGCAAACTGGGTAGTAGAGGAATGCCAGTGCTTCACTTTTCATGCATTCAATACGTGAAAGGTAGTCACTGCGTAGCCCTAGTGCCTCTGAGAGTAATTCGATCGGCCATCGTCTCCCTCAGTTTGATCATGCACTTTGCATACTCTTGCGCTTCTTTCCTGCAAAATAAAGGTTATTATACAAGGAAAAGTGAAGTTCTTGATATATATATATATACAAGAATTCAGAGTTAGCTATTGCAGAGAACTAGGATGATATACATATTATAGATGACCTTCATTTAAGTTCTTGTGTATCTTGTGGATAGTCTAATGATAGATGACTATCCATTAAGTTTTTATAGTTATTACCAATGGAGCTTGGCTCCATTTCAAAATTTTCAATCAAGTTGTTCGTTAAGGGAGGACCTTAACTACTGTCCCCGAAGGGGGATTGAAGGGGTTAACGATTCAACGGCAGATAAAGCTGTGAATGCATGCCCTTTTCTTCTGTATAAATTTTTTGAAAGAATAGTAATTTTTTAAGAAAAATATGTAACTGCAAACTAGAGGTATAACTTCAGGGTCGAGGGTATCATCCTGAAAAACACAAGTCAATAGATCCCTCCAACATGCAGGATCGAATTCACGTGTAGGTACATTGCTGGCGAACCTCACTCTTTTCCTACTATCCTCTGTGTACAAGTCCGTCTTAGCCTCCGTGGGTTGCTCATGGAACCGTCTCACGGCTTCCAAGATGGCATCCATGGCACTAATGGGGACGCCATGATTCACCATCCGAAAGAACCCCCAAGTTGAAGCTGCCTCGCGAATCTGCTCCACAACCTCCCTCCGCCGAGCGCCATCACTCTCGACTCCTTGGAAGTCTATCGTGGGGAGTTCGAGGGGAGCGCCGTTGGATGGTGGTGGTGGGTTCTGCAAACTCTCCGGCGGGTGGACAAAGAATCTGGGGATCTTTGCCACCCCAGAATCTACCAGTCCTTTGACGCCAGCTTTCGTGTCCTCAAACTCCTTCACTTGTTTGGCCCAGTCATAGTGCCCATTTACGGACTCTCCGGTGTCGACTGAGACAACCATTATGGCAGTGGTGCGGTGATGGGTTGATTAGCTGTGTAGAGATATATCGTCTATACGTATAATTATAGTGCTACAAGCTCTGTATGGTGAGTGAGTGCATGCAATGGGAGTAATAATGCAACCCATTTTATAGTGTTCAAGGGGAGGAAAAAGTTGGACCAAATTCCAATGGCGGAGATGGTAGATTCATGGTTGTCGAAAACTCATTTAAGAACAGAAAGCGTTTCATACTGGCACGCAATTCGTGCGAAAAATGTTTTAAAAATTTTTAGAAAACGTTTAAAGTAACTTTTATGATACTTAAAAGAAAATTCTTAAAAATCTTAAGGAGAATGTTTCAAAACTTGGAACATTAATTTTTATACTTTTTTTTTATTTTAAATTCTAACTAAGTATATCTAAAATTATTCATATAAGTATTTACTAAATTTTTAAAAAGTCTTCTTGAGTTTTGTAAAATCTTTTTAATAAAATTTTTATTAAATTTTTTTATTATTTTTTACTTTTCGTCTCTTATATATATATATATTTAAACTATTGGTAGATTCACTGGTTTTGTCTCTGTCGTGATTAGACAATTTCTGAGCTCACCGGCTAATTCAACAAAGGTGGGCTTCGTACCAATGCAAGAAAGCAGCAGTCGGGCTTTGCTTACCTTTTCAACGTCTAGATCACAAACAAATGATATTGCATACTAAATTCAAATGGTATTTTTGATCCAACGTTGTGCCAGTAATCAAATATATTTCCGTACTTTTGGACTTGTAATTTAGTGATAATGTAAACAAACGGGAAGAACAAGACAAACGAATGCCTTGCGGATCTTTCATTAAATTTATACCGAAAATCTCCCTAGAATGACCATTATTATTGTAATTTCAACGTCTAGATCATGAACAAATGATATTGCATACCACATTCAAATGAAATTCTTGATCCAACGTTGTGCCAGGAATCAAAATATATTTCCGTACTTTTGGACTTGTAATTGGTGATGATGTAAACAAGCGGAAAGAACAAGAAAAATGGATGCTTTCCCGATATAGGAGAAATGCGATTCGTTTAGTAAATTAATGTATACCGAAAATCTCACTAGAATCATTATTATTGTAATTAAGAGTCATCATAATGAGTGTTTTGTTTTAAAGTAAATTACTTTTATCCAATCATATTATTCTAATAATAAATTTTGTATAAATTTTTCTGTTATATAGCATTATCCATTTTATAGTGTACAAAAAAAAAACGGATCAATTATCTGTAAGATCTCCCCTAGATGATTTTGATGTTTAATCGCAAGGCCACCAATAATGACCTGCAAAATTGAAACAGCATAATGGCAGTCTTGGTCTAAGTTGTCTAGCATAATGTCAGCGCATAATTTAAGGTTTGATGGAAGTTGTCTAACATTTACTATGACTTTAGAAGGAATCACATTTTTAATGCATATGTTATCTAAATGAATGACATTAGAGTAATGCTTTTGATTTTTTGAAAATATTTTTGCTTCTATAGTTGGGACTTCAAATGCAAACACAAAATAAGCAATGCAATTCGAGTGTCCATAAGCCAAGACAAAAAAATATATATATATTTATATATATATGCAGGTGCCACCATCCTTCATAGTATTTTGACATGCAACAGGTACCACAATTTGAAAAAAGGGTAGTTAATTTGGCAGCCTCCTCCTTTGGCTGAGTCACCGTCGCCAGCAGCACATAGACCTACCGCAACTGCAATAAAAATTTATTCGAAACCCAGACCTTACTGCAAGGCCGAAGGTAGTTATGCAACTATATTTCTAAGTTCTCGAGAAACAACGTTAGAAAACTAACAAGAGATTGACAATATCTCTGACAAGTGCAACAAGCTATAAGGAATACCATTGTACCATGAATGTAGCATGCAGTTTAGAGTCATTCTTGTTTTGGCTGCTTGAACAGAATCCATGATGGACTTGTGACAAACCTATAGAGAGAGATGACACGGCAAACTGGTTCTTGAACTAGAGACTTACCAATAGGGCAAAGCTTAGAACCTGTATATCTGTATGAATGAAATCACTTGGCCCCAGACAGCTGAAATATCCAAAACAAACAGGAAATCAACAACAAATGGTGACAAAACCTAGCTATCACCTAATGTACACCTCGAGGCATATAATTACCCCCAATTCAAAGATATAAGTTGAACTAAAACTCAAATTAAGGAAAGAGAACCTTATGATAATAACGAACAGAAATTTCATGACCCCTTAAACATCTGGAAACTGCACATTTCAAGAATACAAAAGGGGTTCTAACCATGATCCTGGTAGATTATCATGATGAGATCCACACACAAACCAGGAAATGAACCCCAAAAATAGTTTAAGATCTCCCTTCCAACTGATATCCATACGTTTCTAAATAACTTTTGGCTTGTGAACCTTCTTTGGTCGCCTTTTCGCTAGAGAATTCTTCATGCCAATAAAAAACAACAGTGCCCAAAAGTGCCATACTCTGTAACCCAAAAAAGATATATTAAACTCTCACTCAAAAAAAGAATAGATTTACGAGGAAAGGGGTTAGCCCAAGTAGTGGTGGTGCTCCCACTCATGATTGAAATTATAGATTCGACTCATCCTTCTTCATTCCTAGGACTTTAGCCCTCTAATTTATCCATAAAATTGTTGTCGCCCCAGTCTTACAAGCATCTCTCTAGATGCTTGGTGATGATAGACACTTCCTATTATTGTTTGATTCTCATTCCATTTTCTCCTTAAGGTTTCCTCAAACTGAAACAATGTGAATTTTCACTAGTCTTCTCTATGTTCCTCCTCTGTATGAATAATTTCTCGTATGATTCTATATAAATTTTGCTCCCACTGGATAAAACTTATAGATTCACCTTTGTCTGCTACTGGTGACCTCTATGAAAAGAATGTTTAGGGCTCTAGTATCTCCTTCCCTAACTATTAGATGAGTAAACAACTAAAAAAACTCACAAAGAAATTCTACTTGTACTTGTAAGAGAGATGTATTAACTATTCATGAAACGATATATACACTACAAGAATTTACATCATCAGCGACCAAAAATTTCGTTGCCAAAAGTGAGAATTTCGTTGCTACAAACAATCAACGACAAATTCTATAGGTCTAAGTCACAAGTTCATCAAACCATGATTTAGCTTTAAAATCTTGAGTTCTCTTTTAGTTGTAATTAGATTTAAGTACCTTTCAAAGATTCTTAGAAATAAATCACAAGTTCATCAAATCATTATTATAAGTCTAAGTTTTCTACAACAATCAATTCCAAAAATAGAGAATAAACATGATATAGATATTCAATGAGATTTAGAAACTTCCCTCTCATTTCCCATGCCTTCCTTGATAGATCTTCATATTTATACCCAAACAATGAGTTTAGCTAGAGAAATCTTGCAAAGATGAACAACTAACATCTAAAACTATAAGTCTAGAATTTATTGAACAAAAACTCTTGTTTAGATTATAAGGAAAGGATGAAAAAATAACAAGGAAATATAGACAAAAATCTAGCAAGATTTTATCCCAAACATTCTTCTCAAAACCCTAACTACAAACTCCAAAACAAATACAAACAAAATAAAATATTCTCCCGAATTTTACTCCAGCCGCTACACTTCTCAAAAAAAAATTCTAACTAAAGCTAATACATCACATATGTCTTTCTTTGGCTGATGCTAAGTTTACATTCAATTCTGCACCAACCGTCAGAAGAGCGTCCAATGCACGTCTGTAGTGCATCTGGACGGTGAAATCACCGTTTAGACGGTTAACTTGATCGTCCAAAAGATTTTCGGACGCTAAATCAAGATTCTAGAATGGCTTTGGACGCAAAAACTCCACTCTGGAAGTCCACCGTCTGACGTAACGTTCAGATGGTATCTCGTTCCATCCGAAGAGCGTCCGAACGGTGAATTGACCGTCCAGATAGTGCGTCTGAATGATTTTTCTGCACTTTGACATATTTTTGCTATTTTAGCCCGATAAACTTACAATGCACGGAGAAAACTCGTTTAGAGCAATTTATTACTGCAAACTTATTCTAAGAAGCATATTAGGGCTAACAAACTACTAATTAGGGGATTAAGATTATACTTTTAAAGTACAATCACAGTAGCCATGACATAGAAAGTAGAGTGTTGCAGTGTTAATAGAGAAATAGAGAATTTAGAAAGTGAGCCACTCACAGCCCTTTAGGAAAATATTCTCAGAACATCCAGCAAAAAATTCACTAGAAAATTGGGATTATATATATATATATATATGTGGAGAGAGAGAGAGAGAGAGAGAGAGAGAGAGAGAGAGAGAGTACCTAAAATAATAAGAAGAGGAGAGCTGAATAGAAAGCAAGTTGCAGAGTTGGGCAGAGGTCGTGTTTAGACTTTGAAGTTTCACCCTTAGCCAGTGTTATCCAATTTTCTTTGTTCAATACTCTGAAAAAACAAAAAAGAAGATCAAGAAATTGAATATCACAAATCTGGAAAAAGAAAAAAAAGATCAATTTTTTTACGTAATACTGAACGTAATTCAACCAATCCCTACCTATATCTCTGAATAAGAAAAGTATTCACTGTAACCATGAATATATTATATAGCAAACTGAGCTAGCTAGAACAGAAAACCTCCTAACTCCTTGCAATTATGACTGACCCTAACCATGAGCCATCATTTACAAACCTCTTGAGGTTCTGGTTGGGTGAGGAGCGCATGGGTGATTACCAATTGAAAAAAAAGGAAAGTGGGTACCTTCGTTGGTTTTCTCTTTTCGACGATTGGAAAAAATATAAATTCTAACAACTCCATAAAAATTGGAATTGCTGTTAATATCTAGTTGTTAATTTCTCTTGTTACTGTAAGGCACCAAAAAAATTTGTTTCAGGGACTTATATATCTAGTTGTTAATTTAAAGCCTAGCATAATGTCAAGCTAGAACACTATACCTGTGCGAGGTGGGAAGATCGCTTCGATTGGCAACAGAGCTCTCACAATGACCTGGGAACTAATAAACTGCTATTGTGTGGAGGATGCAATCGGGTAGAGAGGGACAGAGACACACAACTAGAGAGAGAAAAACGGAGAAAGATTTGGAGAGAGAGAGGTAGACGAGGTAGATGAAGAATGGAGCAGCAATTCTCGGCATTAAACTATGTCATGGCCAAAAAATAAGAGATTTTTCTGATTATTTTTAATTTTCTGCGCCAAATTCTTCCCGGGTTGTAGCGCAAAATTTAATAGTGGCAAAAATTGGCAACGAATAAAAGATCTTGTTGCAAAGAGTATATACCTTTGGCAACAAAAACCAAACAGAGAAGCGAAATCCCTCATTAGTAGGTGACGAGAAACCGAAGACGTTGCAGAACCTCAAACAATTGGCAACGAAAACAAATGTTGTCGCGGAATAACTCATTTTGGCAACAAGGGAAACTGTAGTTGTGAAAAATACCCTTTTGGTGACTAGAATATGTATCTGTTGCCGAATGTCGTTGCCAAATGTATAATTTCTTGTAGTGATATATATTTCACAATTGTGAATTATTAAACACAACACAAATTACAGAAACTCATTCAAGTAAATCGAAAAGTATTACAAACTTCTTACATATCAACTGAAAACCAAAGCAGCACCACACACACATATATATTAGCAATAACCCCGTGCGACACACGAAATTTAGATAAATTATTTATATACTAAAGATAAACAAACTTGACATTTCTCTTGCGGTACATTTGGTTTTATTATTTGTTCTCCTAAAAGCACTCTTATTTCTTCATCTGACCAAAAAAAAAACTAATCAAAACAATTATTAACAAAACTAACTTATATTTGAAAAGTTTATGAGAAGTAGAGATATGGGAAGAGAATAAATAAACAGGCAAAAAAACCAAAAATTTAAGAAGTGATTTAGAAAGTCTTATATATAACAAATAAATTGCATGAAATATGGGAAGTGAAATAAATGGAAAGTTTGGTATAAAAAATAATATGGGTAAATTATGGGGAGCAATTTTGGGAAGTCAATATATTAAATAATTTTTTAGAATATCGTACAGATATTTTGAATCAAACGACTTGGAAGCATTCTTCCTCCCTCTCACATCCAAAACAATAAAAATAAAAATATAAAAATTTTATTGCACAATCAAGTGTACTGAGAAAATCATCTTACTTGAATAGATATGGTAGGTCATGGACCTTAACAGTTGATTGTTTCTTTATTAACCTAACTTTTATTAATTTAGCCAGCATAAGATGTTTAAGCAGGTAGACGGCTAAAACTTGATGAGAAACATTCTAGAACATGTCTTAAATCATGCTTATTACTGAATAATGTATACACCTCATATTTTCTACTAATTTGTTTTTTGGAGCCTTTGGTATATAGTTTTTAACGCTTATTGTGACTCAGAAGCTAAAGTCGTTAACTGAGAACTAAGACTATGACCAGCAGGACAATGTAATGTTATAGCAAGTTTGCAAAAATGAATTTAGTAATGTTCGTTCTTAATGGAACAAACTTTTATTTATAAGATCATAAAAAATGGAAGTCACAAAACATCTCTACACTGTTGAAATTTTTATGAAACCTATGCATAACATATATCGCAAGTACACCTCAATCAATGGCTTTTAGCTTTTGCGCTCGTTGCTTAACTGTCTTGTATATGTTTGCCTGTTTGGGAAAAGTTCAACCAATCCAAGTACAATTGGAAAAAATTACAATACAAAAAATAAAATTTGTAGAAAAAATATATGAACAGCAACATGATTACATTAACCTCAAAATTCATTCCAAATTTCCTTTTTTTTTCACCACACTTTTCTCAAGAGTCAAATAAAAAACAAACTAGGTACCCAAGTCAAGGAGGAGACCAGATTGAGGCAGTTTGAGGGCCGCCAGGCAACTGTTTGTTAGCCATAGTTTTTTTGTCTACAGAGAGAGAGAGAGAGAGAGGGAAGAAGAAGAAGAAGAAGAACTCGTGAAAAAGATTTGTCTAAACTATAGAGGTGTATCAATTTTTTTTTTTTTGAGAAAAATGCATAAAAAAATGGCTTCATGTATGCAAAATAAACTAAAGAATAAGCAAACCCCATCAAATTTGACTAAAACCAAATACTAACATCAGCTGCTACAAAATCATCAAGAAATTTGTGTCACTCATATTACACGTACGGTAAGAAAGAAAGAGAGTGAACTTTCAATGCTTTTCCACCACTCCCTCCAAGCTTGGGCCCTTTGGTGCAGAACTTTTGGGAATGCTACCTTTGACTTCGGTTGTGTGTTGGCCATCACCTCTGCTTTCTTATGATGTGTCTTCGTTTTCTTAATCCTCTACCTAATTTCGCAGAGCACTCCTCTTGGGAGGAATAAATAGTATAGGGAGGAACGTAGCTAGAGATAAGGCATAAAAATAAAGATTTGAGAAAAATTTTCTAGTGTGAAACATTATTGTAAAGAGAAGGAAGAAATTTGGATGGAAATTGAGTGATTTTAGGGATCTTCACTTTTTGTGAAAGTTCTTCTAGATCAATTACAGAGAGATTTTAGGTTTTCAAAATTTTAGAATTTTTTCTTTCATTTCATTTCCTTGTCAGTATTTAACTCATTTAATTATTTCTTATGATTAATTTTTTGTTTAATTATTCTTTAATTTTTTTGTTTTTTTATAAGAGAGGAAGAGAAAAACTTGATTGATTGAAAGACGTAGTTCTTTTAGGATTTTTAGAAAAATTAAGATTAAATTTTGGAGCCCTCAGAGCCTCCCACTACATTTACATATAGATATAGTATAGACATGTGTAAGTGAACTTTTTAGGAAGACTTGATTCAATGCATGAATTAAATTGATGAGCACAAACTATCTGCAAGAGAAGAAGACAATGAGAACGTATCGACCCCTTTTGGGCTGAAGACACTGCCGATGATTAAGCTAGCAAGCTTAATCACAGTGAATCAAATAAAATATTGAGAGCTAGAACTCAAGTGAACGTACCTTGCCCTTATAGTGCATGGAGTATTTATAGGTTTCGAAATGTCATGTTAGCTTTGGAATTGGAGTCACTTTCCTCCTAGGAATCTTCCTTGTTTAAATCGGTTTAATGTATTAGACTTATCATTTATTTGTCTTGGTCCACTTAGGAATAGGATTTATAATATGAACCTATTAGTCCTTATAATCTTTGGATTAGATTCCTTGGGCCAACACCTTTGGGTACTAGCCTCTGATCGGCACGAGTCTGGCCTGTTAGGTTAGCAACTTTGGGCCAATCTCTTTGGGCTGATCTTTTCTCTGTTTTAGGCTTGGCTCTTATTGGGCCCATAATTGCCCCTTAGCCCTTGCGCCTTGTTTTGATTGATTGGGGGACAAAGGTTAAGATTTGTAATTATGACTTGTCCATTGATCTTCTGTCAGTTCGACGATTCACGTACCACGTGGCAGCTTCACACTGGCCTTGTGACTGTAGGGTTGCTACGCATTAAGTGCTGAGGTGACGGTTGGGCAGAGCGACACGACTGTTGTTGTTTCTTAACCTCTAAACCGATGGCAAGGTATGGTTATAAAATAGGCAGCTTCGTGCCCTTCTCCACCATTCTGGCTTGGCTTTGAAATTTTGATTTAAGAGAGAGCGATCTTGACCCTACCACTGTAAGTTCTTCTACTCTTGCTCTATTTTTTTTCTGCCCTTTTCTTTTTCGTGGTCATCCCTTGATGGTGGCTTGCCTTAGGAAGCTTGTAGATAACCTAGCGACTATTATTACCTTTAAGATTAGGTATGGGATCGCTGACCAAGTCGACCTTAAGTTGGTTGCCCCCGGCGACTATAGGATGAAAGATACCAAGAAAGGAATGCCCTTCCCTGTGATCGTCATCGTAGAGGGTGACATTAGGTTTCTCTTACACCATTTTTTAGCAAAATTCCTCCATCACTACAATGTGTCCCCGTCCCAAGTACACCCGAATGTTTATAAGATTGTCATGGGGATGCTAAAGCTGCACCGAATCTTTGGTGTTAACCTGGGCCTCGCAGAACTTAACTTCTATTATACTCTTTGTAAGGTCAGGAGTAATAGTTAGAAAGTTTACCTTAAGGCAACCAACAAGAGTAGAGAAATAATTAAATGCCTTCTGTCTTCCATTAAGGGCGTAGATGATGTCAAAGTTTGGGTTTCTGGGCCTTGAAAATTTGGCAATCTTCCCACTGACCAAATGCCGTAAAACCCGCAGAGAATTAGGTTTGTGCCAACCTTTCTCTTTTTGCGCACATTGATTTGCACACTTCTAATCTGCTTTGTTTTGGTTTTTTTAGAATCTGGTAAAAAGAGTACAAAGAAGGAAACGTAAGGAGTCAACTTGAGCGATTTGCACAAGGTTTTGAACTACCGTGGCCAAGGTCGGCTTCACAATATCGCAAGAACCCCTAACATTTTGCTCAACTACCTACGCTGGGTTTCTTTATTCACAACCGCTTCAGGAATTTCTACAGGAGTGATTGCCCAATTAGCAGAGATGGGTGCGGTTGGTGACTTCGTAGACATTCTTGTAGGGATCACAATAGAACGCGTGCATCTTGATGATCAAGTAACGATTGCTAATCCGCATACTACAACCTCTCTACCAGTTGAAGGTACGGGAAGTTGAGTTGTTGAAATCGTTGTTCCAAAGACCTCAAGGGTTGCCTTTCTAAACTTGGCGTCATTCCAGTTGTCCACAATTCTTGCTGACGAACCTGTTAATACTTTCAGTGGTGAGGGTAATTTGATCCACAATATTTCGTTTGAGAGGTCAAGTTTCTCTGACTTGGCATCCACATCAACTCCATACACAGTGCCTGATCGCCGAGTTGCAGCCATGATTGGGAGAAAACGAAAACAAGTCTTTCTTTCATATTCAGACTTCGATTCTTTTGACAAGATAAACCTAAAGGAGTTGATGCTTAAAAAGGCAGTGAAGCAGCTTAAGAAGTCGGGGACGCTGGAGGCCGATGTTGTGAAGTTTATACCCCCTCCTCATGCCATTATGGAGGTCAGCTCCCCTGAACCTTTGAAAAAGAAAAGGGAGACGAGGTTGTCGAAGAAGAAGTCGGCGACAGAAGATACTGTTGCTATGCCGTTTGCAAAAAAATCAAAAGTTACGTTAATGGATCCCAATCTAGGAACTAGTGCTGCAGCTGACGATGCCAGCTTTGTAGTCATTCATCCCAACATTGATGGCCGTCGCATGCTGATGCATGAATCCATGATCAACTCGGTTGAAGTAGCAATGAGGGTGGTCCAAAATGCTCCCAACAAGTCAACCTTGATAAGCTAGAGACAAGCAATGATCTATCGATCTTCCTAAGGTCCAAAGTTTCTCCGTCTTTACTTTCTTCCGCTATGTTGTTTTAGTATCTATTTTCAAAAGTTATTTTCATTTTTAGGGCTCACTTAACGCTTTGGAGCCCATAGGCTACTTTCAGATTTTATTCGATGAAGCCTCTAAGGTGGCTAAGAAACATGTTAAACTGTGCGATGAGTACAAAATACTTATTGAGAAGCACTCCAAGCTCAAGGAAGAGTGAATAGAAACGAAGAAGACCGAACTTCTGGTAAAAGATGAAATCGAAAAGGCAAAGATTTCTTTGAATCAGGTCACCGCCAATTTAAACAAGAAGCGGGCCGACTTTTCAAAGCTGGAAGAAGACAATGTTGTGCTCTTAGTGGATCTATACAAGGCAAATGCCAAGGTTAAAGGACTCTAAGCCAATCATGCCAAGGCTAAGGCTGAGGCCTATGTGAGCTATAAGCAAGGCGTAGCCGATAATGCCCAGGATTTTGCATAGCAGATGATAGAATTGTCTTAGTCCATCTTCGTCCAAGGTTGGCAAGGGGCAGTAAAGGCGATGAAGGTCGAGAACTCTTCTATTCTCTACAAAGACATCCCTAATTATTTAAAGATAGTAGTGGAGGGTGATCCTAAGAATCCATCTGCAGCTACATGAGGCATTGAAATTCCAGTGGATGCAGCTGTTGTCTCTGAGGTGTTGAAAACTCAAACGACTGAGGTTGCTGCCAAAAACGGGTCACTTGTTATTCCATCGACTGAACTTGCTGTTAATAAGTCGGTTGACCTTGCTGCAAAACCCATTGAAGATGTTGTACGTTAGTTTTAGGGCTTTTTCTATTTTTGCTTGTTGATGAAATATATGTATCTTTCCTTTTATTCTTTTTAATGAAAGAAAGCTTTTTATGCCATTACAATTTCATTCATCTTTTCAATGACTTCAGATTTTGCCACTTTAGTTGGCCTCAATGTTTTTGCTTCCTTCATTTTAGTAAAACCAGATTATTAACCCTAGATTTTTCTTTTGTATGGCCTTCATTGGCCAACTTGCCCAACTTGGACATGACTAAATTTTTATACTTGATTTTTTCTTATAAGGCCTTCATTGACTGACTTGCCTAACTTGGATAAGACTAGGCTTTTACTCCTAATTTTTTTTTTTGATAAGGCCTTCATTAG
This sequence comes from Euryodendron excelsum, assembly GCA_033060915.1. Classification (NCBI taxonomy): domain Eukaryota; kingdom Viridiplantae; phylum Streptophyta; class Magnoliopsida; order Ericales; family Pentaphylacaceae; genus Euryodendron; species Euryodendron excelsum. Next base: position 5,635,542 of record CM065380.1, on the reverse strand, counting down.
CCGACCTACCCAATTTAGACAAGACCAAGCTTTTACGCTTGATTTTTTGGTCTTCATTAGCCGACCTACCAAACTTGGACATGACCAAGCTTTAACACTTGATTTTTTGGCCTTCATTGGCTTACCAACACAATTTGGACATGACCAAGCTTTTACACTTGGTTTTTTTTTTTTTTTTTTGTCTTCCTTAGTTCTTTACTTTTAGCGTGGTTTTGAACATCAAAGTCACTAAGTAATCATTAATTCATTGATCATGCACAACATATGCGAATAAAGGAAAACATCAAAGTCGAATTTCTACTGATAAAATTTCTTAAAATTGTTCGCATTCGTTGGTCGGGTTCTTCGACAATTTCTAGTCAGAATATCCCCACGCCGACTTGGGATGCAACTCTGTATGGACCTTCCCAATTAGGGTCGAGTTTTTCATCTGTTGGATTCTTGTTGCCCCTAGTACCTTTCTAAGTACTAGGTCTTCAGGTACAAAAACTTTTGGTTGAACCCGTTTATTATAGGATCGACTAAGCTGTTGAGATACCCAATGAGCTTGAGTAGGGCCGCCTCTGTCTTTTCTTCAATGAGGTCTAGGCCTTTGGCCAAGGTCTAATCATTAAGCTCGATATCAAATACTGTCGATTTGATTGTGAGGAATTCGACTTCCAAGGGTATAACTACTTCGACTTCATATGCCATTAAAAACGGGTTTTCACTAGTAGATCTCCTCGGAGTGGTTCTATAAAACCATAGGACACTAGGCAGCTTTTCCACCCACTTTCTTTTCACTTTCTCCAGCCTCTTCTTGATTCTGTTCAATATTGTTTTGTTTGATATTTTAGCTTGTCCATTGCACTATGGATAAGCTGGTGTCGAATAATAATTTCTGATCCCGAGTTCGTTGTACAATCCTCTGAACATATTCCTGTCGAACTGAGTGCCGTTGTTCGAGACCAGTGCACGTGGTATGCCTAACCCTGTAATTATGTTCCTCCAAGCAAATTTTTTTACATCTATCTCCCTGATTGTTGATAAAGGCTTTACTTCCACCCACTTAGTGAAGTAGACCTCTTGTTTCTCGGAGCTTGAGGTAGAGGGCTAACTATGTCCAATCCCTATTGAAAGCCAGGGCTAGTAATAGTTGTGAGGTCTTTAGCTGGTTGGTAGATTAATGGCAAGAACTTCTAGCACTTCTCATACTTTAATACATATTGAGCCGCATCCTTCTGCATATAGGGCCACCAATAGTCCTGTGAGATTGCTCGGTGGGCGAGAGACCTTCCGTCGATATGGCTTCTGCAGATTCCTTCATAAATTTTGAACAAAATATATTGCACTTTGTCTAGATGAGGGCAATGTAAATAGGGGTCTGTGAAAGATATTCTATTTAGCTCCTTGACAGCCAGTATTTCAAAGATTTGTGCTTTATTCTCCTAGCTTCATTTTTATCTTCGGCCAATTCATCTCTGTTAAGGTAGGCAATGATTAGATCCATCCAAGATGATGCTAGCTCTTCTATGGCTAGTGCTTGCTCCTCTTCTTGAAAGATGCTTGCGCTAGCCAAAGTCCTAATATGGATTGTTCTCTTTGAGCTTGACTTCAATACTGTTGCGAATGTTGCCAGGGCATCAGCGTATGTGTTGCTGTCGCAGTTGATCTGGTACAGTTTGTACTTACTGAACTTCTTTAATCGTTCCTGTGCCTTTGCTAGGTACTGTGCCATATTGTCATTTTTTGCCACGTGTTCTCCTATGATATGGTTTATAACCAGTTGTGAGTCTAAATAGATACTTATCTTGGCAATGTCTAGCTCTATAGCTTGACGCAGCCCGGCGAGCAGAGGCTCGTATTCTAACTTGTTATTTAAAGCAGTGAACTCTAGTTTGATAGCCTATTCAATTGTCATGCCACCCTGTGTAACTAGGATTATGTCTAATCTTGCCCCTCGTCGTTGGATGCTCTATCCACGAAGAGCTTCCAATGATTAACACTTTCCTAGAACTCTATAGTGGGATCATTTTCTGGTAGCTCGGCAATGTATGTTAGATTGATTTCAAGTGGCAATTTAACAGAAAATTTAGCAATAATATCAGCAAGTATCTGACCTTTACTGTCAATCTGAGTTGGTACTTGATATTAAACTCACTCAATTCCATGCCCCATTTGCTATTTTGCTAGAGAAATTTACTCTTCGGAGGACTGGTTTCAATTGGTGATCTGTGAGGACGATGATAGTATGAGCTTTGAAGTAATGCACCCGTTTACGTGATGCCATCACTAATGCGAGAGCCAACTTTTTCAGCGGTAAATTATCTTGTTTTCGCCCCTAGGAAAGTCTTGCTAACATGGTAAACTAGCCTTTGTTGTTTATCTTGTTGCTAAAGTAAGACAACGCTAACAACATGCTCTGAGACAACCAAGTATAGGTAGAGTTCTTCATCTTTAATTGGGTGGAAAGAAGTGGTGGCTACACCAAATAACTCTTTAGGTCAGCGAAGGCTTCGTCACAATCCGATCCCCAGCTAAACCGTTCTTGTTTCTTCAGGAAATGGTCAGCATTTATCTAAAGATCAGCTGATGAACCTGTTAACAGCCGCCGCCATCCCAGTTAACTTCTGGACTTCCTTAATGTTCTTTGAGGCTTGGATGTTCTGGATTGCACTGATTTGTTGTGGGTCTGCTTCAATTCCTCGGTGCGTAACTAAGAATCCTAAGAACTTCCCCAAGCTTATTCCTAACGCGCACTTGGAGGCGTTGAGCCTTATTTTATACTTCTTCAGGATGTCAAACACTCCTTCTAAGTTACCAAGGTGGAGCCTGCCTACCTTGCTTTTAACCATCATATCATCAATGTAAACTTCTACCATGCTGCCGATGTATTCTTTGAACATCTTCGTGACCAATCTCTAGTAGGTGGCACCAGCATTCTTTAATCTAAACGGAATGACTATGTAACAAAAAAATACCCCTCAGGGTGATGAAGGTGGTTTGTTCTTGATCATTCTCGTGGAGTGGTATCTGGTGGTACCCTTGATAAGTATCCAGGAAGCTTATCTTCTAATAACTGACAGATGCGTCTACAAGCTGGTCAATCTTTGAAAGAGGAAAAGGGTCCTTGGGGCATGCCCTATTCAGGTCGGTGAAGTCTACACACACCCTCCATTTGCCATTCTTCTTCTTAACCACCACTATGTTGGACAGAGGGTTGAAAGAAGGCTGTAAGTCAAAATCCTTTAGCTCCAACTTCTTGAAAAAGTCGTAGTACATGACTTACAACGAGCTCCCTTGATCGATCAAAATTCTCTTGGCGTCACAATTCCCCAATCGCAATGTCACCACCAGTGCATCATTATGAAGTGTCTGAACTTATGCTAGATCATCATCTGTAAAGGTTATGGCATCAGGGCTACTGCTGAGTTTGAGCTTCTTGGTTGGGGGCTCGATTAACATAACTTCCCTTAAGTGCGCTACTTTTTGAATCTTGGCTCGATACTTGTGCATGTCTACCGCTACTAATCCTACTAATCCATGTAACACCACAATTACCCGGGGTGGCTCTGTCGGAACCTCCTTTTGTGAGGCACCATCTTGCTTGCTCTGTTCTGCTTCCTGCTTTGTCTTCTCTCGGTCAATGTACTGGTCAAGATGGCCAGTTTTTGCTATTTCTTCCAAGTGATTTTTGAGGTGCTTGTAGTGCTAAGTCTGGTGCCCATTTTCCTTATGATATGAGCAAAATTTTCTTTGGTCCCATACTGTAAGGTCCCCTGCTAACTTCGAGGGCCACTTGAAAAAGGGCTTGTCAAGAATCTAGGACAGAATTTTGTAGATTGGGTCCTTAAAGACCATGTTAACACATTCAATCGTTTTTCTTCCCCGGTTATTGCTTTCTTCACATCGAGGCTTTTTAATTTCCCTTCTGTCTTTCTTATCTGTTTTCTCGCTAACCTTCTCATGGATCGGCTATGCGACATCTTCCTCAACTCAAGCGTACTGTTTAATCCTTAACATCAGGCCCTGTACCCCAGTAGCTGGTTTCTTCATCAGAGATTGCCTTAGTCAGTGCTCCCTGGGAAGGCTGATCTTGAATTGTGCAACGGTTAACTATTCGTTGCACTCCTCGATTTCAGTGTAGGCCTCCCAGTAGTGCCTTGCATATGCTTGTAAGCCTTCCTCATCCTTCTTCTGTAAGGTCAGTAAGTAGTCTATCTCGTTAGGTCGATTGCTGTTTGCGATGAAGCGTAAGGTAAATAACTTGGTGAGTTCTCTCCAACTTGTTATCGATCGAGATGGCAACTTGTCGAACCATATATCGTAAAACTATTTCTTCAAGGCAAGTAGTCTACCAAGCTTCTTGAGTTTTTTGTTTTTTTTGTTTTTTGTTAAATGTATGATAGAACAAAATTTCCTAGGTCTTTAAGTTGTTATTGGGTAATTTTTTATGCGGGTCTTTGAGAAGTTGTAATATCAAAGGTTAAGTGTGAACTAAGATGACATAGTTCCACGTGTATTTTTCCAAATCAATATGCAAATGAAAAAGTTATTGAAAAAAAAAAAAAAAGAAGCCAAAATGTGCCTTTCCAATTTTGTTCTTGTTCATTTCAAAATTAATATTTGTTCTTGCTTTTCAAGTTGTGATCTTAATTTATTAGGTGACTATGACATTTAATTATTGAGTTGGTGATTTGCTAAAATTTAGTTATGTTAGGGGTTTGACATTATGATTATAATTTTGTTGAATTGCACTCAAAATAAAATTTTAATTTGTTAAAATTTAGGGTTTAGTTGCCATCAAATTTAGAAATTAAATAAAGACAAGTTTAGAGCTCGTTGGAATATTTTGACAATATGCTTATAATTATGTACATTCTACTCTACATGATTGTTCATACAAAATGAATGCAATGAATAATGGCTGCTAGTTGATCAAATGGGACAAAAATACAGTACACCATGCTGAAGGAAAATTATACATATAGTTTTTTGGTAATGATGACTTGAACGAGTGGCATATAGGGTAGACGAAGGCTAGTGCGAGGAAGATTGAAAGCTATAACTGAATAAAAAATAATTACCTGCAAACCCTAGGCAAAGATTGATGAGGGTCAAGTTTATCAGCAAGGAAATTAAAAGCTAATGAATCTGTCCAACTTCGAGCTGGGGATACATAGAGATCTCCTTTGATGTAGAACTTCACTCTCCGCGTAGCATCGCTCGAGTACAACTCCATCTTCGCCTCCCTCGGTTGCTCATGGAATCGTCGCGTGGCCTCCAACAAGTCATCCATCAGTCTAGCCGGGACTCCATGGTTGGTTACTTGAAAGAAACCCCATGTTTCTGATGCCTTCCGGATTTGATCCGAAAGAAACCCAATTGAAAGCCCTAGTATTTGGGCGGGAATGGGAGCAAAAAGCCCCTTGCAGCAAGGCACGTGTAGGTCACATGACTCTTTTTCGTCTAGATTTCAGCAGCGTCCATCAAGAAGGCCCACATTGGAGTTTGATCATAAGTTTGAGGTGTTAATTGATGCAATTAGAAATACAGAGCATATAGTGAGACTCAGTGTAAACGGTAGAGGTGAAAAATATAATTAAACTTTTTTTTTCACTAAGGGCTCGTTTGGTACTGGTTTTTGTGCTAGCTTTTTTTAAGTTTATAAACAAAAAAGTTAAAAAATTTGACTTTTTTTACTTTTTTATTTTTGCTGTTTTGCTTATCTTTAGCTAAAGTAAAGCCAAAAAAATAAAAAAAATAAAAAAATTGCCTTTCTTATTTATAAACTTAAAAAAAAATTGACAAAAAAATTGTACTAAACGAGCCTCTTCCTTGCTTAGTACCAAATGATGGCTATGGCCTTCTTGAACAATATAATTATACATACTTACATATACATAAACGTCACATGGAGAGGTATCTTATGTTGGTGTTTGCATATGTGATGTTCTTCAATGATAATGAAACACCGAGACACATGTTTTAGTTAATGATACATTCTAGGAACCAGTCAAGAAAGTGCATCAAAATCCCGACATGGGTGCTGTAGGTGGGATTTCTCGGGAAGGCTGGGCCGAGCTCTTAAGCCCAAAGTGGATGAGTCCAAACTTCTTCCTGCAAGACAAATGGGTTAGAATGGGTCGACCCTAGGTGGGTCGATCACACTCCGAAGGTTAAGTTAGCAAACTTAATCGAGAAGGATGAATCAAAGTTGTGTATGTCAGGGGTTAATTCTCCATACCTGGCTCTCGATTCCTCGGGTCTTTATAGAGTCCTTCAGGGAGTGTCTTTTGTCTCGGCCTATCAGCAGGCTCTCATGGCCTGCTGGTTAGGCATCATCATTGACGCCGCCTGGCTACCTGCAGGGTCTGGCGCACCGTCGTGGGGGATTCCGGCTGACCGGACGTGCACGTCGACGTTTGTGTGGGCGGCCGCTCGTGCATTTAATGCAAGTCAACTCCGCATTTAATGCTCTAAGACCGCTAGCGGTTTGGGCAAACCGTTCGCTGTCTGGGCTACGCTGGGAGGAGGTCGGCGGTTTGGGCTGGCCTTTCCTCATAACTGGTTTGGGCCCCAGGCAGCCCCAACTTTAATTCGAGCAGATTGGGCCTCACCCATTGGGTTGGGCCGGGGGTTATTTTCCCACAATTGCCCCCCAGCCCTTGCGTCGATTCAGCTTTTGAAACGACCAAGGGTTGTAACGGTCACCCGACCGCACAAACGACGGGGATTTAAAAAATCTATTGATGAGGCGTTATCGAATCGACGGCTGACGTGACGCTTCGGCAGAGCGTCATGATTAATGCCGTTTTCCCGCGTATGAACCGATGGATCTGGCGTGTATAAAAGAACGTCGCCCTAATTGGTTTTGGGAAAACACTTGCTCTCTTTTTTTTTTTTACTTCCCTGCCTCTTGAATCACGAGTGCGTCGGCTGTTTCGGCACCCAACACTGTAAGTGTCCTTCGAGCCCGCAACTCTTTCGTTCTTCACTGTACTTTCTGTGTGTTAACGATTGCCCCCCGATGGCATCCCGTCTTCGTAAAATGTTAGATGGTCCGTCGGCCCTCACTTCGTTCAGGGCCAGGTTCGAAATCCCAGACGAGATCGGCTTAGAGCTGGTCGACCCTGATGACTTCCGTATGGGCGAGACCGAAAAGGGAGTGCCATTCCCGGTCATCGCCATCGTTGAAGGGGGGCTCAGGTTTCCCCTCCACCCTCTTCTTCATAAGTTCATAGTAAAAAATAATGTGTCACCTTCCCAGTTAGCGTCAAATGTGTATAGGATCTTCTTTGGTATGCTTGAAATAAATCGGCGACTGGGGGTGAACCTGGGCCTTGCCGAACTGGACTACTGTTACACCCTTTGCAAAGTCGGAGGTAGTTACAAGGTTTACCTCCGGGTAGTAAAGAAGTCCTTAGAGTTAGTGAAGTGTCTGCCTTCCTCAGGGAAGGGCGTTGATGATGTAAGGGCTTGCGTAACTGGTCCATGGGAGTTCAGCAATGTTCCCGAGAAGGATAGACCGGCGATTCGGTGCCCTAAAAAGCCCGTTCAACTAGGTTTGATGCCGATCTTCTCATACTGTGTATTAGTTTAAGTTTCAGTTCGCATCCATACTAACTCTCGAACTTTTTGCAGACACAAGGAAGCGGTCGAAAGCTCGTGATTGGTTGGTTAACTCTGACGACCTCAACAAGGTCTTGAACTACGTTGGTGAAGGTCGGCTACGATACATAGCTCGGGCAACACATATCTTGCTCTCCTATCCGCTGCGATACTCGACTTTTACTGCCGAGACTGGAGTCCCCCCGAGTGTACTAGCACGATTGGCGGACGAAGGTGCCGAAGGGGACTTTGAGGAAATCCCTACTGGCATAGCGATCGAGAGGGCCCGCATCCCTACAGGCGTGACAGTTGTGATTGGTCCACCATCTGCATTGCCTGGCGAAGAACGGCAAGAAGAGCGAACCAAATCACACAGTTTGGTGTCCACTTCGTCACCATACACCGTACCCGACCGCCGAGTTGAGATTCCCACCCGAACGAGTGATTCGAGCCCATCACCCAACGAGATGGACGGCATGAGTCTGAAGGAAAGAATGTTTGCTCTGGCAGGACAGCCGCTGAGGTCGGCCACTCCCACTCCTGCCGAAACTCCCCCAGCCGAGTTGGTGGCAGCACCCGTGGAGGAGGCCACACCCGTGCAACAGAGGCCGGAGACACGGCAACAAAGAAAGAGGAGGCCCGATGTCACTCCAACTCCAGCGCCCAATAAGCAGAAAGGCAAAGCCACGGTGGATGAGGCCGGCGAGACTGTGACCATCACTCCGGACATTCTGGGCCGTCCAATGACGACAGTAGATTCTATGATCGATCAGCCCGAGGTCGCTTTTGGTGTTTTGAAAAGCGTCCTTCAGAAAAAAGACGTAGCGAAGCTGGGCGAAGCAAGCGACTCGGCCGTCTTCATAGGCGCTTTCCATGATTCCATACTGGTAAGACAGCTCTGACTTTTTGATGACTACTGTCCTTTTATACACTTGCCCTAACAACGACCTTCTTCGATTTGTGTAGGGCTGCCTAAACTCCTTGGAGGCGATGACACGCTTCCAAAAGCTTGCCGAGGTTCACCAGCAACTCATTGAAGAGCACGGCTGTCTAAAGCTCGAGTGGATTGAAGCAAATAAGGAGCGGATTACCTTCAGGAAACAAGCCGAGCAGGCTTCCGCCGAGCTTTTGCTGACGAAGGCCGACTTTGAGAAGAGGGATAGGGATCTTGCCGACCTCGAGAAAAAGTTTGACGTGCAGTCCGTGGATCTGCACAAGGCCAACGAGGAAGTGGAGACCCTTAAGGCTGAAGTGGCCAAGCTGAAGGTGGAGGAGGAGGCCATATTGAAGCAGGGTGAAGAGAGGGGAGCCAAGAATTTGGCTCAAGAGATGATGGACCTCAGTTGCACCATTTTTCGACAGGGTTGGAATGGTGCCCTTTTCGTGGCAGAGTTAGATAAGGCTTCCGACGTGTGGGGTCTTTGCCCGGACTACTTCGATACTACCGAGGACGGCGTCGTCTGTCCGAAGAAAGTCCTGGCCAATGCCCAATATGCACGGGAGCTTAAGTTAAAAGACGCGGCCGAAGCAGCTGCTGCTGAGAAGGAGAGGCTTGAAAGTTTGAAGACCGCAGCTGTACCCCCGGAGGATGTGGTAGAGGTCTCGCCGGGGGTAACTGCAGAGCCGGGGGAGAAGTCGGCATAGCTTTTCTTTCTCTTTCTCCATTTTTGTAACCGTCAATGCCTTTTTAATGAGAAAAACTCGTTTGTTGTTTATTACTGAATCTCCTCTATCTGATTTTGTTGCTTAGACTTAATTTCTTTCTTTAGCCTTTTTTGGCCGGTCTGTGCAATTTGGACAGAATTGACACTTGGCTTTCGTTTTTCTTTGGCCGACCTACCCAAGTTGGACAGGACCAAGTTTTTACACTTGGTTTTTGTTTTGGCCTTCTTTGGCCGACCTGCCCAACTTGGACAGGACCAAGTTTTTACACTTGGTTTTTGTTTTGGGCAGAATGGTCAGAGTAGGGTCGTTTGAACAATCTTTATTTTCATTGACTCTTCAACTGAGCTTTATACATTTCGGGGACTGTTACAGTGTCTGGGGTTTCATATTACTGGTAGAACTTCCTCAAGTTGGTTGCATTCCAAGGTCGCGGCAACGGTCGTCCTTCTTCAACGGTCTCCAATCTGTACGCGCCGATGCCGACCTGGGATGTGACCCTGTAGGGGCCTTCCCAATTTGGGCCGAGCTTCCCATCTGCTGCCTTCTTGGTTGCCCCCAATACTTTTTGTAAAACCAGATCTCCTGAAGCAAAGTTTCTTGGGCGGACCCGCTTGTTATAAGAGCGTTTAAGCTGTCGCTGATACTCTGTGAGCCTGATCAAAGCGGTTTCCCTTCTTTCTTCGACAAGATCCAGATCTCTTGCAACCGTTTGGTCATTGACACCAGTGTCAAAGGCTACCGACCTGATAGTTGGTAGACCGATCTCTAGGGGGATGACTGCCTCCACCCCGTATGCCAAGGAGAACGGTGTTTCTCCTGTGGACCTCTTTGGGGTTGTTCGGTAGGACCACAAGACATTGGGTAGCTCTTCTGTCCACTTCCCCTTGGCTTTTTCAAGACGCCTCTTGACTCCATTCAGCATGGTTTTATTTGAAATTTCGGCTTGTCCGTTGCATTGGGGGTAGGCTGGTGTTGAGTAATAGTTCCTGATCCCCAATCCTTCGCAAAAGGATCTGAAGATGTTACCATCGAACTGGGTGTCATTATCTGATACGATGGCACGGGGCAACCCGAATCTGGTGACAATGCTTTTCCATACGAACCTTTTGGCGTCAATTTCCCTGATGTTTGATAAAGGTTCCGCTTCTACCCATTTGGTAAAGTAATCGGTGGCCATGATGAGAAACCTTTTGTTGCCCGGAGCCCGAGGCAAAGGTCCGATAATGTCCAGTCCCCACTGAGCGAAAGGCCACGGACTAGTGATAGAAGCAAGATCTTCGGCTGGCTGGTGGATAATGGGGGAAAACCTCTAACATTTGTCGCAATTCAGGACGTACTGGGCTGCATCCTTCTGCATGTAAGGCCACCAGTATCCCTGTGAGATGGCTCGGTGTGCGACCGATCTTCCGCCGACATGACTTCCACATATCCCTTCATGGATTTCGAACAAGACGCTCTGTACTTGGTCCGGATGGACACAGTGCAAATAAGGACCTGTAAAGGAACGTCTGTAAAGTTCCTTACCTGGCGACAACCAATACCTGAAAGATGCATGCTTGATTCGCCGAGCTTCAGCCTTATCGTCTGGTAGCTTGTTTGTGTCAAGGTAAGAAATGATTGGGTCCATCCATGATGGTCCCAGCTTCTCCGCTGTTAAGGCTTCCTCCTCCTCGCGGAAAATGCTGGGATTGGCAAGAGTTTTCACGTTGATCGTCCTTCTCGAACCAGATTTCAGAGCCGTGGCCAGGGTTGCCAAGGCATCCGCATGTGAGTTGTTATCTCGGCTAATCTGTTGAAGCTTGAAGTTTTTAAATTGGCCGAGCAGTTCCTTGGCCTTTGCTAAGTATAGCATCATTCTGTCGTTCTTCGCGACGTATTCCCCTGTGATTTGATTTACGACAAGTGAGGAGTCCGAGTATATGACGATCTCGGGAATTCGAAGCTCAATGGCTCGACGTATTCCGGCGAGCAAGGCCTCGTATTCTGACTCATTGTTAGAGGCAGTGAATTCTAGCTTGATGGCTTGCTCGATGGTTAGACCATCTGGTGTAACGAGTACAATGCCCGATCCTGCCCCCCGGTCATTGAAAGCTCCGTCCACGTAGAGTTTCCAATGATCAGATTGTTCCTAAAGATCCAGGGGGATTTCGTGTTGCGGTTGGCCAGTGGCCGGGGTCTCTTCTGCTTCTGGTGTAATTTCGACAGAGAATTCGGCAATAAAATCTGCGAGAACCTGCCCTTTCACTGCCGATCTAGGTTGGAACTTGATGTCAAACTCCCCTAACTCTACGGCCCATTTTGCAATTCTTCCTGAAAAGTCGGCTTTCCTTAGGAGGGGTTTGAGTTGGTGGTTGGTGAGGACGTTAATGGTGTGAGATCTGAAGTAATGCACCAACTTTCGGGATACGATTACCAGTGCGAGTGTTAGCTTCTCCAGGGGTAGATATCTGCTCTCGGCTCCAAGAAGGGTTTTGCTGACGTAATAGACTCGGAATTGTTGCTGATTTTCTTGCCTGATTAGGACCGCGCTGACTACATGGTCTGACACTACAAGGTAGAGGAAGAGCTCCTCGTGCTGGACAGGCGTGGAGAGCAGGGGTGGTTGGGTTAGGTAGTTTTTTAGATCGGCAAGGGCAAAATCACACTCAGGGGTCCACTCGAACCGTTCTTGTTTCTTTAAGAGCTAGAAGAAAGGTCGGCACCGGTCCGATGAACGGCTAATGAATCTATTGAGTGCGGCGGCCATTCCTGTCAATCTCTGAACCTCTTTAGCAGTCTTTGGAGCGTGAACGCTCTGAATTGCACTAATCTGCCGGGGGTCAATCTCAATACCCCGATGCGTGACCAGGAACCCCAGGAACTTGCCTGAGCCGACCCCGAAGACACATTTTGAAGCGTTCAACCGCATTTTGTAGTCTTTCAGGATATAGAGTACCTCATTTAGGTCCGCCAAATGGGTGTCGCTCAGTTTGCTTTTTACCACCATGTCATCGATGTAGACCTCGACAGTTCTGCCGAGCTGCGTCTTGAACATCTTTGTGACCAGTCGCTGATATGTGGCTCCGGCGTTCTTCAGGCCAAAGGGCATAACTCTATAACAGTAAATACCCCTTGGAGTGATGAAGGCTGTTTTCTCTTGGTCGTCGGGGTGAAGTGGGATCTGGTGATATCCACGGTAGGCATCCAGGAAACTCATCCTTCCGAAGCTGGCGGTTGCATCCACAAGCTGGTCAATTTTGGGCAGGGGGAATGGATCTTTGGGGCACGCCCTGTTGAGGTCAGTGAAGTCTACACAGACCCTCCATTTGCCGTCCTTCTTTTTTACTACTACGGTGTTTGACAACCAGCTTGGGTAGTTGATCTCCCGAATCGCTCCAGCTTCCAAAAGCTTCTCTGTTTCCTCCAAGACAGCGTCCACATGCTGGGTAGCTACCCTTCTCCCCTTTTGGATAACAGGTCGGCAATTTGGGTTTACATTAAGGTGATGACAGGCAACGTCGGCGCTGATCCCAGGCATGTCATAAGGGGTCCAGGCGAATACTTCCAGGAAGTCTGTCAGTAACTCAATGAGGGATATTTCCTCTTGTTTGGACAAAGAGGTGCCGATGACGAAGTATTTTTCCCCTTGCCGATCTATGTATATCTTCTTCAGGTCCTCCGCAGCTTTATTCTCGGGCGTCTGTCCCACATCATCTATGGTGGGGGTGTCTTCATGCAGCTCCATCATTTGTACTTTCTCTGATCTTGTCTTGGTCGCACATGCTGTTAGGAAACACTGTTTGGCAGTCACCTGGTCTCCCCTTATCTCGCCAACTCCCGCTGGGGTCGAGAACCGAAGCAGCTGATGGTAGGTGGAGGGAACGGCCTTCATGAGGTGCAACCAGGTTCGTCCCATGATGGCATTGTAGGGCCAAGGTACGTTAACCACCAGGAATTCGGTTTGTAATGTGATCCCTCCGGCCGTTACAGGAATCGTCACTTTACCCATGGGCCAGACTGGGTCTGAGCTGAAGCCGACCAATGGGCTAAGCGATGGTTGGAGGTCGGACTCCTCGAGTCCCAATTGTTTGAACAAGCTGTAGTACATAACTTCAGATGAACTCCCTTGGTCGATGAGCGATCTTCTAACGTCACAGTCCGCCATTCTTAACGTAACAACCAAGGCATCATTGTGGGGGATCTGCACTCCAGCGAGATCCTCGTCGGTGAAGGAGATGGATGTATGGGCATTGCCAACCTTGGCTTTCTTGCTGGGTGGTTGTATCTGCATCACTTCCCTTAGGTGCGCAGCCTTCTACATCTCGGCTCGGTACCTATGTGGGTCAATGGTTCCTGATTCGGCCGAACCGTGCAGCACGTTGATTACCCGAACCGGCCTTACTTCTGGTTCCTTCTGGGCTGCTTCCTGCACTCGTGGCTCCTCAGCTTCGACCTTAGTCTTCTCTCGATCAATGAATTGGTCAAGGTGGCCCGCTTTGGCTAAGTCTTCCAAATGGGTTTTCAGATGCCGACATTGCTCCGTCTTGTGCCCCTTCTCGCGGTGGTAGGAACAGAACCTCTTCTGGTCCCTAGTTGCAGGGTCTCCCCCCAGCTTTGGTGGCCACTTGAAGAAGGGCTTATCACTGATCTAGGGCAATATTTTATAGATGGGGTCTTTAAAGACTGTGTAGACCCCATCAGGCACTCTTTTTCCTCGGCTGATGTCCTCTGATCGGGGCTTCTTGGCATCCTTTTTACTCGTCTTTTCGGCTGCAGCGCCGACCTTGGGTGTCTCCCCTTGGGGTACGTCCTCGTCCAGCCGCGCATAGCGCTCGATCCTCAGCATTAGTTCCTGTATGGTGAGGGCTGGTTTCTTCATTAAGGACTGTTGCAAGCGATGCTCCCTGGGAAGGCCGATCTTGAACTGAGTTACAGCCAACTGCTCGTTGCACTCATCAATTTCGTTATAAGCCTCCCAGTAGCGTCGGGCGTATGCTCCCAACCCTTCTCCTTCCTCCTTTCGCAATGTCAGCAAGAAGTCAACCTCTTTTGGCTGTAAGCTGTTTGCAATGAAACGAGCTGTAAAGAGCTTGGCCAGTTGCCTCCAGCTTGAAACAGACTTTCGTGGCAATTTGTCGAACCACCGTAAAGCCACGCTCCCCAGGCTGGAGGGGAAGATCCGACACATCAGCATCTGGTCGCTGCACCACACTACCATGAGCTGTTTGTAATGCCGAACATGGTTAATTGGGTCAGACTTTCCGTCATAGAGGGTGAACTTTGGTGGGGTGAATTTTTGAGGAATTGGATGGGATTCAATCTCCTCAGTGAATGGCGTGGATGCAATCTGGTCTAGGGCCTTTCTCATCAGGTCATGGGCTATGCGTTCCTTAGTTTGCTGCCTTCTATCCTCCTGCTTTTCATTGTACCACTTTTCCCAGTCTTCCTTCCGCCGATCTTCCACCGCTGGGTTGTCATTCGGCGGGGTTTCGCTCCTGTCCCTTCGCCGACCCGTGCGCCTGTTAACGCAACGTGTGGTACTAGGGGTGTAACTCCCTCTTACCGGTGGTGCTGGTTCGTCCCTGGCGCCAACAACCTGCTCCCGATCTGGGGACCCATCTCTCCTATGCCCATTCCTGGCAGAGAATGCCTCCCTCATTGCCCACACCTGTGAGGTGAGGTAGGCTATCTCTTCTCCGCGCCGCCGAATTTCCCTCTCTGCCGCACGGAGTGTATCCTCGCTCGGGACCCCCCCATTGGAGGGTGACGGGGCCAGATTCCGAGGATGGTTCCTGCGGAAGTTTCTGCCCCTGACATAGCCCGTATCCCTCCGCATTTCCTCTTGTGTCTCCGGGTGGCTTTCAGCGGGCGTTCATATCTCTGACCTCAGTATTCTTCTTTGCCGATCTACTGGTGTAGATTGGAAGTGTGCCGAACTGGTCTGGTTTTTACTGGAGGAGGCTCCGAAGCCTCTCCCGTCGTAGTTTTCTTTCCTATGTCTCCGGTTGTTTAGACTCATGGTTTTTCTAAGCCTTCCCACAGACGGCGCCAATTGTAGGTGGGATTTCTCGGGAAGGTTGGGCCGAGCTCTCAAGCCCAAAGTGGATGAGTCCAAACTTCTTCCTGCAAGACAAATGGGTTAGAATGGGTCGACCCTAGGTGGGTCGATCACACTCCGAAGGTTAAGTTAGCAAACTTAATCGAGAAGGATGAATCAAAGTTGTGTATGTTAGGGGTTAATTCTCCATACCTGGCTCTCGATTCCTCGGGTCTTTATAGAGTCCTTCAGGGAGTGTCTTTTGTCTCGGCCTATCAGCAGGCTCTCATGGCCTGCTGGTTAGGCATCATCATTGACGCCGCCTGGCTACCTGCAGGGTCTGGCGCACCGTCGTGGGGGATTTCGGCTGACCGGACGTGCACGTCGACGTTTGTGTGGGCGGCCGCTCGTGCATTTAATGCAAGTCAACTCCGCATTTACTGCTCTAAGACCGCTAGCGGTTTGAGCAAACCATTCGCTGTCTGGGCTACGCTGGGAGGAGGTCGGCGGTTTGGGCTGGCCTTTCCTCATAACTGGTTTGGGCCCCAGGCAGCCTTAACTTTAATTCGAGCAGATTGGACCTCACCTATTGAGTTGAGCCGGGAGTTATTTCCCCACAGGTGCCAATCACCATCTTGAGGACCCAGTGGCAAACCTCTTCGTCAGCGGCCTCTTGGTCAATATGATATATTTAAAAAAAACAGCTGTTAGGATGGTGATCAGCTGTAATTTGGTTTGTCAATTAGTTATGTCATCGTCATTGTTGGGGCAGAGCAGAAGCATAATACTATATAGAATGTAATAATACTAACAAACAGCAACGAATACATTGAATAATTTCTGATATAAATTTGAAAAGAGAGTCATCATCATTTATTTATTAATTGACATAGCTAGCAGCTAAGAGACAGATTATCAACTAGGAAACAAGATAAATTGAAGTAGTTCTGGAAGTTGATGATGATCTTTGAGGACTTCCCAACTGTGAAACGACTATCTCCATAACTTCGAATCTCCATGCGAGTAAAACTCTCTCTTCACCTCACTGGTTTGCTCGTTGATTGCCGAACGGTCTCCAGCAAGCCATTCATGACACTTCTTCGGAATCCATGATTGACAATCTGAAAGATGCCCCATTTTCCGGCTGCTTCACGAATCTCGTTAACAATCTCCGATCGTCGAACACCACCCTCCATGCCCATGCCTTGGAGATCTATCACGGGAACCCGGAGGTGATCGCCGCTAGTGTCAGAAGACAAATCTGGATGGCTCTCAGGCGGGTGGATGAAGATGCTGGGGATCTTCACCACCCCAGAATCGACCAGTCCTTTAACTCCAGACTTAGTTTCATCGAACTCTATAGCTTCTTTCGCTCTGACGTCGTTCGAACCAGGCTCACTTCGGCCAGCAAATTGATTGTTCATGACTTCGGCCATTTCAGTGGTGTTGTATTTTCCTGAACCTGATTGAGCACTTGGGTAATGGCTCCGCTGACTTAAAATTCAACAATATGCTGGTATATATTTAGTCATATTAGCGATGCTCTCGAACAAGATGCTTATTTCTGAGTCGGACAAATTTTGTATCAACTATTGCTAATAAGATCCTCACGAAAGCAATACCCTAAAAACATGAATGCTACCTATCTCTTGAATTTTTTTCCTTTTTTTTTTTTTTTGAGTTAAAAACTAAAGAATGAATGTGGTGGTGAGCTTCTAAGCAATATTAGCACAAGCCATTCATAACTCTATACAATTTCATTGATAATAAAACAACTACAAATTTTTAGGCCGGCCAACAATAATGCTTAGGGGCAGAGCTACATAGGGTCTAGAGGGAGCAGCTACTGTACGGGTAGACATTGAGCGAGTTGTGCTTGCACTGTATAGTATGGCCATCAAGCCTAAAATTAACTCTCAAGCTCGTCCAGAAAAAAAAATTAGATTCCCGAACCCACCCATTTAGTCCAAAAAAATTTTAATAAAAATTATATGTTATCAATTGAACGTGAATGATGTGTTAATTAAAGTAATTATGTTAGTGATTTAAAATTAAAAATTAAATATTGTAACTAATTTCTTTTAATAAATATTTTCTTCTCTAAAAATAAAGTTAAATAATATAAAATATAAATAGATACCCGATATTAAAATATGTAAATATATTGGCCTACATATATTTCAGGTTTGAACGGGTTGGGTTTTAGATATTGAAAAAAAAATTTAAGTTTGCTAATTAATGTAATCGGGCCTAAAATTGTTTCTATCCTATAAATAATGGCCGAGCTTCGATGAACCATTGGGCCATAACCACCCTAAGCTACACCTTCAAATCTTTAGAAATTCTGATTTTACATACCACTTTTGAAATGATCTTCTATTTATCCCTTAAAATTTTATAAATGTCTCTTTTAAACAGTTATTTTGCTTTAAGTAACTTTTAATATAATATATCAAAATGGATATTCTTTTAAAAAATTTGTACAAAAAATCTCACCAAATAACAACGATATTTTTATAATTAAGACACATTATGATTGGTGTTTTGTTTTTAGGTATAAAGCTGTCATTTGATCACATAATTTTGTACATACTTTCTATGAATTTACCCATATTAATATACAAGCTTATATATTTTACATATATACACGGAATTCAAGTGCCATATTATTGACAACTGAAGAAAATTCCTAGATTGTAATTAATGATTGCCTTTCCATGAATTTCCAGACACTGCCACCGAACATGCTAATAAGACCCATGCATTTCCTCTCAAATGAGGTGATTCATAGTTCCTGGTTTTTAATTTTTGTACTCGTTTTTTATTTGTTAGTCCTCCAACGTAAAGGAAAAAAAAAAAGATGAAAAAACCAGAGCAAGCCAACATCAGCTACTAGCTAGAGAAAAAAATGTTATACATAAAAAAATTTTTTAATTCATTTTCACACTACTAGAGACAAGATGAGTCTCAAATGCATTTACTAATGAATAGGCTTGGGCGAATCATTGGGCCCATAACCAGATATCAGTGGTATTTTTATAATTAAGATATATCATGATGGATGTTTTGTTTTTAGGTATAAAGCTATCATTTGACCACATAATTTTGTACATACTTTGTTTGAATTTTCAGATTGTATGACATTACCCATGTTAATATACAAGCTTATATATTTTACATATATATATATGGAATTCAAGTGCCATATTATTGACAACTGAAGAAAATTCCTAAATTGTAATTAATGATTGCCTTTCCATGAATTTCCAGACACTGGCACCGAACATGCTAATAAGACCCATGCATTTCCTCTCAAATGAGGTGATTCATAGTTCCTGGTTTTTAATTTTTGTAATTGTTTTTTATTTGTTAGTCGTCCAACGTACAGGAAAAAAAAAGAAGAAAAAACCAGAGCTAGCCAACACCAGCTACAAGCTGGAGAAAAAAATGTTATACATAAACAAAATTTTCAATTCATTTTCACACTACTAGAGACAAGATGGGTCCAAATGCATTTACTAATGTAAATCCCACTGTCTTGTGTGTAATGTGAAAACAAATTGAGAAATTTGTTTATGTATATAGATCAATACTCACCAGAGAAAAGTCTGCAATACAGCTTATTAAACATCAATTATATTCTCCATCAATTATTTGAAGTTTCAATTATCTACATTTTCTATTGCTGAATTCTTACCCAAAAAAATATATATGTTCACAGATCACATGATGTGTAGTAGTTTAATTAAAAATAAGAAAAGGATATATTATTTGTGCAAATCATGTCACTGGGGCTGCTGGCTACCTGTTAACTGCTGCTGACCTCTATGAAAAGAATGTTAAGGGCTCTGATATATCTTCCCTAGCTAGTAGATGAGTAAACAACTAAAAAAAGCTCACAAAGAAATGCTACTCTTTACTTGGAAGAGAGATGTATTAACTATATATTCATGAAACGATATATCTTTCACAATAGTAAATTATTAAGCACAACATACAGCACAAACTACAGAAACTCATATGAGTTCATCAAAAAGTATTACAAACTTCTTATATATGTATATGTGTAAATGAACATTGTATAGGTAGCATCTGCTCATTGTAGCTTAAAATGAGGAAGCGCTGAGGTCCCATCTAGTCCTTTTGAGGTGTAATAGGCATAATACTCATGCAATAGGATGTCCCTGTATATAGGTGGAATGTTGTGAGAAAGCAACTCCTTCAGTGGTCCATATGCCCTAGTTGTATTTGGATAGAAGAAGCATGCAGCTGACAATCTGGGTCCAACTCCAGCCAGAACTCTATGCTCCACACTTCTGAACTTGTCATTGGTGATAAGCTATATGTATATACATATACATATACAAATGGAAATATCTTTATTAGATGATTAATGTACCAATAGCACTTCACATTGATCGTTTCTTGGCATCTGACTTTGATCCAAAATGTTCATCATTCTCAATAGAAAACTTTGAATTGAATTCAACTTAGAATATCATTGAGTTGAGTTAATTCAGGGACTCAATCCGGTTTTGACATTAAACTTGGCATGTGAAAGTGCAAAGTATTGCACAACTCAGGTTCTAACTTTTCATTTGTTCCCTCCCCACCCCACCACCACCACCACCACCACCACCACCACCCCAAAAAGTTGTTTAATAAAAGCATAAAG
Source organism: Euryodendron excelsum (assembly GCA_033060915.1). Taxonomy (NCBI): domain Eukaryota; kingdom Viridiplantae; phylum Streptophyta; class Magnoliopsida; order Ericales; family Pentaphylacaceae; genus Euryodendron; species Euryodendron excelsum. The sequence goes on along the minus strand of CM065380.1, from coordinate 5,615,596 downwards.
CAATTCTAAATCTTAATAAGGGTTACTTCATATTCATCTTTTTTAGGATAGTATGATAACTATGTATGACTTGGTCAAGATTTTACTTTGACTCTGCAAAACTTAACGAGTCACCCAAAAACTCAAAAGAATATGGAAAATTTTTTTTGTTCACTCTTTTTTTTTTATTTTTATTGAGTTGAGTTAACTCGGTTGATTTGAACCTAGTGAATTCAAGTTTTTAAACATTGGTCAATTCGCAATAACTAAAATCATGAAATAATATTTGGGTGCATCTAGCTAATTATACAGACTACAGTGAGTGAACATTATAATATCATGATATAATATATGAAGAATTATATATATATATACCTGCATGAAATCTCCAAGGTTTGCAACTAGAGCTCCTGGAATGGGGGGCACGTCAACCCAATGATTTTGATGAAGAACTTGGAGGCCGCCGACCTTGTCTTGCAGGAGTATGGTGAGAGAAGATAGGTCAGAATGCTTGGGAGCACCCATGGTGAGGTTAGGCTCTGGGCAAGCTGGGTAGTACTGACTTAAAAATAACACATTCTGCATACACTCCGTGCGTGAAAGGTAGTCTCTGCTGAGTCCAAGAGCCTCAGAAAATAACTCACAAAGCATTGCCCTCACCTTCTTCATGCATTTCATATATTCATCCATTTCTTTCCTGCAACACATTTTAATTATCAAGATTCAGCATGCGGAGAATGCGTGTGATTGCTGCAAAGTGTTGACATTTCATCCAGCTTATTATACAGTAGTACTCTACGATCTACATGATCAGTGACGGAGCCAGAAATTTCATTCAGGGCAACTATTAATCATAATAATTTTTTTGTATAATCAATAATAATATACTTGACTTTTCATATATATAATATATACTAGTTTATATATGTGTGTGTGTGTGAAAATTTTTAAAGCAAAATAACTATTCAGGGAACATTTATAAAGTCTTAGTAGGCAAAAAGTAAAAAATATTTTTAAAATTATAGATAGAAATAAAATATTTAAAAATTTGAAGGGGCATTTATAAAATTTTAGAGGAAAGAAAATTAAAAATATTTCTTAAGACTATAGATAAAAATAAAATATTTAAAAATTTAAAGGAGGTATTTCTAAATTTTTAAAGGTTAAATTAAAACCTACAAATAAAAGTGTAATTTTTAAAATTTAAGAGGCACCGTCCGTTTGGCCACACCTGTAATAAAATAATGTCTTCTATCAAATAGATTAAAAATTTGAAGATATTAGGCTTACAAAGAGTGCTGGAGCCTGAAAATTCATTTAGATGCGATCAATAATCGCAAGCAATGATTTTATTTTATTTTTGATAATTCCACTCCCAAATATGCATGATGTATATAAATTTTTATATTTAATATGTAAATAGACATTCAAAAGAAAATAACGATTTAAGCGGAGCAGCCGCCCTCTGGACATTATATAGTTGGCTCTGTGCGGACTTACGACATTTCAAAAATAGAATGGATTTTCTAATATTCATGTTTCTCCTACATAGACCCAGTTTAACTAATACGAAATACAAAAATAAAAAATTACAGGATTGTTTAGTACAGTGACAATTTACCCGCTCGGTTGTGGACAAAAATTGCACTAACGACGTGCATCACGCTGAAGGGAAATTACACATACACACACACACATATATATATATAATGACTTGAACGAGTGGCGTAGGAGAGACGATCGATGGCTACCGGAAGATTTAAAGACAGTACTGAATAAAAATTAGTACCTGCAAACCCTAGGCAAAGATTGAGGGTCAACGGTGGCATCAAGGAAATTACAGCCTAATGAATCTCTCCAACTCGCTGCTGAGGAAACGTAGAGATCTCCATTGCTGAAGAACCTCACTCTGTGCGTAGCATCGCGCGAGTACAACTCCATCTTCGCCTCCGTCGGTTGTTCGTGGAATCGTCGCGTGGCATCCAAAAAGTCATCCATCAATCTAGACGGGACTACTCCATGGTTGATTATTTGAAAGAAACCCCATGTTTCTGATGCCTTCCGGATCTGATCCACGATCTCTGTCCGCCGACTTTGACTGGTTTCCAAGCCACTGAAATCTATCACAGGTACCTGGAGGAGATCATCATTATCGGTGTTGTTGCAGGACGACACCTCCGGTAGATTCTCCGGGGGATGGATGAACATTCTGGGGATCTTCGCAACCCCAGAATCCACGAGTCCTTTCACTCCAGCCTTTGTTTCGTCGAACTCTCTCACTTCTTTAGCCCGATCATATTGCCCACCTACGGCTACTCCGGCGATTGACATGACTTCCGTATGTGCAGTCGCAATCGCAGTCGCAGTGGTTTACGAATACAAGGGCTCACCTTCTTCCCTAGAGCCTTTAGCTTTTCAAGATATCACAAAGAGAAATTCTATTCACGTGCTTGTTGGGTATCACATCAAGATGGATCCCACCAACAGCTGCGGATATAGCCTGCTTATCAAAAACACAGAATAAAAAACAACAATTTCATTTTATTGGGCGAGAAATTCTAGTGTGGACATTTCGAACTTCTAGATGACAAATAAAAGACAAGAAAATATATATATATTTCTAATCAAGTTTTGAAAACTAAAGAAAAATTCTAGTGTGAAAGGCAAGTTATGCTGGTGAGTAATTTTGTACTTTCGAGTCCATTTGCATGCATTTTTATTAATTTTGAGATTTATGTAATTTTTATTTTATACAAATTAAGTAAGTTATAGGTTAAAAATTTTTGAGATGGTCTCAAAGAGTGTGTAAACCTTGAAAAGAATAGATCTTCAAGTCTTAAATCTAGACCATCAAGTCAACCTTTTAAAATTGAATAATTTTGTACTTGTTTGTTGGTTTAAGATTAACAGGTCTTTGGATTTGGACTGGATCTCAAATATTCAAGTATCCAGTCCACAAGCCAGGTTTAGCCCAAGATATTGGCCTGGCCTGTAGGCCCGAAATATTGATTGGTAGCTATCAAAGAATAATTAGTCAAAATCAAATTTTCTCAATCTTATCTGGACGAACCAAAAATATAGTCTGCTCTCTAGAATCCAATTAAGTTAATACCCATATAAAAAAATGAAGAGATTTCAGCCAATTTAAGTAAGTATATTTGCTCCTTTTTTTTATTTTTTTTTTTCAAAGTAACTAAACCCAACATATAACCAGTTAAACAGGAAGTGGGGGAAGGGAGGTTTTGTGTTGGACGAACTTTCCTACATCGAGAAAGTTTGGGTGTGTATGTTGTATATTTGCATTTATGTACATACATATATGTATATGAGGTTAATTTTGATACACTAATAATGTAAAAAAAAAATTATATAAGCTGGCACTAAAATACAACATGTGTCTATGAGCCTTACTTCTTTATGTTGTACTTAAATTCTAAAAGACACGTATCGTATTATAGTACTTTGTTTGTGTAAAAATATTTTATACTGTCATTACATTAAAAATTAAACTCTATGCATATTTCTAAAGCCACGACTCTTTTTCTTCTTTTGCCAGCGTATTTCTATTTTAGCTTTGTATTATTTTATATCTAAAAATAATAAAAAAACGTATGAAATGGACTGATAAGTTCGGCATGAGAACTCAAAACTGCATGAGTTTTGGCATTTCTCTTCAAAATAATAAGAATAGGTTTACTTTGTGTAAAATTAGCATTGAGTTTTGTGTTTTCAGCTGAAAACACGTAACCCTTGAAAGCTTTTTGGATTATTGCTGACCGTTCAGGAAGTTAGGTCCAAGATGGGCAACGAAGTCCTATTGTTCGGCAGAATATCTGTCAATCAACGTATTTCCCATTGACCAGATCGAGCGTCCAAATTTACTTCTCTCATGCGGTTTAGTCTTACTGGGGATCAGTGCTATGGGAGGACATCTTATGTCAAGGGCACCATCAAAGTCAATACAGCACAGTCTTGAACTTGGAAACATATATTTCGGACAAGTTTTAGATGATATGGTAAACTATAAAGATAAGGGGTTTTTTTTTTATCAAAATAATACTCTTTATTAAAATAATTTTTTATCTAACATTTTCTTAAAAATAATTCTCATTCTAACCTTGTTAGCATCATCTATGTTATTTTGATGAAAAGTTAATTGATAAGTTGACAATCTTTGACATAAAAATAAAAAATAAAAAAAACAAGATAATAGCATTCTCTCCTGTCTCCCCCTTTCTCCTCTGGACGCCCAAAAGGAACTCTCTCTCTGTCTGTCGCGTGGCATCCAAAAAGTCATCCATCAATCTAGACGGGACTACTCCATGGTTGATTATTTGAAAGAAACCCCATGTTTCTCATGCCTTCCGGATCTGATCCACGATCTCTGTCCGCCGACTTTGACTGGTTTCCAAGCCACTGAAATCTATCACAGGTACCTGGAGGAGATCATCATTAGCGGTGTTGTTGCAGGACGACACGTCCGGCAGATTCTCCGGGGGATGGATGAACATTCTGGGGATCTTTCGATGTAATAGTCATAAGCCACATGACAATGATGTCCATATCAGGTGGAATGTTGAGGAAAGCAACTCCTTTGGTTCCATATGCCCTAGTTTTATTTGGATAGAAGAAGCATCGCCACCCCAGAATCCACCAATCCTTTGACTCCAGCCTTCGTTTCGTCGAACTCTCTCAGTTCTTTAGCCCGATCATGTTGCCCAGCTGCGGCTACTCCGGCGATTGACATTACTTCCGCATGGGCAGTCGCAGTCGCAGTGGTTCATGAATATAAACAGATTGGGCTGACCTTCTTCCCTAGGGCCTTTAGCTTTTCAATATATCAGAAAGAGAAATACCATCCACGTGCTTGTTGGGTACTTGTTGGGTAGCACTTCAAGATTGACTCTACCAACAGCTGTGGTTCATGCTGATGTGATACGTTTCAATGCTTACCAAAAACACAGAATAATAAAACTATTGTGAGGTAATGGATAATCTCACGTATTGGAGTTTTAGGGTCCGTTTGGTAACGCTATTAATTTTTATTTTTTATTGTGTGTTGGATTTTTATTTTTTTGAAAACTATTTTTAAAATTGTAGTAGTATTTTTTCCCCCCCCCGCTAAAAAAAATTGCCTTTTATTTTTAATTTTTTTAAAAATTACAGATTGTTGTTTTTATTTGAGGAACACCTGCCCGCCATAGTAAGTTGTAATAAAATAATGTCTTCTATCAAATAGATTAAAAATTTGAAGATATTAGGCTTACAAAGAGTCCTGGAGCCCGAAAATTCATTTAGATGCAATCTGTGTATTTTTTTTTGTTATTGATGATGAGTGTTTATAGGTTATCGTTGTGCCAATAATACTAGACCAATATTTTTGTGAGAGAAAATACACTCATTTTAGTGTTTTTTTATCCGCTCAGTTTTTTTTTTTTGAATTTTGTAAAAAAAAAAAAAAAAAAAAATTTAAACAAACGGAGTTTTTTGTTTTTTTTTGAAAAAAAAAACAAAAAACGTTACCAAACGAGGCCTTAGTCTACGGCTTTGAATGCTTATAAATAAAAGCTCAATTTTGAATGGTTCGGTGAGCAACCAAGAGAGAGAGAGAGAAAGAGAAAGGAGGATTAGAGAAAAAAAAAATAGAGAGAAAATAAAAATATATATAAATAATTTTTTAAAGCTTATGTTGTAAATTTTTTTATTATATAGTATCAATAAAGTTTTGGGTGATCTAAAAGATATAGCCCTACTTGTTTCAAAAGAATTCATATAATAAATATTTAACAGTTTTTGAAGAACTATTTACTATATTTTGTATTAAATTATTTTATATTCTTTATATGTTTTTAGTTTTATAGCACGTTATCATTACGATACTTTAAGTGTTTTGTGTTCTTCCTTCATTTGATGTATAATTTATCTTCATTTTGAATTTATTACCATTCACTCAATTCGCATAAATAGTATAAACAGTAGTTTAACTATTGAGATGAATAGTATTTATTTCGAAACTTTGTTGTTTTATTTCTTTTAGATTTTGCATTTTTTGCCTATCATAGTTATAGATCTAGAATTTATATTTCAATACATTTCTATAGACATGTAATTTGACTATATTTTGATGTCTAGATTGCAAGTTATAATGAAGACAAAAATAATAATATTATATATATAGGTGAAGAGCATAGTAATAAATACTATGCAATAATAGTATTTTTACCATGTATGCGTTATAATTGATAACTACTGTTTATGCACAGTTTTTTTACTATTTATAAATAGTAATTGCATAGTAATTATATAATAAATAATTCTTCATCAATATTACAGTAATAATTTTCACCGTTTTGTCGGTTGCCATTTATCATAATACTCACCTAACATTACTGTATTCACTAGAGGTTTTTACATGATTATTAACTGATAATTGTCAGATTTTGTTATATGTATTACTTTAAATATTTTATATTTAGATAATTCTAGAAGTAATTATTCTAGAAATACAATGAAAGAAATCAAGCGCTCATATGGAATATTCATTAAGGCTTGCACGCAGTTTATTTAATTATTATCACTTTATAAGGTCCGCTTGCCGCCTACTACTGCTTTCATTTATGTTACTACTATTATTTAATTATGCTTATTATGGCCGCTGGCTATGTTAGTTTACTATTGTGCCATCATTGAATTTTTCAGAAGATTATTATGATTTTAATGTACCTGGGGTTGCAAAATAATCAATAAATGCACTTGAAGTTACAAGATTATGGTTGAATGCACTTGAAGTTACAAGACTATGATTTAGTGCACCTGAAGTTGTACAATGTTACCAAATAAAAGAATGAGTACAATTTTTATTATTCGAATACGTCCACAATGAAAATGATGTGGAAGAAATCTTCCAAATGAAAATATGATAGACAAATATATTTATATTTCATACCTCGAACGTGCTCCAGAAGTAGCAATATCAAGAGGGTTAATTCAGAAATTGTATTCCAATGCACATCGTGTAAATATAATAGAAAATAAGGGTAAATAGTTACGTTACTATTCATGCATACTATTTACATTATTATTTATGGTACTATTTATGAACTCCACATTATTTTGATTTTGTTCCCCATGTTCTTCCTATATTTTCATTAGTATTATATCATTTTTTTGAAAAGAATACAAATTTATAATATGTATCAATTCTTGAAGTGATAAGTGAATGGTATGGATCCAACGTAATGTAGCTCACTCAATTGAGTGTTATAATTAGCTGATACATGTGGCTAATTTTATACCATTCCCTGAAGTGGATGTACTTTTATTTGATGGTTATGAATATTGTCATAGATGTGATTACAATGTAATAATCTTGAAATTTTTGGAGATACCCTGAAGGTTTTCAATGCCACTAGAAGTGGAATAATGTGAGCTCAACCTCTCAAGAAATACGAAGATGTTTCATTGGTTACGTACCTGTAATATGATGATTAAATATTCAATAAATTGCTATGATAGAATAATTTTGACAATAAAACATTATATCAATTTTGCATTTGAAGACATGGATCATACCAATGCGTCAATCATTACAAATATGAATTGAGAAGATATATGTCTAGCAGACATTATTAGAACGCACACAATTCTTTAATATAGTGTAAACTTAACATTAGCTGAAATTAATGTTAAACAATATCAAGCGTTACAAATTGATTAAAGGCTCTAGATAAGCTAAGCTCTAGAAAAGTTATGCTTTATAAGAGCTAACATAATGTGGTCAAGAGGAATAAAACTCTATATTGATAATGTATTCTATTCTACTAGCAGTACAAGAAATTTGCTCAACTCTTATAGAAGTTTTTACTTTATTTCTGTTATACTAGGAGCTTATGATGAAAAAAAATATAACAATAAAAGTAATGAAAAATATCTTTCTTTACACTTCTCTTTTTATGCTAAAAGAAGCATATAATAGAGAAAGTTGTTATTTTTCTTCTGGATTATATTATATTGGGATCATCTGCAGTGATAAATTAGAAATTTTTCCACCCAAAAGATTTTTTATATTGTGAAATCACTTAAAGTGATACAACAGAAGCATTTATGGAGTACCTGCAGTGATAGCATCTAAAGTAATGCATCAGAAGTGATTTGATCCCAAAAGAATTTTATATTTTGGTCACCCGGAATTAACAATAATACGTCTAATAATTGAAAATTTTCATGGACATCCACTAAAGAACCAGAAGATTCTTTTTGCCAAACAATTATTTGGTTACTGTGTAATACTAATATATCTCTCGTTTATTTACTGTTACTTCTCATATTTAACGGATAGTCCTTATGTGAAGTCAGTTTTTCCACCATTAGGGGGAGATAAGACGTAAACGTGATACTATGAGATTAATGCTAATGTTGTGAAACTGTCTCATCTTGATCCTTGGACAAGTCGATGTGAATCTGATGGTCACAAGGAATTATGTACTTATTTATGATTGCAAATCAATTACCTGAAGCATTTACCGACATAAAGACGATAATCAAATCATAGTGATACCAGTTGCTAATGTTATAACACATATTAATGTCCCTGTAGGACAATATGTTAATGTCCCTGTAAGATCATATGTTCATATAATAACACATAATTTCAAAGCGCTTGAAGGGTCGGAGACATATCGGTACAAAAGTCAAACTCTCAGAAAGTGAAAAGCACAAGAAAATGAGAAAGAGAAAAGCACAACAAAATGAGCAAATTGGTGTTCCTGAATAAACCATAATTTCTAAAGTTCCTGAAAATGAACTTTTGAAGAGATAAGAAATTATTTCTATGATTCCTAAAGAAGAAAATAAACCTCCAGAAGAGAAATTTTCATCATCTAAACTTTCTAAAGAAACTCCTATAAAAGAATTCCCAAAAGAGAAACCTCCTGAAGAAATATCCACTGCAGAGGAAAATAATGAGATCTCAATGAATAATAATGTGAATACAGGAGAACGAAGGAATAGAAATGATATCTATGTAAATACAATTACTAGAAGTAATGTAAAGACTAAACCACAGATAGTCGACAAATGTCGATAATATGATTGATCAAAATGAAAAGAAATTACTGAGTTAAAATTAAACTCATTAGCATAATATAAAGTATGTGAACTTGTGGTTCAAATACCAAAAGATAAAAATATTGGACCTGTAGTCCAAACACCAGCAGATGTTGGACATGTAGTCTAAACACTAAAAGCTATAAAGTATTCAGACCAGTAGTCTACTCACCTGAAGATGAAAAACCGGTTTAATACAAATGGATATTTGCGCAATGAGAAAATAGAATAGTGTGATATAAAACACCACTCGTACTAGAAGGTTTTTCGCAGAGACTTGGTATTGACTATAATAAGAAATTCTATCCTATAAGGATGCAATTACATTCACATTATTGATTAGTTTGTCAGTCTTAGAATGACTGGATATGCATCTAATGAATGCATAACAGCCTATTTTTATGGTGGATTAGATAATGATATACATATGAAAATTCTTGAAAAATTTAAAACTGATTGAAACAAATACCTCAAATGTTATATTCTATCAAGCTTCAAAGATATATGTATGGGTTAAACCAATCTGGACGCAGATGGTACAATTATCTCAATAAATATCTATTGAAAGAAGGATACGTAAATAATACAATTATCCATGCATTTTTATTAGAATATGGATTTATTATGATTGCAATATATGTTGATGCTTGTGAACATTATTGATACTCTTGAAGAGATTGTAAAAACTACTAAAGAATAACTGTAAAATTAAATATCTTGGGAGAACAACTTATTGTCTTATCTTGCAGATTGAATATTTTTATTCCTCAATCGACTTATATAGAAAAATGTTATATTGAATAAGTTCATCCATGAAATTCTCCAATAGATGTCTGATCACTTGATGTATAGTAAGATAACTCATTTCCGTTCTCGATAAGATGGTGACGAACTTCTTGGTACTAAAGTATCATATCTTAATGCAACAGGTGTTCTTACGTATCTTATAAATGGTATAAGACCTGATATAGCATTCTATGTTAACCTATTAGCAAGATATAGTTCTACATCAACACAACGACATTGGAAAGAAATTAAGCAAATACTACATTACTTACAATGGACAATTGATACAAGCTTATTCTATTCAAAGGAGCTACAACCTGAATTAATTGGCTATGCAGACCTTGGCTATCTTTCTAATCCACATAAAGCTCGGTCTCAAACTAGGTATGTGTTCAATGATGGTAACATTGTTTTATCCCGGAGATCAGTGAACAAGACATTAGCTACAACTTATTCAAATTATTCTAAGAGAATTGCAATTCATAAAGTAAGTCAAGAGTGCATTTGGCTACAATCCATGATTCAACATATTCAAGAAAGCTGTGGATTATCCTCGATAATATTATATGAAAATAATGGTTGTAAAGATTACATGAGGTTACATCAAAAGGTGACAGAACGAAACATATTTCGTCAAAATTCTTTTATATGCATAAAGCTCTAGAAGAGCGGCAATATCAATGTCCAATAGACATGTTTAAGCAACAATTTGATAAACATATTTATTAAAACACTACCAACGGAGTTTGAAAAATTATCTAATTCATACCAGAAGTATGAATGAGGGGGAGTCGCGTACTGTACTCTTTTCCCTTCGCTAATGGTTTTTTTTCACAGGATTTTTTTTGGCAAGGTTTTAACGAGGCAGTTTTAATGCACCCATATTAAGTTATGTTACATAATATCACTATACTCTTTTTCCTTCGCTAAGATTTTTTTCCATTGGGTTTTCCTAGCAAGATTTTAATGAGGCAGTTTTAACATACTCCAATATGTATTGCGGTCATCCAAGAGGGAGTATTGTGAGGTAATGAATGACCTCACAGATTGGAGTTCAAGTCTTGCACCGCTTCAAATGCTTATAAATAAATGCTCAACCTTCGATGGTTTGGTGAACAACCACAAGAGAGAGAGAGAGAGAGAGAGAGAGAGAGAGAGAGAGAGAGAGAGAGAGAGAGAGAATAAAAAGAAAAAGACAGAGAGAAAATAGAAAAAAGAGAAATATAGGTAAGTTTTCAAAACTCATGTTGTATTCTTTTTTATTATATAGTATCAATAAAGTTTTGGGTGATCTAGAAAATTTAGCCTTACTTATTTCAGAAGAACTCGTATGATAAATATTTAACAGTTTTTAAAAAACTATTCACTATATTTTATGTTGAGTTATTTTATCTGTTTTATATGATTTTAGTTTTATAACCAAAACAACAATTTCATTTTATTGGGGGAGAAATTCTAGTGTGGACATTTGGAACTTCTAGATGACAAATAAAAGACAAAGCAAGAAAAATATATATATTTCTAATCAAGTTTGAAAACTAAAGACTTTGTACTTGTTTGCCTGATTTAAGACTAACAGGTCTTTGGGTTTGGACTGGGCCACAAATATTCAAGTTTCCAGTCCACAAGCCAGGTTTAGCCCAAGATATTGGCCCGGCCTGTAGGCCCGAAAAATTGATATGTAGCTATCAAAGAAAAATTAGTCAAAATCAAATTTTCTCAATCTTATCTCGACCAACCGAAAATATAGTCTCCCCTCTAGAACACAAGTAAGTAAATATGCAAATAAAAAATTGAGAGATTTCAGCTCATTTAAGTAAGTATATTTGCATTTTTTTTTAGTAACCAAACTCAACACAACCCGTTAAATAGAAAGTGGGGCAAGGAGTTTTGTGTTAGGTGGACTCTCCCACATGGGGCAGAGTTTGGGTGTGTATTGTATATTTGCATTTATATGCATATATATATATATATATGTATATTCCTAAAGTCACAACTCTTTTGGTCTTTTGTCAACGTTTTTCTAGGTAAGTTTTGTATTATTTTATATTTAAAAATAATAAAAAGATTATGAAATGGACTGATAAGTTCGGCATGAGAAATCAAGACTGCATGAGTAGTGCCCTTCAAAACAATAAGAATAATTTTACTTTGTGTAAAATTAGCATTGAGTTTTGTGTTTTCAGCTGAAAACACATAACCCCTGAAAGCTTTTTGGTTTATTGCTGACCGTTGAGGAAGTTAGGTCCAAGATGGGCAACGAAGTCCTATTGTTCGGTAGAATATCTGTCAATCAACATATTTCCATTGACCAGATCAAGTGTCCAAATTTACTTCTCATGCGGTTTAGTCTTACTCGGCATCAGTGCTATAGGAGGACATCTTATGTCAAGGGCACCATCAAAGTCAATACAACTCAGTCTTGAACTTGGAAACATATATTTCGGACAAGTTTTAGATGATATGGTAAACTATAAAGATAATGACAAGTGATATTACGAGAGAAAATGATTTAACGATTGATGAAAGTTACTTCACGAACACTTGACATTATAGAGGTATGGTGGTTAAAAATAGTTATTACCATAATTATTAATATTTTGTGTATGTATACCTATATATATAATTTGTGTGTGTCTAACATACCATTGAACCTAAGGGATATCTCAAACACCAAGATCAAAAATCAGAATTGTAATATTACTTTTTAAGAATTTGGATTCTCTTCATTTTATGGTTAGAATAGACTAGATAAAGCATTGTCAGATATCTTATCAAAATTATGCTGTTTGATGTTGTAATTTATTTGCTTATATATAATCACAAAATTATTTAATTTCAAATAAGTTTGAAATCAACTCATCTGAAACTTTTATTTTTATATTAACTAACATGTCAATACTGAAATTGAAATCTTCATTCTAATCATGGTCCATGGAATAAAAATTATCCTAATCCACTTTTCAATACCTTGGAAGTAGATGTAATTAATGGAGTTTGTCTCCAATGGAAAGATTGCTGCACCCCTTGACAATAACCTAAGGTAATTAAGTGAATTCATTTCTTTCTACAACCATTTTAGCATAAAGCCAACATGTACACATGCTGGCTAACATTCTGCTTAATAAAATTGGGAATGATGTGGAAGAAGTCCCTTAATAGATATCATTCAATTCAATCAAGCAGACAGCCTAGAGAAGTACTTGATCGGTCAATCACACGGTAACATATTAGATATAAACAAGAACGTGTTTATTCTCAATTTATTCGTTATATAACAAACTAGCTCTTGTGAAGAGTTTATTACAACATGAACAACTAAAGTAGCAGCATTCCAGACTCTTATTACATCTTTCAAACATTATTCAGCTGGAAATTAAACAGCTTAGCCCCGCCGGCACTAGCTAGCAACGCAGCTCTTCACAGCTTGAAGTGAGGAAGGGCTGAGGTGACAAGTCCGACGATCTTGTAATACGCAATATACTCACTGCATAGGAATTCTCTGTATATAGGCGGCTTGTTCTCCGACAGAAGCTCCTTTATCGGTCCAAATGGCTTAGCACCAGCCTTGCTGCTTGGAGTGAAGAAACATGCAACTGATACCCTTGCAACCTTTTGAGCCAGCACTCTATGCTCCACACTTTTAAACTTGTCATTGGAAATGATCTTACCCCAAAACAAGAAAAAAAAAAAAAAAATTAGTGGGTCATGTGAAGATTGAGAATAAAATATATGGTGAACAACTGGTTCAAAAAACTACATCGTATGCGTGTTTAGTATACCTGCATAAGATCCCCTATGTTTGCTATAAGAGCTCCATGGACGGGAGGCACATCAACCCACTGGTTTTGGTGAAGAATCTGGAGACCGCCGATTTGGTCTTGGAGTAGTACTGTTAGAAAAGTGGTGTCTGAATGCCTGGCGCTGCCTATGGTGAGGTTCGGCTCCGGGCAAACTGGGTAGTAGAGGCATGCCAGTGCTTCACTTTTCATGCATTCAATACGAGAAAGGTAGTCACTGCTTAGCCCTAGTGCCTCTGAGAGTAATTCGGCCATCGTCTCCCTCAGTTTGATCATGCACTTTGCATACTCTTGCGCTTCTTTCCTGCAAAGTAAAGGTTGTTATACAAGGAAAAGTGAAGTTCTTGATTTATATATATATACAAGAATCCAGAGTTAACTATTGCAGAGAGCTATGATGATATATATATTATACATGATCGTCATTTAAGTTCTTGTGTATCTTTTGGATAGTCTAATCATAGATGACTATCCATTAACTTTTTAGAGTTATTACCAATTTAGCTTGGCTCCATTTCAGAATTTTCAATCAAGTCGTTCGTTAAGGGAGTACCTTAACAACTGTCCCCGAAGGGGAACAAAGCAATATCCCCGAGGGGGATTGAAGGGGTTAACGATTCAACGGCAGATAAAGCTGTGAATGCATGCCCATTTCTTCTTTATAAATTTTTTGAAAGAATAGTAATTTTTTAAGGAAAATATGTACCTGCAAACTAGAGGTATAACTTCAGGGTCGAGGGTATCATCCTGAAAAACACAAGTCAATAGATCCCTCCAACATGCAGGATCGAATTCACGTGTAGGTACATTGCTGGCGAACCTCACTCTTTTCCTACTATCCTCTGTATACAAGTCCGTCTTAGCCTCCGTGGGTTGCTCATGGAACCGTCTCACGGCTTCCAAGATGGCATCCATGGCACTAATGGGGACACCATGATTCACCATCCCAAAGAACCCCCAAGTTGAAGCTGCCTCGCGAATCTGCTCCACAACCTCCCTACGCCGAGCACCATCGCTCTCGACTCCTTGGAAGTCTATCGTTGGAAGTTCGAGGGGAGCCCCGTTGGATGGTGGTGGTGGTGGGTTCTGCAAACTCTCCGGCGGGTGGACAAAGAATCTGGGGATCTTTGCCACCCCAGAATCTACCAGTCCTTTGACGCCAGCTTTCGTGTCCTCGAACTCCTTCACTTGTTTGGCCCAGTCATAGCGCCCATTTACGGACTCTCCGGTGCTGACTGAGACAACCATTATGGCAGTGGTGCGGTGATGCGTTGATTAGTTGTGTAGAGATATATCGTCTGTACGTGTAATTATAGTGCTACAAGCTCTGTATGGTGAGTGAGTGCATGCAATGGGAGTAATAATGCAACCCATTTTATAGTGTTCAAGGGCAGGAAAAAGTTGGACCAAATTCCAAAGACGGAGGATTCATACTTGTCTAGAAATTCATTTAGAAGGTAGTGCCTCGTATGTACCAAACTCGTTTGAAAATTTTAAATAAATATTTTAAAAATGTAGAAAAAACGTTTAAAAAATTATTAAAAAATGTTTAAAAAACTTTTGAGATATTAATTTAGGAGAATGATTCAAAAAAAATTAAAATATTAATTTTATATATATTTTTTTATCTTAGAGTTTTAATTAAGTATTTATAAAATTATTCATATAAATTTTTACTAAGTTTTTAAAAAATCTCCATTGAGTTTTGCAAAAATTTTTTGATCAAATTTCTATGAAGTTCCTCAATAATTTTTATTATTTTATTATTTATAAATTTTTTAATTACATTTCTCACTTTCGCCACACATTTTTTATAACTATGGGCCGATTCACTGGTTTTGTGCATGTCGTGATTAGACAATTTCTGAGTTCACCGACTAATTCAATAGAGGTGGGCTTTGTACGAATGCGAAAAAGCATCGGCAATCGGGCTTGGCTTACTTTTTCAACCTCTAGATCACAAACGCATGATGTTGCAGACTAAATTCAAATGATATTCAACGTTGTGCCGGGAATCAAATATATTTTCGTACTCTTGGACTTGCAATTGGTGATGATGTAAACAAATGGGAAGAGCAAGAAAAACGAATGTCTCGCGGATATAGAAAAAATATTATTTTTTCAATAAATTTGTATTAAAAATTTTATTAAAATTATTATTATTATAATTATGAGTCATCAAAATTAATATTTTATTTTAAAGTGAATTGCTCTTATTCAACTATGTTATTCTAGTAATAAATTTTGTACAAATTTTTTTATTTGTGTAGCATTACTTATTTTATAGTGAATAAAAAAAAAAGAAAAAAGATCAATTATCTGCATAAGATCTCCTCTAGATGACTATGATGATTAATCACAAGGCCACCAATATTGACCTGCAAAATTGAAAGAGCATAATGGCAGTCTGGCCTAAGTTATCTAGCATAATGTCAAAGCATAATTGAAGGTTTGATGGAAGTTGTCTAACATTTACTATGATTATAGAACTAATCGCATTTTTAATACACATATTATCTAAATGAATGACGTTAGAGTAATGCTTTTGATTCTGAAAAATATTTTTGCTTCTATAATTGGGACTTCAAATGCAAACACAAAATAAGCAAAGTAGTTCGATTGTTCATTCCGATGCAGAAAAAAAAAAAAGAAGGGTAGTTCGATTGGTCCATAGGCCAAGACATAAAATAAAAATAAAAAAAGTCAGGTAACACCAGTACCCTATATAGGATTTTGACTTGCACCAGGTACCAAGATTTGAAATAAGGGTAGTTTGGCAGCCTCCTATACTTTGGCCGAGTCACTGTCACCAACAGCATACACCTACCGCAACTGCAATAAATTATTCGAAACCCAGACTCTACTGCGAGGCGAAGGTAGTTATGCAACTATATTTCTAAGTTCTCGAGAAACAACGTTAGAAAACTAACAAACATGAGATTGACAATATCTCTGACAAGTGCAACAAGCTATGACGAATACCATTGTACCATGAATGTAGCATACAGGTTAGAATCTTTTTTGTTTTGGCTGCTATAACAGAATTCATCATGGACTTGTGACAAACCTATAGAGAGAGATGAGACGGCAAACTGGTTCTTGAACTATAGACTTACCAGTAGGGCAAAGCTTAGAACCTGTATATCTGTATGAATGAAATCACTTTGCCCAGACAGCTGAAATATCCAAAACAAACAGGAAATCAACAACAAATGGTGACAAAACCTAGCTATCACCTTATGTACACCTCAAGGCATATAATTACCCTCAATTCAATGATAATGAGTTGAACTAAAGCTTAAATTAAGGAAAGAGAACCTTATGATAATAACAAACAGAAATTTCATGACCCCTTAAACATCTGGAAACTGCACATTTCAAGAATACAGAAGGGGTTCTGACCATAATCCTGGTAGATTATCATGATGAGGTCCACACACAAACCAGGAAATGAACCCCAAAAATAGTTTAAGATCTCCCTTCCAACTGATATACATACGTTTCTAAACAACTTTTGTTTTGTGAACCTTTTTTGGTCGCCTTTTCTCCAGAGAATTCTTCATCCCAATAAAAAACAACAGTGCCTTAAAGTGCCATAATCTGTAACCCAAAAAAGATATATTAAACTCTCACTCAAAAAAAGAACAGAGTTAGAAGGAGAGGGGATAGCCCAAGTGGTAGTGGAACTCCTACTCATGATTGAGGTTATAGATTCGACTCATCCTTCTTCATTTTCAGGACTTTAGCCCTCCAATGTATCGATAAAGTTATTGTCGCCTCAGTCTTACAAGCATCTCTCTAGATGCTTGGTGATGATAGACACTTCTATTATTGTTTGATTCTCATTCCGTTTTCTCCTTAAGGTTTCCTCAAACTGAAACAATGTCAATTTTCACTAGTCTTCGCTGTGTTCCTCCTCTGTATGTATAGTAGTATATGTATCACAAACAAAGTACTAAGAAAACAATTTCCTAGTGCTTCCTCCTTCAAAAAAGAAAGATAAAAATCATCAATTAAGAAATAATTTCTTGTATGATTCTATATAAATTTTGCTTCCACTGGATAAAAATTGTAGATTCACCTTTGCCTACTGCTGATGACCTCTATGAAAAGAATGTTTAGGGCTCTAGTATATCCTTCCCTAACTATTACATGAGTAAACAACTAAAAAAGCTCACAAAGAAATTCTACTCTTACTAAGAGATGGATTAACTATTCACGAAACAATATATACACTACAAGAATTTACATCATCAACGACCAAAGTTCCGTCGCCAAAAGTGAAATTTCATTGTTAGAAACGATCAGCAACAAATTCCATTTCGTCGCTAGGTCGTCGCTGAAACATTATTACGACAATTTTCTGTTTTGTTGCTAAAAGAAGACATTTTGTGACAAAAAATGTCGTATCCAAATTTGATGCCTTCTGCAACCATGAGAATTTTTGTTGCCAAAATGTGTCGCTTTCTGCAACAATCTGAAAATTTTGTCGCCAAAGTCAATTCTTACATCGGAGTTAAAACGTTGCCAAAAGCCTTCAAACAGCGACTAAGAAATTCCGTCGCTAATATGGATTGGTACATTGTAAGTTGATACATTCAGCGACAACTAAAATTTGTTGCCAGAGATAGCTCAAATGTTTTAGAGACTATTCTATCTTTTGACGCTAAAAGTGAATATTTTTCAAAAAAAACCTGATAAAAAGATACATTAAAACTGATTTTCTTCCTGTACCTATATATACCTATAAATTTAACATCCATCCTGCTAACAATTTATAAACATAAACATCTTATATAAAAAACAAAAATCAATACTAAGTATTAAAAACATAACATATACAACGGTTCAAATCTCTCAAAATATTTAAAATATTACAATCTTGAAACATAATTTAAACGGCCAAATGCAAAATGGAAATCTTCATTGATGCCCACATCCATCTATGGGCAAGAGTCCATCATTTTTGTGTAACAAATAATACAAAAAATGTAAAAAAATTTATCAATATTTTGTGAACAACTCAATTTAACTAACCTAAGAAATGATGTGATCCATAAATTAATGATGTAAATTGTACTGACCAAAATCTCCATTGCCAAGCTTATCATAGATACAAACAAAACTCACTTTCTTGGGTAGCTGTGATGGTACCCCAAATCTTCTCAAACATTTGGGGTGTTGAGCTAATGTTTAAAACCTATACGGTATATATTCTAGAATTCATATTTTTTTTAAAAATTAAATGATAATTGCTACTCCCATCTTTAGGGAAGAAAAGAAACTGTCATGTAGCCATCTTGAAATCCAATAGACAAAGCATCATAAGATGCAACAAGCATGGAAACAACCCACATTTGATTATTATTTCATTTGCATTTATACCTTTGTAAACAAGTCCTTTGAAATTGGACATAGATATGATGAATAAAATTACAAGGTGTGTTCGACTTGAGCCAATAATGAAAACTATTTGAGAAGACTACGAAAACTAGTTGCACAGCCCCCAAGCTAAACAATTTTGAATTTTTTTTTTTTTTTTTGTAAAACTGTGATCCATCAAGATTATGTCCCTTCTAATGCTTAGTCAAAAAGACAAGGTTCAAAGCCATTATAGGCTTCATTGAGGTATCTAATTACTATTTAGTAAGGTCCTTGTGCTATAAATTAATGATATATATAATAAATTATTAAAATGAATAATCTTACTAAGAAGTGGAGATCCAGCCGAAGAGCTCCCCCCACCCTGACTTGCCATTAGTTGCATCATCTCAGCAGGATGCCACATGACACTTTTGAGCTCTTCACACTTCTTGTTTTGCTCTTCAAACTTTGGTTCTGCTCTTCAATCTTCTATTGTTGGCTCTGACTCACTACTCTCAACAACTCTAACTTTGATTTGAGATTTTGCACTTCCTCCTGATTATGTGCTTGTGACACCTGGGTAGATCTGGAAGAGGACGATGGCTGTGGACCGACTCCGTATCCCTTCAAGTACCCTGGCCGCTTCCCCAGCACTTGGACTAAAATATGCTCTTGTGTGAGGGGTGCATCGGGCTGCAAAGACTCCTCATGACGCCTCATCATCTTCTCCTATCATGTTAAAAAAATTATGCAATTAACAATGTTACATACAAATGCAATAATTATAGTTCTTGATATACTTACATGTAATTCACCATAAATTGGCTCTATCCAATCATTCTTTTTCTTGCTCCAATGGCATGTCTTGCAGAAATCTACAATGTGAGGCACCTCACCACCAATTGTGCTTCCCTGATTCCATTAGTTATAAAATTAAGTGGATATGTAAGAATATTATTCACTAAAAAAAAAGCTTTGAAAATGCATCACACACTATTGGAATAGACCTTCCTGCTAGGAATGATCTTGACCCCACAGTGTGGTTATAGAGTAATTTAGACTGGTTCATCTTGTTTTGTGTTGACCGTTTCTGTAAAATAATTTTATTAATACTAGTAAGAGTAATTACATATTAGCGACTAGTAGGTTACCGTATGAGTTTCATCCTGCCAAACATGGTCAATCATGTATGTCCAATTCTCTTGCTTCACATCACGATATGGCTTACTATAAGGGTCAGCACCAACCTTCAGTAACTCAAGGTAATGTGTCTTCATATTGCTTTTCCAGTTCTTGTACAAAAGTGAACAATTGCACTCTCATCATATTCCTTTATCTCAAACTTGTCCTATAAGTGAATAAATGCAATTATTACATTAGACATTTTCTTTATATGCATGACATCAATATTGTGCCGGAGCTTGAATGTCTTCCGGTATGGCAGCTTAAACAAAATGCTTTTTTTTGTCCAATTGAGTACTTGATTTTCTTCCCTTTTCTTTTTTTTTTTATTGTTGCTAGGATGTTTCCTGAATGGCTTGTATATCCCTGAATCTAATTTTTCTAATATATCGTAACCTGATAATTCCATAGGTCTTGATCGAGCCTCAATTTTACTATTAAAGAGCTTACTTTTTCGTCAAGAATTGTCCTCAAGCAAGTATTAGAGTGCGCCTGTGTAGCCAATTTTATCTCCCAATCGTTGTGATGATGCATCTTCATTACTAGAAGGGCAAGTCAAATAACCTTTTGTTGTCCACCCAGACATGTTAACATATGCAAGAAAGTCATTAATAGTCCACGTAACAACTACATGCATTCGAAAAGTCTATCCAATTGAGGCATCATAAGTACGCATGCCATCTTCCCATAACTCTTTCAACTCATTAATTAGTGGCCGCATGTAAACATCAATGTCTTCTCCTGATGCTAGCGATCCAAGAATAAGCAATGACATCATACAAAAGGGCTCTTTCATACACTTCTATGGTGGTAGGTTGTATGGTGTGACTATCACTGGCCATATACTATAAGAGTTGCTCATATTTTCAAAGGGTTTAAACCATTAATAGCTAGCCCTAGCCTCACATTTCGAGGCTCCCGGGCAAAATCAAGATGCTGCCAATCAAAGTCCTTCCATTCCTTACCATCGGCCAAATGCCTTGATATCCCATCATCCACACACATATCTTTGTGCTATCTCATATCTGTAACTATTTTCCTCGACATATACAGTCTTTTCAACCTAAGGGTCAACGGGAAATATCACAAGATCTTGTGGGGGATCTTTTTACCCTTGTCATCGTTTAACTTGTATCTAGGCTCCTTACATACTAGGCAATTTTCTAGGTTTGTATTCTCCTTCCAAAAAAGTATCATATTTACATGTATGGATACAAATGTATCCGAAGCCCAAATCATGTAACAATTTCTTTGCTTCATAAAGGGTCTACTTTTTGGTAGAAAGTCCTTCAATACCCCCAGCAACATGTCGAAGGACTTATTGCTCCACTTGTTCAACACTTTCATATGAAGCATCTTAATCATGACAGACAATACAGAGAACTTTTAGCAACCCGAGTACAACTCATGTTGAGCATCATCCAATAATTTATCATAGTTTTGCATATCCTCACTTTCAAAACTACCCGCCAAGTCATCTTGATCACCCTTTGTAGTAGTACCCATGTGATAATCTTCCAACAAATCAGATAATTCATCATGATCCTCATCTTCATCACTTCTCATTCCATCCTCGACACCGTTCACCTGGTCATGATGATTATCATTTAATATGTGGGCTAATGAATGGGCACTGGTTCTCCGTGGTGCACCCAAGTCCTGTAAGAAGGAGATATCCCTTTCCAAACCAAATGATATTTCACAAGTTTAATATGATGCTTGTCATAATTCAAACATTTCATACATGGACATTGAATCTTACCATCCAGGCCAGCTTTTACCATTGCAAATTCAATAAATGACTTCACCCCATCTTGATACTCCTTACGCATTCTATTACTAAGCAACATTCAACTCTTGTCAATATTTGCCATATCTGGTCATTTACAAGGTCAAATTTATGTTAAGTTTCTACAGGAATGAATCCTTATGATAGAGGCAAAGGAAGGGGATATAACCCCAACCGAGGACGTGGCAGGGGACATACCCCCTCAAAAGGTCATGGTTCTAACCAGGCCTCCTCATCTGGAATAAAACCAGAGAAAGATAAAGTCATAGTCATATCTGTGAATGATCCTATCTATGCCAAGTTGCAACAATTAATTGCACAAGAAGGCCAATCTAGTGGCTCTCAACAAGGTATCTCTAACCTTGAAGCATCATATGCTCAGATGGTAGAAACACCACCCCATTCTCTAACCCCTATTCAGCTTCCCTATACAGATCATATTTTGTATTTGGAACCTATTGATAAACAATGGGAAAATGATCCATGGTATCTCATGGAAAAATATTTTCAAAATTTTACTTATCCTTTTGGCAGCCAAAAATTTCGTATGGCTATGCAAACAATTTTGAAAATTACAGACTCATGTGATTTTACAAATTTTTATTCTAATATGACCAGTAAAACTGGCCCCATCAATTTCTCAAAATGTTATATCAAGAAAATTATATTTCCACATGAATGCGGACTTATTCCTCATAATGAAAAACAATTTATTTTACATGACCATTCCCATACCTGTAATTATTGGGATTATGTTCAAGCCTTTACTTTGACCTTTTTCTATGAGAACCCAAAACGAAAACATACTTGGTGGATTAAAATTAATCCACAGATTTATAAAAAAGGTTGGCCCCAATGGTTTTATAATTGGTGGAAAAAATTTGGGCCCCTTCACACCATTCTACCTGACGTTGTCCAAGAACAACTGGGCCTTTGGGCTGCCTATTCGCCCCAAATCAATAAAATGGACCCAGCTCATTATATGGATGGATCCAACCTTCTCCATTTTTTCTGTGAATTCGGATTACCTTGGATTTGGGCCTGGACTCCTATTGTCAAAAAGGACCCAGATAATCTTCTCTGTCTCTACAGACAATTCCATGTTGGATGGTGGAATAAACTAGACAAAGAACTAGACAAAACTGTAGCAGAAATAGCTGCTGTTGTAAAGGATTATCAACAGGAATCTGAATTCCAAAGATCACAATCTTATCCTTCTACATCTAAATTGGATATCATGAAAACTGCATTAAAAATGCAAAATCCTCTTATGAAGGATAAAGATTTAATGTATGAATGTCTCCGCCAATTAAAAGGAGAATTTTTGGCCACATTCAAATCGGATTCTGACTCCGATGAAGAGATGCAATCCCAATCATCTCAGCACACCTTTCTAGCAGGAGAATCTCAAGACCCCTATGAAGAGGATTCGGATCCTATCCCTACAACTGAAGATCTTTTTGATGCCATGCTAGATATTATGGCAAAGAAAAAGACAAGGAAAGCTCGCTCATCTGCCTCCTCAGATAAGGATAAGGACGACAAAAAGTAGCCGTCCCATGTGAAGGAATCTCTTCACATTCCAGATTGTCGCACTACACGACAAAAAAGGCATCTTGCCTTTGATGCAAATGGCCAACCGACGCCAACTCATCTGGGCCCCCCTCCATTCTGCGTCATTGCTTTATATAAGCAATTTTTGACTTTTGTAAAAAGCTGTCTCTCCGGACTTGTAATTAACATTTTGGAATCCGGAATAGTATTTTATTTTCAGTTATAAAAGGGACCCTTCACCCTTGTTGAAGACCCGCATCCATTCTCTCTTCTCTCTCTTGTTAATAAATTTCTTCTTCAAAAAATATTTTCTGATCTTACTTACTTCCTTTGGTAAGTTTATTTGTCTTTCCTTGACAGTTCTTATTTACTGTTAATATCTTTATTTCTGTTCTGTTATTATCCTGTTTGTATTCTGTATCCTGTATATTCTATATTATATTCCCTGGGAATATTGGTATCAGAGCCATGCTAGCTTAAATATTGGTATGTAATTCTGCGTATAAAGTATGTATATACGATTTATATGAATTATTGTTACTGTTTTCCTTCTTCTCCATTGCTCAAACAAGTGGTACAGTACCCAAGTCGCGCCTGGTTTTGTTATCCCTTGTCTTATACCCTCGCAATGGGTTGGTATAGGGATGTGCCTTTAAGTCGTTGACAACTGTGCTTGTTTGATCAATGGATGGTAGCCTGGAAACACTAATGGTATTTCATATCTTTTGTATATTTATATTTTATACCACGAATTACATACTCTTTTTGAAATGTTAAATCCTTTCCATAGGTCATCTTCTTCTAGGAAGATGGTTAAAGCTGCTGAATTAAATGAATACCCAGATCAACTGGAAGATCTTAATAAATGGGTTATACCCTCTGTTCAACCTTCTTCTATCTATAAGATAGGAACTTTTGACCTTAAAGGAGTAAAAACTGTTAAGACAGTTGAACAAACATTAAGTCTGCAATCTGATGAACAGACAATCCAATTACTGGATTCTGTAGATATTATACGATATCAGCATAAATATAATTTCCTACATATAGGACTCATACAAGTTGCTTTTAAACCTCTTACCTTAAGTGGTTTACCAGCCAGTTTCCTCACTGTCCTTAGAGACGCTAGATGTCTCGATTGGAAATCTTCCCTTATGGGAATTATGCAATCTAGTGTAGCCCATGGACCAGTTTATTTTAATGTTTACCCTAATCTACAATTATCACTTACATATGCTAATCTTTTGGATGCTGTAAGTCTGAATACTAAACTCCATGGTTATAACTTTAAACTAGGATCTGAACCCCTCTGTCTTAGTTATAGAATTTATTTTAAGGCTCTTCATACTCTTGCTCCTAATTGTAAGCGATTTAGTCCTTCTGGAAGTACTGTGATAATTGAATCCAATCTTCTTAGTTCTAATATAGCTACCAATCGTCAAATCACATGGGATGAAGTTCAATTCCCAGAAACTTGGCAGCTCCAACAAGCTGTTCCACCTGCTCCCTTGATCCAAGAAGAAGTGGATCAAATTATACAAACCCCTGAAGGAGACATAGAGGTAAGATTTACTTCTGGAACTTCCCAAGGATCGAGATCCAGATCTCTTTCCCGATCTTCTTCTATGAGATCACTACCTCCCTATAAAATTTCTCTTCCAGAAACTTCTAGGGCTTCTACCTCTAGACTTTCTGAAACTATTGAATCTGTTCGAATTTCTGATCAACAAATTCCTCATGGAATTCCCAAACCTCCAGTAGATATACCTACTGCTTCTGAAATGGATTTTCGTATTTAATGGATTTAAGTCCAGGTAGTCCAATTAGAGCAATCCTTAATAAGGAATTGTTTCAACCATATTATAAAACTTTTTGTGATTGGTATTTTTCTAACTTCAGTCCTACTGAACTAGAAAATTATAAAAACAAGTATTTTGAACATTTGGGTCATACCCAACAATTAGAACATTTCGTACCATGGTTTCTTCATTTCTATGTGAATAATTTCTCTATTCATGTACTTGAAGAAAAAACATGGATGACAGATTCTGGATCTGTTATTCATTCTGTTTTCCCTCCTACAGAACCGTTAAAAATAACTAGTTCTTTAACCTCACAGGTTCTAGAAGCTAATGCTTATGTCAAACCATCTTTGGTTGAAATAGTGTCTATCACTATGAAAGATTTAAATCAAGCTTTTAAACAAAGTAATTATACAAATTTATATTTACAAACAATTGGTCAACAATTATTACATCTCGATCATAAGCTAGATCAATTACATAATAAACTCTCACAAATGAAACTTCAAGAAGTTAAACCTTCTAAGGATGCCCAAGCAACTATACAACCTCCTTTAGAGATAAAGGGATTTAAATTAGAATCTACTGATGAATTTGTCTCTGTGTTAGAAAAGAAATTAAATTCTTTCCAAATTTCTACTCTCTCTGTTAAATCAGACTCTATTTCTGACGAACAAGATAATTCTGATAAAGATGAAATTAATAAAATTGTGGCTGAACCTAGGCGTTTAGAACATTATTATTATAAACGACCTACCCCACAAGATGTATTATTTGAAGAAAATGATAATTTTATTCAAAATAATTACCAAGGAAATTCCATTTATGAATGGAATCTTGATGGTCTAGCTGATAAACAGATATTTGACATGTGTCATCGTATCTGTATGTATAGTACTATCTGTAAACAACGTGGTAATACTGATAGAGCCATAGCTCAAATGATAAGTAGTGGATTTACTGGCACCATCAAAGGATGGTGGGATAATTATCTAACTCCAACTGCTAGATCTGAAATTTTGGATGCTATTAAACAGGAACCTACTCCTACTCCTAATGATCCTAACCATGTTACTATTACTGAACAGTCAGTTTATACACTGATTTTAGCTATCTGTGAGCATTTTACTGGAAGATATTCTAGTAATAATGAAAACATTAGGACACTCCTTCAAAATCTTAGATGTCCTACTCTTACTCATTTTAGATGGTATAAGGATGTATTCCTTAATTGTGTTATGCAACTTCCTGATGCTAATAGTGATCATTGGAAGTCCAAATTTCTTGATGGTCTTCCCTTTCTGTTTGCTGAAAGAGTTAGGAAAGCCCTTAGAGATCGTAATGATGGAATTTTTATTCCTTATTCTAATCATTCTTTTGGCAGTCTTATAGACACATGTATACAAGAAGGATTAGCTTTGTGTAATGACATCAAGCTTAAAAGCCAGCTTAAAAAGCAAAGGCTTACTGAAAAATCTCAACTTGGAGATTTTTGTGATAATTTTGGTATGGATATGCCCAAACCACCTCCAGATCGTTCTATACGATCTAAGGGGAAAAAGAAATTTAAATCAAAAATTTCTCATAGGAAAAGAAAATCTGGTCAGGATGTCTTTACTAGTCAACCCTCTAAAAAGTATGTTAAAAAATTTTCTCATAAAAAGAAAACCTCTACTTCCAAAAAAGAAATTAAATGCTGGAAATGTGGTAAATTTGGTCACTATGCTAATAAATGTTTAACCAAAAAGAAGTTGAATGAACTTCAAATCGATGAACAGCTAAAAGATACTTTAGCTAAAGTCTTTCTTAATAGTGAAAGTGAACCCAGTAAAGATTCTTCATCTGAAGCCTCTGAGTCTCTTGAGTTAGATCAGGTATAAGACGATGATTTTTCATCTTCCAGTGATATTGACCCTACTCTACAGGAATCTTGTTCTGGTAATTGTAATTATTATAAAGCCATAGTTGATATGCATGGTCTAAGTATTAATATGCTTACTCAAGATCAGGAAATAATTATAAAAATTCTAGATCAAAAATTTAACGGTTCTGTAGGAGGGAAAACAGAATGAATAACAGATCCAGAATCTGTCATCCATGTTTTTTCTTCAAGTACATGAATAGAGAAATTATTCACATAGAAATGAAGAAACCATGGTACGAAATGTTCTAATTGTTGGGTATGACCCAAATGTTCAAAATACTTGTTTTTATAATTTTCTAGTTCAGTAGGACTGAAGTTAGAAAAATACCAATCACAAAAAGTTTTATAATATGGTTGAAACAATTCCTTATTAAGGATTGCTCTAATTGGACTACCTGGACTTAAATCCATTAAATACGAAAATCCATTTCAGAAGCAGTAGGTATATCTACTGGAGGTTTGGGAATTCCATGAGGAATTTGTTGATCAGAAATTCGAACAGATTCAATAGTTTCAGAAAGTCTAGAGGTAGAAGCCCTAGAAGTTTCTGGAAGAGAAATTTTATAGGGAGGTAGTGATCTCATAGAAGAAGATCGGGAAAGAGATCTGGATCTCGATCCTTGGGAAGTTCCAGAAGTAAATCTTACCTCTATGTCTCCTTCAGGGGTTTGTATAATTTGATCCACTTCTTCTTGGATCAAGGGAGCAGGTGGAACAGCTTGTTGGAGCTGCCAAGTTTCTGGGAATTGAACTTCATCCCATGTGATTTGACGATTGGTAGCTATATTAGAACTAAGAAGATTGGAGTCAATTATCACAGTACTTCCAGAAGGACTAAATCGCTTACAATTAGGAGCAAGAGTATGAAGAGCCTTAAAATAAATTCTATAACTAAGACAGAGGGGTTCAGATCCTGGTTTAAAGTTATAACCATGGAGTTTAGTATTCAGACTTACAGCATCCAAAAGATTAGCATATGTAAGTGATAATTGTAGATTAGGGTAAACATTAAAATAAACTGGTCCATGGGCTACACTAGATTGCATAATTCCCATAAGGGAAGATTTCCAATCGAGACATCTAGCGTCTCTAAGGACAGTGAGGAAACTGGCTGGTAAACCACTTAAGGTAAGAGGTTTAAAAGCAACTTGTATGAGTCCTATATGTAGGAAATTATATTTATGCTGATATCGTATAATATCTACAGAATCCAGTAATTGGATTGTCTGTTCATCAGATTGCAGACTTATTGTTTGTTCAACTGTCTTAACAGTTTTTACTCCTTTAAGGTCAAAAGTTCCTATCTTATAGATAGAAGAAGGTTGAACAGAGGGTATAACCCATTTATTGAGATCTTCCAGTTGATCTGGGTATTCATTTAATTCAGCAGCTTTAACCATCTTCCTAGAAGAAGATGACCTATGGAAAGGATTTAACATTTCAAAGAGAGTATGTAATTCGTGGTATAAAATATAAATATACAAAAGATATGAAATACCATATCTTCATCACTTCTCATTCCATCCTCGACACCGTTCACCTGGTCATGATGATTATCATTTAATATGTGGGCTAATGAATGGGCACTGGTTCTCCGTGGTGCACCCAAGTCCTGTAAGAAGGAGATATCCCTTTCCAAACCAAATGATATTTCACAAGTTTAATATGATGCTTGTCATAATTCAAACATTTCATACATGGACATTGAATCTTACCATCCAGGCCAGCTTTTACCATTGCAAATTCAATAAATGACTTCACCCCATCTTGATACTCCTTACGCATTCTATTACTAAGCAACATTCAACTCTTGTCAATAATTGCCATATCTGGTCACCTACAAGGTCAAATTTATGTTAAGTACAATACATCATGCATACGAAGATGTCCATCTTCTTTGTGTTTTGATAGGTGGTCCTATCCCACACAATAATATATAGTCTATATTGTAAAAACTAGCTTAGACCGCTTTGTCCATCTCCACCAGAAATTCGGCAACAACTCCCTTTAGTTTTCCAAGTACATAACAAGGGTTGATTGTACAGATACACCCGGTCTAGAATGCACATGTAATAAGAGGAACTACTATACAAAATCTCCTTTAGATGGAACACAGTTAAGCAGTAAAGAAACTAATTACAATATAAACTTATGCATTCCCGTACTATCCGAATTGGACATCCAAGAAAGGCTTCATTAAAGACACATATCGAATGAAGGTTCTTGAGTCTTGAGGTTCTGCTCGGGTGAGGAGTGCATGGGAGATTACCAATTGAAAAAAAGAAAAGTGGGTATCTTCGTTGGTTTTCTCTTTTTGACGATTGGAAAAAATATAAATTCTAATAACTCCATAAAAATTGGAATAGTTGTCAATATCTAATTGTTAATATCTCTTGTTACTGTTAAGGCACCAAAAACATTTGTTTCAGGGATTTATATATCTAGTTGTTAATTTAAAGCCTAGCATAATGTCAAGCTAGAACACTATACTTCGTTGCCTTTAGATGATTTTGAAAGCTTGCAGACCTACACTTGAATCTCCTCTAACCACCATCAGTCAGGCCTTATTCGCGCTACATCAATTTCAGACTCATCTCCAACCAAGTCTACTGGACCCTGTACGTGACAAACATTGAAAAGAAGGCCCTATTTTGAGTAAACTAAAGTAGTAATTTTCAGTGACGGGAATACCAATGGAGAAGACTACACAATATATTGGAATGCTGACATATAAAAGCAAATAATTTAATACATATTCCAACACCAATAACAGCTCGTAAAACAACACTCATAGCAAGGTAACGTATGCACCATTGAGACAGAATCACAGTACTTGACACTCTTAGAATTAAATAAGGAAAGGAAAACAGGGTAATGTATTCATGATTGAGACAGAATCATGGTATTTGATACTCTCACAATTAAATAAGGAAAGGAAAACAGGTGTCAATAAGATGAGACATCAGAATCTTGCTCCACTACCAGTTTTAGTATGGGTTCATCCAAATTTCATAGTAAAGTGTATAAAAGACTGATGTAGTTGTTTTTCTAAAACTTGGCACACCTCAACTACGTGATTTTCAGCGCATGGATTCTTCCAATCTGTCCCACACCTCGAGAAACCATTGCTATTGGTTTGATTAATTTTGCCAATTGAATCTATGAATTAACATTTTGCTCATTTATAATATTCCGAAGTTATATTTTCTGTTTAAGAAAGACAACACTGTATATTTTGCAATTGAAATGTAATATGTGTATATATATATATATAAACATCTAAAGCTAGGGTTTTTTCACATTGGGAACAATGCTAGGGTCTGAAATTGGGTAAGAAACACACCCGGGGGGGGGGGGGGGGTTTTGTTGTTGTTGAGGAATACCTGTGCGCGGTGGGAAGATCGATTCGATCGGCAACAGAGCTCTCACAATGACCAGGGAACTAATAAACTGCTATTGTGTGGAGGATGTAATCGGGTAGAGGGGGACAGAGACATACAACTAGTGAGAGAGAAGCGAAATCCCTCAGTAGTTGGTGACAAGCAATCGAAGACGTTGCGGAACCCCAAACAATTGGCAACGAGAGCAAATGTTGTCACGGAATAACTTATTTTGGCAACAAGGGAAAATGTTGTTGTGGAAAATACCCTTTCGGCGACTAGAATATGTATCCGTGGCCAAATGTCGTCGCCAAAAGTGTAATTTTTTGTAGTGATATATATTTCACAATTGTGAATTATTAAGAACAACAGCGCAAATTACAGAAACTCATACAAGTAAATCGAAAAGTATTACAAACTTCTCACATATCAACTGAAAACCAAAGCAACACAACACACATATACACACATATATACTAGCAGTAATCCCGTGGGATGCACAAAATTTAGATAAATTATTTATATACAAAAGATAAACAAATTTGACATTTCTCTTGCGGTACATTTGGTTTTGTTTTTTGTTCTCTATAAAGCTCTCTTATATGAAATGATGTTCTTCATCTGGCAGAAAAAAAAAACTAATTAAAACAATTATTAACAAAACTAATTTATATATGAAAAGTAGAGATATGGGAAGAGAACAAAGAAACAGGCAGAAAAACAAAAAATTTAAGAAGTGATTTTAGAAAGTCTTACATATAACAAATAAATTGCAGGAAATATGGGAAGTGAAATAAATGGAAAGTTTGGTATAAAAAATAATATAGGTAAATTATGGGGAGCGATTTTGGGTAAGTCAACATATTAAATAATTTTTTAGAATATCGTAAAGATATTTTGAATTAAACGACTTGGAAGCATTCTTCCTCCCTCTCACATCCAAAACAATGAAAATAAATGTATAAAAATTTTATTGCACAATCAAGTGTACTTACTTGAATAGATATGGTAGGTCATGGACCTTAACAGTTGATTGTTTCTTTATTAACCTAACTTTTATTAATTTAGCCAGCATAAGATGTTTAAGCAGGTAGACCTCTAAAACTTGATGAGAAACATTCTAGAACATGTCTTAAATCATGCTAATTACTGAATAATGTATACACCTCATATTTTCTACTAATTTTTTTTTTTTTTTTGGAGTCTTTGGTATGTAGTTTTTAACGTTTATTGTGACTCAGAAGCTAAAGTGGTTAACCGAGAGCTAAGACTATGATCAGCAGGGCAATGTAATGTAATAGCAAGTTTGCAGAAATGAATTTAGTAATGTTCGTTCTTAATGGAACAAACTTTTATTTATAAGATCATAAAAAATGGAAGTCACAAAACATCCCTACACTGTTGAAATTTTTATGAAACCTTTGCATAACATATATTGCAAACATACCTAAATCAATGGCTTTCAACTTCTGACCTTCCCGCTCGCTGCTTAACTGTCTTATATATGTTTGCCTGTTTAGGAAAAGTTCAACCAATCCAGGCACAATTGGAAAAAATTACAATATGAAAAATTAAATTCGTAAAAAAATATATATGAACAGCAACATGATTACATTAACCTCAAAATTCATTCCAAATTCCCTTTTTTTCACCTCACTCTTCTCAAGAGTCAAATAAAAAACAAACTACGTACCCAAGTCAAGGAGGAGACCAAATTGAGGCAGCTTGAGGGTGGCCAAATGACTGTTGGTTAGCCATGGTTTTTTATCTACAGAGAGAGAGAGAGAGAGAGAGAGAGAGAGAGAGAGAGAGAGAGAGAGAGAGAGAGAGAGAGAGAGAGAGAGAGAGAGAGAAGAGAGAGAGAGAGAGAGAGAGAAGAAGAAGAAGAGAATGAGATAGAACTGTCTAAGGATAGATTTGTCTAAGGTATAGAGGTGTATCAATTTTTTTCTTTTTGAGAAAAATATATAAAAAAAATCATGCATGTAAAATAAACTAAAGAATAAGCAAACCCCATGAAGTTTCACTAAAACCAAATACTAACATCAGTTGTTACAAAATCATCAAGAAATTTGTGTAACTCATATTACACGTACGGTAAGAAAGCAAGAGACAGTAGACTTTCAATGCCTTCCACCACTCCCTCCATGCTTGGCCCCTTTGGTGCAGAACTTTTAGGAATGCTACCTTTGCCTTCTGTTGTGTGTTGGCCATCACCTCTGCTTTCTTCTGCTGTGTCCTGGTTTTCTTAATCCTCTACTTAATTTCGCATAGCGCTCCTCTTGGGAGGAATAAATAGTATACGGAGGAACGTAGCTAGAGATGAGGCATAAAAATAAAGAATTGAGAAAATTTTCTAGTATGAAACATTATTGTAAAGGGAAGGAAGAAATTTGGATGGAAATTGAGTGATTTTAGGGATCTTCACTTTTTGTGAAAGTTCTTCTAAATCAATTACGAAGAGATTTTAGGTTTTCAAAATGTTAGAATTTTTTCTTTCGTTTCATTTCCTTGTTAGTATTTAAATCATTTAATTATTTCTTATGATTATTTTTTTTTTGTTTTCCTTTCTAAGAGAGGAAGAGAGGAGCCTGATTGGTTGAAAGAGGTAGTTTTTTAGGATTTTTAGAAAAATTGAGATTGAATTTTGGAGCCCTTAGAGCCTCCCACTACATTTACATATAGATATAATATAGATATGTGTAAGTGAGATTTTTAGAAAAATCTGATTTAATGCACGAACTAAATTGATGAGTATGAACTATCTGTAAAAGAATAAGATAATGAGAATGCGTCGACATCCTTTGGGCCGAAGGCACTCCAATAATTAAGTTAGTAAGTTTAATCACAGTGAATCGAATAAAATATTAAGAGCTAGAACTCAAGTGAACGTACCTTGCCCTTGTAATGCATTGGGTATTTAGAGGTTTCGGAATGTCATGTTACCTTTAGACTTGCCCTTGTAGTGCATGGGGTATTTATAGGTTTCGAAATGTCATATTACCTTTGGGAATTAGAGTCACTATCCTCTTAGGAATCTCTCTTGTTTGAGTCGGTTTAATATTTTAGACTTATCCTTTATTTATCCTAATTCACTTAGGAATATGATTTGTATTATGGACCTATTAATCCTTATAACCTTTGGATTAGATTCCTTGGGCCAACTTTTTTGGGTTTTAGCCTCTGATCGGCACAAGCCCGGCCTGCTAGGTCGGTAACTTTGTGCCATTCTCTTTGGTTTGGTCTTCTCTTTGTCTTGGGCTGGGCTCCTATTGGGCCCACAATTGCCCCTAGCTCTTGCGCCCTATTTTGATTGATTGGGGACAAGGGCTGAGATTTGCAATTATGACTTGTCCTTTGATCTTTTGTCACTTTGACGGTTCGCACACCACGTGGCAACTTCACATTGGTCCTGCGACTGTAGGGTTGCTACGCATTAACTGCTGAAGTGACAATTGGGCAGAGCGACACGACTATTATCGTCTTTCGGCCTCTGAACTAGCGGCAGGGTCTGGTTATAAAACGGGCAGCTCCTTGCCATTCTCTACCATTCTGGCTTGGCTTTGAGATTTTGGTCTGAGAGAGAACGATCTTGCCTCTACCATTGTAAGTTCCTCTAACCTTGCGCTCTCTTTTTTTTGCCCTTTTCTTTTTGTGGTTGTCCCCTGATGGTAGCTCACCTTAGGAAGCTTGTGGATAGCCCAGCGGCTATCGTTGCCTTTAAGACTAAGTATGGGATCGTTGACTAAGTCAGCCTTGACTACGCCCAGAATATGGCAATCTATTAATACCCAAGTGCAGGTGCAGTGAAGCATTAAATAAAATCCAGTAAGACCAAAGTTGATCCACAGGAAACGGATAACAAAATATGCAAAATTAAATGCTAAAATTCACCCATAGTAACAGATTAGATACCCATTAAGTCACGCTAAACATTGTTGTGTGTTGCAATGACTTCGATTAGAATCTAAACCGACTGGTTTGAATTTCACCTTGAAGAATATCGATGAGAATAGGACAAGTGCGACAAAAAATGGTAACTAAAATAAAATAAATGTTTTTGGGAGATTTGATAGTTGTGAAACTAAACTTTAAATAAAATTTAATAAAACGATCTTGGATCCAATTAATTCGATCACTTGATTCACCCGGAATTCCAATGAAGGTTTTATATCTCAAGTCAATGTTTTCGTCTTGAGCCTTTGATTCGAAAGATTTAGCTTTTAGAATAGAAATTCTATAATAATTAAATCTAGAATAATAAAATTAAAGCCATAAATTCATACCATCGATTTGTGCAATAACTATACCAACTAAGATTTGTGCATAGAAATTACCAAACTTAGTCAAGAATCTAAATTTTCTCAAAGATCTAAAATTTAATTACCAAGAATTAAAAAATTTTAAAAATAAAACAATGAAGACTTAATTACCTCCATTGATATTCCAAGATTCTTAGATGATCTTCATAATTGACTCCAAGAATTAAACTAGCTAATCATAGTATTGAAAAAACACGACTTGAAAAATAACTTCATAACTAAAAATGTTTATTACAGCAGAATAACGATAAAAAAAAGACTGAAAAATTAACAGCCTGAACAACTACAAACAAACTAACTGACTAAAAGAAAATGAAAGAAAGAGCTTCTAGCCGAATGACTCTCTAACTCTCTGCTCTCTCCCCGATGACTTCCGATCCCACCTTCTCTTCTCTCTCTCTCTTTTGTAGACAAAGATGAGTGAGAAAGGTTTTTATTATTATTATGTTTTCTTTTTTTGCTTTCTCCTTCTTTTCTTGTCTTCTCCTTCTTTCCTTGTCTTCTTCTCCTTTTCTTGTCTTCTTCTCCGTTTCTTCCAGCGGCCCACTTGCAAGATGAAGAAACAAAACAACTTATATATATATATATATAGGAAAACATAAAATATAATATATTTAAAGTAAAATATAATCTTATAATAAATAAAGTATAAGATATAATACATACACCCACTTATATGGATAATGTACCACATTACTTTATTTTGCTTAGTTTTATCTTCAAATCCGTTCAAAACATGTAAAATGTGAAAAATATTAAATTTATATAAAAATGATAAATAACACACAAATAACAACTAACATTAGCCTATAATTAGGGACTCCAATTGTGCTATTTTTAAAGTACAATCAGGCCTTGAGTTGATTGACCTCGATGACTATAGAATAGAAGAGACCGAGAAATGGATGCCCTTACCTATGATCACCATCGTAGAGGGCGGTGTTAGATTTCTCTTACATTCTTTTTTAGCAAAATTCCTCCATCACCACAATGTGTCTTCGTCCCAAGTATACCCGAATGTTTATAGGATTGTCATGGGTATGCTAGAGCTTAACTGAATCCTGGGAGTTAACCTAGGCCTCATGGAACTTAACTTCTACTATATTCTGTGTAAGGTCGGGAGTAATAGCTAGAAGGTTTACTTTAAGGCAACTGACAAGAGTAGAGAAATAGTGAAATGCCTCCTGTCTTCAACTAAAAGCGTAGATGATGTCAAAGTCTAGGCTTTTGGCCCCTAGGAATTTAGCAATCTTCTTGCCGACCAGATGATGTCGGTACAATGCCGTAAAATCCCCTAAAAAATTAGGTTTGTGCCGACCTTTCTCTTTTTGTGCACATTGATTTGTACACTTCCAATCTGCTTCATTTTGATTTTTTTCGAATCCAGTAAAAAGAGTACGAAAAAGGCAATGTGGGGAGTCAACTTGAGCAATTTGCACAAGGTTTTGAACTACCGAGGCCAAGGTCAGCTTCGCAATATCACAAGGACCCCCCCCCCCCCCCCCCCCACATTTTGCTCAACTACCCACTTCGAGTTTCGTCATTCACAGTTGCTTTAGGAATTCCTACAAAAGTCATTGCCTAGTTAGCAGAGAAGGGTGTGGTTGGTGACTTCGCAAACATTCTTGTGGGGATCACGATAGAACACGTGCATCTTAACAATCAAGTAACGATCGTCGATCCGCACACTACAACCTCTCTGCTAGTTGAAGGTGTAGGAAGTCGAGTTGTTGAAGAAGTTGTTCCAGAGACCTCAAGGATTACCTTTCCAAGCTCGGTGTCATTTGAGTTGGCCACAATTCCTGCTGACAAGCCTGTTGATACTTTCGGTGGTGAGGGTAATCCAATCCACAATATTTCCTTTGAGAGGTCAAGTTCCTCTGACTCGGCATTGATATTAACTCCATACACAGTGCCT
Source organism: Euryodendron excelsum (assembly GCA_033060915.1). Classification (NCBI taxonomy): domain Eukaryota; kingdom Viridiplantae; phylum Streptophyta; class Magnoliopsida; order Ericales; family Pentaphylacaceae; genus Euryodendron; species Euryodendron excelsum. Next base: position 5,578,691 of record CM065380.1, on the reverse strand, counting down.
GATAACTGAGTTGCAATCAAGATTGGGAGAAAACAAAAACTGGTCTTTCTTTTATCTTCAAACTCTGATTCTTCTGACAAGGAGAACTTAAAAGAGTTGATGCTTAAGAAGGCAGCTGCTTGATTGCTACCAAGTTAGGTGGTGCTCAACCGCAAGTGCACGGGTCGCGATGCAATATAGAATCCTGAAAGTACGAGTATCGTCCCTCAAGAAGCAATGCCAAGGTGATCACAAGAATACTCTAACACTAAACTCAATCTTAACTTCACTCAACTGATGCTTCTTAAAAGAGAAAAGAAAAAATCTTGTGTTTAGTTTTTCGAATGAGTTAAACTATATCTAAATAATGAAACTGAATAAACTTGATTGAAACTTTATAAAGAAAATGACTCGGAATCAATTGATCTGATTAATTAAGTTTTCTGAAATCCCAATGAAGGTTTTATATAACTCAAATCCCTCGACTATGTCGCGAGTCTTAAATTCGGAAAATTTAACTTTATAACCAATAATCCCTTCGATCTTTAACTTCTAGATTAGTTCGGATTGTTATAATCAAGGACGTGCATCATCGATTCATGCAACACATATACGAAACTCAACTCATGCATAAACGTTACAAGGCAACGTATATACTGAGCGCGGTATTCACGCATAAATGGTACCGAACATATTAGGACGTCTAAGTTTTCAAAAGTATCTAGAACAAAGAAGCAGAAGAAGAAGAAAAATCGAGAAGATATAGCAGTGATCCAACCTTACCTTCAATGGTCATCCTTGACCCCCGATTAATCTTCATAATCGATTCCGAGTTGAGAGAGTTAGTCGCTCATGGCCATGAAAAAACAATAGATTGAAAGTTTGCTAGAATATGCATGAATATGTGATGAACTACAAATTTTGAATTAAATGCAGCAACTATGGATTCTTGAACACAATCTTGAATTAAAACAATAAAACTTGAATTTATTAGAACTAATTACAAGAATAATGAAAAACCTAGTTACCCCTATGAATCTAGACTAAAAAGTAGTAAAAACCCTAAAAAAAAAAACGTCCCCCTCTCCAGAAAATTGAAGAGATATATATATACATCGCAAGCTGAGTCCTAACAAGAATAGGAAACTTCGATCCAAAATCCTTCTTAGAGTTCAAACCCTCTTCAGGGTGTTCAAACCCTCAGCAGCCTAAATTACACATTTTCCTTCTTATGGTTCGAATGCCCATTTCCCTTTATAATTAGGGTTCGAACCCTAAGGTCTGAACATGCCCGTTTAATCTGCCCAGCTTCTGATAGTTCGAACCCTCAAATGGGAGTTTGAACCCTAAGCAAAAACATCATTATCTTCAACTTTTGCTAACCATGGTTCGAACGCCCAATTCTTTCTTGGTTACACCGTTCGAACTCTCAGTATATTTTTCCACAATTTCCAGCTATCTTTCCCTTATCTCTTTGCAGCTTCATTTCAAGGCTCTTGGAACCCATTTCTTGAAATGCTCGTTAGACGTGAACTTATATAACTTTGCGAGAACTTTCCAAAGGTGCATCTTTCATTTCATTTCGAGCTATGGAGGGTAAGTTGCAAGTTTCCCAAAGTAAACCAACAACGGCCCTCGATATGTGTACCCGCACTCCAGATCGCTTTTATGGCTCCAAATCCTCTTCTTTATCAACATTTACCTGCAATGAACTCAAAACATGATTATCAGTACATAATACACTAAAAAGGGTATAATTAACCTAATCTAAAGCTAACTTCGGCCAATTTAGTTGCATCAAACTATACTTATGCAGCTCAATCAGCAGCGAAGTAACTTAAAAAGTCAAAGAAGCTAGAGGCCAGCACTGTGAAGTCTATACCCCCTCCTCATGCCGGTGTGGAGGTCAGCTCCCCTAAACTTTTGAAGAAGAAAAGGTAGATGAGATTGTCAAAGAAAAAGTTAGCGACAGAAGATACTGTTGTTGTGTCATTTGCAAAAAAACCAAAAGTCACGCCAATGGATCCCAGTCCAAGAACTAGTGTTGCAGCTGACAATACTGACTTTGTAGTCATTCATCCTAACATCAGTGGTCGTTGCATGCTGAAGCATGAATCCATAATTAACTCGGCTGAAATAGCAATTAGGGTGGCCTAACGTGCACTCCAACAAGTTGACCTTGATATGTTGGGGACATGCAACGACCTGTCAATCTTCCTAGGGTCCAAAGTTTCTCCGTCTTTACTCTCTTCTGCTATGTTGTTTTAGTATCTGTTTTCAAAAGTTATTTTCATTTCCAAGGCTCACTTAACGCTTTGGAGGCCATAGGCCGCTTTCGGGTTTTATCCGATGAAACCTCTGAGGTGGCCAAGAAGTACATTAAACTGTGCGATGAGCATAAAATGTTTATTGAGGAGCACTCTAAGCTTAAGGAGGAGTGGATAGAAACAAAGAAGACCAAACTTCTTGCAAAAAAGGAGGCTAAAAAGGCAAATATTTCTTTGAATTAGGTCACCACCGATTTAAACAAGAAGAGGGCCGACTTCTCAAAGTTGGAAACAGACAATGACGTGCTCTCAGTGGATTTATACAAGGTTGAAGGACTTCAAGCCAATCTTACCAAGGCTAAGGTTGAGGCCGAGGCCGAGGCGAACTATAAGCAAGGCATAGCCAATAATGCCTAGGATTTCACGTAACAAAGAATGATTTTGTCTCATTCCATATTCATCCAAGGTTGGCAAGGGGCACTGAAGGCGATGAAGGTCGAGAACTCTTCTATTCTCTAGAAAGACATTCCTAATTATCTAGAGATAGCAGTGGAGGGTGATCCTGAGGATCCATCCACAGCTACAGGAGCCATTGAAATTCCATTGGATACGACTAATGTCTCTCAGGCATTAAAAACTTAAACGACTGAGGTTGCGGCCAAAGATGGGTCACTTGTTGTTCCACTAGCTAAACTTGTTGTTAATGAGTCGTTGCTGCAAAACCTACTAAAGATGTAGTACCTTAGTTTTAGGGCTTTTTTTGTTTTTGCTTATTAGTAAAATATTTGTATCTTCCTTTTATTCTTTTTAACGAAAGAAAGCTTTTTATGCCATTACAATTTCATTCATTTTTCAATGACTCCAGATTTTACCGCTTTACTTGGCCTTAATGTTTTTTCTTCCTTCATTTTAGTAAAACCAGATTGTTAACTCTTGGCTTTTCTTTTGTTTGGCATTCATTGGCCAACCTACCCACTTAGGCAGAATCAAGTTTTTACACTTGATTTTTATATAAGGCCTTCATTAGCTAGCCTGCCTAACTTGGACAATACCAGGCTTTTACCCCTGGTTTTTTTTTTATAAGGCCTTCATTAGCCGACTTGCCCAACTTGGACAAGACCAAGCTTTTACACTTGGTTTTTTGGCCTTCATTGGCCGACCTGCCCAATTTGGACAGGACCAAGCTTTTACACTTGGTTTTTTTATCTTCCTTAGTTCTTTACTTTTAGTGTAGTTTTGAACATCAGAGTCACTGAGTAATCATCAATTCATTGATCATGCACAACTTATGCGAATAAAAGAAAACATTTAAGTCAAATTTTTACTGATAAAATTTCTTGAGATTGTTTGCATTCCATGGTCGGAGTAGCTGGCACCCTTCTTTAATAATTTCTAGGCACGCCGACTTAGGATGCAACTCTGTATAGACCTTCCCAGTTATAGCTGAGTTTTTCATTTGCTGGATTCTTTGTTGGCCCCAATATCTTTTTGAGCACTAGGTCTTTGGGTACAAAACTCTTGGCTGAACCCGTTTATTATAGGATAGGTTAAGCTGTTAATGATACCCAGTGCGCTTGAGTGGGGCTGCCTCTCTCTTTTCTTCAATAAGATCCAAGTCATTGGCCAAGGTCTGATCATTAAGCTCAGTATCAACTAATGTCGATCTGATTGTGGAGAGTCCAACCTCCAAGGATATGACTACTTCGACTCCATATGCCATTAAGAATAGGATTTCACCAGTAGATCTCCTCGGATTGGTTTTATAAGACCCTGGGACACTGGGCAACTCTTCCATCCACTTCCTTTTAGCTTTCTCCAACCTCTTCTTGATTCCGTTCAGCATTGTTTTGTTTGATATTTTGACTTGTCTATTGCACTGTGGATAAGCTGGTGTCAAATAATAATTTCTGATCCCGAGTTCGTCGCAGAATCCTCTGAACATATTCCCATCGAACTGGGTGCCGTTGTTCGAGACCAGTGCACGTGGTATGCCTAACCTTGTAATTATGTTCTTCCAAGCAAATCTTTTTGGATCTATCTCCTTGATTGTTGATAAAGGCTCTACTTTTACCCATTTGGTGAAGTAATCCATTGCGACGATAATGAACCTCTTGTTTTTCAAAGCTCGAGGTAGAGGGCCAACTATGTCTAATCCTCAATAAGGGCTAGGGTTGGTAATAGTTGTAAGGTTCTCAGCTGGTTGGTAGATTAATGGTGAGAACTTCTAACACTTCTCACACTTTAACACGTACTGAGTCGTATCCTTCTGCATATATGATCGTTCCCTAAAAGGATGATACTTAATCGCAAGTATACGGCCGCGATGTAGTAATAATTTCTCGTAAGTACGAGGTCGATCCCACAAGGAAGATGGTTTCTGTAAATAGAAAAACTTATCGTGGATAAAAAAATCTTAGGAAAAACACTCCAATAAACAAAAATCTGATTTTAGGATGAGAAAATATTTGTTATCTAATTTAAACTAAGAAATAAAAAGTTCCGGAATCAATCGTTCCAACCAATTGCGTCTCTTAGAATCCCAAAGGAGTTAATTTAATAACCCAAATCCTTTAATTACGTCGCGAGTCTCAGATTCGAAAGATTTAGTAATAAAAACAAGTATTCTTCAAAACTTCAACTTCTAGAATAAATCAGGTTCCTATAATCGAGAACGTGCATCATCAATTCGCACAACGCATATACTCAACCCAACTCATGCATAAACGTTACAAGGCAACGTATATACTGAGTGTGGTATCCACACATAAGCGTTACCGAACATAATAGGACACCCAAGTTTTCGAAAATATCTAGAACGAAGAAGAAGAAAAAAAAGTATCAAGAAGATATAGCAGTGAATTCAACCTTACCTCCATTGTTCATCCTCGATCCCCAATCAATCTTCACAATTGATCCCGAGTTAAGAAATTTAGCCACTCATGCCCATGGAAAACAATTAACTATGTATTGAAAACTTTCTGGAATGTAAAAACTATAAACGAACTATGAATCTTGAATTAATTGCAGAAACTATGGATTCTTGAACAAAATCTTGAATTAAAGCAATAAAACTTGAATTTAATGGAAGTATTTACAAGAATAATGAAAACCCTAATTACTCCTATGAATCTAGACTAAAAAGCGGTAAAAAACCCCAAGAAAATCATCTTCCTTTACAGAAAATCGAAAGGATATATATAGAGATTGCAAACTAAGTCCTAACAGGAATAGGAAACTTGACCCAAAAATCCTTCTTAGAGTTCGAACTCTCCTCAGGGCGTTCAAACCCTCAGAGCCTTGTTTCTCTCTTTTTCCTTCTTAGAGTTCGAACTCCCCATTTCCCCTTATAATCAAGGTTCGAACTCCCAAGCTTGTAAATTTCCCTTATATGTCTCCAGCCTCTGAGAGTTCAAACCCTATTATGGGAGTTCGAACCCTAAGGCCAAAATACATTTTTTCTTCAATTTTTGCTAGCCATCGTTCGAACGCCCTATTTCTTCTTGTTTTCACTGTTTGAACACTCCGTGCATTTTTTCTCAATTTTCAACTGTTTTCCCCTATTTCTTTGCAGCTCAGTTTAAGGTTTTTTAAGTCCGTTTCTCGCAATACTCGTTAGACGTGAACTTGTATAACTTTGCGAGATCTTTTTAACAGCTCATCTTTCATTCCATTCTGAGCTACGGATGACAAGTTACACGTTTCCTAAGATAAATTCTAACAACAGCCCTCGATATGCGTGTCCGCACTTCGGATCGCTTTTATGACTCCAAATCCTCTTCTTTATCAACCTTTACCTGCAATGAACTCAAAATACGACTCTCAGTACAGAATACACTAAAGAGGGTATAATTAACCTAGTCTAGAGCTAACTTAGGTCAGTTTAGTTGTATTGAATTACACTTATGCATCTCAATCAATATAGGGCCATTAATAGCCCTGTGAGATTGCTCGATGGGCGAGCGACCTTCCGCCGATATGGCTTCCTTAAATTCCTTCATGAATTTCGAACAAGATGCTCTACACTTTGTCTGGATGAGGGCAATGTAAATAGAGGCCTGCGAAAGATCTTCTATATTGCTCCTTGATAGCCAGTATTTCAAAGATTTGTACTTTATTCTCCTGGCTTGATTCTTGTCTTCGGGCAATTCATCACTGTCAAGGTAGGCAATAATTGGATCCATCCAAGATGGTGCTATCTCTTCTATGGCCCATGCTTGCTCTTCTTTTTGAAAGATGCTTGGGCTAGCCAAAGTCTCAATATGGATTGTTCTCTTTAAGCCCAACTTCAATACTGCTGCGAATGTTGCCAAGGCATCGACGTGTGCGTTGCTATCACGGCTGATCTAGTTTGTATTTGTTGAACTTCTTAGTAGTTCATATGCCTTTGCCCAAGTATTTTGTCATTATGTCTTTCTTTGCTGCATATTCTTCTATGATCTGGTTTATAACCAGCTGTGAGTCTGAGTAGATGCTTATCTCGACAATGTCTAACTCTATAGCTTGACGCAGTCTGATAAGCAAAGCTTCGTATTTTGACTTGTTATTTGAGGCTGTGAACTCTAGTGATAGCCTGTTCAATTGTCATGCCAACTGGTGCAATTAGGGTTCTGCCTGATCCTGCCCCCTGTCATTGGATGCTTCATCCACGAAAAACTTCCAATGATTAGCACTTTCCCAGAACTCTACAATGGGATCATTTTCTAGTAGCTCGACAATGTTTGTTAGATTGGCTTCATATGGCAGTTTAACAAAAAATTTAGCAATAATATCAGCAAGTATTTGACCTTTTACCGCCGATCTAGGTTAGTACTTGATATCGAACTCGCCCAATTCCACACCCACTTTGTTATTCTGCCAGAGAAATCTACTTTTCGGAGGACTGGTTTCAACTGGTGATTTGTGAGGACGATGATAGTATGGGCTTTGAAGTAATGCACCAGCTTGCGTGATGTCATCACTAATACGAGACCCAACTTTTTCAGCGGTAGATATCTTGTTTTAGCCTTCAGGAGAGTCTTGCTAACATGGTAAACTAGCCTTTGTTATTTATCTTGTTGACGAAGTAGGACAACACTAATAACAGGTTCCGAGATAACCAGGTATAGGCAGAGCTCTTCATCTTTAGCTGGGGTGAAAAGGAGTGGTGGCTGGGCCACATAGTTCTTTAGGCTGGTGAGGGCTTCGTCATAGTCCGGTCCATAGCTAAACCATTTTTATTTCTTCAGAAGTTGGAAAAATGGTTGGCATTTACCTAAAGATCGACTGATGAACCTGTTAAGAGCCACTACCATTCCAATCAACTTCTGGACTTTCTTAATATTATTCGGGGCCTAGATGTTCTAGATTGCACTGATTTGTTGTGGGTTTACTTCAATTCCTTAGTACGTAACCAAAAATCCCAAGAACTTTCCCGAGCTTACTTCGTACACGCATTTAGAGGCGTTGGGCCTTATTTTGTACTTCTTTATGATGTCAAACACTTCTTCTAAGTTGCCAAGGTGGAGCCTGCTGACCTTACTTTTAACCATCATATCATCAACGTAAACTTCTACCGTGCTGCTGATGTGCTCTTTGAACATCTTTGTAACTAATCTCTGGTAGGAGGCACCGGCGTTCTTTAATCTAAACGGCATGACTCTGTAATAGAAAATACCCCTCGGGATGATAAAGGCGATTTGTTCTTGATCATCCTCGTGGAATGGTATCTGGTAGTACCCTCGATAGGCATCCATGAAACTCATCCTCTAATATCTGGTAGTTGCGTTTACAAGCTGGTCAATCTTCAGAAAAGGAAAAGGATCCTTGGGGCATGCTCTGTTCAGGTCGGTGAAGTCCACAAACACCCTCCATTTGCCATTCTTTTTCTTCACCACCACTGTGTTGGACAGAGGTTTGAGGAAAGGTTGTAAGTCAGAATCCTTTAACTCCAACTTTTTGAAAAGGTCGTAGTACATGACTTATGACGAGCTCCCTTGATCGATCAAAATTTTCTTGACATCATAATCCCTCAATCACAATGTCACCACCAGTGCATCATTATGAGATGTCTGAACTCCAGCTAGATAATCATCTGTAAAGGTTATGGCATCAAGGCTGCTGTCGAGTTTGAGCTTCTTGGCTGGGGGCTCGATTTACATAACTTTCCTTAGGTGTGCTACTTTCTGAATCTTGGCTCAATACTTGTGTGGGTCTACCTTTGCTGATTCTACCAATCCATGTAGTACCACAATTACCCGAGTTGGTTCTGCCTGAGCCTTCTTTTGTGGGGCACCATTTTGCTTGCTCTGCTCTACTCTGCTTCTCACTTCGTCTTTTCTCGGTCAATGTACTAGTCAAGATAGTCAGCTTTTGTCAGTTCTTCCAAATGATTTTTAAGGTGCCTGCAGTGTTCCATCTGGTGCCCCTATTACTTATGGTATAAGCAAAATTTTCTTTGGTCCCGTGCTGCGGGGTCCCTTACCAACTTCATCCACCACTTGAAAAAGGACTTGTCAAGAATCTGGGACAGAATTTTGTAGATTGGGTCCTGAAAGACCATGTTAACGCCTTCAATCATTTTTCTGCTCCGATTATTGTTTTCCTCGTGTCGAGGCTTTTTAATTTTCCTTCCGCCTTTCTTATCTGGTTTCTCGCCAATCTTCTCCTGGATTAGCTATGTGACATCTTCCTCAACTCTGGCATACTGTTTAATCTTTAACATCAAGTCCTGTAACCCAGTAGCTGGTTTTTTCATCAAGGATTGCCTCAGTCGGTGCTCCTTGAGAAAGTCAATCTTGAATTATGCAAAGGTTAAGTGTGAACTAAGATGACATAGTTTCACATGTATTTTTCCAAATCAATTTGCAAATGAAAAAGTTATTGAAAAAAAATGAAGCCAAAATGTGCTTTTTCAATTTTGTTCTTGTTCATTCAAAATTAATATTTGTTCTTGTTTTTCAAGTTGTGATCTTAATTTATTAGGTGACTATGATATTTAATTATTGAGTTGGTGAGTTGCTAAAATTTAGTTATGTTAGGGGTTTGACATTATGATTATAATTTTGTTGAATTGCACTCAAAAAATAGGATTTTAATTCGTTAAAAGTTAGGGTTTAGTTGCCATCAAACTTAGAAATTAAATTAAGACAAGTTAAGAGTTCGTTGACATATGTTGACAATATGCTTATAATTATAGAGTTTTTTCCCAAACTAACATTCTTCTCAAAAGTAATTTCCAAACTAACATTCTGGTCTCATCCTTAAAAAAAATATTTTGTTAAAAAGTCATTATAGTTTGCTAAAATTTATTTGTGACCCCAATATTTAGATAAATATTTTCAAACTTGTTGTTTTCTCTTATGACCAAGCGCAAGCTCATTATTTTTATATATGATTGCCCATTACTTCAGAAATTGAAACCCGAAAAAGTTGCAGTAAAATCCAACTCAATCTAAAAACAAAAAAACCCCATCATGTAATTCTAAATTAAACTTTTAATAACTAAAAAAATCTACAGAAAAGTTTTTAGTGTTGTAATAAAATATAGTCTTTTTTCTTCCTTATGCTTTTCAATAATCAAACAGAATATTGATTCCAAATTTATCTTGACAAAAAAAAGTCGCATTAAGATTAATTTTGTAAACACAAGGGCATTCAAAAATATGATTCTCAAATTAAGCAATTCAATTAAAACTCAATACTATTCTTAGAGAGTAAATTAAAATTTTATAATGTTACCGCCTCTAATTCATTCTGTTTGGTGGACCATTTAATTTTTATAATTGTTTCTACCTCTCCTCTTAATGGTATGCTATTATAGCATGCTATAGTATAATTGTTTGCATCTATAATTTAATGTCATTAATAAACAATGGTTTTACCCATCCAAAATCATATGCTATTTTTTTTTAATTTTGACCCATCAACCTCTATACTACTAAGCAGGGAGTGTTCTATTTGGTATAGATTCTAATTATCTCACTCATGATCACAGGTTCAAGGCATGCTTTAATCCCCTATGCTTGAACTCAACATTCTCATCCCCCACTCCCCTAAGTTGTAAACATATATACAATTTTTGTAATTCTTCAAAAAAAAAAAACTCTACACTACTTAATTAAAAGCATACTATTATATTAGTGTACTATTAAGAGGAGAGGTGAAAATAATATTATAAAATGTTATGTATACCATCAAAAGTGAGGGTTTTTTAGTACAATGAGAAGCGGTAAATTTGTAAACATGCATTCATATATTAGGGCAAAATGTTAATTTTAGTAAATTATAATGGCTTGTTAATAACATATTTCTTCTAATGATGATGTCAGAATATTAGTTTGAAAATTATTCTTGAATTAGTGTTAGATAGGAAATTATTTTTAAAGAAAATGTTACTTTGGCAAAAAAAACTCTATAATTATATACACTCTACTCTACATGGTTGTTCATACAAAATGAATGGAATGAATAATGGCTGCTAGTTGATCAAATGGAACAAAAATATAGTACATCATGCTGGAGGAAAATTATATATATAGTTTTTTTGTTATGATGACTTGAACGAGTGGCATATAGGGGAGACGAAGGCTAGTGCGAGGAAGATTGAAAGCTATAACTGAATAAAAAGATAATTACCTGCAAACCCTAGGCAAAGATTGATGAGGGTCATGCTGGGTTCATACCCACCAAACCAATGAAGCTTCCACCACCAACTACAGCCCATCAAACTTGAAGTTTGAAGGAGGAGAAGTCAAGCATGCCACCAACCATGGATTTTCCCATTGATTTGTCAAAATTGTGCAACTCCTCCCTCCCCTATAAATAAAGGGTAGAGGTGAGGGAGAAAATCATCCGCTCAAGCAAGAGCAAGAGAGCAAGAGAGGTTTTTTGTTTGGGTGAGAGTTGTAGTCAAGTGAGAGAGATCCAATCTCCTCCTCCTCCTCTGTTTTTCCTCTCTATATATATAGTGATTCTTCTCCAATTTATTGGTGTGTGAGCGTGTGTTGATTTCTAGCCCAACAAGTGGTATCAGAGTAAGGTTAGAGTGACCGGAGCAATATTTTGCTATTTTTTTAACGGCTGCCCAGAAATTAAAATCGCCGAAATTGTGTTTCGATCACACCATTGTATTCGTCTCGTCGATATGAGTTCAACGGCGCAAACCTCGTTGAAAACGGAGCTAAAATGAGCCTGTACGACACGATCAAAGTTTTGCTCCGGCGAGTCAACGCCGGCGATGTCATCGGCACTGGAGAAGACAAGCTGACGTCATCGATGACGTCATCGTTGACCAAGTCAACCGCCACGTCAGCAGCCCAGTCGGCGCCACATCATCAGTGCAGTCCGCGCCTCGTCATCAGCCCAGTTAGAGCCACATCGTCGCCCAGTCAGCTGCCACATCATCAATACTTCTAAAAATTACAATTTGGCCCCAAAAGTTTTCAAAAATTACAATTTGGCCCCAGAACTTTCTAAAAATTACAGTTTGACCCCTAAACAAACTAAAATTTTCACTTGAGCCATTCTTAAGGTTTTTCACCGTTCCGAACGCAACCATACACTCTGTTTTGGCAAATTCTACTTCTATAGTGTTGTACAAGCCAATTAAAGAGTAGATTCATGGAGGAGCCATCAATATCAACCTCAGGAGTTATGATTATGCTCAACTCTTCGAACTACGCCATTTGGCGGTCTCGAATGGAGGACTATTTGAACTGTTGGGATTCATTTGATCCCTTGGATGACATGGGGGTGAAACCGACGGACACAACGGAAGCCGAGTGGAGAAGAAAGAACAAGAAAACTATCGGTCTGATCAGACAATGGATCGACCATAATGTATTCCACCATGTTGCTCAGGAGACAGACGCATACACTCTCTGGAGAAAGCTGGAGAATCTATTTCAAGCAAAAACCGCTCGAAACAAAGCTCTTTTGATGAAGCGCTTTGTCAACTTAAAGTTAAGGAGCGGTACTTCAATTGCTGAGCACACGAGTCAATTCTAGAACTATGTTAACCAGCTTGCAACCATGGACCTGCCGCGAGATAATGAAGAGCAAGCCCTCTTACTTCTTAGTTCTTTACCAGACAGTTGGGAGACATTGGTGGTGTCTCTCAACAATTTAGCTCCAAATGGCAAACTTACCATGGCGATGGTCAAGGATGCCTTATTTAATGAAGAAGCTAGACAGAAGGAAGCTGGCATGGAGCAATCATATGCCCTCGCTACAGAAAGCAGGGGAAGGCCTCAAGAAGATAATAGAAGCTGAGGAAGAGGCCGAGGCAGAGGAAGAGGTAGAGGCAGAAGCAGAAGCAGAGGAAGGTCACAGGATTCTAGCAAATCTAATGACGGACATGGCAAGTTCACTTGTTATCATTGTGGCATTGAAGGTCACATGAAGAAGGATTGCCGGAAATTAAAAAGGGAGCAAGGTCAAGGCAATCACCAACACAACAAGGAAGATGGTGACACCCTAGTCACTATTAAGGGAGATGTTGCAGTACTCTCCGTGGAAGAAGAGACGTGTCTCCACGTTGCTAGCCAAGATTCTGAATGGGTGGTAGACACAGCAGCCTCCTACCACGCCACTCCCCACAGTGAGTTCTTCACGACGTACAAAGTTGGAGACTTTGATACTGTGAAAATGGGGAACACTAGTTCATCAAAGATTGTGGGAATTGGTGATGTTCAAATCCAGACGAACAATGGTTGTACGATGGTGTTGAAGGACGTCAGACATATGCCCGACCTCCGGCTCAATCTTATTTTTGGGATAGCCCTTGATCAACAGGGTTATGACAACCGCTTCAGCAATGGCACTTGGAAGCTGTCAAAAGGTGCCTTGGTTATCACCCGGGGGCATATTTGTGGCACGCTGTACAGAACTCATATGAAGGTTTGTTCAGACAGCCTAAATGCAGTTGAAGACGAGGCGTCACCAAATCTATGGCACAAGAGACTCGGTCACATGGGAGAGAAAGGGATGTTCACGCTAGTCAAGAAGGCTCTCATTCCAGTAAACACGGAGATTGCATTGAACCCCTGCGAGCATTGCCTATTTGGCAAGCAACATCGAGTCTCGTTCAGTTCCTAAACACGAAGGAGATCAGAGTTATTGAGCCTAGTACACTCTGACGTTTGTGGTCCCATTGAAGAGGAGTCATTGGGCGGTAACAGGTATTTTGTTACCTTCATAGATGATGCTTCACGGAAGGTATGGGTGTATTTTCTGAAGACCAAGGATCAAGTACTCGAGAACTTCAAGATCTTCCACGCAATGGTGGAAAGGGAGACTGGTAAGAAGTTCAAGTGCCTTCGGACAGACAATGGAGGCGAGTACACATCCAAGGAGTTCAAGGCATACTGCTCAAAACACGGTATCCGCCATGAGAAGACGGTCCCACGCACCCCACAGCACAATGGAGTAGCCGAAAGGATGAACCAGACCATTGTGGAAAGAACCCGGTGTATGCTCAGTATGGCTGATCTGCCAAAGCCATTCTGGGGTGAAGCTGTTCGTGTTGCCTGCTACCTGATCAACAGATCACCATCAGTGCCATTGAAATTTGAAGTTCCGGAGATGGTGTGGACTGGCAAGAAGGATGTCTCCTACTCTCACCTGAGAGTGTTTGGGTGCAAGGCTTTTGCACACGTATCCAAGGAGCAGAGACAGAAGCTCGACATGAAATCTATTCCATGCATCTTCATTGGTTATGGAGATGAAGAGTATGGATACAGGCTATGGGATCCAGCAATAAAGAATGTCATCAAAAGTAGGGACGTTGTGTACCAAGAGAACTAGTTTTATGAGGAACCAACTAAGCCTAGTGGTTCCAATTCCCATGTTCCTGAGATGACTCCAGATCCAACACCAGTCCAGCTTACCACAAATACTGGAATGCAGGAGATGATTCCAGAAGATGAAGAAGAAGAAGAGGGTGTTGAGCAGGGGGAGCAACAACCCCCTCCACCAGAAGAAGAAGAACTTCCACAACCAGTTGGTGAGGTACCTCCTCAGATTGAAGAGCCTTAGCCAAGGAGATCTGCAAGAGGCCGGGTTCTAATTCCGTCAACCAAATATCCAGAATCAGACTACATCATGCTCACTGATGAGGGGGAGCCAGAGGACTTCAAGGAAGCACAGACCCATCCAGACAAAGGTAAGTGGATGGAAGCCATGCAAGAAGAGATGAGTTCCTTGCACAAGAATCAGACCTATGATCTGGTTAGGCTTCCCAAAGGTAGAAAAGCCATGAGAAACAAGTGGGTTTTCAAGCTGAAGAAAGATGATAGTGGAAAGCTAGTCAAGCACAAGGCTCGATTGGTTGTCAAAGGATTTCAATAGAAGAAAGGAATTGACTTTGACGACATTTTCTCACCGGTAGTGAAGATGACCTCAATTCGAGTTATACTTGGATTGGTAGCCAGCCTGAACTTGGAGCTTGAACAGATGGATGTGAAAACAGCTTTTCTCCATGGAGAGCTGAAAGAAGAGATCTATATGGAACAGTCAGAAGCGTTTGAAGCTCCCGGGAAAGAACACTTAGTCTGCAAGTTGAAGAAAAGTCTCTACGGCTTGAAGCAAGCACCGAGACAATGGTATAAGAAGTTTGATTCATTTATGGTGGGTCATGGGTACAAGAGGATTGCTGCAGACCAGTGCGTGTATATTCAAAAATTCTCGGATAGTAGCTTTGTGACACTCCTTCTCTATGTGGATGACATGCTGATCGTTAGACAGGATGCTGCCAAGATTAGCAAGCTGAAAAAGGAGTTATCTCAATCCTTTGATATGAAGGACTTAGGCCCTGCTCAACAAATTTTGGGTATGCAAATTGTTCGTGATAGGAAAGCCAAGAAGTTGTGGCTATCACAAGAAAAGTACGTTGAACGAGTGATCAGAAGGTTCAACATGGAAAATGCCAAGCCAGTCAATACTCCACTAGCTAATCATTTCAAGCTGAGTAAGAGTTCGTGCCCCTCCTCAAAAATTGAGATGGAAGAAGTGGCAACAATACCTTACTCTTCAGCAGTAGGCAGTTTAATGTATGCAATGGTGTGTACAAGGCCAGATATTGCTCACGCTGTAGCCGTTGTGAGCAGATTTCTCTCCAACCCAGGGAAAGAGCATTGGGAAGCAGTCAAATGGATTCTCAGGTACCTAAAGGGTACAACAAAGCTATGCTTGTGTTTTGGGGGAGCTGAACCAGTCTTGGGAGGCTATACAGATTCAGATATGGGCGGTGATCTTGATGGTAGGAAATCTACTTCAGGATTCCTCTACACCTTCGCAGAGGGAGCTGTATCATGGCAGTCCAAACTACAGAAGTGTGTGGCATTATCTACAACGAAAGCAGAATATATCGCTGCAGCGGAAGCTGGGAAGGAAATGTTGTGGGTAAAGCGGTTTTTCCAAGAGCTAGGAGTCAAGCAAAAGGAATACAAGGTGCATTGTGACAGTCAGAGTGCTCTAGATTTGAGCAAAAATTCAATGTACCATTCCTGCACCAAGCATATCGACATTCGCTATCATTGGATACGTGAGGTGATCGATCAACAGCTGTTGAAGCTCGAGAAGATTCACACAAAAGAGAATCCAGCAGATATGTTAACAAAAGTAGTTACTCGTGAGAAGTTCGAGCTATGTAAAGACATAGCCGGAATGGATGTCAACTGAAGGACTTCAGATTGCGTTCTCCTCTGCTGGGTATGAAGGGGGAGAATTGTTGGGTTCATACCCACCAAACCAATGAAGCTTCCACCACCAACTGCAGCCCATCAAACTTGAAGTTTGAAGGAGGAGAAGTCAAGGATGCCACCAACCATGGATTTTCCCATTGATTTGTCAAAATTGTGCAGCTCCTCCCTCCCCTATAAATAAAGGGTAGAGGTGAGGGAGAAAATCATCCGCTCAAGCAAGAGCAAGAGAGCAAGAGAGGTTTTTTGTTTGGGTGAGAGTTGTAGTCGAGTGAGAGAGATCCAATCTCCTCCTCCTCCTCTGTCTTTCCTCTCTATATACATAGTGATTCTTCTCCAATTTATTGGTGTGTGAGCGTGTGTTGATTTCTGGCCCAACAGGTCAAGTGTATCATCAGCAAGGAAATTACAAGCTAATGAATCTCTCCAACTTGCAGCTGGGGATACACGGAGATCTCCATTGCTGTAGGACTTCACTCTCCGTGTAGCATCGCGCTAGTACAACCTCCATCTTCGCCTCCCTCTGTTGCTCATGGAATCGTCGCGTGGCATCCAACAAGTCATCGATCAATCTAGCCGGGACTCCATGGTTGGTTACTTGAAAGGAACCCCATGTTTCTGACAAGCTAATGGTTTATTTTTCTTTGTCAAGGGTGTGTATCACGGGCTGACAGGTCGGGCATCACACGGTGATAGTAATGCGACCCGCCATGATCATACACAGCGAAAATGACCCGTGAGGCGACTATGCACCAAGCAATAGTCCCACAAAACTCAAACACCAAGGCATAAGATTATGCACTTGTCCAGGATCCATCCATAATGCCCCACATAACTCTTTAAGCTCAGACCTCTGATGCTCAAGCCATAAGGCAACCCAAGCTATAAGCGATAGCAACGCCATACTCAAATGCGTGCACACATGACAAGTAATGTGCTTAGCGCCAGTCCCTCTCGAAACACAAACAGTATATTCATGTGTAACTAGACATGCGCATCAGCCAAGCATCATCCGTTAAGCACGACACCTCCATTCATGAAGCTCTTAGTGCCCCGTATCAAGGTTGTCTGCAAGGATAGGCACAACCGAATAGCAACAATTAAGCCCACAGCATAGTGCCCCGGGACACCAATGCTAGCCAAACCAAGCGGCCGTGTACATAAGTGTAAATCCAATGCGCAAGTGCACACGAGGCACACGGCATGCAAGTGTGCACACTGAAGCCCAATCCGTCATGGACATAAGTCCCACCACTATATAATTATGGCGTAGCGGATGCGAATGCCACAACCCTATCCTCGACGTTAATGCCCAAAATCTGCTCCACCGGGCACAATGCCGCCCATGTAGCCCCTTGACTAGCATGAGGACTGCAGCCATGTGCCACAGCCGGCCCCCAAGTCTCGCCCACTCCTTTGGGAGACTCACTTGAATGCTGTCCCTTTCGGTAACACCAGGGGGTGGTAAAGTCAACACTATGCCCCTCCTTATAATAGCATTCTGAGTCATCTCTAAACTGATAGGAAGAAACATCCTACCCCTCGAGGAGTCATAATCCATAAATTCAATAAATATGAAAAATACAAATTACGAGATTGTCATGCCACCGCCAACCATGCTCAAACATACCCCACGCCGAGGTCTCTTGTGACCCCAGACGTGTCACAAATGGCAACCCTTAACAGTGTGGATGGATAGCAGTGGAGTTTTGTCCATTTTGTTTCCTATCTTTTCCTTTTATATTGTACTTCGGCTGGTTTTTGTTAGTATCATTCTTTTTTTGCTGCTTAAAAAAAAAAAAAAAGACAATCTAAAAGATGCCCCATTTTCCGGCTGCTTCACGAATCTCGTTAACAATCTCTGATCGTCGAACACCACCCTCCATGCCTTGGAGGTCTATCACGGGAACCCGGAGGTGATCGCCGCGAGTGTCAGAAGACAAATCTGGACGGCTCTCAGGCAGGTGGATGAAGATGCAGGGGATCTTCACCAACCCAGAATCGACCAGTCCTTTAACTCCAGACTTTGTTTCTTCGAACTCTTTAGCTTCTTTCTCTCTGATGTCGTTTGAACCACGCTCACTTCGGCCAGCAAATTCATTGTTCATGACTTCGGCAATCTCAGTGGTGTTGTATTTTCCTGAACCTGATTGAGCACTTGGGTAATGGCTCTGCTGACTTAAAATTCAACAATATGCATGTATATATATATATATATATTCATATTTGTAATACTCTTGAACAAGGTGCTTATTTTGAGACCAATAAATTTTCAGTGATTAAGTAGTATTAACTATTACCATTAAAATTATAATAAAAACAGAACCTTAAAGGCATAGATGCTACTTACCTCCTGAATTTTATTTTTCTTTTCGAGTTAAAAACTAAAGAAGAATGTGGTAATGAGCTTCTAAGCAATATTAGCAGAACTCATTCATAACTCTTTACAATTTCTTTGATAAAAAAGCAAGTAAAAATTTTTAGGCCGTCCAACAATAATGCTTAGGGCGGAGTTACATAGGGTCTAAAGGGAGCAGCTGCTGCAAGGGTGGACATTGGCGAGCTGTGCTTTTACATTATGTAGTATGGCCATAAAACCTAAAATGAAGTCCCAAGTTCGTTCAGAAAAAAAAAAAAAAAAAGATTCTCAAACCCATCCATTTAGTCCAAAATTTTTTTAATAAAAATTATATGTTATCTATTGAACATAAATGATGAGTTAATTAAAGTAATTATGTTAATGATTTAAAATCAAGAATCAAATATTGTAACTAATTTCTTTTAATAAATATTTTCTTCTCTAAAAATAAAGTTAAATAATATAAAATCTAAATACGAGATATTAAAATATGCAAATATATTGGTCTACATATATTTCAGGCTAGATCGTGTTGGGTTTAGATAAAAAAAATTTAAGCCTGCCCATTAGCATAATCAGGCCTAGAAAATTTTCTATCCTGGTTGGGCTTGGGCGACCCATTGGACCCCTAAGCTACACCTTCAAATCTTTAGAAATCCTAATTTTACATACAACTTTTGAAATGATTTTCTATTTACCCCTTAAAAATTTATAAATGCCTCTTTTAAACAGTTATTTTACTTTGAGGAACTCTTGATATAATATATGAAAACGGATATTTTTTAAAAAAATTTGTACAGAAAATCTCACCAGAATTATACAACAGTAGTATTTTTATAATTAAGAAATATCATGATGAGTGTTTTGTTTTTAGGTGTAAGGCTATCTTTCGACCACATAATTTTGTACATACTTTGTATGAATTTTCAAATTGTATAACATTACTCATATTAATATACAAGCTTATATATGTTACATATATATACAGAATTCAAGTGCCATATTGTTGACAAATGAAGAAAATTCCTAAATTGTAATTAATGATTGCCTTTCTATAAATTTCCAGACACTGTCACTAAACATGCTAATAAGACCCATGCATTTCCTCTCAAATGAGGTGATTCATAGTTCCTGGTTTTTAATTTTTGTACTTGTTTTTTATTTCCATGAATTTCCAAACACTGTCAGTAAACACGCTAATAAGGTCCATACATTTCCTCACAAATGAGGTGATTCATGGTTCCTGGTTTTTAATTTTTGTACTTGTTTTTTATTTGTTGGTCATCCAACGTACGGGGAAAAAAAAGATGAAAAAACCAGAGCTAGCCAACACCAGCTAGAGAAAAAAAAATACTATAAATAAAAAAATTTCTCAATTCATTTTCACACCACTAGAGATAAGATGGGTTCCAAATGCATTTATTAATGTAAATCCCACAGTCTTATGGTTAATGTAAAAATAAATTGAGAAATTTGTTTATGTATATCAATACTCACTAGAGAAAAGTCTGCAATACAGCTTATTAAACATCAATTATATTCTCTATCAATTGTTTGAAGTTTTAATTATCTACATTTTCTATTGCTGAATTCTTACCCATAAAAATATATATGTTCACAGATCACATGATTTGTAGTAGTTTAAATAAAAATAAGAAAAGGATATCAAATCACGTCACTGGGGCTGCTGGCTACCTGCTACCTGCTATCTGCTGGCTGACCTCTATGAAAATAATGTTCAGGGCTCTGATATATCTTCCCTAGCTAGTACACGAGTAAACAGCTAAAAAAGCTCTCAAAGAAATGCTACTCTTTACTTGGAAGAGAGATGTATAAACTATATATTCACGAAATGATATATCTTTCACAATAGCAAATTATTAAGGACAACATCCAGCACAAACTACAAAAACTCATACGAGTTCATCAAAAAGTATTACAAACTTCTTACACACACACACACACACACACACACACATATATATATGTATAAAAGCATTGTATAGGTAGCATCTGCTCATTGTAGCTTAAAATGAGGAAGCGCAGAGGTCCCATCCAGTCCTTTTGAAAAGAAATAGGACAAAGCCTCAGTGACCAAGATGTCTCTGTATATAGGCGGAACGTTGTGAGAAAGTAACTCCTTTAGTGGTCCATATGCCCTACTTGTACTTGGAGAGAAGAAGCATGCAGCTGACGATCTGGAACCAACTCCAGCCAGAACTCTATGCTCCACACTTTTGAATTTGTCATTGGTGATAAGCTATATATATATATCCACATGCATATGGAAATATCTTTATTAGAAGATTAATGTACCAATAGCTCTTCACATTGATCGTTGCTTGGCATCTGATTTTGATCCAAAACGTTGATCATTTTCAATAGAAAGCTTTGAATTGAATTCATCTTAGAATATCATTGAGTTGAGTTAATTCAGGGACTCAATCAAGTTTTGATATAAAACTTGACATATGAAAGTGCAAAGTATTACACAACTTAGGATCTAACTATTCAATTGGTTTCTTATTTTTTCCCCCTTTTTTAATTTTTTAACGAAAGCATAAAGCAATTCGAAATTTTAGTAAGGGTTAATTCATATTCATCTTTTTTAGGATGGTATGATAAGTATGTACGACTTGGTCGAGATTTTACTTTGACTCTACAAAACTTAACGAGTCACCCAAAAACTTGAAAGAATAGCGAATTTTTTTTTTGTTGAGTCACTCTTTTTTTTATTGAGTCGAGTTAACTTGGTTGATTTGAACCTAGTGAGTGGTGAATTAAAGTTTTTAAACATTGGTCAAGTCGCAATAACTAAAATCATGAAATAACATTTGGGTGCATCTAGCTAATTATACAGGCTACAGTGAGTGAATATTATAACATCATGATATAATATATGCAGAATTATATATATACCTGCATGAAATCTCCAAGGTTTGCAACTAGAGCTCCTGGAATGGGGGGCACGTCAACCCAATGATTTTGATGAAGAACTTGGAGGCCGCCGACCTTGTCTTGGAGGAGTATGGTGAGAGAAGATAGGTCAGAATGCTTGGGAGCACCCATGGTGAGGTTAGGCTCTGGGCAAGCTGGGTAGTATTGGCTTGCCAATGCCACATTCTTCATAAACTCCGAGCGTAAAAGGTACTCTCTGCTCAGTCCAAGAGCCTCAGAAAATAACTCACAAAGCATTGCCCTCACCTTCTTCATGCATTTCATATATTCATCCATTTCTTTACTGCAACACATTTTAATTATCAAGATTTAGCATGCCGAGAATGCGTGTGATTGCTGCAAAGTGTTGATATTTCATCGAGCTTATTATACAGTACTCTACAGTCTACAAGATCACTGTTGGAGCGAGAAATTTCATTTAGGGGGCAACCATTAATTATAATAATTTTTTTTTTTATAATCAATAATAAGTCACTTGACTTGTGTATAAAAATATACTAGTTTATATATGTATATATATGTGTTTTTGGGGAGGGTGGGAGGGGGTTTAAAGTAAAATAACTATTTAAGGAAACATTTATAAAGTCTTAGTAGGCAAAAATTGAAAAATATATATTTCTCAAATTGCATGTAAAAATTAAATATTTAAAAATTTGAGAAATTTTAAAATTTTAGAAGAGAAAATTAAAAATATTTCTTAAAATTGTAGATAAAAATAAAATGTTTGAAAATCTAAGGGGGGTATTTTTAAATTTTTAAGGGCCAAATGAAAGAAAATTAAAAATTACAAATAAAAGTATAATTTTTAAAATTTGAAGAGCACCTACCCGCCACACAGTAGCTCCGCCACAGTAAGTTGTAATAAAATAAGGCTTCTATCAAATAGATTAAAAAATTAAAGATATTAGGCTTACAAAGAGGGCCGGAGTTTGAAAATTCATTTAGATACAATCAATAATCACAACCAATGATTTTATTTTATTTTTGATAATTCGAATACCACATATGTATATAAATTTTTATATTTAATATATAAATAGATATTCAAAATAAAATAACTATTTAAACGGAGCAGCTGCCCTCTAGACATTATATAGTTGGCTCTCCGCGGACGTACGACATTTCAAAAATAGAATGTATTTTCTAATATTCATGTTTCTCCCACATAGACCTAGTTTAACTAATTCGAAATACAAAAATAAAAAATTACAGGATTGTTTGCTATATTGACTATTTACCCGGTCTGACTGCATCTACACGTGTGTGTTTGTAGACTTTTAGAACTTTTCCTCTATAAGAAATAACACAAAAAAACTTTACATAATTAAGAAAAGAGTAGTGGGGACAAAAATTGCACTAACCACGTGTATCACGCCGAAGGGAAATTACATATATGTATATATATATAAATAGTGACTTGAACGAGTGGCGTAGGAGAGACGATCGATGGCTACAGGAAGATTGAAAGTCAGTACTGAATAAAAAATAGTACCTGCAAACACTCGGCAATGATTGAGGGTCAATGGTGTCATCAAGGAAATTACAAGCTAATGAATCTCTCCAACTTGCAGCTGAGGAAACATAGAGATCTCCATTGCTGAAGAACCTCACTCTCTGCGTAGCATCGCGCGAGTACAACTCCATCTTCGCCTCCGTCGGTTGCTCGTGGAATCGTCGCGTGGCATCCAAAAAGTCATCCATCAATCTAGCTGGGACTACTCCATGGTTGATTATTTGAAAGAAACCCCATGTTTCTGATGCCTTCCGGATCTGATCCACGATCTCTGTCCGCCGACTTTGACTGGTTTCTAAGCCACTGAAATCTATCACAGGTACCTGAAGGAGATCATCATTATCGGCGTTGTTGCAGGACGACACCTCCGGCAGATTCTCCGGGGGATGGATGAACATTCTGGGGATCTTCGCAACCCCAGAATCCACGAGTCCTTTCACTCCAGCCTTCGTTTCGTCGAACTCTCTCACTTCTTTAGCCCGATCATATTGCCCAGCTGCGGCTACTCCGGCGATTGACATTACTTCCATTTGGGCAGTCGCAGTCTCAGTGGTTTATGAATATAAACGGATTGGGCTGACCTTCTTCTTCCCTAGGGCCTTTAGCTTTTCAATATATCAGAAAGAGAAATACTATCCACGTGCTTGTTGGGTACTTGTTGGGTAGCACTTCAAGATGGACTCTACCAACAGCTGTGGTTCACGCTGATGTGATACGTTTTAACCAGTGCTTACCAAAAACACAGAATAATAAAACTACTGTGAGGTAATGGGTGACCTCACATATTGGAGTTCAAGTTTTGTACGGTTTCGAATGCATATAAATAAAAGCTTAACTTTTGATGATTTGATAAACAATCCCAAAAAAAAAAAAAAGAGAAAGAGAGAAAGGGAAATTGAAAAAAAAAATAGAGAAAAAATAAAAGAAAGAAAAATATAGGTAAGTTTTCAAAGTTTATGTTGTATTTTTTTTATTATATAGTATTAATAAAATTTTGGGTGATTCAAAAGATCTAACCTTACTTGTTTCAAAAAAACTCATATGATAAATATTTAACAATTTTTGAAGAATTATTCACTATATTTTGTGTTGAGTTATTTTATCTGTTTTATATGTTTTTAGTTTTATAACACGTTATCAACACGATGCTTTAAGTGTTTTGTGTTCTTCCTTTATTTGATGTGTAATTTATCTTCATTTTGAATTCGTTACTATTCACTCAATTCGCATGAACAGTATGAACAGTAGTTTTACTATTGAGATTAATAGTATTTATTTCGAAACTTTGTTGCTTTATTTTTTTCAGATCTTCCATTTTTTGCCTATCATATTTATATATCTGGAATCCATATTTTAATACATTTTCATAAACATGTAACTTGATTATATTTTGATGTCTAGATTGTAAGTCATAATGAAGACAAAAATAGTAATATTATATATATAGATGAAGCGCATAATAATAAATACTATACATTAATAGTATTTTTACTATTTATGCGTTATAATTGATAACTACTATTTATGTACAGTTTTTTTACTATTTATAAATAGTAATTGCATAGTAATTATATAATAAATAATCCTTCATCAATATTACGGTAATACTTTTCACCGTTCTGTCAGTTGCTATTTATCATAATACCCACCTAACATTACTGTGTTCGGTAGAAGTTTTTACATGATCATTAACTGATGATTGTCAAATTTTATTATGTGTATTGCTTTAAATATTTTATATTTAGATAATTTCAGAAGTAATGATTCTAGAAATACAATGAAAGAAATCAAGCGCTCATATGAAATATTCATTAAGGCTTGTACGCAGTTTATTTAATTATTGTCACTTTATAAGGTCGGCTTGTCACATGCTACTACTTTTATTTATGTTGCTGCTATTATTTAATTATACTTATTATGGCCGCTGCTTATGTTAGTTTACCATTGTGTCTTCATTGAATTTTTCAAAAGCTTATTATAATTTAATGCACCTGGAATTACAAGATAATCAATAAATACACTTGGAGTTGTAAGATTATGGTTGAATGCACCTGAAGTTGCAAGACAATGATTTAGTGCACCTGAAGTTATAACAGTGTTGCCAAATAAAATAATAAGTACAATTTTTATTATTCAAATACGTCCACAATGAAAATGATGTGAAAGAAATCTTCTTGATGAAGATATGATAGACAAATATATTTTTATTTTATACCTCGAATGTGCTCCAGAAGTAGCAATATCAAGAGGGTTAATTCAGAAATTGTATTCTAATGGCACATCGTATAAATATAATAGAAGATAAGGGTAAATAGTTACGTTACTATTCATGCATACTATTTACATTATTATTTACGGTACTATTTATGAATTCCACATTATTTTGATTTTGTTCCTCATGTTCTTTTTATGTTTTCATTAGTGTTATATCATTTTTCTGAAAAGAATACAAATTTAAAATATGTATCAATTCCTGAAGTGATAAGTAAATGGTATGGATCCAGCGTAGTGTAGCTCACTCAATCGAGTACTATAATTAGCTGATACATGTGGCCAATTTTATATCATTCCCTGAAGTGAATGTACTTTTATTTGATGGTCATGAATATTGTCACAGATGTGATTACAATGTAATAATCTTGAAATTTTTGGAGATACCCTGAAGGTTTTCAATGTCACTAGAAGTGGAATAATGTGAGCTCAACCTCTCAAGAAGTACGAAGATGTTTCATTGGTTACGTACTTGTAGTACGATGATTAAATATTCAATAGATTGCTATGATAGAATAATTTTGCAATGAAACATTATATTAATTTTGCATTTGAAGGTATGGATCATACCAATGCGTCAATCATTATAAATATGAATGGGAAAGATATATGTCTAGCAGACATTATTAGAACGCACACAATTCTTTAATATGGTGTAAACTTAACATTAGTTCAAATTAATGTTAAAACAATATCAAACATTACAAATTGATTAAAGGCTCTAGATGAGCTAAGCTCTAGAAGAGTTATGATTTATAAGAGCTAACATAATGTGGTCAAGAGGAATTAAAACTCTATATTGATAATGCATTCTATTCTACTAGTAGTACAAGAAATTTGCTCAATTCTTATAGATGTTTTTACTTTATTTCTGTTATACTAGGAGCATATGATGAAAAAAAATATAGCAATACAGGTAATGAAAAACATATTTCTTTACACTTCTTTTTTTATGCTAGAAGCATATAATAGAAAAACTTGTTACTTTTCTTCTGCGCTATATTATATTGGGATCACCTGCAGTAATAAACTAGAAGTTTTTCGACCCAAAAGATTTTTTATACTGTGAAATCACCTGAAGTGATACAACAGAAGCATTTATGGAGTATCTGCAGTGACAGCATCTAAAGTAATGCACCAGAAGTAATTTGATCCCAAAAAAATTTTATATTTTGGTCACCCGGAATCTACAATAATACGACCAATAATTGATAATTTTTATGAAAATTTGCTAAAGAACCAGAATATTCTTTTTGTCAAACAATTATTTGGTTACTCTGTAATACTAATATACCTCATTTATTTACTATTACCTCTCATATTTTGCGCATAACCCTTATGTGGAGTCAGTTTTTCCACCATTAGGGGGAGATAACATTTAAACGTGATGCTGTGAAATTAATGCTAATGTTGTGAAACTGTCTCATCTTGATCCTTGGACAAGTTGATGTGAGTCTGAAGTTCACAAAGAAATTATGTACTTATATATGATTGCAAATCAATTGCTTGAAACATTTGCCGACATAAAAACGATAATCAAATCATAGCGATACCAGTTGCTAATGTTATAGCACATATTAATGTCCTTGAAGGACAATATGTTGATATATCTGTAAGATCATATGTTCAAATAATAGCACATAATTTTAAAGCACTTGAAGCGTAGGAGACATATCGGTACAAAAGTCAAACTCTCAGAAAGTGAAAAGCATAAGAAAATGAGAAAGAGAAAAGCCCAACAAAATGACCAAATTGGTGTTCATGAAGAAACTATAATTTCTAAACTTCCTGAAGAATGAACTTTTGAATAGATAGGAAATTACTTCTATGATTCCTGAAGAAGAAAATAAACCTCCAGAAGAGAAATTTTCATCATCTAAACTTTCTAAAGAAATTCCTATAAAAGAATTCCCAAAAAAGAAACCTCCTAAAGAGATATCCCTTGTAGAGAAAAATAATGAGATCTCACTGAATAATAATGTGAATACAGGAGAACAATGGAAAAAAATGGTATCTATGTAAATATAATTACAAGAAGTAATGCAAAGACTAAACCACAGATAGTCGACAAATGTTGATAATATGATCGATCAAAATGAAAAAAAATTACTGAGTTAGAATTAAACTCATTAGCATAATATAAAGTATGTGAACTTGTAGTTTAGACACTAGAAGATGAAAATATTGGAGTTGTAGTCCAAACACCAGCAGATGTTAGACCTGTAGTCTAAACACCAGAAGCTATAAAGTATTTAGACCAGTAGTCCACTCACCTGAAGATGGAAAACCGGTTTGATACAAATGGGTATTTGCACAATGAGAAAATAGAATAGTGCGATATAAAGTACAACTCGTATCAGAAGGTTTCTCGCAGAGACTTGGTATTGACTATAATGAGAAATTCTATCCTATAAAGATGCAATTACATTCATATTATTGATTAGTTTGTCAGTTTAGAAGGACTGGACATGTATCTAATAAATGCATAATAGCCTATTCTTATGGTGGATTAGATAATAATATACATGTGACAATTCTTGAAGAATTTAAAACTGATTGAAACAGATACCTCGAAGGTTATATTCTATCAAGCTTCAAAGATATATGTATGGGTTAAACCAATCTGGACGCAGATGGTATAATTATCCCAATAAATATCTATTGAAAGAAGAATATGTGAATAGTACAATTATCCATGCATTGTTATTATAATCTAGATTTATTATGATTGCAATATATGTTGATACTTGTGAATATTATTGGTACTCCTAAAAAGATTACAAAAGCTACTAAAGAATAACTGTAAAATTAAATATCTTGGGAGAACAAATTATTGTCTTGTCTTGCAGATTGAGTATTTTTATTCCTTAGTCAACTTATATAGAAAAATGTTATATTGAATAAGCTTATCCATGAAATTCTCCAATGGATGTCTGATCACTTGATGTATAGTAAGATAACTCATTTCTGTTCTCGAAAAAATGATGACGAACTTCTTGGTCCTGAAGTACCATATCTTAGTGCAATAGGTGCTTTTACGTATCTTGTAAATGGTATAAGACCTGATATAGCATTCTATGTCAACCTATTGGCAAGATATAGTTCTGCATCAACTCAACGACATTGGAAAGAAATTAAGAATATACTACGTTACCTACAAGGGACAATTGATACAAGCTTATTCTATTCAAAGAAACTACAATCTGAATTAATTGGCTATGCAAACGTTGGCTATCTTTCTAATCCACATAAAGCTCGGTCTCAAACTAGGTATGTGTTTACTAATGGTAACATTGTTTTATCCTGGCGATTAGTGAACAAGACATTAGCTACAACTTCTTCAAATTATTCTGAGAAAATTGCAATTCATGAAGTAAGCCAAGAATACATTTGGCTATAATCCATGATTCAACATATTCAAGAAAGCTGTGAATTATCCTCAATAATCTTATATGAAGATAATGACTGTAAAGATTACAGGAGACTACATCAAAACGTGACAGAACGAAGCATATTTCGTCAAAATTCTTTTATATGCATAAAACTCTAGAAGAGCGGTAATATCAATATCTAGTAGACATGTTCAAGTAACAATTTGATGAACGTATTTACTAAAACACTACCAACGGAGTTGAGAAACTATATAATTCATACTAGAAGTATGAATGAGGGGAGAGTCGCGTACTGTACTCTTTTCCCTTCACAAATGGTTTTTTCCACAGGATTTTTCTTGGCAAGGTTTTAACGAGGCAGTTTTAACGCACTCATACTAAGTTATGTTACATAATATCACTGTAATCTTTTTTCTTCGCTAAGATTTTTTCCCATTGGATTTTCCCAGCAAGGTTTTAATAAAGCAGTTTTAACATACTCCAATATGTATTGCGGTCATTCAAGGGAGAGTACTGTGAGATAATGGATGACCTCAGAGATTGGAGTTCAAGTCTTGCACGACTTCGAATGCTTATAAATAAAAGCTTAACCTTCGATGGTTTGGTGACCAACCGAGAGAGAGAGAGAGAGAGAGAGAGAGGAAAAGTAGAGAAAAAATAAAAAGAAAGAAGCAGAGAAAATAGAAGAAAGAGAAATATAGGTAAGTTTTCAAAATTCATGTTGTGTTTTTTTTTATTATATAGTATCAATAAAATTTTGGGTGATTCAGAAGATCTACCCCTACTTGTTCCAGAAGAATTCATATGATAAATATTTAACAGTTCTTGAAAAACTATTTACTATATTTTGTGTTGAGTTATTTTATCTATTTTATATATTTTTAATTTTATAATAAAAACAACAATTTCATTTTATTGGGGGAGAAATTCTGGGGTGGACATCTCGAACTTCTAGATGACAAATAAAAGACAAAGCAAGAAAAATATATATATTTCTAATCAAGTTTGAAAACTAAAGACTTTGTACTTGTTTGCCTGATTTAAGACTAACAGGTCTTTGGGTTTGGACTGGGCCACAAATATTCAAGTTTTCAGTCCACAAGCCAGGTTTAGCCCAAGATATTGGCCCGGCCTGTAGGCCCGAAAAATTGGTGTGTGTTGTATGTTCGCGTTTATATGCATACATATATGTATATTCTAAAGTCACAACTCTTTTGTTCTTTTGTTAACGTTTTTCTATGTAAGCTTTGTATTATTTTATATTTAAAAATAATAAAAAGATTATGAAATGGACTGATAAGTTCGGCATGAGAAATCAAAACTGCATGAGTAGTGCGCTTCAAAACAATAAGGATAGTTTTACTTTGTGTAAAATTAGCATTGAGTTTTGTGTTTTCAGCTGCAAACACAGAACCCCTGAAAGCTTTTTGGGTTGTTGCTGACCCGTTCAGGAAGTTAGGTCCAAGATGGGCAACGAAGTCCTATTGTTCGGTAGAATATCTGTCAATCAACGTATTTCCATTGACCAGATCAAGTGTCCAAATTTACTTCTCATGCTGTTTAGGCTTACTCGGCATCAGTGCTATAGGAGGACATATGATGCAGCGGAGCTTTAAAGCGCAAAGGATTCAATTTTACTCCATTAATTCACCATGAATGTCGAAATAAAATTCTTCTTTCAACTTGTAAGATTACTGATTACACTCTAAAAAGTGCAATCTAAATTTCCTAAATAGTTGTTGTTAGTCTAATTAGGTTGTATATATGTTCTATTTTAGCATAATAAATGTCTTAATGAGTGATGGTGGGTTGTGTGCAGGAAAATAGACGAAAAGTGGAGCAAAAAGGTCAAGTTATGCAGATACCATACGTACGGTAGGAGACACCGTACGTACGGTGGTCCAACCGTACGCACGCCCCCAGTTCCAGACCCAACTTTAGAGGATGTCATTTAGCGTAGGGCTAACCGTACGTACAGTGGCCCAACTGTACGTACGGTATGTCCCACCGTACGTACACCTGCATCACCAGGAGCAAACTTCAGAGAGTGCAATTCAGCGTAGCCCTAACCGTACGTACGGTCTGCTCACCGTACGTACGGTACCGGCCCTGTGTGCGCGAATTTTGCAGCTGTATCACTTAAAAGATGACGTGATTTTTGTATCTATCATCAGATTTAGCTTAGATTTTCTGTTAGGATTAGATATAGAGAGAGAAAGTGGGTTAGATCTATATTTCCTTGTATTTTCTCGCATTTTCTCGCACTTTCCTTGTAAACAAACACCCGTTTCTTCTTAATTCAATGAGAAATCTTCAATCACTCTTGCTTACTCTTATGGAATCAAGTAACTAGACTCTTCCTTGGATGCAATTATGAAGATCTACCAAGAATCTTCAAGGTCTTCAATGGAGGTATATACACTTCAATGATTCATCTTATGAAATCTTCAAATTCATCTCAATTGTGTTGTAATTCTTTAGAAAAGTTAGATTCATAATCACGTTTGGTAATTTCTATGCACAATTCATTGATTGGTATAGGCATTGCCCAAATTATGATTTGAACCTAAGATTCTTAGCAATTGATCATTGATTACAATCAATTGAGCATGAATTCCAATTTATATAGTCTAAATCTTCCGAATTAAGGTTCCGCGGAGTGAATCCTTAATTTGAGTTATAAAACCCTCTATTGAGACACTTGTAGAGAATTGGTAGATTTGAACAATTGTGTCCAAGCCCCTTTTATTAATTGTCACAAATTTAGCATAATTAGTTTCAATTCTAGGCGTAATTAGCATAATTCAAGTAGTTTACAACACATCACCACTCAAACAATTTTCGGTCTCATTTTTAGTATAGTTTCGATTTGTTAAGCCACTCGCTAATTCTCCCCGTTTGTTGTTGGTTTCACTTTGTGCCACGCCTATATTGGGTTCAGTCGTTGGGAGAGAACGATATCGGGCTTCGCCGGTTTTACTTCGATTGACACTCGTGCTCTTGCGGGGAAAACTCCAATTCAACGTGTATTTAGGAAAGCGAATCAAGTTTTGGCGCCGTTGCCGGGGACCGAAAGCATAAGACGAACACCAACAGTTGCGAATTGGAGAAGCACTTGGCAAATCGCATATAAGAAAATCCAAAAATAGCAAATAAAGGAGAAAAAGAAAACTAAACAGAACAGCAAAATTGCAAACGGGTGGGAGTTGATCACTCACCCTCGACGGAAGCATCTACGGCTTTGGGCCTTGGTAATCTCTTTCTCCCTTAAAGTGTTTAGATTTTTGGTTCTTTTTGTTTTGTTTGACTTAGGTATAGCTGCATTGCATTTTGTGAGGACTCCTTTTGAGGAGAAATTTAGTGGAGATAGGATAGTGTGCTTAACTTGCTAATCGGTGGTACTGCTTTGTATAAGGAGATTGGAGGATCGGTTGGTGAACAAGAGAAAAAGCCGTTGTCCGGCAATGTATGATTGTGTATGATGTGCTGTATGACCTGGACGGTCTATTATTTGTTACATTCATCATCGCATGCCATATTTCATTAGGGACATTCATAACTGACTTGTAAGGCTTGAGAGTGAGAGTAGTTCATCACCACCCACACCTGGCCTTCCATTAGTTTTGGACCTAGGATTTCTTCCTATGGCTAACATGAATGACCAAGGTTTACCCAACATCTTCCATCCGAATCTTAATGCTGCATCGAATGCACCCAACCCACAAGTCCATCCTAATCTTCAGCCCATTCCTCCGGGGGTAGATCATAATGTAAGGGGTGACGACGACATGGAGAGAGGGAGCAACCATGGCGACATGGCTGCCCCCTATCAAAGGACCTTACGAGACTACTTGAACCCTCCACGTCAAGCACCAACTTCTTGCATAGTATTCCCGCCACATTACACTTCCCTTAACATTTGGCCGGAAAGCATGCAAATGCTCCCTCAATTTCACAGAATGGATTCTGAACAACCGTATGACTTCATAAAAGAGTTTGAGGATGCATGCTCCCTTATCATGGATAATTCATGCCCGAGAGAGGTCTTCTTATTAAAACTCTTCCCTTTTTGTTTAAAAGACAAGGCTAAACTTTGGTTCAACTCGTTGAGGCCTATGTCTATTCACTCATGGAACGTACTCCAAGGGGAGTTTTTAAAGAAGTTCTTTTCCGAAAACCGAACCGAGAGCATCCGGAGACAAATTTCTCAATTCTCCCCCATGATGGGGGAAACATTCTTTCAATGTTAGGAGAGGTTTAAAGACCTCTTGAACACTTGTCCTCACCATAGGTTTGCCGATTGGCACATCATCAACACTTTCTATTCGTCTCTAACCCCCCAACTTAAACATTTGATTGAATCAATGTGTGCGGGGACATTCCTTGACAAACAACCCCATGAAGCCTATGAATACTTTGATAGTTTAGCAAACAAGGCTAGGGATTGGGCGCTCACCGGGACTCAAAATCCCGAGGGTCGTTCTATACAACAAGGGGTAAGGAGATATCAATTGAAAGATGTTGATGATGTGAGTGCTAGAGTGACCACTTTGACTAACAAATTAGAGGCTTTAGAAGGGAAAAAGGTGTTAGCGGTCGAGAGCGAGATAAGAAAAGAGACTTGTTGCATAGTTTGTGATACCACCGACCACGACACATCTTCATGTCCCATCATTCTGGAGGTGAAAGAAGCATTGCATAGCCAAGTCAATGCGATTGGCCAATTTCAAAGAGGAGGTGTTAACGGCGCCAAAACTTGATTCGCAACTACGTTTTCTACCCCTTTTTTATCTCGTATTTCTATATGGAATTCTTGGAGCAATAGGATCCACTGGATGAGGCGGGGTTTTGCATCGGGTTTAGTGAGAAGATATTTAAGGGCCGCATGATTGGTGTAAATGATGACTAAAGACCCTATCAAGTAAGACCGAAACTTGTCCAATGCAAAAACTACCGCAAGAAGTTCCTTTTCAGTGGTGGTGTAGTTGACTTGGGCATCATTGAGGGTTTTAGAGGCATAGTAAATGACATAAGGCTTCTTGTCAACTCGTTGTCCCAAAACAGCCCCCACAGCATAGTCACTCGCATCACACATAAGCTCAAAAGGGTGTGACCAATCAGGTGCATGTAAGATCGGGGCGGAAGTTAAGGACTCTTTTAAAACATCAAAGGCTTGTTGACACGATGGAGTCCATTCAAATGGTACGTCAAGGGACAAGAGTTGACACATGGGCCTAGCTATCGCACTAAATCCCTCAATAAAGCGCCGGTAGAAACCGGCATGCCCAAGGAATGAACGCACATCCTTGACACAAGTGGGAGGAAGTAGTTTTTGAATTAACTCAATCTTAGCCTTATCTACCTCTATCCCTTTAGAAGACACAATGTGTCCTAACACAATTCCGCTAGTAACCATAAAATGATATTTTTCCCAATTAAGTACTAGGTTACTCTCCTCACATCTCTCCAACACCTTACCTAAATTGGTAAGACATCCCTCAAAGGTGTCTCCATAAACCGAGAAGTCATCCATGAACACTTCCACAATGTGCTCCACCATGTCACTAAAAATACTCATCATACACCTTTGAAAAGTGGCCGGTGCATTGCACAAGCCAAAGGGCCTGCATCGATATGCATAAGTACCAAAGGTACATGTAAAGGTGGTCATGGATTGATCTTCCAAAGCAATCTCAATCTGATTGTACCCGGAATAGCCATCAAGAAAGCAACAGAAGGCTTTTCCGGATACCCTCTCGAGCACTTGGTCAAGGAATGGCAAGGGGAAATGACCCTTTCGGGTCACGGCATTGAGGCGGCGATAGTCAATACACATACGCCACCCAGTTTGGATACGGGTGGGAACTAACTCATTCTTCTCATTCTTGACAACCGTGACACCGGATTTCTTTGGCACTACTTGGGTAGGGCTTACCCACTTAGAATTGGAGATGGGATAAATGATACCCGCATTAAGCAGTTTTAACACCTCCCTGTCGCGCCCAGATTTTTCGCACTCGAGGAATACTCACCCAAGCGGGAAAAATGCTGTACTCTCTTGTTAGAACTCACCCTCCTAGAAGAATGAGTGCGACTAGGTTTGAATTGAAAAATAGGTTTGAATAAAGGACTTTTGACAAAGATTTGGAGTCACCACCTAACTTGATTAAGGTGAGTTAGGTCACCTAAAAACTAAGCATAGTCCAAAAACTACACTTAAGGTTTTGAAAAACGATTTTGAAAATATCTCCTCAAGAGAGGGTTTTTTAGGAAAACGGGTTGTTTGACAACCTTTGGAAAACATTTAGCCCTTTTTAGAAAAATAACTCCTTTTGGTCTTTCGAAAACAGTGATCTAGGTTCGGAGGTTGGTTACGTGTAGGGAAGACGCACTAAGCTATCACCCTACCCCGCCCTTTCGGTACCTACATGTCAATCTACCCTAGATTCACCTATGAGAGTCTTTAATTAACTATAGTTCAACCCCATTCACTTTGAAAAAGAATGTTCAAAACGAAACTAATATGATGCATGATATGCAAGTGCAATAGAAAAGAATTGAAAAATAGATTTGAAAAGAGTTTGATTTGATTTGAAAAAGATTTGAAGAAATAGAATTGAAACTGGAAACTTTGAAAACTTGGAAATAGGAAATTGAATTTAGAAATCGATCGGAATTTGAAATTTGGAAAGATTTTGGAAACCACACCCATGAGGGTGGAATTGAAAGTTTGAAAAGTGTTGTGACCGCACCTATGGAGGTTGCCTACGTATCCCTTTGGGGGAATCAGGTCAGTCGTAGTTCGGACCGGAGTCCGATTGAAAAGAGATTGATTTGAAGAGAGAGATTGGATTGAAAGATTGAGAGATTGAATTGAAAATTGAATTTGATTTGAAGTTGGAAGAGGAGATTGAAAATTGAAATTGAGAAGATTGGACTTTGATTTGAAAAGATAGATTTGGACTTGTTTTAGAAAGATGAAGGTTTAGGAAACCTAGACTTAGGAAAGAGAAGAGACTTAGGAAAGATTTGACTTGACTTGGGAGGTTTAGGAGATTAGGAAAGATTGGATTTAGGAAATGTTTGAATTAGGGAATGTTCGATTTAGGAAAGTTTTGAAATTGGAAAGTTTCATTCTTGGAAAGTTTTGAAATTAGGAAAGTTTTAAGTTTAGGAAAGTTTTGAAAATTGAAAAGTTTTGGATTTAGAAAGTTTTGAAATAGGGAAGTTTCAACTTAGGAAAGTTTGAATTAGGAAAGTATCAACTTAGGAAAGTATTGTTTTAGGAAAGGTTTTGAAATTAGGAAGTTTTGAAAATTGGAAAGTTTTGAATTTAGAAAGTTTTTAGGTTTAGAAAGATTTAACTTAAGAAGGTTTCAAATTTAGAAAGTTTTGAATTTGGAAAGATTTGAAATTTAGAAAGTTTAAGATTTAGAAAGTTTTAGAGTTTTAGAATATCTTAAGATTAGGAAAGGTTTGAGTTTAGGAAAGATTTGAAAGCTTGAATTTGAAAAAGATTTTGAAAAGGGGTAGAATTAGGAAATGGTTGAATTAGGAAAGATTGGAAGGTTGAATTTTAAAACTTAGGAAAGATTTTTACGTTCAAGCTTTGAAAACTTAAGATTTAGGAAAGTGGAAGTTTAGGAAGGTTTTGATTTAGGAAAGAATTGGATTTTGAAACTTAAGGAAAGGTTTAAAGTTCAAGTTTAGGAAACTTATGGTTTAGGAAGGAATTGAATTAGGAAGGTTTGGATTAGGAAGGGATTGGATTTGGTTTTTTAAAAGCAAAGGTTTGATTTATTTTAAAAAACGGAGGATAGGATCTAGTTTCCTAAACAGGGTGATTTGATTCGGTTTCCTAAAGGGAAGATAGGATTTAGCAAGGATTTGGAAAGGGAGACTCTAAAAACCCTAGGTTTGAAAAATTATGGTTTAGACGTAGGAAAAAAGGTTTTGAAAACATGTATAGTTTGGATGTGAAAACTAGAGGTTTTGGAAACCTCGGTTTGGGGCAAAGTTTGAAAACCATGTTTTTGGGAAGAAAATTAGGGTTTCCTAATTGCGAGTTCTAGGGCTTGACTTGGGCTCTAAGAAAAGAGTTTTTGGAAAGTGCGTTTTTAGAAACGAAGGTTTTCTAGAAGGGAAATCCTAGGGAGGAGTTTTTGGAAAGTGTGTTTTTAGAAACGTAGATTTTCTAGAATGGAGTCCTAGGGGGAAATTTCTAGAAGGGAGATTTTGGAAAATAAAGTTTTTGGAAAGATTTTTAGGAGAGATTTTTTTTAGGAAGGTGAATCTAGGGAGTGTTTTTAGAAAGTGAATTTAGGGAGAAGATTTTAGAAAGCAGTCGAAAAAGGGAGTTTTGAAAAATAGATTTTGGAAGGGAGTTTTTGAAAACAATTTTTGGAGAAGAGAGTTTTAGGAAAGTATGTTGAAAAAGAGATTTTTAGGAGGAAGGAATTTTTGAAAAGAGAGTTTTTTTGGAAAGTATGAAAACATCTCACTTTCTTAAAGCGATTCTAGCCATAAGAGGACTAGAACCACTTTAAGAAAGTGGTTTTAAAAACAAGGTTTGAAAATATAGATCAAAAGGCCACTTTTAATATAACACTTTCCTAAAGCAACCCTAGCCATGGAAAGGCTAGAATCACCCTAGGATTGTGGTTTTGAAAACACGTTTTTGAAAAAGAGCTTTTGATGCAATTTTGAAAACAAGTTTGAAAACGTTTTGAAAAACAACTTTTTTAAAAACGAATTTTGGAAGATGCAAGACTATGATATACACAATGCAATTTGGGGGCGTGAACATACAAGGTTAAGGCTTCACCACATAATCAAGGGGGCCGAACCCAGGTGGTCTTTGGTTAGACTAGAAGAAAGCTCCCGACACGGTGACTCTCCAATAGTCCAATCTTACACATGGACCGGGAATCCCCTTGTTTCAAGCATGCAAAGAAAGGGGGGGAAAGAGATGGGGGATTAAAATAGAGAAAACCCAAGTGGGTTGGAGAGAGAAGAGAGAGGGGGGAAGTGCAGAAAATTAAAGAGGGAGCCTACCTTGTATCTTGTTTATTTTGCGCGCCGTGCAGTCTTCGGTCTTGATCTTCTTCTTCAACCTTCAAGGATTGTCTTCAAGCTTTAGATGGCAGCTCTTCAAGTCTTCCAAGGATGGTTGAAGGTTAAGGTATGAGTGTATGAAGGAGTGTATGAGTGTATAGGAGGCTAGAGTTTGCGTATAGTGGCTAGGGTTTAGAAAACCTAAGGAGGCTAGGGTTTTGGAGATGCTCGAGCTCTGTATATCGAAATATAGAATTCTTAGGTTAAGTTTGCAGACCCCTTACACGTTGAATGAGACTCTGTATTTATAGAAGTTGGACAAGCCTGGCGCCTGTTGTAGTGGCGCCAGGGAAAAATTTATACTGGTGCTACTACTAGTGGCGCCAGGCCATTTTTTGGCTTGGCGCCACTGCTAGTGGCGCCAGCCATTTAGGAAACAATTAAGGTCGGCAAGCAACGTATCTTTGACTAGATTTGGGCGCCTATACTAGTGACTACCATGTAAATTTTAGCCTGACTTCACTAGGAGTGACTCCGGAAAGTCCGGGAATGATTTGAAGGAGCCGGGAGTGACCCGGAAGGCTGGAAAGGAGCAGGAACACTTAAAATGGTGTCCTGGAGGTATTTGACTTGAAAAGTGAGGATTGGATGTGTCGGAAAGGTTGACTGAGCCTTTAGGGGCAAAACGGTCAATCGGACCGGAAAACTGCCGGGACAGACTCAAACTGTCCCGGAAGAAGACTTGGGTTCTGGAAACATTATTTAGAACGTTCCCAGAGGTTTCCAGTTTGATTCCCAGGGCCGGCGTGGTCGGAAATGGAGACCGGCCCACTAGGGGCAAAACGGTCATTTTGTACCGGGTTTGCCGAAACTGACTCGGAATGGTCCGAAAAGGTAAAGGAAGGTCGAGAACACTATAAAAAGTATTCTCGGGACATTACCGGTTTAATACCCAGAGCCGGTGTGGTCGGAAATGGAGACCGGCCCACCAGGGGCAAAACGGTCATTTTGTACCAGGTTTGCCGGAACTGACTCGGAATGATCCGGAAAAGTAAAGGAAGGTCGAGAACACTATAAAAAGTATTCTCGGGACATTACCGGTTTAATACTCAGAGCCGGTGTGGTCGGAAATGGAGACTGGCCGACCAGGGGCAAAACGGTCATTTTGTACCGGGTTTGCCGGAATTGACTCGGAATGATCCGAAAAAGTAAAGGAAGGTCAAGAACATTATAAAAAGTATTCTCAGGCCGTTACCGGTTTGATACCCAAAGCCGGTGTGGTTTCCGGAGCATTCGGATGCTTAGGGGCAAAATGGTCATCTTGACCGAAGAGTCTCGGAAAAGGTCCTAAGGGTAGTCTGGTCCTTTTTCACCGAAGTGAGCTGACAAACACGGGTATTGACCTAGGTTTTGAGTGTTTCCGCCACTTTAACGGTGCGAGTATTTCCGCTACTCGGACGGGGTTGATGATTTGTGAGTATT
This sequence comes from Euryodendron excelsum, assembly GCA_033060915.1. NCBI lineage: Eukaryota > Viridiplantae > Streptophyta > Magnoliopsida > Ericales > Pentaphylacaceae > Euryodendron > Euryodendron excelsum. Next base: position 5,539,740 of record CM065380.1, on the reverse strand, counting down.
TTCGCTACTCTAACGGTGTGAGTATTTCTGCTACCCGGACGAGGTTGATGATTTGTGAGTATTTCCGCTACTCTAACGGTGTTGATGATTTGTGAGTATTTCCGCTACTCTAACGGTGTGAGTATTTCCGCTACTCGGACGGGATTGATGATTTGTGAGTATTTCCACTACTCTAACGGTGTGAGTATTTCCGCTACTCAGACGGGATTGATGATTTATGAGTATTTCCGCTACTCGGACGGGATTGACGATTTGTGAGTATTTCCGCTACTCTAACGGTTGAGTATTTCCGCTACTCTAACGGCTCTGTGAGTATTTTCGCTACTCTAACGGTTGAGTATTTCCGCTACTCTAACGGATCTGTGAGTATTTCCGCTACTCTAACGGTTCTGTGAGTATTTCCGCTACTCTAACGGTTCTGTGAGTATTTCCGCTACTCTAACGGTTGAGTGTTTCCTCCACCCTAACGGTTTTGTGAGTGTTTCCACCACTCTGACGGTTTTGTGAGTGTTTCCGCCACTCTGACGGTTTTGTGAGTAGTTTTGCTACTCGGACCGTCTCGAGGAATAAACTATCTCGAGAGAGGGATTGGAATCGGAATAAGAAAGGATAATGCCTCTAAGGGCATTTTGGTCATTTTGCCTTTATTTGGGCCTGATAGGCCCGCGAAGCGATGGAAAGATGAAATCTGGACTAGAGGATTGGTTTCGATTGGAATATATCCCCAATGACTTGAAAACAAGTTGGACGGAGTGTAGACTGCTGAGCGGTCAAAAATGGGGTGCTTACACTCCCCTTTCACCACTTCCTTCATATTGGGGTTTAACCTCCGTTGCATTTGACGCACAGCTTTAGCCCCCTCTTCTAAGAAAATACGATGTGTGCATAAAAGAGGACTAATACCATGGAGGTCGGCAATGGTCCACCCTATAGCCTTTCTATGGTGTTTGAGAAAATTCATCAAACTTTCCTCTTGGCTCGAAGATAGGGTGGAGGAAATGACAACGGGGTATGACTCACCATCACCTAAGAATGCATATTTCAAGGTTGTTGGTAAGGGTTTCCTATCGGGAATGGGAGGCTTGGCCTCCGATGGTATCGGCTTATGTATGGGAAAGCGTGCCACCTCCCGGTGGAAATTGAGCACAAGGCCTATTGGGCCATACGGCAATGCAATGAGGATAATGAGGCCATAGAAGCCCACCGGAAGCTTCAATTGAATGAACTCGATGAACTTCGTAATGATGCCTTTGAAAATGCTAAGATTGCTAAGGCGCGCATGAAGCGGTTCCATGACCAACATATTCTTCGCAAATCATTTAAAGTTGGTCAAAAGGTGCTACTTTATGACTCACGCCTTCATTTATTTCCGGGCAAGTTACGGAGTAAATGGGTGGGTCCCTACATTGTTACCGACATCTTCCCCCATGGAGCCATAAAAGTGAAAAATCTTACCAATGGGGCGGCCTTCAAGGTGAATGGCCAAAGATTGAAGCCTTACTTCGAGACCTTCCAAGGAGAAGTAGAGTGTGTGGATCTCATTGATCCACCATCGTTTGATTGATGATGATCTTTGCCCTAATCTTTAGGAGTAGGAGTAGCTTAGACCAATTTTTCTTAGCTTTCTTTGTTTGTTTCTAGTTTGGTAACTCACATGGTGTTAGGAATAGGATTCTTTCGTAAAGCCATTTAGCCTAGTTTTTAGTTGATTTTGTAGTAGTTTGTTTGTTTTCCATTTTTAGGTTGATTTGGGAGTAGGAGTAAGTTGTTTTGTGGGCCTAGCCTTGTGTTGTTGGGAAGAATCATTTCATTTGATTGAGTGTAGGGAATCTTCCAACTGCCTTGTACATTCCTTACATCATCCTTGATGTTTTCCATGTGATCTCTTGGGTGTATAAGAGAAGGGACCTCTGCTCTCATTTCCTTGCCTTCACCTCTCATATTATTCAGCCCCATTTGTACACTTGTACTCTTTGTCTCCGCCTTCTCCATGGCTTCCAAGGACTCTTCCAAGGCTAGTGAAAAGTGTCACGACCCGACTCCGCTCTCACTAGGCCGCGACAGTGATGACTGTCTTAGGTTGGGTTTAAAAGTAGACAATGGGGTTTATGATTCTAACAAAATAACATAAATAGGAACATAGCATAGATGGTCCAGAAATATTATATCAAGGGCGTAAAACCAGTGTAAGTCTCATAATGTTACAGTCCAGCATAAACTAACTCAAGAGTTTAAAAGACATAAGATAACAGGAAAACTTGATCTCGTATGCTCATTTCCTTAGAAGTCAGTTGGGTGTCTCTTTCCCTGAAAATGTCCCATAAGATAGGAATGAGCGGCAAAGCCCAGTAGGAGATCTAAGATTTCTATAAGGTGCAGGATAAAAGATAATGCAATAAAAGAATGTCATGGCAAGCATATGACCCTTGTAGTTTCCCTCTTTTTTTTTTTTTTTTTTTTCTTTTCATCAATACCCGGATCTTTGCAGGTATGTCCTGCCAGGGCCAATTCAAGCCAATGGGGTTCACCCAAGATTCCTCCATCATCAAGTTCAGTGGGGCCCATCCATGATCATCTAGCCCGATATCAAGCCAGTGATACCGACCCATGATAGCCCCAAATATCAAGCCAGTCAGGTACACCCATGATATAAAAACTCGGGGTCTTTCCTTTTCTGGTTGTACCACCCTTATACCTCTGCAGTGATGTAGTCATACAAGCAAGAATGCTATGTTTTGCAGTTAATGAATAAAAGACTTTTAGAATAGAAGGATAAATTGACAGGAAAGCATAAAACATAATAATATGCAAATCATTTAATAGAGAAGATATGTAAGCATGAATCTTAAGGAAATGTATAGATTCCTACCCTTAGTATCTTTCCGGAATTCAAGATGGTTCGGTATTTTCTGTAAAAAGAAGGAAGAACATTCGGTTTAGTCTATAGTTAGCTAATAAAAATCTCGTTTAGGCGTAGTTAAGTGGGGAGGGTAAGTTAACTCAGAGATGGAGTAATTAAAATGAGGTGGAAGGTTCAAACTTCTCCCTTAGCGTGATATACGTCGCCGAGCTAGGAACCAAAACTACCGGTGATTCAAAGTAGAGAGATTCTGAAAATTTTTATTTTGAGGGGATATTAAGGCCACTCTCCCATTTTTAGATTCCCTGAATATCTAGGGGTATCCCGGTAATTTTCCATAATTTTTCTACTTATAATTTATTTTCTGTAAATTTTTAGCCTTTAAATCGTAAATAAACCATGGAAATTCACATAAGTCTCCAATTGACCTGAAATTTTTATGGGAACCTCTTGAAGTGATTTAATGCCTGCCATAAAAATTTCAGCCTCATCGGACCTCACACACGCCGGCACGCGCCACCAGTAGCGCGTGGGGGTGGAAGGCTTGGCCTTCTTCTTCCTCCCACGCGACTGGCAGCGGTTCCGCTTCATTTTTTGGCCATTCTCTGCACCCACTGGCCATGCATGTGTGACCCAGAGATTGGCAAGGACCTGGGTCACACATCCATGGTCGGAGCTTGGCCGGAGATGGTCGGAGGTAGCCGGAATGGCCCGAAACGCCGGCTGCATGGCAGAACCCTAGGGTTACCGACCTGCAACAGCGTTTTTGGCCATGTTCCTGTGATAATTCGGCCATGGTTCCTTCACGACTTTTGTTCCTTGCCCAGAGACGCTTCTTCCCCAAGTGATCCGGTCGGCAAAGGTTGCCGGTGGCCGGAGTTATGATTTTTTGAACCTTTTCCGGCGATTTCGGCTTTGTAGGAGACTTTGGTGCACGCACAGAGGTCGTGGACCTCTCTAGGACACCCAGGAGGAGTCCCCAAGAAGTCCCAAACCCCTGTGATAGCCCTCGGTTCCTGGGTTTGCCGGAGTGGGTTGGGTGATGCATTTTTCGGTCTCCTTCTCTCTTTAGGTTTTCGGCTGTTGTGGTGGAGCTTTGGGGGCAAGGTTGCTGGGTTTAGGTAGCTTATGGGGTGGTGATAATGGGCTCCTCACCTGGCTTTCGAATGCCAAAGCCTCAGCCCGATTCTTCCCCGCCTTTCCTCTCTTCTCTCTCTCGGTTTCTTTCTCTCTCTTTCTACAGCTTCTCGGCTTTCTCTTGCACAACCTCACTGAGGAAAGGGACGTGCGTGCTTATATAAATGTTGTGGTTGTGTGTAACAGGAGTGAACTCCCTGTCTCTCCCTTTAATCTCTCAGCGTCTCTCTCTCTCTCTCTCTCTCTCTCTCTCTCTCTCTCTCTCTCGTTCTTAGTTTTTATAGGTTGCTGAGGGCGGTTCATCATGGATTAGATGGTTTTGTGCTACGTGTGTGCGTGTGTGAGTTTTACACTTTTAATCCTAAGCTACACTCTATCTATAGTCGACAGCTTGGATAGGTAAGTATGTACGCATATGTGGGTGGTATTTCTGCTAGGTAGTGCATGCATGCATGCATGCTTATATATATATATACTCTTACATATGTGTTATACATGGCATTGAGTAAGGCTGGCCATGCGAATAGGTGGGGTGGGGGCGTAGTTTCGTAAAAACGTACAAGTTCAAAGCGACTAAATTCAAGGCTCTAATTTTTCGTCAAACGCCTGACCCAATACCATAAGTAGAAAGCTCTTGAAAAATTAATAAATTTAGGCTCCAATTTTGTACAATTCCGACACCAGGTGAGCGAGAAAGCTCGAATTGAAGTTACGGGGGATTCGAGCGCGAATTTCCAGGTGCAGCGACTTGCGGGGGCTTTTCGGCAAACCGACACTTTCCAGAATGGTGTTCTGAGATTACCAGGGCGTCAAGCTCGAAAAGGCAATAATTTTAGACATCTAATTCGTCGAAATCTGACAAAAAACGAGGGAGAAATCTTCGTTCAAAGTTAAGGTGCCGTTTTGGTGTGAATTGTCGGGTGACGAATTTTGTGTTGGAAATTTATACTAAAAGACATGCTTTGTGAAGTGACTTTAGTATTTATTAATAAATTAGTTATTCCATTTTAATGAGAATCTGTGTGAGAAATGTTTGCATTGCGTTATTTATTTAATGATTATGCATGTGTGTCTCTTATTCTATATAGTAGATGATTTGGTGTGTAGAGTACGACTTACACACGGAAGATCAGATCATCGGTTCTTATGGAATATAAGTTAATCGTTCACAGTCTTAGATGGAAATGGACACACCATCAGTAGGACTGTAGTACAAGGTTTTAATAGGTCTGTCTTGACTGTGGGGAATGGTATAGTTCCAACTCCTTGCACTAGTACACTTTGTGTGTATTGAACAGGACCGTGTTGGGGTAATTGTTTTTATACTGACTATATAAAACAATTAATACCTCATGATTATTATGAGTGCTTATGCTCTTAATCCTAATATAATAAACAGACACGTGCATGTAATATTTATTGTTTTGATTCATAGAAGAGTGAGATTCTTTAAGGGTCAATAAACTCAGTGAGTTGGACAATGACATTACGTGTATGGTGAATATTTATTATTGATGGAATCTACGTCCCCGTATAGGGATTGATGATACCCCCTTGAGGATGCTTATAAGTTTTGATTCTGTCAAACCCTGCAGGTGGATTATGAATCCGACATATCAAATAAGTTAAGTGGAAGGTCTCAAGGAATTAAATAAGTCCATTAAATTTAATTGTCAGTAATTTAATTTAATAGACGGGTATCTGTAATCTTAACGTGGGGAGATAAATAAGCATTTAATAATATGGAGCTCGAAATATAATTTCTAGTATAACAGGGAGTGCAATTATAATTCCTTAGTGGTATGAATTATAATTTACGTAAATAAAGACTAATCCTGGTTGGATTAGGAGTCCTTATTTGCGTAGGAAGCCCTAATTATACTAATCCTATGGTCCCTGCTGTAGCCTATATATATACGCGCTCTAAGAGCTGCTAGGGTTACACACTCTACACATAATTGAGAGATACACGATTTTGTGAGGAAGAGAAACCCTAGCAGCAGCGAGCCCACTCTCTATAGAGCAAGCGTGTACGAGGAATACAGCAGAAGTCCGAAGGTTGAGTTCGAGCTTGCTGATTCGTGCTTGGTGCTGATTCTTGTTTTCGGGATTAAACTAGAGAGATCTCGAAGGTACGATTCCAATCACGTAGATTAGGCTATGCTAATCAGATCAAAATTTTTGGTAGTATGCGTATACACTATAGCCAGGTCGTGGGAAATTTCGCAGTCCCCAACATTTTGAACCTTTTTCGGGGACTCGAGTTTTGACATATGGACAGGGTTGGGTTCAAAAAGGTCTTGTTTCTGACTTGCGGCCCTATGGTCATACCTTAATCGGTCCCGTTAGTGGTAATTCAGTCAAAGAAAATTACGGGTATTACAAAAAGGCTCCCCAAGCCTCGCATTCCGATGAGATGGAAGACCCGGACTATGTCGCGTTCATGCAAGCCTACACATGCACCGCTTTGTCCCGCCTTCCTTCGGACGATGTCGTCACGGTTGCTTGTTTGGTGGCTTCTCGCCTCCTTAATGAGCCACCCTCTTCATCTTCCGGTGCAACCAAGAAGGAAGCCGCGTCGTCTTCCGGGTCCACCGCTTCCAAGAAATAGGCTTGAGTAACCCACCCGGGTGGTAGTTTTCATTGTAGGTTGTTGTGTCTTGGACTCCTTTTCTAGGAGTCCTCTATCTTTCATTTCTATGTTGCTTGAGCCACCCTTGGCTTTGTAATGCTTGGTTTCTATTTTTAATGAAATAATGGGTTGCTTTAGTGCCTCCGGGTTGCCTTAATTCATGCTTTTGCGGCTTATTGTGTGACATTGAGGACAATGCATCGTTCTAGGTGGGGGGTGAGGGTAGATTGCAAGGCATTCTGCCCTGTTCAGATTGTTTTGGGCCCATTCTTGGCTTGGTTTCTCTTTTTGTACAGAGTAGGCTAATTTTTTTCGAATCTGTAGATTTTTCCTTCATAGCATACGTACGGTGGTACCAGCGTACGTACCAGCGTACGTACGCTGGTGCACGCGTACGTACAGTGGTACCCCATTTCGTGCGCTGACGTGGCATGTTTCTATTGTGGCTGATCTGTGCATTTTCCTTCATGACCGTACGTACGGTGGATTAATGCGTACGTACGGTACCGCCAGCTCTTCCGTGCGTCCGCTAACCAGCCGACACCGTACGTACGCACTAATCCACCGTACGTACGATGCCCCCCAATTTCTATATAAACCTCCATTTTTGAAACATAACTCATTTTTAGAATTGAGTCAACTCAGAGCTGACTCAGTGAGGGAGAGTGAAGGAGTGTTCGAGAGTGTAGCAGAGCCCTGCCGGATCTTAGCCGTGGTCTTCATTGCCCGTGCCCGTTATTTGTCCACTCTTAGGTATTCCTTTTGAGCCTTTTCTTTTCATTTCCTTTACTTTCTTTAGTAGCCTATTTTAGTTTCATAGTTTCATCCTTTAGCATAGATGGCTCCGCCGACCAAAAAGGTCCGTAGAGTTCCTGTGGCCTTTGATGCCTCCCGGTTTGTTGACGGGAAGGTACAGCAGAGATTTGACCAGATTTTCAGTAAGAAGGGCCCGGTGCAGGAGAGAGCGATGACTCTCGAGCACTTCACGGGTGAGCCCTACCTTTGGAGAGAGATGTTTGAGAGCTGGGGGTGGGTGAGATTAGCGCAGTATAGTGGTCGGCATAGGACGAGTTTGGTCGCTGAGTTGATGGCTAACATCCAAGCATTGTCAGATGTTGCCGGAGATGAGCATGTTGTTTCCACTGTTAGGGGTAAGACCATCACCATTACCCCAGCCACCTTTGCGGAGTTCTTCGGTCTACCCCGGGTCTATGACCCAGCTTTGAGTTGGCCTCAGCAGGGTGAGGTAGAGCATGATGTTATGGCAGCAGAGATTTGTGCACCTGGTACCCAGTGGATTTCTTCTCAGATTGAGAAGAAATTCCTTGCTCCGAGATACACACCGATGTTCGTTTTTACCTGCGGGTCGATCTTTCCATTAGGGCGACGAGGAAAGGTGGGCAGGCGTAAAGGCCAATTACTCTATGCCCTAGGGACAGGTAGGAGTATTGATCTCCCCAGATATATGTTCGACGCTTTCTATGAGTCTGCAGCTTCGACGAAGCCACAGGGGGCGCTACCATTTCCGGGGATGATGACCGAGTTAATTATGCGCGCCGGAGTGGCAGCCCCAGTCGATGATCCTTTAGCTCCGATAGCTTCACCCATCGCCCTGTCCACTCAGAACAGGTTGGCAGGTCAGTTAGCGGGTATTCAGAGGTGGGCCGAGGCACTGGTTCAGGCCCAGCAGAGAGCACAGCAGCAGCAGCAGGCCCTCGCAGAGGGAGAGCAAGTTCCAGGAGGGCAGCAGCAGCCTCAGACTGAGAGCGAGCCACAGCCAGCTCAGACGAGTCCTATGTTTCAGGCAGTGGCCCAGATTATTGACCAGCAGAGTTCACACATTGAGAGGCAGACTACAGCCATCCAGGCGATGCAGTAGTCGGTTGATGGACTTCAGGCCGCCCATTCGGAGCTCAGTCAGAGGTGTGCCACTCTCGAGACTGCACACACAGCACAGATCACTGTTGTGCAGACAGTTTTGGGTGCCTAGATAGCAGAGCTCCAGGCCTCTCAGTCCAGGTTCCAGGAGGAGGTTCGACAGGAGTAGGCGAGACAGAGTCAGATGTTGACTGATATTTTGTCCAGACTTCCACAGGATGAGGAGACCGATTTCCTCGATTTAGCTGTTGGTGCTACTGACCTTACATCTCTAGGGGAGCATGATTTTCAGGATGATGATGAGTTTGGACTTACGCAGGGCAGAGTTTAGATAGCATCACATGCATAGTATCATTTGTATAGCATCTCATGTACATCCCATGTATACATTTTGTTCATTGATGTATCTAAAACTCTGCAGCATTTTGATGTAGTCCATTTCAGTTTTATATGATATATTTCATTTCAGTTTTATATGATATATTTCTTTTAGTGGATGTCAATCTCTTGTATACACAGATTCTTTTTCAGATATGATTTAGTGGATACTTTATCTTTGTCTATCACATGGTGGTAAGAGATTGACGATATTGTATGGCTTCTCTCATTATGTACTTTCCATTGGCATCCATGAGTGGTTTGTTGATTGACCTTTATTATTCATAGTGGATGTGTTGACTCTTGGTTTTCGAGTACCATGACATAACTTGAGAGAGTGCTATTTTAGATGAGAAGAGAGGAACATGTGCTTTTATTTTGCTAAGATTGATGCATTATCTCTCTATACTTAGTTTCTTTATGGATTGTGCTTCATTCATGCTTAAGTAGAGGGGACCACCTTATTGTGCACAATTATGATGACGAGCATCAATCTTTACTACCTCTAGCATGTTCATCTTCACATTAGTGGAGATTATTACCTTGTGAGCTTTAGAGCATTTATTGCCTTTTGGAGCGTTTACATTTACTCAAGGATAGATTCTTCACCCTCATTTAATTCAATAGCTTCATTATACTTGTATTTGGTTCATGAGTTGAGTTTTGATCTTAATATTGACACTTGTAATCTATGAAATGCTTCGATTATACAACTTTGGAAATGATCTTATACCATATTCTTCTTGATAGCCATTAGCCTTCCATTGCCAAACCATACATTTCCCTTGACCCTTGTTAACCTTTTGTTGTTATCATTCGAAAAACAAATGCAAAGTAACTTTTTCTCTTGCATCACAAAGGGACACCTATGTGAGAAAAGAAAGTGTTACTTCCTTGAGTTGAAAAAAAAGGAGAAAGAGGGAGATCAATTTGGGAATTTCAACGCAAAAAGTGCATTTTGAAGTATATATTTATAAAAAAAAAAAAAAAGGAAGGATGAAAGAAAAGAGAAGAAAAGAAGAATGGAAAAGGGAGTTCTATAATAAATAAATAAATAAATAAAAATAAAAAATAAAATAAAAAAAAACGAAAAAAAGAGAGTTGATATGAAGGTATTTCGAGTAAGGGCAATGAGTAGAGAAGAGTGTATCAAATGATTCAAAAGGGGGAGAGTTGTAGTTGCTTTGCATTTACCATTTCATGTCTTGATCACACATGTTATGACCTTTTACTATCTCTTTACCCTCGCCTTTCACCTCTTCTGCATTGTTATTTCCACCTTTACATGAATTGGTGATCCAAGTTGTATTTGATTGAAGTTTTCAATAAAATCTATTTTGTCAATTTCTTTGAATTAATACTTATTTTTGAATATTCTTTCATGGAGCTATGCTAATGTCGATACACTCCTATCTTGTCGGTCTTTGTATTTGGTATGTTCACTTGATGTGCCTCTTTACATTTACCCTATTGTTGAACATACCATTGTGAGAACCATGTGAGTCTTTTAATTGAGAGTGTATTCCTAGTGAGGTTTGGATCAAAGCTTTAAAAGATGAATTTATGTTTAGAGATGTTTCGAATGGAACTTTTCATCATAATATTTCACACACTCACTTAAACCTCTCTTTTGCATGGTGTGTGGCATGATCTTATAAGTGTTGAGAAGTGAGAGTGAAATGCATTGATTGAGGCTTGATTAGTGGTTGTTCCTTAATCTCATCTAAATGTTGCAATTCATAAAGGGATATTTGTGGGTATCATCACTGTAAGCCCTCACGAGACACCACTCGTTCACTAGGGGTAACCTAGGGGTTCAAAGGCTTGATGCATATGCTAAATGCATTCGGGACTCCCCCTAAAGTGGAGATTATCTTCATTGTATATATTCTTGTTTTATTTCTTGCGTTTTTGCTAAGGACTAGCAAAAGCTAGGTGGGGGGTGGTGATTACACTCTAAAAAGTGCAATCTAAAGTCCCTAAATAGTTGTTGTTAGTCCAATTAGGTTGTATATATGTTCTATTTTAGCATAATAAATGTCTTAATAAGTGATGGTGGGTTGTGTGCAGGAAAATAGGCGAAAAGTGGAGCAAAAAGGCCAAGTTATGCAGATACCGTACGTATAGTGGTCCAACCGTACGTACGGTATGTCCAACCGTACGCACGCCTCCAGTTCCAGACCCAACTTCAGAGGATGGCATTTAGCGTAGGGCTAACCGTACGTATGGTGGCCCAACCGTACGTATAGTATGTCCCACCGTACGTACGCTTGCATCACCAGGAGCAAACTTCAGAGAGTGCAATTCAGCGTAGCCCCAACCGTACGTACGGTCTGCTCACCGTACGTACGGTACCGGCCCTGTGTGCGCGAATTTTGCAACTGTATCACTTAAAAGAGGACGCGATTTTTGTATCTATCATCAGATTTAGCTTAGATTTTTTGTTAGGATTAGATATAGAGAGAGAAAGTGGGTTAGATCTATATTTCCTTGTATTTTCTCGCATTTTCTCGCACTTTCCTTGTAAACAAACACCCGTTTCTTCTTAATTCAATGAGAAATCTTCAATCACTCTTGCTTACTCTTATGGAATCAAGTAGTTAGACTCTTCCTTGGATGCAATTATGAAGATCTACCAAGAATCTTCAAGGTCTTCAATGGAGGTATATACACTTCAATGATTCATCTTATGAAATCTTCAAATTCATCTAAATTGTGTTGTAATTCTTTAGAAAAGTTAGATTCATAATCACGTTTGGTAATTTCTATACACAATTCATTGATTGGTATAGGCATTGCACAAATTATGATTTGAACCTAAGATTCTTAGCAATTGATCATTAATTACAATCAATTGAGCATGAATTCCAATTTATATAGTTTAAATCTTCCGAATTAAGGTTCCGCGGAGTGAATCCTTAATTTGAGTTATAAAACCCTTCATTGAGACACTTGTAGAGAATTGGTAGATTTGAACAATTGTGTCCAAGCCCCTTTTATTAATTGTCACAAATTTAGCATAATTAGTTTCAATTCTAGGCGTAATTAGCATAATTCAAGTAGTTTACAACACATCACCACTCAAACAATTTTCTGTCTCATTTTTAGTATAGTTTTGATTTGTTAAGCCACTCGCTAATTCTCCCCGTTTGTTGTTGGTTTCACTTTGTGCCACGCCTATATTGGGCTCAGTCCTTGGGAGAGAACGATACCGGGCTTCGCCGGTTTTACTTCGATTGACACCCGTGCTCTTGCAAGGAAAGCATCAACTCAACATGTATTTGGGAGAGCGAATCAATTACCACGAACTACAGATTCAAAGGCATCAAGCGTTCGCTGTTTCGCAAGAATACCGAACGATTGGAAAAGTGCAATTTCAAGCACAATATTTTATTAAACTTCCAAAAAAACTGTTGAAAAGTGTCTTAACACGAATATAAATATGCGACACGAAACCCTAGGGCCTGGGACAAACCGGATTAATTAAAAAAAAAGACAAAAGCCCAAAACAAAGTAAGCCCAAAACATAAAATAGGCCGAAAACCACACTTCGAAGCGTTTTTTTCGCATTTTGGTAGGCTATAAAATCATTTCATGTTTTTTCCTTTCTCCGACTCGTCGTTAGCTTCTCGAAAATATATTATAATAAAAAAACGGAGCTGCGGATCACAAGTTATGCTCAGTTGCAGTTTACAGACCACCGGCGTAGGTATATCACCGCCGCCGCGTCTCCAAGTAATCTGCGGCTATGCGATCCTCATCAACATCTTATGTCAGGGCACCATCAAAGTCAATACAACTCAGTCTTGAACTTGGAAACATATATTTCGGACAAGTTTTAGATGATATGGTAAACTGTAAAGATAATAACAAGTGATATTACGAGAGAAGATGATTTAACGATTAATGAAGGTTACTTCACGAACACTTGATATTATAGAGGTATGGTGGCTAAAAATAGTTATTAGCATAATTATTAATATTTTGTGTATGTATACTTATATATATATATAATTTGTGTGTGTCTAACATACCATTGTACTTGAGGGATATCTTAAACACCAAGATCAAAAATCAAAACTACACCATTTGATGATAAAATTTATTTGCATATATATAATTATTAAATTATTTATTTTTAAATAAATTTGAAGTCAACTCATCTAAAACTTTCATTTTTATGTTAACTTACGTCAACACCTCAATCAATGAAATAAAAATCTTCATTCCAATTATGGTCCAAAGAATGAAAAAAATCCTAATCCTCTTTTCAATACCTTAGAAGTAGATGTAATTAATGGAGTTTGTCTCCGGTGGAAAGATTGCTTCACCCCTTGACAATAACCTAAGGTAATTAAGTGAATTCATTTCTTTCTACAACCATTTTTGCATAAAGCCAACACATATGCTGGCTAACATTCTGCTTAACAAAATTGGGAATAATGTGGAAGAAGTCCCTTAATAGATCATTCAATTCAATCAAGCAGACAGCCAAGAGAAGTACTTGATCGGTCAACCACACGGTAACATATTAGATATAAACAAGAACGTGTTTATTCTCAATTTATTCGTTATATATCAAACTAACTCTTGTGAAGAGTAAATTACAACATGAACAATTAAAGTAGCAGCATTCCAGACTCTTATTACATCTTTCAAACATTATTCAGCTGGAAATTAAACAGCTTAGCCCCTCCGGCACTAGCTAGCAACGCAGCTCTTCACAGCTTGAAGTGAGGAAGGGCTGAAGTGACAAGTCCGACAATCTGGTAATAAGCAATATACTCACTGCATAGGAATTCTCTGTATATAGGGGGCTTGTTCTCCGACAGAAGCTCCTTTATCGGTCCAAATGGCTTAGCTCCAGCCTTACTGCTTGGAGTGAAGAAACATGCAACTGAGACCCTTGCAACCTTTTGAGTCAGCACTCTATGCTCCACACTTTTAAACTTGTCATTGGAAATGATCTAAACCCAAAACAAGAAAAAAAAAATTAGAGGGTCATGTAAAGATTGAGAATTAAATATATAGTGAACATCCGATTCAAAAAACTATATCGCATGCGTGTTTAGTATACCTGCATAAGATCCCCTATGTTTGCTATAAGAGCTCCATGGAGGGGAGGTACATCAACCCACTGGTTTTGGTGAAGAATCTGGAGACCGCCGATTTGATCTTGGAGTAGTACTGTTAGAAAAGTGGTGTCTGAACGCCTGGCGCTGCCTATGGTGAGGTTCGGCTCCGGGCAAACTGGGTAGTAGAGGCATGCCAGTGCTTCACTTTTCATTCATTCAATACGTGAAAGGTAGTCACTGCTTAGCCCTAGTGCCCCTGAGAGTAATTCGGCCATCGTCTCCCTCAGTTTAATCATACACTTTGCATACTCTTGCGCTTCTTTCCTGCAAAGTAAAGGTTGTCATACAAGGAAAAGTGAAGTTCTTGATATATATATATACAAGAATCCAGAGTTAGCTATTGCAGTGAGCTAGCATGATATATATATATTATAGATGACCTTCATTTAAGTTCTTGTGTATCTTGTGGATAGTCTAATGATAGATGACTAACCATTAAGTTTTTAGAGTCATTACCAATGGAGCTTGGCTCCATTTCAGAATTTTCAATCAAGTTGTTCGTTAAGGGAGGACCTTAACTACTGTCCCCGAAGGGGAACAGAGCAGTATCCCCGAGGGGGATTGAAGGGGTTAACGATTCAACGGCAAATAAAGCTGTGAATGCATGCCCTTTTCTTCTGTATAAATTTTTTGAAAGAATAGTAATTTTTTAAGAAAAATATGTACCTGCAAACCAGAGGTATAACTTCAGGGTCGAGGGTATCATCCTGAAAAACACAAGTCAATAGATCCCTCCAACATGCAGGATCGAATTCACGTGTAGGTACATTGCTGGCGAACCTCACTCTTTTCCTACTATCCTCCGTATACAAGTCCGTCTGAGCCTCCTTGGGTTGCTCATGGAATCGTCTCACGGCTTCCAAGATGGCATCCATGGCACTACTGGGGACGCCATGATTCACCATCCCAAAGAACCCCCAAGTTGAAGCTGCCTCGCGAATCTGCTCCACAACCTCCCTCCACCGAGCACCATCGCTCTCGACTCCTTGGAAGTCTATCGTGGGGAGTTCGAGGGGAGCGCCGTTGGATGGTGGTGGTGGGTTCTGCAAACTCTCCGGCGGGTGGACAAAGAATCTGGGAATCTTTGCCACCCCAGAATCTGCCAGTCCTTTGACGCCAGCTTTCGTGTCCTCAAACTCCTTCACTTGTTTGGCCCAGTCGTAGTGCCCATTTACGAATTCTCCAGTGACTGAGACAACCATTGTGGCAGTGGCGCGGTGATGGGTTGATTAGCTGTGTAGAGATATATCGTCTATACCTATAGTGCTATATGCTCTGTATGGTGAAAGAGTGCATGCAATGGGAGCAATAATGCAATCCATTTTATAGTGTTCAAGAGAAGGAAAAGTTGGACCAAATTCCATTGGCGGGGATGGTAGATTCATAGTTTTCGGAAACTCATATGGGAGAGAAAGCCTCTTGTACCGGTACAAACACTCGTTTGAAAATTTTAAAAAAATATTACAAAACCCTTGAACAATATTTAGAAAATTTTTGAGAAACTTAGAAAAATGCTTCAAAAATTAAAAAAATTTTTAATTTCTATACATTTTTTTCTCTTAAATTCTAATTAAGTATTTATTAAATTATTTATGTAGGTTTCTACTAAGTTTTTAAAAATGTCCTTAGTTAACTTCTTAACGCTTCATTTGAAACCGAGTCATTGGTAAAAAAAATATAATAAAAAATAAATAAAAATAAATAATATTTTTATTTTTTTATATTTATTTTCTTTATTTTTTTCATTAAAAATCTAAATTTCAAGTGAAGCGTAAAAATCTCTTTTAACTTTCATAAAAACTTCTTGATAGGATTTATATTAAATTTTTTAATAGTTTTCGATTCTCGTCTTTTGCAATTTTTTTACCAGCGTTTTTTACTTTCACTTTGTATTTTGATAACTACGGGTAGATTCACTGGTTTTGTCTCTGTTGTGATTAGACAATTTCTGAGTTCACCGACTAATTCAACAAAGGTGGGCTTCTTACCAATACAAGAAAGCATCGGCAATTGGGCTTTGCTTACTTTTTTCAACTTCTAGACTCCAGATCACAAACAAATGATGTTGCATACTAAATCCATATGATATTCTGGCTCCAACGTTGTGCCAGTAATCAAATATACTTTCGTACTTTTGGACTTGTAATTGGCGATGATGTAAACAAACGGAAAGCACAAGAATAACGAATGCCGTCCGGATATAGAAAAAATACTATTTTTCTAATAAATTTATATAAAAAAATTTATTAAAATAATAATAATTATTATTATAAATTATCATAATAAGTATTTTATTTTAAAGTAAATAATTTTTATTTAATCACATTATTCTAATAATAAATTATATATAAATTTTTTTATTTATATATCATTACTTATCTTACAGTGAACAAAAAAAATATCATCAATTTTTTGCATAAGATCTCCCCTATATGATTTTGATGACTAATCGCAAGGCCACCAATATTGACCTGCAATATTGAAAGAGCATAGTGGGGTCTAACCGTCTAAGTTATCTAGCATAATGTCAGAGCATAATTTAAGCTTTTCATGAAAGTTGTTTAACATTTACTATGATTCTAGAATGAAGCACATTTTTAATACATATATTATCTAAATGAATGACATTAGAGTAATGCTTTTGATTCCGAAGATATTTTTGCTTTTATAATTGGGACTTCAAATGCAAACACAAAATAGGCAAAGTAGTTCGAGTGGTTCATAAGACAAGACAAAAAAAAAAAGGGGTCAGGTGCCACCATCATTTTGACTTGCTACAGGTACCACGATTTAAAACAAGGGTAGTTTGGCAACCTCCTACTTTTGTCGAGTCACTGTCGCCAGCAACATATGTTGAAAGATTAGTGAGATTTAGTCATTTTTAGTCCTAATAATTGTAGGACTCACTTAAATTTTTGTAGTGAACGAGTAATTAGCTAATGAGTCTAAACATGGTATTATGTGAATGTTGTAACATTTCAAGACATTGTTTTACTCGTGTCTGTTCGAATAGGCACTTTTGTATCTATAAATATATATTGCATATTGTTGCATTTGGTATGAAGTTATTCTTACATTTTTCTTGCATGCTAAAAGAGTATATCATTAAGGCAGAGAGAAAGTACATCATGGTTTAGTTCGCCAAACACGCAAATTACAGTATTGCATTTGTGTATGAGTTGATTATTGTATCATGTGAGACAGATGCTTATTCCAATCATGAGAACCATTGTGGGGCCTAATTCTGTCTTAAAGATATAGTGTCAAACACTAGTGTTAATCTTTTCTGAATACTTACATTTTGCAGATTCTGTAACTTTAAGATTTTGCAACTTCAAGTTCTGTAACTCCAAGTACTATAAGTTCTTCAATTTCTAAAATTATAAATTCTATATTTATGTACTTTTACGAGTGTGAAATACTAGTTTCCTTAGTGATTGAATTTTTGTAACCCAAGTACTATATTTATCTCTTTATAGTAACCCAAATCTTTACATAGTGAGTATAACAGCATACACCTACCGAAACTGCAATAAAAATTTATTCGAAACCCAAACTCTAATGCAAGGCCAAAGGTAGCTGTGCAACTATATTTCTAAGTTACTTGAGAAAAAACGTCAGAAAACTAACAAACATGAGATTGAGAGTATCTCTATCACCTAATGGACACCTCAAGGCATATAATTACCTTCATTCAAAGATAATGTGAAGTTGAACTAAAGCTCAAATTAAGGAAAAAAGAACATTATGATAATAACAAATAGAAATTTCATGACCCCTTTAAACATCCGGCAACTGTACATTTTAAGAATACAGAAGGGGTTCTTGACCATGATCCTGGTAGATTATCAAGACGAGATCCACACACAAACCAAAAAATGAACCCCAAAAATAGTTTAAAATCTCCGTTCCAACTTATATCCATCCGCTTCTAGACAACTTTTGTTTTGTGAACCTTCTTTCGTTGCCATACTCTATAACCCAAAAACGGTATATTAAACTCTCACTAAAAAAATTTTTGTTCTCCTATCAAAGGCCACGTATTCGAGTCCACTTGTAATAATAGTTGCGTCAATCAGAAATTATTGAGAATGGGTTAAATGTCATTTGTACTTTTAGTAGAACTGTGATAACTGACTTGCCCTTTTCGAGTCAGTAACTATGATTCAAACTAAATATTTCACAGTAGGTAGAAACTCCTATGGTCACGCCCAAAGAGGCTTACTACGTTAATCGCTCTTTCCCACCTTTTAATCAACCAAAAAAAAAAAACTCACTAAATAAAAAAAATAGATTTTTGAGAAGAAGGGTTAACCCAAGTGGTAGTAACGCTCTTACCCATAAATGAGGTCATGGGTTCACTCACCCTTTCCCTTCTCCAAAACTTTAGCCCTTCAATGTGTTAAAAAAAAAAAAAAACACACAAATTTATAGTAGAAAATAGATTTCACAAGACAAAATAGAAAAGAAGCGGTTATATATATATAGTTAACCTGGGTAAAGTTGACAAAACGATGAGTGAATTATTTTTCCTCAACGTCACAGTTGTAGAATCCATACAAAGCAGGAGTAATTATCATCTGATGTAGAAGCTGCCATAAGTAAGATGTGGTATTAAATCAGAACCACCACAAAAATTTGACGTGTTATACTCAGTATTATTGAGAGAAAATGTAATATGTTATAAAATAAAAAAATTATAAAATAGATAAAAGAACTTAAGACAAAGTATATATAGAGAATAGTTATTTAAAAACTGTCAAATATTTATTATATTAGTTCTTTTAGAACTATTAGAGTTAGATCTTTTGGATCATCCAATACTTTTATTGATAATATAGAAGTAAAAGAATACAATATAAGTTTTGAGTAATTACCTATACTGCTTTTTTCTTTCTATTTTCTCTTTACTCTTCATTTCTATTTTCTTTTCTTTCTTTCTGCTCTTGGTTGTTAACCCGAGCTCCTATATATATACTAATAGGAGTCGTGAGCAAATGAGCTACTTGAGACAGTAGCCGCTATAGTAAAAGTCATCCATGACAATGACGATACTTCATAACACTCCACATTAGATGACCGCAATACATAGTAGGGTATGTTACAACTGTCTTATCAAAATCTTGTTAAGAAAAAACCTTAGCGAAAGAAAAAGAAAGGAAGAAGTCTATCAAAAGCAATATTACGGGTAAAAAGTAAACATGTGACCACCATATAGATGTATCTATTAAAATCATAAAATAACGAAATGGTCCGCATGGAGGATGTATTGGCCCACAAATAACTCATTGAATTCTTTGTAAGAATGATGTGGACTCAAAAACTACATTTAAAAGAGATGATCTGACAATTAATTTTTCTTGTAAACAGGCAACACATGTATAATCATTTGACACAAGAATTTTCTAGTTCTTTAGCGAATGTCCATGTTAGTTTTCAGTAGTTTAACGCATCATTATTGATCCTGAATGACCCAAACGATCATGCCACAGTATAAAATTAATTGGGTTAAAGCACTTTTGGTGCATCACTACAGTTGATTCTTTCAGTTTTATAAAAATATAATATAATCTAGAAGACAATGCAACAAGTTTCTCTGATACATATTTCTTTTCTGAAATATAAGAAATAATGAGATTTTTTATATTATCTACATTCGTCATCTCAATATGATATCCATTACAATGTATACCTTTAAAACTAATAAGATTTCTTGTAAATTTACTAGAATATAATGCATCGCTAATGCATAACTTTATTTCTTTTGACAATATTATATTGGCCTTTCTAGAGCTTTCAATTAATTTTGTTGTGCCAAAGATTGTATTAACATTAGTTTCAAGTAATGTCAAGTGTGAGAAATATTTTTTTCTCAAAAAATTATGTGAGTTGTTCCACTGTCTACTAAACATATGCCTTCACCATTCATTTTAAAAATACTCAACGCGTTGATACGATCTATGTATCTATATAAAATATTATAAGTGTTTATTTAAAACATGATAATTTATTAAAAAGAAAAGCATATGAAAGAAACATTACAAAAGATGATAAGAAACTAAATAGACTAGAACAACTAGACAATGAAATTATTTAGTATGGATATCTCTATCACCAATTAAATAGTCTATTTTTTCCATTTGCATCTTCAAAAAAATTTGAAACATCTAGATGAGAAATATCGACTTGGCCATCATAATCCCTAAAATGCATGTCTATATTTTTCCTTTTATCTTTAATTGAAGCTTGGTAAAACTCCATCAAATGTTTGGGTGTACGACAAGTACGTGACCAATGGTGTTTCATCCCACACATATAACAAGTATCTTCAGATTTCTTGGAAGATTTATTATGTAATTCTTTCTCTTTTTCAGAGTTATTTCACTACTGGTGGTATGGTATGGTATTTTTAAATCTCATATAATAACCTTCACAATAATTTTACGAGTTCCAACATTATTCTTGCCACAATCACGACCACGTCAATGATCACGTCTATTAAATGAAATTGCATTTACTTCAGAGAATGGAGCAAAACCAGTAGGTCGAGACTGATGATTTTTTAGTAACAACTTATTATTTTGCTCAGCCATAAGAAGATATGATATCAATTCAGAATATTTTTTAAAATTACGCTTTCGATATTGCTACTGCAGGAGCACATTCGAGACATGAAATATGGAGAATTTTTTTCTAACATGTCTTCATCAGTAATAATTTCTTCACATAACTTTAATCGTGAGTTGATTTTAAATAATGCAGAGTTATACTTGCTAACCATTTTAAAATCTTGTAATCTCATGTGTATCCAATTAGATCAGGCTCTTAAGAGAATTACGGTCTTCTGGTACTCGTATCTCTCCTTTAAATTTTTCATAATATCAATGGATCTTTTATCGTGAGGTATTCAGATTTCAATTCTTCATGAAGATGATGAGGAAGAAAAATTATTATTTTAATGCGATCCTGTTAGGATGCGTCATTTTCCTCAGTTATTATGTGTTCAAGTGCCTTCGCAGCCAGATGGATCTCAGTATCAATGATACATGAAAAATTATTATCCCCAGAAATGTCAAGGGTGGCGAATTTTAATTTTGTAATATTTGACATTTTCAGAATGCTATAGTAACAAAATAATAAGAGTAAATCAAGATAGGATTATTAACACTACACATATATTCAGGTCACATAAAATAAAAAAAAAACACTAATTAAATAAACGATGTGCAGGCCTTAATAAGAATTCTACAGGACATAATACATTGTAAATGTAATAATATACTGAACATATTAATGCTAGGTATGTATTATGATAAACAACAACCGACAAAACAAAACGTACTTTGTATTAAATATGGTTTATTAAATAAATGCTATGCAATTGCTATTCATCACTGTCAATGAATAATAGTTATATGATGAATAGTATAGTGTAATTTATCCGATATATATATATATATATAATATCATTATTTTTGTCAACATTATAACTTTTAATCTAGACATCAAAATATAGTCAAATCACATGTCTATAGAAAACTCTTGAAATATGGATTCCAGATCTATAAATATCATAAGCAAAAATGCAATATTTGAGAGTAATAAAATAATAAAGTTTCAAAATAAATACTATTCATCTCAATCGTTTAACTATTGTTCATACTATTCACGAGAATTGAGTGAACAGTAAAGAATCCAAAATGAAAATAAATTATCCATAAAATAAAGTATCTTCCTGATGTAAGGAAGAACACATAGCACTTAGAGTATCATACTAATAACGTGTTATAAAACTACAAGACTATAACGCAGATAAAAGAACTCAAGACAAAGTATATATAGAGAATAGTTTTTCAGCAACTGTCAAATATTTATCATATTAATTCTTCTAGAACTATTATGGTTAGATCTTCTGAATCACCAAATACTTTTATTGATAATATAGAACCAAAATAATACAACATGAGTTTTAAGGAATTACCTATACTGCTTTTTCTTTTTCTATTTTATCTCTACTCTTTCTTTTTATTTTCTTTTTTTTTTCCGTCTGTTTTCGATTGTTCATCCGAGCTCCTATATAAATATACTAATAAGAGTCATGAGCAAATGAGCTATTTGAAACAGTAGCCACCATAGTAAAGATCATTTATGACGATAACGATACTTCACAACATAATAATCTTTCTAGTACAAACTAGGAGATAGGCTCCAAGGGAGTTGCCCAAAGATGAAGAGGATGCCTCCAACACCTTTTACAGTTATTGCCGTGACAACCAAATGTTTATTTTGTGCACAATTTTCACATAAAATGTCACACTCCCAACTCAATTAGATATTAATTATGTCACATTAGGTGAGGCGTGATCGCACAGGTCACCGTACCTGCGAACGACATCTTAACGCGTACTCGAAAATAAAAGAACGCAGCGGAATAAACAATACAATAAGGAAAATATAATAAACTTTCAAAAGGAATACATTACCACTGGAAAATAATCAACATCCTTTCACAAAATTCTTTACTATTATACAAAGTTAAAACATAACACCAAAACCCAACGTCTTATATAAAATACAACTATGAAACTGAAAGTAAGACAATGGAGCTCTCCCAAGCCCAGTGACTCGATATCCTGACATCGACATGATTGCCACCACGGCAAGGACCAAGATTACAGTGAACCAAACTGTCATCTCCAAGTTACCTGTCAAGACAGTCTATGTGGGTGTGAGCTAATTATCAACATGCTCACGATAGATAATCAAATTTATAGAGAATGATAATAAACACCCACAATGTACACGGCATAAATGATCAATATATATATATATATATCATGGATGCCTCAATGCAATAAATGTATTACCCACATGTGCATGCAATTTTAGATAACGTTGGCCCAATATATCTATGGCGTGTTATCAAGGAATGCCCACCGTGGCACCCTTAGGCTAGTCCACCGTGACTAAGCCTTGGTTAACCCACTGTAGTTAACTCTTTCCAGTGCAATGCAAGACATACAATATGAATGGTATGCAATGTCACCATATATATAAAATCATTAATATCTCCACAGAGCTTCTCATATAGTATCACTTTCACATCATATATAAACACCTTCAACACCTCATATGCATTCACCACCATTATATGAAAATAAACAATGCATTTAACATGAATAAGATTATCTCAAAATTTTACAATCCCACAATTAACACTAATATAGATAATAATACAAGTAATATATATTCACTTCTATATGAGTAAAATTATTTTATGATCCCACCTGTCATCGCACACACACTATGTCAAAGATCACTTTGGGGTTGACGTTGAATGATATTGCTCTCCGTTAGCTCCTATCACCACAACCGTATTAGTTTAGGAAATTCAATGTATACTCCAATAATCATAGCTATAATGTCTATACAAACAAGTTATAACACTGAAATTATACATTCGAACTACGATATGCTAATCTCAATCACACTCCCAATGTAAAGTTAAAGTTGAAAAATACCAAAATACACCAAGTCCTCTAATCTGCCAAAACTGACTCAGGCTTCATAATCTGGACATAATTTCGTGACCTTATACCCAAAAATTCTAAAACTTTAGGAACACGAAATAAACATCTCAGAGAGTATCCAGACCAAATTTTATATTTTTTGAACATGCTTAAGTATTTATTTGGTATTTTCAAAAACAGAGCAGTGCTACAGAAACTCGAATTCAACCTTTCTCCTAGATATAGTAAAAATTTCATAATTTTTGGGCAACTCTAACTTGGTCAAATGCTCTGTCTAACCAAAAGTTACAGATCTGGGCATCAAAAATCTACAGAGATAGTCCCATTTAAAAAATTCACCATAATTCGAAATTATAACATTTTTAAGTGAATCCAAGGCCCAAATGATCCTCATAACTCTAACTTACAGTGTTCAAAAATTCAACCACAAATAAAATTTTTAGCTAAGTCGAAATGTCTCTAAACAGTAGCCTTTTCATAGAGAATACTCTGTTATGACTGCCATTGGTGATTCTAAGTTTTTACCATGGAAGATCTCACTTCCATCCTCCTCCTTCCATGACATGACTCATACAACATGCAATAATTAGAGAAAATAAGATGAAACAAGCATGATACTCACCTTAGATGAGGAAAACAAAGTGCAAGAAAACTTCCTTAAATTTTTCCCCTCCTTTCTTCTTCTTCCTCTTTTCCACCGATTGCTCATTCTCTCTCCAAGCTTCTCTCTCTCTATAACTCTCTATATATATATATATATATATATATCTCTCTCTCTTTATATAATGGCAGCTATATTTCCTCTCTCCTCTCTCTCATCATGTTAAACCACTCATCCCCCACCATTCTTGTTTTTTTCTTTCTTTTTCTTTCTTCATTTGTCTCCTTATCCCCTCTTGCCATCTTTCTCTATTTCTCTCCACCGACACCCTCCCTTCCTCTCACTTCACTTGACTAGATATACAATAATATATCTCACCTCCCTTAGGTATTTTATACATCTACTTATTATACCCACTCATCAATATCTTACCATTTAACCATGTAACTTACCACTAATAAAATGATACAAGTGGCACACACAATTTATAACCATGCAATAGATGTAAATTAAATTAAATAAACTAATTCAACTACGTTTAAGATGTAATTCAACTAATCATGAAAATATGAGGTTAGGGTTTCACATAAAACTACATTGAATCCAAATCCTCTCCATTTCATTGTTCAAACAACAATCTCTATTATATTAATTAATGAATCAAATGATGTCATGCCTAGTCAAAAAAAAAAACTCATATGATGTCATATTAGATGTATTACTAAAACTACATAGTTTTAACTTAAATTTTTTTTTATATATAAAAAATTAAGCTTATTTATTTTCAAGTCTTAAGTGAGTTACCATTAATCTGATCCTTTCATTTTTAGTGCAAATGACATGTCAATTCTTTGATCAATAAAATAGAGATCTTCATTTCTTAATGTTGAGGAATTAAGGAATCAAAGAGATGGGGATTAGAGGTAGAGATGAGTTTGCCCGATCTTCTTGTTGCTACTTTTTACAACATATTTGAAACATGGGGGAGGGAAGGTAAGAAAAAATTCTTTTCTTATTTGATTCTATTTAAAAAATAAAGAATTTTACCTAAGAAATAAAGAGAGGAAACATGAAAGGAAAATTTTAAGTACTCTTTCTTCTTTCCTTTCACTTTCATTTTTTCATTTTTTTCAGTCCACTTCACTTCCCTTCCCGTCTCTTTTTCTTTTTCTTTTATTTCCTTCCGTCCTAAGTTCCAAACACGCTGCTCCGAAATTGCTTCAAGGCGGAGTTCCGAAATTGCCCTTCCTCTGAAACAAACTTTGCAGTGAGGGCCCTTTCCCCATCTCAGAAACAGAATGCTCAAAACTATAACGAACGTTAACCGTTCTTCAATTCAGACACTACTGCAAGAACCCAACCATTTCACCCGAAAACAGCCTATAATTGACCTGTTGAAGGCATGTTCAAGCTTGAAGCAGCTGGAATCAGCGTACGCATTCATGTTCAAAACCAATGCAAACGAAGACTGTTTCTTGGTGAACCAATTTATCAGCTGCTGTTCGACATTGCGTCGAATAGATTACGCAGTTCTGGCCACTACCGAGATGAGAAATCCCAATGTGTTTGTGTACAACGCGATGATCAGAGGCTTTGTTCATTGTTCTTTCCCAATTCAAGCTCTACTACTTTACTTGGACATGTTGAGAGCGCAAATTTGTCCCACTAGTTATACATTTTCGCCGATAGTCAAAGGTTGTACATTAGTAAATGCTTTAGAATTCGGAGAGAGTGTTCATGGGCATATTTGGAAATTTGGGTTTGCATCCCATTTATATGTTCGGACTTCTTTGATTGATTTTTACTCGAATTTGTGTAAAATAGTTGAATCGAGACGAGTGTTCGATGAAATGCCTGAAAGAGATGTTTTTGCATGGACTACGATGGTTTCGGCTCATGCCCGAGTACGGGATTTAGGTTCTGCGAGAAAGTTGTTTGATGAGATGCCTGAAAGGAACACAGCTTCGTGGAACACAATGATTGACGGATATGCCAGAGTGGGGGATGTAGAGGCTGCTGCGTCATTGTTCATTGAGATGCCCACAAGGGATTTAATTTCATGGACAACAATGATCAATTGTTATGCTCAAAACAAGCAGTATATAGAAGCATTGGCAGTTTTTGATGAGATGAAGAGCCAAGGGATCAGCCCTGATGAAGTGACCATGGCAACTGTTATTTCGGCTTGTGCCCATATTGGAGCTCTGGACTTGGGAAAGGAAATACATCTTTATTTAATGCAAAACGGGTTTGATCTTGATGTTTATCTTGGGTCTGCCTTGATCGATATGTACGCAAAGTGTGGGAGCTTGGATAGATCACTTGTGGCATTCTTCAAATTGCGGGACAAAAATCTTTTCTGCTGGAACTCAGTAATTGAAGGGCTTGCAGTCCATGGTTATGCAGAAGAAGCATTGGCAATGTTTAGTCGGATGGAGAGGGAGGATATAAAGCCAAATGGTGTTACTTTTATTAGTGTTCTTAGTGCTTGCACTCACGCAGGACTAGTTGAAGAGGGCCGTATGAGGTTCCTAAACATGACAAATGATTATTCCATCCCTCCCGAAATTCAACACTACGGCTGCATGGTTGATCTATTGTGTAAGGCTGGGTTGCTTGAAGATGCATTAGAATTGATACAGAGCATGCAAATTGAACCAAATTCTATTATTTGGGGTGCTTTACTGGGCGGATGTAAGCTTCAGAAGAACTTGGATATCGCTCAAATTGCTGTTAATAAGTTGATGATTTTGGAGCCAAACAATAGTGGGCATTACACCCTTCTGGTTAACATGTATGCTGAAGCAAATCGATGGAGTGAGGTTGCTGAGATCCGATCAACCATGAAGGTTCTAGGTGTAGAAAAGACGTGTCCGGGATCCAGCTGGATTGAAATGGATAGCAAGATTCATCTGTTTGCAGCTTCTGATAAATCTCACCCATGTTTGGGCAAAATATATGTGGTGCTAGGTGAATTAGATGATCAGCTGAAGCTAGTTACTTATCGACCTGAAGTTGGGTTTACATAACAGTGGTCTGTTTTTGAAGAAAAGAAAGTGTCATTCGAAGATATTGTTTTTGTGAAGTAGACACAATTGGGCGCTTGAGGTGGGGTGGATGCCTATAAACAATAGAAATTTTGGCAAGCTCTGTAAACAACAGAAAAAAGCTTGAGCTGCAATGCTAGTGAACAGAACTGGGACAAACAGGTGCATTTTTGCAAATGCTGTATTGAGCCCCATTAAAAATGCTGTGCTTTCAAATGATCTAAACGCACATCCAAGAACAGGGAACACCGTGATGGTTCTGGAAGTGGTGAAAAGGAAGAATGTGTTTTCACAATCTTGCAAGAGGCTTGAATTGATTACGAAGATTAGAAATTTCTTGGTTAGTACGAGCTCTTGAGCTAGGATTGCTGTTGCATGGGTGAGTTTGGGCAAAAACTAACCAAATCTGTTTAAATCCTGCATATTGTCTCAATAAATCTGTTCACGCAACACACAAATCTGAGAGTTTAAATAGCAGGTTGTGAACTACTATTGTCTATTGTCCGCCAGATGTCACTTCCTAATTAAATTTTTTTGTTAATTTAAGTAATTCAATTCTTCCTCTCTCAGTTCATGACTAATCATCTTCTTCATTCTCTCCTAATGTTATGACTAGAGTACTCTGGGATCTTGGGAAATACCAACTATTTTGTCACGTGCTTTGCCATGGCCGGCCAGTGGCCGCAGAGACTGATTCAGAGCCAAGTCTCTCGATAGAATGAACTCTTAATCTTGCAGTCTAGCCAAGGTGAGTGCCCAAGTACTATCTAATGAACTGGATGTGATGGTATTTATTTTAAGTTTTGAACATCTACCCTTAAGCAAGTAACATAGACAATAATGATATTTGCATCACAATATGTGAATTAGTTGCTTCTTGATAATCATTATTCCTTGAAGACATGAGTTGCAGCTGCTCTGGAATTGGGGTTTTGCCACTTGTGGTCAACACATTCTCCCCATCAATTAGCAATACGAAATTTTTGGAATTCATTATTTTGTACGAGACATGAGATGACAAACAAAACAAACCTTCACAACTCAATAACAACCTTGAAAAAGGATACAAAAAAGAGTGATGCAATTAATTAACTGGAAAATTATTGCAGGGGAAAACATGGATATAAATTTCAAAGCAATAATCAGTTATTATTCCAAAAACTTTGTTTTTCTGCCTCTTTAATTGCTAAAACTTTTACAAAAAATATACATTTTGCACCATAAACCCTACTACATCTTTCACCACTACTGTCCCTCCGTTGCTATACCAAGAAAAAATTCACCATGCAAAATTCCACCAGTACTGAATTGCCCACCACCAGTCACGGGGACTATTAGCTTGCCTCCACATTGACATAGAGCTAGCCTCAAGTCTTTTGCGGCTTACTTGCTTCAAGCTTTACAGGGCATCCATTCCTCTGGTTTGCTACAAGCTTGTAATATATCAACTATCAAACACTGCCACAGCAAGCTACTGTTTTCAGTAACATTTAACCAAAGTTAGTTTATACATTTGATAAAAACTTTTATCATTTAAGTTTAATATAAGAAATGAATCCTTCTATCTTCAGATATATAACTGCAGCCTCAAATAGCTAATCAAAAACTGATAAACATAAGAAAGTATGTAGGAGAAACAAATAAGAAGAAAGCATGATTAGCAAATATGCAAGACCGTGATACTAAAGAAAATAAAGGGACAAATTTTCGTCAGCTTTGAAGAATCTTCCAGCTAATAATTGCTAGACACCATCAATGTTGACCCAAAGATCTAGCACAAGTTTTGAGCTCAACAGGCTTTGATTACAATAGACCTGAAAAGCCTTCGATATGTGCGTAGTTGAAAAAAATCCAGAAAAATAGAATCTTTCAACCTCAACAGATGAAGGAAAATTGGAAAGTGATCTTGAGTGTGACAGAGAAAACATGGGGCCAAGGTATTGAAAATTAACACAAACGTAAAGAGAATGATCAGATAGAGCTAATACTAGATTTTTGCCATCATGCTGGCAATCAAACCAATAGGGAAACATATACAGAACATCACCTCATCCTCCAACTAGCAATTACGCATGACATAAATTTGAAAACTCTTAAAAGAACATCTTAGAAGAAATGTCTAAAACTGCCATGGCAGACCAAGAATTGATATTGCAATTGAATATTCTGAGCAGAGTTAGCAGTTCAGAGGATTAATATTACTTTTGAAAGCCCAAACCACACTAACCAGTTAATAACTGGGGTGAGGGATATAAACAGACACAACACACCCAAAGTCAACAATAATTAAAAATTAAAGCCTAGCAAACCAACTGATAGTTAACACAACTCTTTTGAGCCAAACCCAGAAATAAATCAGCGGTCAATGAAACAAAAGCATATCTATAAGTGTTAGCTTCCAAAAAAGAGAGGAAAAAGTCAGTAAAAATATAAATTTTAAGAAAAAAAATGAAGAGAATAATCAGATAGAGCTAATACAGAAGTAGACACCATCATTCCGGTGATCAAACCAATAGGGAAACAAATCTAATCATCACCTCATTCTCCAACAACTTAAGAAAAATAACATAGAAGAAAATAAAGGGGAACCAAAAAAAAAAAACTTCTTGCATATCCTGCAATGAACACAATATTGATTTATGTTTACCAGTCATAATTACAAGTTATGGCCAAGCCTATTCGTGGAAAAAGAAATTTTCTGCTAATATAAAATCACAAAAACAATGTGAAGATACTGAAATATTAGTGGTGGGATAGAAAGAGAATGATCAGATAGAGCTAATACAGAAGTAGACACCATCATCCTGGTGATCAAACCGAAAAAAAATCATGATCATCATCTCGTTCTGTAGAGCCCGTGAATTACTAACTTTGATACAAACTCACTCGGGAGACCAAAAAAAAATTTAAAAAAAATATTCTGATGGCTGTCGTGTAATCATGGTGGTCCAGTAGTTAAATTAGAGAAGCTTAAAATAGCAAGCCCTAACCCTAAACGAGAAAGCGGCAATTTTCGGCCGTTAGGACTAGGGTTTTGGGGTGGCGACATACCGTCGGCTCGAGAGGCAACGTCGAGTGAAAGTGAAACCCTACTGGCCAGTGGGCGTATATATTGAGAACTGTGGTGAAAGTTCAAAAATTAAAAAATATCATAATAACACTTAAGGTTTCTGGTAATATGACTGACATCCCTATCATATTCAAACTTTTGTATAGTCACCCCCACCGGCGCCTAGGCACCTACTGCGAAGTCGGGCAGTTTCTTGTAATATAGCAAACCTTACCGTCATATTCAAAACCAAAAAAAAAAAAACCGGTTAGTGTTCAAGTAGTAACAAATGCTCATAAAATTAAAATATGAGATTTTTATTACTTTAGTAAAGAGACTTTTAATATATACTAGCTTGTCTAAACATCGATTAAGTTCAGCTGGGCCTACACCACTTAATGACATATAGGATAGGAGCCTGAGCTCAGCCCTGGGCCTAAACTTTCTCTTCCAAATCAGTCCAAAAATTAAAAATAATATTCTAGGCCTGCACATGTGGCCTGAACTCTGCACTGAACCCAAAATCTTTTTGTTCATCAACCTCTATCGAGAGATGTGCCATTCTCAGGCCCGGCCCGAAGTGATCAGGTCAAAATTTTAACCTAGTGCGGCCCTTCAGACTTCTCGGGTTTGGCTGGGCTGGGCTGGGTGGACTTCTCGGGCATCCGGCGAGTATCCACCCCTTTCGACAATACAAAACATCAATCTTACTGTGGGTGGTTTCTGTCCATTAAGTGATACGTAAAATGGCCGTAATGCCCTCAAAAAAATGCCGTAATCCCGACCACGGCCTGACCCACGCCAACGGACACTTTCGTCTCCTCGGCAGGGGTTCCGCCGCATCGGCAGTTTCCTCCGGACCTTCGCTACGTTCCACCCGTTGGCCGATTTCAATCTCTCACACAAACCGCCATTCATCAACTTTTGATAAACGTTCACGTAACTATCCCTGTAATACACCTCTTTCTCTCTCTCTCGCTCTCTTAAGAACCCTCTTTCTCTATGACCCTGTCTATTTACTTTGTGCCTCTTTCACCGCTACAATACCATAAATGGCGAAGTAATCAATGAAGCGTCTTTTCTGTAATATGGGTAAGCTTGTTTTTTTAGTTTTCTTGGTATTTCACTGAAATCTTTCTTGATCGTTATTGGTAATTCTACGGGTTTGACAGTGCTTTTGAGCATTTCTTTGGTTTCTGGATTGATTTATTTCCGTCTCTGATGGTAAATTTACCATCCGTTGTATCATATACTTGGGTTTGTTCTTGGTTTTTAAAGTATTCACTTGGGTGCTGAGAAAAGATCGGGAAAACAAAAAAAAAAAAGTGCTTAATATTGTACCAAAGAAATTAATTAGTTATTTTTTTGGAGCTGATAGATAAAGCAGAATGAAACAGAGAGTCACTGTTCGAGTTCTTCTCTCTTCCTTAGTTTTTCTACTATTCAGCGTTTATACAATAGAATAGCTAACGAATTTTCAATCGTGTTCAGTCCTGAACAACCACAAAAACAGAAGAAAAGAGAAGAAAGGGAAGGGAAAAGTATAATGAAGTTGAATATTATGATATAAAACTACATTATGCCAACAATAGTTACAGACTGAAACCTTCATAGAGACAACCTG
The DNA here is from genome assembly GCA_033060915.1 of Euryodendron excelsum. Taxonomy (NCBI): domain Eukaryota; kingdom Viridiplantae; phylum Streptophyta; class Magnoliopsida; order Ericales; family Pentaphylacaceae; genus Euryodendron; species Euryodendron excelsum. The sequence goes on along the minus strand of CM065380.1, from coordinate 5,507,869 downwards.
AAGGTACAACCTGGAACAATCGCATTTTCCAAAAGTAAATGCATTCTAAAGGTACATTAGTGCATTCTTCTAGTATCAGTTGTTAAATAAAAATTTGTTGCTCTTCTATGGATTGGGATATGCATTTTAAGTAGAGATAATCATTTAAATTCAGTCGAGATTGACAAGCTCAGGTATATGCCTCTAACTGTGTTGTACAAGGAGCTCTATGGTTATGATTCTATAGTTCTAGCTAACACTAGCTTGCTCTGCGGGGATATTCATTTTTCTCGTTTTGTTTCTTTGTAGTGGTCCAATTCATGTTTTGCTCATGTGCTTTAATAGGTAGTTATGTGTACATAGTTGAGCTTCTAGTGGAACAACAGTTTAATCAGTTAACCAAAACCCTTTTCTTTTCATACCACCACACTTGTGAAGGATCTGAAGACCCTTCCGGTGAGATCTGTAGCGCAGCATACTCTCACTCATTTTCTTTTCTTCATATGTTTGCCGGCAAATTGTAGCTAATTCTACTTCCAGTTGGGATCAAGTTATCAAGGAGTAGAGTATTTCGTCATCTGCTTTTTCACAGGATGAGTTTCTTAGAGAAGGAAAACTGGAAAAGTGCCCTAGGTTTGGTAAAAAATTGCAAAGCATGTTGTTTCTTCAGTATGGCATGTTGCTTGGAAGCTTGTTGATTATGCGCAGTTCAGGGGCCAGATAAAAGTCTCTGGTAAGGCGAAGCACAAACACTTATAAATATGTGTTCTATCTGCATGGGACAAGTGTCGAACACGTACAGTTGTCGGACATTTTTCCGACATGTGTTGGATACACGTCCAAATGTGTTATATTATTTTCTTAATTTGTTAAGAACTGGACATGCTTCGGACGCTTGAAGGACATGAGTGTCTAACACGTAGATGTACATTAAACACATTACAAGTTTAAATAAAATAACTTGGGATCCAATGATAAAACAAAAAATAATATGAATCCATACCTTTTAAATTGTAAACTTACTTTAATCATCGTTTATGTTAAATGGTGATTAAATTATGTATTAAATAGTGTTTTTCTTGTTGAATTATTGTTATCTTTTCTATTTTTTGGTGGTTTGTGGATGTTATATTCACATATATAGCAAATGAATCTACAACAAATTTATTTTGTTCTATATCTATGCCACATCTATGTACTCATTTTTCTAAAATTGCCTTTTCTTGTGTTTGTGCCTATATCAGTGTCCATGCTTCTTAGGCCTTGCCTACCTCCAGGTTTTCAAATGTTATTGTATTTAAATCCGATTACTTCATGGTAGAAAATTGGCTATGATGGCCATGCAAGTTTTCTAGTGAAAGATATTCTAGACCTAGTAATGTTTTTGTAACCATTTATGGTGCTTCAGAAGTCCAGGTGTGTGCAGAGTCAAGATTTCCAGAGAACATGAGTTCAACCTTACACCTATTAGCTTTCTAATCCCTTTCTTCTCGATATTCCTCCTTTCTCTCTCTTCAAAATATTTCACATTCACATTATGCTTCTCTTGCTGTCTTTCTTCTTTTTAATTTTCTTGTTTTTTTTCTTTTTAGAAACCATAATCCCCACGTAATTATCAAAAATTGATGGACAAATCTTCAGAGCTGCTCCAGGATAGTAATAATAAGAGAAATATGGAATTATCTCACTTCTTGTTTCCTGGACTAGTCTGCTTGTGTTATTTATTGGCTTGGTTGTTAGCTTTTACAGAATATGATTGCTATTGAGAGTCTGAGACTGAGGCTGTACAAATGATACTGCCAACATTCTGGATTATCTATGGAAGCTCTTTCTGGCAAAGTTGTGAATTTCATCATTTTATGATCATGATCTAAGTTTCTTGACTTCACCTGCCATATAATCGTGGGGACGTTAGGAGTGTCACTTTTCCTATCACATCAGTGTGCTATCAGCTATGTTCATTTAGTACTTCTCTACCTTTCCCCTGCCTACACAAAGCAATCATAATAAAAATAATAATAAATTGCCCAGTATTAAATAGTCTTTATCTATCTCTGCATAATCCTCTGCCCCCTTCACCCACACAGAAAATTTGTCAAATTTTAGTTTACTTCCTAGCTAATCAGTAGATAGTTAAATTCTACCAGAGTTACTCCCACATTTTAAGTTCCTATAATTTGTTATTTTATGCAGTGCATCAAACGGTCCATTCAATTCAAAAGTCACATGGTCATCATATTACGTACTTTTCTTCTCAACAGCATTAAAAAAGCATTTTTTTTGGGCATTTTGAGAGGTAGATTCGTTACAGCTGTTGCGAAGTTGCCGTTAATATCAGATAATTCTGCTGTTAGGATTAATACCTTGATGATAGCTACGATTGAACGGTTTGGGTTCATGCAGTCAATTTATAAAATAGTTATTCAAAGAAGATGGGGAAAAACAGAGTTGGTAAATAGAACCCATACTTATTTTGTCAATCCATACTGACCAAAGACGTGACCCTTTTGGATAGGTGAATTGTTATTCGAGAGAAATTGCATGAAAAAATAACTTTGGGAGCATTTATCTTCTCACCCATTTTAAGGTAGGATTCCCTTTGGTAGCTTTTAATATATGTATGCACACAGCTATATGTATCAAGGTGATATTACTGATTTGATAATAATCGTATCTCTACAATAGGGCTCTTCATTATACCTCCAAAATTGGGCACTCACAATAAAGAACCCTTCATCTTTTGCTGTGGTCTGGGAGTATCCTTACTGATTTGAACGGCACCCACATTGGCTTGTGATTTAAGCTTACTTTTTACTAATTTGCCAAACTTTGCATTAGTACATCAAATGATGTTTTGGTTTCTGTGAATTCACACCAGAAAGGACCTGCCCTTAGTTCCTGGAGGCTCTTTGACCTCCAAGGCTGCAAGAGGGAGCATTCTTCTTGTTAAAAAGGAAGAAGTTGTCTCTGCAATGCCCGAGGAATTGTTTGTACCAGAGAACCTCTACTATCTAAATAGGAATGTGGACAATCACAGCAGCAGCATCAGCAATAATAAAGGGAATTTTTTACTCTGTGGAAGAGGCATCCGGCTGAGCATTTTCAGCTGATACTGCTCCTCAGCAACTAAATTTCAGAATGCAAACGTGACAACTACTATTATGCTCTTAAGGAATGTGCTCATGGAGGAATGCATTTTTAAATAAATGAATTGAGTACGTTTGAGTATTCCAGTAAATTATGTATACATTTATTTTTGGACCCCAATAATCATATTGAGCTCAGTTTTGAGAAATTATGCAGAAAAAATTAGTAATTTTCCAGCTGTTTGAAGTCTTGTTCGATGTTGTCACCAACACTCCAAAAATTCAATTGTTGGTCATCTTCATGCTCAATACTTCTTTTTGATCCCGTTTAAATCAGAATATTTGTTTTCTGCAGAGCTCTGCTGTTGAATGACAATGTGGCTAATCTTGTGTAACCCATCTTAAATAAAAACTATAAGGAATACTGTACATTGTCTTTGCGGTTGTTCACTTGGCTATGTTTGGGTATATCTCTGAGGAATTTGTCCTGCACTTAGACATGGTTACGATGACCATAACTTCCTGGGATGTTGGGTATTATCCAAAAATGACAGGAGTAGAAAAAGGAGTCCCTATTGCACAAGTGTAAAGACATGCATTCTTTCACAATTTTGTTCTAAACACATACGAAAAGTGCTACAACCCTTACACTTACCAATGTTGTTGTCGTTGTATTTATGATTGTTTGTGTTACATAGAAATGATATCTTTTCACCTTGATTTAGGATGGTCCTTTTTATTTTATTTTATTTTATTTCCAAGCCCTTGTTCTTAGTTGCGTTTGGCCTATTCTAGGATGCTTGACAAGAAATTGCCCCCTATGCCATTTGTTAATACTTACCTTAAAAGGGGGTAAGGGACATATATTTGCCAGGGAAAATTTGGCTGTATTAGTTGCCAAGCACAGCCAGCCCCTAGGGGTTTATAGCATCCAAGAAAAACGAGGAATGCACATTCAACATGCATTGGAAACATGGGCAGGATTAGAGGGGGGGCGGGCAGTGACATCCCCCAACTTCATGTTTTAGCTTTGGTTTCTTCTGTGATTTTCAAAGCATAGATGGATTGCAAGTTATGAGCAACGTGACATAAAAGTCTTTGCTTCAAATTGTCTCAATTTACATTTGACAATTGTTTAGTACTATTGTTTTGAGTTTTGAGTGTGTATTCAGTCAAACATTATATTTACACATACATTTATAGCTTTGAAGGATAGATAGACATGTGAAATGTGTATGTTATGAGGCCATTCCAAGGAAAAGTTGCTTTGTGATATGGGTTAGGTCTTAGAAATTTCTTGAAAATATTTTTTTGGAATTTCTATACCGTATTCATTTTTTTCTGCTTTTCGAAGACATACAGAATGCAGTTTTCAATGTTGTAGGCATGTTTAGCTCACTAAAACCTTTCTGCTACTCTCATCGGCCGTCTCCAAAACCAGGGATCAAATGGAGGGCATTATTAGAAGCATGACGATCAACTTGATCAATCTCTAATATTGATACCTAACTAACCACAAAGAGACAACACAACATGTATCAATTAAATAAGTAAATGACATGCCTAGTAAGTATTGATAATAGTATTATACAAGTAACTATATTATCTCTTCACATACAAAACGTAACTGGTCTAAGACAGGCTAGCCTTTTTAACGCATTGCCAGCCCCTTATGGAATAAAGATGGCAATGTGCTCCCTAAAGGTGTACTTGAAAAAGTAGAATTCCTAAGAAAATCAGACAATATCTACAATGTTCCATACATACGAGAGAGAGAGAGAGAGAGAGAGAGAGAGAGAGAGAGAGAGGAAATGGGATTCTTGGTGGGTCTAACACAGTTCAAGAACAAAAGGAATTGCGAGGAAAACTTGTTTGAATTCAAGACCAAACTTCACCGAGAGGAAATGGGATTCTTGGTGGGTCTAACACAGTTCAAGAACAAAAGGAATTGCGAAGAAAACTTGTTTGAATTCAAGACCAAACTTCACCATAAACTACACATCAAGACAAAGTTACAAGACAATTCTGTCACATAATTGATGTCACCCTTTGGTCAAATATTCCCGCAAATTAAATGAGGTTAGCACATGTCTTAGACTCTCTTAGCTTCTCCTAAAATGGATTCCACCTGTGTTTGTGATTGGATTTCTTAGCTTCAAAGTTCGTACCCGTCCAAGTCCAATCCTTCACCAGTTTCTTCATCAACAAAGACAAAACCATTTCTCTCTCACTGTCATCTCTTAACCCTCTTGAAATGATAGCTGCATTGTCCTTAGTGTTTAAACTATAAGATAATATCACTCCCCTATATTATGGTTTGGACTTTGACTAAGTGCCTCCTGTTCAAACTACATATACAAATATATAACTAAATTTGCATCATATTCATTAGCTTCTTGTACAGGATTTCCATTAGTTATTGAAAATGAAGCTTTCTACTCATGTCCCTCAATCATCAAGCAAGAACGTTTTCGTCACCGTCTGTGTCGTTGCCATCGCAGCTGCTGATTCAACATCTAGTGTGATTCCGTTCACGAGTTGCACTTATGCCCTTTGATAATTATTCAATGTCACATCGACAAAGACTTAATCCGTAGTTTAAGACTTCGAATGTTGAAAGTGTATAATTTAACCTAATCTTTAAAACTTGTGTCACATAATAACACCATGATTAAGTTCAATGTTTCTTTCTTTATATCACTTTATCCTTTACACTTTTAGTTAAGTAATACTATGGTCCCTCCGTCAAATTTTTGTTAATAAAGATAACGGAAAACCCTTTTTTTATTTTTTATTTTTTAAAAAAATAAAAAACAGTATTTGTTTATTATTTTTTTATTTTTAGTTGTTAACAAAATTTAAAAAATGAAACAAAAAACATTAAAATCGGTGTTTTTTCAAAAATACCTGATATGAAGGAATAAAAAAGAATTCAATTTTCTGCTATATCCCTTATTTCCCTGGGATTGTAGTTCAATTGGTCAGAGCACCGCCCTGTCAAGGCGGAAGCTGCGGGTTCGAGCCCCGTCAGTCCCGACGGATTCAATAAATACATCAATTCAACTCTTTCTTTTCTGTGAAGGGTGGGACAGGGGACAGGGCAGAATTTCATTCCCAGAGATCTTTTTTTCTTTTTTCTTTCGCATTTCTCATCAAACAAATTTACCAAAAGTAGTGTTTATTTAATTTTTTTTTTGTTTTTAGTTGTTTACAAAATTTGAAAAAAAAATACTAAAATAAATTTTTTTTTTTTTTTTTGTTTTCAAGACATTTGTAGGTTACTTTTATGCTAATAGTACCAAAACAATGTTTTGAAAACAAAAAAAACACCCATTTTAGTATTTTTTGTTTTATTTTTTGAATTTTGTTAACAATTAAAAATAATAAATAATAAATAAATACTGTTTTTTATTTTTTTAAAAAATAAAAATAAAAAAAGGCTTACCCGTCACCTTTATTAATAGAAATTTGACGGAGAAACTATATTGCTATTTAACTAAAAGTGTAAAAGGCAAAGTGAGACAATTAAAAATACAAAGATCAAAATGAGATTGTGATCAAAATGAAGGGTGATAAGTAAAATTTACCCTATTTCTTTCTTTGTTTAAGGGGCATTTGATGACCAAAGCAATGTAGGTTCAATGTTTACTTCTAGATGAAGACCAAGATTTAAATAGATATATAGACATATAGAATAAAGAAGAAACACAAGGCAATCATCCATACACGTGCGATGGCCCCACGTGCGAACTGCATGTCGGCTTGACTAATAGTAGAGTGGACACAAGTCTCCATCATTTTGCAACACCGTCTTTGTCCGTTCAACCAAACATGCCCTTCTCCTCCATCATCTCTTCAGAGCCTAATACAACTTACTTACACCCAAGGTTTTTCTAAGTTGGCTGAGGAAACATGTGGGGGTGTTGGGTACACCTATTTTAAGCTTTAGTAATGTAAGTATTATTTTTTTTATTCTTGTTTCCTAATGCCTTGGGTGAACCAATATACTATGTGAGAAGTAAGTAGACTACTAAATTATTAGGGAAGAAATTACTGTGATCAATATTTGAAAAATGACTTAGGATGTCAGTCTAAAGATGAAACACAAAGTGAGATGAGTCGTAAATTGAAGCGTTTTGAGTTATATATCACTACTCTACTGAGTGCATAAGATGGTACGAGTCTAATCTTATTTGTACAAAAAATAATTCGCTCGAACTGTAGAATTACGCTCAACCTCTTAAAACTCAAAATTGAAAATGAGAGACAAATTTTCAGCCACTAAGAACTAACAATTACAGTGTAGCACTCACCTTATAACTAGACACAATGTAATGGATTTATAAAAACAGAGAAATTAACGTACTATTCATTCAGGGTTGCACCTTGATTTAACTAGCAAGGTAAATATGTACATAGGTGAACTGAGTAGGGTACAATATCTATCTGTACGTAGAGCAATGGTATTTATACCCGTATGTATACTTATGGATCGGCCAAAGCAATACCAAGAAAAATACAAAGTAGACCCTTATTTTATCGTTTTGCAGGATAAATTATTAATGGGTGATTCGGTGAACGTTTCATTGCTGGTGGTGGCGTGGATACTGGGTCTTGTGGGACCCAATCATGTGAAATCAATTTGCACTCGTGCGGTGTGTCAGTGTCAGAATCGTTGGAACCTGGAAGTATAGAGAGAGAGTCGTGACGTCCGTAGCGTATTTTATCTGCCGGGCACGTGCACCGCAATCCCGAGGAATAATAACGTCTATGTCTCCTTCACTTTTTTAAAAAAAAATTTATTAAAATTTATTGATGCATTTAATTATTTTCTTTTTAAAAAATATAATATTAAATAGCCCATATTTTCTTGGTCGATCAACAATATAGAATTTATTATCTAGGGTGTTACTTTCTTACTGAAATTTTTGATAGAGTCTCACAAGAAAACTTTTCTCTTTTTTTTTTTTCTTCTTTTTTCTTTCTTGTTCACTGTTTTCATAAAAGCACAGACCTAAATGTTCTATTTAACAATAATCCAAAAAAATAGTAGAAAATTGTTTTCCAAACTAAAAATTAACTAAAATGGTGAAAAAATATAATATCTTTAACAAAAAAGAAAAAGACAAACATATATATAGAATTTTGTTTGAACAGTTTTAAAGTTCTACTGTGAGATAATGGAATGCCCTCTTACACCATGTACAGAAAAGAGAGAAGATTGATTGTAGTTTAGGCCACTTAAAAAAAGTTACAATATATGCATCTCCATTCAAATTGAAAAGATATTTAGACATAGTGCAGTTAATGTTTGGTGAAGACGGGTTAGTCGCTAAGGTCTCAAACTCAAGCCTCGGCCTTGTCAACTGCTTGACCTTACCACTCGAACTAGGCGGCGTATTCAAGTTTAGGGTTTCAAAGTACAAAAAAGTTAAGCAAAAAGAAAATGATTTAAGCTAGAATAGATTTGGGTTGAACAAATGGAATCATGTATGGATTTGAATGAATGTATGGATCCGACATACCTATTTGTCAATTTACAAGTGTATGAGTTGGTGATTGTACGGATAATTGGTATATAGAACATGCCTAGCAGTTGATGATCAGCAATTATATATCATGGACATCAGGTGGTTTGTGGTGGGGCATGCAACACATAAAAGGCACACAAAACCTTCTTGCTGATCAACTAAAAACAAATTGAAGAGACTTTTGAGAATACTAGTTTAGGTACTGTTCACATGGAGGCTGTTCTATATATATATATATATATGGAATTCCAAGCAAGAAAGTTATTCTGATCACATGGAGTTTTTCCTGGTAGTTGATATTGGAACCAATCACAGTTAACCAAATTTCCTCAAACACCCTAATTTAACATAGCCATATGATCGAGAAAAAAAAGGTTGACAAGGCTTGTCTAAGAGTGTTTTTATTTGTAAGATATATTTTAAAATCTGAACAAAGTTCAAGTAGATAAGTTTGATGGTGTGCTCCTTTTAAAGATTAGTTGAACCCCTCCTCCTACATTATTGTCTAAATAAGATTATTTTAATAATCCCATTAGTTAACATTCCTTCTTGTCCCCAAGATCACTCTCTCTTTCCTGCTTAAGTGGCCAACAAGTACACAAATGACTGAAAGCTATTCCCCCACGGTGAAGATAATGGTTTCCAGTGAGGCGATGCCATGCAGGAATCCCTATTGACACGTCCAATTCTGTCGTCCAATACCGCTCCACAGATAATTAGCCCTGTCCTCACCCAACCCTAATGCTGCATTTGGCATTTTAATTGAGAAGAACACTAGGATTCAGTAAGTTTTAAGTTGCTATTAAGATTTCCATTAGGTTAGTGATGGACACAATAATCTTATGAGAGTATTGATGAACTGTGTTAATGTTTTCAACAATTAGTTCGGAATTAACCTTGGACAAAAAGGCCATCATAATCTCCAAAATGAGAAAAAGGTCCATAGCCTTAAATCATATATATATATATATATATAAAAAAGTTGTATTTGTTTTTATATTTTGCATATCTGCTACGTGGTGCTCTAAATCATATATATATATATAAAAGTTGTGTTTGTCTTTATATTTTGCCTCTCTTCTACGTGGCACTCTAAATGTTCAGATACTTTTAAAATGTCACGTTATAGGGGCAATTAATTAGATAACTATTGAATTTATTCTATATAAGATATATATATATATATATATATAATAGATTAGTTTTGTAATATAAATAAGATACATATATATAATATCAGATTGTCAGGATTCTTTCTGAACTTAATATCTAAAAAAAAATTGATTATAATTAAATAAAATATCATATATATATCAATATTATTTACATTTTAGAAATACGATACAATGTACTAGTTTTGTAAGATGATAAAATATATATATATATATATAAAATATCAGATTGTCAGGATTTTTTTTGAACTTAATATTTAAAAAAATGTGATTATAAATAAATAAAATAATATATATATATATATATATCAATATCTATGTATAATTAATTATTATGAATTTTAAATTAACTATTTATGATTTAAACAACTCTTACTCTTGTGCATTGCACGGATTGACACCTAGTACTAGATTATAAGCTTCTTTTTCCTTTCTTTTCTTTTCTTGGTCTTGTTAGATTGTTTTTGGAGGAAGGGGATAAAAATATTTTTCGGTGGGCTACTATAGTAAAATTTCAGAGTTAATGAGTAGTTTATATGCTGCTTTCTTTTTTTGATATATTGGAAGAGATTACATTTGGGAAGGGCCTAAGCCAAGGAAGAATCAGGGGAGGGGGAATTGAACCCTTACAGCTTGTTTGAAACTTGGGGGAGGGAAGGAAAAGGGAGAAAAAAGTGAAAGGGAGGAAAATTTTTAAATCAAGATATCTCTTTCTTTCTCTTCTTTCTCTCCAATTTTCTTTACAAAATCAAACAGGAAAATAATAAGAAATAGTACTTTCTCTTTCTTTCCTTTTCTTTCTCCAAATTTCAAACATGCTATTAACCTCTTTAAGAAAGGTTAAGATACTGGCCAACTAGACTAGCCATAGTTAGTTATAAGCTGATTTCTATAAGTCATAAGCTGCTTAAACCCTACTTACCATGAGGTACACCAAATGCAGCCTTAACAACATTGTTTTATTCATTAAACCTATCAGCTCTTAAGAGGGAAAGAAGGGCTAAGTTAGGGGGTCATTATTAAGGGTTAGCTGTGGGGCCCTAATGCACATTTGGGCAAGGTCTACATGTTAGTGCCTATGTCTGACACAAGAAAGTGACTGAAAGTGATTTATCACTATATAAAAGACTAGTTAATTATTGTTCTACAGTATTGCTCGACAAGCTGTGACCTGCAAGGCTTAAACAAATGAAAGACTAGAAAGGAGAAGAAATCCCTCCCTCTCTCTCTCTCCTCTCCCCCCTCTCTCTCTCTCTCTCTCATTTGTCCTTCCCCTAGTCAGGTGTTCTATTCCAGTGTCACTATCTTTTGTTTGATTCAGTTCTGGAATATGCTCCCTTTCTGTGTCTCCTTTACATTTTTGATTATCTGTATCTATATTTAAAAGAGTATCATGGATCCCATAACCACACACCAACATTTGACTTCTCTTAACGCCTACATACAAACATATGTTAATACATATATATCCCATCTACGATGGACCTGATTGGATGATCCTTTGAGTCAGATAAATGGACACTTTCTCCACTAGTTAATGTAATTTGGGCCAATTCATAGCTAGATGGGCAAAATCTTACCTAAACTAATGAACTTGTCTAGTTTAACTAGGTTTCATGTTTCATATAGTTACTAAAACTAAATGTACCCTAATTCACATTTTAACTTTCCCATTACCAGGAGATCCTATAATGAATATTACTGTCTAGAGGTTGGTATTGACTTATACTTTCACATTACCTGGAGAACTACTGCAATGAATATTACTGTCTAGTGGTTGCACGGTTGCACAGCAACAAATTAAATCTCTTTCCAGGATCATTAGAGTTTCATTTAATTTTGTGAATACATACGACGGGCTAGTGTAATCTTGGGATGGACTTTAAAAGTTTTTTCTGAATATTGATGAGGACGACTTGATTTAACACCCCCTCCACCCAAAAAAAATCAGTTTATGAAGAAACATAATTAGTTCACCAAATGGTATTGCCACAAATACGGGCAAAAGACAACAAACAAGGCTTCATTGTTAGCAGAGATTATTAAAACACAATATTCAAACCATAATTGGGGAGCAATATAGTGCATCACTTGTATAGAGTATATAAATGTCTCATTTTTGCACACTTAACATAAGAATCACGTCAGAACAGATTAAAAAACACAAATTTTACTTTACATAAGAAACATGTCAGAACAGATTAGAAAACTCAAATTTTACCTGTTATTTAACACCACGTTGAAAGTTGCACAATTATTGGATTTACAGCTCACTGTTTGATAAAACCTGAGGCAATATGGATGAACTAATCAGCTTGTACCACCAATCTATGTAACTTAAGATTAATCAATGTGACTTATATGCTTACCGTGCCTGGGTTATATATCTTATCATCCAGTCTTCTATGCACATCCACTGCGCGTATAGTGTGCAATTAGTTCATCTCAAAATAAAGCTTATGCAGTAGGGAACAACATTAAAGGATGCATTTTTCGAAATCCGGCAAATGTAGCTCATTAATTACCCATTCTATATGGACTTGACCCTTCAGAGTTAGATGCACAAGGAAGGATAGCTCTCATCTTCAACCAGCTGAGAGTAGTTAAGAATAAAGCAAACATGTTTTTGATTTGTAAATTATTCTTGCGAGGACACGACAGACAACCAAACAGCCCTCAAAAAATTTCCCAAGCTTATATCTACAATTTTGTACTATCAACAGGTAAATGTAGTTGCAGTAATCACTTATAAAAATCAAGACTTAAAAAATGAGCTGAAAAGATCCAATCCTCAAGCAAATAGAAATGGGTTTGGTTTATGCTAGCTCTTTTGTCCTTTAAGGATGTTGAATAGAATCTTAAATGAGAGTATAAAAATTTAGGAGGGGTGGATGAGGTTTTTATAACGAAAAAATAATGCAATCTGTAGGCCATTAAGGGAACAAATGCAATTAATAATCCATTATAATATGATCCACCCCCCTCTTCTTCTAGTGTTTATAAACATGGCGATAATGCTTGCACTAAGCTGAGAGCAAGTTATCACCAAAGCCCCAAAAAAGATCAAGATGACAGGCTCTGGTTCTCCTTGTGGTGCCTGCAAGTTCTTGAGAAGAAAATGTGCAAGGGGCTGCGTTTTTGCCCCTTATTTCTGCCATGAGCAAGGTGCCACCCATTTTGCAGCCATCCACAAGGTTTTCGGTGCTAGTAATGTCTCGAAGCTCCTCACTCACCTTCCGGTGAGTGACCGTTGTGAGGCTGCAGTTACAATCTCATATGAAGCTCAAGCTAGGGTTCAAGATCCCATTTATGGCTGTGTCTCACATATTTTTGCTCTCCAACAGCAGGTTTAGTACCCATTAACCTTGCACTCAGAATTGCTCATTGAAACCCTAATTTTTTTTTTTTTTTTTTTATTATTTCTCAAATTCATCGGTTCCTTTTCACTCTGATTTTTCAGGTTGTCAATCTACAAGCACAACTAGCTTGTCTGAAGGAACAGGCAGCTCGGAGCTTTCTCAGTGGCGCCACCAGTGCAAACCCGAATGAAAGATTCAGTGGAAAGTTTCCTTCTTACCCACAAGATGTTCACAGTTGGTTTCAGTCAGAAAATTCAAACATGATGCCACAATTCGATCCGAACTTGACCACTAATTTTGGAAACAACCCTTATTGTGAAAACGGCCTCATGAATCCAAGCTCTATGGGGAACTCTGAAAATCCAATCATCCCAGAAGAAAATGTCTCATTTGCTAGTTTTGAAGGGCCTTCCCCCTCCATGGATTCCCTTGATATGCAAACAGCCAGCAGGCAATGGCCTTACCAAGATGATGCTGATGAGCTACAGTCGGTGGCCTTCGGCTATATTCAGCATTGATCATCTGCAAAATGAGGCTTTGCGAAAAAAATATCATGGGTGAAGATTACTCTGTCAATTTTGTAACCCACTGCACCCTTTAAGACATGCACTTTTGCTGCCATAAATAAACTAGAAACCCTAGAAATGTCCATACAATCAGAAACCCTATAATCTACTCTATGATTGTTTTCTTAGATCTTGTGTAATCTTGGATTTGGTATTAGAATAATAGTGTAATTCTCTGACATTTCTAGTTTTGCTCAATTTGATTATATCTTTGTTAATTGACCTAGTTAAGACCTATATATTAGACCTATCAAGAATTCGAACCCAACTGCTTTGTATTCACACTTTACCTTTACAAGACCTGGCTTGTAAGTTTCTCAGGCAAATAATCTTGCATGGTCCAAGCAGATTTTACTTCTTTTTTTTTTTTTTTGGTTTCTAAGGAGAGAAGGTCTTATTTAAGACTAGGGCAAAGTGTTCTCCATCAACCCCAAAAGAAGTACCAAGTGAGTCTTCATGATTTGTGTCAAGTAATTTGAAGACTCTTTGCTTTCAACAGGGATAGGACTGTGAAAAATCAAGAGTAGTATTTCCTCATTCAAGACTTCTTGGTGCAACTAGGTTCTTAGTGTCACTCTCCGATGGAGAACATTAGGTTATGCAGAAGAGCTTTTTTATAGTGGTATGTTTCAGGGTTCCAATGTATCGATTTCTATACCTATCATCTAGGATGATAAATGATTGCTATATTTACAGTTCTTTTCTCTTTTCTTGTAAATATTAAAGTGTCATGGATTCCTTAAGCTAGATTGTACAAGGTGGATGAAACAATTCAAAGAAAACAATAAAAGACAATTTCCAGAAAACAAGGTCGATGATACACCTGCAATGGTTTCCAGAATTGCGGCATAAACATGAGAAGATTGTGCCCCATTTGTCACTATAATATATAGAACCCGGAGAAGATTGAAGTGTTGACTTCTGCATTTGTTAGGTCATGGGAATTAAACCTAAATTCATTGACATGCATCAATCCTTTTTTCCTTTATGCCCATCCTTGTTGGTTTCCTAAGAGATAAACTTAAATTGTGGGGATGGATCATTTTAACTTTGTTTAGAGGTTTTTCAGACATCATGTTCATGTAAACCCTAGGAAATCTTCGATGATACGAAGCTGCTTCCCTGGTAATCTTGATCCTGCTAGCTCTTCTGCTAGACTTCTGATGAGAGTACTTATATTCAGTCCAAGAATGGATCTGTAGTTTCAGGATTAGTTCTTTAATAGTTTGTAGCTCCATCTCGGCAATGATGATCTGGTTGAGACATAGTCGTGTCTGCGCCACTTATAATTGTTTCCAGAAACTTCTGTGCAGTTACATATATATATATATACTTACATATAACAATACATATATATATATATATATGTAGAGAGAAAGAGAGAGAGAGCTTGGTTTAACAAGATTTGAAAGCACTACGTGTGGAGCTTTTCATATTCAACTCCTCAATTAACCTGCTCTTTCTAAGTTTGGTCTTATGGAGCCTGCTGAAAGAACACTTACTATTTTTATCTTCCTTGCAGGGTTTGAAATTATAAAAGCACTTTATCAATGTTATAAAATGTTTGATGAGTAGTATTTTGATAGTACAACAAGAGTGCAATACTTATATGTCCACCATTGTTAGTTTTCTTATGCTATAATGCTTAAGCACAAAAGTAAATATTCCAACAAAAATGGCAGTGACTATTTTCATTTCTTGCTCAAGAAGTGTAGATGGACATAGCTGAATGGCACAAGATGATTATTTTTTAATTACCTGACTTGCTACATTGTTTTGCAATATGTAAGGTTTTCAATAGTAGTTTATACATGGATGAAAATACTTGGTTTTAGATGCATATATGCTACATTAATATTCTGACAAAATGCATAACATCTCATTTTCATCTGCTTGATGGATGTTTTCCAAATAGGGTGGTGATGAGTTTCTCGATAGCTTGTTCAGTAGCTGATCGAAGCAAATACGATACTGATTGTAGGAAAATTTTGCATGATGAGTTCTTGAGTTGTTGGGAAGCCCAGAGGCAGTTTATGACTTGGCATGAGTTCATTGTGAATTAGCATGAATAATAGCTCATTTTCATCAATGTCCGAGGGCAACGTAGCAGATGTGAAAAGAAAGGAAAAAGAGGTGGGGGTGAGAGAGAGAGAGAGACATTTAATTGTTACATACAAACTCAGAGCTATTTCACTACCCCACTCTGTTCTAAGTCCTATTAGTTACCTGTTTTTTGCTCATTAAGAACCTTTCTTATTATTCTCTAAATGTTATTTTACACCACTGGCACTGAGAATTTTCCTTATTTCTTTAATTTTCTTTCTGCAGTGGTGGCATTAGCAATTGATTCTTCCTTCGTTAGCTAAACTTTTATATTCATTTTACTAGATATAATTACCTCAACTTCATGAAATGAACATCATCTTCTCTAAATCTGAGGCTACAACAACTATTCTTGGCGAAAAGTAAATTGCAACTGAAGTTGCCACCGCCTCCTTTATGTTGCTTTTGGGGAAAAAACCTTTTGCTTTTGAGAATACTTCTGTTGCTACTCTCTCCTCTATGTTTAGACGCAGCACATATCAAGTTTAACGGTTAACCCTAAGAGCCAGTTTGGAACATAAGAAAGGGAAGGGAAAGAAAAAATGTTTTTCCTTTCCTATTTAGTTTTGCAAAGAAAATAAATGGAAAGTGAAAAAAAAAAAAAGAAGAAGAAGAGAGAGAAAGAGCGAAAATTATTATTTGTTTTTTCCCCCTTCCACTAGAATCAAACAGTGTAAGGAAAGAAAATAAAAAAAATTTCCTTCCTTTTTCTTTCCCTCCCTCAAATCCTAAACAGGCAATAGGAGAAGTCTATTAAAGTAGGGGTAAAGCTGTAAACGAGACGACTTGATCCGAGCCAATCAATGGGTTGCTTAACCATAATTTAAAATTTTAACAAGTTTCAAAGATGTATTTAGTTTGACTTGTTTACCTTTTGAGTTAATCTCGAATGATCTTAATCCAGTCAATCATGGAGTTTGAATAGCTTATTTGTCTAACTCAAGTTCAAGTTGAAGTCTAACAATTAGAGAACTTTAAATTGTTCTCAAATTTATATTACAATGCATTCTTGAGCGAGTTTTTAGTAACCTGAACCAAATAACTTAGTTTATATTAGTTTGCCACATGTTTAAGTTTTGAGAACTTGCAACTTAACCCTTTCCTCTCTCTCTCTCTCTCTCTCTCTCTCTCTCTCTCTCTCTCTCTCTCTCTCTCTCTCTCTCTTTTCTTCTTTCTCGGTGAGCAATTAACACCCGTATTCAAGGAAGAACAGGCTGCAGGCCTTATGTAGACGATTGAATGTTTATTCTTTAGGCTCAAACCAAAGTTACAAAAAATGAGTTGGCAAAGAAGTCCAAGCCCTGAACAAGAAAATTCAAAAAGAGCCCATTTTGAATATTGACTGATGCTGCCAAAAATTATTCAGATCATATCATGGCCTCGACCCAAAAAAATAAAAATTCTTATCGTGGCCACACTTTGACATGAAACTAAAATTTTGAAGTTAAAACCTCTTATTTATTGAAAATTTCAAATAGAACTTTTTGGTTGCGCAGATTGAGTTAATTTATTTGAATTTATAAATTAGTTAATTCGAATTTTATATGGACATTTAACTTGAATATCTATATTTTAAACTGGGTAATATTATGTATATTAACAAAGTTTAAATTTTACAAAGAAAATAAAATATAACTTTTTTGTAGGTGTTTGTTTTTATAACCTAGTCAACTTCGTAATTCTAAATCACCCAATTGGGGACAACAAAACAGGCACTTATAAACTTACATTTTTTTTTTGTTTTGTGGCTCGCTAATTGTGTGTCCGGGCCAGTTTGCAATCAACTCAATTAATTCCGGAACTTCTGCAGTTCCCCGTCTCACACAAAGTCCTAAGAAGTTGATAACAGCTAAAAGATTATAAATTCAACTATTTAATTATATGCATTTCCCATCCCATCCCAATCCAATGGAGAAAAAATTTAGTAAGAATGTAATACTTGTGATTTTAGGTACGTGGTTTCGATTTAATTTTTTTTTTGTTGCATTTAATGGGTCTCCATCATACAAAATTAAATTTGGTAGAAGTATTTAATATTATATACCATGCCACTGAATATTTTTCCCAACCCAACTCCTCTCTCCATGCCCCATTTTTTTTTTCTTATATAAACGGGTAAAAATATGTGTGAATATGAATATAGATAATAAGCAATCAGAGCCATCACTTGTAACGGTCAAATTTTGTTAGTATTCAAAGTTTCAAATCCCAGAGAAACAGATGCATGACCTCCACGTTTCTCTCCCAATTGCTTACTGTAGCCGTTACTTTTAAATATTCGATTCCCTTGTCAACATTTGAGCTAGCAAATAAAAAAACACACCGACTGCTTTCAGCATGAATCCAAATGACTTTTTGGAAAAATGTTGTATAGTTTTGTTGCCTCAAAAAAAAAAAAAAAAAACTTTCATACGTAAGCTTCTTGGGTGTTCACCGTTCTTTATTAATTGTTGAGTTCATTATATTTTTTATTTTTGTATTTTACACCAAATTTTACTAGACCTTCATTTTTAATTTTTTCCATTTGAAAAATGAGTAAAAAAAACATATGTGACAAACACATGGCAAAAATCAAGAAGCAAAAATGTAAAATCTTTTTTTGTCTAATAATTTATCATAAATTCCAAATATCACTCTAAAATTATTAATGTAATCGACACTGTGAGGTATATATAATATAATCAGGTCTCATGTAAAATTTTTAATTTGACTCATATGCAATAAGCATAAATTTTTTAATAAGAAAAGATTAAATTTTACATCTTTACCCTTTAAAAAAAATTATGTGCTTGTCACATAAGAATTTTTCTTTTATTTCGGCAAGCTAGTATGAATGTTGACATTGCAGGAATATATTAAAAACATATATAAAAGGGTATATGTGCGAGAGAGAGAGAGAGAGAGAGTTGCCAAATGTTTGTCGTGATTAAGACACGAATACCATGCCTGCCTTCTCTTTAAGAACAAGACCAAAAGAAAAAGCAGCAGACCAAACTTTCTTCCTTTTCGAACTCATTTTTTCTCACACTTATTCTCTTTTGTGCTAAGCATCCCCACTTTATTTTGTCTTCTTTTTCTTGGTCATTATTCAACTTTTTGTTGGAGCCATGTTTTTCTCCTGAACTCACATTCAACACCCCATTTAATTAATTCTTCTAGAAATAATTACTTTCTAAGTACAATTAATGGAGTCTTATGGGGGGAATTTTTTTCTTAATTCCTTCATTCCTTTATTCCCTTCGGCATTGTTTAAGGCCGGAATGAGTTTGAAAGTGGATACATGCCACTTGAGTCCTAGATTAGTTTTAATTTTCTATGATATGGTCATGGGCTCGAAGGACTTACGATTTCATTAATCCATTACTAGCGCTGATTATTGACTAGAATTGTAATCACTCTCTTTAATGTGCTTTCTGTTCTTTGTCTAGTTTTAAATGTTTTATGGAACCCTTAGGGAAAATAAGGTAAATTTAACTCATGACCACATGGTATGAGTAAAAACGCCACTAACACAGGACTAATCTATGTGTAATAATGATCCTTTAATACTTTAACCTCTCTGTAATTTCTTAGTGACACTTCTATGATTTAAATTCCAAATACATACATATATGTATATACATATAAATACAGGCACACACATTTAGGAAGGTTACTTCCATGGAGATTTATCTCAACCAGGAACCATCGGACTCAAGTCTTACTGTCACAGCTTAATGGTTGGGCTTAATATATGGCCTTTTGGTGAGTCATATGCTATATTAATAATAAAATTCTATCTTCCGACCACATGGGTTGGATGACTTAAAGCATTTTGTGTGTTATGCTACCAATTAATTAAGGCCTCTACCATTAAGGTTACTAAATAATTTGCTTACCACTGTAGGATTGGGAGAACCAATACACTTTGCTTAATTGGTTTTGATAGAAATTGACAATTCTACTAACTCATGATGTAGCCGTATGCAGACAATCAAGGGGACATTTTGTCTATCAATCTGTCTACAAAGTGATATAATACATGGGATTCGAAAATTATATAAAGAGTAAACCTACTTATTAGAACATAAACACTAGGCATGTGGGTCCCTTCATACTCATCACAAAAGTGTCTTTGCCTTCTTTTGCTACAATGATAGCATGGGTCATTTTCTTGTTAGGTGAGTGATGAAGTGAGTTCCGTAAGTAATATTGAGGATCCACTTAACAAGGGGACTCATTGTATTGTAAGAGAAAAAATAAGAGTGACATAGTATTTTAAAATCATTGAAAAAAATTTCGAGATGAGGACAATCACAGCAAAGTCATCATGTTAATCAAATTTGTAGGGAAGAGAAAAGCATTAACATTGCATGTAGATGATAATCAATTGCTTGCTCCATATAATAGATATGAGGTTTCATAAACGTACATCAACAGATTATTGAATAATGGGGATCAGTCTTGTTGGCAAAGAATGAGAAAATACAAATTACTTAACCTTACAGGACCACTATAAGAATTTCATTTAGTATGTCTTCTAGAACCCCTTTAACCATGCCTGTTTTTTTAATTACGTTTCTCTTTGGGAAACGACAACAGAGAGGTTCAATCAAACTTAAATTATGCATACTTGCAGATAATAAAATAACCATATCTTCCATTCTTTATGCAAGACCAAATTTGATAGAGATAAAGTATAATAACAATTCAAGGTGATCTTAATTCCAAAGTTTTGCTTTCAAAATGTCAAATAAGGTGTCTCTATTATTGTTGCATGTTCAAGAATAAGTACTAAACTATCTTCATTCGTGTTGAGAGAGAGAGAGAGAGAGAGAGAGAGAGAGAGAGAGATTTTATTACTACAATTAGTTTTTGGTAAAAGAAGGAAAATGCCTGATTTTTTAGGCTTGTAACATTATACAAAATTTCTCCATAGACTCTGTATATACACCATTAAGCCAAACTTCATCATCTTCAACATCACAGTCATATTAGAAACATTGATGAGTCAGTTCCTCATCATCCTAAGGGCCAGTGCTTGAAGCTCACCAAGGTCAGTTTGTGAAGGTCTCTTCTTAGTGTAAGATTGGAAAGGAAGTTCATTTTGCATTTCTTGCATTCCCATTCCATCAACGCCGTGATCGATAGACTCAAGTGACCTCTGAGCTGAGATAGAGTTCATGTAAGTTGGATAAGTAGGAACTGGTTGCTTTCCAAGCATGTTCCCAGGCCATTGATTTTCTACATTCTCTGAGTCCACGAGGTTTTGTGCAAGTTGAGCCTTCACTTGCATTAGTTGTGCTTGCAAGCATGCCACCTACCAAAAACCCAAAACCAAAAAAAGAAGCTAATTGTTATTCAAGAGTCCACAAAGTTTGTAAAAGTGGCTCAATAGAAGCCTATTACCAACAAAAATAGAATAAATATATGTCGGTGAAATTTGATGAGCTCATTCATTTGATATATTCAGACATGGATGAACTTACCGAGAAAGCATATGTATACATAGATCTTCATACATAGACGCTAACACATCAATAAAAATACGCAAATTAGGGATCCAAAAAGAAGGAAAAAAGAAAAAGGAAAAGGGGGACTCATAGACAGTTCAAAATAGAGAAACTGTTGCATTAAGTCATTATCACAAGTAACACTACATGTGGTTGTCGAGGTCAAAACATTGAGCAACGCAGGCTGAGAGAGAGAGAGAGAGAGAGAGAATTGATACACATAACTGAAGACCTTGTAAGAACCTATGATCTGCTTAAAGAAGACTCATCACATGAGAAATACGAAACATACCCATCAAGGAAAAGTTTCCCAGATAGGTAATGTGGTTGAAACAGTCATCATAAAATTCGATGCACCAACCTGTTGTTGCAAAGCAAAGATGTGGGCAACGCATCCATAAACTGGATCTCTAATTCTGGCTTGAGCTTCGTAAGCAATAGTGACAACAGCCTCACAGCGATCTGGAACAGGGACATGCAACAACAGTTTGGAAATATTACTAGCACCAAACACCTTATGAATCGCCGCAAACCGAGCCGGCCCTTGTTCCGAGCAAAAATAAGGCGCAAAGATGCAATCGGCAGCACACTTTCGCCTTAGAAACTTGCATGCACCACATGGAGAACCAGTTCCAGTTGCCATCTTCAAGAGAGAGAGAGAGATGGAGAGAGAGTCTTAAACAATTTAGGCACACGGGCACACTAGGAAATGGTGCTAATGTTGAAGGATTTTGTTTGAGGTCTATGGATGGGTAGGGGAAGGGGTGAAGAAATGGGGCTTGTGGGAGTTAAGGTACATAAAGGGCGTGGGAGGGTCTCCTAAGGGGTGTGAATGGGGGACATGGAAAGGTCTTCATGTAGGGTTATAAGGGAACATTTATTAATGGTTGATGCAATATATGGGTATTGAATGGAATTCTAATTAGCTTAGACCAGTTTACAAGTATATGATTTACACATTTTGTGGGGTTATATATTGAGTATGATTTTATTATTTTACTTTGTTTTTGTTCTTTAACTAAAACGAGTTTGATTTCAATGCTTTTATGCAACACTTTTCCGCCGAACGCCGCACCTGGGAAGTGCTGCCAGCCTCTGCTATTTATTGCTTTGAGGAATTTTGTCACGCTGTAACCTTAAGAGTATTAATAATGCATAGGGATTACTGATTAGAGGCACCTCTAATATATTATCATAGCTAAATTGAGCAACATTTAGTGGGATTAGAATAGAATCAAATCATCAGGAACTAAACAAATAGGGTCATTTGGTATATATGTCATTGCCCTAATTCTAAGTTTGCCCATTAGAAAAGATAGGGAGGGGTGTTCAAGAAAACTAGATTAAAAAAAAAAAAAAAAACCCACCACCCCCTATATTATACTATTAAAGTAAAAACGGAAGTGGCACTTTTAATGGGACTTTGACTTTGAAGCTTTGGTGAAGAAATAGAAGATAGTTTTTGCAATGTTTTTAATTGCTAGTTGGGAAGCCAAGCTTGGAAATTGGAGAGAGACATCAAATGGGTCACGAAATCAGTGTTCTTCTTCTGCTGAAAATGTAACGCCAGTGCCGGTTTAAGAAGAGTTTTTGAAATAGTGACACACCACCCCTCGTGTAAAATGCTCCATTTATTATATGAGACAGAAACAAATTTAACTGAAAGTAGCTGCTAAAAGTTCTTGAGAGAGAACAAATAGTCCACGTTCCCAGTAAGCAAATCCTATTCCAACTTGATCAACAATAGTATTTTGATCAGCTGCTCCGCTCCATCAATGCTATATGAATTAAGAGGAGCGCTTTGGACAGACGCGGTAGACTATGAGGTGTTGCTTGATCGCCGCCACGTCAGTTCGGACCCACCTATTGTAGGTGGACTCAAGCTAACGTGGCGACGATTAGGTAGTGTCTGAACGTTCACCATGCCTACCCGTAACATTTTCCTATGAATTAATTGTTTACATTTGGCAAAGAGGAAAAAGGGTTTGACATGAAACTCCTCGATCCTATGTAAGCATTGCTCATATTTGCTTTTTGTCAAGTTTTCTCATCCATAACTTAAGTCTTCATTAATGGAATTGGTTGAGAGAGAGAGCCTGGTGCAAGGGCAACCACGTACATACGATCAAAGACAGCATAAAGGGCAGGCATGACGGACCATGCAATGAGAGAGAGAGAGTAACGTCAGCTTGACCAAGGAAAATGGCAATTTGCAAAGCCATTCCCAACAGCTAGCATCACGGCATACACATGGCATACATGCAAGCTGCTTACAAGATCCTCCAAGATCAAAAGCTTTGCACCCATACCCTCCATCCAACGCCATCAATCGCGTTTGAGCAATTACAAAACAATCACTGGCATTAATGGCTTCCACAGCAACACAATCATTACATCAGATGCAAAGTTGTTGCTCTTTGTCATCACTAGAAAGAGAGCCAATAAAACCATCTATCAGTTTCCGGAGAAGAATAGTTACAGCACAGAGCCATGCTCCATGGAATCTTAGATGAATTTGAGTCTTTAAGTTTCTTTTGTAAGCTTCTTTCGAATTCTCGAGTCTTTTAGAATCTTGGTGTTTAAGCCTAATAGCCTATATTATAAAGGGCTCGGCTGCTCCCGTACAGTAAATTTCAACTCATAGATGGGCCTTTTATGAATCCCTAGGTTCATTTCTTTCATTCTTGTTTGAGTATTCGAAGGTCTATTTTAATCATTGCCATTTTATAATTTTTTTATCATTATTTTTATAGATTAATGTGCTAAACAATTTTTTACTTTAAAATAAAACACTCGATAAAATATTTGTTAATTATAAAATGCCATCACCAGGTCATTTTGATAAATTTTTTCTATATAATTTTTTTTATAAATTTAAAATTTTCCAGAATTTAATACTTTGCAAAATAATTGCACAACTTATCTATCTTCCAGGTTGGCCTAATGTATACAAGGTTTGTACTTGACTATGCTAGTAAGGTACAAAGTTTTTACACGGCTTTGCTATATTGCTCATATACCAAATGAACTTGAAAAAAGAAAAAGAAAAGGAAAAAGAAAAAAGCTTCTATTATATCTTGCTGCCTTTGTGAAGAAAAATTACCCTTCCCCATCCCTTCCTCTATTATGCATACAAACACATACATATACATGTGGTATACACAACTCTATTAGTCTATCATTAATACAAAGATATATATGTATGAAGGAGAATTTACCAATTTCTTAAAATCTTTTGAGGCTTCAGTTGCTTCCTTCACGTTAGAAATAATTGAAAACCTTTGTTTCACAAAATCAATGGTTACCCAACTCTAGCAACTACCAACCATTTCAATTTTCCACCTTCACCTCATGAGGACCTCTTTCTTTCCGATGACCCATAACTGAAAAACTTAAGATCTTCAAAAACCAAAAAACAAAAAACCCTCAAAATGTGTTGTTTGCACCATTCTAGCTAGAAATATCATGAAATATTCTAGTTGAATTTGCAATATACGAGGAATTACATATGAAAGCAACAGGAAGATTCTGTGTGTTTAGAACTGCCTAATCAAGAATCAATATGCTACAACTTATCCCCAGAAGCCATTCTCTCTCTCCGTTGGCAAATTTATACTCATACCATCCAAGGTCCTCATCAACAAATAATACAGTACCATTAGGAAAGAAAAATGAAATACAGTCATTTCTGTTAACTGCTATCAAATTCAAGAAACTACACTCTTGCTTATCCATCAGTGTCAAATGGTCAAAACAATACGAAACTATATTCAAAGAGAGGCTATCCAGGAGAAATCAATCCCGCTGATCGTAAGTGGAGTCAAAGGGCAGAAGGGGATTACAATCTTGTAAGGTACAACAAATGCCACCTGGTAACTGATCGATAAGTGTTTCCGTATTTAACCTTTTTAAGGTTTCATTATAGAAGTCCACTTCATGATTAGCACCAGTTAGGGAGTCACTCAAATTCAGACTTGGCAAAAAAAACATATAGTACATGTACACCAGTCAGGACAAGCCCGCCACTTGTAACATAGATAACCTTCATCTGGGAGCTTATTCTTTCACAGATTGGCAGATAAAAGAACCAGACCAATGCAAGGAACCAGATTTATGATGAAACTTCCTCAACTTGAGGTATCTGCATAAAAAGGTACTGCACAAAAACATATTTTGTCAAGCCATTTGGCCCAAAAAGAGAGAGGGCGGTTCAGGGGAAGCAAACTCATACAGGCGAAATGTTCTTTGGCTTCTTTTGAATTACCTCAAAGGATTTGCCTGATCTCTCAAATTTCAGCATGCTGAGAGCAACTTCACAGCTCTGGGAGACAATAGGCTCAGGATCCTTCACAAATTCCTCAAGAAGAGTCACACATTGGTCATCTACAAAAATAACAACATGAAGCTTAGAAAGAAAACATAGGACAATTTTTACACTTAAATTGTGTTACATATACTAATACTCAATTCCATTGTCTGGAAATCTTGGTTCAAACTCTTCTTTCCGTTTATTACAATTCTTTCACCACAGAGTATTCTAATTGGAATAGTCTTATTCCTTAGAAGAAATCTAGTTTTTCTTTTTCAAAAAGAGAACCTAGAATAAATAGGGTTCACTATCTTTTCTTTTTTGAAGTATACAATGCTGAAAGTAGGCCCAAGTGTTACAAAGAAAGCATTTATATAATCATTTAAGAGAAAAAATGGAAAGCTGCAGTATAGGTTTAGGGCCTGGAGATAATAGGGAAAACCCACCAATTCTCATTATTAAGCACATGAAGAACGATAGCTTTATGGAAATACAGTCTACAAATTCTCAAGTAAATGAGAATAATTCCCTTTGTATATTTGTAGGACAAAGAAATTTCAGAATATAATCCAACCATAGCAGTTCCATTCCCCATAGATATCATCACTTACTTCACTATCTATGTAGATAGTAGATACATATTTGGGAAGAAAATTTCTAGAAAAAATGGCACCAAGGGGGTGCCACCCATATGCACTGTAGAAGAACCAGAACAAAAACTTTATATTCTGTACATATACTTTACTCGAAAAGTCTCCAAAAAAAAGTGGTTCAATGATGGATCCACTAAACCTGAGAACCAACTATACTGTGGAGAATTTTACTCTTTCATTTAAAAAGAGGTCCGTCTTGTTAAAAATCCTCCAATTGCACTCATTCCAAATGGATCAGATCAAATACAAAGGCACCAAAAAACAAGGCTTTTTTTTTTTTTTTCACTTCTCCACTTTAGCCTCCTACAATCCCCTCCCCCCTGCTCCACTAAAACCCCAAGACAATTGGAAAAGCTGCAAAACACTCCTGGAAACACCAAACCCAACTTAGTTCTCTAGGCACCATACAATAAATAAGAAGATGATTGACTGATCCCCCATCTTACTTAAACATGCACCAACTGCAAGAATTTGCAACCTCCTAATTAGGTTATCAATGGTAAGCAGTTTCCCTAGGACCTCCATCCATACAAAAAAGACAACTTTAGATGGTGCCTTTGACACACATTATCCATATGCTCTCCCAACCTCAGAAAATCTACTATAATAACATGTCATGTTTGCTATTAATTGCACATCATTTCCCAACTGGATTGTAAACTTTTTTTCCCCATACTATTTTCCAGGAAAATAACTCAACCTAACCCAAGACACGAGTAAGAAGTTATCAAACCAGCAATAGAACCAAGAGCTTCAGCAGCTTCATGTCTAACCATTGGGTGCTCATTTATATCCCTAAGTATCCTGGACAGTGCAGCTGAAGCAGTCTTGTTTTGCAATTGGCCCAAGACATAAGCAACCTGCCAGAAAACAAACAAAAAACATTCAACGGGAGGGGGGAAATAAGAAAGAAGAAGAGAGAGAGAGAGAGAGAGAGAGAGAGAGAGAGAGGGGTTTGTGGTGGTGGTGGTGGTTTTTTTTTTTTGTTTTTTTTTTGGGGGGGGGGGGGGGGGGGGGGGGGGGGGGGGGGGGGGGGGGGGGGGGGGGGGGGGTTTAGCTTGACCAGAACATGCCAGACTAGGAATGAATAGGCCTTTTAATAAACAGCTTTTTATGAACTAATCCATACCATATCCATATCGATAAACATGATAAGAACCATAAAAATTTCATATATATGACTGATGGATAGAACTTTTCTATCCAATATGATGGGGAAAAATATGTAGTACCTAATTAACTACAGTCGATAGAATCAATAACACAGATATGATTCTCACAGCTGTTCTCAACAGGAAAATCGGGCAAAAGTTCAACAAAGAAAGGGATGTCAAGAAAAATAAACCATCAGGCCTAAAGCCTGGTCTTGTCACTCCTGTTTCCCTACAAACACTAAAAACTTGCTACTCTTCTTGGATAAACGAATTGGATTTGGTTTTCTAAAATTGAAGTAAAGAGATAGCTCGGTTTCACTGCCTCAGCAAAATAGAGGAAAAAAGACAACAACCCACTTCTCAAATTAGTATTAACAATCTTTATTATGTACAAGTCAAGTAATTTTTTCTTATTCTCCTTTATCCATTGGCCCATTGGTACTTCTGTTGCATCCCAAGTAAGATATCATCAAAGTGAATTTCATTATACTGACGATATTATCTTCCTTCCCCCCCCCCCCCCCCCCCCCCCCAAATATCTTCCTTTTCCCCTTAAAACAAACTCCCTCCTCTTATTCAATTTATGCTTATAGTCCACACAAAACAAACTCTCTCCATGTTATTCTTGCTTCCTTGGACCCACCTGTTTTTGCATCATATGGCGATCTGGTAAACAACTGATTCAATAGAGTCAGTCTATGTAGTGCTTATTTCAGCAGAATAACAAATAAATCAAATGATTTTAACAAACCTCATGCCGCAGGAGAGCGCTCTTTGCACCCAAAGAATCGATTATAGCAGTGATAGCTTTCTCTCCCCCATGGTTCCTAAGTGCAAAAAGAGCTGCATAGCGCTCATACATGCTCTTTTCTTCATCTAAAAGAACATCCCTGAAAACCAGTAAAATTCAGCACACTGTAGTTGATAAAGCTTGTTAGCTGATCTATTAATTACACTCAAACAAACCTTAGTTGATTGACAGAAGAACCAGAAGCAGGTGCAGCAGGGTCGACTGACAAAAAGGGAGATGATTCTATCATAGATGATCCATCATGATACTGGACATTCTTCAGTTGCTCAATTCGACTAAGAGCCAATTCACATGTTTCTCGAACCTCCTGTGCTGGATCTGAAACCAAACTTTTCTTTAAAAGAGGAACATTGGTCTCTAAACCAATTGCACCGAGAGCTTCCGCAGCCTGGGCATTCATAAGGCAGACAAAGTAAGCAACTCACAGGAAACAACTTAAGGGTTATTGGAAATATAAAACAACAAAAGGTAACAGCATCTTACCTCATGACGAACAATTGGATGCAAAGAAAGATCATTAAGAACCACTTCTAAATCAGGGCTAGCATCACTATCTTGCATCTGACCCAATGCAAATGCAGCCTCATGCGCCAGCAGATTTGAGGAATCTCTTGTTGCTGCAAGAAGGGGCAAATCATGTGTAATTCTCTGAGTTATTTAAAAAATCTACCAATCACTCCCTTTGAAAAAGCTTAATATACAGTAACATGTCAAATCCAGACAAGATAACATACTACAGA
The DNA here is from genome assembly GCA_033060915.1 of Euryodendron excelsum. Lineage (NCBI taxonomy): Eukaryota > Viridiplantae > Streptophyta > Magnoliopsida > Ericales > Pentaphylacaceae > Euryodendron > Euryodendron excelsum. The sequence continues at coordinate 5,478,914 of CM065380.1, read as the reverse complement.
AAAATAAACAAACGGGTGAAGCAGAGTTCTGACAAAAAAGAACAGTCAGATATGGGAGGTAATCTCAGGAGAGTACAACCCTCGCAAGAATATACTCAGGATGATAATTGTTTTTCAGTTACTTTACAGATTTCGGGACATGCCCGTGTGATTTTCATCTTGAAGTTGTTTAGAACAATAGGTCAATTTTAATTATGGCACTGCCCCTTATACTCTTATAAGGTTATAGGCCAACACCCCTTACCCGGTAGAAAAGTCAATTTTCACATGAAATATAGTTTCTTTTCCAATTGGGTTCAGATTATTTAGCAACGTAAGGAAGAAAAAGAAACAAACTAAAGCATATCATGTACAGGATTTGAGTCTTCAACCAGTCACTTGCAAAAGATGGGACCTCAAGGACCATAATTAGAGAACTAAAACATAAATAACAACCAAATGCTGTGCCAGACAGAATATACTGTAGTCCATATATAGCGATTATTCACACACACACACACACACACACACAAATATATATATATTCAAAAAACATGAAGCAACAACCAAATGTTGTGCAAAGTATAGTTGTATGTGTATGTGCGTAGAGAGAGAGAGAGAGAGAGAGAGAGTAGAGAGAGAGAGAGAGAGAGAGAGAGAGAGAGAGAGAGAGAGAGAGAGCTGACCGACAATGAGGGCGTTGCGAGGGCGTGGGCCACGGAGGTTGCGAAGAGAAAAGAGGGCTCTGAAGCGCTCCGAAATGGGTTGGTTTTGGTCCAATAATCGATCACAGAGGAACTTCTCCGTCTCGGGAGATGCTGTGAATGAGTTCTCACAAGAACCCATTTCAGAGTTCTTTGCAACAACTGAAGAAGATATTGGGATAGAATAACCAAACCCTAGCTTTCGCAGCTAAAGGCTCGGCGTCAACAACTTAAAAAAAATTGGGACAGAATAATCAAACCCTAGCTTTCACAGCTAAAGGCTCGACGCCAATCAGCCTCTGGTATTAGCTGCTTACAATCAAAGCTAAGAACACTGTAAACGCGTCAAAAAAAAAAATCCTGAAGAAAATTAAAGCCGAGTTGGGCTACGCCGTGTTGGGCCTGGTAGATGAGTAGTAGTGCCCAACTGGTTAACGGTCTGGCCGTGGTTATATCCGGTATCACTCCGTCGTCGTTTCCATCAATTACCTTAAGCCGAAAATTAAGGAGTAGTTGGGCCACATAGTGTTGGGCCTAGTAAATGAGTAATACTGGCCCAACCTGTTAGTGTATTTAACTGCTGGGCTTGGTTATCCCGACTTCCATCAGTTACCTCAAACTGAAAATAAAGGCGGAATTGGGCTACCCAGAGTTGGCCCTGGTAGATGAGCGGTTTTGGCCCAACTCGTTAGTGTGTTTAACGGTTGGGCTTGATTCTGCGGCACCACTCCGTCGTCTTCTCCATCAGTTTTTGTTTTTTATTTTTTAAACTTTACAACCTTCTCCATCAGTTTACTGCAACATAATCCAAGTACGAGTACACTTTCTCTCTGACCCTGTCTCTCTTTCTCCGATTTTCTCATTGGATCTTAAATTTTCTCAAGATAATTATTCTTTTATCTGTTATCTAATTAAAATTTTTCTGCTTATATTTACTGTGAAACCCTAATATTTGGTAACTCCATGAATGTAGAAATCTCATATTTCTCTCTTGTAGAATCTTTATTTGGGAATTATTCTTCTTTACGATTTGGATCATGGGCGGTTTCACCGGCACATCGAGTGTATGATTTTGCGAATCTTCATATGACATTTTAATTTGATGTTTTAGGATCTTGCAAATGGGGATTAGTACAACAGAAATAAACTTGAGGAGGTTGCTCGCGGCTGCACCTCATCAACAAAATCAACCAAAGCTTATACACGTACGTCTACAGATCTTTCAAGTAAAACTGTTTATTGGGGACTGGTTCGTGTGCTCTCTCCTCTCCATACGTGTGTGCGTGAATACGCATTTGTATATATTTATTACAATTTTCGCTCCGTTAATGGTTTACACCTCTCCTTCTTGGTATCATTCTGTTTTTTTTTTTTAATTGGTTTTAGTGTCCCGATTGTATTCTTTGATGAATGTTTAATTCTAATACCTTAGTTTATTGACATTGTGGGTTGCCTGTTATATTTGTTTCTTGACCTGGAAAAAGAATTTGTTTTGTTGTTTTTATGTTTACAAGTTCATGCCGTACTTATCATATGAATGATGGCATCTTTGCAGTATGTTGCTACTCTACGAGAACAATTAGAACAACTAGCTGAAGAGAGAAGCTCAGATGGATTACCGAGGTCAGTATGGTTTTTCATTGTTTTATGAAATAGATAACATCTTGCATATCTTTCTGGAGGGATCTGCTGTTTCATTCTCCTGGTAAATTCAAAGAGCTTTTCTTTGGGGAGTTCATTCAAAAGGGCTATCTTTAATGTTGCAATTTCAATAATGAATTGTGCAAGATTCTTGAGAAGTTGTAATGCATTGCAAGTACAGGTTATTATAGGTGCAGGTTAGCACATGGAAACCTTCACAAGGACCTTCTAGGTACTCTTAAGATGAATTTGCACATTAAATTGGCTTTTTTTTAAATTAAAAAAAAAAAAAGAAAAGATATTTGGAATCAGGGGATCACATTTGTGACCTTTGTTGATCGGATGTCAAGAAGCAGTGTCTAAAGCGTTGTAGGAGGAAAGATTGTCTATTGCCTTCTTCATTTAAGGCCTTCTTAGGTAGAGATGACTCCTTCGGATTATTGTGCTGGCCTTTTCTGGCGCCACCCATGCAGTTCCTCAGAAGAAATGAAAACTAACCCCGTCTGAAATGCTAAAGCCGCAGAGAAAATCTAAAAATGTTTTCAACAGAAGAAGACATTCTCTTTGACAACTAAAAAAAGACAAAAAAAAATTAGTCAATAATGACCGTCTCAACTTATGCAATGGCATCTCTGCATTTTCAGGGGCGGTCCTGTTTAAATTCTGAACTATTACCTAAAAAGGTGGTTTCCCTTGAGAATTCTGAATGGCTTTGGAACAACATTATTTTAACAAGAATGAAGCAGCTGGTTTTGTTTAGTTCGAGGGGCAGCAGTCACCTTACTTTGATTTTTTATAACTGAACTAAATATATAGTTCATTTGGAGTTTGAATAGCCTCATAAAAGATGGATGTGCTTTTAAAACTTGACTGGCTGCATCACTCTTAAAACAGGACAAGGAGCAGCTGGTTGGGCCAAGTCTGATCAAGGGGTAAAATGTTTATAAAAAAGATATCTTGGTCCTCAAAAGGCATAGTTATATTTATAGATATAGCAAATTGATATCGACATGTGAATAATTTTATTTATTATAAATTTTTTTTTTTTAAACTTCATAAGTTTTTATTTAAAAAATATATAAATGCATGAACAATATTTATCCCAAAAATAAATAGAAATATATCAACACATGATTTAGATTTAGACTCATAATGTGCATAATTCTATATTCTTCTTTACATGGTCTACTAGTGCTGTTCATGTCTAGGAATGGTTAAGTTCTAAGCTACTCAATTACTAACACTGTGAATCTTCTTGTGGGATTGTTTCTGTAGAGTTTCAAAAGCTCAGGCGAATGATTATTCAGAGAAGATTGAAGCCATCGCAGCCAAATTAGCTGCCCCTATGGTGCGTGTAACGTTCAGTTAGTCTGTATTGTCAATTTTACACGTTAAACAAATGATATTCAGGTTCTTTTAAGTTTTAGTAAAGTACATTTGCATGAACATGGGATTATTACTTTTGAAAAAACATTGTTTATGTTCAAAATTCCTTGCCATCCTTGCATCCAAATCCACATCCTCCCCCCCCCCCCCCCCCCCCCCCCCCCCCCCCCCCCCCCCCCCCCCCCCCCCCCCCCCCCCCCCAAAAAAAAAAAAAAGATAATAATATTAAAAAAATAATAAAACTCCTACTCATTATAGTTGTTCATGGGATGAAGCTATGTTACCTGGACTCTTCTAAATATATGAAGCACCTATATCGGATACTCAACACCCGACACTCGACACTTGTTGGACATGCATCTAATAAGGATGTATAACTAATTGAGTTTACTATAAAACTAAGTATAGGACTTCAATTTTATGTATGAAATGCTATATTTTAGCTTGTAAATGTCATTTTACCTTAAAGAAGCAAAAGAAGTATTTAAAAAATATGAAATCTAGCCGTGTTCCAGTGTCATTGGACATGAGAATTAGATGAATCCGACACTTAGACACGTATCCATACCCAAATCCAGGTAACATAGGGATGAAATGCTTTAATGTTATAAATTATGTAAAGGAAGTGATTCTTTGGACCTGCCTCAACTAGATGATCTGAATTTTTTTGGATTGTATTGTGATGTTTGTTGTTGGGCCATGTGTTAGATGATCTGAATAAGACTCCTCTGCCATGTGTTAGTTTAGCAACTTGTGGTTTTTTTAAAATGTGTTTGGCTCCTAGCTTAAAAAAGTCACTTTTAGCACTAGCTTAAGCTTTGAAAAGCCATTTAAAAAAGTGACTTTTTAAAACTAGCTTAAACTTTTGGCTTATGGGTTTTTTAACTTGCAATCCAAACACCCATTGCAGTTTTACCATTGAAAGAAAATTTAAAGTGCCCTTACTAGTGAGGTATGGGCTGTACTGTGATGAAATATTTAAGAAGAACACATCATGAATATTGCCAATATATGAGACAAAGATGATCAACTAGTAAGATGGTAATACCACGTAAATTAGCTAGCAGCAATTGGGTGCTCGTATTAATGTCAGTAGTTTCCAACTGTTTATTTTTTCAAACATCTTATCTTATTGGATTGTAAAATTAAGTTCAGATGTATAAGCATTGCTTTTAGAAGTGCAAATGACTTATTATCTCTCGAGGAGGGAAACCTAGCAGGAGAATATAGTGCCGTAAATATTTCATTATGCTCGTTCCAACCCAAAATCAATGTCTTATTTTCCATTTTTGGCTGTGCTAAAATATATGTCCACAATAAAATTTCAATGTGCATATTGCGGTATATCAAATGTTATTCACACATGCCAACTTGGAGGACTTGGGCATTCAAAAGACTATATTTGTTTCTGCACTTATCAATTCCAATTCTAGGTTATAACTTACCTACTTTGACACGTTGAACCTGTGCAGTTACTGCTATCCATTTTGTTTAGTGTTTTGCTTTTATCTCACACATGGTGTGAGGTATGCAAAGACTGTTGACTCTCTCTCTCACATACTTTCTGTTCAATAGTTTGTGATGTATTGAGGCCCGTTATGGAAGTTATATCAGAATCAATTTTTAACTCCATCAGATATGCTGATGTAACATTTTACTTAAGATCTGGCTTTATGAAACTGTTTCATTTCCTTGACTTTGAATTAAAAATACATGCATCTTGTATGGGTTTTCATTTCTAATGAACTTTTCACTTGGAAAATTTCCAGTCAGATATGCAAGAATCTCAGCAGCCTTCTGCTGTAACTTCTGTTGAAGAAAGACCTTCCAAAGCAGTAGGAGAAAGCCAAAGTCCCACTTCTCCAGGATTGAGAAGGAGATTTGCGTAAGAAACTATGGTTTTCTGCCTCTTATTTGCTGAGATCTGTTTGGTCTTACTTTGTTTATTTTTTGTTAATTAAACAGGCCTCCAAACATCGGAGATAGAACTCGTGATAGTGTTGAGACTGATCATTCAGCACCTGTCAAATTGGATATTGCAGCACGGGCTCATATTGACAAGCACAGGTATTTTCCACATCTAGACTCATCGTTTAAGTAACTAGAGCACAATAGAGTGTGTGAGGAAGAATTATGGTCACTAATTTAAAAGAGACATGACTATTATTAATGTGTATAATTTTATGTGCATTGTATGTGTATTTCATAGTTGCAGTTGAATAGTTGGTAACCTAAACTTCCTTCACATAATGAAAAAATTATGGATGATTTTGGTGGTTGATTAAGAAAAGGCCTTGTTTTTAACACAAATGATTGTGAAAATTCCAGGAACACATTATAGTGGTTTATTTTGAAGTATTAGTGGTGTACTTAAGTTTGATGTTTTACCAAAAAGATATCAAGGCATCAACCCAATTGAGTATCGACATAAATATTACTGCAGATACTTTCTAAAATTTTTTTATTACTGCGGATACTTTATTGTTGCTAATTCTCATACCTGCCTATACAGAAAACTTCAAGATAACTTGACAGATGAAATGTTTGGGTTGGCACAGCAACTTAAAGAGAGTAGTCTCATGATGAGTCAATCCCTCAAAAACACTGAAAAAGTAAGTTCCAAGAATTTATCATGTAGTTTTATATTACATTGATTCTGATTGTTGTCTTGAGGTATATGTTGCAATATATCCAATTGGCTTGGACATTAGATACTCCATTTCATCTTCTTAGACAATTCTTGTATTATAGAGACATAAATAACTATGTATTACTTGATGCAAAGTTTTAAATTGTACATTATTTGATTTAAAGGAAAAATTATCTTTGAATGTTGGAGCTGAGATGAGTCACTCCCTTTGTAATTTATGTTACATCTAATTTTCCTTGAAATTTTTTTATGGTAACTGGAATATGTATATCTATACAATTTTGATAAGTTATCAGATTATGTGCTTTATAGTTTTTATCCCTCTCTTATTCATTTGTTAAATTTTTTTTTTTGGTATTTAAGCTTTGACTGCATACATGAGTGATTTCTAAATTGTGCATCTCATATCCTATTCCTATTGATTTTTAACTTGTTAAGGATGAGCTCCCCTGTTTTTCATTCTGGTAGAGCAAGAAATTCCTTTCTTTTCTTTTCTTTTCTTTTTTTTTTTTTTTTTTTTTTTGGGGGGGTGGGGTGGGTGAGGTTGATGATAGGTCAACACCTTTTCATTTACTTCGAATAATTTTTAAGATAACACCGTGGTGATTGTTGGCTCTAAATGCGCGGAAGTTGCTCTTTTATAAGGTGTATTCACAAGAAATTGAGGCCAGGTGGGGAGTACTTTCCCTGTACGTTTCACTGTGGAGAATTGGAATAAGCAAAATGTAGATGGTATGCTGTATGTATTGGCACAGCCATTGGTGAATGACTAGCCTGTCTTGGCATCATTGAATGGTAAGCTGTAACCACCAGCACTACTGAGGCCACCCTGACAACAGCTGCAATATGGTCAAAAAACGAACAACCACTTGTCTTATTCCCTCCACCATCACCGCAACCTCCGTCTTATTACATCCACCATCACCACAACCACCCAACTACCCTTTTTGCATATTACTACAGCTATCATCATTGCCACCCCATTTCATCTTATTACAGTTATCACCATCACATCTCCTTTGCCACCACCTGGCTCCATGCCACTTGCCACCACCCTCATCTCTTCTACTTCTGCCAGAACATTTTTTCCTTCTTTCTTGCAAATAATAAATTTGTAAATTAATATAAAAGAATACCACGTGCAGTGTAGCTAAGGGACAACTGCAGGTACTGCCAATCCAGTACTCAGTTAGCGCGACCACCTCATCACTGCACCAACACACAAGCACTACATTTATCTCCAACTCTTCCCACCTCCAATGCAACTCAATCTTGTAACCGGCCCCAAAAGTAAATTATCTGCACATGGATTTGTCGTTTTGTTGGTATAGTGAAATATTGGAAAATTAATCCATGACTACCCATCAGATATGTTACTCCTGGGAGGATCCTCGTGACTGCTGTCTCCTTCCTGGACCAGAGTTCTTTCATGTTTCTTTCTTCAGCCTATTAGATTGAGATCTAACACATGAACAACTATCCTCATAGCTGATCAGTTGTTATTTGAGTGCAGATACTTGATTCAACAGAGAAGGCAGTTGAACAAAGCTTGGCAAGCACTGGCCGCGCCAATGTACGTGCTATGGAAATATACTCCAAGAGTTTCAAGACTACATGCTTTACATGGCTTGCAATACTTGTAATGACATGTATCTTCATCATGGTTGTACTTCTTATTCGTGTTACCTAGAAACAGCCGTGCCTTCGCTTTTTTGAATTCTGCTCATGAGGGAAGTCCTTGTAGCTCTTTAGGATTTACCAAATCAAACTTACATCTTCTCATGAAATCTAAATACATATATATGTATATACATGCTTATGATTTTGATTGTTGAGCCATGTCACAGGTTTGTACTGCAATTGACTTTTGGGTTTTTGGCTTCACGTCTGAATAAGACTAGCACTGTGGTGTGCTCGTATTGAGAGGATACTCTCCTGCTGATTGGCTTGTCTTCAATCTCCTATCTTCTTGGCTAGGAATTGAACCGAACGAAGTGAGCTGAGTTCAAATATTCTGACTTTTTATTTAGTTTGAGAGTGCTTATTAGCTTAGTTTAAGTTCAATTTGAGCTCAAAAAATTAACTGAGTGCACGGGAATTCAAACGGGGGTCTTTCCTTAACAGGTACTATTCTACCACTAGACCACTGATGCTTTAAATAATCTAGAGTGGCTATAGCAGATCCATTTAGAGATTGAGCCCACTAGACCACTGGTGCTCTAAATAATCGAGAGTGGCTATAGCAGATCCATTTGGAGATTGAGCCCCCGTTAGAAGTAGAGGTAGAGGTAGAGGCAAAGGCAGTTTTTGATTATCCCAGTTCTATATCGAAAACGAGCGGTAGACCCCACGAAAGTGACTGGGGTGCTGGCTTTGTTGTGGGTTTAACTGGAATTGGATGCTAAGCCTTTTTTCTTAGGACTATCTTTTTTTGTTGAGTTCGCTGCCTGTGATGGAACTTCAGGTAGCTTGCATTGTTAAGAGGCTAAACTTCGTGTTTCAAAGACGAAAAGATACAATTAAAGTCTATTTTACTGACTTCTGTCCAGTGAATTAGGTATTAAGATCCTGTCTACTTACCATCTTTCTTCACCGAACAGAATAGACCAGCCTTATTCCATTCAAAAAGTATTCAGGTTAAAAAAGAGAGTTTCATTTTTGAAGGGAGGTGAAATTTTGAAGGACTGCAAACCTGGAAGACACACCAGCAACAGTAACTATGGTCCTTTCCTATATCTCGATCGCCTCATTGTCTGAAAACTTTGTTCTTTAAGGATCTCCAATCATCATTAAGGAAAAAAAATTGTAACATGGACTCATCAAGATAAACAGAAAGAAAAATAGAAATCACAAAGAAATCTAGTAATTGCCTGTGTTGCTGCATATCAAATACTAGAATCCAATAAAAAAACTAGTACAACGGACACTTGCGCCTGGACTAAGAATTAAAAAAATAAATAGTTTGTCAAATCCAAAGGCAAGCCAGGTCTGACACAGCTAAGGGTTGATGAATATAAATAAGCCATTTCAGGCGGAAATAAACATGTTGTCTAAGACTGTCCCCGACTAACTTTCTGCACCGAGTAGTTCTCAAGACGAAGTGAAGGTTTGCCACATATGAAACACAGTATGAAACTCAGGTATCTTTCTAAACTTCTAGTTTTTCCCTCTACTTATACTAAATCTCTTTAATATCAGCTCAACATATGCCTATACAAACACACACACACACACACACACACACACACACACACACACACACATATATATATGTGTGTGTGTGTGTGTGTTAAAATTGTTCTATTGTTGCAGTCTTCAGATATTACATATATATGCTAGCCCCAACTTGCATATTGAAAATGGTAACTTCCTATTTTGTACTTCTAATTCTCATATTACAACAAACAAGTAGATGCTTACTCATAATAACCTCCTTGATCCCATTTTTAATTTTTGGAGCAGCTCGTGAATCATTCGAGTATCGTACACACTTTTGGTTCCTTCAATTGGAGGAAAATGACTGTCTAAGCCGTGCTGGTAACCAAGCTGATTATCCACTCCTGTTCCATCTTAAGCTGCCAGTCATTGGAAAAGTCTCAAGGGGGCAACTATATATTGATTTTATGGTTAGCAACATATATATAGATGCATGTAGTATGCACTACTTTTAACTATGATAAAACAAACTTATTGTCTGGAAATTGTAGGAGTGCAATCTTCTTAATAGAGTCACAAGCAATTCAAAAGATCAAATATGTAACTGTTCTAAATTTTCCTCTTCAAATAAAAAGATGGGGTCAATCGAGGAACGTAATGAACTCAAGCGAGGAATAGCAGATTATTAACCAAAGGAGATCCAACAAATTGTGCACAACCAAGCTGGAAAGTGTATAGAAATCTTTGAGAAAACTTGCTTCCAGCATGCATGTTTTGCTACTTTCTTGCACACAAAATTGAATAAGAACAGCACAGGCTGTAGCCAAAACTCAAGAGTTTAGTTTTTCTCAATGTGTCTGTTTTCACCAAAGAAACTATACATTGTTACAAACTTTTGAGTTGAATTTGAATCAATCTTATTCTCTGAGTTCAAGGGTGATTATGTTTAGTTTAAGAGTTTTCATGTTTAATGAAAAATGATGACTTATTGGAGGATAAGCCTTCAGGACCCATAAACCTTCCTTCTTGCAAAAGGATCTTTGGTTCCTAGCCTTGGTCCATCCGTAACACAGAGCAATGTGTGCAGAAAAAAGCTCCGACAAGAAACGTATTGTAGCCTCTCGAACAGTGCCTAATATGGCACATAGCAATGAAATCGCAAGAAGCCTCTCTGACAAAAAGCTACTTACTAACCTAATCAAGCTTTGATGATGATTTCATTAGGCAATAACTGTGGGATAGACTGTTTTCGTTGTGTGTCTTCATTTTCATTGTTTTCTCCATTCCTTTTGCTAACAACTAGGGCTTCATACAGAACTGGCTGCTAGTTCAGGCAAGCCCAACTGCCCTAGTTCAGCTAACTCAAAACAATAAAATTTAATTTGGGTATATCATAACAGAAATTCACTTTCCAATGCTTTGGTAAACAACTCTATTTCAGTTAAACATAAGCAGAAGTACTTGCACTAATATAATAAGTAGATTGCATGGATTTATATTATAGAAGAACATTGTTTACAACCCTAATAGAAATAGGGTTAAACATTTAGACAGAACTGCATAACTACCTCAAAAATCTGGCTCTGGAAAGAGATAATTCAGTGTGGTCGATACGTCAGCCTTTGCTGAAGTTAAGCTTAGAACATTTCTTCCTCTATCCCCTCCGTGCCTTCTAAATAGAATCGCCGTAAAGGTAGGCCTATGCAAAAATTACCATTTTATAAAAGGTATGTAAAATGGCGTTTTTGCATAAGATTTGAACCTTGCAAATAACACATAGCTGTACAGAATTGCAAAAAAAAAAAAAACATGAACTTATCATATATATATAAACCCTATTGTCTAGCATAAAGATCTACGGATTGTGGCCAAGCCTAAGCTCCAAATCCAATTCATCTTCTTCACTTTCGACTTCTCTCTTTTTCTCTTGATCTTCTGCATGTGGAGGACCAAATGGCAAGCTCAGACTCATGCGCCAATCATCACCAAACGGATTGAAGCGATGTGGGTTTTGATCACAGAAGCCATTGCTATGGTGTGCATATGAGGGTGTTGCAGCCGATGTGGAAGCTGGAATATATGTTCGATAATTAAACTGTGCCTCTTGAGCTGCAGAATAATTCGGTGGGTACCTTGAAATTTCCTGGTAGATTCTGGGACTCGAGTAAATCTCTTCATGCTTATGAGAATGAATCAAAGCAGGCCTATTATTCTTGGCTCTATCTTTCCTGTGGATATTCATGTGCCCGCCTAGGGCCTGCGCTGAATTGAATCCTCGCTTGCAAAACACGCACTCATAGGACCTTCCAGTGCCCACATCGTTATTGTCTTTCTCCGCTTGATCAACTTCTTCACTTGATGAGTTCGTCGAGTCTTCGTCATGAATGGATTCCATATCAAAGCTCTTAATTAAGAACTTAAAAAAAACTGAAACCTCAGATGAAAAGAAGATTGGGGAGGTTACGGAGAAGGAGAGGATTAAAGGACAAAGGAATAGTCATAGTGAGCTCAGTGAAGGTGTGGGGGAGGGGGGACAACCCAGACAAGGTCTTAGACGTTTGTTGATAGACTCATTCTCTTAGCCGGCTACTAAGGGATCAATGTTTTAGCAGACACTTTTATATAATCTATGTTTTCTTCTTTGGTTTGTCTCCCGTTAGATCTCTTGTAGCTTTCATCTAGGTTAATTTCCTTAAAGCGGTCATTTTATCATCTCTCTCTCTCTCTCTCTCTCTCTCTCTTCTCTCTCTCTCTCTCTCTCTCCTCCATTTTATATATAGTATGATGCATGCATCTCTATTACGTATCTTCCAACTTTCACATTGTTCCGTTCCTCTTTGGCCCAGTTCCATGATTTAGGAAAAATGATGAGAAGAAAAATGGTATATCCCAATGCTCCTGACCTCTCCAAACTGATGTAGTATTGGCAATTTTTTTTTTCTCTTCAAGGGTGTTTGTTAACCAAGAAAAGAAAGTGAAGTACATATTGAGATACCTTGTTCTCAATTTACATTTAATCTTTTTTGGGTCTACACAAATTCCTTCATTAAGTATCACGTGTCCCAAAAATACTACTCTATCAAGCCAAACTCACTTGCTGAATTTGATCTCACAATGTCTGCAATATAAATCTCAGATGTTCTTCATACTCCTCTTTACTGTGAGTACACCAATTTGTCATTTATAAATACAATTATGAAAGAATCAAGGTAAGATTGAAATACTCGATTTCTTAGGCATTTGAAAGATAACTTCTTTCTTAAAATAATCTATAAATATATGATAGAATAACAATCCGTCCATACCCAATACCAAATCAAAATTATGAATTTTCAAAGAAATTAAGTCCACAGACAACTCATTTTTCCTGTTTTTCAACGCACATTCCTTATACACCACACCACCAATACTACAAAGGTTCAATCCTATGTCATTCTTGGGTTTTAGCATTAATCCTTAGATCTTGAAACTTAGGTCAGTGTCATGAATTAGTCAGTTTGGATCACTACATAAAATGTTGCCAAGGAAAGATGTGGGAACCTTCCTACATGGGATGAAAAAGAGGATACAGTGTTGCAATTTTTGTTGTTTGTGCTTGTCCTTAATCGAACCCACAAGTGCTTTTTACATGTCTTATAATGGAGTACGCACCGTCCTTCCTGTAACCACAATCAACATCATATGAATATATCACGATCGTAGCAAGGTGGTCACTTACCGAAAATTTAATTTGCTTGAAAATTTTGTGATTATGCTTTGTTTGTGTGCGACGGCTGCCTTAGTGGAAAAGAAAATTTGGAAAGCCGACGATTCCGGCTTGTGATGAACGAAGCAATGATCTCAGATGCATCAAATTCAGTTTTTTGTACATGCCTATCTCTAGCGGATTATGTCACTTCTAAGAAAACAAATAAAATATAATAAGTAACGTTATATAAACGGAATTATTTTATATATTTTTAATATTATTATCACCTCATTCTAATAAAAAAAATTTGTATACAATTCTATAAAAATAGAATTTTCTAAACATAAAATGCCAAATAGACTTGTTTTAAAGTTTAATTTTCCAAACATAAAACGCCAGATAGACATTTTTAATGATATATTTTGATTTGTTTAATATTATTGCATAGATTCAAACATTGATATAAATAATATTTTTTTATCTCCTCCTCTTCGCGAGTATTAAGGGCCTATTTGATAGGACTTTTATGTCTAGGTTTTTTTAGCTTATAAGCAAAAAAAATTAGGGTTCTTTATCTTTTTTGCTTCTTTTTTTTTCTCTTTACTTTTTTCTTATCTTTAGTTTATAAAAGTAAAAAAGTAAAAAAAAAATTAATTTTTTTACTTATAAGCCAAAAAAGCAAAACCAGAAAAGATATAAAGAAAAAAAAAACTATGTCAAACAGGCCCTAACAACAATATTTATGAAAGACTTTGGCAAATTTGTTGTAGGCAATAGCTTAGGGTTTTGATATGTGCATAAAAGGTCTAACTAAAGCACAATAGGTGCAGTAGTTTGGAGTCATGAAACATACAGGCATGTGAACAACCATTATTTTCTAACTTTAAAATGCTCAACTCTTTCCATTACACACATGTATATATATACATATGTATGTATATATATTGTTAGAAAGAAAAGGAATACTGAATTAAATAGCGAACAAAACAAACAAGGAAATATCATTTGACCCATTGTGGTTGCTTCATCTGGTTATCTACTTAACTGATTACTCACGACATTACGAAATAAATTGAAGGCTAATACTGATATTATACTGGGTTTATGCTACAGATCTCGTGTTGACATCTCAATTATAATTTCTCTCTCTCTCTCTCTCTCTCTCTCTCTCTCTCTCTCTCTCTCTCTCTCTCTCTCTCCTGCAGGCCGTAATAACAATTGTTAGATGTCCTTTGTGTAGGGCTCCACATTTACATGGAAAGTGGCAGCACTGAGACATCACATACTATTTTCTTTCTTTATCATAAATAATCCAAGCATATAGAACAGGTCAACATCAAGCAATATCTTCTACATCTGGCAGCTGGATTGCACCTTGAAGGGATCCACATCATAATCCACGTCATAAGCCAACTCAGCTTCGGCAATTAAAAGTAGTACTAAATAGGATTTGCATTATAGATGCTATGTGTTGCATGAATATAATCCTTGCCACCCCTTACAAACTTGTTTTCTTAGCAGCCATCATTAATAAAGAAAAACAAACAATTTTTTTTTTTGAATGACGTGGAACCACTCAGAGACAGAGCATTTTGAACCCTCATCGGTTGTATTGGGAGCACACCCACCAACCAATTTGGATAGCCTGTGGAAATAAAACATCCATGCATGCACGCTCGGGTAATATTTTAATTATACAAATATTAATTACTCATAGTTATAATTTTCCCTGAACTGTACGTGAGGGCGACAAAAAGGAGGAAAGTGGTTTAAAAGGATGACATGACAAAACCCGTTGTTAATTAACTAAATGAAGTTTGCTATCGTATTGGATTTGTCTGGAGGTGTACGCGTTAATGCTTTACAATTAATAAATGCGTTTAAGGTAACTATTAGAGTTTATTCTTGACAAAGTCCACGTAGAAATTGAAGAGGAAGGGGTTGGCTTTATGGTTACGGACAATCAGAAGATTGAACATGGGACCATATAACAACATCAGTGCTGCAACTGCTACTAACCCTTCGGCACATATTATTGGTCCTTCGGTTTGATTGCATGGTTATCTCTATTATTGGTGTCACAAAATTTCTTGCTAGCTTCGTTGTCTGCCGTATTTATCACGGTTTTATGTCTATTTGATAGAGATTAATTTGATTATTCCTCTATGCTTTGGTAAGATGAATAATGAATGTACTAAAAAAAGAATTTAATTTTGATGAAATGTTAGTGTAAAGATTTTTTTACACAAACATTCATTAAAATGGCGATATTTGTCATTTAAAATTGAAATACGACATAAACATGCAATACTCATAGACACGTGTCCTATTTTAATATATGCTTCTGTAAAAAATCTATACACTAACAGTGCATCAAAATTAAACTCTAAAAAAAATTGGGATTCCACAATTGCTCTAAAAATTCTTGATACTTTTCTTTTCTTACTAAATGTAAGAAGTTAGATGCCACAATTCTTGCCAAATCTCCAATGGGCCTGAGATTTGTTTCCCTTTTTTTTTTTTTTTCATTTTTCTTGTTTTGTTTTGATCAGGAGAAAACTAAATATGAGATTGAATACCAAATTATGAAATTTTTTAGATTTTGGGTTAGTATTACTTTAATGCCTTGTCACTTTAGTCAATCAAATGACTCCTTAGTAGGTTCTCAAATCTTATTGTAAAGCTTGTTTAACTTTATTCAAAGAGGTTAGAGTAATACAATCATACATCACTACGAAATTATACATTTTATCAGGAAAAAAATAAATCATTCTCATTTTATAATTTAAAAAAAAAAAAAAAGAGGCTACTCAGTGTGCTAGTCATCAATCATTGTACAATCTAACGAGGTTTAGACGTACATAACAATATCTCTCTACCTGTAGAAGCTATTTTTGTGTTTTAAAACGGTAACATGTGCCAAGGTCCACTCTCCAATAAATTTCAGCCAAAATGCTTTATCAATTAAGTTTTAATTATCTATTAAATTTATCTACAAATGAAGTGGTGGGTTTGTTAAAACCTTGAGTTAACAGTGCTAATTGTTAAATATGTGGACCGATTCAATCAGAATTCACAATAGTTGGAAACCCAGACTACTGTCCAGTCAAATGAGTTGACCCAGTTGGGCATGGATGACCGGACGGGTCTATTTCCAGCGGGGTCAAGGTCCAGCTAATACTTACTAATCCAGTTTCTTGCCGGTCAATTCTTCAACTTGAATGGTTCTTAATCTGCCCTTCCAGTCAAGTCAGTTCATTCCTTTTGTTTTTGGTATTCTTTAAGATATTCTTTGCAATGAACTGGATTCCAAGAGTAGTTGCTTGAATTTGAAGTGGTTAAGTAAAATAACAACATCCAAATAAAATGAACCAATGAAATGGGACCCACGATGACTTGATTTGCGGCAGAACTGGGGATGATTAAATTTTGATTTAGCTTGGAGAGGCTGTTTACCCACGGCCCCGTCTGCGACACATCAGTTGAGGTCCAGCCCACTTTAGCCACAGGCTCATTAAGGTCCAGCCCACCGGACAAAAGTCTGGTTTGGGTTTAGGCCTGAACCTCTTATTTTTGCGGCCCCAAGTAATATTGTTTCCTTCCTCAGATCAACAAATACATATCCAGGTTCTAGACCCACAAAATGCATGGTCCTTCTAGTTTGTTTACTGTTGCTTCAAGATAAACAAGTATACTACTCCATTAATGGAGTTGATAACGAGGGGGAGAGGATTTCGTATATTGATGCGATCTGGGGTTCGTACCAATTGTTAGAAAAAAAATATGTCGAAAAAGCAAAGTCAATAAAAAAAATAAAAAGAAAATTAATTTTTCAATACGTACTTGGTTGGGCGTAAAATTTGAGCAGAATGTTACAAGAAAATTAAAATATAATTATTCGAATGGCATGGAAGTTTAAAAGTTTTTTTTCTTTTTTTTTTTTTTTTGTTGTTGTCTGTGGGAGCTTTAACCTAGCTACTATAGGGAACCAAAACTCAACTTATCTGACTCAGAATTGGCACGAATGATACATTTTGACTTTGAGGCAGAGGGAAAAGGAATTAGAGGTTTGTGTGTGAATTGTACCCCCAGCCCTAATGGCCATGTTAGCTGTAAGCAATTAGTATTAACAAGTTTCATCAGAAGAAAAAAAAACTGAGAGAGTGGTGGAAACTGGAAAGGGACTTGCATGGATGCAGAGAAGAATGGTGACGTATGACCACTGACTTCCTTTATCCCATACCCCTATTGTCTTTCACTAAAACATACCCTTTTGACAGGTTCGCATCTACACCCCAAAATTCTGTTTTTTGACCTTTCAACTTTTTCCTGCGCAGGAGAGAGAGAGAGAGAGAGAGAGAGTATGTGAGTCCTCTTTGTATTTGTTTCGTACTGAACAAAATTATGTGTTCTAATTAAGGAAAAGGCTATCATGCCACTGACACCCAAACATTTGTTGGGAACATGCAAAAGCAACAAAGATTGGGAAACACAACATCCCTTCCACAGAGACCAGAATACCATTCGAGTCATTTCACAAGGCTAACGGGTACTAACATTAATGAGCGAGTAGTACTGCTACAAGCCTACAACTACTCTCTCTCTCTTTCTCTCTCTCTCTGTGGGATGTTGAGACAGGCAAAATGATAGACCTTTCTTTAATATATCTTCCAGTGGTAACCCCACGAAGAGTTGTATCTAATCATTTTCATGAAAGGAATTCAATGGATGAACAGATAGATCAAATTCCCCTCTATTTTGTTTGATTGAGGTTCACAATGCTAGCTACAGAGACATCTTCCATAATTCACAATTATAAATAATTCTTCATGAACCTGCATTTCAAGCAAGAAAAATGCTTTCTTTGTTTTTCCTTCTTTGAGGAACTAGAAGATCCAGAGAAATAAAGGGGGTTGGAATAGTCTTTTAAACCGATAGCCTTATTGTTCAATTTCCTGGGACTTCTTCCGAAACAATATATCACTATATAAAGCATTAGACAATTGTGTGTTCAAATATTTGTTAAAATTCCATTGCCAATCTCAACCTTCCAAAATTAAAGAAACCCAAGCAAGAGTTCATTTTTTATTCATAAGAAACAGAAAAGCTTACTGCAGTGTGAGCTTACTGAAGGTGGCTTTGTTCGAATTAAGGTATTGAGCCCTCAGTCAAGAGAAAAGATACTAGCTGTTAAATATGGAGCATAATAAGGACCTTTGGTTTAGCCTAACTTCCTTTGAAAGAACAATCAACAGCCCTTGAATGTGACTTATCCGACTACCATTTGAACATTTATGAAGCACACATGGATATTTTATTTTAGGAGTGAAATTTTCAATGTTTCTGGTAAATTTCTATGACATGTAACCCATAATTTACAATAATGTTTCTGTTTTTATTTTTTATTTTTTTTCCACACCCTACTTCCCCAAGGAAGAAAAAAGGTACCTGGAGATCGAACAATCAATCGCAGAAGAGAACATCCATTTAATTCATCCTCATCTTTCTAGTTGTGCTGCATTAAACCTAACAATTTGGACCACTCGACAAATGATAATCATAACAATTACTGTTTAATCAAGAGACAATTCATGACTAAACTGGACTTTACACCCATCTGTAAACTGGTTACACCATTGATTCTGGATGAGATGGAAAGAAAGACCACTGGCAAAAATTAAACAAGAGACAGCAAATAATTATAAGGTCATTTGTAGACCATCTCTTAGATCCATTTTCGGGATTCAATCTTTTCAGACATCTCAAAATTCTCAATCTGGTTGCCAAGAAGAAGAAGAAAAAGCAAAGAAAATTTGGGGTGGGTATTTTCCAAACTTCCTTTTCCTCTCCTCCAGTTACTCTAGAAACCACTAGATCACGATGCTAAACGAAAAGAAGTGACTAAATTTTGTGAATCACTACCTGTTAACCAATGCAAGAGAAAAGCAAAGCTAAAATTCAACCCAAAATACAAAGTACTGGAAAGATTGCATCTAAGAGTACCCAAGTCGCAGCTCCAAATCCAAATCCACTTTCGCATCTCTAAGCAAACTCATGTCCAAGTCCAACCTTACATTAATATTCTCCCTCTTTGTCAAAACCCTAGAGTCACCTTCCTGTGCCAAGCTCTTCGGCTGCCCAACCGCAATAAAAGTTCCATTACTAAGCTTCTTCCTTGCGTCTCCGCGTAGAGGAGGACTTGCAGGATCAAGCTGAGAGTGCGGGTTAAGCTGCAACTTTTCTTCATCTGTAGAGGCTGAGGGTTGTGAAGATAAAGGAACTGGAGATGGGGTAAGAGAGGAATGGTAATTAGAAACGTACGGCAAGAACCTAGCTGCAGGAGATGATGAGAAATTAGGGTTAGGGTTAGAAGAATCCCATGAAGGTGACTGTCTCAACTTGGCCCTATCTCTCCTGTGAACGTTCATATGACCCCCAAGAGCTTGTGCAGACTTGAACTGCTTCTTGCAAAAGCTACATGTGTAGTTTCTCTGAGGCCATGAAAAGCTTAAGTTGGTGCTGTCCCATGTGTCTTTGAACTTGTTGCTTCTCAAATTCAGTTTCTCCATGGGAACTTAATTCTTTTCACAGATCAAACCAACAAGAACAAGTAGTTTACTTCAAGTTGTGGGTGGGGATACCAAGTTGAGTTTGGTTGGATTCAGAGAAACTGAGGCAAGTGTATCAAAGGGATTAAAGGTTACTTTATAGCGAAGTCCAAGTAGGTGTACGTATTCACCTCAAAATGTCTGTTGCTATATATGGGGATTACTTAGCCAATGTAATGTTGAAGCTGGGGCGTTGCATTGTGCTTGTTTTTTGCCAAAACTAGGGGAGTTCTAGCAGATGATGTTCAAGTTTCAACACTCCAGTTACGCGTTAAGTTACTTTTGGAGAAAATAGGGAACTAGTCTAGTGTAGTGTGTTTGGAGAAAATGGCGAATACAACTTTATTGTTTTTGAAAACAGTGTGCTTTTTTAATACCCTTTCAGAACAACACAAATAATCACATTAACCAAATTTCAGCAACATTTTCATTGTTTTCCTATTGTCAAATCGAGAAACGGATTTATAATTAAAAAAATTGGAAATTAATCCCGGCCTTAGGTGAGATTCATTTGATGAAATTCATCCCCCAAAAAACAAAAGAAAATTTGGTTGACAAAAAAAATAAGTAATTACAAATATACCCCTTAAACTATGACTTCATATCACTCAACTCTCATAAACTCTAAAATGTGGCACATGGACCCTTTTGAACAACTAATTTATATTAATGAACACTTTATGTTAGCAATCAGTTAGAAAATTAGATAAAAAAATTATCATGGGACTTATATATGTTTACAGAAGTATAATTTTGTACTTAAATTGATCTTTTTATATTATAATAATAATTTAATGACTAAAATAACTCTTGAAAAGATATGTAAATATAGAGGCAATCCAATGAGCATTTCAGTTATTAAATAATTATTATAAAAAGAGAAAGTTAATTTACGTATAAAATCATGCTTTTGCAAACTATATATAATTTATACAATTGTAATTCAAGTAAGCAATATGTCACGTTTTAAAGTTCATGAGTAGCGATACTGATTCAAAGTTTAAAGGGTAATTTACCCCTAGAATATATACATTGGTCCGAATGAGTTCAAACCATGAATCTGTTGTTCAACTTCAAAACAACAAATTGACTTCCGCAATTTATAATCATTTCCATAGCGCGGGCTGCACCAGCTGCGTTTGGTCAAACATTATGCCAAGGATTCATCAAGAAGTGCTAAACAACCTCATGTCCCTTGTTATAATTGAATAAATCAACTAATTAACTTGATGTAATTTTTTATCCTTTTAAGCGATGTCATTCAACATTTGTTACGACAAGAAGCTTAAAGAGTGTATATAGTCAATGTTATTGTCAATTATAACATCATCTTAGAATAGCATCTGTAGAAAAACTAGAATTTGCGTAGAGCATCTGGTGATAAATTCATCAAACAAACAAAAAAAAATCATTATATTTTCCCTCAAAATTCCCTTGAACACATCAAACATTCACATGAACCATATCAGAGCAATTTAATAATTCCATAAATGAAAAGCAAGCTGTCACATACACGAACCGATTAGCAAACAAACCGTTGTTGCTACTTATGGGGACAACTTATTTAGAGATGTAGCAACTGGCAATACACATTAAACCATTGAAACAGGCATTATGCTGCTTAGAAGGAGCTAGGATTTCGCAAGATCACACCCGGCCCTTGCCTTTTCGGTTCACAATCCCTTCAATTATAGGGTAACTATTGACAAGGATGAAGAATGAGAGTACCAGTTGTCCAAGCATCTCCTCCAAACTCCCCTCGACGATCATCCTCCTCACTCCACCAATGAAACAAGCCATGTTCCAAATGACCAGCAAAACCAAGGGAACCATGAAAAGTTCAGCACCTTGGAAGTCAAATTTTCCCTTTTCATATTTCTCAAGCTTCTCTTTGTCAATGACTTTATTCGTCAACCTGAAAACAGTTCCTGTTACGCCAATCCACTTCATGAAAACATCGAGGCATCCAAATAAGCTCGCTGTAACAGACTTTATCATCCAGATTCTCTGTTCATTCCAACATGTCCTCACTGAGCCCCCACTGGAGATGACCTCATCCAAGTGCTGCAAAAGAGACGACGCCCATGCAATTCCAAACACAGCGAACCATGGATTTGCCAACTGAGACGAAAATTGCAACAACAAAAGAGATGGTTAACAGCTTATTTAGGGATGGTAATGGGTCAGATATTGGACAAGTTTAATTAAATTTTATCCCTGACCCTAATAGAAAATATCTCTCCCACACTTCATCCCATACCCGAAACTTGTTGAACTCCCCCATCCCAAACCCGTTTATGTTCAAATCAGATCGGGTCAAATTAACCCTTATATTTTTATTTTTTATTCAGCACTTGGAAAATATTTTCATAATCTCTCATATTTTTAAAAAGTAGACAGACAATGCTTTGTTATATAAGCTCTTTATATATACTTAGTGATATTTATATGTATACTATTATAATAAATAAGGGAATTCTAGCTTTTTTTAGTTCATAATCGGGTCGGAGTCGGATTGTGTGATTTCTCTCACATCCTGTCTTTTGTTCTTTCCCCATAATTAAGCCCTAATTAACTCTATTATTAAACTCTCAAACCCTTCCTATTAAGGTCGGGGTGGGTCGAGGAACTGCTTTCTGGAGTAAAAACAGTACACACTAGAACTCTAGAAGGGCTAAAATGGTAGCATACCTCTGGGTAGACAGGGATGCCTCTGAAGAAACATAGCTGAGGAACAATGCCATATATTGTTAATGCAAGGGCCAATAGGGGCATGAAGGTGAAATACCCATAACACATACTTTGAAGGATTGACATTCTCGACATGGCATAAGTGAGAGGGCTGGATTTCGATAGACCAATGTTGAAGAGACCAGCAGTCCATTTCCTTAGCTGAACCATGGCATCTTTCATATCGATAGTGGTACAACCCAGGAAAGAAGGCCTCTTAGGGTAACAGTAGACAGATTTCCATCCCTTGCAGTGCAGAAGGTACCCGGTGAAAGTACTCTCCAACAAGCACTCGTACGAGAAACCTATCTGTTACAAAGTGTTAAGAAAGCAAGAATTGAAGCTTGTGTTCTCTGAAAAAATTGAAAGAAAGTAACAAAAACATCCAATGCTTTAAGACTTGCCTCGGAGCCCCATTTCGAGCCTTTCTCAGAGTCACAAGTTGCCAAAAAGTGAGCTTCTTTTAGCAACTCCTCTGATTTTTCTCCCTTCTTAACCTTGTGCAATTCTTTGTTTCCACTTAGGGATGCAATGAACAGGTCCGAGCAGCCAAAACTTTCTTTTGGTTGAAGGAAGAAGGAATCTAACATTGTCGCAAACTTAAGAATTAGTACTATTGAAAACTATCAAGTTGAAAAGCTTAAGATGAGTTCAAAGATTATGAAATTTTTTCTAGATTATCTCATGATGATACTATATATAATTACATACAGGTAAAATGTTGAATTAATGTTACAGCTAGCATACCATCTTGATTAGGACTTCCAAACAATGCCATCCTCTTCAAGTAGAATCCAGTGCCAGACAACAATGGTCCTCTCAGGCCATCCATTCCTTGCCACTTAGTCTTCACATATAGCATTGTATCCAAAAATATTTCAATTAAACGAGTGGAAGTGGATAAAATTGTTATATATGTTCCAAATGCAAAGGAGTAGTTTATATATACATATATATATATATATATATATATATATGTATACCTTGTAAGCAGCTCTAGCTTGGGAATCGTAGATGTCCTTCTTGCTTACATTGTAGAAGATTTGAGGGTATTGAACAAAAGCTAATGAAGGAGACATATTAGGATCAAGGTGGAAACACATTGCTTGTCGAGCTGATGTCGGATCATTGCAATACATGTCACAGTCTAGAACCAATATGTAAGGGCCGTTGCTAATAATTCCAGACACTCGAAGCTGCAATATGTGTTTATTGAAGTTAGTGAATTGAGAGAGAGAGAGAGAGAGAGAGAGAGAGAGAGAGAGAGAGAGAGAGCACGTACAAGGGTGTTCAGGGCTCCAGCCTTGAAGCGATGAGGATAAGAAGGCCTTTTTTCACGAGAGACATATACGAGAAGTGGCATCTTTGCCTCATTATAAGTATCTTTCTTCCTACCATCGTGAATCACCTACCATACAGTATAACGAAATTGAAATGAAAAAAAAAAAAAAAAAAGATTGAAAACCCCACAACCCATAAAAGGAAAAAAAAAAATAAAAATAAAACTTAGTAAGAATCGCCCATTTGGATATCTTGTATTATCAAATTGCTAGTTACGAATCAATCATCTTGAATGATGGACCCTTTCAAATACTGAAGCCATCAGAGCAAATAGTGTTTTTGAGATTTCTCAAGAAATGCTACATTTCAATTTTGTAGTTAACTCAATTTTGTCGTTTTTGTTAATATTTTTATTTTCTTAATTTATGTTGTTTTCGAATTCAATTTACGTAAGACCCTCGTCCCTCATGGCTTTTTATTATTCAATAATAGTGATTACTCAGAGAATTATTTTCTCTCCTATGTCCTTGTGCCATGCTACTGAGAAACTACACGTGTTCACGATTGGGCTCACTCTGGTACTGGTCCAAATGCCAATTGTACTGGGAATACTCCACGTGCTCACGATTGGGCTCACTTTGGTACAGGTCCAAATGCCAAATGAACCAAGGCCCTTGTTTTGGGCTCTAAAGCAGTAGTCTCTTAGGTTCATGCTTTGTTTCATGTAAATCCACGCACGCGAATCACGCGACCCACGTGTCTTAGTTTGGCAGATTCGGATGAAGAAAATCAAATAGAAATGGTATACGTACATCCATTCATTAAAATCATAAATTTATGATGTGATTTTTTATTTATTATTTAAGATTTTAATTCATTGGAAGATTTTTATTTATTATTTAATTAAAAATAATGACATTGTCCAAGTTGATCAAATGAGTGAGCTTACCATGTTGGTCAACGCAAATTTAACTCTTAGAGTTAGACTGTAACAAATTTATCACAATTTAACATAAATCATTTGCCTTTAATTAGACAGAAAAAAAATTAGCAATAATGCGCTTAAATTAACCAAACATTCTTGACAACAATATCAAAAAAAAAAAAAAAATACCTTTTATAAGAAGGACACGTGTAGCGCCAGTGGGGATGTTGTTGATCTCTCCAATGCCAAAATTATTTATTTATTCATTTAATTTTTTGAAATTTTTTCACAATAATCCAACATAAAAATGCAAAAAAAATAAAAATCGTATTTACACTTGTTACCAAGTCAAATGTCCATTTAAATTTCCATCCACGCGACCCACGTGTCTTAGTTTGGAGGATTTGGAAGAAGCAAATTAAACATAAATAATATAGATAGATCCGTTAATAGAAATCATAAATTCGTTATGTGATTGTTGATTTTTTTTTTTTTGGTTGTCGGTTTATTAATCTAATAAAAAAGAATCAGAAATGAATACCTCGACAAGAGAGGCACGTGCAGTCCCGGCGGGGATGCTGTTGCTATCGCCGCGGCCGCTCTCCACACATTTCTTAAACTGCTCATACTTTATCTGCACTTAAATTCATTTATTCACTTATAAAAATTTACGAACATTTATGTACTATTCTTGCGAACATGTGCCTTAAAAGTACATTTTAAATTTGTTTTATCATGTTGTACAAAATAACACAGTTTTTAATACTAAAAATATAATTTTAAATGTATTATATAATCAGATAAAACAAACCTAAAATGTACCCTCAGAATAAATGTTAACAGTTGTCTTGATATAAAGGCACATGATACAGATGCACGACAATTAAGAGAACTCAAAGAATTACCCATTTATTTGTTTGATCTAGCATCTCTGTACACATATATAAAGGGTGAGTGAGATTTTCATATATTGAGGAACTAATATTTGTAGACTAAAGCCTATTATAGAAACTGAAGTATATGTGCATGGTTTTATTTACATTGTGTTTGGTTATGGGATTTACTAAAAAAATTAATGGAATAAAAGAAGATAAATTTCTTATGGTTAATTAGGTCAGAAAAGTGATAAAAAAATAAATTGCATTTTTTAATTACTCAACAAAAATAATTGTGAGTAATGTCATTTTTAATTTTCTTTTAATTTCTCTCGACACATAATAGGTGCAAGCCCATCATTATGCTCCAGAAATACTGAATAATTTTTTCAATAATAGGCTTGAGAGGATAGAGAAGAATTGTCTTAGCCACATATTATAAACAAAAAATATATTCTTTCGGAGTTCTTATATAAAATATATATATATATACTTGAGTAATACGATAGCAATAGTTCTAAAGTTAAAAACTAAATAATGGATATTTTTTAGCTTGAAATGAAAAAACCACAACAACAAAACGCAACATTAGGTACGAAAATTTGTATAAAATTAATTTGTGGGTATAGCATTACTCTTGTAAATTATACTTACTTTTGTCCTATGCAAATTACTCTAACATATATATATATATATATATATTGGATTCAAGCTAAGAAAAATATATGTGCATCCAAAAATAAATTCGATGAATTTATCAGTTTTCTTAACAAAAAGCCTTTGTCTCACCAGAAAATTTATGTACCACTAGCTCTTTAAAATCATGAAATCTGCATGTGTGTATATATGTATGGATAATGCTATACAAATAAAAAATTTATATAAAAATTTGATACAAAATGACGTGTCTATATGAGGTAAAAAAAAAGTTTTATGGTTAGATAACACTTAGTTCTCGATCGTAATTCCTATTAAATGATAATATTTGGTGTGTGAATACATCAATAATTTAAATTTTTGATATAGTACAAAAACTTTGAAGGAGAAATACTAGCAAAATATGATAGAGTGTTTCCTTTAAAATATCTCCACTACATTACAAATTTAAATTACTGATATATTTACACACCACGTGTCATTATTGGATAAGTATTACCATCAAATACTCAATATTACCTAACTACTGAACTATTTTTCCTAAATGAGAATTTTTTATTTCAAAACAAAACATTTACCATAATGGTTTTTAATTACAAAATTATCACTATCACATCATTCTGATGCAAGATTCTTGATAAATTTTTTTATAAAAATAACATTTTCTATACATGCATATATATATAGAGAGAGAGAGAGAGATGCTATTTTTTCTAAAAAAATTATACATAAAACTCATCAAAATAATATAATAATAATATTTTTATAAATAAAAACTACTATAATAAATATTATATTTTTAACTAAATGACTCTCGTTTAGGCACTTGGAGATAAAAATACATATATGCAATGCTACTTGAACTTCCAACTGGAAATCTCACCTTGATGTTCTCTTCTTCTATCTTAAACTCGTCGCTGCGAATAATCACTTCATCACCATCAGAAGCTGAGAAGAAAGCCTCCGGGCACCTTGTCTTGATACCGTACCGGCGGCAGAATGGAATCCACCACCTCGAGAACACCGCAGCCTCTCGCATTGCATTCAACGTGACGGCGGCGCCGCCGTCATCTGAAAGATAGACGGCAAGCTTCTCCGGCGGGTAGTCCAGTGACATGGCTGATATAACAGTGTTCATCACCTCTAGGGTGGGCTCTTTCTTCGGGTCGGCGGTGCATATAAACACGTCCACCCCCGGTAATATGTCGTCGCCGGGAAGTCTTTCTGGGTAGACCGAGCGTGAAACCGGCCTCCACCGGAAAGATTGTGTTAAGAACCATATGAAGGAGAGAATGAGCTCGGAGATGAAAATGAAAGTCCATGCAGTGGCCGGAAAGTCGTCATCCACGGTGGTGGCGAAGAGACGGGACAGCCGGTAATATATCAGGGAGATGATAACTGTGGAGTGGAAGATAATGTGGGCTCTGTTGACGGTGGTTCGCAGTGTTTGTACGGTGGTGGTGTGAAGCTGAGAGGCGGCGGTGGTGGCCATGTGTTCCTTGTGGACTACTCACTACTTGAGTTGATTTTCGACTTTACATTTGTGGAGTATACGCCAAATTTATAATTTTGCTAGGATGGATTTACATTTGCATTTATGATGCATTTACATTTGCATGTACATTTGAGAGATGCATTTGCATTTGCCTACGTGGGGTAAGTTGGCACTCTTCTTCTAGAACTTGCACGTCTTTTTTATTTTTTTTTTGAGAGTATTGTTTTGATCCCTGTTGTTATTTATGGGCAGCTAAACTCTTGAAGTTTATGAATGGCAATGAATCAGGTTCAAGTCAAAAAATCATTACTTCGCTCCCGACCCGCTTGGATGGGCACTCCCCCAAACCCGCCCCTCCTGCATGCAATTTCCCCCATGTACATTTGAGTTTATGAGAAAGTTTTCTTTAGGTTTTGCTGCTTTAAAGTGGTCTTTGAGAAGATAGTTCGGTGAATGTGGTGGTGGAAGAGGTACCATATGTATAGAGTGTTTTTCTCAATTTTTTCAATATCAAATCAATGTAATTTTTTTAATTGTTTTTTTAATATTTGATCTGATCTCGTATGTTGAGTCAAAATATAAAATCAAATGTA
The DNA here is from genome assembly GCA_033060915.1 of Euryodendron excelsum. Lineage (NCBI taxonomy): Eukaryota > Viridiplantae > Streptophyta > Magnoliopsida > Ericales > Pentaphylacaceae > Euryodendron > Euryodendron excelsum. Next base: position 5,450,546 of record CM065380.1, on the reverse strand, counting down.
TACTTTTTAATATTTTATTTCATAGATATTGAAGTATCAAATCAAGTCAAGTATTTTTTAAATTCAATATATATATATATACCTTGAAAATCTAAACATTTAAAGTTGTTAACGGCTCATAAATTTATATATTCCCAATTACGCATTCAATTCCAAATTAGGCATTATTAGAGTACCTCCAATCCAAAATATTTGAGCACCGATTGAGCCCTTGTTGAATGTTTTTTTTTTCTTTTTTTTTTTTTTTGGAGAAATTATAAGTTGGGTTCAAATAACTAGGAGTGGAAGACAATGTAAGCTCTGTTAACGACAGTTCGTACTGTTTGTACGGTGGTGGTGGTGTGCAGATGAGAGGCAGCCGTGGTGGTTTGCCATGTGTTGCACGTGGACTCCATATTTTGAGTGGATTTCGACTTTACGTTTACCGAGTATATGCTAAATTAAATCAGATTTACACAAATAAAAATTTCCATTGGGCTCAAAATTAAATTTTAAACCTGCTTAATTAAAAAAAAAGTACATTCTCAAATTTATCCAATCTCACCCATTTAACAAAAAATTTGAACGAATTTGAACAGATTTATTGGACTCGTAGGCCCATTCATGGGCCTAACTAATAGCTTTTCTAGGATGATTTTACATTTACATGTGCATTTGAGAAAAAAAGGATGGATTCCGTTTCCGATAACCGTTACCTACGGTTTTTCCGTTAACAATAAGGGTATTTTTTTACTCTTTAACCCAAATTTAAATTCATCCTTTTATACTGACAGGTAACCTTTAAGTTGAATTTCGTTCTTGAGCTCTACACTACTACTGTGCGGGTTGCTACATGATTTGTCTCTGTAATCTTATATTATTTTTCTAACTGCATTTTCTTCTCTCTTATATTATTAAATAAGTACAAGATTAACTTCAACACATTTAATGGTTAAAAAAATACACTGGAACGAAGACAATTCACCATAGCATATTTTATATTTATCTGTAGAATTACTCCTTTTGGATACATCAAACAATGAGATATCAATTAGAGCATCCATTTCGAAATGAACATAAGGAAACCCAGATCAGAATCAAAATAATGAGGCCCAACCTCGTGTCCTCTTAACTCTGCCATATCATCAATGCAGAAGGTGAAATCATAGAAAACCAACTGCTGATCCTACTCGATTATCTCCAGCAAATTCTGTTACTTTCGCATTGTTACGGAGCAATATTTCACAGTAAAATATGACAGAAGATAACGGTAGAGACCTCTTACAGTTTTCTTTTTCTTCAGCCTGGTAATTGAAAGAGAAAATAGGATTTGTGTGCTCCATACATTTACACTGAATATAGAACAGCTGAATATCGGCAGCAGAAGTGCACCCCTGAATTTTCTCGTCTTTAAGACGTTAAAATGAAAACAATTACCAGGCGGAAATGAAATCGGAATAAATATATTTACCAGGATACATTTTCTCCAAGTGACAAGTAATATTCAGACAACATAAAACCAAGCTATCAAGGAAGTAATAACCCCTAAAGAAGCTAGAGCAAGACCTAATTGAAAACGAATTGAATTATTGATTGCGTTTTGAAGACCCTTATGGCCACATCCCAATCATGCCCCGGAGGAATGTGTGCATCCAAGAGATCTTTCCTACAGTGCCCAATCCCGAATTTAGTTCTATACATATGACTAGCTGAGATAATTTTGGAGTAGAGTTTACAAAATAAATGCAGAAATTAGCCCAATAACAAAACAAAGAACATCAAGCCCCGGTGCATTTTGAAAGCTGATCTTCGGAAGCATATGACACGGTGAATTGGGGCTTCTTGGTGGATATCTTTACAGGCTTGGGGTTTCTTGAATTATTTGTGGAATGGATTATGCAATGTGTGTCAACAACATCGTATTCTATATCCATTAATGGAGAGTTGCATGGATTTTTCAAAGGGTAGCAAGGGTTGAGACAAGGGGACCCTATTTCTCTGTTATTATTTGTGCTTTGTTTAGAATATTTGTCTCGGACGTTGAGCAGATTCAAACAGAATTCAGATTTCAATTTTCATCCCAAATGTTCTTCGTCAAATATCACACACTTGGCTTTTGCAGATGACCTTATTCTCTTTGCTATGGGTGATGTTACTTCGATGGACATAATCATGGGCTGTTTGAAGCACTTTGGAGATTGTTCTGGCCTTCAAATTAATGCTATGAAATCTAATGTGTTTATGGTCGGAATTTGCAGAGTAGATATGGAAGAGATTAAGTCCATAACAGGTTTCAGGGGCAAATTTCCTTTTCAGTATCTAGGAATTCCTGTGGCAGCTTCCAAGCTCACTATTACACAGTTTAATCCTCTCATCTCCAAAATTACTGAGTACATCAATGCATGGGCTGGTGCTACCCTCTTATATGCAGGTAGGAGTGAGTTGATCAGGTCGGTTTTGCAAGGGGTGGAGTGTTTTTGGCTCTCCATTTTGCTTATTCCAGTGGGTGTAAGGAAAAAAATAATTTCTTTTTACAGAAATTTTCTTTGGGGTGGCAAAGCAGTCGTCAAGAAACATCTTCTTGTTGCTTGGAAGGATATTTGTCGACCTAAATCTGAAGGTGGGCTTGGTTTTTTTGATTTATCGGCTTGGAATTCAGCTTTCCTTGCTAAATTTCTTTGGAATCTTCAATCTAAGAAAGATTCTTTGTGGGTGAAGTGGATGCATCATATTTACATAGGCAACTCTTCGGTTTAGGAGTATGTTCCGGCAAAACAAGCTTCCTTTTTTATTCGGCAGCTTGGCTTAGTGAGAGATCAAATTGTGACAATTGAAGGATTAATGCCGACTACCTTGGCCAGATTACACCAGTGGATAGATTCAGGTAAATTTAATACCAAAGCTGCTTATGATTTTTTCTGGTCTAAAGGTTTGAATGTGTGTTGGGCCAAATTAGTTTGACATCACTCTCTTTTACCAAAGCACTCCTTCATCTTATGGCTTAGCCTTAAATACAGTTTGCTTACTCGAGAAAAATTGAGCCTCCAGATTGAAGAGACTTTGTGTGCGCTTTGTTGTGCTCCAGTTAAGTCTTTGGATCATCTATATTTTCGATGTTTGGTGGTAAGGTAGATTTGGGCAGCTGTTAAAAACTGGTTGGGCCTGTCTTGGGCATTATCAACTATTAAAGCGGCTGCTAAGTGGATCATCAAAGAAGTTAGAGGCACCAGCCTAAAGGCTATTACAAAGAAGATTGGATTTTCTGCCACTGTTTACCTTGTTTGGGAAGCCTGGAATGCCAAATTATTTTAGGGCAGAGTCACCCATCCTTCGGCCATCATTCGCAACATCAAGATACAAGTATACAGGGTCCTTCATGCTTCTTTTCTGAATTTTAGAGAGCTGTGACGAGACTGTATTCTTGTTGCTAATTTATTTTTGGTTTGGTCAGCTTTAATAGTTGGCTTTTTGTGTTGTGGTCATATGTAATGGCCATATTGGCCTTTTGCCTTCTATTTCTCTGAATTGTAACTATAATTTGTTTGCTTGGCCTTAGCCTTTGTTGCTCATAGATACTCTCAGAGCCTTAAACATTCTTTGATCTATTAAATTTATTTATTGATCCAAAAAAAAAGAATGCTATTAGAACTCGCACTACATGACAGTGACACGAAAGAAAGACATCCCCATAGATTGGAGAATTATTTGGAAAAACATATGTACTAAGGTTGTATTTAGATCAAGGATTTGGTGATAGAAAAAAAAAAAAAAAAAGACAGTGGGGAAAAAAAATACAAAATTACTCTTTCATTTTGTTCTCTTTTCTCTCACCTTTTTTTTTTTTTTTTTTGCCTTTATTTTTCCCTTGATAAATTCGGATTCCAAACACAGTATAAGTGAAATGAAACTATAATGTTTAAACGATGTCTCCCACCAATGACCAAGCTGCATAGGGAAAGTGATGGGAAGTACGGATGTTCCTCGCAAGAGAAAGGCCTCTTTTTTGGGATTGCAGCACAGGGAGCAACTGTAGATTCAAAAAGAGCTGGAAAAAATACAGGCAAGAGGTTATGCTCAAACGTGGTAACAGACGACGTTAATCCTCTAATTGAACAGGACGTACTAGCAAGTAGACCGAACAACCATGAAAAATGATCAGTCAGCACGCGGTAACAAGAAACGGAAGCCTGAATTTTCACCAATAAGCAGTGGGGGTTCTATGTCTAAAATGTCAACCTGAGCCATTGATTTGGAGAGGTCATCCACTGAAAATGGAATGCTGCATCATGAATGATGGAGAATATCAGTGGCCAACAGGGCAACAATATAGCCTTCAGTAAAGTGGTGAAAGTAGCATAATAGGGGGAAGAAGAAAATAAAAAAATAAAAAAAAGCAGCAGAAATGCACAATCATATGATTTAATTTCATCTCTAACCTTGAATCACATCCAGCAAAAAATAACTGCTGACAGCATTGTTTGAATCTTCAGTCATTAGCACCCTCATGTTGGATGTTAACTGTTGATCAAAATGTCATATTGCAGAAGTCACCCTACTCAGACATTCTTCAAGGTTCTGGTCAATCCATACACAATCATATGATTTAATTTCATCTCTAACCTTGAATCACATCCAGCAAAAAATAACTGCTGACAGCACTGTTTGAATCTTGAGTCATTAGCACCCTCATGTTGGATGTTACCTGTCAATCAAAATGTCATATTGCAGAAGTCACCCTACTCAGACATTCTTTAAGGTTCTGGTCAATCCATAAACATCTAAAATGAAAGAATTCTACAAGATACTAAGCTCTTTTTATCCAATAGTTACCAAGAAATTCTCTTTGAGAGGGAAAACTCATTTCAGGAACGGAGATGAAACTAGAGAAATTATAAAGAAAACTTCTAGGAAACGTTTCCAAGATGATATAGTAACTCTAATATAATTTAAAGATACTTTTTAAAAACTCAAAAAAAAAAAATGGTGGAAACTACCTACAAACACACTTCTCATATTTTCTACTATTTTTTTATGCTCTCAAACTTTATTTTTCAACTAATATGTAATTGTTCCAATAAATTTTCTATAGATATTGTGTAGCGTAAGTATTTTAATTGATCATGAAAGCATTTTAATACTTTATATTGCTAATATTAAGGTCCTTAATAAATTTTCTTCTAAACATCCCTTAAATGTTAAATCACCTAGCGTTTCCCCTTTTTCAAGATATTCATATCATTTCCCATTTCCATTTTCCATATTGGCAACATTTTTTTTTATTTTATAAGTTCTTGTATTGCCAACCACATCATGGAAACGTATCATTTCACTAGCCATATTAGAAAATGAATTAAAAATCCAAAATTAAAGAAGAAAAAACAACATGAATAGATATTCACTTACATGATTGGCTTTCAGTAAGTTCAAGAAATTTACAACGCCCTTCACAACCTTGCTAGTGAGCCAATCAAAATCTCCCGAGCAGCAGCATTTGCAAGGGTGTGGACTGTCCCCTTACGTAAACTAGCTCAGGATATTCTTGGTGCCTAGACCATTCAAGGTGCACATAGATATTTGAAGTGGTGTAGAAAGGGTAAAAAATATGATGAAGACAATTACATATCACTAAATTAGTTTTCTTAAAAAAATGTGATTGCTACCTGAACGCACAATCCAAGCAGTGGAGAAATCTCAGGTTATCTTGGATCATCCCATACATATTTCCCACAAATGCTGTCAGTTGCTCTTTAAACGGCAATGCAGGGTACTTGGCTTCAACTTGGCATAAAGTATCCACTCCACCAGTCAATTCACCATTGGCAAGAGAAAGTTAGACTCCTTGTGGAGTTCCACTGAAACTCTAAAAAGAATTTATTGCAACATTTGAGATAGAATGGCATTAACTTTAAATTGCTGAAGGATTTTTGTTTTTGTTTTTTTTTTTTTTCGGTGTCATCCTCCCAAATAGTGTAGATGATGTTCGCTGGTGTTGTGGGGCCATCCCTGCTGCACCACCTGCCTTTGGTGTACATTGCAGCAGCAACAACAGAGTTGATGCATTGGATAGCCAATAAGCCAATGTATCATTGTTGTCCTGAGTCTTCAATTCACAAAAATAACTCTCAAGTTTAGCATTGCACAAACTAAGCATTGACATTAGAATTAATACCTCAATAGCATGGCTTATGGTTTGTACAATCCAATAAAAAATGCTGGGCTTTTCAACTTCAAATGATCTCCACTGCCAAAGGCACTTGTATATCATACAGGTCTGAGGCCTGCCCCTAATGAAGCCCAGGTGCTGAGCAATGCATCAGATGTTTTTCTGGTCTCTCCTCGACCTGTGACTGATCCCTTGAGTTCAACAAAGCATCATGTAGATCCCATTATATTTCAGAAGGGACAAGCAAACATCCATGACAGTGCAAGTGAAACAAATTAAATTGGCTCCATGAGCAATTCTTCAAGTACTTCAACTTACCACAGCAGGCTTTGTATTTTCTGCTCTCTGCCAAATATCAGACAAGAATAAAATCATATAAGATAAAAGTGAACAGTAATTCACAGCTCAATATTCATGGCTGCTTCTAAGATTACCTGAATAATTGACCTAGAGCGTCCTAAGAGCAAATTATTATTTTGTGCCATGGTTAGAACCTGCTGACAAAGAACTGTATTTTCTGACTATTTGGGTGAGCTTCACTTCAAGCCTAACCACAGAAGGACACGAATACCATTAACTCTCCCTATAAAATGTAAGCACTGGAAATCGCCATTTTCCAAGGACAAATACATAACCAACTGCCAATTGGTAGGAGACCCATTGATGATGCTTGTGATTTCAAAATACTGTGGTTGGTAAGAAATTATGGGCGTGGGGCCCTTCAATGCTTATTCATTTCACAAATTAATATTGGTACGGAAGTATAAGAAAAACTTTGCTCTATCCATAAAAGAAATTGAGAACATCCAGAATACATTGGCATTGCTGTCAGAAGGCAAGATGTACTCTATTCATATTTGTTGATCCCATTGCAAAGAAAGATCATGATTTCCAATTGTCATATAGGCCCAACAAGCATGCCATTGAACAAGTGCAATAAGTGATGATTGATAGGGCAAACTTATGTTCACCTAATGCAATGAGAGAGCATCAGCTTTGTTAAATGAACAAAAAACACTCAGACATCTGTTTTCCCAAGGGTTTTCAACTGTAACCAATGATAGTTTCTGGTGTTTTAGTCACCTTTCAGTGGCTCCCTTAATTGTGTGTGAGGAACTGCATTATTAGAAAGACTACAGAGGCATTCCAGGTACTAGAAGACTATGACTACAAAACAGGTCATGAGCTATACCGAAGCCAAGCCGGATTGGCTTTTTTATGTTGAAAGCCCCAAAACCAGCCAATCAGTGGTTTCACTACTGCCCTCAATCCGTGGTTTCTGGAAACTCTAATCACAGCAAGGAATTGAATGTTACGAATCCACAAGTCATCACAGCATGAATATTCCAAATGCAAAGAACAATTTTGGAGGGCCAATTGCACAGCAGGGTGTACATGAAGAAGTCCCCAAGTTATTATTTAGGTCATAGGAAGAAAGCAATAGTCTAAAGCACTTTGACAAGCTCAGCAAGCTAGTAGGTGGATTGCATAATTGAAGCATTTAAAGGAACACTTTCACCGAAAATAATAAAAAAAAAAGTCACAGAACCATTTTTTTTTACAAGTAAAAGACGTGTATACATGAAGAAGGCAACAAGCGGATGCCACCTAACTAGCCAAATACAAAGAAGGAAACCAAAAAAACGATATCTACGCACTATACACCGTCACTATGCTTCAAAAGACTCTACAAAATCGAAATTTTGGATCAATGACGGATCCACACTACCTGAGAACTGTCTTACAAAACAAACAAAATTCGACTTTTCAATTTAATATAGCTTCTTTCCCATCAAAAGTCCGATGATTGCCCTCTCCACATATAATCCACATCAAGGCCAATGGCGCCAAAAACTATGTTTCTTTCCTCCTCCTACCCACCCTAACCCCACCTTCAAAGAAGAATCAACTCAGCAACGCTCCTTGGAAATACCCATGGAATATCAAACATGCAAAGGATCAATGACAAAAGTTCTCTCGCAATCAAACAATGAATAAGGAGGTGATTAACTGATTTCCATCATGCTTACACATGCAACAACAATTTATATGAACATGTTGCCTCCTAATTAAGGAGCTTTGGACACCCACACCCCTTTCCAAGGAAAAAGAACTCTTTGTGATTGACTTCACCTCAAAGCTTCCTGATCTCAACCAATCCTCTCCTTCTACTACATAAGGAATATGGTAAAGGATGCCAAAAGTTTTTTTGTCTAGTAAACTTAACCTCCCAATCATTAAGCTGGACAGCGTACTTTTGATCAAAGTAATCCAACCCTTTTAGACAGATATTGGCTCTTCCATCCCACAAAACGTCTCCGAGGACCTTTCAACACCTGAATCCCAGACCAGCTTAGCCTTAAGAGAGGAATCAAATCAAACGTAAGGCCCAGATAAGCAAGAGAACTATGGCATACAACGGGTGATTAGAAGGTAAGATACAAGGTATTCAGGAAACTCAAACAAAAAAAGTACTTGAGATGAAAGAGACCAGGCCGTTAGGAACCAGTCTAAATACTCTAGCTAAAGCAAAGGGGTTTTGACCAAGGAGAGTTTGAGGATCCAAATACATCCTAGAAAGTTAATGGAGGACTTTATTACCTAATGATAAAGGGACAGGTGTACAATGTGATGTGTACTTTGACAGTTCATGTAGCTCCCTAGATTGTCACATATCATGGTATCTTGCAAGTACTTAAAAGGAACAGACAATTGCACTGGCTTGGTCGTGAGGTGAGTTTCTTCATAACTTGTGACCCAAGAGTCAGGACGAAGTTGTAGAAGCTCCGAGCAAGTTATTTGTTTAACCAAATAAACACAAGAAGCAGGATGGGGAGTATCCATACTGAAAGGCAAGGTATCATTTGTCTGCCTTGGTAGAGAAAAATCAAAGGCATGATTTTGGACTCCATAAGCCATCTGATAATGAAGACTCCTGCACATAGGGAATTAACTTGGGAAGCACAACCAATTTCCAGATGGACTTCAGTGCTAAAAGCAAATAGGGATCAGACAATGGCATGTTGAAATTAAGGGAAACAGGAATGAGAATGGTGCCTGCATTCACTTTTGAAATTTAGCATCTTTGCCAATTGGATCAGTTTGTGATGAATTAAGGTCTACCATAAGAACTGAAGGAACCGATGGAGTAGATTAGAGATCACTCTCTGATTCAGAACAGGTTAACATCTCCAAAGAGATACGTAAGGTTAAGCAAGATTGAGACAACTCAACATCTTAAGTGTGTGCAAGAGTTTGAGACAGATGGAAAAACCTCGAGCCCCACACACATTTATACACACACTTCACCAACTTACTACAGTAACATACTTATAAAACTTATGACTTCCAGATACTATAACAACCACCATACTTATTAATGGCAGCAAATACCTGAAAGTTACAATTACTACACTTTACACCTTCCTTTAACGATACATCTTATCACATGCATATTACAAATCTTTAGAAGAAATGACTCGGCAATATTAAAGGTACACATTTAAGTAAACTATTACACCTTCACCAACCATCAAGTATAAATGCTTGACTCAAGCATTTTGTCTAACTTCTGTCCACCACATTTCCTTATAGTGCATATTCAGTCAATTTGAATCAATGTTAGAATAACCATTAGAACTGGGATACCACCACGGATATTGATATTGAGGAATATTGTGTGGATAGAATTTAAACTGGAGTCCGTAAAAAGGATGGTCAGGGTCATCTTCATCTTGGGAGTACGAGTCACAAAAGGACAAATAGATGTGCGGATTATCAGGACATACTCTTGGGGATAGATATCAGCTTTTGTGCCAATTGGAAGTCTCAAGCAAAAGTTAGAATTGTAGATGGATCAATAAAGTTGGCCACACTCATTTGGACTCTTCCGTAATAAAAATATCTGCAGATCTTTGCTAGTAACAATGAAATCATTTTCAGTCTGAAACTCATAACGTTATGTCTTAATGACTCTGAATCCATCACCATCATGGATAATCTCTCCTCGGGAAGAGAAAATGATAAGGTTGAAATCAAAAGGACACTCCCGAAGTACTCTCTACCAAACATCAATATCTGTAAAAATATTTAATTATTTGTGCAGGCGGAGGCATTTCTTTTTGAGAGTATTGAGTTTGCAATTAGCCCAATATCTGAGGAGAGGTCCAGTCTCAAAGTCAATTCCTATATGATACAAATCTACTAAATATAATAGCAGGAGGAAAGCTTCTTTGGAAAAACAATGGGTAAAACAAGGATTGAACTCAAGGATGGTGAGAAATGGGTAAATAGGATGGAAAGATAGATTACCAAGAGACCTGGATCAATACCATATCCAAAATCATAGACATTTGGAAAGCAAATAACTGGCCTATACTTCTAGACGAATTTATTTTCCCAATAGCAAATAATTGATCAAGAATCTGGGCTTGAACATGGAATGGGAAATCTATTTGTTCGAGAGTGAAAACAACAGGGAAAATTGAAGAATTGTGTTCTTGGGTTCTAGTTAGATAATCAAGAAAGGATTTATTTTCCCTTTGATGAGCTGGACAACGAATTTCAACTGTGGAAACCAATTTGCTGTGGGAGTGTTTTTTGCTTGAACTATGGCATTCAATAAGAAAATGAGTCCAACAAGATAAAATTGAAATTTCTCCATACCGCTTCTAACAGCAAGAATTCTCTGGTAGGTAGAATGATAATGCAATTCTGCAACTGTAAAAGCATCACTTTAATAAACACAGAGATGTCTGTCCTGGATTGTCAAGAAGAACTACACCCCAGTAAGGATCACTTGCATCTGTCTCAAGAATTCTCTTTCCATTAGAAGGAATTTTTAAAGGAGGCAAAGTCTTAGAAAGTTTTTTCAAAGACTTTTACTACATCTGCACAAGGCCATGGACCTACATCATATTGTAGTGTTAGTTGAACTATGTCTCACAGAGCCGAAAACTCAACATTTCATGGGAGGACGAAGTATATTGACAAGCTTGTCATTTATTCAAAGAAAAATAATAATGAAAATGTTCACTATGCACAATGTCCATATACCAGCTTAAAGACGTGATCACTGCAACGGAGTCTTTGCTAGTTGTTTCAGTCAAATTTGACACCTTCAACAGAAGGTATCATTAATTATGTAATTATGTACATGCCTCCAGACAGACAAATATTCTTAATAGGGAGAGCAAATTTTCTGGCTATAAAGCATCTCTAACAATGTTTTCACAAACCAAAGGTACTTCACTTCCCAGCGAGATTTGACACTTCATCAATGTCTGCTTTTCTTCGGGACAAGAATGGTTATACCCTGCTAATGAGCTCATCGTACCTGTCGTCCAATCCATTAGTGGTGTCACCAGCCATTCCGAAGAGAGTCTTGACAAGCATTGTTTCTATCTGCTATTATCTAAAAATAATCACGTTATTAATGACTGGACATAAGGCTTCTACAATTAAGATCCTATAGTGGGGCTCACTAATTTGATGATCTAGGAACCATAGAAGACAAGACCAGCATATATTACTCCTTTCTAAGCAAACAATACTTTATCCTATGTTACCTAGACTCGGGTACAGGTGTCGGGTGCGGGTGCGGGTGCAGGTGCGGGTGCGGGTACGTATCCAAGTGTTGAATTCATCTAATTCTCATGTCCAAGGATACTGAGACACGGCTAGATTACGTATTTTTTAAATACTTCTTTTGTTATTTTTAAGGTAAAATAGCATTTACAAGATAAAATATAGCATTTCATACATAAAATGAAAGTCCTATACTTAGTTTTATGGTAAACTCAATTAGTTATACATCCTTATTAGATGCATGTCCAACTAGTGTCGAGTGTCGAGTGTCGAGTATCCGACATGGGTACTTCACATATTTAGAAGAGTTTAGGTAACATAGACTTTATCCATTGGACTTGGTGCAATTCAAGACTAGGATTTTCTCATTAGCCTTTTGAAATATCAGTTGACATGATATTTTCAACAATCAAAGCCGGCATTGCGTCGATAACCTAGCAATGGATTTCATATGCCATAGGCTTAGAGATTTACTAATTAAAAGTACCATTTGATTAGATCTTTAACTCAATCACCCGCAGAAAACATCAACTCTAACAAGGCCTGCAAGCCTTACAACATCTTCGTATATATATGCTTCATGGTTATACTTTTCTAAAATTTCAAGCTTTCCGTCCACAGCTTTCTCCCAACATGACCACTCAACCACCTCTGTAGATGAATAAGGAACAAAAGTATAGAACTAAACGGAGAGGACAAGACTTGATGGATATAAACTGAAAGATAAATTTCTCTTATGTGGAATAGACCAGAACAAATAAAAAAGAGCAGAGACCTACCAAAGATAGAAGAAGTAGAGGATGAAAAGCTGATGAAAAGGGAATCAAACAATGCTGGTTTATGAGGGCCTTCCACTGGTACTAGTGTGGGAGGGGGAATAATATCTTTGCTTCCATGGAGATATATTTACAAGGCCAGTCAAATATTATGTGGAGAATCAAAGAAATCCAACAGCAAGGAACTTGATGGAATAAGAGAAAAACTTGGCTTATTGTATCATTCAAGTTGTGTATGTTTTAGAAACCAATAAGCCCAGGAACAAATAACTTTGGAAGGACCAAATTCAAATCCTTAATGTGTAATTCCAAAAACCCAAATAGATAGCAGAATATTTGATATGAGTCAGCAAGATGGCGGCAAATGGGCAATTGTCCCTAAAGGCACCACATGCTGCTACATACCACACTATTCTGGTGAGTCACATCAAAATGCTAGGAGAATTAGGAATTACAATAAAACAGGATAGATTGAACTCTTCATAAGCAATCCCCCCAAAAACAAGTTTTGCTCTAAAGCAGAACTAAGTCGAACTTGTGGCATTTTTATTTGTCCCTGCACAAGATTTGCCAGTATTGAAATACTTACTCCAGATTCTCTCAATTTTGATCGGGAGTTAACTTGATTCCCTAGAATACAAGCAAGATGTTATGTCTATAGAAAATGATATTATCACTGTCGCTAATATTGAAACTGAAAATAAATGAATCCCCAAAAATTTTGCAAAGACGACTTGACTCCTGACAGTATTCATGTGTAGTGAAAAAATATTTGAAAAACAGATTACAGAAAACATTATCTTCAAACCCAAATTGTAAGGGCTCAACATCCTTTATGCATCAATTAAAAGGTTCACTAGGCTTAAAACTCAAATGAAATATCAGGTTTGAAGGGAAAAGTTTGTAATCTACAGAAGGAAGAATTAGAAACATCAAAATATTATCCATCTCATTTCATATGAAGCATAAGTAACAATCTATTGAGGTGAGGTACCTACAGTGTATGGCCAAAATGTTCACCTTCAATCAAAACTAACAACTAGCTAGCAGGAACCTAGATACAACAGATTGAAAAAAGCAAGTTCCATCAGAAGAAGTCATCAAATGCCCCCTCCCGGTCACTTTCCCAGTTTTCAGCTCCTGCACAATGCAATATCAAGAGAAAAAGATATATGTAATACAGTCACTTTCAGCATGTCCTATTTAAGCAAAACTGACATCTAACGTTAACATAGAAAATGTTATCTATGGAGTCATGAGAAATGATCGACACTAAAATGGAACAAGCGGCTGAAATAGGACGTTTCTCAATACCGGCACTGAGAATACTCTGAGGAGTGAATGTATTCTCATGCGTATTATGCCAAGTAAACAACAAGCTGATGGATTATGTTTTTGGTATAAACTAACAACAGAGATTCTAGTGCAGACAGGAGACACTAAGAAAACTGGACTCACCTGAGATTTCAGCTGCTGAAAGATCCTGAACTACCAGCTGGAGAGCATTGGGGTGGAGGGAAGAGAATTTTTCTGGAGTTGAAGCAGAAGCTGGAAATTTGAAATCAGAGTCAATGGATGTTGTATCAGAGGAAGCGGACATTGCATCAATCTGATCATCTCTAGCAACTATCCCTGATGTTGAACTCGAGTTGGATGTGGTAGACAAGATCATTTTCAGTCCCGAAACTTGGTCCGACATGCAGTATATCATCCTGAGACACACTAGATCATACTAGTATTAGTCAAATGATGCGTGGGAGCTATTTTAAGTTGTATTTATTACTTATTAGATGCAAATCCAACAACTCATTGCAAATTATCTACCATAAGAATCTGGATGGGTTTGAAATAGTTTGTTTCACCTAACATTCCACATTTTCTTCTCTATCCTTTTTTATATTTTCTTGTTCATTTGTTCCTTTGTTTTCTTTCCTCCTTCTTTCCTTTTGCCTGGATTTCCAAACTTGTCAACAGGATAGAGATGGAATTTACAGACCTAACTCAAAATATATGTTGTCCAGTGATCAAAGTAGGTAAAGATGCAATTTTTTATTTTGTCATCAACATTCGCAATGAATAAATTTAGAAGTATGGGGGAACAAGAGAGCGAGCACCACAAGTAAAAGATAAAAAGATCAAAGAAAAGGTTTCCCTCAAATTGTACTGTTGCTATTCCAAGGACTCTTAATTCACTTCAAAGAGGTGATGTTTCCATTGGTTAATCCCACAAGACAAAAATATATATATATATATATGTTTTATCAGAGATGTCACCAAGTCTGCAATAGTACATGATTGTTCATATGACATATGTTAGCTTGATATTCATTGTTGGAGCCCTTACTTAATAGCTTAAGCTTTAAGTCAAGTGATAACTTAACTTGGTATCAGAGCTCTAGTTCCAAGAGGTCCTGGGTTCAAATTTTGTGGCACGCATGGACTTCTCCGTTTGTGCACTTTGTGCTATCTCTATTCCTGCACTTGTTCTGTTCAGTTTGTTTCCCTCTCCACGTACAAGCCGGGGTCACACATGAGAGAGGGTGTTAGCTTGATATACATTGTTATGGCCTTTACTTAACAGCTTAAACTTTTACTTCAAGTGGTGACTTAACAACATCTATTATTCGTAGTGGCACAATTTGATTGCTAGAATTTCCTTGCAACAATTCTGCTGAAATTCACTCCATAGACTTGATTTGACTAATAGAAGAAATTCAATACATTGATCTGTCTATTGTTAGAATAAATAAATAATCTGCCTTCAGAGTTCAGACACAATATAAATACGAACAAGTTTACCAACTTGTTGCCAAAAGTAGAACCTCAGACCTTGCAGTTATCAGATTACCAAGAAATACTTAGCAGAACTTAGATCATACTGCAAGCCAAAAGTCCCAGTACAACTGTAAAATCTTGATCAGAGGAGAAAATAAATTATAGCGCTAAGATCTCTCACACGGACAACTGAGAAAGTGATTTATCTGTTCACAACACAAAGTTCACCCAAAAATTAAGAAGGCAACCTAAACTACGCTGACAAATCAATTATAACAAACATCAAATAACAAATTGAAGACTAATATGTTTTTCAGGTTTATTGGGATCAAGAGGCTAACCAAACTTTCAGACTGAGCAAAAAATAATTATCTTTACTAAAAGTAGTGATTTTTATAGTAATTATCGGAATCACGCAACCATTTAGTGGTCACTAGAGCATGCTAAATACCAATAACAATTTTCCCCATTGTTGTAGTCAGCAAGATAAGAAAAGGATTGATGAGGATGCAATAATCATTAGGGAGCATATTTTTCCTCAAGCTATTTTACCCTTTATGCCAAGCTTGACTTCAGTTTCCAATTAAGAATAAAAAACAATCCTTACACTGAACAATCTTTATTTCATACAACTTATAAGAATGTATAAGTCTATTTGCGATATAAATATATACTGATCAAATTTAAAATCACATTTGTACAGAATCAACATGCCGTTCGACAATTTTCTATTGACATCTCTATGTTTTAACAAAACCATCATTAAAAATGCTGAATTACTGCAACTGCACTTTTTCTTGTTCAAGTAAATATAGTTACCATGAATCTAAACTAATTTTGAAAGCTTAAAAGATCATAACAGACTGATATTGTATAGAATCAGAAGAAACAAATTTTCTCTTATAAATAAACAAAGTAGGGAAATAGCAACAAATGAAAATAAAGAATGAGGAGCAAATTGATAGTTCTGAACTAGTAGCAAGATATAACATTGCCTTTATTAAACCACCAGCATCCAAATATGCATCATAAACATGAAGTCAGTCACAAGCAAGGATCAAAATTTTGGTTTCGATAGGTCGTTTCGGTTGGCTCAGAAACGGAAACGTTTCGGAAACATTTCGGAAATGTTTCGGAATGTTTTGGAAACATTTCTACTGTGAGAAATATTAAAATAGTAAAATACAATCTTTTGTATAAAAATTATACACCTTTTATAAAAATTTTAAATTCGGGTTAATACAACTTATTGTTTAGGCATATAGCATTGTGTTTTGGTACATTTTTCTATATTTCAGTCTGTTTTGATTGTAATAATAGTGTTTCGTTATTCCACTAGTGTTTCGTTTCGGTCATTTAGGAAACGGAAATGTTTCGGCCGTTTCGGTGGAAACAAATGGAAATTTTGTTCCTTGGTCATAAGGTTTCCCAAAAGCATTGGTATTTTAATATAGTGTTACATTTGAAACAAGATGAAATAGATACATGATTCAGTGCACCACTCTTACAATATGCACCATCTAATGATATATTTCCTACCAACATCCTTCACCTCAAAGAATCAACTTGTGAACATTTATCCATTGTGGATCCCCAATATCTACCATGCCACTGATATCTATTCCTGTCAACTGCCACACATTCGTCCACATGCACTTTCAGAAGGTAAATTTTCTTCTGTCTTCATATAAGATTTCAATTAGCTCATAAATTACATTGTTACTTCATTGTTGTGTTGTCCCTCCACTTGATACAGCCAAGTAAGCAGGCAACTGGTACTTATTGAGATACTCTTCGTTGAAAACACTAACCCATCTAAGATTAGTTTAAACTGCAATGTTTCATGTTTCTTAAGCTCCACGACATCGTGAGACCTTTTAGTTAAAGGCTAAGACAGACAACTGGTCACTTTCAGCACACAGATATGGTACCTATATTACAATGGGTAATAGTGTTTGTTAACTCATCGACTGTGGAAACTAAAGTGGAGGTTTAATCAGAAAATTCAAAATGCTTCTCAACATTAGTTATACCACTGCATTTGTCTACTTTAGCCATATGAGCAGAATGAAGCATGAGGAAAGACTAATTCCTTCGACTTGAAGACATTAAGATACCTCAAATCCCCTTGAAGATAATGAATGCACTTCTAACAGCATTCTTTTGTAGCTCTTTATCTCTAGCCAGACCTCTTTCTAAAACTGTGCCCTCTTCAAGAATTCAGCTTCATTGTTATAGATCCCTACGAAGTTTTCTTCAAACCATTCCTGAACACCAATCCTTACATCATTCCTGATGTAGTAGATATGAGGCTCAATAAAAAGTGCATTCAAAGAAGAGAGTAACTTTAGAAATTGCCATGACTTTAAGGCAGCAATATTGGGACCTTTCAGAGTAAAAGTTTAGTGAAGTTCTATGTTAGGGTTCTTCAGGTTTGTATGCTTCTGATCAGCTTTATAGGGCTTTCTATGTTATGAGTCAACACTATTTTCACAATAACAAGATTTTCCAGAAGTGAAGCATGGGCTGTACTTGTGGTTCGCTAGAGTTTGGGTAATGTTATTAGGTTTTTAAGGGTTCAAGCAGGTTTAAAAAAGTTTTTGAGTCAAAGGACATAAGATTACAAATATAGTCCAAGTCATATTAAAATTAAGATTACCTAGAAGTCATAATTTATACAAGTCCAAGAGAACAAATTCTAGAGATAATTTACAGCCATTGCACTTAATGTTGATGAAGCTTTAGGAAATCTAGACGTGCCCAGCCTCGTGTTCTGTTTATTTCTTTTCTCTTTCTCTTCTTAATTTCTCTGCAACCGTATGTTTTTTCAATTTTAACCATAATAACATATTTCCTTGATTCCTCAACACAAATGTGTACTTGAAGGTCCTAATTCTTTATTGCTCTATAGGTCTTTTCCTATTAAACCCAAAACTCTAAAATTGGTGTTTATGCAGCAATTCAAAGACTTCTCCTGAATATCCAGCAATCTATCACTTTGGAAAACAAAATAATCCCTTCTCAACATCAATCATTCAAGCTAGCAACATAAATGACACCAACTAGACCCTAGTTTACCATTCACAAGTGCTATTTATAGCCTGAAAACATCATCTCTCCTCAGCTTAAACCATAAAACCATACCGCACATTATGCCCTTTACTCCCCATAGAGACACCAGCTTTTAGCTGAAAAACTAAAACAGAAAGAAAGAAAGAAAGAAAGAAAAAGTGCCACCCCACATCAATTGTGGTGTCATAACATGTAGGAGAATGTTTCTTCAAACTTGAACTTCAATTTAGTTACAAGAGTAAAATTCTCAAAATGAAAGTTTTCAGAAGATTGCTAGAGTTAGACTCAAAAAAGGAGATGAGATTGTTTTCCATATTCTAGGTAGAAAATCAATGGCCTTAAAACATCATTAAGGGATTTAGAAAGTTGAACTACTCAATCGAGTGATGATGAGGGGCAGGTTTTGGTGCTCAACAAGACCAACTAGTGTGAAACAATATTAGTGAACATGACAAAAATCAAAAGGATCAACAAGCTGATCAGCATGCACATAATGCTAAATGACAATAATTACCAACTGCCTGAGACCATAGAAGTGGTATTGAAAAGATTTATGCTGCAAGCCATGGCACAAAAGCAGCAACTTTGCAACCATTCAACGGATCAAAGGCTTCCTCTTTAAATTCGGCTGATTCAAAAGTCAAGGTGTTAAGACCAACAAAACAAATTTGAGGAACTACAACAATGTATGCTTCAAGTTTGGAGAGATAGGACCCATAGTTATCAGAACCAGATTAGACCGGCCAGTTCAACCAGTCGAACAGGTAACCGGAGGGTCCGGTGGTTCAGTACGAGGTATTGGATTGGCCTCCTTAAAAAATCGTTGACTTTCGTTGACCAGCTTCCTTGTTCCCTTCAAAACTTTGAGAATTTGAGGCTACTAGGGCTTGAACCTGGGTATTGGATGTGAAATTAGGCTACTTTAACTACTATTCCACTTGATTTCTTGTGCTTTGGTTTACCATATAAATTATATTTAAGGAAAACATATATGTATGAATAGAATACATATAATTTTATAATGGTTGAACCAGTTAAACTACCGGTTGAACCGATGAACCGTGAACCGCTGCCTTCGCTGGTTTGATATCTAGTTCTGTTTTGATAACTATGGATAGGACACATGTTATCAATATCAAGAAGAATAATCTACAGGTTAAGAGTGGGATATGGAAGGAAAATGACCACAGGTTATCAACAAAGAAACTACCTTCAATTATGCTTCACACACGGCACATAATTCAAGATATAAAAATGAAACCTCTATCCTTTCCAATGTTAGTGTGTAATGATACCCCTGATTACCTTCAATAATGCTTTACACACGGCAGATAATTCAAGACATAAAAAAGAAAACCTGTAGTGGA
Source organism: Euryodendron excelsum (assembly GCA_033060915.1). Taxonomy (NCBI): domain Eukaryota; kingdom Viridiplantae; phylum Streptophyta; class Magnoliopsida; order Ericales; family Pentaphylacaceae; genus Euryodendron; species Euryodendron excelsum. The sequence continues at coordinate 5,430,828 of CM065380.1, read as the reverse complement.
GTAACATGACTGATTATATACTTCTGTTTTCCAAATGATCGTCCATTCAGGAAACCAAGCTAAAATAATCTATTATTGACTACAGAAAATGCATCAACATTCAACAGTTGATCACCTTAAGGTCCCAATGGACGGCAACCTCAGCTATACAAGGTTGCTTGGCTTGAACACTTCTGTTCCAGTAACTTAATGGTGCGAGTTTCTTTTTCGTTTTGTGCTTATGATGATTCTATATTATGTGATATAATTACTATAGTCATACATGTCCTTACTGGCTGACCTTGTCTCTACATTCAAAATGTCCAACACTCGGGGAGCAAAAATACATATCCTTTCTCATCCAACATAGAAGACTCCTATTTCAATACCAATAAGCTAACGACACACGCTGCTTACTTCATGTTATGAGATTAATTCAGGGATGTATCTCCTACTTTAATTGCTTTAACAGTTGCTTTCGTCACTCCAAAAAAGTTCAGTAATAAAACTAAGAAGATTGATCTCACACTTTAATTATCTACAGACTTCCCATCCCAAGCTGAAGGTGCAAGTTCAATGCTCATAGCTTGTTATACTTTAATACAACAAAACTGGAGGTCCAGTTTTCTCTAATAAGGCAAAAGAAATTTGATAAAGTGAAAACATCATCAAAGAGTGCTTAATGGGGTGCAACCCATATACAAAATGCTATAGAAAACAATCAAAAAAGCTCAACATCAATGAACTCAAAAAGAGATAAGAAGGGTTCACAAAAGTTTCCTTTACACCAAAAATAAAAACTATGCAAAATACAACTTCAATTTGTGCACTAACATCTGAGTCCCTTCATCTGAGTTTTCTTTAATAATAAACAATGATGCAGTGCATACAAGGAGTTTCTTGCCTTTTCAAGTTGTGTTTCAATCCCTCCTTTGTTTCCCCTGCCTCCGGACACCTTAGAATAGATTTGATTGGAAGGAGGGTGAGGAACAAACACAGTGGTTTGACTGCTGGGATCCCAATCGGCCTGCATCAGCGGAAAATGGAACTATCGAATCACGGGTGACTCGCTTTATCGGGATGGGAGGAATTGCTTAATCGGCATTTCTTTCCTTTAAAAACAAGTACTAGAGAAATTCTCCAGCAATTATGCTTACTAAAAATTATGTGATGCACTTCAAACCAGTGATGCCTAGCCTCTTCTGCCACTTCACTTTTTTCTTTGACAAATAAACTTCTTCCACCTTTCCTCTTTTTCTCTTGCTTTTTCTTTAGTTCTCTACTAGCATATTATTCGACAATGAAATCATAGTCTTATTAATTCTTCTACCTAAATGCCTACTTAAATAATGGTAGTTGTTTTCTATGTTACTTGGACTCGGGTATAAGTGTCAGATGTGGGTACGTGTTCAAGTGTCAGATTCATCTAATTCTTATGTCCAACAACACTCGAACACGGCTAGATTTCATATTTCTTAAATACTTCTTTTTCTTTTTGAAGCCAAAATGGTATTTATAAACTAAAATATAGCATTCAATACACAAAATGAAATTTCAATGCTTAATTAGTTAGTTCTATAGTAAAATCTATTACTTATACATACTTGTTAAATACATGTCTAACTAACCACATCGAACACATATCTTATAACTTTATCCAAGTGTCAAGTGACCGACAGGGGTATTTTACAAATTTTTTTGAAGAGTCCAAGTAGCATAGGTTGTTTCCACCTACAAACCTTTCCCTAACAGAAGGTCTCAAAATAATAAGTGCATAGAAATTGCAGCAATCTTTTCCTGAATTTCCAAGCAATCCCAAGCCCTTTCAGCATCAATCATTCAACCCCACCAGCCACAAGAATACCAACTAGTCATTAATTACCATTCATCGGTACTATAGACAGCCCCATAAAAGGCCAAAACATCGTCTTTCCTTACCTAATACAAACATAAAATCTTACACCCTTACCAATGTTAAATTCCCTATAGTTACCAACATTTAGCTACAAAAACTTGTCAATGACCAGCCCCAAAAATAAAGAACCTTTAATTGTTGCGCTACATCAATTGTGGTACTATATATAGTAGGAGAGAGTTTCCACTAGTCATATATTAATGTCTTTAAATCGTACTGCAGGCTTGTGCAACTTTAATAATGCCAACCATAGGCTCCGTTCACTGTAAACCCAATAGAAAGCTACATCCACTTGGTATTTCCAAAATGGCTTAAGAACCTCAGCAAAACAGCTTGGATTGGTCCCCAGGAGAAAAACTCTAATAAAAATGTACACCCCTAGATGCATTACCTTCCGTAATCATATAAAAAGAGCCCAGACCTATAGCCTACTAGACTTGAAACAATCACTTCCATCCCTTCCCTAATTGATATTAGAATCTAACATGTTCTGACATGCACAAAACATAGAACAACCTTCAAAAATAACTTCCAAATCATCTTCTGATGATCACAGGAATGTTTTTATGAAACTCTATTACTTCACCCACCTTTCATTTATTTGGATATAGTGAAAGGCATGCAATGCATAAAATGCAAAGCACATTCATGAAAGCAACCACAAGAAGCAATTTCAGCAAACATTATCCCAGTACATTCATGTAGACATGTAGACTTGGGAAAAGCTCACATGGTGCATGGATTACATGATATATTCCTCTTTATTCTCTCCCTTTCCTTTCTCTGCACCAAATTCTTAAAGGAATGAAAGCAAAATCACATCTCAAATCAGTAGCTATGGAAAATAAAAGCCTTTGCTAAAAATGCCAAATGTTAAGATCCATAAAAAAGTTCGGGGAAAAAGTTGGTATTTTTTTAAAGGCCCCACCTCGGTGATTCTATAATTATATCCTTCAAAATCTTATTGATCTTTTTCTTCAAGGAGTTTCCCCCATATTATTAAATGGGAGGGAAACTGAGGCAATTTTGTAAATTTCATAGATGATCTATTTAGATAGTGCATTGACAGATAAGTCTACAAATGAATTGTTCCTGCCAGAGGCAAGCAAGTAGTAGGCATGTTTATTTCATGATCTCGAGCAGTTAGAAATGCATTTTGTCAATATTTACCTCCGCATTCAGCCTGACAGTATAGAGAATTCCGCACTTGCATACTTCACAAGGGGCCACTCTTCTCCTTCAAACGAGCACCTAAGTTGATTGTGAATTGAGCCTTTTAAAAGCTAGCCTCCTTTTCTTCCTTTTTTTTTTCCCACTTTTTGGATAGAGAAAGAATTTTACTTAAACTCCAAGGGGGTGCATGCAACCGATGTACACACAGAATCTGCAGTGATGAAGTATACAATACAAGGATAAAGTTTCAAACGACTCCGAAATCCGCACAAAAACTCTATCAGTATTGAATTCATTCACTTAGAGAACTCAGCACTCGCATGCTTTAAGATGGACCACTCTTCTCTTTCAAAGAAGCATCTACCCTGGCCTTTCATCAATACTGCCACAAGCATAAATGAGCTACCTGCCATGCCTCCTAAGAGGAGCTCCTCTTCAGCAATCAAATATACCTCAACTGTTGATGTAGGCACGACCAACTGCAGCCCAAATGAGCAGGAGGAGCTCCCATGAATCTCTCACTACTGCACAATGAATCGACAGATGATTCCTTTTTTTTTTTTTTGGCATCTCCCTAGGACATTCAGCACCTTATTTGGGGAAGAAAATAACCCCTTCTAATTAAATTAGCAATCATATACTCTCTAGCACCACATGCCAAACTGGAAAAAGGCAACTTTAAAGCACCAAATTGCTGTCCCAGAAAGTCAGAAGACCTTTCACCATTCAAAAGCCAATATAACCTATGCATCAATCTACCAGTTCTCAAGGCCGTCCACCTCAAGGAGTCCTTTGTCTGATATCAAGAAGACAAGCATAAACTAATCCAAAAAACGCAAACATCATTCTAACTATCCTCCTTTCAAAGCCCTCCCAAAAGCAGGGAGCTGAAACCATCCCACCCTGGATATCCTTGGGTAATTTGTTACAGGGGCCTCCTCATCCAAAGACACACCAAATACATCGAGGAATCTAGCCTTCAAAAAGCTATCCCGGCATCAGTGTCATAAGAACTGCAGACTTCATTAGTAAACCAATCAACCTTCCTGATAAAAAATCATCTCTCTTGAGATGGCAAAGGACTAGATGTGAGATGAATGAAGCTTCTCCCAACCTGAAACTCAGGACCATAAATACACCTCAAACCATATCATGACCCCAAAATGAGGGGAGAGAGAGAAAGTGAGACTGTCCCTTACAATAGGGCAGATGGGTACCCCATTAATTTCATTTTAAACAATATCCAGGACATGTGGCACTAACCAAGTGGCTCAAGTAGTGAAGTGGCATGCATGCAAGAGATGTCCACTGCAACACTTTGTCAGATTATTGCAAGGGAGAGAAGGCCTTCTGTTACTACATTGTTGCCTCATCTTCCATTCAAAAACCAATGCAGGACAAATTGCATCATACATGTTAATGCTTTAGCTTCCTTCTATGCTGTTTGTTTTGACTCTCCAACCTAGAATCAAAGTCCCATGTCGTATGTTTACTACCTATTTCATATGACTTATATTCGAGTCAATTCAGGAAAAATTAACATATCCGTTCCCACCCCAACATAAGACCAGTTGTCCCGCCTTATCCTATCCCTGCCCCAATCCCCTGCTGACCATCTCCATTCCATTAGGAGCAGATTAGAGCGAGTCCCTCACTACTCAAGGCAAATGGCCATCCCTATTTCTCTCCTCCAACCTCCTTCATAAGCTATCCAGCCCCTCCAGCCTTTCCTTGTTTGCAGGGTACACCACTTTTCAATCTTCCAAATGATCCTAGTCCCTTTTCCCCTCCCACTTCAAATCCACCCTAGGAAGTCCCCCCCAGAATGAGAACTGTGAAAAGAAGCAACATATGGCGATTGAAGTTGAAGTGTCTTGGAACCTGTTATTGCTATTTTCTTACATAATGTCAGCAAGTTCTGCTTTGACCTTTTGGATATATGCTAACCAAGTGGTTGATCTTTCATCAGTATGAGAACAGTAAAATGGTGAGGGTATGACATTAACAATGAATCAAATATGTGAACTCCAGCCACAAGAAACTAAGTCTATTCAATATTGCCAACATGTTTTGATTACATACAGCAAGCAACTTACAACTGTAAAACTTGAAATCTCAAACTACATTCTTGGAGCAATCAACAATATTACTTCTCATGTTAGTTTGTCTATTTGAAGACATGGGAGCTGATACCAATCCTTTTTATGAGACGAGGGAAGAGGAAAACTCTTTGGCCGTATCATCAGATCCTAAGATGTTTGCAATTCAACTGGAGAAAAATTACTTCTTCATATGTCTAAGGGCCGAAGAAGAATGGAGGGGATGCAGTTGCTCAAGCATACATCAGAAAATGGTGATTCATTTGGATCTCATAGAGGTCAGGTCAAAGAAGAAAATAATGCCAGTTTAACCTCATTAAAGGCAGAATTCTAGATGGTGAATAGAAGCACCTAATTTAAGCTAACATTGTGGTATATTTGTTCAGGATTCAGTTTGACAAATGACATATACAAATTCAAAGCTTCAAAACAGGGAATATACATCAACCTTGAAAATTTGTGCAACAATTCTACAGTTGCTACCTGTTCAAAGATTCCTGAAGTCGATGAACTCTTCTTTCAGTTTCTTCTAACTTTTTACCCCTTTCTTCACTAGATTCTATGGCTTCTGCGCATTTTCTTTCAGAATCATCAGCTCGTTGTTTCTCCAATTGCAACAAAGCCTATGCAACATAAAACCAGGGTAAAGATTAAAGAAATAAAATGGGCAGAAGTTTGACAAGGTTTCAAAAAACTGAGAAAAAAATTATCAATAATGAGGAGGAGAACATTTAGGTTGTAAGGAGAGACATGCCAACTAAATGAACAACCTAAAACAGAAAAATCATGATGCAAATGACACAAAATATATAAATCAAATAGCTAATATGCCACGTGTTAATAAGCATCATATCTTTATGATACATGGAGTATGCAAAATGTGCTTCTAGTGTGTCATCTGATCAGTGTACCCCAATAAAATTTCAGGAAAATACTGCTATTAGACCGCCATCCATCGCAATCCAAAATGTTGACCCTCTCAACTGTCTAGACCAGCATTCAACCTAAATAGTAATGCAACCTAGGGTTTGTCTAAGATTGATGAGCCCTTTCTGGAGAACCTTAACATTCTGTTAATAACTCCTATAATAACCAGTGTAATAAGTAATGTCAAACTATAACCTCTGAAATGTAGAGGGCATATTTCGATTAAACTCGAAGGAGAAAACACACAAATTAAGGGATATTTCCATAGAAGCCACAAAGACAGTCTCTAAGCATATCATAGAGCTGTGTACAAGAGTGAAAGATGCAATGAGTGACCACATAGTCAGAACAAAGAAATGGACAGAACATATGGAGACAGATACTATAGAAGCAAAGGTATGGGATAAAATAGAAGAATGCAATATGGAAGGGAAAAAATGGGGAAAAAAAAAAGGAACAGAAAAAGAGAGAGATTGGAGTACAATTGTTCATTCCACTTGATCCTAAGAAAAAACAGTGGCTATGTTGAGATAATCCAACTCCCACACATGCTACCAAAGAGAATAGAAGGGGAACAAGGGAATATAAGTCAAAGAGATAAAGAATGACAGTAACACAGGACAAACCAACCCTACTTTCTGAAAACTTCAGAAGAAAAAAAACCCTTCCTCAAATTGAAATTAGCTTTCTTTAGAGAGAGAGAGAGAGAGAGGGTACAACCTTGAAGCACAGCAATAACAGAATTACGTGTTGATGAGCATCCAACTATTATATGGCCACATGTTCATCAGTTTCGGACCCCCCAAAACCCATCACATCAGTTAACGTTTACATTGCTCTAGATCTACAGATGATTACCACATCATTCCTAGTGGTTATACACTTGTAACACTCCACATAGTCAAGTGAAAGACATTTAAAGATAGTAAGGATGTGGGTACCACCATATCATAAGCCCGAATACAATATAGAATAAACCTAGAATGGGAGGAACTACCCTCAACATAGAAAATGCACCAATTCCAAAAAGATAAAGGTCAACATCTACCTGAAGAAAAGACAATGCTATGAAGAAATCAAGAAAATAACCATTATTGAAAGGAGTATTCATTTTAAAGCAACAGTGCAGTAAACTTTTTACCGAGCAATGGAGAGTTATGGGCATGAAGGGGATCAGATTGATTTTCAAAGAGATACTCATAACAAAGAAGATTAGTTTTCAAAGAGATGAAGAACAAATATAAGTATGAAAATCACACAGGTTTTGGGTAGGGCATGCATACATTATCAACTCATGAGAAAGAGATCACTCCAAACCATCACAAAACCACAGCGGGGAAATACAACCTGGGACAAGAAGAAATGAGAAGTCTCCACGGTGGTCAGCAATACACAAAAGTCTTTTTGATAATTTATGACATGCATATGACACCAAGTTGAAGTCATACACTAGAAATGTAAAAAAGGAAAGCAAAACTCGTAGAGAAATAAAAGATTCCCATGATTTAAACATCTAAAGTGGCAAAGAGCCATGCAAGAGGAAGTGTGTTCCAAATTGAGATGCAATAGGAAAAGCAAGGAAAATTGTGGTTGTTAAAACAATGTTAACACGCAGAATAAGTAGAAATGAGAGAGCCTAGTTTTTATTGTTACTGCATCCTAAATCAAATTTATTTCGAAGGAGATAGGGTTTAAACTCCCTCAATTAGAGGATCCACTCCCACCTATTTTCATGAAATTGCAAAAAGATTCCTATTTAATGTATGCGACAAAAATACAATGAACTACTGGACCTTTTCAAAAAAAACCCTCCTGAATAAATGGGAAACATATGTAACCAGCAATACCTTCAAATTTAGGGACAATGTGCAAAAAACTGACGACACTCTTGAAAGAGGTATTGGTGGAGGCAACCAAGAAGGGAAGAAGAAATCGGAAACAAATGTAACCAGCAATACCTTCAAATTTTCCACCTCTGTAGTCAGAGTCTCAATCTTTTCGGTATCTTGAACAAACACTGGAGTTTCTTTGACAGCAGATAATGCTTCTTCAATTGCCTTCTGTGCAGCCTCACGTTCCTTAACAAGCAAAGCAGTTGTTTCATCAACTTTGCTTTGCGTAGCTTGTAAGGAATTCTGCAACTTTGCTATCTCCTGCCCTTTTGCCTCTTCCAAATCAATCTGTACACATGATCTTAAACTTAAAACTTTAGTCGGAAGCTATAAAAACTGCAGCATGAATTGTATCGAATAGCAGAATCATCACAGTCCCAGCTATTGCCAATGGAAGTCATTAAGCAGTGGAGAGCACTTCTGTAGTGCTCACTGCCATGGAAAAGATAGATGTGATTAACAGCTCTTTTTTCCTTTTTTTTGAGGGGCCTTCAGTGTTCAGATTATATGCTCATCAGAGAAAAGCCATAGATCAACTTTTACATAGCCTGCAGAAAAGCTAGAGTACTTATTTGCACAACACGTATAATTACCCTCAAACGTTTTTCCAACTGAAAACGCCATGTGAGTTCTTCCACCTGTTTCTCAAGCTTATCCTTTGCTTCTTTGAGTGCACCTGTTTCTACTGCAGCCTGAAAAAAATGACATATGCACATATGTTAGGATTGCTAGATTAATACAAACTTCTGCACAGACATGTAGCAACAATACCATGTATTAACCTCAATGCTCTATAAACATATGGGCAACGCCTTGACTAAATCAGGTGTGTCTTTGTGTTTAGGTGTGTAGATATATGGATAACTCTATTTAGGTGTCCAGAAAGTACCATTGACATAAAATATTGTGCTTTCCATCTTTATTACGAAAATTAACATGGGTGCCTTACCAAAGCATGGGCGCATATTATTGCCACTTCACATGTCCCCAAAGTAATTAAACATGCCCTCATCCTCTAAGTAGTATTTAAGCCTAACAGTCTGATTATATCTTATTCTTACAACTTCGTAGTGCGTAATTGTTGTGCCAGAAATTGAGAGAATGATGAGGTGCATGCTGAATAACTTATTATAACTTCAATAGCATGAGAAAACTGACACCTACCATCTTTAGTTTTCAAAGCTCTCTCCTTGAAATTCTCATCCTCCATCTGCATTGGGTAACAATTGATGCCCACTTGAGTTTCTTGTAGTACAAAAATGCTCTATGACAACGCCAATTGGCCTGCAGTTTTTTTTATTTTTAATGCAAAAGTCATACTCTGGAAACATAATATGCATCAAGCTAAATCTTTCAAGCAAAACAGGAACAACTAGTCAATAACCTGAATAATAATTGATGCCTTCGTCTGCTTTCTACATCTGAATTCATTACGAGCAGCTATTGACCGTAAACCTGTCTGCAAGACAAGCACAGAAAACTTGTGTCTTGTATAGGCCACCCTGGCAAAGTGCCTACGCAAATTTGTCTGAATCTTGAGAGTTGCTGCCTCCCTTTTCATTTTCTCATATAATTTGCGCGCACGTCTTCCTAAAAGTCATAACCAAATAAAAAAACGGTGATTTTATAGTGATATATAAGACGAAAAAGAATAGGTAGCTAAGTCCACGCGTGAAAGGACAGAAATGAGAAATAAATAAAAATAAAACAAGTAATATAGGAGGTGAGAAGATAAATATCCTTCAAGTACGTGCACCAGCTGATACATTTCTGGAGCATGCTCTAGGGAAAACGCACTACTTTTAGCAATGGAAAGTTTTCATGCTTCAAAGATTTACTAACATACCTCTACATAAAGATTGTATGCATATAGCAGCCTTCCGCAAAGCAATAAACTGTCTGCGAGTAATATGAGTTCTTATCTTCCTTAGAATAGTCTTGGCAGCAGTGTTAAGTTTTTCTGCTCTCCATGCATCTAGCTCTTCCATCTGACCGGCTCTTAAGAACACCTTTGTTTTTCCTATCTGCAAAACCATTTAGCAGCGCTTTGAATTTAAGAGCATCTAGAAAGCACAGGAACATAAAACAAGAAGCCACAATGCTCGCAAAGGTTTTTTTAGCCATATGAAGCAAAACAAGGAGAAAGGAAGGAGGGGGAGAAGAGGGGGAGGCAAAGAAGAAGTCATCTACTTTTATTTCGAAGTACATATAATGAGAATAAGTTATCTATGACTTGAATATATGCTTTAACATTTTTATTTTCTGACAGAGAAACATATGTTTAAACAATAAGACATTAACAAAATCTGGTTCAAATTAAAAAACATGAAAACCACTTGTATCAGCTAAACAAAATTCAACAAAGAAACATGTTTGAGTCTTAAAAGTAAGTGCAATAAAAGGGAAATATAGTTTAAAAATTGTAATAATAAAAGCACAGTTAATTTATTAAAAAACGAGCAAAAAATATGTGTAAATATAAAAACAAAGACGATCACATGAGTCAAAGCATGCACGCCCGCCAAAGGAAAACTTTTGATTAAAACTTAACTCATGAGGTGTAGGCCCGACAAGGATACCTCTCAGATTTCAAAGTCCAAGGTGTTTCAAACACCTCACCTTAAATGACACTGAAAAAAGCCTTTAATACCTCAATTTCAATCATATATCAATATAGGATTAGAAGTTCCCTAGTGCCTACTCAAGTAAACTATTAAGTGTTTAGTTAAGGCCAATCTGCATAACAGGAGCAAATAAACTATATGAGTTTGTTATGATTGTAAACTTTGGATTCACAAATAATAACCAGCTTATCAACATGTAAAGGCAACTTTATATTACCTGATAACCCGTAAGTCCGATCTTGTCCAAAATATTTTCGCATGCAACCTTTTCATCATTACTGCTCATAAATGGAACAAATCTAGATATAAGATCCTAACCATGTTAAATAAGAAACTCAGCCTGAGCTTCCAAGTAGACCAAGCACCCAAAAAGAATGTTTGAAATATATTACTACTTTCCTATCTGTTTAGAACATAAAAAATACTTACTTCCCTTCCAAAACCTCAGAAGCTAGAAGGCCAAATCGATTTAGAAAGTCAAAGAATGTCTTACGAGTAGGGTATCCAGCACAACTGATTCTAATCGCCTCTAGAACACCCTACATTGACAAAAATGAGCATGAAATACAGTTTTAAATAAATAACATAGGTAAAGCACAATACCAGATTTCAAGATTGTACTCACACCACAACGTAGTTGTTGCATGATGTTGACATTCTCAAAGATAGCAGGTTTAAGAAGATTATTTGGCTTCACACATCTAATATAGTGGGGCTCTGTAGAATTTAGAGTTTCCATTAGTTGTTGAAGTTGTAGCTGCATGAATTAAATTAGAACATCAATTTCAACATCTTGCAGTAGAAAGTATGTGTTAAATTCTCGATGATAATATGGAATAGTTTGATAAAATGTACTTTTCAATACACAATTTATTGAGGAAACTCCTCTGGAACTGTAAGATGGACAATAAAAGATAGGATACCCTAAAACGAGAACCAATAGACGAGAACTTAGAAGATTTGGTTGATTCCTTCGGAAGTGGAGGGAATAGGCCTGCTACAAAAGAACATTTGGAAGCACTCAACAAATCTTGATGTTCAGGAACAATAGTCTTTATTTTTGTCAAGAAACTGATCAGATTGATATAGAACCTGAAAAGAAAGAATGACAAATACTTCAATGCAATAGCAAACCCATAATATTTTTGGTTTTTACTGCTATGTAACATCAACCCATAATAACCACACTTCATTGTACTACCAAAAACACAAAAAGAAAATGAAATAACTTACCTCCCCCGCATAATGAGCAATAGTGAAATGTGTATGAGACAATTTTGGCTTGATAAAACGCTTGTGAGACTTGAATGTCAGATAAAGCTTTTGTGAAAATGTTTCACAAGTAGATTTTGGAAACATACTGGAAACCAAACAAGTCCATGAGATGAACAGATGAAAAGGTCAACTCAAATTTGATAATATAATCAACTCATGTATTCATGTGCACGCATACCAGATACATATACATGCATGATATGTACACACTTCCTTTTTTTAATGCAAATATTAGTACATACAAACTTAGCAGCACATATACAGATATGGGAGGGACACGACAAGGATACAACACGATACAGACACATTTGCACTACAATTCCCAAATATTAGGATTGGTATACGATAGAAAGACTAATAAAGAAGTATATTGCTGTGCAAGCAAAAGTAATCATAAACTATTCATTTTTGCATGATAAACAAATATATATTTATCATATACAAATTATTCTGTTCTCAACATTTAAATGTTGGAAAAGAAGTGGGAACACCACTAATGTGTCCCTTGTGAAGCCTAACTATTAACAAATAATTTCAAAGCTGGTGGGTTTTAGGGTTTCAAAAATCAAGAAGGGCTAAAGGAGAAGGATTAATATGTGTAAATACATATTTCTTTTTACTTTAATTTTCGGTCCCAGTAATATCTTTTTCAAAAATCAAGGGTTAATATGTGTAGATATTAGGTGTCTTATGTGAGTCTAGGTAGTAGATACAAGTGTCCCCCTCATGTCCAAAGTATATTGATTTTGTAAAAATTAAATAAATTAAAAAAGTTGACACTATTGGATGCATATCGCACAGATGTACATGTTTTTATTGAGTAACAATGTTCGACGCATGCTAGACTTGGACATGGCTACCCTATCCAGGCTTCATGGCATACAAGCATACACATAACACACTTACACACAGCCACACACTGCATGCATAATGAAGAAATGTTTTCTTACCAAGCTTCATCAAGCAAAGCAATGATACCTCCAGGTTTCTGCGAAAGCAATATGAATAAATAAAGTGACTCAAAGAATGGTGCACTGATTAATGAACTACAATGTAATCATTATGGTATGCAAATTACTGGTACATGTATCCTTACATGAGAATTGGCTATTGTCAGGATATGCACTATAGCATGCAAAAGGTCTGACTCAAGACTTCAGGGTATTAATTCTAAGAAAATGTCTACGGTCTACCATTGGACACTATACGTAGGATAAAAACCTCAAGCAAAGAACAAATAACATGACTTTAACCTGCAAAAGGATAAAATGCTTAAAACAGGGCACTCTGCAGGACTTCCATGCTTTTGCTTACCATCCCAATGCATGGGACCATATACATCCACCAAATCACAGTAACACTACCAAGTTCCCATATCCCGAATGATGTTAGTAGGGAAATACATGCACTAATGTAAAACTAAAATTTACTTTTCTGTTACAACAAATCCTAAATTGAAGGGAGAACGGTGATCCAGCCAGCCAATAGAGCTTTACATTAACAACGAATATATTTTATTATTTTTATATTGGCATATGCATCTACTAACATTTATTGGCATATGCATCTACTTAAAAAAAAAAAACTCCAGATTTTAACATTCTTATATACAATTATAATTTATTTTCATGTTGTCCTACAAATTAAATAAAGAATGGCCCTTGTGGCCAACTTGTTGCCCTGTATGTTTGTATCTTTCAAAACACTAGACCTGGATGAAATGCTTAATTTTTTTAAAGCAGGCAGGAATATCCTCTAGTTCCTTGCCTATAGACTAGATCCCAATTAGGCAGGATTACCAAAGAAGAAATATAGCCAGCAATACAATAGTACATGAGTTCATTGAATACCAAACCAAACGAATAGATTAAAAAAGGAACCTTTTCAATAAGCTCCAGGACATCTTGATTGTCAACAAATTCTATGTAGCTCCAGTTGATCTCCTCTTTCGTGTACTCTTCTTGCCCCATCTTGAACACATGCTGAATAATATTGACATCACAACACTTCAACAATGAGATGAGAAAGTGGATTACAAGATGTTATAAATTATGACAAACATCTACCTCGTTGAAATGTTGCTGCAGCTTTTCATTTGTGAAATTAATACAAAATTGCTCAAAACTGCACGCATGAATATATTAAAACTTCTGTCAGAATAATTGTCACCAAAGGAGTAGCTAATTTCACTATTAGATCATACTTTTCAAAATATCAATCCTTACCTATTAGTCTTAAAGCTTTCAAAACCATAGATGTCAAGGACCCCAATCAAAGATTTCGAGTTCGGATCTTGCCCAATTGAAACGTTAATTTTATCAACCAACCTGAATATAACAAAAATCAGGCAGCCTTAGCATCACATCAGCACATCAAACTACATCCTGACCTCCTGAAACATCACAATATAAATAAAAGCATGGTCCAAACACAGTATCTTACCAGTCAAACAAGCGGGAATATATTGTCTTAGCCAAGCCATCCCTGCTAAATGTTGCACCAACAGGATCAAGACTTCTTTTGATACCTTCTTCTGGGGTGACCATTACACGCTTTAGAAGTGCATCTTCCAATGCAACAGGATCACACCTGAAATAAGAATTAAATTAACCTGTACAGAGATCCTCGACCAAAAGGAAAATATCAAACCGTGAAAATATCAAGGGTCTAGTCACACATGAGAAGTTCTGCTATCATTAGAAGATGAAATTTAGATTTGTCATCTTTCAGAATAGAGGAATCACTTTCTTTCCCCTTAGCAAATTCAACGTTACCAAGATGAAGAATTGCAGCCACTACTCTGAAAATTGCATCCTGAGAGAAGCAAAGAAGTTACTCCCAGTTTTACACAATGGAGCTAAAAAGAACGCGGCAAATGTATTTTTGGATCCGAGGCTATACCTGTTCTTGCTGACTAAGTCCAAGTATATCCATAGCTCTCCTGGTGGCTAGATAATCATGAGCATCACTTACTCCAACAAGTTCGTAGCAATTTGATTGATTCAGATAGTGAAATGTTTTAGGACTTCCCAACTTATATTTCTCAATTTCCTGAGGAGAATTTGAAAACTATTAAAAAGGATGTTCTTACGCGATCTTCATCAAGGGATCTGCAATATGAAAGAAGAACATCTGGCAAAAAAAATGTACTCCTGGTGGTGCTGCACAAAGAAGGTAAAAACAATGATAGTTGCCCTCTGGGTCTGAAATTTGGCACACACGAGATCTCTCAAGAAGATAGGTTCTAATGGCTGCTCCTGAAATTCTTCCATGCTTATCAAATTGAATCTCAACAAATTTACCAAAGTGGCTGCATCAACAATTAAAATTAACTGAGCACATCAATAATTAAATCTAAGTGAGTGCATCAATAATTAAATCTAAGTGAGCGCATCAATAAGAACAGACTGTGAACAAATTATGGAAAATGCACCATTTTCATGTATGTTAAATAGTTAGAGAAGTTCACAGAATGACTAAGATATCTCACCTGGAATTGTTATTTCGAACAGTTTTTGCATTGCCAAATGCTTCAAGAACTGGATTTGACTGCATTTAATTGAAAGGATATAAGCTTCGGATGGGCAACAGTTAGAAAGCCAAATAAAATAGGAAACTGCTATTCTTACAAAAAATTCATACAAAATTTGCATACAAAATGATGCGGCAGTGGCTGATTTGTAATTAAAAGTCATTATGGTGGGTGTTTGCTTTGAAGTGAAAGGCTCTCATTAAGACACATCATTTTGTATATAAATTTTGTATAAATTTTTTGTTTGTATAGCATTACCCAATAAAATATCCTGTACAGGAGGCACAA
This sequence comes from Euryodendron excelsum, assembly GCA_033060915.1. Taxonomy (NCBI): domain Eukaryota; kingdom Viridiplantae; phylum Streptophyta; class Magnoliopsida; order Ericales; family Pentaphylacaceae; genus Euryodendron; species Euryodendron excelsum. Next base: position 5,415,124 of record CM065380.1, on the reverse strand, counting down.
AATTTCAGCAGATCACACCGTGCATATTAATTTTAAGAAGTTGAAGACAATTGCACAAACACAAAATCTCAAGCTTGCAGGTTGACGTCCTGCATCATCTGCTTTCAAAAATATTAACACGAAAAATATCCAAGTACATTAAAAATGTTCCTCACAGAGCACATCTGAGGTTTAAGGAAATAGATTAATTCCAACCAGCGTCCTCCATCTAAACCAGATTCTGAATTTTTCAATTACCTCTTTATATATTACCACTATTTTCACCATGAGGAAAAAGATTCTGAGCAGATAGAAGATGGCCAAAAGTACAGCAAGTACACATGCAAGTTCATTGGTTGTTGGTTTTGTTGGGTACAGAATTGCCAGGGTCATATTTCAGGGAAAAGCCTCTTAATGCCACATAACGTCCAGACTGAAATGTGACAAACAAATTCCATATATAATCTAAGCAAGGGCAATTTGAAGAACAAGTCAGTTGTTGAAATGGCATCAAATTCTTGGAAGTGTTCATTTACTAGTTCTTCTATAGCTTGGAACTCATTATTTTGCTATAGGCCAAGGGCTATGATTCTGTTGATGAACCCTCTAGCTAGCATGCAAACCATTATGGCAATGTAGCTCCTTGTATGCTCAATCCTTCAACAAGTGTTTTCTCCTTTTACTAATGAAAGTCTTTATCAAAATTGCTAGTTGAAAGGTGGAAAGAAAAATAATGAATAGTTCCAACTCTAAATTCTATCGATTAAACCTTACTTTTGGACTAAGAATTGTCCATATCACATGTGTACCTCCAACTTAAAGCAAATTCTCAGTAGGAAGGACATACATAATTTTTTGTGCTGCAAGGAGGGGCCTGGCAGCACTGATGTCCACACTCAGACTACCATCACAGTTCGAGTTATGGAGTGACCAGAACAAAAACTAGTATCCGTGATGGGCATCAATTCTATGTATTTGTCTTAGATATACAGCCCATGTTGCAGAATTTGAAACCCAACCCTCAAGGCATTTACATGATCCCTACGAGCACAAGCCCAATTGACCCTTTAAACATTAGAAGGCATGGAACAAGAGAAAATCATGTATCTTACTTCTAGAACTTGTTCCTTAACTGCCCTTCCTTCAGTGCCTTTACGTCCACCCAAATAGGCAAGGTAGCGCATAAGCATCTTGGTAGTTTCTGTCTTACCAGCCCCGCTTTCACCACTAACCAGGATGGAGTTGCTTTTGCCCTCTTTGATCATTGCCCTGAATCATTTCAAGCAATTTAGTAGATTATTTGGATCATCCTTTAAGCATAAACTCCATAGAATGTGAACAGAATACAAGGTCACCTATAAGCAACATCAGCAATTGTAAAAACATGAGGACTCAGATCTCCAAATGGTGCTCCCTTGTATCGTTCCATCATGTGAGCATCATACAGGTGAGGAAGTCTTTGGAATGGATTAATGGCAATAAGAATACCTCCTGTATAAGTCTGTGATAATGTTAGATTAGGATGTCATTTTATGACAGAGCAGCTCATGGTTGCATTAATTCATTGCTTTCTCTCACCAGGGTGGACACTAGTTAACTAATGATATGAAGTAAAGGTGAAGACGGTCTTACATAGATTTCATTGAGCTGATATCTAGTCAACAAATTCTGCAGAACTCCAGGCTCATGCAAATATGATAGCTTAGTCATGTCATCAACTCCACCAGCAGGGGTTTCCATATCCTTTGGATAAATTTTTGATAAACTTGCAACAACCTGGTCATAGAAAGTAGGAGAAATTTCAAGTAGATGAAGGAAGCCAAATTATAAAATTAACATAGGCATACAAAACCTCAAGTCATACAGGTATTCATTATTTCACATGAGAATTGAGAAAGACAAAACCTAGGCAGTACCTTTTTCCACCCATTGACAAGGATAGACGCATGAACTCTTACAGAAAGTGGTTAGTGAACAAAGAGGAAGAAGACAGAAAAAAAAGTTGTCAAAAACTGAGAAATACAGGCAAGGCATACTTTTTTTCCGTTCATTAACTTGCATAAGCATACGAATTATAATATAGCAAAATATGTTTAAAAGAACAGATTTACTTTCGGGTAAACCAGACATCCCTCTATGATTACAGTAAAACGGTGAACATAAACAGCTTACTTTTGAGGAAATGCAATTTCAGTGGTAGATTCGACCAGTCATTTACAATGTACGGATTATGAAATCTTAAAGAGAGGGATATGTGATATGTCCATTGAAAAACCAGAAAAGTTAAGAAGAAGAATAATGAGAGCAAGAACAAACAAGAATGGGAAGAAGGAATGACTAACTTGAGAACTGATGAGCTGACAGGCAAACATATTTCTCTTTCCAAAGAAAAGTTATAAAAACAGGAGCTGCTTACTTTTGAAGTTCCAAAATACTATATACGAAATTTGCAGCACAAAAAGTAAACAGTACTCATTGTAACTAGTGAGTAATTCATAAACAGAGAATTTATGCACATGTTAAAAGCCATGAACTCCTAAACCACAATATGGAATTAGACTAAGGAAATAAACAAACACAAAAATAAACCCAAGAAGTATTAACTTTTCAGAAATTGTCGGAGTACAAACTCATCAGTATAATTTGAGCCTTTGACAACTCTGATACACCTAACAAAGTGTAGTTTTCTCTTCCCAACTTCACCTTGTACTCTTTATTGATTTATGATTATTTTAAGCAAGTTCAAGTTGTTGTTAGTTTACCATGTAATTAAGTCTCCTTTCAATTGTTTCAAGTATTACTATATATATCCACATCTTTGTCATATTTGCATACTTCCCCAAAGGATCTGTTTGTTTCTATGGGATAACAATTCCTGGAAAATGTTTCACTAAATTTTTCTCCTTCACGCCTCCAAATGATCAATATATTTAATCAATTAAATTTGTTTCAAACTTCTCGTCCCATTTCTGGACATGAAATAAATTTATGAAGAAAAAAAAAAGCCTCTTTGCACCCGATTTACCCTTTTCTTATCTCAAGAAAAAGATTTCCACCTGTAACAAAATAAAGCAACAGATATGATCTGATTACAGATGTATACAGCTCTGAATGTTCATGTCTTGATTAGTTTCATAGACTAATTAAGGCCCAAGGGCCAGGGTAGGCTTTTACCATAGTCATGTGATTGCCGCATAGCTTCTTGAGTAGTAGCATCAAGGGCTGGGATAGAAGGGTTAAGGAGAAACAAATTTCTTGAACCCTTCCATGACACTTTTAAAAGCCCATTCTAATCAGTTTTCTCATTAGATTTCCCATAATTAGGATGAGGAATCATTCCAGGAGCTCCCAACCCCTAGAAATCCATTTGCTTGTTCTCATTTCCTTTTTTACCAGTTTTCAGTTTGTAGCTCGAGATCAACAAGAAGGTATTCATGCATCTACAACAGCAACGAGACAGCAAAATATAGTCCTTCTCCTACATCAATTTTCCAGTCAAAACTCAAAAGGAAATTCCCAGATTTGAAGACAACAATATGGGATAAAACTAAAAATCTAAAATTTGATCAGCACATAAAATTTGATCAGCGAATTTAATACATATGCAGGCAGAACTTTGAACATCAGTTTCTAAAAATGGATCAAGTGCAAGATACAAACACTAATGCCCAGTTGATTTAATGTTTTTTACCGTCTTCCCATTACTAGACTGGATCTCTACTTCCTGTCTGTTAATCTTTGACTCTTGTCCATCGATCCAAGCTTCATCTGGATCTTCAACCCAAACATGAGAACCTGCAATGATATTCTCTGGAGTACCCTGCATATGAAATTAAAAAAAAAATTATCAAAGCTTACAAGCTAAAATCGGTATGGAGGAAAACAAAAATGTTTCTAGTAACAAACAACGTAGAGAAGATTCTGTATATACAATTAAGTTCCATTGTCAGATGCATCAACAGACAAACATTTGCACACGCACGAAGTTATATACATATATATTCAGCAGAGAGAAAGGTCAAGCCAAATCTCATATTTCAGTTCCTGAAGTTTGCGAGACATAAATCATGGCATGCAGTTTTTTAAATGTCTACCAACATTTATCTATACACAGCCAATCTGTGTAGGTGTTTCATATATTTAAGCTGATATCTAAAATGTTAATATATCCACCACATTTCCAGATATCTAATAACACTGTATTGGTAAACAACCCAAGTGAATGCATCAAAGCCTATCCACTGACATTTCCAGACATTTAATTACGCTTCATGGGTAAACAAACAACCCAAAGGAATGCATCAAAGCCTATCCACCAACAAGCCAGGACATCTAATTACAGAGCATTAGTATACAACCCAAATAAACGCATCAAACCCAAATAAACACATCAAACCTTTCATTCCAAATGCTTGAGGTTTTTGTCTCCATTTCAAGATTTGTGTTCTTAAGCTGGCTAACTATAATAACTTCTTCCTCTTAACGAGCTTGGGATTAGTTGTTACCACAATACCAACGGGTATAGAGCTGTTTATTATCCATTTTTATTTTTAACAATATTGACATACTGTAACATCATCAATATGTGCACCGAGAATAACGAATTTCATTTCCTTTTCACTGGACAAACCTAAGATCCACACATAGCTTAAATTCCGGGATTAAAAATCCAACAAAGACTAACTCTGTAGTTCCGCCTCTAATTTCGAATCTCCAGATTACCTATCTTATTTCCCATGACTATTTAATCTGGTGTATGTCGGATAAAAATATAGATTACTTGATAAAGCTGACACAGGATTACTAATCTAATCGCACGGCCATAGTTCCCCAGTAACTCTCCTTCAGCCATGGTACAAATCTGAAACCATTTATACTAGCAAACTATTAACAAGTAGATTGCCATTGCCATTCTCATTGTCCTTAAAACTTAAAAGGGTATTGGATCCAGTAATTGCCACTAACTATGAAAAGAAAACTGATTTTACTGGCCAAATTTAACCCTAACTCTCAACCCACATCAGCGATAAGAAAAATTTTGTTCTAATAAAATTTTTATACAGAAAACTTGTGATGTGACAGTGGCATTTCTAAAATTATGAGTAAAATAGCAAGTGTTTTTATTGGAAATGAAAAATATCCCAAATAGATCAATTTAAAGCAAATCTGTGGAGTGTTCTCTTGATTTGAATTTAACACCAATTCTAGTGTTTCTTTGTCAATGAAAATGTATTAGTATTTCAGTTATCAGAGTATGTAGGTTCTCTGAATATGTGATGAAATAACCTTGTAGAACTGCTTAATTTACTGTCATTATGGGAATAAGTAAAGTAAGTAGGAACAGTTGGAGTGCCACATCATGGATGAGGCCCGCGAATGCAAACCGCAAACAAAATCCTATAGAGCCTCTTATGTCCTAAAGCTACTCAGTGCATGATGTAACTTGGTTGATCTAACTGGTTTTACCCTTTGGAATATTAATGGGCACTCACAAGAGCACATCTCCACCAGATTTTCTCAAAACAAAATTTCTTCACCATAAGTAAAAGTTCAAGGCAGTCGTCTTCAATTCATCTACTTTTCAGTGATGCCTTTTATGAGTTAAACTCTTTAATTTTTTTCTTTTTCTTCTGTTGAATATCATGATATCTGCCAAATACCATGTCTTCCACCAATCAATATTGTTTTCTTTTTATCAAAAGTCTACCAAACCCCAAACTCGCCAACCACTCGAATGCATGACTCGTGATAAAATTCAAAGATTATAAAACACTAAAAATAAATTACCAACAAGAAATTTCAATCCACATGTTCTTCAACAAGTAATACCTAATGTAAATTTATCATACCAAACGAATATTTGTCCGCATTGTCAATTTCAGAATGTGAAAGATTAGCCATGGAAGCTCATAACAGAAAGATAGCAAAATAAATATATAAATCCAAAGTTCACGTACCATTGTGAATTCACAAGAAAAGCTCAACTACATGGAATTTCTTCTTCTTGCGCTAATCTTTCGAGTCAAGAACCACTCTGATCCCAATCTTCCATCGAAAATTACGCACATCCACAAAGAAGATACCAAGATTGTAAAACAATGACTCAAATCTACGTTTCTTTTGCAGAAGCACAAATTCGGCATCCAATGCCTGAAAATATGGTTCTGATGATCCGCCGGAAAATGCACGGACGATGGGATGGATGCGAAACTGCTCTGTATTGAAGTGGTCGTCGATTGTTGCGGCTGTTTTTGCTGTGAGTTTGGTCTGTGTGCGCGCGTGTCGTCTGGCTTGTGGATATGGCATTTTTAGAACCCTACAACTTCGGAGCCGTTGAGTACTCGAAGAACTTCGCCGCTATGTCCCTCTCTCTCTCTGCTCTCTCTATCTCTCTCGTTGTTCCAAGGAATTTTGGCCTACAGAGGGACATAGAGGGAGTAGTGAGTGTTTGGGCGAGCGTTGATCGTTATATTTCCGACCGTTTGTTTTAACGCTTTACTTGCTTTTTATTTAGGCGGTTGTGCAAATTATCATTTTATTTTAAATATTTTTACGTAATTCTATATTTAAAAAATAAATAAATATAAATTTGCAAAGAGAAAAAAGTGAACCTTAGTTGATTGGGAAAGCAAATTTAGGGGAAAATAAAAAGACAAACGAGAGAGAGAGAGAGAGAGAGAGAGATTGGAAGAGGGCTAGACGTTAGTTTTTTTTTTTTTTTTTTTTGGTTGGAGAGGGAAAAGAGAAAGGAGGCTAGTAAATAAATTTCAACTGAGCTTAAGAATTGTAATTAATAAAAAGTTGATAATTTTAGGATTATTCATTATTATATTAAATTTTACATTTCATGATATATGTTTAAATTTATATGTAGACTTTAAACTGAATAAAAATAAAAAAAAATATCCTTTATATAGCACTTCATAGTCCATAACAAATAGATAATTAATTTGTTTACGAATTTGCCTACCTTAAAGAAGCTAGAAAGAAGACTACATAGTATATTTTATAATCAATAGAAAAATAAAAATCTATATTGCATACATAGGGGGGGAAATTACGATAATAGTGCTTATGAATCAGAACTTTCTTTCTTTCTTTTTTGAAAAGTCATATAAATGCAAAACAAAATATGAAAGTAAAGCTAAAGAAGCACAGAAATCCGCATCAATCGTAATCCATAAACATAAGATCCAAAATATCATTAACATTAAATATTAGGAAATTTTCATTACTTAGTCCATGTGTTCTATTGATTTTTTACTTAAAAAATAAAAGAAAATATTTATGCTTAATTGTGTAATTTTGGACAACATCAAGATAATTGAATAACTTAATGCTTAGTTTGGAATTCAGATTTTGGTTGAAAAAGTAAATGAAAAGGAAAACGTGATATAAAATCAAACAAAATTACTTTTTCATTTTGTTCAATTTTTCTTCATATTTTATTTTTTCTACCAAAAATTCGGATTCCAACCAGAGAATAACTATAAACTTTACTTTTTTACAATAATTTATATCTTAGTTTTTTAATTTTTTTTCTTTATTTTTAGTTAATATTGTGAAAGCGTGGAATGAAACTTACATGTTTCATAAGCACTTAAACAACATCGATATGGCCCCTCCCAATTAATCTATAAACCTATACATAGAGACTAATCTATATATTAACATATTGCAAATACTTATGTTTTATTGATAATCTCACGACATTGAAAGTAACAAAATCATCATATATATTACAAATAGTGGACTTTAAAATTCACTAATCACCATCATGTTCAAAGAGTTTAACTTCTCATTTTTTTTAAGTTTATCACCTGACATGCCTAGAATGCAATATATATATTATAACTGCTCACATGTATAATTAATTGCATAATAGAGAAGTAGATTGAGCAATTGGTATTACTTGACCACTAAACATTGCTTTGCCGATTTTAGAATATGCAAATCCTGTGGATTGCACATGTCAACACTAGTTAACCTAAATAGCTAGTAGTCATCCCTCTATGTTAGTCCTACACTTTTGAAAATCTCATTTAGTAAGAGATAGAGAAAAGGAAAAAGGAAAAAAAATAAATAAACGAGCATGGTATTAAGAAATGAAAAAAATTTCCTACAATATGAGTTGCAAGGAGAAAGTGGAAGACATTGGCCTTATTTTGCTTGTACTTGAATAACTATTTATGAGTGTTTTATGTAAAAATTCCAATTTAACATGGCAAATTGATTTGATGCTTTACTCTTGTTTTTTTGGGTTTAGTTTTTCATTTATCTTAAGAGTTTGGATGGATATAAATATACCCTTTTCATATGCCACGGAATTCCTTCACATATTCTTTGTGTTTGGTGGGCTTTATACTTAAAAAAAATACAAAGAAAATGTTTATATCAAGTTTTTTTCTTTTTTAAAAATGCACCTCACGACATCTTGAGGTCCTATATAACGGTAATTTAGTATTTGTAGTTAATTCATGGACTAGATTTTTCTCAGCTTGTAGAGTTGTTCCAAGACTTTTGCAACATCTAAATAATTTTTTATTTTAATTTTCTAGACAAATAGAAATGATTTTCAAAAAATAAAATAGAAAACTGATATAATCCTAACGCCGAACAACATAAATCACTGGCACGTTAATGAGATCACTTTGGGCCTTCCATGGCATTAATAAGGCGATCAAAGGGAAATTTTTAAAAGAAAAATTGCCACGTGTCAAGAGACGGTACATTTGAGAGCGGGACGTTTCGTTTCGTTATCCTTCAAATGTTTCCTAGAGAGGTTGTATAATATTGCCGAAAAGAAACCACCACAAACAGCTCTCTGGGTACAGAGCAGTTGTCAGGTATGGCGGCGCTTCTTTTTTTGTTTTTTCCCTGGGTGAAACTGAAAGCAAAAACAAAACAAAAACACTAAAATTGTCCAAAGAGATGCCGACTACGTCAACAATTAACATTTGTCAAACCTGACTAGGGGGGAGTTCCATTACTATTAAGGGTTCCTTTTCATAATTACTCATATAAGCTAATTTATGTGTACATGTGTTTATCTCTTTATGAAAAAATAGTTTGGTAGTCAGGTATCATTGAGTATTTAGTAGTAATTATTATTAAAAATTGACACATTGGTGTGCATATATCAGCAATACGAGTTAGTGGAGTAGTAGAGAAATTTTTAAGAAAATATTCTATCAGATTTTGTCATGTGATATTTTTTTTTTTAAAAATATTTTCACTACTCCACTAACCTTTGTTACTGATGTATTCACATATCACGTATTATTATTGATAGAGATTACCATCGAATACTTATTACTATCTGATCACTAAACTTTTTTCCCTCTTTATGAATGTATTTGATTGTACTCCCTATCCTTAATTTAGAGGAGGAATGTCGAATCTTCAATTAGTGTTTCATGCGCTAGCCCTGGATAGAGCTTTTCTGGATTGCAGACATAGCAGAGGGTCTGATTCTATTTTCACTTCTGAAATGCCTTTTTAGAAGATAATTGTGAGACCTTTATATATTGCCCAAAATTCAACTAGGCTTGAAATATCTGGTAACTTGTCATGTATCCCTAAATCCAGGTCCCTCTCTGTGTTTAGCTTCAATTTACTTGACAAAGGCAAACACCAAATCTATGGCCAGATTTCCAATGTTGGCTGAAGGAGAAAAATCAAGTCCTTTGAAACTAGAGAAATGCCAAGGACACCGGTTTAAGCCCCCGATAGTGTTGATAGGCTGACATGGAGCCACATCATTTAAGATTAACATCAGTTAAAAAAAAAAATAAAGAAGAAAAACTCCCGTCACAAGTCTATCGTTGTCATAGTCAAAACTCTCAAAAGCTTAATGTATTTTTGGCCGTCTTCATTGCTGTCCAATTTGGATTGGTAAAAAATTTAATGTATTATTTTAAATATATGATTGGTCAAAAAATTTAAAATAAAATAAAAACAAACCGTAAAGTTTCATTCTTGAATATGAATATATTATATTCTTTGATTTTTTATGCTTAACCATACGATTTCCAATTTTAGTTGATAAAAAAGCCTAAAGCACTTGTAAATAGAAAATAAAAATAACCCTAAAGTTTGAAGTCTGTCAGTCCTTTAAAACTTTGGATGCATAAACTTTTTGAATATGCAAGATTTTTGAAGATTGAGAATGAGGCAGCGGGAAAATTTTTAAACCATTGTTAGGATTTTTTGTCCCTTACATTTGCATTGACCCAAGGCTCCCAAGGGTTCAACCGTTCAAGAATCAACTAGAGCCACCATCAATGTCTCGTTGCAATTTGTTAGTTTGATTTTTATATATGTTTGTATTCATCATAAATTAATGTTTATGGGTTTATTTACATACGTGTATCTATATATATATATATATAATAGAGAAAAGATCTATACTCGCGCGCATATTCATATGCATATACATAAACACCTAAACGGTTAGGGAAGAGGAAGAAGGCGAACATAACAGAGAGATTTTTCAGAGTTTTATTCCATGCATTTTCTTATATTCTTTTCTTGTAAATCTTTTGGTATATATTATTACCTCAAGTTTCCTTAGCAAAAGAGTTTCAGACTCAAAAACTTATGCCACATCTGACTCACCACGTCAACCGGTGAGAATAGACTGTCAAATTAGCCATACCGTGTAGCACCACTCTTGAAATTGTGGAACTAATGCACAACTAATTATTCAAGCACAAGGATTTTTTGTAGCTTAGATCGGAAGAATTCTTGATGCCGTATATATGTGGCAGTCATAGGACATCATTAAAACTGTGTTACTAATTTATTTTTACTGTTCTTAGATTCTTGACATCATTAGTAGGATATTTGTCCGATTTATTAGTCCTTGTTCTATTATGACTAATATTATTAGTGCTGGCAAGAATATGGACTAAATATCGGGTCGGGTTCCCTTTGTTGATGGGTCGGAACATGTGTTGTTTTTTTTTTATTTGTTTGTTTGTTTTGCTTAGCCAAAAGAGTAAAGGAGACGATCAATATAGTTATCTACTTAGGTGTAATTATAATAATCTTTATTTTATTACAAGTTGAGAGAAGATTCCATCACAATATTTGATTTACGAAAACTATTATGGTACGTGAGCACTGTCGTAAGTGAGCTGTTGATCACGTAAACAGTGACGAAGAGTTTTACCACATTTGTCAAAATCATCAAGGCTGCCACCTTGGTGGTCAGGACATGTGTCTTGCATTCCAGGGTGATGAGTCTCTTTGACTTTTGAGACTTGAGAGGTCATATCATCCGCGGAATTGAATTCCATTCTGTTATTTAGACTTTCGGTAAAACCTTAGGATTTAGGAACAATGCGAGCAGTCTTTCTGACATTCAAAGGCCCTAAAACGTTTAGAAATTTGAACCAAGATTGCTGAAGTTCAGCTCCGAGTAGACGCGTTCCTATTAGAAAGACAGGGAAAGAAAAATAATTTAATAAAAAAAAAGAAATAATTTTATTAACAAAAGAATTTACGTTATACAATTTTAATTTGAGAATATTAGTTTACTTACCATTATGATAAATAAAATTAAAAATTATCATCAATGGACAATTTCGTTCTAGTTGCATGGTAATATGAATTCCATTAAACTTTTTAAAACATCATTCTGTTTTCAGTCAAATTTAGGCAGAGAGAGAGATATCAACCGAGATTAATTTATTGCTTCATTTGTTTTCTCAAATGCTCAACTTGCATGCGACCTTCGTGTTCTTGCATGGAGGGCGAGACAATGGAAGTCTTCCCGGCCAAGTTAACAAGTTCCTTCATTTACAATACCAAGGCATTCAATTTTAAATCAAAACCTACTAATCAAAACCTACTAGTCAACGGTCAAACCCGTCCATCAAAAGGTACACGACAGATTAATTAAAGCAAGTCAAACCAGCTGCTAGGGCTTGAGCCTTGGATGCATATAAATATAGTCCCTTCCCCATGTTATTTCTGCATACAATTTTATCGATCTCTACTCCAGCTTTGCTTGCCCAACAAAATGAGACCTCTAAGCATTGTTTCAGCCATTCTAGTTGTAGCTCTTCTTCTAAGCTTCTATCCAAATGAAGCTAGTAGAGTCCTCTATGGACAAGAAGAAGAAGAAGAAGTGTGGATGAAAAAGGAAAATCGTCTGCTTCAGTCTCTGAGTAAAGGTCCAGTATCCCATCCGGCACCAAATCCTAGCACCTACATCCCCTCGCCGCCCCGCAGTAGCGGTAAAGCCAGTACCGTCGGCCAGAAAGGCTTCGCAGGTCACGCCGTGCCTCCACCTTCCCCACCACCTCCTGAGTATCCACAACTCATGGCTGGTGTGGGAAAAAATTAAAGCATAAATAAAACCCGCCGCCGGCAGCTAGCCATTAACAATGGTGATGATAGCTCAGAAAATTTAACTAGTGAATAGATTAAATCAGACCAAAGAAGAAAAGTGACTAGAATAAGACTGGTACAAGCCAATTTGTAATGTTTTTAGCCTCATTCTTTGTGTTGTTGGGTGTATTTTGATGTACTTGTCCTCTAGGATAAGGAAAACCTAGGGGGATGCTTTCGGTGTGTATTTTGATACTCATAACAGAAGAATAAAAAGAGCAATGTGATTTCTATTTGAGTCTTTGCTTATTACAATTGTTGTTATTGCTGCTCTTTTGTATAGGTGTTTTTTTCCCCCTGCAAAAGCACATTAGTTACTAAAATAAAGCAAGAAAAACTATATTGTATTCTTAATTTTTTTGTAATTAAAAGTAATGATATACAAAAAAGAGTTCTTCTTATTAAAAGTAATGATATTAGTGTGGGTCAAAGAATTTGGGCCCAATCCGTCAGGACTGACCCAATAAAAATTAATCAAATAAAGCTAGATTACGTGACAGCCAAAGGTCAATAATGGCACCAAACTCGCATTGTCGACTTAATGCTGACCTCGGGCCCAAGCGCAACGACGCGAGCCCAACCCACAAAAATAATCAAAGTATTTAATGCTCTGACTGTAGCATTTAAATACAACGAAGTAGGATCCATTCATTGTGTTTAGAGTCAAGAAATATGATGGGATATAAGGAAATGGGCATGTCGGACCTGAATGGTACTGGGATGTTTGTTTCCGACGGGTTGGTTGTGGATTAAAAACCTATAAAACAGACATTTTTTATGGGTATTGTTTTCTAGAAAGAAAGAGTGGTTACTTTTTAAAAATTGTCAAAAATCTACTCAATTTTTGGGGAAGTGGGCTTAAAAGATAGTATGAAACATTGAGCTACGATGAGAAAAAAAAGTTTAACGTAATATTATACAACTAAAAAATTTATGTAGAATTTATTATCAATATGATATGGTTGAATGATAATTATTTATTTTAAAATAATACATTCATTATGATGATTCTTGATTATAAAAACATTACTGCCATATCATTCTAGTGATATTTTCTGTTTCAAAGAATGACATTCTCCAAAAATTATATATAATTAAACATTTAAATTTGCGTGAACTTCTTGTTCATTCTAAGATAACATCGTCTTTCTATTAAAATAGATGATCGATGATTCTTGGTGTAGCTGGTTGATAAAGATGTACCCCAATCATTTATTTTAGGAAAATATTATTTGTATAGAAAATTCTACAAGAATAATATGATAATGGTATTTTCGTAATTAAAAATTAGCATGATGGGTCATCATTTGTTTTAAAATAAATAACTTTTATTTAGTAGTAAATTATGTATAAATTTTTTAATTATATAACATTATCATTTATTTAATTGAGGAGTGGGGTTGGCCAATGCGACTCTAGTACTCTCATCTCTCCTCCTCTGTGTGAAGGGGGATGGATGCCCTAATTTTTTTTAAATTTTAACTGTTGCCAACTTTTTACCCTTTTGGGGGCTTTGAATGCCTTTACACGAGAGTCAAATAAAAGAATGGAATTCAAATCCGCGGAATTAAGTCTCAAAAGTTAGAGGGACTCAATGCCATGCAGTGTAATGCAACACATGCCCAGTGACCCGGTCCCAATGGGACGAGGCATTCGCGTTGCATTGCATGGCCGTGAGACTCTCTGACTTGAGAATAATATCGCGGAATTCAATTTCATTCCCTCGTAGATTGTCTCGTAAGCGCACATAAACTCTGCGATCAAAACTTGAAATATTCAACGGCTCAAGATCAATGAAGAAAAAGTTCAACCATTTGAGAAAATCCAAAAACCTACGTAAATTTATATAGTACTAATTGCAGTTGAAGGATTTAATCAAACGAAAGGAAAAGAATTTCATTGAAAAATACAGAATTTATTAGTCTTTTGGATTTGGTGGAATTTAAAAATAGAAGAAAATTTAGGAGGATTAAGATCCTACTTCAAAACTCCTTTTTAAAATGGGTAAATTTAGAGGGAAAAAAATTCTTAACAAACAATTTTCTTCTATTAAGATTTCATGTTAGTAATGCCAAACAAGAAAAAGGGATTTGATATCTAATCCTTTTGCTTTCTTTTTTTTTTTTTGGGGAATAAAATTTGGCTCCTAATTGGTCTTATAACTATTGCAATTATCGAACTTTGTATAAGGAAAATTTTCAGCTCCGTTGTCAACGTTAGTTTCATTTTGGATGGTAATTTTTACCTATAGTTCTTAAGATTCATTGTGTTTTGATCTTTAGACTGGCCTTAGCTTTGTGAAACAATACGGATGTGATCAGAGATTCAGCCTAGACTTTTACTTGGCCCAAATTTTAATTGTGTGAGGAAGAGAAGATTGGTCACTTGCCCATTTTGAATTCTATTCCACCATCATGTTCGAGGAATTAATATTTGCATGTTGGTGAACGGTGAAAAAATGAATGTTTTTAGACGCAAAGGAAGTCCCACATCAAACCCTACTAGTCAATAGTTAAAAACCCGTCCATCAGACGGTAGACACGGCAGATCCATTCAAAGTCATACCAGCTGATTGGGTTGATGCATATAAGTAGCCCCCCTCCCTGCATTAATCCTGCATATAGTTTTATCGATCTCTGCTAGCTCTTGGCTTCCTGCCTGCCCATAACAAAATGAGACCTCTACGCATTGTTTCAGTCATTCTAGCAGTAGCTCTTCTTCTGAGCATCATAAAACCACATGAAGCTACTAGAGTCCTCCTTGATAAAGAACAACAACACAAAGAGTGGCTGAATAAAGAGAAGCTAATTCTGTCACAGTCTCTGCAGAAGGGTCCTCGCCGCCCTCCAGGACCAAATCCCCCCACCTACATCCCCACGCCTGCGAGCAGGGGTCGAGCCAGTACCATCGGCCAGAAAAACTTCGCGGGTCATGCCATACCAGCCTCCTCCTGCAACCCACAACTCATGGTTGAATCATAAAGAAAACCTGCCGGCAGCCATTAACAATGTCATGTTGCTGCCTTCACCTTAGAAGTCAGAAAAATCAAATGTATGTGGTGACTAAAATTAATCAGAGCAACAAACAAAAAAAGGGTGACTAAAATAAGACTGGTGCAAACCGAATTCTAATATGTTTAGCCTTATTCTTTGTATGTTTTTGGGTGTATTTTTTTATTTTATGTACTTGTTCTTTAAGATAAGGAAAGGTTAAGAGGTTACTTTCGGTGTGTATTTTGATACTCATATAACATAAGAATAAAAGAGAGCAAATTGATTTCTAAGTCTCTGCTTCTTGCTGTTGTTTCTTTTATTATTGTTGATCTTTTGTATATATATTGAGTTGAGAAAAGATAGAGAGCACGGAAATTTTCACCGGTTAGTCCCACCGGCTGATGTGGAAATCCAAAGTGGCAATCACTAATAACCACATCAGCTTTTGAATGGAATTATTAAAAAAGTTTAAAAATAATCGGAAAACAAAGAATGAAACATGTTTGCCGAAGAACAAAGCGAGAAGCAGTATCATCGACGAACAACCATTTCCGATAATCAATCATTTGTTGAAAGAACAGCCATTTCCGATAACTAATCATTTGTTGAAAGCCTATGTAATGGATGATCATTGTCGCTTTAAATAAAGTGACTTAAATAAAGCAGACATATTGAGTTATTTTTCTCGCAAAAGCACACTAATTGGAAACAGAACTAGTGACTTAAATAAAGCAAGAGCGAACTACTACTAACCACGTTCTTGATAATTACATCATTGTGCATTGTAGGGCTCTCAGTCATATGAATAATTTAATTGTGTTAATTAGAATCTAAAGAGATTGATTGAATTTCATATTCGAATCATCTATATATAAATTGTGTTTATCCTTATATTTGTATCTCTTGTATGTGGCGCTTTAGATGATCTGATACTTTTAAAATGTCACGTTGCAAGAGCAATTGATTTGATATCTATTGAATAAAATTCACTAATCTATAAATTCTAAGATTATTATATTATCACTGAATTTATTCAAAAGTATTAAACTACATAAGATCTCTTAAATTATACTTTAAATTCAACTACGTGATACACTAATAAGAGGTTATATAGGAGAATATTATCATGCAAATCCTAGCCCCTACATCCCCTCATCGGCCAGGAGTAGCGGTAAAGCCAGTACCGACGGCCAGAAAGGCTTCGTAGGTCACGCCGTGCCTCCTCCTTCCCCACCACTTCCTAGTACACACAACTCATGGATGGTGTGGGAAAAATTAAAGCACAACGCCGGCAGCCATTAATAATGGTGATGACTAGTGAATAGATTAAATCAGACCAAAGAAGAAAAGTGACTAGAATAAGACTGGTACAAGCCAATTTGTAATGTTTTTAGCCTCATTCTTTATGTGTTGTTGGGTGTATTTTGATGTACTTGTCCTCTAGGATAAGGAAAGCCTAGGAGGATGCTTTCGGTGTGTATTTTGATACTCATAACAGAAAAATAAAAAGAGCAATGTGATTGCTTATTACAATTGTTGTTATAGCTGCACTTTTGTATAGGTGTTTTTTTCCCCTTGCAAAAGCACATTAGCTACCAAAATAAAGCCAGAAAAACTTCATTGCATTCTTAATTTTTTTGCAATTAAAAGTAATGATATATAAGCAGAGTTTTTATTATTAAAAGTAATGATATTGATATTCACTTAATAGGTGGATTTGGTAGGAGTGTTCGAAACTCACCTAGTATAGAAAAATTCATTGCATTTTGAGGAAAAAAAATATAAAATAACGTGATATTCCAATAATAATCAATAATTTTTCAGCTAAATACAAGGAAGTAGGAGCCATTCATTATGTTAAAGTGAAGAAATATGATAAAGAAATAAGGAAATGGGCAGGTTGGACGTGAATGGTACTGGGATGTCTGTTTCTGACGGGTTGGTTGTGGATTAATAACCTATAAAACATACATTTTTTTATGAGTATTGTTTTTTAGAAAGGAGTGGTTACTATTTCAAAATTGTCAAAAATCAACTCAAATTTTGGGGAAATGGGCTTAAAAGATGTTATGAACATTGAGCTATGATGAGAAAAAAAGTTTATGATAATATTATATAACCAAAAAATTCATACAAAGAATAATGTGGTTGAATGAAAATTATTTACTTTAAAACAATACATCTATCATGATATGTATTGATTATGAAAATACTATTGTTACATTACTCTGGTGAGATTTTTTATACAATTTTTTTTTTTTTGTAAGAATGGCATTCTCCAGAAGTTTATATACAATTAAACAGTGAAATTTGTGTGAACTTCTTATTCATTCTAAGATATCATTGTCTTTCCATTAAAATAGATGATCGATCATTCTTGGTGTAGCTGGTTGATAAAGATGTACCACAATGATTTATTTTAGGACAATGCTATTGTATAACAAATTCTACCCGAATGATATGATAATGCTATTTGTATAGCAAATTCTACTTGAATGATATGACAGTAGTATTTTCATAATTAAAAGTTATCATGATGGGTCATCATTTGTTTTAAAGTAAATGACTCTCACTTAGTAATAAATTTTGTATAAATTTTTTGATTGTATAATATTATCATTTATTTAATTGAAGAGTGGGGTTGGCCAATGCACCTCTACGTACTCTCGTCTCTCCTCCTCCGTGCGAAGGGGGACGGAAGCCCTTTTTCTTTTAACTGTTACCAACTTTTTAACATTTTTGGGGCTTTGAATGCCTTTACGCGAAAGTCATATAACACAATGGAATTCAAACCCGCGGATATAAGTCTAAAAAATCAGAGAGACTCAATGCCATTCAGTGTACGTAACGCAATACACATGCCCAGTGACCCGGTCCCAATGGGACGAGGCATTTGCGTTGCATTGCATGGCCATGAGTCTCTCTGACTTGAGAATAATATGGCGGAATTCAATTTCATTCCTTCGTAGATTGTCTCGTAAGCGCACATAAACTCTGCGACCAAAACTTGAAATGAAAATCCAAAAACCTACGTAAACTTATATAGTACTGTTGCAGTTGAAGGATTTAATGAAACAAAAGGAAAAGAATTTCATTGAAAAATACAGAATTTATATGTCATTTGGATTTGGAGGAATTTTAAAATAGAAGCAAATTTAGGAGGACTTAGATCCTACTTTACAACTCCTTTTTAAAATGGGTAAATTTGGATGGAAAAAAAATTCTTAACAAACAATTTTCTTCTATTAAGATTTCATCTAATTAATGCCAAACAAGAAAAAGGGATTTGAAGTCTAATCCTTTTGCTTTCTTTCCTTTTTTGTTTTTATGGGAATAAAATTTGGCTCCTAACTGGTCTTATAACTATTGCAATTCTTGAACTTTGGATAATCATTAATTGTGTTTTGGTCTTTAAACTGGCCTTAGCTTTGTGAAACAAGACGGATGTGATCAGAGATTTAGCCTAGACTTTTACTTGGCCAAATTTTAATTGTGTGAGAGAGAAGATTTGTCACTTGCCCATTTTGCATTCTATCCACCATCGTGCTCGCGGAATTAATATTTGCATGCATGTTGGTGAAGGGTGAAAAAATGAATGTTTTTAGACGCAATGGAAGTCCCACATCAAACCCTACTAGTCAATAGTCAAAAACCCGTCCATCAGACGGTAGACACGACAGATCCATTCAAAGTCATACCAGCTGATTGGCTTGATGCATATAAGTAGCCCCCCTCTCAGCATCAATTCTGCATATAGTTTTATCGATCTCTACAAGCTCTTGGCTTCCCGCCTGCCCACAACAAAATGAGACCTCTAAGCATTGCTTCAGTCATTCTAGCAGTAGCTCTTCTTCTGAGCATCATCAAACCACATGAAGCTACTGGAGTCCTCCTCGATGAAGAACAACACCACAAAGAGTGGCTGAAGAAAGAGAAGCTAATTCTGTCAGAGTCTCTGCAAAAGGGTCCTCGCCGCTCTCCAGGACCAAATCCCCCCACCTACATCCCCACGCCTCCGAGCAGGGGTAGAGCCAGTACCATCGGCCAAAAAAACTTCGCGGGTCATGCCACACCGGCCTCCTCCTGCAACCCACAACTCATGGTTGAATCATAAATGAAACCTGCCGGCAGCCATTAACAATCTTATGCTACTGCCTTTACCTTAGAAATCAGAAAAATCAAATGTATGTAGTGACTAAAATTAATCAGAGCAACAAAAAAAGGGTGACTAAAAGAAGACTGGTGCAAACCAAATTGTAATATGTTTAGCCTTATTCTTTGTTTGTTGTTGGGTGTATTTTTATTTTTATTTTTTTTTATGTACTTGTTCTTTAAGATAAGGAAAGGTTAATTAGAGGATACTTTCGGTGTGTATTTTGATACTCATAACATAAGAATAAAAGAGAGCAAATTGATTTTTAAGTCTTTGCTTCTTGCTGTTGTTTCTTTTAGTATTGTTGATCTTTTGTATATATATGTTGAGTTGTTTTTCTTGCAAAAGCACACTAATTAGAAACAGCACTAGTGACTTGAATAAAGCAAGAGCGAACTACTACTAACCACGTTCTTGATAATTGTGTTGTTGTACCTGCAAGATTATAGGGCTCTCAGTTACATGAATAGTTCAATTGTGCTAATTAGAACATGAAGAGAAGGAATGAATTTCATATTCGAATCATATATATATGTAAGTTGTGTTCGTTCTTATGATTTGTATATCTTACGTAATGCTCTAAATGCTATGATATTTTTAAAATATCATGTCATAGGGGCAATTAGTTTGATACCTATTGAATAAATTCCACTAATCTATAAATTCTAAGATTATTGTATTATCATTTAATTTATTCAAAAGTATTAAACTACATAAGCTCTCTTAAACTATACTTTGAATTCAACTTCATGATACACTAATAAGAGGTTATATAAGAGAATATTATTATACAAATGTTGGATAACTACTAAATAAATCTACTAATCTATAAATTATAAGATATTATATTTATTCAATGGTATTCAACTACATAAGGTCTCTTAAATTATACATACGATTCAAATATATGATCTACTAATATGAGGTTATATAGGATAATATTATCATACAAATGTTTGAAAACTATTGAATTTATAATAAATCCACTAGTCTATAAATTTTAAAATATTATATTATTAGTGAAATCCAATGAAATTAGATCTGAATAAAAATAGTTTAGATTTCCCAACCCCATTGAAATTGAGATTGGGATTTTATTTTATTTTTTATGGATAGAAAGTAAGATTGGGATTTGACACACCCATCACGCTGAATCCAAACTAAGAAAAATAAAATAAAAATTTTATGACTAACCCATCACACCAATCTTTATATAATTCATTCTACCTAAAACCCATTATTTTCCTTATTGCCCATGAACCCAACAGAGAACTGGAATTAGAGCCTAACTCAAAGACTAGCCCGCAATTCCCCTTAAAATCGTCTCTTATGCTTTTTAAATACTACGTCATGTAGATAATTGGTTGGATAATTATTAAACTTGTTTAGCTACTTTTATTGTATATATAATAAATTGGTATTGGATTTAACGGGTGACTATAACTATGATACTAAAAAGTTTTAAAAAGACGGTGGTGAGATTGTGTTACAAATAATTTGATAAGATTGGCATTAAATTTATCGGGTTACTATAATTAAATAAAATAAAATAAAAAATATATATCGAGTGGGGTTGTGCTATGAGTAGGGCTAGCCACGGAGCAGGACAGGCTGAGCTTGATTTACATAATAACACTTTGGAGAGTGGCTCAAGTCAGATCCGGCCCGATGTCGAGCCTCCACTTTGTTGCCCAAGCTTGCCTAAAAATAAAAATGAAATCCTAAGCCCGTCCACTGACTCGACCAAAATACATATTTATTTATTTTTTTTATAAATATAAGTGACTATATATATATATATTTATTTTTTAAACTAAATAAAAATATTCAAGCTGAGCTTTGAAATATAATCTCAAGCCTGGCCCGAAAATTAATCGGGTCTAAAAAATTAACCCAACCTAATCTCACAGGCTTAAATCTTAATACCATTCTCATAAAAAATTGAATCGAATTGGGTGGGCCTATCGGGCCAGTGGGCCAATGCCCACCCCCGGCTATAAGTATAACTATTTAATTTATTATTTTTAGTGAATAAATAAGTTACTAAAAAGGAAATAAATATTCATGATGTCTATCTTCTAAACACGTATAGCGATTTAATTTGATGTAGCTATGAAGCTGAGTTTTATGAAGAAGAAGAACCTTCCCTCAGCCCCTTTTTTTTTTCCATAGCATATATGGTTTTGTACTTTGTTTAATTATTTTGGTTGTGTACTTTATTTAGTAAAACGTAGTAACTTTGGTATATTATACGGATTGATACCTGACGAACATTTTATTTGAAAAAAAAGTAGGTTTTATCCGGATAGGATCATATAGGATCTCCCCGTACAGTCATTAATAGAGAGTTGAAATATGCTAAGTTCGTACCAATTGCTACATAAAATTTATCGTTTAGGATTAAGTTTCCGATTAACATTAAAACACGGTACTTTGCCCTCATGTATCGTGTTGCAAACGACCAGATAATCTTGAGAGGGCAGCAAATTTTGACTGCTTACCTAATAAGCTTACTAGGAATGACTCGCTTGTATTTGGAGAGTGATGCTGTGCTTCACTTGCAATGAGTCTAAGGGTTCGTTTGGTAACGTTGTCAGTTTTTATTTTTTGTTGTATGTTTTTATTGTGTGTTTTTTGTGATTTGGTGATGGACGTTTATAGGTTATCGTCGTGTCAAAAATACTAGATCAATGCTTTGATAAGAGAAAATATACTCTTTTTAGTGTTTTTAGTTTCTTTTTTTTGAATTTTGTAAAAAATTAAAAAAAAATAATAATAAACACCGTTTTTTGTTTTTTCTAAAAAAAAAAAACAAAAAACAAAAACAGTAAACGTTGCCAAACGACACCTAAAAATCTCAACAAGTAGTTTTAACAACTCATACCAATGCTAAACTATACCAATGCTAAAGGATGTTACTTGGAGATAAATATATGAAAAATATTATTTTTATAACAAATTTATACAAAAATTCTCACCACAATAATGTAGTAGTAGCAATTCTGTATTAAAAATTATTATAATAGATATTTTATTTTAAAATAAAAAACTCACATTCAAATACAGTGTTTTGTATAAACTTTTTGCGAAAATAATGCATTGGATAAAGATATTTGCGACGGGCCTTGTCACTTGTTCAATGGATTAATGCATGGCGTTGAGAGTGATTTGTGTCTCTGACTTTGCGACTTGAGATTTATATCCGTTGAATCCAATGCCTTCCTTTCATTCATTCATTAGACTGCCGCGTAAAACCAAGCTCGGTGCACTAACTCTGCAACCAAAACACCCAATAATGTTTTTTTAAAGCAGGAAAAGAAATTAACAATTCACCAAGGCTTTTATTTCTTTTTTTCCCTCCTCAAATTTCTTGTCCAATTTAATTTGGTTCAAAATTGGTGTTAAAACTATTGAAAATTAGTGAACTTTTATGCAAGGAAATTAATTTCTCCAACTGCATTGTTAAAGTCATGAATATCATTTTAAATGGTAACTTTTATCCGTAGCTTTTAAGAATCATTATGTTTTTAGAATTGAACTAGCCAAGAGATACTATTACAGATTCAACCTAGCCTTTTGCTTACCCAAAATTTGGTTCAAAATTGGTGTTAAAACTCTCTCTCTCTCTCTCTCTCTCTCCTTTTTTTACTGTTGCTGTTGTCGAATTCTAAATGGTTTTAAGGTGGAAGATCGACAAGAAGTTTGTTTTGAGATGTTTTTATTTTTTGCCAATCGATAGAAAATTATTACATTATGATAAACATCTCTCTCAACTCTGATAAAAGTACAACAATCATATTGCTCAACAAACCAGGCAAACACACAATATACATCCACCACTAACAGCAATTAAACTCAAGATCTCAATAACCGATATACTTGAATAGCGAACAGGATGCCATTCAATAACCGATTTACTTGAATAGCTAACAGGATGCCATTGAACTACTTAGGGATGATTAATAATGGTGAATAAGGAGAATAAGAGCTTTGCTTTGTATGTTTTACCATGTTATTGGCATGTATGTTTGACTAATCTCACCATGGGTTTACTGAAATTTCTGCTGTTTGAGTGGGATACTGGTTTGAAGGTTGAATCGAAGCAGAATGGTTCAAAGTCACAAGGGTTTACTTCCATCTTTGAAGCCCTTCCTCCTAAGCATATCAAGGAGATCAACATCAGGACATTCAAATACAGCAATTGGAACTCCAAATCAAACCATCTTCATGAATTTAACGAAAGTCAGACAATACATCATTTTTGAAGCAAATAAAGAAACAAGATAAGCAAAACGAGCAGCTACATCTAGTACTAGTTCTGCATCAGTTCATTACAAAGTGATACATAGCATAAATTGAGACCAATCTTATACAACTTCAAAGCTGGATCATCTTGAAAGAGCGGCGACCAGCTTCTCCTTCAAATGCTCGGCAGCACCACCTTGAGTCTGGATAGAGAATGTATGAACAATCTCTCCATTGTCTGTCGAGGAAACTTTAGACTCCTGTGCTGTAATTTGATGTTCCCTAAATGTCTTTATGACCCTAGAAACCGGGTGAGTATCCAATGGACAGCTCACTCGTACAACTGCATCTTCATGCCTTGCCTGAAAATCGATTTCCGGGACAGTGCCCTGCCATTGCTTGTTGTTACCCATCTCCTTTTCAGTGTCTAAGATCCTTATTTTCCTCTGAAGATCAGTGATGTATGTAATGGCATCACCCAAAAGAGAGGCCTTGTCCATCTTGGAGATATTAGGAACAACAGCCCTTAACGCATAAAACCGTTGGTTAAGCTTCTCTCGCCTCTGCCTCTCCGCTTCCACGTGATTCAAAGGTTCTTCTCTACCATTGGCAGGCTTTCTTCCCCTCTTTCTTGGTTTTCTGTCATCAGGCTGAATCAACAAATCCTCCTGAGCCTGATCTAAACCCCCAACAATTACTTGGCTCATCTGCGGAAACAGTTTTGCTTCGCCATCATCACTTCGAGACCTGTGCGAAGAGTTCCCATAAACTTGATTATTGCCCACTGCCTGCAACTCATAAGAATCTAATGTAAACCCTGAATCATCTTCCACTTTAGGCGAAAAACTTATAGTCATTGGACGTGACTTTGCAGCACCGAGACTGAGTTCATGCCCAAATATCTTTGGCAACACCTTTGCCTGTAACAGAGATCCCCCAATTGTAGTTTTGACCATTTGAATCATGCTTTGTTCTTCAGGGAGCGGCTTAACCGAACCAATCTCCACTACCCCTGATTTTAGTGGCACAAAAACCAGAGTCTCAAATCGAGCCGATTTTGCTAAATATGATCTTGACTGGTAATGTTCAGAACAACTCTTGGTTCCTGAAACCCAAATCACTCTGCCGGTATTAAATGACTGGGAAGGGCTAGAAGGCTTATCAAATGGGAAAGAATAGTACATTGATGTGAGATAGAACATCTCCACATCTGAAACTGAATCCAAAGTCGCCGCATAATTATCTTCGTCGGACCCTCCAAAACAGGCGTGGAGCTTTTGCAAAACCCTCTTTTTCCTATCTCCTTCCTCCGATCTTCGATCCTCCGAACCGTTCCGATCGGCACCCTCACTCCCCTTCGGCTCTCTGCAATGCCCATCACCCCAAATCAAGGCCGAATTGCCCGATTTCGACTTTGAGACCTGCCATAAAATGGCATAAGTCCAATTCGACCCCTCGACAATCTTACACAGCCCTTTCTGCACACCCAAATCTCCGGCCGATGATACAAACTCCGACAAAACGTTACCGGAGGCCGAAGCAACCAAGAATTCAAAGGCTTCATTACCCAACACAACTTCCACCATACCCTTGTCCTCTTCATTCAACCAAAATTTCTCCCCCATCTTTCAAACAACAATTAATTCCAAACAACAGCTTGAGGAGCAAAGTTTTTTTTCACAAACTACGACACAGAAACACAAGAATCTTGAACTTTAGAAACTTGGGTCTGCTTGTTCACATGAAAAGGAACTACAGCCAATTTTTTTCTTGTGAGGGTTCGATACATCAACAACCACATGTACATATGTATGCATGTGTATGTATATAAGTCTCTAAATATATGTATATACAAATAACACAAGAAGCTCAAAGAAATGAAATCAAAATAAGAAAGAACAGTTACCTGAAGTAGAAATGGATCGGTGGAATTTGGGAATTGGGATAAGATAAACTCATGTTTGCTCGTGTTTCATGTGACTGCAACGAAAACTTTGGGCGGCTGTCGGATCTGATGGAGATCTGAACAGTTTGGGGTTCTTATTTAGTACTACAAGTGCAGTGCACCTGGAATCTTTTACTGTGTTAACCTAGAATTTTTTTTCTAAATTATTTTTGTTTAATAGAAAAGGCTAAGGCAGACGCTGCCGACCGACAATTGCCTCGGTCGTTAGCGGCCTCTTGTTTAATTTAAAAAGTAATTAAAGTAAGAGTGTTAGCTTGGAAAAAAAAGTTTAGTAGTAAAATAGTGCGGAGTACTCGGTAATAATTTTTATCAAATTATGATATGTGGTGTGTGAATATATAAGTAACCTCAGATTGTGGAGTAGTGCAGAGACTTAAAAAAAAAATACCACATGAAAATTTTTTATAGGAAGTCTTCTTAAAAGTCTCTCCACTACTCAACAATCTCAAGTTATTGATGTATTCACACATTACGTATAACCATTTGATAGGAACTATCACTGAGTACTTAGTACTACCTGATGACTAAACTATTTTAGGCTAGTTTGGTGTATTCTCCAAAATTTTCTCTCTTTTTTTAACTTTCTTTTTGGTCATATAAAAAACAAAAAATCTCATTTTTGCCCTTGTAGTTTCAACCCTCATTGTTGTCCCTTCCCTCTCATTTATGCTTTTATTTCAAACATATCCTTTTATATATATTTTCTAATGTGTCCTTATGACGCTTGCTTATAAACTTTTTTATAAATTTTTTTGACAAGGAATTTTCTTAGATTATGTTCTCCTTAAATCTTATTTTTATTAATTAAATGTATGGTCATTAACCCAACAAAGTATAGAAAAAAATTAGTCTTAAAAAAACCTATTTTTTTTGTTGACTTTGTTTTCATATTATGTTGATATTTCGTGTTGTGAGAGATAATAGTCATTAGTTAGCGAGTATCGCCTTGTAATGTGATCATCCCATTTAATTTAGATCATTCCTTGTAATTTTAGATCAGCTCATTAAGAATATTAAAAGGAGCCTCACTCTGTTGTTTAGACTTCGGATAGTTGCATAATCTGAAACACAGTCTGTACTGAAATTTAATTGGTAAATCTAAAGCGTCTAACATTGGGAGAATTTTGTGAGACTTGGGTTTCCTTTAATATTTTCTAGTCCTGTTTTTGTAAATTTTTTCTTTTCCATCCATTTTATAGTTCTTCTGGGTACTTGGTAGTCCCTTTGCTTCCTTCGTAGGTGACCATGATCTGAGCATGACTCCACCAAGCTACTGATCTTTGTTGAATTTTCTTTTCTGAGTCATCTGCCAAGGAATCAAATTTGGTAAGTTGGATCATGGAAAGATTGGAATGCAATGGCTTTTGAGCATTCCTAGATCCTCTCCTTTTCATTCCTTCATAGCAATTAATGAATAACAAAGGCAATCTAGGATCCACAGTGATTTTAAAAAAAAAAAAAAAAAAGTACCCATCTCTAGCTTTCACTGCATCGTAAATCGTAACCTGCCCCTGCCATCAAACTACAATGTAAACACTCACGGCTGCTTGAAATCTCCATTACAACCGCCGTATAGAGATATTGTTATCACTTTACGTTTCTATACCCAAAAAAAAAAATAAAAAAATAAAAATAGCAATAAGATAATAGTTATCATGAAAATGATAGAACACGTTTTTCTTCCAACTTGTGTTGGCATTTGCAAAGGGTAGGCTAGAAAAAAATATAAAAAGGTTTTTTATTTGGAATGAGGCATAAATGAGAGATAAGGGACAATAATGAGGAGTGTTAAAACTAAGAGGATAAAAATGAATATACATGAAAAAAAAAAAAAGAAGGCAAAACAGAGGTTTTCTCAATAAAAAAGGAATAAGGGCATTAAATGTTCATTTAAGAGTGGGCATTAAATGTATATTATACCCACTCTTAAGAGTTATGAATACGTATTGTACAATGTGCTTACTCTTAAATGTATATTATACCCACTCTCTTATTATTTATGAAAGTGACAATAAGAAAGTGATTCCAAACAAGCACCTGAGGATGGGCCAAGCAGACACGCAGCTGGGCCAAGTCCAAGTCATATGGTGGACTGATCCATATAGACATGCTGGTTTTCAAGCAAGGATCAGCCTTGGTTATGGCCTCTATTTACAGCCTCAGAAGTCCTTATTCCTTTTATTTTGTAATGTTTCAATTTAATTTATTAATTGATCATAATCTTCAGCTAGAATTTCCTAGTTATATATACACATGTATATCTTATTTATCGAAGGATCTTGAAGCTAGAAAAGTAGTTACTCAAGAATATTATATAGTTCTCATTAGCCGAGAGAGTGGGTATAAAAATGATTGTCGTACTTGGGACAATTGTAAAAATACATACATTTGAGAATTAGCATTTAAATTTTTACATGACTTATTAATAAAAATTCATAAAGCCGTCACTGATTTCGAACGAGGTGAATTAGCATTTAAATTTTCTAAAACCTTAGAGCGTCTCTGAGGGATTTTCTAAAGTAGGTCTTTTAGTTATTTTAGAGAGTCAAATCTCAAAAATAGCTCTTTAATGGGGCTCTCTATATAACTCTCTATTTTATAAAGTTTTACTTCGGCTCTCCAAATATAGAGAGTCAAAAGTGGGTCTCTAAACTTTAAATAGTATTATTTCATAAATATCTCTCCTTCTCTCTCTTCTTTATGTCCTCTTTTCTTGGGATAATTGTTAAAAAAATGAATAATTATGAGGTGGCTAGCTAAATTATAGAGTATGATTGGAGGATTTTTTAAAAAGTGACTTTTTAGGTATATTTTAACTAACTAGTTTACAGAGTCGGGTTGGAAATACTGCTAGGTTCGTTCTCAATTAAAGCCCAAACTAGATGGACCAAGTCATATGGTGGGCTGATCCACGTAATAATGGCGGTCTTCAACATCAAGCACGGATCAGACTTGGTTCGGTCCACTATTTCCAGCCTCAGAAGTACTTATTCCATTTTTTTTTTTTTTGGTTTGTGATGTTTCCATTTTATTTATTAATTTGGGGGTAGCAATTATTTTGCTAAAGAATAATCGACGCTAATTTTCATAGTATTTTTTTCCTAAATAAATAATTTTTTTTTGTACTTTTGCGAGGAAAAATGTATGTTGCTCTCCTTTATTGTTTTACCAGACGTGAAGAACGCACCCACAAAAATCGTTAATGATACTGTGTCATATTACAATAGCCGCAATTTTCTTTTGCCCTTCATTTTTATTAAAATCTCATCATTCAAAATCATTCATCAAAAAGAATGTAATTCTTATGCACCACATGAATCAAGTTTAACTGCAATATCCAATCTTTTATGATCCCAACATGACCAAAGCTAATTGGATGAAATTAACAGTAAGACATGGGCCACAAGCACTTTATAACAAATGAAAATCTGAATAAAGAATGTATGGAACTGAACAGAAATAGGATGCGTACGTGTTTGCTTCAAGACCTAGAAAAAAAAAAAAAAAAAGAGGATGGCCTGTTGGTTGGACTTTTTTTTTAGCTTTTTTGGTTTGGTTTTTTTTTTTTTTTTGGCTTATAAGTAAAAATTCAAGATTTTGAAGCTTTTTTTTTACTGATTTTATCCTGTTAAAACTAAAAAAACTGAAAAAATCTATTTTTTTTACTTATAAGTTAAAAAAATAAAATTCAAAAAAGTTAAAAAAAATTGTACCAAACTAGCCTTCATGGGTACTAGCGTAGAAGAAAGCAAAAGTGAACTTGCTGGGCATATGAACTAGATTCATGCTGAGTTTAAGGACTCCTCATCGTTCTTCTGTGAAGTCCCCAAACAAGTGAAACATTAAGCCAAAAAAATATACAGTTCTGTAGATATTAATGTTAAGATTTCGGGTATGTTTGATACTTGTGGAAGGGGAAGAAAAAGGGAGAAAAAGGAAATGAGAGAGAACATAAAAAGAAAAGTGGTTTATTTCTTTTGTTTAATTTTACCAAAAAAAAAATGAGAGGAAAATAGAAGAAAAACAACTTTATGTTGTTTGATATTGAAAGGAAACAAGGAAAAAAATAATAGAATACTATTAAAAAAAGGAGAAAAAAAAGGGAAGAGAAAGGAAAAAAAAAGTAGAAAGAGAATAACTTTCTCTCTTTTTTCTCTTCCCTCCTAAATTAGAAACCAAACAAGGGAACTATGCCCTTCCCTTTCCTTTCTTTCCTTCAAGTATCAAACAGAGCTTTCATATAACTGCATAGTAACCCAATTCCAAATTGGGTTACCGATCGAGGAATTTGTACTTTAGGAAAAAATATTTAGTTCATTGGAGTGTGACCAAACTTGTGATGACAAACACAGCTAGCTATGTATGGAGGGTGAATGAAATTTTATTTATGTTTTGGCGGTTTAGTACATATCTCACACTCTATAATACTCAACTTACATCAAATTTCTACAATTCTACATACACACTCAAACTCAAACACAGAAAAGAAAAAAAAAAAAAAAACCCGACAAACTGACATTTGGTACGACTTCTTTAGTTTATTGATAATTCAGTTTCATATTAACACCACACCATAATTTGTCACCCCACTTGGTTTTCTTTTTTTCTTTTTTTTTTTTTTCTGAGTACCCCACTAGTTTTTCACTTGCATGGAATTACATAGGAATTGCACTGAAGCAGAAGCAAAATCAACCATGACGGCATCCACCGCCGGGGTTGCTGCCGCCGCCAGGGCTGCCGATGTAAGTACAACCGGACGGAGCCGGAGGCGAGAATAAACCTTTTCCAGTTGGTTGATCTGCCGAAGCAGCGCTATCACGAGCCATTACCTCTCCTTCCAAGGGTGGTCTATAAGAAGCTAAGAGTGGTTTTGTAGTGACAATCAAGAAGATGATCAAGAAAAAGATCATCTTTATAGTCTTGTCGACATTTGCAGCAGAAACCTTCATTTTTGGTAAGGGGATTTCTATTTTTGCTAGACTTCGTTGGTTCGCGCAAGCTATGTGATGGCTCTTCAAGTCTCAAGTCCTCACATGCATATATAGGAAGTAATTAATTATAGAGTATTCCTAAAACCCATCACTTTTAGTATATTTTTAAGGAAATAAGATGGTGAGGTTCACATTAATAAAAATAAGGTAATGCTATACATTCAGAAAATTTATAAAGAATTTATATCCAGAATAAAGTGTCTGAGTTGTGGCCTATCACTTTAAAACAAATAATCCAATAAGAAGCATTTTAATTACAAAACTGTCACTGTCATATCATTTTGATTCAAAATTTTGTACAAAATTTTTGAAAGAATAACATTTTTCATAAAAATAAGATGGACATATTTATTGTGCCTAATAAAAACGCGGTGAGAAAAATTAGTAGCTAGAACAAATATTCAGTGGTAAGATAATATCAACTGTTGTCACTAATTTGTACAGTATGAAATCACCGCTATATTTAATGTAAAATATCATGATCGGAAATAGTACCTAAAAAACATTGTTCATGACTCGGTGCATTTCTGGCCTTCTAGGGTTAGGGTTCGAGAGTTGTAAAGGTAGTAGTGAGAGAGTAGGAAGTATGCACATGCTGAGCGTGCTGCAGATGCGTGCAACTTCCCTTACACAAGAAATTTTAAGCTGGCAGCTAGCCAAATTCTGAAAAAATGGGGGGTAGTTATATGAACTAGCTAGAATTAGAGACCTTAAGATACTGCTATATAACCAGAACATGCATTCATACAAAATAATGTGATTTATTCAGAGTGTCTTTCACTTTAAAATAAAATACTTATCATGATAATTTTTAGTTACAAAATATTTTTTTGCTACATCATTCTGATGGGATTTAATAAGATGGTATCCTAGTAGTTGAGTTATTAATTCAAAAATATTATAGTCACACCATTTTCTTATGGATATAGATTTTCTCTGACTTGAGTTTTAAAAATTTCTATTACCTTACGTACATGACATCATACTATTTGACCATGTGTTTATATATTTATTTTTTATTAATTTAAATTATTTTTACAGATATATTAATCTTATAAATAGTGCCTATAATTTTAAAAAAAATTAAATAAATTAATAATATAATTTTAATACTTGACAATTTAATGTACCACAAGATAGTTAGGAGATAATGAATTCCTTAAACGGAAAGACTTATCGTGTTATTATACTATATTTTCTTACATACTAGGACAGATGTTGATGGTCAAAGATTGCTGATGCCAGTCGTACCCAAAAAAACAAAAAAGAAAGAGTCATTCGCTGACATTTCATCCATTTTCGTGGAAACTTTTTTGCTTAAAACGGAAGGGCTGGGGATGACCACAAAAAAAAAAAAAAAAAAAAAAGGACTGGGTGACTGGGCTATCCTAGCTCGAATGCTCAATGACGTGTATACCATTCTTCTGAATACTTTTGCCATACTTTGATACCTTACCTGGATTATCATTTTCCAATTAATGGAGCTAGTCCCAATAAGATCACTTAAGTCGGTTCTTGGAGATAAACATCAGATGAGGTTAGGGTTAACTTTAGATGTGGATTGCAATTCGTTGTTCCAATATTATTTTGCACATTCAAAGCTTTTGTATAAACCAAGATTTCGACATATATTGCGAAACAAGTGTGTTGCTCAATCTAAATTTACACTCATTGTTTTAAGAAAATTATATCACTTACCAGAAATTTTTTTTATCAGTACAATTAGGAAGAGCGATGCAGTGAGTAGTGATGAAAAATTAAAAGATTAAACACTTTCCATGATCTATAAAATTTTACTATGAACAGGCCAAAAAATTGACAACTATTGAATGTGACTCTTCACAAGAGTACAAAAATAATAAAAATAAAAGAAAACTCTTTCTAAAATATTATTAATCAAAAACTTCATTGAGATATTTAAGTGTGAACAGAAACCCTAACTCTAATTATTGAAATTAAGGAAAAAATAAAGAAAATTATCAAAAATAGTAAAATTTGAGTTAGGCTCAAATTGAAACACTAGAAATATAAAGAAACTACTAGAAAAAAAACTTAGACCAAATCGGATTCATATAAGCCAATATATTGAGCACTCAAATTTTTTTAAAAATAATATAATTGCCCTTTTCGAGGCCTAAACGATGAAATTTGTCAAAATATCACGTTTTATCAACTTGTCAAATTTCGCGCGATTATAAGATACCTTGTCGGTTGTCTAATTTGATCTTGAACTAAGTCTAATTTGATCTTGCATTAGTTCAAATGCTTCACATAGTCTAATGCTACGCATGCGACTATCATAGATAGCAGTACAATGTATATACATAGGTGAAAATTATATATATTAAAAATACTGAGACGAGATTTCAGAAAAAGATAAAAGAGAAAGAGAAGAAGAAAAAGAAAATCCCAAAAAAGGTTCAAATATGTCCATCCGCGATTCTGCGTTGAGCAAGCACGTCATCATCATTTTCTAATTTTGGGCGGTGCAAGAAGTAAGATAATTGATCTGATCATATGTGGGCATTGTTTTTTAACCATTTTATGAACATGAAAGTGGACACTAAATTTCAGTTTTTTTTAAAAATTTGTGCATACTAATCAGCATGGAAGTAGTTAATTGAGTGATTCGGTCTTGCATGCATAAGAAGGCACAAGCTAGTTACTTTTCTTGACTACCTTTTCCTTAGTGCTTCATGCTGTATATGCGGATCCATAATCACACAGCGAGGCTAACCCAATCCAGAATTGGGTTGTGGTGATATCTTAGGCTTCAACAAAAATAAAATAAAAACAAAAACAGAAAAAACAAAAAAACTAAAAAGGTGTAGTGCGATGAAAAGTCATTCATTCAACGGCAAATGGTGATCAGATAAGACTGAGAAGCGAAGCCAAAAGTGGTAAAAATATGGTTACATAATTTCATCCAATGAGCTACATTCTCGATGCAAAAAATACTATCATTACTGTCTTTTTTTAGTACATTTTTTTCACTACAAATCACATGGGACAAGGTTCTATGACCATTTGTTAATGCTTGACACACCTTTTGTGTCTAGAAGCACGAAAATATAGTGAAAAACTATTAAGGTTATCTGTACATTACTCTTTTTTTGCCCTTTTCAATTAGATATAAACAAGTAGGTCTTAGCTGAAAGCTTGATAGTCCTACATAAATATGAGCAAGCACATTTATTGCATATATGGGACTATTAGCAATAAAGAAAGGAGCTAAAAGATTTTTTATAAAGCAATATTTGTTATAAACTAAATAAATTTGAAGTAAACAAAATATTCAAATACAGTATATAAGAAAACTAGTTCTGCTGGAACTGTTAAATAATAATTTAAATAGTTTTTCTAAAACTATGGGGATAGATCTTCTTGATCACCTAAACATATATTGCTTTCATAAGACAAAATATAAAGACAACAAAAATTTAAATAGTTTACTTACACTCTTTGCTCTTTCCTTCTTCTCTTTTTCTTTTCTTCTTTCTCTTCTTTTCTTTCTCTTTCTCTCTCTCTTCTTTCTCCCTCTCTTTTCTCTCTCTTGTCTCTCTCTTCTTTCTCTCTCTTTTGTCTCCCTTTCTTTTTTTTGCAATTTCTCTCTTCGCAGCCTCCCTTAGTTGGTAAGCCATGTACTTACCAACAATAAAGCGTTTGATAGATGATTTTCGATAATTCACCATTCATTTCTAACAATATTTAACATATATATCGTCTAAGAAGTGCATAGCTTTCATAAAATATAAGTACATGCATGTACTATTATCTTGAAAATTATATAACTAGGCGAAAATTTTTATCATTCGAATCATGAAGAAGCTTGATAGTTAATACCGTTAGTAGTAGTCATGAATATTATATGATTAGACATATAAACAAGAATTCATAGATACGTATGTCAGTGAGAGGTGATGATAGCTTTTTTATTTTTAAAATTAAGGATGATAACTTATTTAAATAATTAAGTGACGCTATCTATATAATTGGAAAGTAGTCAATCATGACGAGTATGTGAGTCAGGATAGCTTTTCTTTTTTATGTTTTTTATAGCTAAAATTAATTATCTTTGACACCATCTTTTTTGTTTATAATCGTTAATTCAACTCACCCTCCCCTTCTCTAGATTTTTTACCTCGTGTCAAAATATTTTTTTATTAGAATTACGCTGTTGCTGGCGTACTGAATTCTTTTTCCCCGAGGTCAGTTTGTGGACTACAGGTCATCGAAAGAGATGATAAGATTCACGCGACATGGCATAAGAGGAGATGGACGGAGCTCCGTTTGATTCATATTTGGATAATCTAATTAATTTTTTTTATCTTTTTCCTTACTCTCTTTTTTTGTCATATATTTCTCACTCTTAACGGTAACAGTCCACAACCAATCTCTTGTTCCTGCGAACTCATTTCTTGATTTCATATTTTTTTTCGTTTTAGTTGTTTTTTATTTTATTGACTAAATTATTCTTTTTGTAGCATACATGACAGTCAGGCCGGTTCTAAAGTAAGTCCAACAAATCATAGGCTTGAGCAACCCGAGGGCCAGGGCAATTAAATTGTTAAAATTTTTTAATAATAAATTGTGAGTTTTATTATTTTTTTATATAATTGTACATATTACTCAATAATATGATAAAAAATAGACTTTTATTTGGTAGGTCTTCTGTACCCAATTTCAAAAAGTAAATCAATTTTTTAGTGTAAACGTATAGAGAGAGAGAGACTAAGCGGGTTTGATTTGGAACCCTACCAACAGATCAAAGTGAAGCTATGAAAAATTCGATCAAAAGAAGAAGTAAGGATGTGTTTGATTTTATTTATAATATTATATTTTTGTAGTATATATATACAGTGATTCAGTGAATCTTCTTAGGTTAAAATTTTACATACAAACTATATAAAAAAGGGAGAAGATATCAAATGCATTGAAACTACCCTATTTGTGATTCTATAAAGGTTTTGTTGGATAAAAAGTAAAGTCTTTTTAATCATTGACCTTTTATTAAATAAAAAATGAGGTTTTATCAATATTTTGTTAAATAATTTGGGGTTTTATATCTTGAAAGCTAAATTTAGACAAATGCAGTGCATGAGTTGAATAAATTATGAATTTTTCTCTGTATATTGTGGTGCTAGACTACTAGTGCAAAAGATTCCTAATTTTGTTTTATTTAATTTGTTTTTTTGTGTTCATTTCCATTTTTTCTTTTTGAATGTTGTTCT
This sequence comes from Euryodendron excelsum, assembly GCA_033060915.1. NCBI lineage: Eukaryota > Viridiplantae > Streptophyta > Magnoliopsida > Ericales > Pentaphylacaceae > Euryodendron > Euryodendron excelsum. Next base: position 5,379,170 of record CM065380.1, on the reverse strand, counting down.
ACATTTTTTTTTCACTTTTTAAAAGCTATGAATAAACTTATAACAAATTCTTGTTATTTTGCAAGTTGATGTGATTCAGGTAATTAGAAAGAACTCAACACCAGTTTTGCATAAAGCGTATAATATTTGTTGGGTTTTCTTAAAAGCCAAGGTTAGATAATGTACTCCTCTCTCATTATAATTAAGTTTTTATTGCTAAGTTGAAATTGTTTATAATGGAATTGATTGGTTCTTCCTCTAAATTAAGTATTTTATTGTTTAGATATTATCATATTTGAAAGATTTCTAGGTATTTTATTATTTGGGTATTATTATCTTCCTCCACATTATTTTTTACAATTTGATTATAGAATAAATTATATTTTGTATTATAAATATTAAGACGAACAATGAGAATGACAAGAATAGAGTGAGGTTTTGAAAATAAAAGTCCGGATATTTCAATAAAAAAGTCAAGCAATGAAAAGATGCAATAGAAAAATCAATAATGGGTTCGATCTCTAGCATATTTAATGCAAAACAAAAAATAAAAATCTTTACTTTCGAGTCAAGTTGAAGAAGCAAGTTATGAAAAATTAGGAGAAGAAGGGGTTAATGAAGAAGCTAGTGATGAACTTTATGAGGCTAACTTTCGGACTTTTGTTTAACGCAAAATTCAAAAGTGTTAGTGAAGAGCAATTGATGGAGTATTGTACTAAATTAAAAAGTTTTTTAGAATACAACAAATATAGAGATATTTATTGGGATGAGCTATTCCAAGAACTTAGACATTTGAGAACTATGTTGCCAAGGAAAGTGACTAAAGCGATTGATATCCTCGATTTTATAAAGTCTTATTGGAAAAAGGATGATTTCCAAATAGCATAGGTTGCTTATCGAATTTTGTTGACTATACCAGTTACAGTTGTTTTTGCAAAGAGTAGTATTTCTAACTCAAAGTTAATAAAAACTTACTTTCGGACTACCATATTACAAGAGAGATTAAGTGGATTGATTATAATCTTAATTGAAAATGAGTTCTTGGATAAGTTAAAATATGATGACTTAATTCAAGAATTTGCTTCAAAAAATATAAGGAGAAGTTGTTTTTCTTTGAATCGAATCGTTCTAATCATAAATCACCATAACTGATTAACAAAGGTTGCATTTTGATTTTTAATTTTTTTAAGTAATTCAAGCTAAAAACACAATGTAACCTTAATTTTGATTTTTTTTAACTTGTATGGCTTTTTTTTATAATTAATTAATAATAAGACGGTAACCATATTCGGGGTCAGACTAAGGTAATTCAAATGTCGGACTGGCCCTGATAACACTCCCCCTTGCTTATGTACTTTATATAACAGGTATTAATAGCAAAGAAAAGATAATTTGGTTGCTTCAAAAGGTTTTGCATGTTTATAATGTTTCCCAAAAAGTGGATCAAAATTGCTATGGAGGTTAAGCAATGACAATGGTTCTAGGTAAGATCTAAATATTGAATTGGATGTTTATATATATATATATATATAAATAATTTGAATAATAGAGCTTGAGACTTGATTCAGTGATTAAAATTGCTATGTTTCGTATCAACCCCAGCAACCATTCCTTCCAAATATGTAATAATGTCTCTCTCGTACTTAGAAGAAGGATAAAAATATAAGAAAATAAAAAAACTTGCTAGGATTGGTTGAGCATTTGACTTGTATTTATTGCAAAGCAAAAGTGCAAAACTATCTGGGAGAAACTTTAATAGCGGCCTGATACAGTAAGTACAAGAAAACAAAATAAATAACTGCAAGAAAGTAGTAGAAATAATAATTAATGAGGTGGAAAATCACAAGGGTGGCCCAGTAATCAATAGGCTTTATACTAAGCATGAGATTTTAAATTTGACTCATTCTCACGCCCTCTTGGAGTCATAATTATTTTGATAAATAATTTTCAATTGGAAATTTCATAGTATTTTTTCTATACATATTCAGATATTGTACATATAATATATATTGAGTTTAATTTTAATGCATTGAAAGTAATAAAATTTTTACACAAGTTGTTACTAAAATTCAAGGCGTGTCAATTGGTCTTGCTTTTTGTAATGTTATATTTAAACCCTAAAATACATATGCCCCATTTTCTTGCCCACTTATATAAAAAGCTGTACATTATCAATTCATCAAAATTAATTTTTTCTTTTTAAGTTATCCTCTTTTTTCCAAGACGTGGAGAAAAGAGTCCTTTGACCTTTTATATTTCTCATAGAGTTGACTTGTCATGTGAATGTTTAACAGCGATATTAGGCTGTGCCATTTTTTTAAAACACCAAAACTTCGGCAACAAGGTGAACTGTTTGAGGAGAAAAAGGCACTCATACTTTATGAAAAAGCACCCAAAAAAACAAAGAGTAAAATACAATGGTATCATTGCACTTTATATTGAGTTTCACTTTAGTATTTATATTTTTAATTATTACAATTAAGCGTTTGTACTTTTAATTTATTGCAATATCACATTTTTATTAGTTTTCGTTTGTGCAATTGATTGTCAAAAGTTTTGTGCGTCTTACAAGCCCTTTTTTAAGGGCAAAAATGTATTCTCACAACATTATAGTACCCAAAAGCCCTCAATGATTTTAAAACCCTTATTTTGTTTTATACACAAAATGAATGTAAAATATGTTTGTGAGTGATTGGTGATAGATTACTATAAATAGGTCTAAGAACTACGTGATTATGGGAAAATCAAAGTTAGTTAGTGCAAAAATACTCTTTTGCCATTAAAAAAGGGGCACGTGAAACACGTATAACTTTTAGTTATTAATTGTACAAACGAAAGCTTACGAAAGAATGATATTGTAACGAATTAAAAGTACATAAACTTAATTGTTATAATTAAAAACACAAGTCTTAAAGTGAGATCCGGTGTAAAGTGCAAAGTTGCAAAGCATATTTGACCCAAAAACAAATCATGAAAGAATGATTGGATTGCAAATTCACCACGTGCTATTCCAATGGACATATCTTTTATAGCATGGTTAGCAAGACCACAACTTCTATGTAAATTAGATCCTTTTTTTTTTTTTTTGTGTGTGGCTACATGATCCCTTGAGTTAATCGAATATATGTAACCCTAGTTTTCTAAAAAGAAAAGAAATTAAACATGACAAACATTTTTTAAATTTGTGCTTAACTCGAAATGGTTTTCACTTTATAAGATTCTAGTCATCAAGATCTTATTAAAATCTTTTGATATAATCATTTTTCTTAAATGTTTTTAGTAGTTTGATTTACAATCTACCTATTTGTTGTAGATCATTTGAAAATTTCACAGTTGTTATACTTATCAATAAACATTCTATAGCTCTCATTCTATTGAATTAAACTTTCCTAATAAAGTAGGATTCTATTTCCACTAAATCATAAGTGAAATTTTTAAAAAAATCAAGGGGCAACTGCCCCTCTCGACCACCCCAGGCTCCGCCAATGGTTACATACATAACCCATTTTTCTGTTTTAACGCTGAACCCTACCACCAGAGCTAGATAGGAGTGAGACAAATATATATTTCTTCCTCAATTTATATAGAGTTGTCTAAATGCAGTGCTTTGAACCTATATTTTGCTTCTCTCTTATATGGCACTCTAAATACTTTGATACTTTTAAAATGTTATGTTACAGGGGCAATTAATTAAATAACTATAAAATTTATTTAATTATTTAATTCATATTATTAGTTTTGTAAGAGATATACATAAGCAGTTGAGTACTACTTAAAAAATTATTAATCACAACTTTAGCGACCCACTACTATACTTTAGTTAGATAACAATTGAATTTGTTCGATTATTTAATTCACGTTATTAGTTTTGTAAGATATATATAAGCTGTTGAATACTATTCAAATGTATCAATCACAACTTCAGCCATCCACTTATACTTATAAAGCAATTAAATCATATTCAAAAAATTACTACAGAAGAAGAGAACAAATTAAAAAATAGTTGATTCCAATCCAAATAGTTGCCATTCCTTATATGACTAAAAATTGAATAATAAATTTATTCATCAAGTGAGGCTGTTATACTTGTATGTTTTTTGTTTTTATTCTGTCAACAATGTTAATACTCTAAAGAGTTTTAATTTATTTTATGTTCTTAATTATTTTAGATTTAAAATTAATTATTTATGACATTTCTATTGTAGATTTCAAATATTTCTATTGTAAATTTGAACAAGCATTACTCCTTATGCATTGCACGAGTTAACACCTAGTATATATATATAAATGACAATTTGGTTCATCTCTGAGATCTCAGTTGGAGCATGGAAAATGCTGCACTTAGCCCCATGTTAAGACAAAAAGATTGTTGAGAGGCTGAGCTTAAACAGTACATCTCATGAGCAAATGTGATTTTGATATGTGCATTAAGTTCATGCTCACATTATAGTGTGGTAGTTGGGTGGCCTGTGTGTGGGTGGTGGGCTCGCTCTTCTTGTACAATTGAGACTTTCATGCCCCCTTATTATATGCTTTGCCTCCCCCCTATTATATACCATGTTTGTTTCACAAATGCAATCCAAGCATCCTAAACCCTGTCTCCCTTGTTGCATCAACTTGACTTGTCATTTCTCTACATGAAATCAAACATAGAATTATGAGATGACTTTGGAGGAAAATGTTGATATGTTAAGACCATGTTTGTTTCGTGGATTTGTGGAAGGGAAAGAAAAAGAAAAGGAAAAATATATGAAGGAAAGCAAAATAAAGTAAAAGAAGCTAATTTCTTTCTTTTGTTTGATTGGATTGGGAAAATGAAAAAAAAAAATGAACAAAAGTATTTGCCTATATATAAGCAATGGATATGCCTAAGTAATTTCATTTTCTTTTCGTTTTTCTTTCCTTCGACACATCCAATATCCAAACCTACTGCTAAATAACGCATTTATGATAATACTTTAGAAACTCCCTTGAAAATAGCAGATTATTATTCTGAAGCTTTCGTGTGGTGAAAGTTCAGCCTGTAATGCCAAAGTACTTTGGTTTAATGACAGTTTTGGTTTGAAAACAATGCTTTGATGTGGTGTTGTTGTGCTCTTTTAATTAGATTGGACCATTTCTTACTGGTAAAAATCAGCAGGTTTAATGAATGTAACATTCATGTTGTGAGCTGACGATGATGTTGGCTCTTACTTGGTCGTATAATTAGAATTTAGAAGTCTTTGCTTCCTTGACCTTATCCTACCATAAACCCAACTAAGAAACCTAACTACCGAAATTACTAATTGACAATTACTAAAGAAAGAGGAATATACAAAAATGACTAGGGTCCAATCGAAGTTTTACTATGTTGGTTATTAGGTTGCGTCAGGCGGAACGAGAGATAGCTAACTTGCATTGTATCATGGAAGATCTGGAGTTCGATTCTAGAATGGTGGGGTACTCAATGGGTGGCGGCTGGTGATTGGTAAATCATGCTTTGTGGTGGCTTCAAGGGAGAAACAAAAATTTGAAAAAAACTACTTGCGATTCGCTGCTTCTAGCAGTGTTATGGGGTATTTGGAAAGCAAAAAATGACATTTTGTTTAATCAAAAGCTTCTTAAAGCAGCGATATGGGGTATTTGGACAGTAATAAATGACATTTTGTTTAATCAAAAGCTTCTTATATGGTCTTATGGGGTGGATAACGTGAAAATTCAGGCTACACTATGAATTAAAGCAATGGTTCCAGACAACTCTCTTACTATTAATAATGTGCTATATTCAATTCAGGGTGAGAGGAAGTTAAAAGTGAAGTAAGTAGTGCTCAACCCAGTTTGCTCTGTTCTATATCCACGTTCAGTTGCTTGGATGCAGAAGATGTGGGTGTGATCCTTAGGAGGGTACCTTTAGATTATCATTTGTAATTGTTTTTTGGTTGCTCTCTATGCTGTCATGTTGCTAACCGCTGGTTTGCTCCTTGCTTTGGTGGTGGTTGCTGTTTTCTTGGTTTTGCTCCTGGATCAGCAACCCTTCCCTAAGCATTTGTATTTTGTATTCTTCCTTTTATTGGATTTTTGATGTTCAAAGAAAAAAACAAAAAAAGGAGAGATAGGTAGCTAGCAACTCTAGTTCCAATTCATCATTTGAGCTCTATTACTATCAGCCGTGATTGATGGTCAGTTGTAGCTGATGATAGCATTTTTCTTCGTCATTTCATTGAATTGACAAAAGTTTGTTTCGCGGGATGGATTAGAGAAAATTTCGGAACTAGAGATTATATGGAGGGTAATTTGATCTCCAATCTAGAAACCTAGATTGCTTATTCCATCTTTTGGATCATTTAATCGTATGTATACAAGACTGGGATAAAGGTCATCTCTAGATCGCTTACTCCATTTTTTCTTTTTTCTTTTGGCAGAACTGTAGGATAAGGCTGGACATGAAATTAGTAATCTAAAATTAAATAGTAAAAAAAAAGAGTGAGAAAGAGGGGACAAAATTCAGTGATTAGATAGTATTGAATTTTCATTAGTCATTCTTATTACATTGTAACATGTAGTGTTTTATTATACTATTAACCTAGATTTGCTATAAAATAGAGATATTTTTAAGAAAAAAAATAATACATGACAAAATCTGATATAAATAACTACTAAAAAACTCCATACTACCAAACCACTAAACTTTTTAATGAGAGAGAGCGGGACAGAATGAAACTATCAAAATAATGGAAGCATGGCCAAATAATTTTTTTTTATTAATTCATCTCTCTAATTAGACAACCAAATTACAAAACTTCGATATATAAGTTGAATGTTGAACTCATGACATAAGGTTGATTCATTTGGTGGCTCTTAATTGTTTGTTCATAGATAGAAATAGTAATTGTGATATTGAAGACGGTTGAGAAGTGCCAGCGCTTATTTAGAGAAGGATTGAGATATGGCAGTGGATACTGCTAAGCATACATTCAAAACCAAACCATGAAGCATGAAGTATTAATTGACGATGTTATATGCTTTATGGGATGCAAACATTTATGCAATAGGGATCAATTTCAATGCCATATATGCTTCTAATGCTAATCTTTACACTAGGTTAAACATGCATTATAGTTGTACAGTATTTTAAATTGTGAATAACATTTCTGGATAAAAATAGATTCTAAGATCAGGCTCTAGTCATGCAGCCACAGCAAACTTACCATGCAACCACAGCAGAATGGTGCAACTGGGTTTTACATACCAAGACTTTGAGAGAGAGAGAGAGAGAGAGCACAAGAATAGCGATGGTGGGGGCAGAATGCATGGGGATGCTATTGGAATTTGGACCACAAATGGTTCATTAGAATCAGCACTGGGGTCAAAGCTTCAAGCTCACCGACAAGGAAAGCTTCCCATGCATTCAATGAGAAAATTAATTTGAAGTTTAGGGAAGTTAATTTGTTGGTGAGTGCGATATAATTTTTAAAAAGAAAATGAGTAAAATATACTTAGTCCGAAGTTTGAAAAGTTCTCTAGATTTTGGGAATTATCCACGTCGCATTTATTTATTTGTAAGTTTTCTCTGCAATAAATTTTCTATGATTTCCAACGCAAATAACTTTTCCCATCTTCCGGGAATTTTTGCATTGGAGGTCTACAACGAAAACCTGCTCCACAGATTATGTGAAAGGAAAAGATTATTTTTATAGAACTTTGGTATAAAATCACTTCAGCTGGCATGGGTATTTTTTAGTCCCAAAAATGTCAATAGCAAAATGCTACGTCCAATCTCTTGCATGGAGGTGGCAGACGGTGGGATAGGATAATTCTCAGTATTTTTTTCAAGTAAATTAAATTAAAAATCCAAATTAATATAAAAAGAATATTTACGATCGCCCAAGTATAAACAACAAATAACAAACAATAAGGGACAAGAAGATACACAAGATGAATCTTACCAAAAGAAAATAGAATAGAAATAGAGGGAAAACTCAAAGTATATTAACAAGAGAGAAAGTCAGAGAATAAGGGACAAGAAGACACACAAGATGAATCTAATCAAAATAAAATAGAATAGAAATGAAGGGAAAACTCAGAATATATTAACAAAAGAGAAAGTCAAAGAATTGCATGGTGTCTTCAACAATGGGTGAAGGATTCTTTATATAGAGAAAGGAGAAGAAATTGTTCTGAATTTCAAAATAACATTTACAAGTTCGGAGACAAAAACAAAATAACTTTAAAAAAATCAAAAGTTATTTTAATTTAAAGTAGACGCATAATGGTGACGGGTCCAGCAGTTGGTAAAGTCAGTTGTCTATTTGCATCAAAAGGAAGATGTTTTCTTGTCGTTTAGGAGACAGCTAAAAAGTGAACAAATTCCTTCACATGGAACGACTACTTTTTATTGTCCTTATAGTGGTCCTGTAATTCGCTTGCTAGACAGTTGTGATGAGAAGATTGAGAGTGCATTTCCTCATCAGTCTCAGAGTCTGAGTCGGATTTGAAAGTGGTTAAAAATTTACCATTTAATTGGCGCATGCATTCATACACTAATTCTTTATTCTTCATAACAGAATTTTTCATTTTTAATGCATATTTCATGGCATCCAATTGATTGGAAGAAGAAGGATAAGATTAAGTGTTGGAACTCATATTCTTGTTGATTATCCTCTACTATGGTAGCGATTCCTGCTATAGTCTCGTCGAAATCCTTATCTATTTTGAACCACCATCCAACATAAAATTGATGATAGAGACAAAGAATATTATCCTGGTCTTTCTTAACAAAAGGAGTCCATTTTCAAATCCAAAATATCCCAAATTCAGTGAAGAAGTGCATAATGATGGATCCTTCAATATAATGGGCAGGATCTATATTGTTAACTTGGGGCGAATATGCAGCCTAAAGACCTAATTATTCTTGAAGAGCATCAGGTAAAATGGTATGCAGTGAACCAAATCTTTTCCATGAAACATAAAACCATTGAGGAAATCATTTTTTATAAATTTGTGAGGGCAATTTAATCCACCACGAATATTTTCTTTTTAAGTTTTCATAATAAAAAGTCCATGTAAAAGCTTGGATATAATCCCAATAATTATAAGTATGGCGAATTTCGCCTAAAAGAAAAACTTTCTCATTATGAGGAACTAAGCCCATTCATGAGGAAAAATAATCTTTTTGATATAATATTTGAAAAAATTAATGGGACCCACTTTGGTCGTCATATTTGAATAAAAATTTATAAACTCACAAGATTTAGTCATTTCTAAAATATGTTGCATGACTGTTCTGAATTTTTGACTTCCAAAGAGATAATAATAAGTTTGAAAATATTTTTCCATGAGATACCATGGATCTTTTTTCCATTAGATATCAATAGGTTCAAGATATAAAATATGATCTGTAAATGGCAACATAATAAGAGCCACTTGATGTGATAGATATTTCATCATTTAAGCATATGATACTTCAATTTGGGTATTACCTTGTTGAGAACCACTTTTTTGGTGTACTTTTGTTCAATTAATTGTTAAACTTTCTCATAGAGAGGATCAGTAATAAGTATAACTGTAACTTTGTTTGGCTTAGTACCAGATGTCGAGACCTTGTGGGTATATCCATGACCTTTTGAGGGGTATTTCCCTATCTTCGTCGTCGGTTGGGGTTATGTTCCCTTCTTTTCATACGGGCTCATTCTTGTAAGAATTCACGAGTCAGAAAATCCAGAAGAGAATTATATTTCCATTTGATATAATTTATATCAAAATCAAACGCAGATAATTGTGCTTGTGATCTAACAATTATATACTTAGATGCATCATGTTTAACATCTTTGCTGAAAATATATTTTGCAGTTTGAGAATCTATTTTTAACAGAAAATTTTAATTTAATAAATCATCTTGAAATTTGAAAATACATTTAACAATAGAAAGAAGTTCTTTCTAGATAGTAGCATATTAAAGTTGTGATGTGGTCCATTTTCTTGAAACATATCTTATCAAGATGTAATTTTTTGTGTCGGGTATAACCTGATTAAGAATTCTACCATAACAATATGGCTGGCATCAGTTTGCATAAATTTTAAACCATACAGGATTAGCAAGAGTTAAACAAGGAAGATTTTTAACCTTAGCCTTGATTTTTTGAACAGCTAGAGTATGATCTAGAGTCCATAGAGAAATAGTTTTCTTCAATCCATCATATAAGATAGCAGAATCTTTGGCAAAATCTTTGTAATAGGGATTAATATAATTTAAACTCCTTAAAAATCGTTGTAATTGAGTTTTATCCAAAAATTTCATTAGAAAATTTATAAGCAAACTCTATACTTCGAGTAATAGGAACAATTTGTTCCTGATGAATATTATGTCCCAAAAATGTAATAGTAGTTTGAAAAAGTTTCATTTTGGGGGCAGATATAACCAATCCATTGTGTAATATAATTTTGTGAAATTTTTTCAAATGATAGAAATGTTGCTCAAGAGTTTGAGAAAAATCTAGAATATCATCAATATACAGTAAAATAAAGTCAGTGTATAGAATAAAAATATCATTTATAATATTCTGAAATAAGGAGCATTTTTCAAACCAAAAGACATAACATTCTATTCATAATATCCGATGAGAATAGTAAAAGTTGTTTTGTATCTCTCAGATTCAGCGACCTGGATTTGCTAATATCCAGATTTGAGATCGAATTTAGAAAAAATAAGAGCCTTATGAAGACGATTAAGCAAATCTTTTTATTAGATATAGGATACCTAATCCATTTTAAAACCTTATTAAAGGGTTTATAATTGATAACTAAACGTGGAACACCCCTTTCAATTTTAGTATTTTTATAAACATAAAATTTTGTACAACTCCAAGAAGAATAGGATTTTTGAATGAGTTTTTTCTCAAGTAATGAAGCAATTTCTTTTTTATAGAGTTCAAGATAATCTTGATTCATTTGACAAGGACGAGCCCTTGTTGGTATCTGCCGATCTGTAAAATTAGCTTTATAAAGGAGAGAGACAATATATCTCTTTCTGTCCCAAAAAGCATTGAGATGATCATTACAAATTTCACTAAGAAATTATTTTTCAATCAATTTGATTTTATCTTGAATCTTTGATTTAGTTAAATACTTAGAAATAGTCCAAACAGAAATTTTCTATTTTAAAAAATTAATTTGATTTTCTTTTGCTAAGAGCATATCCTTCTCTTCATTTAAAAATCTAGTTTGAGGGTCAGTTATAAACTGAAAAATAATATGTGGATTATTAAAATTTTTATAAATACTTGTTGAATCGATTTGTTCAATAGGCATAATACTATGGAGAAGTATAATATGGTGTTGTAAATTTTTGACAATTAAGTAGCAAAGTTGATGGAATACATACATCTTTATTATAAATATGAGTATCAATAATTTTATATTGTATTTGTAGCTTATTGCCACTTGCAGAAGTCAAAGAATGCTTTATTTTTTTTAAAATATTGGATTGAAATTAACACTTCTTGAACATAGTTTAGATCTGCACCACTATCAACCAAAGTAGTGAGATTGTCAATTAGTAATTCGTTATGAACGAATAAAGTAATCTTAATGAACTACTTTTGAGAAGTAACTTCATTCAAGATAGCCAAATATTGAGGAATGGAAGAACTAGAGAGTTCTATATTTAAGACGGAACAAGAAGATACTTGTTTTCCTAATTCTAGATTACTAACTCTAGTATTAAGACTTAAATTGTCATCTTTCAGAGATTTAATCTGTACTTTTAACTGATTAATTTCAGTTCGTAAATCTTGTAAAGTAATAGATTTTTTTTTCTTGTTCTGAATCTTTTCATAACTTTAGACATACTATAAATATTAGTGATATCAAGAGTATTATCTTGTTTCTTAAATTTTTTTAGATAATTTTCAATCATCTGAGCTTTCATTGTTGTATCGGGAATTTTATCTAAAATTTTAATAATAACTTCTTGATCTTGGGTAACATATGAATGCTTAAACCATGCATATCAATAATGACTTTGTAGTAATTACTACCAGTACCTTGACAGGAGTCTATCTTATCCGGTCCAATGTCACTAGAAGACGAAATATCATCTTTTTAAACCTGATCTAATTCACTGGACTCAGAATATTTTGGTTCAGAGTTTTCAAGTTCACTATTCAAAAGTAATTTAGCTAAAATATCTTTTAGTTGTTCATTAATCTGAAGTTCATTTAATTTCTTTTTAGTGAGACATCAGTTAGCATAATGACCAATTTTCCCACACTTTCAACATTTAATTTCCTTTTTAAAAGGTGATTTCTTCTTAAAAGATTTTTTGACAAATTTCTTAAAAGGTTGACTTGTAGAAGTTTCATAAGTACGCTTCTTCTTCTTATATGAGGATTTATATTTGGAAGAAGATTTTTTCTTACCTTTAGATCTAGTATGACGATCTGAAGGAGGCTTGGAAATATCCATCGCAAAGTTATTATAGAAATCTCCAAGCTGAGGTTTCTTATTAAATCTTTGCTTTTTAAGCTGGGTTTTTAGCTTAATGTCATTACATAAAGCTAATCCTTCCTGAATACAAGTATCTATAAGGCTATCAAAAGAATGATTGGAATATGGAATAGAAATACCATCATTTCGATCCCTAAGAGTTTTTCTAACTCGTTCAACAAAGGTAAAGGGAAATCATCAATAAATTTAGACTTCTAATGATCACTATTAGCATCAGGAAGTTGCATAACTCTATTAAGGAAAACATCCTTATTCCATCTAAAATGGGTAAGGGTAGGACATCGAATATTTTGAAGAAGTGTCCTAATATTTTCATTATTGCTAGAATATCTTCCAGTAAAATGCTCAAATATAGCTAAAATAAGTGTATAAACTGCTTGTTCAATGATCGTAATATGGTTAGGATCAGTTGGGGTAGGAGAAAGTTCTTATTTAACTGCATCTAAAATTTCAGATTTTACAATATTCCACCATCCTTTGATGGTATCAGTAAACCCACTAATAACCATTTGGACTATGGCTTTATTACTATTGCCTCGTTATTTGCAAATAATGTTGTACATGCAGACACGATAACACATATCAAATATTTGCTAATCAACAAGACCATCAAGATTCCATTCATAAATCGAACTTCCTTGATAATTATTTTAAATAAAATTATCATTTTTTTCTCAAAAAGTACATCTTAAGGGGTAGGATGTTTATAATAATAGTGTTCTAAACACCTAGATTGAGCCTCAATTTTATTGAGTTCAAATTCAAAATTATGAACCTTTTTATCTTGATTAGAAATATCCTGATCATATGTGGTATCTGATTTAACAGAAAGGGTAGAAATTTGAAAATATTTTAATTTATCTTCTAAGACAGAAACAAACTCATTCATGGATTTTAATTTGAATCCTTTAACCTCTATAGGGGGTTGTAAGGTAGCCTTAGCTTCCTTGGGAGATTTAGACTTTGGAAGTTTCAGATTTGAAATCTTCGTATGTAATTGGTCTATCTTATTATCTAGATGTAATAATTGTTGTCCAATTGTTTGCAAATACAAATTTGTATAATTACTTTGTTTAAAAGCTTGATTTAGCTCTTTCATAGTAACATGCACGAGTTCAACCACTGAAGGTTTAACAAAAGTATTAGCCTCTAGAACTTGAGCACTTACAAAATTAGTGACTTTTATAGGTTCAGTAGGGAAAAAAATAGAATGGATAACAGATCCAGTGTCTGTAGTCCAAACTTTTTCTTCAAGCATATGAATATAATGAATTTCAACATAATATTGAAGAAACCATGGAACAAAATGTTCTAATTGTTGAGTATAACTCAAATGATTAAAATATTAATTTTTATAATTTTCTAAATTAGTAAAACTGAAACTAGAAAAATACCAATTACAAAAGGTTTATAATATGGTTGGAACAATTTCTTATTAAGGATTGCTCTTATTTCACTTCCTAGACTTAAATCCATTAAAGACGAAAATCCATTTATGAAGCAGTTGGTATTTCTACTGATGACTTAGTGATTCCATGAGGAATCTGTTGGTCAGATATTCTGATAGACTCAATATCATCAGGAAGCTTAGAGGTAGAAACTCTAAACGTTCCTGGAAGAGAAATCGTATAAGGAAGAATCATAGATCGAGTAGAAGAAGATCTTGAAAGAGATCTCAATATAGATCTTCGAGAAGATCCAGAGATAAATCTTATCTCAGTATCTCTTTCAGGAGTTTGGATGATCTTATCCAATTCTTCCTAAATCGGGGGAGCAGGTGGAACAGCTTGTTGCAGCTGCCATGTCTTTAGGAATTGAATTTCATCCTAGGTAATCTAACGATTAGTAGCGATATTAGAGCTAAGATGGTTATATTCAACCACAACAGTATTACCTGTAGTACTGAATAACTTACAATTTGGTGTAAGTGTGTGAAAAACTTTAAAATAGATTTTATAACTGAGACACAATAGCTCATATCTTGATTTAAAATTATAACTATGGAGTTTGGTATTCAAACTTACAACATCTAACAGATTAGTATCTGTTAGAGATAATTGGAGATTAGGGTAGACATTAAAATATACCAGAGCACGTGCAACACTGGATTGCATGATTTCCATTAGGGAAGATTTTCAATCGAGACATCAAGCATCTCAAAAGACTGTTAGAAAACTAGTTGGTAAACCACTTAACGTAAGGGTTTTAAAGGCAACCTGAATAAGACCGACGTGTATAAAATTGTATTTACTTTGATATCATAAAATATCAATACTGTCCAATAGTCGGATAGTCTGTTCCTCAAAATATAGACTAATAGTTTGTTTTACAGTTTTAATAGTCTTTAAGCCAGTTAATTTAAAAGTACCAATCTTATAGATGGTAGAAGGTTTTACAGTAGGTATAACCCACTTGTTAAGAGCTTAGAATTGGTCTAGGTATTTGTAGGTGGGATTTTTCGGGAAGGCTGGGCCGAGCTCTCAAGCCCCAAATGGATGAGTCCAAACTTCTTCCTGCAAGACAAGGGGGTTAGAATGGGTCGACCCTAGGTGGGCGGATCACACTCCGAAGATTAAGTTAGCAAGCTTAATCGAGAAGGATGAATGAAAGTTGTGTATGTCAGGGGTTAACTTTTCATACCTGGCTCTCGATTCCTCGGGTCTTTATAGAGTCCTTCAGGGAGTGTGTTTTGTCTTGGCCTATCAGCAGGCTCTCATGGTCTGCTGGTTAGGCATCATCATTGACGCCGCCTGGCTACCTGCAGGGTCTGGCGCACCGTCGTGGAGGATTCCGGCTGACCGGACGTGCACGTCGACGTTTGTGTGGGCAGCCGCTTGTGCATTTAATGCAAGTCAACTCCGCATTTAATGCTCAAAGACCGCTAGCGGTTTGGGCAAACTGTTCGCTGTCTGGGCTACGCTTGAAGGAGGTCGGCAGTTTGGGCTGGCCTTCCCTCATAACTGATTTGGGCCCCCAGGTAGCCCCAATTTTAATTCGAGCAGATTGGGCCTCACCCATTGGGTTGGGCCAGGGGTTACTCCCCCACAATTGCCCCCAGCCATTGTGTCGTTTGAGATTTTGAAACGGCCAAGGGATGTAACGGTCACCCGGCCACGTAAATGGCGGGGATTTTAAAAAATTCAATGGTGGGGCGTTATTAAATCGACGGCCGACGTGACGCTTCGGCAGAGCGTCATGATTAGCGTCGGTTTACTGTGCACGAACCGACAGCTCTGGCGTGTATAAAAGACCGACGCCCTAATCAGTTGGGAGACACTTGATCTCTTTCCTTTGCCTTCTGAATAACGCGTTCGTCAGCTGTTTCGGCACCCACCACTGTAAGTGTCTTTTGAGCCCGCGACTCCTCTGTTCTTCATTGCGTCTTGTGTCTCGACGGTTGTCCCCTGATGGCATCCCGTCTTCGAAAAATGTTAGATGGTCCGTCGGCCCTTGCCGCGTTTAGGGCTAGGTTTGAAGTCCCGGATGAAATCGGCTTAGAGTTGGTCGATCCCGAGGACTATCGCATGGGGGAGACCGAGAAAGGGGTGCCGTTCCCAGTCATTGCTATCGTAGAAGGGGGGCTTAGGTTTCCCCTCCACCCTCTTCTTCATAAATTCATAGTAAAAAATAAGGTGTCGCCCTCCCAATTGGCGTCGAACGTATATAGAATCTTCTTTGGCATGCTAGAAATAAATCGGCGCCTGAGGGTGAACCTGGGCCTTGCCGAACTGGACTACTACTATACTCTTTGTAAAGTCGGAGGTAGTAACAAGGTTTACCTCAGTGTAGTAAAGAAATCTTTAGAGTTAGTGAAGTGTCTGCCTTCCTCAGGGAAGGGCGTTGACGACGTTAGGGTCTGGGTAACCGGTCCATGGGAGTTCGGCAACGTTCCCGAGAAGGATAGACCGGCGATTCGATGCCCTAGAGTGCCCGTCGAACTAGGTTTGAAGCCGATCTCTCGCACTGTGCGTCATTTTAAGTTTCAGTTCGCTTCCATACTAACTCTCGAACTTTTTGCAGACACAAGGAAGCTGTCGAAAGCTCGTGATTGGTTGGTTAACTCTGACGACCTCAACAAGGTCTTGAACTACGTTGGTGAAGGTCGGCTACGATACATAGCTCGGGTAGCACATATCTTGCTCTCCTATCCACTGCGATACTCGACTTTTACTGCCGAGACTGGAGTCCCCCAGAGTGTACTAGTAAGATTGGCAGACGAAGGTGCCGAAGGGGACTTTGAGGAAATCCCTACTGGCATAGCGATCGAGAGGGCGCGCATCCCTACAGGCGTGACAGTTGCGGTTGCTCCACCATCTGCATCGCTTGGTGAAGAACGGCAAGAAGAGTGAACCAAATCACACAGTTCGGCATCCACCTCGTCACCATACACTGTGCCCGACCGTCGAGTTGAGATTCCCACCCGAACAAGTGATTCGAGCCCATCACCCAACGAGATGGACGGCATGAGTCTGAAGGAAAGAATGTTTGCTCTGGCGGGACAACCGTTGAGGTCGGCCACACCCACTCCTGCCGAAACTCCTCCAGCCGAGCTGGTGGTAGCTCCCGTGGAGGAGGCCCCACCCGTGCAACAGAGGCCGGAGACTCGGCAACAAAGAAAGAGGAGGCCCGATGTCGCTCCAACTCCAGCGCCCAAGAAGCAGAAAGGCAAAGCCACGGTGGATGAGGTCGGCGAGACTGTGACCATCACTCCGGACATTCTGGGCCGTCCTATGACGACAGCAGATTCTATGATCGATCAGCCCGAGGTTGCTTTTGGTGTTATGAAGAGCGTCCTTCAGAAAAAGGACGTAGCGAAGCTGGGCGAAGCAAGCGACTCGGCCGTTTTTATGGGCGCTTTCCATGACTCCATACTAGTAAGACAGCTCTGACTTTTTGATGACTACAGTCTTTTTAGACACTTGCCCTAACAACGACCTTCTTCGATTTGTGTAGGGCTGTCTAAACTCCTTGGAGGCAATGACGCGCTTCCAAAAGCTTGCCGAGGTTCACCAGCAACTCATTGAAGAGCACGGCCGTTTGAAGCTCGAGTGGATTGAAGCAAATAAGGAGCGGATTACCTTCAGGAAACAGGCCGAGCAGGCTTCCGCCGAGCTTTTGCTGACGAAGGCCGACTTTGAAAAGAGGGACAGGGATCTTGCCGACCTCGAGAAAAAGTTTGATGTGCAGTCCATGGATCTGCACAATGCCAATGAGGAGGTGGAGACCCTTAAGGCTGAGGTGGCCAAGCTGAAGGTGGAGGAGGAGGCCATATTAAAGCGGGGTGAAGAGAGGGGAGCCAAGAATTTGGCTCAAGAGATGATGGACCTCAGTCGCACCATATTCCGACAGGGTTGGAATGGTGCCTTTATTGTGGCAGAGCTGGATAAGGCCTCCGACGTGTGGGGTCTTTGCCCGGACTACTTTGATACTACTGAGGACGGCGTCGTCTGTCCGAAGAAAGTCCTGGCCAATGCCCAATACGCACAGGAGCTTAAGTTAAAAGACGCGGCTGAAGCAGCTACTGCTGAGAAGGAGAGGCTTGAGAGTTTGAAGACCGCAGCTGTACCCCCGGAGGATGTGGTAGAGGTTTCGCCAGGGGTAACTGCAGAGCCGGGGGAGAAGTCGGCATAGCTTTTCTTTCTCTTTCTCCATTTTTGTAACCACCAATGCCTTTTAATGAGAAAAACTCGTTTGTTGTTTATTACTGAATCTCCTTTATCTGATTTTGTTGCTTAGACTTAATTTCTTTCTTTAGCCTTTTTTGGCCGATCTGTCCAATTTGGACAGGATTGACACTCGGCTTTCGTTTTGGCCTTCTTTGGCCGACCTGCCCAACTTGGACAGGACCAAGTTGTTACACTTGGTTTTTGTTTTGGCCTTCTTTGGCCGACCTGCCCAACTTGGACAGGACCAAGTTTTTACATTTGGTTTTTGTTTTGGCCTTCTTTGGCCGACCTGCCCAACTTGGACAGGACCAAGTTTTTACACTTGGTTTTTGTTTTGCGCAGAATGGTCAGAGTAGAGTCATTTGAATAACTTCATTTTCATTGATTCTTCAGCTGAGCTTTATACATTTCATGGACTGTTACAGTGTTTGGGGTTTCATATCACTGGTAGAACTTCCTCAAGTTGGTCGCATTCCATGGTCGCGGCAACGGTCGCCCTTCTTCGACGGTCTCCAGTCTGTATGCGCCGATGCTGACCTGGGATGTGACCCTGTAGGGGCCTTCCCAATTTGGGCCGAGCTTTCCATCTGCCGCCTTCTTGGTTACCCCCAATACTTTTCGTAAAACCAGATCTCCTGGAGCAAAGTTTCTTGGGCGGACCCGCTTGTTGTAAGAGCGTTTAAGCTGTCGCTGATACTCTGTGAGTCTGATCAAGGCGGTTTCCCTTCTTTCTTCGACAAGATCCAGGTCTCTTGCAACCGTTTGGTCATAAACACCGGTGTCAAAAGCTGCCGATCTGATAGTTGGTAGTCCGATCTCCAGGGGGATGACTGCCTCCACCCCGTATGCCAAGGAGAACGACGTTTCTCCTGTGGACCTCCTTGGGGTTGTTCTGTAGGACTACAAGACATTGGGTAGCTCTTCTGTCCACTTCCCCTTGGCTTTTTCAAGACGCTTCTTGACTCCGTTCAGCATGGTTTTATTTGAAATTTCGGCTTGTCCATTGCATTGGGGGTAGGCTGGTGTTGAGTAATAGTTTCTGATCCCCAATCCTTCGCAAAATGATCTAAAGATGTTACCATCGAACTGGGTGCCATTATCTGATACAATGGCACGGGGCAACCCGAATCTGGTGATAATGCTTTTCCATACGAACCTTTTGGCATCAATTTCCCTAATGTTTGATAAAGGTTCCGCTTCTACCCATTTGGTAAAGTAATCGGTGGCCATGATGAGAAACCTTTTGTTGCCCGGAGCCCGAGGCAAAGGTCCGACAATGTCCGGTCCCCACTGAGCGAAAGGCCACGGACTAGTGATAGTAGCAAGATCTTCGGCTGGCTGGTGGATAATGGGGGAAAACCTTTGACATTTGTCGCACTTCAGGACGTACTGGGCTGCATCCTTCTGCATGTAAGGCCACCAGTATCCCTGTGAGATGGCTCGGTGTGCTATCGATCTTCCGCCGACATGACTTCCACATATCCCTTCATGGATTTTGAACAAGACGCTCTGTACCTGGTCCGGATGGACACAGTGCAAAGAAGGACCTGTAAAGGAACGTCTGTAAAGTTCCTTAATTGGCGACAGCCAATACCTGAGAGATGCATGCTTGATTCGCCGAGCTTCAGCCTTATTGTCTGGCAGCTTGTCTGTGTCAGGGTAAGAAATGATTGGGTCCATCCATGATGGTCCCAACTTCTCCGCTGTTAGGGCTTCCTCCTTCTCGCGAAAAATGCTGGGTTTGGCAAGGGTTTCCACGTTGATCGTCCTTCTCGAACCAGATTTCAGAGCCGTGGCCAGGGTCGCTAAGGCATCCGCATGTGAGTTGTTATCTCGGCTAATCTGTCGAAGCTTGCAGCTTTTAAATTGGCCGAGCAGTTCCTTGGCCTTTGCTAGGTACAACGTCATTCTGTCGTTCTTCGCGACGTATTTCCCTGTGATTTGATTTACGGCAAGTAAGCAGTCCGAATATATGACGATTTCGGGAATTCGAAGCTCAATGGCTCGACGTATTCCGGCGAGCAAGGCCTCGTATTCTGACTCATTGTTGGAGGCAGTGAACTCCAGCTTGATGGCTTGCTCGATGGTTTGACCATCTGCTGTAACGAGTACGATACCTGATCCTGCCCCCCGGTCATTGGAAGCTCCGTCCACGTAGAGTTTCCAATGATCAGATTGTTCCCAAAGGTCCAGGGGGAGTTCGCGTTGCGGTTGGCCAGTTGCTGGGGTCTGTTCTGCTTCTAGTGCCATCTCGACAGAGAACTCGGCAATAAAATCTGCAAGAACCTGCCCCTTCACTGCCGATCTAGGTTGGAACTTGATGTCGAACTCCCCTAACTCCACGGCCCATTTTGCAATTCTTCCTGAGAAGTCGGCTTTCCTTAGAAGAGGTTTGAGCTGGTGGTTGGTGAGGACGTTAATGGTGTGAGATCTGAAGTAATGCACCAACTTTCGGGATGCTACTACCAGTGCGAGTGTCAGCTTTTCGAGGGGTAGATACCTGCTCTCGGCTCTAAGAAGGATTTTGCTGACGTAATAGACTGGGAATTGTTGCCGATTTTCTTGCCTGAGTAGGACCGCGCTGACTACATGGTCTGACACTACATGGTCTGACACTACAAGGTAGAGGAAGAGCTCCTCGTGCTGGACAGGCGTGGAGAGCAGGGGTGGTTTGGTTAGGTAGTTTTTTAGATCGGCAACGGCAGAGTCACACTCAGGGGTCCACTCGAACCGTTCCTGTTTCTTTAGGAGCTGGAAGAAGGGTCGGCACCTGTCCGATGAACGGCTGATGAATCTGTTGAGTGCAGCGGCCATTCCTGTCAATCTCTGAACCTCTTTGGCATTCTTTGGAGCGTGAACGCTCTGAATTGCACTAATCTACCAGGGGTCCATTTCAATACCCTGATGCGTGACCAGGAACCCCAGGAACTTGCCTGAGCGGACCCCGAAGACACATTTTGAAGCGTTCAGCCGCATTTTGTAGTCTTTCAGGATACAGAGTACCTCCTTTAGGTCCGCCAAGTGGGTGTCGCTCAGTTTGCTTTTTACCACCATGTCATCGATGTAGACCTCGACAGTTCTGCCGAGCTGCGTCTTGAACATCTTTGTGACCAGTCGCTGATATGTGGCTCCGGCGTTCTTCAGGCCAAAGGGCATAACTCTATAGCAGTAAATACCCCTTGGAGTGATGAAGGCCGTTTTCTCTTGGTCATCGGGGTGAAGTGGGATCTGGTGGTATCCACGATAGGCATCCAGGAAACTTATCCTCCCGAAGCCGGCGGTTGCATCCACAAGCTGGTCAATTTTAGGCAGGGGGAATGGATCTTTGGGGCATGCCCTGTTGAGGTCAGTGAAGTCTACACAGACCCTCCATTTACCGTCCTTCTTTTTTACTACCACGGTGTTTGACAACCAGCTTGGGTAGTTGATCTCTCGAATCGCTCCAGCTTCCAAAAGCTTCTCTGTTTCCTGCAAGACAGCGTCCACATGCTGGGTAGCTGCCCTTCTCCCCTTTTGGATAACAGGTCGGCAATTTGGGTTAACATTAAGGCGATGACAGGCGACGTCAGCACCGATCCCAGGCATGTCATAAGGGGTCTAGGCGAATACTTCCAGGAAGTCTGTCAGTAACTCAATGAGGGATTTTTCCTCTTGTTTAGACAAAGAGGTGCCGATGACGAAGTATTTTTCCCTTTGCCGATCTATGTATATCTTCTTCAGGTCCTCCACAGCTTTATTCTTGGGCGTCTGTCCCACATCATCAATGGTGGGGGTGTCTTCATGCAGCTCCATTATCTGCACTTTCTCAGATTTTGTCTTGGTCGCACATGCTGTTAGAAAACACCGTTTGGCAGTCACCTGGTCTCCCCTTATCTCGCCAACTCCTGCTGGGGTCGGAAACCGAAGCAGCTGATGGTATGTGGAGGGAACGGCCTTCATGAGGTGCAACCAGGTTCGTCCCATGATGGCATTGTAGGGGGATAGTACGTTAACCACCAGGAATTTGGTTTGTAATGTGATCCCTCCAGCCGTTACAGGAATCGTCACTTTACCCATGGGCCAGACTGGGTCCGAGCTGAAGCCGACCAATGGGTTAAGCGACGGTTGGAGGTCGGACTCCTCGAGCCCCAATTGTTTGAACAAGCTGTAGTACATAACTTCAGATGAACTCCCTTGGTCGATGAGCAATCTTCTAACGTCACAGTCCGCCATTCTTAACGTAACAACCAAGGCATCATTATGGGGGATCTGCACTCCAGCGAGATCCTCGTCGGTGAAGGAGATGGACGCATGGGCATTGCCGACCTTGGCTTTCTTGCTGGGTGGTTGTATCTGCATCACTTCCCTCCGGTGTGCAGCCTTCTGCATCTCGGCTCGGTACTTATGTGGGTCGATGATTCCTAATTCGGCCGAACCGTGCAGCACGTTGATTACCCGAACTGGCCTTACTTCTGGTTCCTTCTGGGCTGCTTCCTGCATTAGTGGTTGCTCGGCTTCAACTTTAGTCTTCTCCCGATCAATGAATTGGTCAAGGTGACCTGCTTTGGCTAAGTCTTCCAAATGGGTTTTCAGATGCCGACATTGCTCTGTCTTGTGCCCCTTCTCGCGGTGGTAGGAACAGAACCTCTTCTGGTCCCTAGTTGCTGGATCTCCCCCCAACTTTGGTGGCCACTTGAAGAAGGGCTTATCACGGATCTGGGGCAATATTTTATAGATGGGGTCTTTAAAGACTGTGTAGACCCCATCAGTCACTCTTTTTCCTCGGCCGATGTCTTCTGATCGGGGCTTCTTGGCATCCTTCTTATTCGTCTTTTCGGCTGCAGCGCCGACCTTGGTTGTCTCCCCCTGGGATACGTCCTCGTCTAGCCGCGCATAGCGCTCGATCCTCAACATTAGTTCCTGTATGGTGAGGGCTGGTTTCTTCATTAGGGATTGTCGTAAGCGATGCTCCCTGGGAAGGCCGATCTTGAACTGAGTTACAGCTAACTGCTCGCTGCACTCGTCAATCTCGTTATAAGCTTCCCAGTAGCGTCAGGCGTATGCTCGCAATCCTTCTCCTTCCTCTTTTCGCAATGTCAGCAAGAAATCAACCTCCTTCGGCTGTAGGCTATTTGCTATGAAACGGGCTGTGAAAAGTTCGGCTAGTTGCCTCCAGTTAGAAACAGATTTAAGTGGCAATTTGTCGAACCACCGTAACGCCACACTTTCTAGGCTGGAGGGGAAGATCCAACACATCAGCATCTGGTCACTGCACCACACTACCATGAGCTGTTTGTAATGCCGAACATGGTTAATTGGGTCGGACTTCCCGTCATAGAGGGTGAACTTTGGTGGGGTGAATTTTCGAGGAATTGGATGGGATTCAATCTCCTCAGTGAATGGCGTGGATGCAATCTGGTCAAGGGCCTTTCTCATCAGGTCATGGGCTGTGCGCTCCTTAGTTTGCTGCCTTCTATCCTCCTGCTTTTCATTGTACCGCTTTTCCCAGTCTTCCTTCCGCCGATCTCCCTCCGCTGGACTGTTGTGCGGCGGGGTTTTGCTCCTGTCCCTTCGCCGACCCGTGCGCCTGTTAATGCAACGCGCGGTACTAAGGGTGTAACTTCCTCTTACCGGTGGTGCTAGTTCGTCCCTGGCGCCAACAACCTGCTCCCGATCTGGGGACCCATCTCTCCTACGCCCATTCCTGGCAGAGAATGCCTCCTTCATTGCCCGCACCTGTGAGGTGAGGTAGGCTATCTCTTCTCCGCGCCGCCGAATTTTCCTCTCTGCTGCACGGAGCGTATCCTCGCCTGGGACCCGCCCACTGGAGGGTGACAGGGCCAGATTCCGAGGATGGTTCCTGCGGAAGTTTCTGTCCCTGACATAGCCCGTATCCCTCCGCATTTCCTCTTGTGTCTCCTGGTGGCTTTCAGCGGGCATTCGTATCTCTGACCTCACTATTCTCCTTTGCCGATCTACTGGTGTAGATTGGCAGTGTGCCAAACTGGTTTGGTTTTTACTGGAGGAGGCTCCGAAGCCTCTCCCGTCGTAGTTTTCTTTCCTATGTCTCTGGTCGTTTAGACTCATGGTTTTTCTAAGCCTTCCCACAGACGGCGCCAATTGTAGGTGGGATTTTTCGGGAAGGCTGGGCCGAGCTCTCAAGCCCCAAATGGATGAGTCCAAACTTCTTCCTGCAAGACACGGGGGTTAGAATGGGTCGACCCTAGGTGGGCGGATCACACTCCGAAGATTAAGTTAGCAAGCTTAATTGAGAAGGATGAATGAAAGTTGTGTATGTCAGGGGTTAACTTTTCATACCTGGCTCTCGATTCCTCGGGTCTTTATAGAGTCCTTCAGGGAGTGTGTTTTGTCTTGGCCTATCAGTAGGCTCTCATGGTCTGCTGGTTAGGCATCATCATTGACACCGCCTAGCTACCTGCAGGGTCTGGCGCACCGTCGTGGAGGATTCCGGCTGACCGGACGTGCACGTCGACGTTTGTGTGGGCAGCCGCTCGTGCATTTAATGCAAGTCAACTCCGCATTTAATGCTCAAAGACCGCTAGCGGTTTGGGCAAACTGTTCGCTGTCTGGGCTACGCTTGGAGGAGGTCGGCAGTTTGGGCTGGCCTTCCCTCATAACTGATTTGGGCCCCCAGGTAGCCCCAATTTTAATTCGAGCAGATTGGGCCTCACCCATTGGGTTGGGCCGGGGGTTACTCCCCCACAGTATTCATTGACCTCAACATCTTTAATCATCTTCTTAGAAGAAGATGCATGATGAAAAAGATTTATCATGGAAGTAAGAATATGTAATTCCTCATATAAAAGATCTATATACTAAAAATATAAAAGATTATTAGTGTTTTCAAGTTAACATCCATTGATCAAACAAGTACAGTTGTTAACGACTTACAGGCATAATAATTCCAAAACCCTATCCTCGAGTATCAAAGGGATAACAAAACCAAGCGCGATTTAAGTACTATACTACTTGCTTGAATAATGGAGAAGAAGAGAAATAACAAAAAAAAAAAATTCATATGAACAGTATATACAAATTTTATATTGAGAATTACATACATTTATTTGCACGACTATGAATATAGTCATGACTCTGATACCAAAATTAGAGCCATGACTTTTGTTTTTATTCCACATATCCTATTTTGACATCAAAAAATGAAGTGCTTTCTATAAAGAAAGAAAAGAGAAAAATAAAATTAAAAAAACCTTTCATTTCATGATACTCTTTGCTTGCAAAATAGTAACAACATCTACTCCACCCAATGGAATCGAGGGTCCATTAGGTAGCTAGAGCTAGCTGTGAGTAAGCATCAGAAGTTCATCATGATATTTGCAATTCCCGCAACCAACTTTGGGGATATATAATAATAAAATGAACTAATATATCATTTCTTGTATAAAATAAAATTTTCAGGCTAAGTAAATTCTTAAAATATCAATATTTTTTTTATTATTTACAAAAATATCCATTTATTTGTACATTTATTATTGATTTACTTGTAATTGTAACGACAAAAAGAGTTCCTTAAATAAAATTCATAAATAGTCAATAAAAGATTGTATTACAAATATACATTACATTAAAATGAATATTTGATATTATTAAAAATTAGTTATTATGTTGTGATATAAAAGTATAAATTCTTATTTGTGGCAATTGTAAAAGTATATATATCTGAGAATTAGTTTAAATTTTCACATGACCCAATAACAAAAATTCTTGAAGCTGCCACTGATTTAGAACGAGACAACCCTACTTTTCGGGAATGGGCCAAGCCTTAGCTTCGCCTCAATAAAAGCCCAAACTTTAGTAGGTGACCAAGTCATATGGCGGGCTGATTCACGTAAAAATGTCGGTCTTCAACATCGAGCATGGATCAGACTTGGTTCGGTCCTCTATTTGCAGCCTCGGAAGTACTTATTTCTTTCTTTTTTGCTTTGTGATGTTTTCATTTAATTTATTAATTTGGGGGTCATAATTGTTTTGCTACAGACTATTCAACTATAATTTTCATAGTGCTTTTTTCTAAATATACAGTATTTTACTTTTGCGAGGGAAGGTATATGTTGCCCTAGTTTATTATTTTCCAAGAAATGGAGAATGCATCCACAAAAATTGTCAATGATACGGTGTCATATTACAATAGCCATAATTTTCTTTTGCCCTTCGTTTTTATTAAAATATCTCATCATTCAAAATGAATTATCCGGAAGAGTGTAGTTCTTATAAAGTTTAACTGCATCCAACCTTTAATGATCCCAACATGACCAAGGTTAATTGGATCGAATTAACAATAAGGCATAGGCCACAAGCACTTTATAACAAATGAAAATCGAATGTATGGAACTAAACAGAAATAGGATGCTTACCTGTTTGCTTCAATGACGTAGAAAAAAAAGAAAGAAGTGGATGTTGTCAGCTAGTAACTCATGGGTTTACTATCGTAGAAGAAAGCAAAAGTGAGCTTGCTAAGCATATGAACGAGATTATGCTGAGTTCAAAGATTCCTCATCGTTCTTCTGTGAAGTACCCGAACGAGTGAAACATTAAGCCCAAAAAATATACAGTTCTGTAGATATTAATGTTAAGATTTGGGGCATGTTTGATACTTGTGGAAGGGAAAGAAAAAAGGAGGAAAAGAAAATGAGAGAGAACATAAAAAGAAAAGTGATTTATTTTTTTTGTTTAATTTTGTAAAGAAAGTGAGAGAAAAGTGGAAAAAAAACAACTTTATATTGTTAGAAATTGAAAGGAAAGAAAAAAAAAAAAATAGAATAACTATTAAAAAAAAAGGAAAAAAAAAGGAGGAGAAAAAGAAAGAAAAGTGAAAAGAGAATAATTTTCTCTCATTTTTCTCTTCCTTCCTAAATTAGAAACCAAACAAGGGAACTATTTCCTTCCCTTTCCTCTCTTTACTTCAAGTATCAAATAGAGCTTTCATATAACTGCATAGTAACCCAATCTCGAATTGGGTTACGGATCGAGGAATTTATACTTTAGGAAAAAATATTTAGTTCATTGGAGTGTGACCAAACTTGTGAGGACAAACACTGCTAGATATGTATAGAGGGTGAATGAAATTTTATTTATGTTTTGGCGGTTTAGTACATATCTCACACCTTATAATACTCAACTTACATCTAATTTCAGCAATTCTACATACACACTCAAACTCAAACACAGAAAGAAAAAAAAAAAAAAAAAAACCGACAAACTGACATTTGGTACGACTTCTTTAGTTTATTGATCATTCAGTTTCATATTAAAACCACACCATAATTTGTCACCCCACTTGTTTTTCTTTTTTTTTTTTTTTTTTTTGCTGATACCCCACTAGTTTTTCACCTGCATGGAATTACATAGGAATTGCACTGAAGCAGAAGTAAAATCAACCATGACGGCATCCACCGCCGGGGTTGCTGCTGCCGCCGGGGCTGCCGATGTAAGTACAACCGGACGGAGCCGGAGGCGAGAATAAACCTTTTCCAGCTGGTTGATCTGCTGAAGCAGCACTATCACGAGCCATTACCTCTCCCTCCAAGGGTGGTCTATAAGAAGCTAAGAGAGGTTTTGTAGTGACAATCAAGAAGATGATCAAGAACAAGATCATCTTTGTAGTCTTGTCGACATTTGCAGCAGAAACCTTCATTTTTGGTAAGGTGATTTCTTTTCTTGCCAGACTTTGTTGGTTCGCGCAAGCTATGTGATGGCCCTTCAAGTCTCAAGTCCTCACATGTATATATAGGAAATAATTAACTATAGAGTATTGCTAGAACCCGTCACTGTTAGTGTATTTTCGAGGAAACAAGACAGTGAAGTTCACATTAATAAAAATAAGTTGGACACATTTGTTGTGTCTAATAAAAATGCGGTGAAAAAAATTAATAACTAAAATAAATATTCAGTGGTAAGATAGTATCAACTGTTGACACTAATTTGTACAGTATAGAATCACCACTATATATAATGTAAAATATCATGATCGGAAACGGTACCTAAAACACATTGTTCAAGACTCGGCGCATTTCTAGCCTTCTAGGGTTAGGGTTTAAGAGTTGTAAAGGTAGAAGTGAGGGAGAAGGAAGCATGCATATGCTGAGCGTGCTGCAGATGCGTGCAACTTCCGTTACACAAGAAATTTTAAGCTGGCAGCTAGCCAAATTCTAGAAAAATGGCGGGTAGTTATATTAACTAGCTAGCTAGAATTAGAGACCTTAAGATACTGCTACATAACCCAAACACAAAATAATGTGGTTTATTCAGAGTCTTTCACTTTAAAACAAAACACTTATTATGATGGTTTTTTGTTACAAATTTTTTTTATTGCCGGATTATTTTGATGAGATTTAATAAGATGGTATTCTAGTAGTAGAGTTATTAATTTAAAAATAATATAGTTATGCCATTTTTTTATTGATATAGATTTTATTCAACCTGGGTTTAGAAATTCCTACTACCTTGCGTACATGAAAGTATACTATTTGACCATATATTTATATAATTATCTTTTATTAATTTGAATTATTTTTACAGGCATAGTAATCTCATAAATGGTACTTACATTTTAGAGAAAACATAAATAAATTAATAATACAGCCTTAATACTTGACAACTTAGTGTCACATACCTGAAGAAGTAAGAATTCCTTCAACTGAGGAAATACTTATCCTTTTCTTATACTCTATTTTCTTACATACTAGGACGGATGCTGATCGTCAAAGATTGCTGACATTTTATCCATTTTCGTGGGAACTTTTTTGCTTACAACGAAAGGACTGGCTCACTGGGCTATCGTAGCTCGAATGCTCAATGACGTATATGGCTCACTGGGCTATCGTAGCTCGAATGCTCAGTGACGTATATACCTTTCTTCTCAATGACGTATATACCTAAGATTATCATTTTCCAATTAATGGAGCTAGTCCAATAAGATCAATTAAGTCGGTTCTTGGAGATAAACTTCAGATGAGGTTGGGGTTAACTTAGATGTGGATTGCAATTCGTTGTTCCAATACTATTTTGCACATTTAAAGCTTTTGTATAAACCAAGATTTCGACAAATATTGCAAAACAAGTGGTTTGCTTGATGTAAATTTACACGCATTGTTTTAAGAAAATTATATAACTACCAGAATTTTTTTTTTATTACAATCAGGAAGAGTGATGCAAGTGAGTGGTGCTGAAAAATCACAAAATTAAACACCTTTCACGATTTATTAAACTTTACCACGAATATACTAGAAAATAGACAATTATTGGATGTGACTCTTCACAAGAATACAAAAACAATATAAATAAAAGAGAACTTTCTCCAAAATATTATTAATCAAAAACTCCTAAGATATTTAAAGAGTGAACACTAATCCTAACCCTAATTACTGAAATTAAGGGCAAAAATAAGGAAAATAAAAAAAATTATTAAAAATAGTAAAATTTGAGTTAGGCTCAAATTTAAAAACAAGAAATATAAAGAAACTATAAAAAAAAACTTAAACCAAATTGGATTCATATAAACCAATATATTGAGTACTCAAATCTTTTAAAAATAATATAATTACCCTTTTTGTCAAATTTCACGCGATTTCGAAATATCTCATTGGTTGTCTAATTTGATCTTGAATTAATTCAAGTGCTTCACGTAGTTTAATGCCATGCGTGCGACTATATCATAGATAGCAGTAAAATGCATATATGTAGATGAAATTTTACATGTTTAAAATACTGACACGAGATTTCAGAAAAGATAAAGAGAAGAGAAGAAAGTAGAAAAAAAAAAAACCCAAAACAGGTTCAAATACTTCCATCAGCTATTCTGCGTTGAACAAGTACGTTATCAGCATTTTCGAATTTTTGGCGGTGCAAGAAGTAAGATAATTGATCTCATCAGATGTGGGAATTGTTTTTTAACCATTTTATGAACACATGTGGGAGTAAAAGGTAGAAAAGTGGACACTAAATTTCAGATTTTTAAATTTTTGTAATTGATCAGCATAGAAGTAGTTAATTGAGTGATTCGATCTTGCTTGCATAAGAAGTCACTAGCTACTAGCTAGTTATTTTTCATGACTACCTTTTCCTTAGTGCTTCACAGCAAGGCTAACCCAATCCAGAATTGGACGCTTCAACAAAAACAAAATCAGAAAAACAAAGAAACAAAAAAACAAAAAGGTGTAGTGCAATGAAAAGTCATTCCTCCAACGGCAAATGGTGATTAGATAAGGCTGAGAAGCGAAGCCAAAAGTGGTGAAAATATGGCTACGTAATTTCATCCAATGAGCTATATACTTGACTAAATAAAGCACTTCAGGCCTTTTTGTCGGTTGTGTGTCGTTTTGGATTTAGCATTATTAAAGATGCAAGAATTTTTATGCTGCCACAAACCCTAGAAAACTCTAATGTAGAATACCGGCCGTTGTTACAATAACTAGATTTAGAGGAAGTTAATCCAAAACCAACGTTGCCTTTTTTCAAATAAGATTGTATTCCAATAGTGAAGTTCTCGATAACAAAAAATATTATCATTACCGTCTCTTTTTTAGTACATTTTTGTAATCTCGAAAATGCTATATAATTGCATAATGTCTTTTGCCTCGGCATTTTCTCACTACAAATCACATGGTACAAGATTCTATGACCATTTGTTAACGCATGTCGCACCTTTTGTGTCTAGAAGCACAAAAAATACAGTGAAAAAATATTAAGGTTACCTCTACATTACTCCTTTTTTTTTTTTTTTTTTTTTCCAATTAGATATAAACAAGTAGGTCTTAGCTGAAAGCTTAATAGTCCTATATATATATATATATATATACATATGAGCTGGCACATTTATTGCATATATGGGACTATTAGCAATAAAGAAAGGAGCTAAAAGCTTTTTTATAAAGCAATATTTAACATATATATCGTCTAAGAAGTGCATAGCTTTCATAAAATATAAGTACACGCATGTATTATTATCTTGAAAATTCTATAACTACGAGAAAATTTTTATCATTCGAATCATAAAGAAAATTGATAGTTAAAACCGTTAGTAGTAGTACTATGTATATATATTGATCCCTAGCTAGGTGAAATTTATATTACAATATTACCATGAGATTTCAAAAAAGAAAAAAAAAACCCAAAGAAATGTTTGAATTAATATGACCATCAGCATCTTGAGTAATAAAAATAATATATACATATATATACATTCATTTACAAACGCACAATTACTCCATTACCATACTCCATTCATGGAAAAGGAGTCATTCATAGTCAGATCCACGTGTAGATGAAATGTGCTGGGTCCAATAAGATCATACTTTCTTACATGAGAATGTATTGATCTTTGACTTTCTATATTTGATTTGATTTAATGAAATTTAATTAAAAAAAATTGACCACAAATTATTACAGTTGCTTAGTCATATAGCAGAAAGCGTGCATGTCATCAAAATTATATGATTAGACATTTAAATAACAATTCATAGATACGTATGTGAGTGTGACGTGATGATAGCTTGTTTATTTTTAAAATTAACGATGATAACTTATTTAAATAATTAACTGACGCTATCTATATAATTGGAAGCCAAGGTCAGGATAGCGTTTCTTTTCTTTTTTTTGTCTTTCTAAAATTAATTATCTTCGACACCATCTTTGTTGTTTGTGATCGTTAATTCAACTTATCCTCCTTTCCTGTAGACTTTTCACATTGTATCAAAATGTTTTTTTTATTAGTATTACGCTGTTACTTATGTACTGATTTCTTTTTCCCCGAGGGCAGTTTGTGGACTGCTAGTTATGGGAAGCGATGATAAGATTCGCGCGACATGGCACAAGTATGAGTTGGACGGAGCTCCGTTTGATTCATATTTGAATAATCTAATTCCTGATTTCCCCACTTATTTTATCTTTTTCCTGACTCACTTTTTTCGTAATATATTTCTCACTATTAACGGTAATAGTCCACAACCAATCTCTTGCTCCCGCGAACTCATCTCTTGATTTCATATTTTTTTTCGTTTTAGTTGTATTTTTTATTATATTTACTAAATTATTCTTTGACACTCTGGGCCGACTTTGGAATAAGCTGAGCAAGTGCATGGGATTGGGCAACTCCCAGGGTCAAGGCAACTAAATTTTTATAATTTTTCAATAATAATTGTGAGTCTTATTTATTTTTTCTCTACAACCGTGCATCTAATCCAATAATATAATATAGAATAGGTTTTTATTTGGTAGGTTTTCTATACCTAATAAAATTGAATAATTTATAATTATAATGTTCATTAATTGAATAAAAAAATTTCAAAAAGTAAATTGATTTGTTAGTGTAAATGTATAGAGAGAGAGAGAGAGAGAGAGAGAGAGAGAGAGAGAGAGAGAGAGAGAGAGAGTGTTTGATTTGGAATCCTACCAACAGATCAAAGTGGAGCCATGGAAGAATCGATCAAAAGAAGAAGTAAGGATGTGTTTGATTTTGCCAATAATATTATATTTTTCTAGTATATATATACAGTGATTCAATAAATCTTCTCATGTTAAAATTTTACATACAAACTTTATAAAAAAGGAAAAAGATCCCAAATGTATTGAAACTATTTTGTTTTTGTGATTCTGTGAAGGTTTTGTTCGATAAAGAGTAAAAAAATTTTAATCATTGACCTTTTGTTGAATAAAAAATGAGACTTTATCAATATTTTGTTAAATAATTTGGAGTTTTATAACTTGGAAGCCGAATTCAGGCAAATACAATACATGAGTTGAATAAATTATAAGTTTTTTTTGTAAACTGTAGTGTTAGACTGCTAGTGCAAAAGATTCCTAATTTTGTTTTATTTAATTTGTTTTTTGTGTTCATTTCTATTTTTCCTTTTTAAATGTTATTCTACATTTTTTTTTCACTTTTCAAAAGCTATGAATAAACTCATAACAAATTCTTGTTATTTTACAGGTTGATGTGATTCAAGTAATTGGAAAGAACTCATCACCAGTTTTGCATAAAGAAGTATAAAATCTATTGAGTCTTCTTAAAAGCCAAGGTTAGATAATGTACTCATCCCTCATTATAATTAAGTTTTTACTGCTAAGTTGCAATTGTTTATAATGGAATTGATTAGTTCTTTCTCCACATTAAGTATTTTATTCTTGAGTATTATCATATTTGAAAGAATTTTAGGAATTTTATTATTTGGGTATTATTATCTTCCTCCGCATTATTTTTTACAATTTGATTATAGAATAAATTATATTTTGTATTATAAGTATTATGATGAATAATGAGAATGACAAGAATAAAGTGAGGTGTTGAAAACAAAAGTTCAAAATTTTAATAGAAAAGTCAAGTAAAGAAAAAATGCAATAGAAAAATCACTAGTGGGTTCGATCTCTAGCATATTTAATACAAAAAAAATAAAAATATCTACTTTTGAGTCAAGTTGAAGAAGCAAGTCATACAGAATTAGGGAAAGAAGGTGTTAATAAAGAAGCTTGTGGTGAACTTTATAAAGCTAACTTTTGGACTTTTGTTTAATGCAAAATTCAAAAGTACTAGTGAAGAGCAATTGATGGAGCATTGCACTAAATTAGAAAGCTTCTTGGAACACAACGAACACGAAGATATTTACTAGGATGAGTTATTCCAAGAACTTAGACATTTGAGAACTATATTGCTGAGGAAAGTGACACAAGCAATTGACATCCTTGATCTTATAAAATCTTATTTAGAGGATGATTTTCAAATGGTATAGGTTGTTTATCGAATTTTGTTGACTTTATCGATTACAGTTACTTTTGCGAAGAGTAGTTTTTCTAACTTGAAATTGATAAAAACTTACTTTCAGACTACCATATCACCAGAGAAATTAAATGAATTGGTTATGATCTCAATTGAAAATAAATCCTTGGATAAGTTAAAGTACAATGACTTAATTCAAGAATTTGCTTCAAAAAATGCAAGGAGAAATTATTTTCTTTGAATCGAATCGTGAAATCATAAAACACCATAACTGATTAACTAATGTTACATTTTGATTTTAATTTTTTTTTTTATGTAATTCAAGCTAAAAACACAATGTAACCTTGATTTTGTTTTTTTTTTTTAACTTGTATAACTTTTTTTTTTTGTAATTAATTAATAGTAAGATGATAACCATATTTGAGGGCAATTCAAATATAAGGCCGCCCTGATGACACTCCTCCTTGCTTATGTATAACAGGTACTAATAGCAAAGAAAAGATAATTTGGTTGCTTCAAAAGGTTTTGCATGTTTATAATGTTTTCCAAAATGTGGATCAAAATTGCTATGGGGGTTAAGCAATAACAATATTAATGGTTCTAGGTAGGATCTAAATATTGAATTGGATGTTTATATATATAAATAATTTAAATAATAGAGCTTGCAAAGAGTATTATTATCTTTCTCCACATTATTTTTTACAATTTGATTATAGAATAAATTATGTTTTGTATTATAAGTATTATGACGAATAATGAGAATGACAAGAATAAAGTGCGGTTTTGAAAACAAAAGTTCAGATATTTTAATAGAAAAGTCAAGTAAAGAAAAAATGCAATAGAAGAATCACTAGTGGGTTTAATCTCTAGCATATTTAATGCAAAAAAAATAAAAATATCTACTTTTAAGTCAAGTTGAAGAAGCAAGTCATACAGAATTAGGAAAAGAAGGTGTTAATAAAGAAGCTTGTGGTGAACTTTATAAAGCTAACCTTTGGACTTTTGTTTAATGCAAAATTCAAAAGTGTTAGTGAAGAGCAATTGATGAAGCATTGCGCTAAATTAGAAAACTTCTTGGAATACAACGAACACGGAGATATTTATTAGGATGAGCTGTTCTAAGAACTTAGACATTTGAGAATTATATTGCCGAGGAAAGTGACCAAGCGATTGACATCCTCGATTTTATAAAATCTTATTGGAAAGAGGGTGATTTTCAAATAGTATAGGTTGTTTATCGAATTTTGTTAACTTTACCGGTTACAGTTGCTTTTGCGAAGAGTAGTTTTTTTGACTCGAAATTGATAAAAACTTACTTTCAGACTACCATATCACCAGAGAAATTAAGTGAATTGGTTATGATCTCAATTGAAAATAAGTTCTTGGATAAGTTAAAGTACGATGACTTAATTCAAGAATTTGCTTCAAAAAATGCAAGGAGAAATTATTTTCTTTAAATCGAATCGTGCAAATCATAAGGCTGTTAGATTATTCTTGATTGAGCCCACATTATTTGTGGGTGTTTTCTAAACACGGGTTGGACCCAAGTTTGGATGAGACAAATATGGTAAGCCCAATAAGGTTGTGATCTATTATATATGGGCTAGTGTGCACCTATTATCAATGTGGGTTGGTGGTAATTAGTGTGGGTCTAATCAGCCAATTGAGCCTTTTATGGAAGGGCTCAATGTGGCTAAGATTTTCCTATATATAGAGGTTAGGTCCCCTCTCTTTCCACAATCAAACAGATTTTCATAAAAATTTCGTCATATAGTAGTGGGTACAGAGAGGAAGACTAGCCTCTAAGAAACTTTGTTCGAGATTAATCGCCGTTCCAAAGAGATTCGTGAAACCATGGAGCAAATAGGTAAGTTTTCGCATTCAGTTTTGTTTCCTATTAAAGTTTCTATATTCGCATATGATCTAGGTCAACTTTTATGATCTATTTTTGAAGTTTACATGTGGTATCAGAGCCTAATATATGTGGATTAGGGACTTATTGTGTAATTTAAACTTTTTAAACTCGATTATAAATTGTTAAGCCCAAATCTTGCATGATTTAATCCGAATAATAGATGATTTCTTTTCAGAAAATTAATAAAGGGCTTTTTTCCTCTCTGAACAACGAACGTTTTGATATAAAGATTGTAACCTAACTCTATTCGTAGAGAAAGTTATGATTTTTTGAAATTTCGGATGAAAAAACTTGAAATTTCTTGTAAAATTTTTGAATATGATGTTTTTCATGCATATCCTTGCGCTATATTACAAATTCTTGTTACTGAATAGCATACGAATCTGTTAGTACAAGTTTTATGCAAAAAAAATCAAGTTATGAAACCCTAGCCGCCATGGCTGAATCTAAGGTTCTTGGAAACCCTAAAATCATGTGTTTTTTTCTTAAAATTATCATAAACGTGTTTATTGATGTTTAGAGACCTTGCATGTGTAGTAAAATAGCAAAAATCTTGCTCAGAATATCAAATTTGGGGTGAAAATTGAGCTGAAAATCAAATTACAGTGAACCGGGTCGCGTAACAGTTGAACCGAGTCGGGTCCGGCCCGCCTAAGGTTAGGGATGACCAGCTAGCGGCTGGCCTCGCCCATGCGCTACCCTAGGCGCGTGAGGGCACGTGGGTGACCCCCTGGGGTCCACCAAAATTCTAGAATTCTCTTCTCAGTGAAAGGATTCCAGAAAATATTTTTTCATAATTTTTGAACATCGTTTGATATTTATTTAGGTCTATTTTAGGGTAAATTGGGCTATTTTTAGAAATCAGTGCATTAGTTTTTCCTGATGTTTCATGGGTAAATGTTTTTTGACCTTCTGAATCTATTGGTAGTGTGTACTCTCCCTAGTTAGGTCCTTAAAAATTATGCTCTCTCCCATAAGTCCTTTTAGGAGCCTAAAATTGTCATTTTATTTTAAAAATTGCAAAATATAATTTTATTACATGGCTCAGGCGATACATATATGATCACTTAGTACTTTTGGCTATGTGTTCATAAGGATGTGATTGCAAGCATTTTGATATGCTTGGATGTGATATAGGGTACTTTTACATCAAGTATTATCATGACAAGAATTTTGAATTGAAATGGGTGCTACTGCCCAAAGGGGTACGCTCATTAAATCTGATTTTTTTGCATATGGTATATGATTGTATCCATTGTATTATTGCATACAATTACCTACCCAAAGGGGGTTATTGTGTGTTTTAATGACAGAGATGTGATTCAGCAGCTAATCTGAGAGTGCCTAACTTTTGAAATACATGTCTGCCCAAAGGGGATTATTTTTTTAAGTGTTTGGGCAATCCCATATGGTGGCTAGCTGGGAGGGACCTCATAGCATGTTGCACTCTCTGCCCAAAGGGGAGACGGCAATGATGCACCAGGGCATCCCTATTATTTATACCTGATATAATTATTGTGCTTATTCTATTAATATGTTACCTCTTTGGTTATCATGACAATTTCCTTTGCAATTAACAACAATAACACTACCGTTGTGCTGTTGAATGGTTCAAACTTTAAGAAATGGAAGTAGAATATAGAGTTTGTCTTGAGTATTGTTGATCTGAATTTGGCCTTGAGGGAACCTGAACCTGTTGCAATCACTAATACTAGTTCTGTCTCTGAGAATGAGTTATATGCAAAATGGGACAGATCAAATCGACTCAGTCTCATAGCGATTAAGAGATCTATTCCTAAGCACCTGTTGACTGGCCTGCTTGAGACTAAAAATGTCAAAGTACTGTTTGAGGCTATAGGACAGAGATATCAAGTATCCAGCAAGGTTGAGACTGGAGCCCTGATGAATGAACTCATGAGTTTGAGGTATGACAGCCAGAGTGGGGTAAGGGAATATGTCTTGAAACTTATTTTTCTTCAATCCAAACTTAGAGGTCTGAATGTTACCCTCCCTGATGATTTCATTGTCCATCATGCTCTTAATAGTCTTCCACCAGAGTTCAACCAGATAAAGATTGCCTACAACACCCAGAATGAGTCTTAGACAGTGAATGACCTCATTGCCAAATGTAATTTGATGAAATTACACGTGATTCAAACTTAGGCAGAACTAAGCTTTTACACTTAATTTTTAAGGTTGGCTATTCTTGGACTGACTTGCCAAACTTAGGCAGGACCAAGCTTTTATACTTGATTTTTGAGTTTGATCATTCTTGGGCCAACCTGTCAAACTTAGAAGGATGAAACTTTTACACTTGATTTTTGAGGTTGATCATTCTAAGGCCGACCTGCCTAGAATGTGCTGACCTGTCGAACTTAGGCAAGACCAAAATTTTACACTTGTTTTTTGAGATTGACCATTCTTGGGACGACTTG
This sequence comes from Euryodendron excelsum, assembly GCA_033060915.1. NCBI lineage: Eukaryota > Viridiplantae > Streptophyta > Magnoliopsida > Ericales > Pentaphylacaceae > Euryodendron > Euryodendron excelsum. The sequence continues at coordinate 5,340,965 of CM065380.1, read as the reverse complement.
CCAAACTTAGACAGGATCAAGTTTTTACACTTAATTTTTTTAAGTTGGCCATTCTTGGACTGACCTATTGAATATAGGCATGACCAAGTTTTTACACTTAGTTTTTTAGGTTATCGAATTAAACCATGGGGCCTTCTTTAGACTCCTGTGCTGTAATTTGATGTTCCCTAAATGTCTTTATGACCCTAGAAACCGGGTGAGTATCCAATGGACAGCTCACTCGTACAACTGCATCTTCGTGCCTTGCCTGAAAATCGATTTCCGGGACAGTGCCCTGCCATTGCTTGTTGTTACCCATCTCCTTTTCAGCGTCTAAGATCCTTATTTTCCTCTGAAGATCAGTGATGTATGTAATGGCATCACCCAAAAGAGAGGCCTTGTCCATCTTGGAGATATTAGGAACAACAGCCCTTAATGCATAAAACCGTTGGTTAAGCTTCTCTCGCCTCTGCCTCTCCGCTTCCACGTGATTCAAAGGTTCTTCTCTACCATTGGCAGGCTTTCTTCCCCTCTTTCTTGGTTTTCTGTCATCAGGCTGAATCAACAAATCCTCCTGAGCCTGATCTAAACCCCCAACAATTACTTGGCTCATCTGCGGAAACAGTTTTGCTTCGCCATCATCACTTCGAGACCCGTTCGAAGAGTTCCCATAAACTTGATTATTGCTCACTGCCTGCAACTCATAAGAATCTAATGTAAACCCTGAATCATCTTCCACTTTAGGCGAAAAGCTTATAGTCATTGGACGTGACTTTGCAGCACCGAGACTGAGTTCATGCCCAAATATCTTTGGCAACACCTTTGCCTGTAACAGAGATCCCCCAATTGTAGTTTTGACCATTTGAATCATGCTTTGTTCTTCAGGGAGCGGCTTAACCGAACCAATCTCCACTACCCCTGATTTTAGTGGCACAAAAACCAGAGTCTCAAATCGAGCCGATTTTGCTAAATATGATCTTGACTGGTAATGTTCAGAACAACTCTTGGTATCTGAAACCCAAATCACTATGCCAGTATTAAATGACTGGGAAGGGCTAGAAGGCTTATCAAATGGGAAAGAATAGTACATTGATGTGAGATAGAACATCTCCACATCTGAAACTGAATCCAAAGTCGCCGCATAATTATCTTCGTCGGACCCTCCAAAACAGGCGTGGAGCCTTTGCAAAACCCTTTTTTTCCTATCTCCTTCCTCCGATCTTCGATCCTCCGAACCGTTTCGATTGGCACCCTCAGTCCCCTTCGGCTCTCTGCAATGCCCATCACCCCAAATCAAGGCCGAATTGCCCGATTTCGACTTTGAGACCTGCCATAAAATGGCATAAGTCCAATTCGACCCCTCGACAATCTTACACAGCCCTTTCTGCACACCCAAATCTCCGGCCGATGATACAAACTCCGACAAAACGTTACCGGAGGCCGAAGCAACCAAGAATTCAAAGGCTTCATTGCCCAACACAACTTCCACCATACCCTTGTCCTCTCCATTCAACCAAAACTTCTCCCCCATCTTTCAAACAACAATTAATTCCAAACAACAGCCCGAGGAGCCAAGTTTTTTTTTCACAAACTACGACACAGAAACACAAGAATCTTGAATTTTAGAAACTTGGGTCTGCTTGTTCGCATGAAAAGGAACTACAGAAATTTTTTTTCTTGTGAGGGTTCGATACATCAACAACCACATGTACATATGTATATATAAGTCTCTAATATATATATATATACGTATCACACAAGAAACTCAAAGAAATGCAATCAAAATAAGAAAGAACAGTTACCTGAAGTAGAAATGGATCGGTGCACTTTGAGAATTGGGATAAGATAAACTCATGTTTGCTCGTGTTTCATGTGACTGCAATGAAAACTTTGGGCGGCTGTCTGATCTGATGTAGATCTGAAGAGTTTGGGGTTCTTATTTAGTACTACAAATACAGTGCACCTGGAATCTTTTACTGTGTTCCAAAACCTAAATTTCTTTTTCTAAATTATTTTGGTTTAATTTAAAAGTAATTAAAGTAAGAGTGCTAGTTTGAGAAAAAAAAAAGTCTAGTGGTAAGGTCGTATTGAATATTCTTATCAAATTGTGACATATAGTGTGTGACTAGATCAGTAACTTAAGATTGTGGAGTACTATGGTGTGTGAATAAATCAGCAACCTGAAATTGTGGAGTAGTAGAGAGACTTTTAAAGAAAAAATACCATATGACAAAATTTGATAAGATATTTCTTTACAAATCTCTCCACTACTTCACAATCTCAGGCTACTAATGTATTTATACATCACGTGTCACTATTTGACAAGAATTACCACCAAATACTCAGTACTTACTACTTGATCACTAGATTATTTTCCACTAGTTTGGTTTGGCCTTCTCCAAAATTTTCTCTCTTTTTTTAACCTTCTTTTTGGTCATATAAAAAAGAAAAAAAATCTCATTTTTGCCCTCTTTATTTTATGTATATTTATTTTTACTCTCTTAGTTTCAACTCTTCTTATTATTGTCCCTTCCATCTTATTTATGCCTTTATTTCAAACATACTCTTTTATATATATTTCTTAATGTGACCTTACGACACTTGTTATAATTTTTTACAATTTTTTATCTACTTTATTTTTTTAGACAAGGAATTTTCTTAAACTATGTTCTCTTTAAATCTTTTGTTTTTATTAATTAAATTTATGGTTATTAACCCAACAAAGTATATAAAAAAAAATTTAGTCTTACAAAAACTTATTTTTTTGTTGACTTTGTTTTCATATATGTTGATATTTCGTGTTGTGAGAAATAATAGTCATTAGTTAGCTAGTATCACCTTGTAATGTGGTCATCCCATTTAATTTAGATCATTCCTTGCAATTTTAGATCAGCTCATTATGAAGGTTAAAAGTAGCCTCTCTCTCTCTCTCTCTCTCTCTCTCTCTCTCTCTCTCTCTCTCTCTCTCTCTCTCGTTCAGACTTCGGATAGTTGCATAATCTGAAACTCAGTCTCTAGTGAAATTTAATTGGTAAATCTAAAGCGTCTAACATTGGGAGAAATTTGTGAGACTTGGGTTTCCTTTAATATTTTCTAGTCATGCTTTTGTAAATTTTTTCTTTTCCACATTTTATAGTTCTTCTGGGTACTTGGTAGTCCCTTTGCTTCACCAAGCAACGGCTTTTGAGCATTCCTAGATCCTCTCCTTCTCATTCCTTCATAGCAATTAATGAATAACAAAGGCAATTTAGGATCCACAGTGATTTAAAATAAAAATAAAAACAGTACCCATCTTCGACTTTCACTGCATCATAAATCATAACCTGCCCCTGCCATCAAACTACAACGTAAACACTCATGGCTGCCTAAAATCTCCACTACCACCACCCTATAGAGATATTGTTATCACTTTACATTTCAATACCTAAAAAAAAAAATTGAAAAAAAAATAGCAATAAGAGATAATAGTTACCATGGAAATGATAGAACACATTTTTCTTCCAACTTGTGTTGGCATTTGCAAAGAGTAGGCTAGAAAAATTTATAAAAAGGTTTTTTTATTTGGAATGAGGCATAAATGAGAGATAAGTGGAGTGTTAAAATTAAGAGGATAAAAATGAATATATACGAAAAAAGGGCAAAATTGAGGTTTTCTCAATAAAAACGGAATAACGGTATTAAATGTACATTTAAGAGTGGGCATTAAATGTATATTATACCCACTCTTAAGAGAGTTATGAATACGTATTGTACAGTGTGCTTACTCTTAAATGTATATTATACCCACTCTCTTATTATTTATGAAAGTGATAATAAGAAAGTGATTCCAAACAGGCTCCACGGGATGGCCCAAGCAGACCCGCAGCTGGGCCAAACCCAAGTCATATGGTGGACTGATCCATATAGAAATGCTGGTTTTCAAGCAAGGATCAGCCTTGATTAGGGCCTCTATTTACAGCCTCAGAAATCCTTATTCCTTTCATTTTGTAATGTTTCAATTTAATTTATTAATTGATCATAATCTTCAGCTAGAATTTCCTAGTTATATATATTTATATATATATATATATATATGCATGTATATCTTATTTATAGAAGGATCTTGAAGCTAGAAAAGTAGTTACTCAAGAATATTATGCTGTTCTCATTAGCCGAGAGAGTGGGTATAAAAATGATTGTCTTACTTGGGACAATTGTAAAAATACGTATATTTGAGAGTTAGCATCTAAATTTTTACATGACTTATTAACAAAAATTCATAAAGCGGCCACTGATTTCAAGCGAGGTGAATTAGCATCTAAATTTCCTAAAGCCTCAGCTTCGTTCTCAATTAAAGCCCAAATTAGGTAGACCAAGTCGTACAGTGGGCTGATCCTTATAAAAATGGCGGTCTTCAACATCAAGCACGGGTCAGACTTGGTCCGGTCCACTATTTCCAGCCTCAGAAGTACTTATTCCATTTTTTTTTTGTTTGGTTTGTGATGTTTCCATTTTATTTATTAATTTGGGGGTAGCAATTATTTTGCTAAAGAATAATCGACGGTAATTTTCATAGTATTTTTTTCCTAAATAAATAATTTTTTTTTGTACTTTTGCGAGGAAAAATATATGTTGCTCTCCTTTATTGTTTTACCAGACTTGAAGAATGCACCCACAAAAATCGTCAATGATACTGTGTCATATTACAATAGCCGCAATTTTCTTTTGCCCTTCATTTTTATTAAAATCTCGTCATTCAAAATCATTCATCAAAAAGAATGTAATTCTTATGCACAACATGAATCAAGTTTAACTGCAATATCCAATCTTTTATGATCCCAACATGACCAAAGCTAATTGGATCGAATTAACAGTAAGACATAGGCCACAAGCACTTTATAACAAATGAAAATCTGAATAAAGAATGTATGGAACTGAACAGAAATAGGATGCGTACGTGTTTGTTTCAAGACGTAGAAAAAAAAAAAAAAAAACAAAGAGGATGGCCTGTTTGGTTGGACTTTTTTGTTAGCTTTTTTGGTTTGGTTTTTTTTTTTTTTTTGGCTTATAAGTAAAAAAGTCAAGGTTTTGAATTTTTTTGCTTATTTTATCCTGTTAAAAGTAAAAAAACTAAAAAAATCTAACTTTTTCGCTTATAAGCTAAAAAAATAAAATTCAAAAAGTTTAAAAAAATTGTACCAAACTAGCCTTCATGGGTACTAGCGTAGAAGAAAGCAGAAGTGAACTTGCTGGGCATATGAACTAGATTCATGCTGAGTTTAAGGACTCCTCATCGTTCTTCTGTTAAGTCCCCAAACAAGTGAAACATTAAGCCAAAAAAATATACAGTTCTGTAGATATTAATGTTAAGATTTCGGGTCTGTTTGATACTTGTAGAAGGGGAAGAAAAAGGGAGGAAAAGGAAATGAGAGAGAACATAAAAGAAAAGTGATTTCTTTCTTTTGTTTAATATTACAAAAAAAAATGAGAGGCAAATAGAAGAAAAACAACTTTATATTGTTTGATATTGAAAGGAAACAAGGAAAAAATAATAGAATAACTATTAAAAAAATGAGAAAAAAAAGGAAAGAGAAAGGAAAAGAAAGTAGAAAGAGAATAACTTTCTCTCTTTTTTCTCTTCCCTCCTAAATTAGAAACCAAACAAGGGAACTATGCTCTTCCCTTTCCTTTCTTTCCTTCAAGTATCAAACAGAGCTTTCATATAACCGCATAATAACCCAATTCCAATTTGGGTTACAGATCGAGGAATTTATACTTTAGGAAAAAATATTTAGTTCATTGGAGTGTGACCAAACTTGTGATGACAAACACTGCTAGCTATGTATGGAGGGTGAATGAAATTTTATTTATGTTTTGGCGGTTTAGTACATATCTCACACCCTATAATACTCAACTTACATCTAATTTCTGCAATTCTACATACACACTCAAACTCAAACACAGAAAAAAAAAAAACCCGACAAACTGACATTTGGTACGACTTCTTTAGTTTATTGATAATTCAGTTTCATATTAACACCACACCATAATTTGTCACCCCACTTGGTTTTCTTTTTTTCTTTTTTTCTTTTTTTTTTCTGAGTACCCCACTAGTTTTTCACTTGCCTGGAATTACATAGGAATTGCACTGAAGCAGAAGCAAAATCAACCATGACGGCATCCACCGCCGGGGTTGCTGCTGCCGCCAGGGCTGCCGATGTAAGTACAACCGGACGGAGCCGGAGGCGAGAATAAACCTTTTCCAGTTGGTTGATCTGCCGAAGCAGCGCTATCACGAGCCATTACCTCTCCTTCCAAGAGTGGTCTATAAGAAGCTAAGAGTGGTTTTGTAGTGACAATCAAGAAGATGATCAAGAAAAAGATCATCTTTATAGTCTTGTCGACATTTGCAGCAGAAACCTTCATTTTTGGTAAGGGGATTTCTATTTTTGTCAGACTTCGTTGGTTCGCGCAAGCTATGTGATGGCTCTTCAAGTCTCAAGTCCTCACATGCATATATAGGAAATAATTAACTATAGAGTATTCCTACAACCCATCACTTTTAGTGTATTTTTGAAGAAACAAGATGGTGAGGTTCACATTAATAAAAATAGGGTAATGCTATACATTTAGAAAATTTATATAGAATTTATATCTAGAATAAAGTGTTTGAGTTGTGGCCTATCACTTTAAAACAAAGAATCTAATAAGATGCATTTTAATTACAAAACTGTCATTGTCATATTATTTTGGTTCAAAATTCTGTATAAAATTTTTGAAAGAATAGCATTTTTCATAAAAATAAGATGAACATATTTATTGTGCCTAATAAAAACGCGGTGAGAAAAATTAGTAGCTGGAACAAATATTCAGTGGTAAGATAGTATCAACTGTTATCACTAATTTGTATAGTATGGAATCACCGCTATATCTAATGTAAAATATCATGATTGGAAATAGTACCTAAAAAACATTGTTCATGACTCGGTGCATTTCTGGCTTTCTAGGGTTAGGGTTCGAGAGTTGTAAAGGTAGAAGTGAGAGAGTAGGAAGTATGCACATGCTGAGCGTGCTGCAGATGCGTGCAACTTCCCTTACACAAGAAATTTTAAGCTGGCAGCTAGCCAAATTCTAGAAAAATGGGGGTAGTTATATTAACTAGCTAGAATTAGAGACCTTAAGATACTGCTATATAACCAGAACATGCATTCATACAAAATAATGTGATTTATTCAAAGTATTTTTCATTTTAAAATAAAATACTCATCATAATAATTTTTAGTTATAAAATTTTTTTTTACTACATCATTCTGATGGGATTTAATAAGATGGTATCCTAGTAGTTGAGTTATTAATTCAAAAATACTATAGTTACACCATTTTCTTATGGATATAGATTTTCTCTCACTTGAGTTTTAAAAATTTCTATTACCTTACGAACATGACATCATACTATTTAACTATGTATTTATATATTTATTTTTTATTAATTTAAATTATTTTTACAGATATATTAATCTTATAAATAGTATCTATAATTTTAAAAATTTTTAAATAAATTAATAATATAATTTTAATACTTAACAATTTAACGTACGTACCATAAGGTACTTAGGAGATAAGAATTCCTTCAACGGAAAGACTTATCCTTTTATTATACTATATTTTCTTACATACTAGGACAGATGTTGATGGTCAAAGATTGCTGATGCCAGTCGTACCCAAAAAAACAAAAAAGAAAGATTCATTCGCTGACATTTCATCCATTTTCGTGGAAACTTTTTTGCTTAAAACGAAAGGGCTGGGGATGACCAAAAAAAAAAAAAAATGAAAGGACTGGGTGACTGGGCTATCCTAGCTCTCGAATGCTCAATGACGTGTATACCATTCTTCTGAATACTTTTGCCATACTTTGATACCTTACCTGGATTATCATTTTCCAATTAATGGAGCTAGTCCCAATAAGATCACTTAAGTCGGTTCTTGGAGATAAACATCAGATGAGGTTAGGGTTAACTTTAGATGTGGATTGCAATTCGTTGTTCCAATATTATTTTGCACATTCAAAGCTTTTGTATAAACCAAGATTTCGACATATATTGCGAAACAAGTGTGTTGCTCAATCTAAATTTACACTCATTGTTTTAAGAAAATTATATCACTACCAGAAATTTTTTTTATCAGTACAATTAGGAAGAGCGATGCAGTGAGTAGTGATGAAAAATTAAAAGATTAAACACTTTCCACGATTTATAAAATTTTATTATGAACAGACCAAAAAATTGACAACTATTGAATGTGACTCTTCACAAGAGTACAAAAATAATAAAAATAAAAGAAAACTCTTTCTAAAATATTATTAATCAAAAACTTCATTGAGATATTTAAGTGTGAACACAAACCTTAACTCTAATTATTGAAATTAAGGAAAAAAATAAAGAAAATTATCAAAAATAGTAAAATTCAAGTTAGGCTCAAATTTAAACACTAGAAATACAAAGAAACTACTAGAAAAAAAAACTTAGACCAAATCGGATTCGTATAAGCCAATATATTGAGCACTCAAAATTTTTTAAAAATAATATAATTGCCCTTTTCGAGGCCTAAACGATGAAATTTGTCAAAATATCACGTTTTATCAACTTGTCAAATTTCGCGCGATTATAAGATACCTTGTCGGTTGTCTAATTTGATCTTGAACTAAGTCTAATTTGAGCTTGCATTAGTTCAAGTGCTTCACATAGTCTAATGCTACGCATGCGACTATCATAGATAGCAGTACAATGTATATACATAGGTGAAAATTATATATATTAAAAATACTGAGATGAGGTTTCAGAAAAAGATAAAAGAGAAGAGAAGAAGAAAAAGAAAACCCCAAAAAAGGTTCAAATATGTCCATCCGCGATTCTGCGTTGAACAAGCACGTCATCATCATTTTCTAATTTTGGGCGGTGCAAGAAGTAAGATAATTGATCTGATCATATATGGGCATTGTTTTTTAACCATTTTATGAACATGAAAGTGGACACTAAATTTCAGTTTTTTTAAAAATTTGTGCATACTAATCAGCATGGAAGTAGTTAATTGAGTGATTCGGTCTTGCATGCATAAGAAGGCACAAGCTAGTTACTTTTCTTGACTACCTTTTCCTTAGTGCTTCATGCTGTATATGCAGATCCATAATCACACAGCAAGGCTAACCCAATCCAGAATTGGGTTGTGGTGATATCTTAGGCTTCAACAAAAATAAAATAAAAACAAAAACAGAAAAAACAAAAAAACAAAAAAGGTGTAGTGCGATGAAAAGTCATTCATTCAACGGCAAATGGTGATCAGATAAGCCTGAGAAGCGAAGCCAAAAGTGGTAAAAATATGGTTACATAATTTCATCCAATGAGCTACATTCTCGATGCAAAAAATACTATCATTACTGTCTTTTTTTAGTACATTTTTTTCACTACAAATCACATGGGACAAGGTTCTATGACCATTTGTTAATGCTTGTCACACCTTTTGTGTCTAGAAGCACGAAAATATAGTGAAAAACTATTAAGGTTATCTGTACATTACTTTTTTTTTGCTCTTTTCAATTAGATATAAAGAAGTAGGTCTTAGTTGAAAGCTTGATAGTCCTACATATATATGAGCAAGCACATTTATTGCATATATGGGACTATTAGCAATAAAGAAAGGAGCTACAAGCTTTTTTATAAAGCAATATTTGTTATAAGCTAATTGAATCTGAAGCAAGTAAAATATTCAAACACAGTATATAAGAAAATTAGTTCTTCTGGAACTGTCAAATAGTAATTAAATAGTTCTTCTGAAACTATGGAGATAGATCTTCTTGATCACCTAAGCATGTATTGCTTTCATAAGATAAAATATAAATACGACTAAAATTTAAATAATTTACCTACACTCTTTTTTTTTTTCTTCTTTTCTCTTCTTTTCTCTCTCTCTCTCTCTCTCTCTCTCTTTTCTCTCTCTCTCTCTTCTTTTTTTTTTGCAATTTCTCTCTTTACAGCCCCCTTTTTATAAAAGGGGGTTGTGGTTGGTAAGTCATGTGCTTTCCAACAATAAAGCGTTTGATGAATGATTTTCGATCATCCACCATTCGTTACTAACAACATTTAATATATATGTATCGTCTAAGAAGTGCATAGCTTTCATAAAATATAAGTACATGCATGTACTATTATCTTGAAAATTATATAACTACGAGAAAATTTTTATCATTCGAATCATAAAGAAACTTGATAGTTAATACCGTTAGTGGTAGTCATGAATATTATATGATTAGACATACAAACAAGAATTCATAGATACGTATGTGAGTGAGAGGTGATGATAGCTTTTTTATTTTCAAAATTAAGGATGATAACTTATTTAAATAATTAAGTGACGCGATCTATATAATTGGAAAATAGTCAATCATGACGAGTATGTGAGTCAGAATAGTTTTTTTTTTTTTTTTTAGCTAAAATTAATTATCTTTGACACCGTCTTTTTTGTTTGTAATCGTTAATTCAACTCACCTTCCTCTTATCTGGATTTTTCACCTCGTGTCAAAATATTTTTTTATTAGAATTACGCTGTTACTGACGCACTGAATTCTTTTTCCCCGACGTCAGTTTGTGGACTGCAAGTCATCGGAAGAGATGATAAGATCACGCGACATGGCATAAGATGAGATGGACGGAGCTCCGATTGATTCATATTTGGATAATCTAATTAATTTTTTTATCTTTTTCCTTACTCTCTGTTTTTGTCATATATTTCTCACTCTTAACGGTAACAGTCCACAACCAATCTCTTGTTCCTGCGAACTCATTTCTTGATTTCATATTTTTTTTCGTTTTAGTTGTTTTTTATTTTATTGACTAAATTATTCTTTTTGTAGCATGTATGACAGTCAGGCCGGTTTTGGAGTAAGTCCAACAAATCCATGGGCTTGAGCAACATGAGGGGCAGGGCAATTAAATTGTTAAAATTTTTTAATAATAAATTGTGAGTTTTATTATTTTTTTATATAATTGTACATTTTATTCAATAATATGATAAATAATAGACTTTTATTTAGTCGATCTTTTGTACCCTATTTCAAAAAGTAAATTAATTTTTTAGTGTAAACATATAGAAAGAGAGACTGAGTGGGTCTGATTTGGAACCCTACCAACAGATCAAAGTGGAGTCATGAAAAATTCGATCAGAAGAAGAAGTAAGGATGTGTTTGATTTTATTTATAATATTATATTTTTGTAGTATATACATACAGTGATTCAGTGAATCTTCTTAGATTAAAATTTTACATACAAACTATATAAAAAAGGGAGAAGATATCAAATACATTGAAACTACCCTATTTGTGATTCTGTAAAGGTTTTGTTGGATAAAAATTAAAGTCTTTTTAATCATTGACCTTTTATTGAATAAAAAATGGGGTTTTATCAAGATTTTGTTAAATAATTTGGGGTTTTACATCTTGAAAGTTAAATTTAGACAAATACAGTGCATGAGTTGAATAAATTATGAGTTTTTCTCTGTATATTGTAGTGCTAGACTGCTAGTGCAAAAGATTTCTAATTTTGTTTTATTTAATTTGTTTTTTTGTGTTCTTCTTTTTGAATGTTCTTCTACCTTTTTTTTTTCACTTTTTAAAAGCTATGAATAAACTTATAACAAATTCTTGTTATTTCGCAAGTTGACGTGATTCAGGTAATTAGAAAGAACTCATCACCAGTTTTGCATAAAGTGTATAAAATCTGTTGGGTTTTCTTAAAAGCCAAGGTTAGATAATGTACTCCTCTCTCATTATAATTAAGTTTTTATTGCTAAGTTGAAATTGTTTATAATGGAATTGATTAGTTCTTCCTCTAAATTAAGTGTTTTATTCTTTAGGTATTATCATATTTGAAAGATTTATGGGTATTTTATTATTTGGGTATTATTATCTTCCTCCACATTATTTTTTACAATTTGATTATAGAATAAATTATATTTTGTATTATAAATATTAAGACGAACAATGAGAATGACAAGAATAGAGTGAGGTTTTGAAAATAGAAGTCCAGATATTTCAATAGAAAAGTCAAGTAATGAAAAGATGCAATAGAAAAATCAATAATGGGTTCGATCTCTAGCATATTTAATGCAAAACAAAAAATAAAAATATTTACTTTCGAGTCAAGTTGAAGAAGAAAGTCATGAAAAATTAGGAGAGGAAGGGGTTAATGAAGAAGCTAGTGATGAACTTTATGAGGCTAACTTTCGGACTTTTGTTTAACGCAAAATTCGAAAGTGTTTGTGAAGAACAATTGATAGAGTATTGCACCAAATTAAAAAGTTTTTTAGAATACAACGAACGTAGAGATATTTATTGGGATGAGGTATTCCAAGAACTTAGACATTTGAGAACTATGTTGCCTAGGCTAGTGACAAAAGCGATTAATATCCTTGATTTTATAAAAACTTATTGGAAAAAGGATAATTTCCAAATAGCATAGGTTGCTTATCGAATTTTGTTGACTATACCAGTTACAGTTGCTTTTGCAGAGATTAGTATTTTTAACTCAAAGTTGATAAAAACTTACTTTCGGACTACCATATCACAAGAGAGATTAAGTAGATTGATTATAATCTTAATTAAAAATGAGTTCTTGGATAAGTTAAAATACGATGACTTAATTCAAGAATTTATTTCAAAAAATATAAGGAGAAGTTGTTTTCTTTGAATCGAATCGTGTTAATCATAAATCACCATAACTGATTAACTAAGGTTGCATTTTGATTTTTAATTTTTTTTATGTAATTCAAGCTAAAAATACAATCTAACCTTGTTTTTGATTTTTTTAACTTGTTGACTTTTTTTATAATTAATTAATAATAAGACGGTAACCATATTCGGGGTCAAACTAGGGTAATTCAAATGTCGGACTAACCCTGATAACACTCCCCCGTGCTTATGTACTTTATATAACAGGTATTAATAGCAAAGAAAAGATAATTTGGTTGCTTCAAAAGGTTTTGCATGTTTATAATGTTTCCCAAAAAGTGGATCAAAATTGCTATGGAGGTTAAGCAATGACAATGGTTCTAGGTAAGATCTAAATATTGAATTGGATGTTTATATATATATATATATATAAATAATTTGAATAATAGAGCTTGAGACTTGATTCAGTGATTAAAATTGCTATGTTTCGTATCAACCCCAGCAACCATTCCTTCCAAATATGTAATAATGTCTCTCTCGTACTTAGTAGAAGGATAAAAATATAAGAAAATAAAAAACTTGCTAGGATTGGTAGAGCATTTGACTTGTATTTATTGCAAAGCATAAGTGCAAAACTATCTGGGAGAAACTTTAATAGCGGCCTGATACAGTAAGTACAAGAAAACAAAATAAATTAGTGCAGAAAAGTAGTAGAAATAATAATTAACGAGGTGCAAAATCACAAGGGTGGCCCAGTAATCAATAGTCTTTATGTTAAGCATGAGATTTTAAATTTGACTCATTTTCACGCCCTCTTAGAGTTATAATTATTTTGATAAATAATTTTCAATTGGGAATTTCACAGTGTTTTTTCTATACATATTCAGATACTGTACATATAATATATATTGAGTTTAATTTTAATGCATTAAAAGTAATAAAATTTTTACACAAGTTGTTACTAAAATTCAAGGCGTGCCAATAGGTCTTGCTTTTTGTAATGTTATATTTAAACCCTAAAATACATATGCCCCATTTTCTTGTCCACTTATATAAAAAATTGTACATTATCAATTCATCAAAATTAATTTTTTCTTTTTAAGTTGCCCTCTTTTTTCCAAGATGTGGAGAAAAGAGTCCTTTGACTTTTTATATTTCTCATAAAGTTGACTTGTCATGTGAATGTTTAACGGCGATATTAGGCTGTGCCATTTTTTTAAAACGCCAAAACTTCGGCAACAAGGTGAACTGTTTGAGGAGAAAAAGGCACTCATCCTTTATGAAGGCACCCAAAAAAACAAAGAGTAAAATACAATTGGTATTATTGCACTTTATATTGAATTTCACTTTAGTATCTGTATTTTTAATTATTACAATTAAGCATTTGTACTTTTAATTTATTGTAATATCATATTTTCATAAGTTTTCGCTTGTATAATTGATTGTCAAAAGTTTTGTGCGTCTTACGAGTCCTTTTTCAATGACAAAAATATATTCTCACACCATTATGGTACCCAAAAGCCCTCAGTGATTTTAAAACCCTTATTTTGTTTTATACACAAAATGAATGTAAAAAATGTTTGTGAGTGATTGGTGATAGATTACTATAAATAGGTCTGAGAACTACGTGATTATGGTAAAATCACAATTAGTTAGTGCGAAAATATTTTTTTGCCATTCAAAAAAAGGCACGTGAGATGCACAACTTTTAGTTATTAATTGAACAAACGAAAGTTTATGGAAGGATGATATTGTACCGAATTAAAAGTGTATGGCCTTAGATGTTATAATTAAAAGTACAGGTCTTGAAGTGAAATCCGGTATAAATTGCAAAGTTGCAAAGCATATTTTACCCAAAAACAAATTATGAAAGAATGATTGGATTGCAAATTCACCACGTGGTATTCCAATGGACATATCTTTTATAGCATGGTTAGCAAGACCACAACTTTTATGTAAATTAGATCCCTTATTTTTTTGTGTGTGGCTACATGATTCCTTGAGTTAATCAAATATATGTAAACCTAGTTTTCTAAAAAGAAAAGAAATTAAACGTGACAAACATTTTTTAAATTTGTGCTTAACTCGAAATGGTTTTCACTTTATAAGATTCTAGTCATCAAGATCTTATTAAAATCTTTTGATATAATCATTTTTCTTAAATGTTTTTAGTAGTTTGATTTACAATCTACCTATTTGTTGTAGATCATTTGAAAATTTCACAGTTGTTATACTTATCAATACACATTCTATAGCTCTCATTCTATTGAATTAAACTTTCCTAATAAGGTAGGATTCTATTTCCACTAAATCATAGGTGAAATTTTTAAAAAATTCAGGGGGCAACTGCCCCTCTCAACCACCCCAGGCTCCGCCAATGGTTACATACATAACCCATTTTTCTGTTTTAACACTGAACCCTACCACCAGAGCTAGATAGGAGTGAGACAAGTAGATATTTCTTTCTCAATTTATATAGAGTTGTCTAAATGCAGTGCTTTGAACTTATATTTTATTTCTCTCTTATGTGGCACTCTAAATACTTTGATACTTTTAAAATGTATGTTACAGGGGCAATTGGTTAAATAACTATAAAATTTATTTAATTATTTAATTCACATTATTAGTTTTGTAAGAGATATACATAAGTAGTTGAGTACTACTTAAATATACAATTAAATTTGTTCCATTATTTAATTCACGTTATTAGTTTTATAAGATATATATAAGCTGTTGAATATTATTCAAAAAGTATCAATCACAACTTCAGCTATCCACTTATACTTATAAAGCAATTAAATCATATTCAAAAAATTACTACAGAAGAAGAGAACAAATTAAAAAATAGTTGAGTCCAATCCAAATAGTTGCCATTCCTTATATGATTAAAAATTGAATAATAAATTTATTCATGAAGTGAGGCTGTTATACTTGCATGTTTTTTGTTTTTATTCTGTCAAGAATGTTAATACTCTAAAGGGTTTTACTTTATTTTATGTTCTTAATTATTTTAGATTTAAAATTAATTATTATGACATTTCTATTGTAGATTTCAAACATTTCTATTATAAATTTGAACAAGCATTACTCCTCGTGCATTGCACGGGTTGACACCTAGTATATATATATATATATATAAATGACAATTTGGTTCATCTCTGAGATATCAGTTGGAGCATAGAAAATGCTGTACTTAGCCCCATGTTAAGACAAAAAGATTGTTGAGAGGCTGAGCTTAAACAGTACATCTCATGAGCAAATGTGATTTTGATATGTGCATTAAGTTCATGCTCACATTATAGTGTGGTAGTTAGGTGGCCTGTGTGTGGGTGGTGGGCTCGCTCTTCTTGTACAATTGAGACTTTCATGCCCCCTTGTTATATGCCTTGCCTCCCCGTATTATATACCATGTTTGTTTCATAAATCCAAGCATCCTAAACCCTGTCCCCCTTGTTGCATCAACTTGACTTGTCATTTCTCTACATGTAATCAAACATAGAATTATGAGATGACTTTGGAGGAAAATGTTGATATGTTAAGACCGTGTTTGTTTCGTGGATCTGTGGAAGGGAAAGAAAAAGAAAAGGGAAAATATATGAAGGAAAGCAAAATAAAGTAAAGGAAGCTAATTTCTTTCTTTTGTTTGATTGGATTAGGAAAATGAAAAAAAAAATGAACAAAAGTATTTGCCTATATATAAGCAATGAATATGCCTATGTAATTTTATTTTCTTTCCGTTTTTCTTTCCTTCGACACATCCAATATCCAAAACTTACTGCTAAATAACGCTTTTATGATAATACTTTAGAAACTCCCTTGAAAATAGCAGATTATTATTCTGAAGCTTTCGTGTGGTGAAAGTTCAGCCTGTAATGCCAAAGCACTTTGGTTTAATGATAGTTTTGGTTTGAAGACAATGCTTTGAGGTGGTGTTGTTGTGCTCTTTTAATTAGATCGGACCATTTCTTACTGGTAAAAATCAGCAGGTTTAATGAATGTAACATTCATGTTGTGAGCTGACGATGATGTTGGCTCTTACTTGGTCGTATAATTAGAATTTAGAAGTCTTTGCTTCCTTGACCTTATCCTACCATAAACCCAACTAAGAAACCTAACTACCGAAATTACTAATTGACAATTACTAAAGAAAGAGGAATATACAAAAATGACTAGGGTCCAATCGAAGTTTTACTATGTTGGTTATTAGGTTGCGTCAGGCGGAACGAGAGATAGCTAACTTGCATTGTATCATGGAAGATCTGGAGTTCGATTCTAGAATGGTGGGGTACTCAATGGGTGGCGGCTGGTGATTGGTAAATCATGCTTTGTGGTGGCTTCAAGGGAGAAACAAAAATTTGAAAAAACTACTTGGGATTCGCTGCTTCTAGCAGTGTTATGGGGTATTTGGAAAGCAAAAAATGACATTTTGTTTAATCAAAAGCTTCTTAAAGCAGCGATATGGGGTATTTGGACAGTAATAAATGACATTTTGTTTAATCAAAAGCTTCTTATATGGTCTTATGGGGTGGATAACGTGAAAATTCAGGCTACACTATGAATTAAAGCAATGGTTCCAGACAACTCTCTTACTATTAATAATGTGCTATATTCAATTCAGGGTGAGAGGAAGTTAAAAGTGAAGTAAGTAGTGCTCAACCCAGTTTGCTCTGTTCTATATCCACGTTCAGTTGCTTGGATGCAGAAGATGTGGGTGTGATCCTTAGGAGGGTACCTTTAGATTATCATTTGTAATTGTTTTTTTTTGGTTGCTCTCTATGCTGTCATGTTGCTAACCGCTGGTTTGCTCCTTGCTTTGGTGGTGGTTGCTGTTTTCTTGGTTTTGCTCCTGGATCAGCAACCCTTCCCTAAGCATTTGTATTTTGTATTCTTCCTTTTATTGGATTTTTGATGTTCAAAGAAAAAAACAAAAAAAGGAGAGATAGGTAGCTAGCAACTCTAGTTCCAATTCATCATTTGAGCTCTATTACTATCAGCCGTGATTGATGGTCAGTTGTAGCTGATGATAGCATTTTTCTTCGTCATTTCATTGAACTGACAAAAGTTTGTTTCGCGGGATGGATTAGAGAAAATTTCGGAACTAGAGATTATATGGAGGGTAATTTGATCTCCAATCTAGAAACCTAGATTGCTTATTCCATCTTTTGGATCATTTAATCGTATGTATACAAGACTGGGATAAAGGTCATCTCTAGATCGCTTACTCCATTTTTTCTTTTTTCTTTTGGCAGAACTGTAGGATAAGGCTGGACATGAAATTAGTAATTTAAAATTAAATAGTAAAAAAAAAGAGTGAGAAAGAGGGGACAAAATTCAGTGATTAGATAGTATTGAATTTTCATTAGTCATTCTTATTACATTGTAACATGTAGTGTTTTATTATACTATTAACCTAGATTTGCTATAAAATAGAGATATTTTTAAGAAAAAAAAATAATACATGACAAAATCTGATATAAATAACTACTAAAAAACTCCATACTACCAAACCACTAAACTTTTTAATGAGAGAGAGCGGGACAGAATGAAACTATCAAAATAATGGAAGCATGGCCAAATAATTTTTTTTATTAATTCATCTCTCTAATTAGACAACCAAGTTACAAAACTTCGATATATAAGTTGAATGTTGAACTCATGAGATAAGGTTGATTCATTTGGTGGCTCTTAATTGTTTGTTCATAGATAGAAATAGTAATTGTGATATTGAAGACGGTTGAGAAGTGCCAGCGCTTATTTAGAGAAGGATTGAGATATGGCAGTGGATACTGCTAAGCATACATTCAAAATCAAACCATGAAGCATGAAGTATTAATTGACGATGTTATATGCTTTATAGGATGCAAACATTTATGCAATAGGGATCAATTTCAATGCCATATATGCTTCTAATGCTAATCTTTACACTAGGTTAAACATGCATTATAGTTGTACAGTATTTTAAATTGTGAATAACATTTCTGGATAAAAATAGATTCTAAGATCAGGCTCTAGTCATGCAGCCACAGCAAACTTACCATGCAACCACAGCAGAATGGTGCAACTGGGTTTTACATACCAAGACTTTGAGAGAGAGAGAGAGAGAGAGCACAAGAATAGCGATGGTGGGGGCAGAATGCATGGGGATGCTATTGGAATTTGGACCACAAATGGTTCATTAGAATCAGCACTGGGGTCAAAGCTTCAAGCTCACCGACAAGGAAAGCTTCCCATGCATTCAATGAGAAAATTAATTTGAAGTTTAGGGAAGTTAATTTGTTGGTGAGTGCGATATAATTTTTACAAAGAAAATGAGTAAAATATACTTAGTCCGAAGTTTGAAAAGTTCTCTAGATTTTGGGAATTATCCACGTCGCATTTATTTATTTGTAAGTTTTCTCTGCAATAAATTTTCTATGATTTCCAACGCAAATAACTTTTCCCATCTTCCGGGAGTTTTTGCATTGGAGGTCTACAACGAAAACCTGCTCCACAGATTATGTGAAAGGAAAAGATTATTTTTATAGAACTTTGGTATAAAATCACTTCAGCTGGCATGGGTATTTTTTAGTCCCAAAAATGTCAATAGCAAAATGCTACGTCCAATCTCTTGCATGGAGGTGGCAGACGGTGGGATAGGATAATTCTCAGTATTTTTTTCAAGTAAATTAAATTAAAAATCCAAATTAATATAAAAAGAATATTTACGATCGCCCAAGTATAAACAACAAATAACAAACAATAAGGGACAAGAAGATACACAAGATGAATCTTACTAAAAGAAAATAGAATAGAAATAGAGGGAAAACTCAAAGTATATTAACAAGAGAGAAAGTCAGAGAATAAGGGACAAGAAGACACACAAGATGAATCTTATCAAAATAAAATAGAATAGAAATGAAGGGAAAACTCAGAATATATTAACAAAAGAGAAAGTCAAAGAATTGCATGGTGTCTTCAACAATGGGTGAATGATTCCTTATATAGAGAAAGGAGAAGAAACTGTTCTGAATTTCAAAATAACATTTACAAGTTCGGAGACAAAAACAAAATAACTTTAAAAAAATCAAAAGTTATTTTAATATAAAGTAGACGCATAATGGTGACGGGTCCAGCAGTTGGTAAAGTCAGTTGTCTATTTGTATCAAAAGGAAGATGTTTTCTTGTCGTTTAGGAGACAGCTAGAAAGTGAACAAATTCCTTCACATGGAACGACTACTTTTTATTGTCCTTATAGTGGTCCTGTAATTCGCTTGCTAGACAGTTGTGATGAGAAGATTGAGAGTGCATTTCCTCATCAGTCTCAGAGTCTGAGTCGGATTTGAAAGTGGTTAAAAATTTACCATTTAATTGGCGCATGCATTCATACACTAATTCTTTATTCTTCATAAGAGAATTTTTCATTTTTAATGCATATTTCATGGCATCCAATTGATTGGAAGAAGAAGGATAAGATTAAGTGTTGGAACTCATATTCTTGTTGATTATCCTCTACTATGGTAGCGATTTCTGCTATAGTCTCGTCGAAATCCTTATCTATTTTGAACCACCATCCAACATAAAATTGATGATAGAGACAAAGAATATTATCCTGGTCTTTCTTAACAAAAGGAGTCCATTTTCAAATCCAAAATATCCCAAATTCAGTGAAGAAGTGCATAATGATGGATCCTTCAATATAATGGGCAGGATCTATATTGTTAACTTGGGGCGAATATGCAGCCTAAAGACCTAATTATTTTTTAAGAGCATCAGGTAAAATAGTATGCAGTGAACCAAATCTTTTCCATGAAACATAAAACCATTGAGGAAATCATTTTTTATAAATTTGTGAGGGCAATTTAATCCACCACGAATATTTTCTTTTTAAGTTTTCATAATAAAAAGTCCATGTAAAAGTTTGGATATAATCCCAATAATTATAAGTATGGCGAATTTCGCCTAAAAGAAAAACTTTCTTATTATGAGGAACTAAGCCCATTCATGAGGAAAAATAATCTTTTTGATATAATATTTGAAAAAATTAATGGGACCCACATTGGTCGTTATATTTGAATAAAAATTTATAAACTCACAAGATTTAGTCATTTCTAAAATATGTTGCATGACTGTTCTGAATTTTTGACTTCCAAAGAGATAATAATAAGTTTGAAAATATTTTTCCATGAGATACCATGGATCTTTTTTCCATTGGATATCAATAGGTTCAAGATATAAAATATGATCTGTAAATGGCAACATAATAAGAGCCACTTGATGTGATAGATATTTCATCATTTAAGCATATGATACTTCAATTTGGGTATTACCTTGTTGAGAACCACTTTTTTGGTGTACTTTTGTTCAATTAATTGTTAAACTTTCTCATAGAGAGGATCAGTAATAAGTATAACTGTAACTTTGTTTGGCTTAGTACCAGATGTCGAGACCTTGTGGGTATATCCATGACCTTTTGAGGGGGTATTTCCCTATCTTCGTCGTCGGTTGGGGTTATGTTCCCTTCTTTTCATACGGGCTCATTCTTGTAAGAATTCACGAGTCAGAAAATCCAGAAGAGAATTATATTTCCATTTGATATAATCTATATCAAAATCAAACGCAGATAATTGTGCTTGTGATCTAACAATTATATACTTAGATGCATCATGTTTAACATCTTTGCTGAAAATATATTTTGCAGTTTGAGAATCTATTTTTAACAGAAAATTTTAATTTAATAAATCATCTTGAAATTTGAAAATACATTTAACAATAGAAAGAAGTTCTTTCTAGACAGTAGCATATTAAAGTTGTGATGTGGTCCATTTTCTTGAAACATATCTTATCAAGATGTACTTTTTTGTGTCGGGTATAACCTGATTAAGAATTCTACCATAACAATATGGCTGGCATCAGTTTGCATAAATTTTAAACCATACAGGATTAGCAAGAGTTAAACAAGGAAGATTTTTAACCTTAGCCTTGATTTTTTGAACAGTTAGAGTATGATCTGGAGTCCATAGAGAAGTAGTTTTCTTCAATCCATCATATAAGATAGCAGAATCTTTGGCAAAATCTTTGTAATAGGGATTAATATAATTTAAACTCCTTAAAAATCGTTGTAATTGAGTTTTATCCAAAAATTTCATTAGAAAATTTATAAGCAAACTCTATACTTCGAGTAATAGGAACAATTTGTTCCTGATGAATATTATGTCCCAAAAATGTAATAGTAGTTTGAAAAAGTTTCATTTTGGGGGCAGATATAACCAATCCATTGTGTAATATAATTTTGTGAAATTTTTTCAAATGATAGAAATGTTGCTCAAGAGTTTGAGAAAAATCTAGAATATCATCAATATACAGTAAAATAAAGTCAGTGTATAGAATAAAAATATCATTTATAATATTCTGAAATAAGGAGCATTTTTCAAACCAAAAGACATAACATTCTATTCATAATATCCGATGAGAATAGTAAAAGTTGTTTTGTATCTCCCAGATTCAGCGACCTGGATTTGCTAATATCCAGATTTGAGATCGAATTTAGAAAAAATAAGAGCCTTATGAAGACGATTAAGCAAATCTTTTTATTAGATATAGGATACCTAATCCATTTTAAAAACTTATTAAAGGGTTTATAATTGATAACTAAACGTGGAACACCCCTTTCAATTTTAGTATTTTTATAAACATAAAATTTTGTACAACTCCAAGAAGAATAGGATTTTTGAATGAGTTTTTTCTCAAGTAATGAAGCAATTTCTTTTTTATAGAGTTCAAGATAATCTTGATTCATTTGACAAGGACGAGCCCTTGTTGGTATCTGCCGATCTGTAAAATTAGCTTTATAAAGGAGGGAGACAATATATCTCTTTCTGTCCCAAAAAGCATTGAGATGATCATTACAAATTTCACTAAGAAATTATTTTTCAATCAATTTGATTTTATCTTGAATCTTTGATTTAGTTAAATACTTAGAAATAGTCCAAACAGAAATTTTCTATTTTAAAAAATTAATTTGATTTTCTTTTGCTAAGAGCATATCCTTCTCTTCATTTAAAAATCTAGTTTGAGGGTCAGTTATAAACTGAAAAATAATATGTGGATTATTAAAATTTTTATAAATACTTGTTGAATCGATTTGTTCAATAGGCATAATACTATGGAGAAGTATAATATGGTGTTGTAAATTTTTGACAATTAAGTAGCAAAGTTGATGGAATACATACATCTTTATTATAAATATGAGTATCAATAATTTTATATTGTATTTGTAACTTATTGCCACTTGCAGAAGTCAAAGAATGCTTTATTTTTTTTAAAATATTGGGTTGAAATTAACACTTCCTGAACATAGTTTAGATCTGCACCACTATCAACCAAAGTAGTGAGATTGTCAATTAGTAATTCGTTATGAACGAATAAAGTAATCTTAATGAACTACTTTTGAGAAGTAACTTCATTCAAGATAGCCAAATATTGAGGAATGGAAGAACTAGAGAGTTCTATATTTAAGACGGAACAAGAAGATACTTGTTTTCCTAATTCTAGATTACTAACTCTAGTATTAAGACTTAAATTGTCATCTTTCAGAGATTTAATCTGTACTTTTAACTGATTAATTTCAGTTCGTAAATCTTGTAAAGTAATAGATTTTTTTTTCTTGTTCTGAATCTTTTCATAACTTTAGACATACTATAAATATTAGTGATATCAAGAGTATCATCTTGTTTCTTAAATTTTTTTAGATAATTTTCAATCATCTGAGCTTTCATTGTTGTATCAGGAATTTTATCTAAACTTTTAATAATAACTTCTTGATCTTGGGTAACATATGAATGCTTAAACCATGCATATCAATAATGACTTTGTAGTAATTACTACCAGTACCTTGACAGGAGTCTATCTTATCCGGTCCAATGTCACTAGAAGACGAAATATCATCTTTTTAAACCTGATCTAATTCACTGGACTCAGAATATTTTGGTTCAGAGTTTTCAAGTTCACTATTCAAAAGTAATTTAGCTAAAATATCTTTTAGTTGTTCATTAATCTGAAGTTCATTTAATTTCTTTTTAGTGAGACATCAGTTAGCATAATGACCAATTTTCCCACACTTTCAATATTTAATTTCCTTTTTAAAAGGTGATTTCTTCTTAAAAGATTTTTTGACAAACTTCTTAAAAGGTTGACTTGTAGAAGTTTCATAAGTACGCTTCTTCTTCTTATATGAGGATTTATATTTGGAAGAAGATTTTTTCTTACCTTTAGATCTAGTATGACGATCTGAAGGAGGCTTGGAAATATCCATCGCAAAGTTATTATAGAAATCTCCAAGCTGAGGTTTCTTATTAAATCTTTGCTTTTTAAGCTGGGTTTTTAGCTTAATGTCATTACATAAAGCTAATCCTTCCTGAATACAAGTATCTATAAGGCTATCAAAAGAATGATTGGAATATGGAATAGAAATACCATCATTTCGATCCCTAAGAGTTTTTCTAACTCGTTCAACAAAGGTAAAAGGAAAATCATCAATAAATTTAGACTTCTAATGATCACTATTAGCATCAGGAAGTTGCATAACTCTATTAAGGAAAACATCCTTATTCCATCTAAAATGGGTAAGGGTAGGACATCGAATATTTTGAAGAAGTGTCCTAATATTTTCATTATTGCTAGAATATCTTCCAGTAAAATGCTCAAATATAGCTAAAATAAGTGTATAAACTGCTTGTTCAATGATCGTAATATGGTTAGGATCAGTTGGGGTAGGAGAAAGTTCTTATTTAACTGCATCTAAAATTTCAGATTTTACAATATTCCACCATCCTTTGATGGTATCAGTAAACCCACTAATAACCATTTGGACTATGGCTTTATTACTATTGCCTCGTTATTTGCAAATAATGTTGTACATGCAGACACGATAACACATATCAAATATTTGCTAATCAACAAGACCATCAAGATTCCATTCATAAATCGAACTTCCTTGATAATTATTTTAAATAAAATTATCATTTTTTTCTCAAAAAGTACATCTTAAGGGGTAGGATGTTTATAATAATAGTGTTCTAAACACCTAGATTGAGCCTCAATTTTATTGAGTTCAAATTCAAAATTATGAACCTTTTTATCTTGATTAGAAATATCCTGATCAGATGTGGTATCTGATTTAACAGAAAGGGTAGAAATTTGAAAATATTTTAATTTATCTTCTAAGACAGAAACAAACTCATTAATGGATTTTAATTTGAATCCTTTAACCTCTATAGGGGGTTGTAAGGTAGCCTTAGCTTCCTTGGGAGATTTAGACTTTGGAAGTTTCAGATTTGAAATCTTCGTATGTAATTGGTCTATCTTATTATCTAGATGTAATAATTGTTGTCCAATTGTTTGCAAATACAAATTTGTATAATTACTTTGTTTAAAAGCTTGATTTAGCTCTTTCATAGTAACATGCACGAGTTCAACCACTGAAGGTTTAACAAAAGTATTAGCCTCTAAAACTTGAGAACTTACAAAATTAGTGACTTTTATAGGTTCAGTAGGGAAAAAAATAGAATGGATAACAGATCCAGTGTCTGTAGTCCAAACTTTTTCTTCAAGCATATGAATATAATGAATTTCAACATAATATTGAAGAAACCATGGAACAAAATGTTCTAATTGTTGAGTATAACTCAAATGATTAAAATATTAATTTTTATAATTTTCTAAATCAGTAAAACTAAAACTAGAAAAATACCAATTACAAAAGGTTTATAATATGGTTGGAACAATTTCTTATTAAGGATTGCTCTTATTTCACTTCCTAGACTTAAATCCATTAAAGACGAAAATCCATTTATGAAGCAGTTGGTATTTCTACTGATGACTTAGTGATTCCATGAGGAATCTGTTGGTCAGATATTCTGATAGACTCAATATTATCAGGAAGCTTAGAGGTAGAAACTCTAAACGTTCCTGGAAGAGAAATCGTATAAGGAAGAATCATAGATCGAGTAGAAGAAGATCTTGAAAGAGATCTCAATATAGATCTTCGAGAAGATCCAGAGATAAATCTTATCTCAGTATCTCCTTCAGGAGTTTGGATGATCTTATCCAATTCTTCCTAAATCGGGGGAGCAGGTGGAACAGCTTGTTGCAGCTGCCATGTCTTTAGGAATTGAATTTCATCCTAGGTAATCTAACGATTAGTAGCGATATTAGAGCTAAGATGGTTATATTCAACCACAACAGTATTACCTGTAGTACTGAATAACTTACAATTTGGTGTAAGTGTGTGAAAAACTTTAAAATAGATTTTATAACTGAGACGCAATAGCTCATATCTTGATTTAAAATTATAACTATGGAGTTTGGTATTCAAACTTACAACATCTAACAGATTAGTATCTGTTAGAGATAATTAGAGATTAGGGTAGCCATTAAAAT
Organism: Euryodendron excelsum; assembly: GCA_033060915.1. NCBI lineage: Eukaryota > Viridiplantae > Streptophyta > Magnoliopsida > Ericales > Pentaphylacaceae > Euryodendron > Euryodendron excelsum. Next base: position 5,314,873 of record CM065380.1, on the reverse strand, counting down.
ATACCAGAGCACGTGCAACACTGGATTGCATGATTTCCATTAGGGAAGATTTTCAATCGAGACATCAAGCATCTCAAAAGACTGTTAGAAAACTAGTTGGTAAACCACTTAACGTAAGGGTTTTCAAGGCAACCTGAATAAGACCGACGTGTATAAAATTGTATTTACTTTGATATCATAGAATATCAATACTGTCCAATAGTCGGATAGTCTGTTCCTCAAAATATAGACTAATAGTTTGTTTTACAGTTTTAATAGTCTTTAAGCCAGTTAATTTAAAAGTACCAATATTATAGATGGTAGAAGGTTTTACAGTAGGTATAACCCACTTGTTAAGAGCTTAGAATTGGTCTAGGTATTTGTAGGTGGGATTTTTCGGGAAGGCTGGGCCGAGCTCTCAAGCCCCAAATGGATGAGTCCAAACTTCTTCCTGCAAGACAAGGGGGTTAGAATGGGTCGACCCTAGGTGGGCGGATCACACTCCGAAGATTAAGTTAGCAAGCTTAATCGAGAAGGATGAATGAAAGTTGTGTATGTCAGGGGTTAACTTTTCATATCTGGCTCTCGATTCCTCGGGTCTTTATAGAGTCCTTCAGGGAGTGTGTTTTGTCTTGGCCTATCAGCAGGCTCTCATGGTCTGCTGGTTAGGCATCATCATTGACGCCGCCTGGCTACCTGCAGGGTCTGGCGCACCGTCGTGGAGGATTCCGGCTGACCGGACGTGCACGTCGACGTTTGTGTGGGCAGCCGCTTGTGCATTTAATGCAAGTCAACTCCGCATTTAATGCTCAAAGACCGCTAGCGGTTTGGGCAAACTGTTCGCTGTCTGGGCTACGCTTGAAGGAGGTCGGCAGTTTGGGCTAGCCTTCCCTCATAACTGATTTGGGCCCCCAGGTAGCCCCAATTTTAATTCGAGCAGATTGGGCCTCACCCATTGGGTTGGGCCAGGGGTTACTCCCCCACAATTGCCCCCCAGCCATTGTGTCGTTTGAGATTTTGAAACGGCCAAGGGATGTAACGGTCACTCGGCCACGTAAATGGCGGGGATTTCAAAAAATTCAATGGTGGGGCGTTATTAAATCGACGGCCGACGTGACGCTTCGGCAGAGCGTCATGATTAGCGTCGGTTTACTGTGCACGAACCGACAGCTCTGGTGTGTATAAAAGACCGACGCCCTAATCAGTTGGGAGACACTTGATCTCTTTCCTTTGCCTTCTGAATAGCGCGTGCGTCAGCTGTTACGGCACCCACCACTGTAAGTGTCTTTTGAGCCCGCGACTCCTCTGTTCTTCATTGCGTCTTGTGTCTCGACGGTTGTCCCCTGATGGCATCCCATCTTCGAAAAATGTTAGATGGTCCGTCGGCCCTTGCCGCGTTTAGGGCTAGGTTTGAAGTCCTGGATGAAATCGGCTTAGAGTTGGTCGATCCCGAGGACTATCGCATAGGGGAGACCGAGAAAGGGGTGCCGTTCCCAGTCATTGCTATCGTAGAAGGGGGGCTTAGGTTTCCCCTCCACCCTCTTCTTCATAAATTCATAGTAAAAAATAAGGTGTCGCCCTCCCAATTGGCGTCGAACGTATATAGAATCTTCTTTGGCATGCTAGAAATAAATCAGCGCCTGAGGGTGAACCTGGGCCTTGCCGAACTGGACTACTGCTATACTCTTTGTAAAGTCGGAGGTAGTAACAAGGTTTACCTCCGTGTAGTAAAGAAATCCTTAGAGTTAGTGAAGTGTCTGCCTTCCTCAGGGAAGGGCGTTGACGACGTTAGGGTCTGGGTAACCGGTCCATGGGAGTTCGACAACGTTCCCGAGAAGGATAGACCGGCGATTTGATGCCCTAGAGTGCCCGTCAAACTAGGTTTGAAGCCGATCTCTCGCACTGTGCGTCATTTTAAGTTTCAGTTCGCTTCCATACTAACTCTCGAACTTTTTGCAGACACAAGGAAGCTGTCGAAAGCTCGTGATTGGTTGGTTAACTCTGACGACCTCAACAAGGTCTTGAACTACGTTGGTGAAAGTCGGCTACGATATATAGCTCGGGTAGCACATATCTTGCTCTCCTATCCACTGCGATACTCAACTTTTACTGCCGAGACTGGAGTCCCCCAGAGTGTACTAGCAAGATTGGCAGACGAAGGTGCCGAAGGGGACTTTGAGGAAATCCCTACTGGCATAGCGATCGAGAGGGCGCGCATCCCTACAGGCGTGACAGTTGCGGTTGCTCCACCATCTGCATCGCCTGGTGAAAAACGGCAAGAAGAGTGAACCAAATCACACAGTTCGGCATCCACCTCGTCACCATACACTGTGCCCGACCGTCGAGTTGAGATTCCCACCTGAACAAGTGATTCGAGCCCATCACCCAACGAGATGGATGGCATGAGTCTGAAGGAAAGAATGTTTGCTCTGGCGGGACAGCCGCTGAGGTCGGCCACACCCACTCCTGCCGAAACTCCTCCAGCCGAGCTGGTGGTAGCTCCCGTGGAGGAGGCCCCACCCGTGCAACAGAGGCCGGAGACTCGGCAACAAAGAAAGAGGAGGCCCGATGTCGCTCCAACTCCAGTGCCCAAGAAGCAGAAAGGCAAAGCCACGGTGGATGAGGTCGGCGAGACTGTGACCATCACTTTGGACATTCTGGGCCGTCCTATGACGACAGCAGATTCTATGATCGATCAGCCCGAGGTTGCTTTTGGTGTTATGAAGAGCGTCCTTCAGAAAAAGGACGTAGCGAAGCTGGGCGAAGCAAGCGACTCGGCCGTTTTTATGGGCGCTTTCCATGACTCCATACTAGTAAGATAGCTCTGACTTTTTGATGACTACAGTCTTTTTAGACACTTGCCCTAACAACGACCTTCTTCGATTTGTGTAGGGCTGTCTAAACTCCTTAGAGGCAATGACGCGCTTCCAAAAGCTTGCCGAGGTTCACCAGCAACTCATTGAAGAGCACGACCGTTTGAAGCTCGAGTGGATTGAAGCAAATAAGGAGCGGATTACCTTCAGGAAACAGGCCGAGCAGGCTTCCGCCGAGCTTTTGCTGACGAAGGCCGACTTTGAAAAGAGGGACAGGGATCTTGCCGACCTCGAGAAAAAGTTTGATGTGCAGTCCATGGATCTGCACAATGCCAATGAGGAGGTGGAGACCCTTAAGGCTGAGGTGGCCAAGCTGAAGGTGGAGGAGGAGGCCATATTAAAGCGGGGTGAAGAGAGGGGAGCCAAGAATTTGGCTCAAGAAATGATGGACCTCAGTCGCACCATATTCCGACAGGGTTGGAATGGTGCCCTTATTGTGGCAGAGCTGGATAAGGCCTCCGACGTGTGGGGTCTTTGCCCGGACTACTTTGATACTACTGAGGACGGCGTCGTTTGTCCGAAGAAAGTCCTGGTCAATGCCCAATACGCACAGGAGCTTAAGTTAAAAGACGCGGCTGAAGCAGCTGCTGCTGAGAAGGAGAGGCTTGAGAGTTTGAAGACCGCAGCTGTACCCCCGGAGGATGTGGTAGAGGTTTCGCCAGGGGTAACTGCAGAGCCGGGGGAGAAGTCGGCATAGCTTTTCTTTCTCTTTCTCCATTTTTGTAACCACCAATGCCTTTTAATGAGAAAAACTCGTTTGTTGTTTATTACTGAATCTCCTTTATCTGATTTTGTTGCTTAGACTTAATTTCTTTCTTTAGCCTTTTTTGGCCGATTTGTCCAATTTGGACAGGATTGACACTCGGTTTTCGTTTTGGCCTTCTTTGGCCGACCTGCCCAACTTGGACAGGACCAAGTTGTTACACTTGGTTTTTGTTTTGGCCTTCTTTGGCCGACCTGCCCAACTTGGACAAGACCAAATTTTTACATTTGGTTTTTGTTTTGGCCTTCTTTGGCCGACCTGCCCAACTTGGACATGACCAAGTTTTTACACTTGGTTTTTGTTTTGCGCAGAATGGTCAGAGTAGAGTCATTTGAATAACTTCATTTTCATTGATTCTTCAGCTGAGCTTTATACATTTCATGGACTGTTACAGTGTTTGGGGTTTCATATCACTGGTAGAACTTCCTCAAGTTGGTCGCATTCCATGGTCGCGGCAACGGTCGCCTTTCTTCGACGGTCTCCAGTCTGTATGCGCTGATGCTGACCTGGGATGTGACCCTGTAGGGGCCTTCCCAATTTGGGCCGAGCTTTCCATCTGCCGCCTTCTTGGTTACCCCCAATACTTTTCGTAAAACCAGATCTCCTGGAGCAAAGTTTCTTGGGCGGACCCGCTTGTTGTAAGAGTGTTTAAGCTGTCGCTGATACTCTGTGAGTCTGATCAAGGCGGTTTCCCTTCTTTCTTCGACAAGATCCAGGTCTCTTGCAACCGTTTGGTCATTAACACCGGTGTCAAAAGCTGCCGATCTGATAGTTGGTAGTCCGATCTCCAGGGGGATGACTGCCTCCACCCCGTATGCCAAGGAGAACGACGTTTCTCCTGTGGACCTCCTTGGGGTTGTTCTGTAGGACTACAAGACATTGGGTAGCTCTTCTGTCCACTTCCCCTTGGCTTTTTCAAGACGCTTCTTGACTCCGTTCAGCATGGTTTTATTTGAAATTTCGGCTTGTCCATTGCATTGGGGGTAGGCTGGTGTTGAGTAATAGTTTCTGATCCCCAATCCTTCGCAAAATGATCTAAAGATGTTACCATCGAACTGGGTGCCATTATCTGATACAATGGCACGGGGCAACCCGAATCTGGTGACAATGCTTTTCCATACGAACCTTTTGGCATCAATTTCCCTGATGTTTGATAAAGGTTCCGCTTCTACCCATTTGGTAAAGTAATCGGTGGCCATGATGAGAAACCTTTTGTTGCCCAGAGCCCGAGGCAAAGGTCCGACAATGTCCGGTCCCCACTGAGCGAAAGGCCACGGACTAGTGATAGTAGCAAGATCTTCAGCTGGCTGGTGGATAATGGGGGAAAACCTCTGACATTTGTCGCACTTCAGGACGTACTGGGCTGCATCCTTCTGCATGTAAGGCCACCAGTATCCCTGTGAGATGGCTCGGTGTGCTATCGATCTTCCGCCGACATGACTTCCACATATCCCTTCATGGATTTTGAACAAGACGCTCTGTACCTGGTCCGGATGGACACAGTGCAAATAAGGACCTGTAAAGGAACGTCTGTAAAGTTCCTTAATTGACGACAGCCAATACCTGAGAGATGCATGCTTGATTCGCCGAGCTTCAGCCTTATCGTCTGGCAGCTTGTCTGTGTCAAGGTAAGAAATGATTGGGTCCATCCATGATGGTCCCAACTTCTCCGCTGTTAGGGCTTCCTCCTCCTCGCGGAAAATGCTGGGTTTGGCAAGGGTTTCCACGTTGATCGTCCTTCTCGAACCAGATTTCAGAGCCGTGGCCAGGGTCGCTAAGGCATCCGCATGTGAGTTGTTATCTCGGCTAATCTGTCGAAGCTTGCAGCTTTTAAATTGGCCGAGCAGTTCCTTGGCCTTTGCTAGGTACAACGTCATTTTGTCGTTCTTCACGACGTATTCCCCTGTGATTTGATTTACGACAAGTAAGCAGTCCGAATATATGACGATTTCGGGAATTCGAAGCTCAATGGCTCGATGTATTCCGGCGAGCAAGGCCTCGTATTCTGACTCATTGTTGGAGGCAGTGAACTCCAGCTTGATGGCTTACTCGATGGTTTGACCATCTGGTGTAACGAGTACGATACCTGATCCTGCCCCCCGGTCATTGGAAGCTCCGTCCACGTAGAGTTTCCAATGATTAGATTGTTCCCAAAGGTCCAGGGGGAGTTCGCGTTACGGTTGGCCAGTTGCTGGGGTCTGTTCTGCTTCTGGTGCCATCTCGACAGAGAACTCGGCAATAAAATCTGCAAGAACCTGCCCCTTCACTGCCGATCTAGGTTGGAACTTGATGTCGAACTCCCCTAACTCCACGGCCCATTTTGCAATTCTTCCTAAGAAGTCGGCTTTCCTTAGAAGAGGTTTGAGCTGGTGGTTGGTGAGGACGTTAATGGTGTGAGATCTGAAGTAATGCACCAACTTTCGGGATGCTACTACCAGTGCGAGTGTCAGCTTTTCGAGGGGTAGATACCTGCTCTCGGCTCCAAGAAGGGTTTTGTTGACGTAATAGACTGGGAATTGTTGCCGATTTTCTTGCCTGAGTAGGACCGCACTGACTATATGGTCTGACACTACAAGATAGAGGAAGAGCTCCTCGTGCTGGACAGGCGTAGAGAGCAGGGGTGGTTTGGTTAGGTAGTTTTTTAGATCGGCAAGGGCAGAGTCACACTCAGGGGTCCACTCGAACCGTTCCTGTTTCTTTAGGAGCTGGAAGAAGGGTCGGCACCTGTCCGATGAACGGCTGATGAATCTGTTGAGTGCAGCGGCCATTCCTGTCAATCTCTGAACCTCTTTGGCATTCTTTGGAGCGTGAACGCTCTGAATTGCACTAATCTACCAGGGGTCCATTTCAATACCCTGATGCGTGACCAGGAACCCCAGGAACTTGCCTGAGCGGACCCCGAAGACACATTTTGAAGCGTTCAGCCGCATTTTGTAGTCTTTCAGGATACAGAGTACCTCCTTTAGGTCCGCCAAGTGGGTGTCGCTCAGTTTGCTTTTTACCACCATGTCATCGATGTAGACCTCGACAGTTCTGCCGAGCTGCGTCTTGAACATCTTTGTGACCAGTCGCTGATATGTGGCTCCGGCGTTCTTCAGGCCAAAGGGCATAACTCTATAGCAGTAAATACCCCTTGGAGTGATGAAGGCCGTTTTCTCTTGGTCATCGGGGTGAAGTGGGATCTGGTGGTATCCACGATAGGCATCCAGGAAACTTATCCTCCCGAAGCCGGCGGTTGCATCCACAAGCTGGTCAATTTTGGGCAGGGGGAATGGATCTTTGGGGCATGCCCTGTTGAGGTCAGTGAAGTCTACACAGACCCTCCATTTACCGTCCTTCTTTTTTACTACCACGGTGTTTGACAACCAGCTTGGGTAGTTGATCTCTCGAATCGCTCCAGCTTCCAAAAGCTTCTCTGTTTCCTCCAAGACAGCGTCCACATGCTGGGTAGCTGCCCTTCTCCCCTTTTGGATAACAGGTCGGCAATTTGGGTTAACATTAAGGCGATGACAGGCGACGTCAGCACCGATCCCAGGCATGTCATAAGGGGTTTAGGCGAATACTTCCAGGAAGTCTGTCAGTAACTCAATGAGGGATTTTTCCTCTTGTTTAGACAAAGAGGTGCCGATGACGAAGTATTTTTCCCTTTGCCGATCTATGTATATCTTCTTCAGGTCCTCCACAGCTTTATTCTTGGGTGTCTGTCCCACATCATCAATGGTGGGGGTGTCTTCATGCAGCTCCATTATCTGCACTTTCTCAGATTTTGTCTTGGTCGCACATGCTGTTAGAAAACACCGTTTGGCAGTCACCTGGTCTCCCCTTATCTCGCCAACTCCTGATGGGGTCGGAAACCGAAGCAGCTGATGGTATGTGGAGGGAACGGCCTTCATGAGGTGCAACCAGGTTCATCCCATGATGGCATTGTAGGGGGATAGTACGTTAACCACCAGGAATTTGGTTTGTAATGTGATCCCTCCAGCCGTTACAGGAATCGTCACTTTACCCATGGGCCAGACTGGGTCCGAGTTGAAGCTGACCAATGGGTTAAGCGACGGTTGGAGGTCGGACTCCTCGAGCCCCAATTGTTTGAACAAGCTGTAGTACATAACTTCAGATGAACTCCCTTGGTCGATGAGCAATCTTCTAACGTCACAGTCCGCCATTCTTAACGTAACAACCAAGGCATCATTATGGGGGATCTGCACTCCAGCGAGATCCTCGTCGGTGAAGGAGATGGACGCATGGGCATTGCCGACCTTAGCTTTCTTGCTGGGTGGTTGTATCTGCATCACTTCCCTCAGGTGTGTAGCCTTCTGCATCTCGGCTCGGTACTTATGTGGGTCGATGGTTCCTGATTCGGCCGAACCGTGCAACACGTTGATTACCCGAATCAGCCTTACTTCTGGTTCCTTCTGGGCTGCTTCCTGCATTAGTGGTTGCTCGGCTTCAACTTTAGTCTTCTCCCGATCAATGAATTGGTCAAGGTGACCTGCTTTGGCTAAGTCTTCCAAATGGGTTTTTAGATGCCGACACTGCTCTGTCTTGTGCCCCTTCTCGCGGTGGTAGGAACAGAACCTCTTTTGGTCCCTAGTTGCTGGATCTCCCCCCAACTTTGGTGGCCACTTGAAGAAGGGCTTATCACGGATCTGGGGCAATATTTTATAGATGGGGTCTTTAAAGACTGTGTAGACCCCATCAGTCACTCTTTTTCCTCGGCCGATGTCTTCTGATCGGGGCTTCTTGGCATCCTTCTTATTCGTCTTTTCGGCTGCAGCGCCGACCTTGGTTGTCTCCCCCTGGGGTACGTCCTCGTCTAGCCGCGCATAGCGCTCGATCCTCAGCATTAGTTCCTGTATGGTGAGGGCTGGTTTCTTTATTAGGGATTGTCGTAAGCGATGCTCCCTGGGAAGGCCGATCTTGAACTGAGTTACAGCTAACTGCTCGCTGCACTCGTCAATCTCGTTATAAGCTTCCCAGTAGCATCGGGCGTATGCTCGCAATCCTTCTCCTTCCTCTTTTCGCAATGTCAGCAAGAAATCAACCTCCTTCGGCTGTAGGCTATTTGCTATGAAACGGGCTGTGAAAAGTTCGGCTAGTTGCCTCCAGTTAGAAACAGATTTAAGTGGCAATTTGTCGAACCACCGTAACGCCACACTTTCTAGGCTGGAGGGGAAGATCCAACACATCAGCATCTGGTCACTGCACCACACTACCATGAGCTGTTTGTAATGCCGAACATGGTTAATTGGGTCGGACTTCCCGTCATAGAGGGTGAACTTTGGTGGGGTGAATTTTCGAGGAATTGGATGGGATTCAATCTCCTCAGTGAATGGCGTGGATGCAATCTGGTCAAGGGCCTTTCTTATCAGGTCATGGGCTGTGCGCTCCTTAGTTTGCTGCCTTCTATCCTCCTGCTTTTCATTGTACCGCTTTTCCCAGTCTTCCTTCCGCCGATCTCCCTCCGCTGGACTGTTGTGCGGCGGGGTTTTGCTCCTGTCCCTTCGCCGACCCGTGCGCCTGTTAATGCAACGCGCGGTACTAGGGGTGTAACTTCCTCTTACCGGTGGTGCTGGTTCGTCCCTGGCGCCAACAACCTGCTCCCGATCTGGGGACCCATCTCTCCTACGCCCATTCCTGGCAGAGAATGCCTCCTTCATTGCCCGCACCTGTGAGGTGAGGTAGGCTATCTCTTCTCCGCACCGCCGAATTTCCCTCTCTGCTGCACGGAGCGTATCCTCGCCTAGGACCCGCCCACTGGAGGGTGACAGGGCCAGATTCCGAGGATGGTTCCTACAGAAGTTTCTGTCCCTGACATAGCCCGTATCCCTCCGCATTTCCTCTTGTGTCTCCTGGTGGCTTTCAGCGGGCGTTCGTATTTCTGACCTCACTATTCTCCTTTGCCGATCTACTGGTGTAGATTGGCAGTGTGCCAAACTGGTCTGGTTTTTACTGGAGGAGGCTCCGAAGCCTCTCCCGTCGTAGTTTTCTTTCCTATGTCTCTGGTCGTTTAGACTCATGGTTTTTCTAAGCCTTCCCACAGACGGCGCCAATTGTAGGTGGGATTTTTCGAGAAGGCTGGGCCGAGCTCTCAAGCCCCAAATGGATGAGTCCAAACTTCTTCCTGCAAGACAAGGGGGTTAGAATGGGTCGACCCTAGGTGGGCGGATCACACTCCGAAGATTAAGTTAGCAAGCTTAATCGAGAAGGATGAATGAAAGTTGTGTATGTCAGGGGTTAACTTTTCATACCTGGCTCTCGATTCCTCGGGTCTTTATAGAGTCCTTCAGGGAGTGTGTTTTGTCTTGGCCTATCAGCAGGCTCTCATGGTCTGCTGGTTAGGCATCATCATTGACACCGCCTAGCTACCTGCAGGGTTTGGCGCACCGTCGTGGAGGATTCCGGCTGACCGGACGTGCACGTCGACGTTTGTGTGGGCAGCCGCTCGTGCATTTAATGCAAGTCAACTCCGCATTTAATGCTCAAAGACCGCTAGCGGTTTGGGCAAACTGTTCGCTGTCTGGGCTACGCTTGGAGGAGGTCGGCAGTTTGGGCTGGCCTTCCCTCATAACTCATTTGGGCCCCCAGGTAGCCCCAATTTTAATTCGAGCAGATTGGGCCTCACCCATTGGGTTGGGCCGGGGGTTACTCCCCCACAGTATTCATTGACCTCAATACCTTTAATCATCTTATTAGAAGAAAATGCACGATGAAAAATATTTATCACGAAAGTAAGAGTATGTAATTCCTTATATAAAAGATCTATATACTGAAAATGTAAAAGATTATTAGTGTTTTCAAGTTACCATCCATTGATCAAACAAGCACAGTTATCAACGACTTACAGGCATAATAATTTCAAAACCCTATCCTCGGGTATCAAAAGATAACAAAATCAGGCGTGACTTGAGTACTATATCACTTGTTTAAGTAATGGAGAAGAAGAGAAACAACAACAAAAAAAAAAAAATTCATATGAACAGTATATACAAATTTTATATTGAGAATTACATACATTTATTTGCACGACTATGAATATAGTCATGACTCTGATACCAAAATTAGAGCCATGACTTTTGTTTTTATTCCACATATCCTATTTTGACATCAAAAAATGAAATGCTTTCTATGAAGAAAGAAAAGAGAAAAATAAAATAAAATAAACCTTTCATTTCAAGATACTCTTTGCTTGCAAAATAGTAACAACATCTACTCCACCCAATGGAATTGAGGGTCCATTAGGTAGCTAGAGCTAGCTGTGAGTAAGCATCAGACGTTCATCATGATATTTGCAATTCCCGCCGCCAACTTTGGGGATATACAATAATAAAATGAACTAATATATCATTTCTTGTATAAAATAAAAATTTCAGACTAAGTAAAATTTTAAAATATTAGTATTTTTTTATTATTTACAAAAATACCCATTTATTTGTACATTTATTATTGATTTACTTGTGATTGTAACGACAAAAAGAGTTCCTTTAATAAAATTCATAAATAGTCAATAAAAGATTGTCTTACAACATACATTAAAATGAATATTTGATAGATTAAAAATTAGTTATTATGTTGTGATTTAAAAGTATAAATTCTTATTTGTGGCAATTGTAAAAGTATATATATTTGAGAATTAGTTTAAATTTTCACATGACCTATTAACAAAAATTCTTGAAGCTGCGACTGATTTAGAACCAGACAACCCCCTCAAATGGGCCAAGCCTTAGCTTCGTCTCAATTAAAGCCCAACTTTAGTAGACCAAGTCATATGGCGGGCTGATTCACGTAAAAATGTCGGTCTTCAACATCAAGCATGGATCAGACTTGGTTCGGTCCTCTATTTGCAGCCTCGGAAGTACTTATTTCTTTCTTTTTTGCTTTGTGATGTTTTCATTTAATTTATTATTTTGGGAGTCATAATTGTTTTGCTACAGAATATTCAACTATAATTTTCATAGTGCTTTTTTCTAAATATACAGTATTTTACTTTTGCGAGGGAAGGTATATGTTGCCCTTGTTTATTATTTTCCAAGAAATGGAGAATGCATCCACAAAAATTGTCAATGATACGGTGTCATATTACAATAGCCATAATTTTCTTTTGCCCTTCGTTTTTATTAAAATATCTCATCATTCAAAATGAATTATCCGGAAGAGTGTAGTTCTTATAAAGTTTAACTGCATCCAACCTTTAATGATCCCAACATGACCAAGGTTAATTGGATCGAATTAACAATAAGACATAGGCCACAAGCACTTTATAACAAATGAAAATCGAATGTATGGAACTCAACAGAAATAGGATGCTTACCTGTTTGCTTCAATGACGTAGAAAAAAAAAGAAAGAAGAGGATATTGTAAACTAGTAACTCATGGGTTTACCATCGTAGAAGAAAGCAAAAGTGAGCTTGCTAAGCATATGAACTAGATTATGCTGAGTTCAAAGATTCCTCATCGTTCTTCTGTGAAGTACCCAAACGAGTGAAACATTAAGCCCAAAAAATATACAGTTCTGTAGATATTAATGTTAAGAATTGGGGCACTTGTGGAAGGGAAAGAAAAAGGGAGGAAAAGAAAATGAGAGAGAACATAGAAAGAAAAGTGATTTATTTCTTTTGTTTAATTTTGCAAAGAAAGTGAGAGAAAAGTGGAAAAAACAACTTTATGTTGTTAGAAATTGAAAGAAAAGAGGAAAAACAAATAATAGAATAACTATTAAAAAAAAAGGAGAAAAAAAAGGAGGAGAAAAGAAAGAAAAGTGAAAAGAGAATAACTTTCTCTCATTTTTCTCTTCCTTCCTAAATTAGAAACCAAACAAGGAACTATTTCCTTCCCTTTTCTTTCTTTCCTTCAAGTATCAAACAGAGCTTTCATATAACTGCATAGTAACCCAATCCCAAATTGGGTTACGGATCGAGGAATTTATACTTTAAGAAAAAATATTTAGTTCATTGGAGTGTGACCAAACTTGTGAGGACAAACACTGCTAGATATGTATAGAGGGTGAATGAGATTTTATTTATGTTTTGGCGGTTTAGTACATATCTCACACCCTATAATACTCAACTTACATCTAATTTCAGCAATTCTACGTACACACTCAAACTCAAACACAGAAAGAAAAAAAAAAAAAAAACCGACAAACTGACATTCGGTACGACTTCTTTAGTTTATTGATCATTCAGTTTCATATTAAAACCACACCATAATTTGTCACCCCACTTGTTTTTCTTTTTCTTTTTTCTTTTTGCTGATACCCCACTAATTTTTCACCTGCATGGAATTACATAGGAATTGCACTGAAGCAGAAGTAAATCAACCATGACGGCAGCCACCGCCGGGGTTGCTGCTGCCGCCGGGGCTGCCGATGTAAGTACAACCGGACGGAGCCGGGGGCGAGAATAAACCTTTTCCAGCTGGTTGATCTGCTGAAGCAGCACTATCACGAGCCGTTACCTCTCCCTCCAAGGGTGGTCTATAAGAAGCTAAGAGAGGTTTTGTAGTGACAATCAAGAAGATGATCAAGAACAAGATCATCTTTGTAGTCTTGTCGACATTTGCAGCAGAAACCTTCATTTTTGGTAAGGGGATTTCTTTTTTTTGCCAGACTTTGTTGGTTCGCGCAAGCTGTGTGATGGCTCTTCAAGTCTCAAGTCCTCACATGTATATATAGGAAATAATTAACTATAGAGTATTGCTAGAACCCTTCACTTTTAGTGTATTTACGAGGAACAAGATAATGACGTTCACATTAATAAAAATGAGATAGACATATTTATTGTGTCTAATAAAAATGCAGTGAGAAAAATTAGTAACTAGAATAAATATTTAGTAGTAAGTTAGTATCAATTGTTGGCACTAATTTGAATAGTATGGAATCACCACTATATATAATGTAAAATATCATGATCGGAAACGGTACCTAAAAAACATTGTTCAAGACTCGGTGCATTTCTAGCCTTCTAGGGTTAGGGTTCGAGAGTTGTAAAGGTAGAAGTGAGAGAGAAGGAAGCATGCATATGCTGAGCGTGCTGCAGATGCGTGCAACTTCCCTTACACAAGAAATTTTAAGCTGGCAGCTAGCCAAATTCTAGAAAAATGGCGGGTAGTTATATTAACTAGCTAGCTAGAATTATAGACCTTAAGATACTGCTATATAACCCGAACACAAAATAATGCGGTTTATTCAGAGTCTTTCACTTTAAAACAAAACACTTATCATGATGATTTTATGCTACAAATTTTTTTTATTGCCGGATTATTCTGATGAGATTTAATAAGATGGTATTCTAGTAATAGAGTTATTAATTCAAAAATATTATAGTTACGCCATTTTTTTATGGATATAGATTTTCTTCAACCTGAGTTTTAGAAATTCCTACTACCTTGCGTATGTGAAAGTATGCCATTTGACCATGTATTTATATAATTATCTTTTACTAATTTGAATTATTTTTACAGGCATAGTAATCTCATAAATGGTACTTACATTTTAGAGAAAACATAAATAAATTAATAATACAGCCTTAATACTTGACAACTTAGTGTCACATACCTGAAGAAGTAAGAATTCCTTCAACTGAGGAAATACTTACCCTTTTCTTATACTATATTTTCTTACATACTAGGACAGATGTTGATGGTCAAAGATTGCTGACATTTTATCCATTTTCGTGGGAACTTTTTTGCTTACAACGAAAGGACTGGCTCACTGGGCTATCGTAGCTCGAATGCTCAATGACGTATATACCTTTCTTCTGAATGGTTTGGCATACTTTGATACCTTACCTAGATTATCATTTTCCAATTCATGGAGCTAGTCCCAATAAGATAAATTAAGTCGGTTCTTGGAGATAAACTTCAGATGAGGTTGGGGTTAACTTTAGATGTGGATTGCAATTCGTTGTTCCAATACTATTTTGCACACTCAAAGCTTTTGTATAAACCAAGATTTCGACATATATTGCGAAACAAGTGGTTTGCTCGATCTAAATTTGCACGCATTGTTTTAAGAAAATTATATAACTACCAGAATTTTTTTTATATTACAATCAGGAAGAGTGATGCAAGTGAGTGGTGCTGAAAAATCACAAAATTGAACACCTTTTACGATTTATTAAACTTTACCACGAATATACTAGAAAATAGACAACTATTAGATGTGACTCTTCACAAGAATACAAAAACAATATAAATAAAAGAGAACTTTCTCTAAAATATTATTAATCAAAAACTCCTAAGATATTTAAAGACTGAACACTAACCCTAACCCTAATTATTGAAATTAAGGGCAAACATAAGGAAAATAAAAAAATTATTAAAAATAGTAAAATTCGAGTTAGGCTCAAATTTAAAAACTAGAAATATAAAGAAACTATTAAAAAAAAACTTAAACCAAATTGGATTCATATAGACCAATATATTGAGCACTCAAATATTTTTAAAAATAATATAATTACCCTTTTTGAGGCCTATACAATAGAATTTGTCAAAATATCAAGTTTTATCAACGTGTCAAATTTCATGCGATTTCAAAATATCTCATTGGTTGTCTAATTTGATCTTGAATTAATTCAAGTGCTTCACGTAGTTTAATGCCATGCGTGCGACTATATCATAGATAGCAGTAAAATGCATATATGTAGATGAAATTTTACATGTTTGAAATACTGACACGAGATTTCAAAAAAGATAAAAGAGAAGAGAAGAAAGTAGAAAAAAAAACCCAAAACAGGTTCAAATACTTGCATCCGCTATTCTGCATTGAACAAGTACGTTATCAGCATTTTCAAATTTTGGGCGGTGCAAGAAGTAAGATAATTGATCTCATCAGATGTGGGAATTGTTTTTTAACCATTTTATGAACACATGTGGGAGTAAAGGGTAGAAAAGTGGACACTAAATTTCAGATTTTTAAATTTTTGTAATTTATCAGCATAGAAGTAGTTAATTGAGTGATTCGATCTTGCATGCATAAGAAGTCACTAGCTACTAGCTAGTTAGTTTTCATGACTACCTTTTCCTTAGTGCTTCACAGCAAGGCTAACCCAATCCAGAATTGGACGCTTCAACAAAAACAAAAACAGAAAAACAAAGAAACAAAAAAACAAAAAGGTGTAGTGCAATGAAAAGTCATTCCTTCAACGGCAAATGGTCATTAGATAAGGCTGAGAAGCGAAGCCAAAAGTGGTGAAAATATGGTTACGTGATTTCATCCAATGAGCTATATACTTGACTAAATAAAGCACTTCAGGCCTTTTTGTCGGTTGTGTGTCGTTTTGGATTTAGTATTATTAAAGATGCAAGAATTTTTATGCTGCCACAAACCCTAGAAAACTCTAATGTAGAATACCGGCCGTTGTTACAATAACTAGATTTAGAGGAAGTTAATCCAAAACCAACGTTGCCTTGTTTCAAATAAGATTGTATTCCAATAGTGAAGTTCTCAATAACAAAAAATATTATCATTACCGTCCTTTTTTTAGTACATTTTTGTAATCTCGAAAATGCTATATAATTACATAATGTCTTTTGCCTCGGCATTTTCTCACTACAAATCACATGGTACAAGATTCTATGACCATTTGTTAACGCATGTCGCACCTTTTGTGTCTAGAAGCACGAAAAATACAGTGAAAAAATATTAAGGGTACCTCTACATTACTCCCTCTTTTTTTTTTTTTGTTTCCCAATTAGCTATAAACAAGTAGGTCTTAGCTGAAAGCTTAATAGTCCTGTATATATATATGAGCTGGCACATTTATTGCATATATGGGACTATTAGCAATAAAGAAAGGAGCTAAAAGCTTTTTTTATATAAGCAATATTTAACGTATATATCGTCTAAGAAGTGCATAGCTTTCATAAAATATAAGTACATGCATGTACTATTATCTTGAAAATTCTATAACTACGAGAAAATTTTTATCATTCGAATCATAAAGAAAATTGATAGTTAAAACCGTTAGTAGTAGTACTATGTATATATATTGATCCCTAGCTAGGTGAAATTTACATTACAATATTCCCATGAGATTTCAAAAAAGAAAAAAAAAAACCCCAAAGAAGTGTTTGAATTAATATGACCATCTGCATTGAACAGGCACGTCATCAGCATCTTAAGTAATAAAAATAATAGATACATATATATACATTCATTCACACACACACACACCATATTAGCGTATTACTCCATTACCATACTCCATTCATGGAAAAGGAGTCATTCATAATCAGATCCACGTGTAGATGAAATGATCTGGGTCCAACGAGATCATACTTTCTTAAATGAGAGTGTATTGATCTTTGACTTTCTATATTTGATTTGATTTAATAAAATTTAATTAAAAAAATTGGCCACAAATTGTTACAGTTGCTTAGTCATATAACAAAAAGCATGTCATGAATATTATATGATTAGACATATAAATAAGAATTCATAGATACGTATGTGAGTGAGAGGTGATGATAGCTTTTTTATTTTTAGAATTAACGATGATAACTTATTTAAATAATTAAGTGACGCTATCTATATAATTGAGAAGTATTCAATCATGACGAGTGTGTGAGTCAGGATAGCTTTTCTTTTCTTTTTTTTCTTTCTAAAATTAATTATCTTTGACACCATATTTGCTGTGATCGTTAATTCAACTCACTCACCTCTCTCCTCTAAACTTTTCATCTTGTACCAAAATGTTTTTTATTAGTATTACGCTGTTACCTACGTACTGAATTCTTTTTTCCCAAGGGCAGTTTGTGGACTGCAAGTTATCGGAAGAGATGATAAGGTTCACGCGACATGGCATAAGTATGAGATGGACGGGGCTCCGTTTGATTCACATTTGTATAATCTAATTCTTGATTTTGCCCCCCCTTATTTTATCTTTTTCCTCAGTCTCTTTTCTGTCATATATTTCTCACTATTAGCGGCAATAGTCCACAACCAATCTCTTGTTCCCGCGAACTCATCCCTTGATTTCATATTATTTTTCGTTTTAGTTGTTTTTTTTATTTTATTTATTAAATTATTCCTTTTGTCGCATATATGACACTCAAGACTGGCCTTAGAGTAAGCCCAGCGAGTCCATGGACTTACGCAACCCCCAGGGTGCAATTAAATTTTTAGAATTTTTCAATAATAAATTATTGGTCTTACTTATTTTTTCTATACAACTGTACATCTTATTTAATAATATGACAGAGAATAGGCTTTTATTTCGTGAGTCTTCTGTATCCAATAAAATTGAATAGTTTATTGTCCATTAATCGGATAAAAAAATTTTAAAAAATAAATTGCTTTGTTAATGTAAACGTATAGAGAGAGAGAGAGGTTGAGTGGATTTGATTTGGAACCCTACCAACAAATCAAAATGGAGTCATAGAAGGTTCGATCAGAAGAAGAAGTAAGGATGTGTTTGATTTTGTCTATAATATTACATTTTTCTAGTATACATATACAGTGATTCAGTAAATCTTTTAAAGTTAAAATTTTAATACAAACTATATAAAAAAGGGAGAAGATCCCAAATGCATTAAAACTACCCTAATTGTGATTCTATGAAGGTTTTGTTAGATAAAAAGTAAAGTTTTTTTAATCATTGCCCTTTTGTTGAATAAAAAATGGGGCTTTATCAAGATTTTGTCAAATAATTTGGAGTTTTATATCTTAAAAGTTGAATTCAAACAAATGCAGTGCATGAGTTGAATAAATTATGAGTTTTTCTTTGTAAACTGTAGTGCTAGACTGCTAGTGCAAAAGATTCCTAATTTTGTTTTATTCAATTTATTTTTTTGTGTTCATTTCTATTTTTCTTTTTTGAATGTTCTACATTTTTTTTTGACTTTTCAAAAGCTATGAATAAACTCATAACAAATTCTTGTTATTTTACAGGTTAATGCGATTCAGGTGATTGAAATGAACTCATCACCAGTTTTGCATAAAGGCGTATAAAATCTGTTGAGTATTCTTAAAAGCCAAGGTTAGATAATGTACTCCCCTCTCATTATAAATAAGTTTTTATTGCTAAGTTGAAATTGTTTATAATGGAGTTGATTGGTTCTTCCTCCACATTAAGTATTTTATTCTTTGGGTATTATTATATTTGAAAGATTTTTAGGTATTTTATTATTTGGGTATTATTATCTTTCTTCACATTATTTTTTACAATTGGATTATAGAATAAATTATATTTTGTATTATAAGTATTATGACAAACAATGAAAATGACAAGAATAGAATGAGATTTTGAAAACAAAAGTCCAGATATTTCAATAAAAAAGCCAAGCAACGAAAAGATGTAATAAAAAAATCAATATTGGGTTCGATCTCTAGCATATTTAATGCAAAAAAAAAAAAAAAAAAAGTCTCTACTTTCAAGTTAAGTTGAAGAAGTAAGTCATGAAGAATTAGGAGAAGAAGGTGTTAATGAAAAAGTTAGTAGTGAACTTTAAGAAGCTAACCTTTGGATTTTTATTTAATGCAAAATTCAAAAGTGCTAGTGAAGAGCAATTGATGGAGTATTACACTAAATTAAAAAGTTTCTTGGAACACAACGAACATGGAAATATTTATTGGGATGAGCTATTCTAAGAACTTAGACAGTTGAAAACTATATTGTCAAGGAAAGTGACAAAAGCGATTGACATTCTTGATTTTATAAAATCTTATTAGAAAGAGGGTGATTTTCAAATGGTATAGGTTGCTTATCGAATTTTGTTGACTATACCAGTTATAGTTGCTTTTGTGGGAGGAGTTTTTCTCACTCTGAAGTTGATAAAAACTTATTTTCGGACTACCATATTACAAGAGAGATTACGTGGATTGATTATGATTTGAGTTCTTGGATAAGTTAAAGTACGATGACTTAATTTAAGAATTTCTTCAAAAAATGCAAGAAGAAGTTGTTGTTTTTTAATCGAATCGTGTTAATCATAAAATACCATAATTGATAAACTAAAGTTACATTTTGATTTTGATTTTTTTTATGTAATTCATGCTAAAAGTACAATGTAACTTTGATTTTGATTTTTTTTTATTAACTTGTATGACTTTTTTTTTTGTAATTAATTAACAATAAGAAGTCAACTATATTCAGGTTCAGACTATGGCAATTCAAATGTCGAGCCGGCCTGATGATACACCCCTTACTTATGTGCTTTATACAACAAGTATTAATAGCAAAGAAAAGATAATTTGGTTGCTTCAAAAGGTTTTGTATGTTTATAATGTTTCCCAAAAAGTGGATCAAAATTCCTATGGGGGTTAAGCAATAACAATGGTTCTAGGTAAGATAATTGGATGTTTATATATATAAATAATTTGAATAATAGAGCTCGAGACTTGATTCAGTGATTAAAATTGCTATGTTTCGTATCAACCCCAGTAACCATTCCTTCCAAATATGTAATAATGTCTCTCTCATCCTTAAAAGAAGGATAAAAATATAACAAAATAAAAAACTAGCTAGGATAGGTAGAGCATTTGACTTGTATTTATTGCAAAGCAAAAGTGCAAAACTACCTGGGAGAAACTTTAATAGCGGCCTTATACAGTAAGTATAAGAAAACAAAATAAATTGCTGCAGGAAAGTAGTACAAATAATAATTAACGAGGTGCAAAATCACAAGGGTGGCCCACTAATTAATTAGGCTTTATGCTAAGTATGAAACTTTAAACTTGACTCATTCTCATGCCTTCTTGGAGTCATAATTATTTTGATAAATAATTTTCAATTGAAAATTTCATGGCGGTTTTTCTATACATATTCAGATACCGTACATATGATATATATTGAGTTTAATTTTAATGCATTAAAAATAATAAAATTTTTACACAAGTTGTTACTAAAATTCTAGGCGTGTCAATAGATCTTGCTTTTTGTAATGTTATATCTCCAAAATACAAATGCCCCATTTTCTTGCCCTCTTATATAAAAAACTGTACATTATCAATCCATCAAAATTAATTTTTTCTTTTAAGTTGCCCTCTTTTTTCCAAGACGGGGATAAAAGAGTCCTTCGGCTTTTTATATTTCTCATAGAGTTGACTTGTCATGTGAATGCTTAACAGCGATCTTAGGCTGTCCCATTTTTTAAAACACCAAAACTTGGGCAACAAGGTGATCTGTTTGAGGAGAGAAGGCACTCATACTTTATGAAAGCACCCATAAAAACAAAGGGTAAAATACAATTGATATCATTATACTTTATACTGAATTTTACTTTGGTATCTATATTTTTAATTGTTACGAGTAAGCCTTTGTACTTTTAATTTATTACAATATCACCCTCTCGTAAGTTTTTGTCTGTGTAATTCACTATCAAAAGTCTTATACGCCTTACGAGCCCTTTTACAAGGACAAAAAACATATTCTCACACCATTATGATATCCAAAAGGCCTCATTGATTTTAAAACCCTAATTTCGTTTCATATGCAAAATTACTGTAAAAAATGTTTGTGAGAGATTGGTGATAGATTACCATAAATAGGTTTGAGAACTACGTGATTATGGTAAAATCACAATTAGTTAGTGCGAAAATACTTTTTTGTCATTCAAAATGAGGCATGTGAGACGCACATGACTTTTAGTTATCAATTGAATAAACGAAAGTTTACGAAAGGGTGATATTGTAACAAATTAAAAGTATAGAAGCTTAATTGTTTTAATTAAAAGTACAGGTCGTGAGGTGGGATCCATTATAAAGTAGAAGATTGCAAAGCATATTTTATCCAAAAACAAACCATGAATGAATGATTGGATTGCAAATTCACCACGTGGTATTCCAATGGACATATCTTTTATAGCATGGTTAGCAGGACTGCAACTTTTATGTAAATTAGACCCCTTTTCTTTTTTTGTGTGGCTACATAATCCCTTGAATTGATACATTATATGAATGATGGCTAGCTAGCAGATATAATGAAGAAAGACCGAATTGAAACCTCGTGCTTAGCATTAGAAGAAGTTAACCACTAAGCCATTTTTCGTGATTGTAAATTAGACTTCTGATTCATAACAATGAAGTGTCCGTGAAGAATATTGTTAATTTTCTATGATGAGAAGCACTCGTAGTTTTGCTCTCCATTTTGATTGAAATCTCTCATCACTTTCATGAAATCATGCATCAAGAAGAGCGTAGATTGCAAGAATGGAAAGCTAGGCATCTTTATTTGGGAAGCTCTATTTCTTGCAATAATATGAAATATATGAATTGCCAGAAACAATGATTTTTTCAATAATAAAGTTGCATCTTGGAAAAATATTGTGGAAGGAATTAAATTGCAGGTGTTCACATGGGTCAAAGCAAAGCTAAGGGCTGGGTCTATTGATACTTATTCCTTTTTCTATCCCATTCATGATGTAAAAGCTCTAGATCCTTCTCTCCTGAAGTAATCTGTTCTTTTTAGTTTTAGAGAGCCTTAGAGGTTTTTTGTAATTGGTTGAATTCTGTTCATCCATTTTTCTGTCTTCTTGGGGCTGTAAAGCCTTATGGCTTATAGCTGCCTCTTGTATGTTTCCTCTGTAAGTTTTCTATATCAATGAATTGCTTTTGCTGTTTAAAAAAAAAAAAAAAACCAAAGAAGAGCGTAGTTCTTATGTGATTGGCAGATCAATCAAGTTTAGGAAAGGTTTAGCATCCAATCTTTTATGATTCCAATACGATAAAGGTTGGATCAAATTAACAATAAGACATAGGCCGGGCCACCAACACTTTATGCCAAAGGGTACCACCAACGTACATTTTTTTCGTACAAATTGAAATGATTCATTTATCACCAGTTGCTTTGAAAGGAAAGGGTGGCTGATATAGATAATTACTTATAAAAAAGATCGTACCCTGAAAAATACTAACACTCTTGCGCAACTAAATTTGAAGGTTGTTCATCTTTCTCTGAGTCTCTCTCTCCCCACTTTTTTTTTTTTTGTATTCGTCTTGTTCTAATGCTGATTATGCATAAAGAAATGCTTTAAGTCCTAGCACTTTTGTCTTCGATGGGAGTTGAAACAAAGACAACTAGATAGGACAAAAAAAAAAGAGGAAAATTAAATTAATATTGAATTTGATATTTCACTTACATTTCCCCTGATGTTTGATTTATTTTTCATCTTTTCTTGTTTTATTTCTTTGTAGTTAAACGTGTGAAATAGATAAAACCCAATGAAAAAAAATTAATCAAGGAAACCACACTTATTTCATTTCTCTCTTCATGTTCGCAATTACATCTTGAATCATTAGATGCATGGGAAATGAAAAATGAGAAGAGAAACAAAGAAGACCAGTACTATGTAAATGCAAAGATTGAGAGTAAGTATTACAAATCTATAAGATTAATTTATGGAGAAAAATGAAAACAAAATAGAACGTTTGTTTTTATACCACATGTCCTATTTTTACACCAAGAAATGAAGTGCTCGGTAGGAAGAAGGAAAAGAAAAAGGAAAAGAAAAAAACTTTTCATGATAGTCTTTGCTTGCAAATAGTAACAACATCTGCTCCAACCAATTAATGGAGTGAGGGAGGGTTCATTAGTTAGCTAGAGCTAGCTGTGGGTAAGGCCTGTTTGGCACAGTTTTTCTTTAATTTTTTTAGTTCAGTTTTTTTGATTTATAAACAAAAAAGTTAGATATATATATTTTTTTTATTTTTTGCTTTTATAAACTAAAGATAAGTAAAAAAATAAAAAGCAAAAAGTAAAAAAGGGCGTGCTATTTACAGGTGCGGCAGACAGTCACTTGCCGTCCAATCGTGCCACGTCAACAAGAGCCCACTAGTTTTGGTGGGTTTCACGTTATGTGGCTGGGATGGATAGTAAGTGACTGTCTGCCGCGCTTGTAAACAACATTCACCTAGTAAAAAAGCAAAAAAATTTAACTTTTTTTGTTTATAAGCTAAAAAAAATTATGCGATAACGTTCTACCAAACAGATCCTAAACAATGCAGAAGTTCATCGATGATGTTTGCAATTCCCGCCACCAACTTTGGGGATCCACGTGCATGGAGAAGGGGCCGGCGGTGGCTCTGGACCCTTGCGAAGTGAAGCCGACTCCGAGCCACCACCGGCGTGAGCCTTCAGCTTTCTAGCATTCAAAGGCCCTGCAGCTACAAGAGGAGGTTTAGTGGTAAAAAGCAAGATCAGGATCAGGAGGACCATCAACTTATCAGCTTTGAAGGCAGTTTTCCCGTAGAACTTCATTTGTTCTATGAAGATAGATAAGGCTTGAGAGTGAAAGAAAAGGTCAAGAGACGGTTGGTTCTCAAAAGGCTTTGCTTAGAAGCTATGCTTACACGATAGATGTATATATATAAATTTACAAGCCGAAAAGGTTAGTGAGAAGAAGCAGGGAAAATGTATCGTTACTTCATGGAAGAGGAGGCAAGAAGAATTTGAAGAAACTGCTGCTGTTTTCCTATAAAAGTTCACTTTAAGTTTTCGCGCGTCTAGTAAGTATGCTTACGATGCCTTTTCATATGTGTTCATGGGCATATATTTATTGATATATCATATACAGAAAGCACAGAATTTCTATATAAATGCCCTTATTTCATGATTGCAAACAAATCTGTTTTTTCAATGTCCTGTTTGTTTAAGTTCCATTTTTATGTTAAAGCTAGAGAAAGAATGCTCTAGTTAAACTTGGTGGAAGTTGCTTCTTGTACAGTGTCATGTCCAGCTTGAAAAGGAAAATACTATTTTTACAAAATTTTTGTACAAAATTTTGCACTAGAATGCAATGACAGTGGCAATTTTGTAATTAAATATTGTTATGATGAGCGATTTATTAAGAATTGAAAGGCTCATTTAGATACATTATTCTGTATAAATTTTTTATTTGTAAAACATTACAGACTTGAAAAATAAGTCACGGCACATTTGTTATATTATATTTTGTGTGATGAATAACCTGATAATTACAAATTAAAAATAATAGAGAGAGAGAGAGAGAGAGAGAGAGAGAGAGAGAGAGAGAGAGAGAGATTTCTCATTTCGCATAACTTACCCAGAAACTATCTTGCACCCAGCTGAATGAAGAGATATCCGCTGGGGCGGGATTGGGGAAAACACCATGCAATTGAGATTTGGTTAACTTTTGGGTTATACGCCGAGTGGAAAACCATTGTCAACTCCTTAACTTCTTGCTATGTGTACAGACTTTTAGAGTTAAGACAGCGCAGAAAAAGCTCTCGTACTTTTCATGAAAAAGCACCTACAAAAATCTAGATCGCAGATTCACCGCGTCATATTGCAAAGGCCATATCTTTTTAGCATGTTAGAAGAACCATAATTATACTTATTTTTTTTATTATGTAAATTAGACTTTTGAATCTTAACAATGAAGTCTCTGCATAGGATATTAATTTTCTATGCTGCCAAGTATGAGTGTTTACTGGTCGAGTTGGGGAGTCAACTGTCATTGAACCTAACCAAATCGGGTTAAAGAATCTTAGAACCGCACTCGATTTATAGGGTGTTCGGGTTAGTTCAAGTTGAGTGAAAAAATCAAAGTTTAAATGTGAAAAATATCGAGTTGGTCGGGTTGAATTCAAGTAAAGGCCGTTACTTTGAATCGAATATAACTGTGTTGGTCGAAATCCACTCGTTATTTACTCAAAACTAACCGTTAAAACTGCAAAATCAGGTTGAGTTAGGTTGGTTGGCCAGGCGCTTTTTTGAACAGCCCTACTACAAAGCACGTAGTTTTGCTCTCCATTTTGATTAAAATCTCATCACTGAAATCGTGCATCAAGAAAAGCATATGTAGTTCTCCCGTGATAGATCAATCAAGCACCTTAGGAAAGATGCGGCATATCCAATCGTTTTCTCCAGTTGTTTACTAAAGAAACTAAGACGAGTATTAATGTAGATAATTATCTCTAAAACGATACTTCCCTGAAAACTACGAAACGCTTGTGCGGCTTATTTTCAAAGTTGTTCATCTTTTCTGTTATTCCTGAATAAAAGTTACATATGTCGGTGGTGGTGGGTAGTGAAAATGATAAGAAAGTACATATAAGAGCTGATCAGAAGAAGTGGGCCTTCAAAATAAGAAGCAGCTACTACCTTTCATGCACAATTTCGAACTAAAAAGTTTACTTCTGGCATTTTTTCTTGATCCATTTGGTGTCATTGAACGATGATGCTTATTTCCCATGTTTATGCGCATAAAGAAATACTAATTTTTCCTACAATACACCGTTAAAATTTCGTGCATGATGTCTAATAAAACATATTCTGCAGGTTGGGTTATGCTTAAATTAGGTTTATGTTAAACCTAGCTAGGTAGAGAAAGACTTTCCTAATTAAACTTGGTGAAATCTGCTTCCCATACATGCAGCTCATGTCCATCATGAAAAATTAAGGCACAAGAAATTTCTTACTTTTATTCGTCTTGAATTAGTGAATCTGGCTTCCATAAGTCACATAAATAAAGATAAAAACAAAACTCTTGTAGTTTTACATGTTTTAAGTTTTGATTTTTTTAGGATGGTTGACCTTTTTTTTTTCCTCAGTTTTTTGTCGTGGCTGGGTTGATCTTCTCTCATATTCTCTTGTTCCATGACTTTCCTAGAAAATGAAGAGTAATTGCGGGGGGGAGAGAGAGAGTATGAAACCAACTTCCATTAAAAGCCATTGTCAAACAGAGGGGAAAAACACCGTAAGTATGTTAGAGAGAGAGAGAGAGAGAGAGAGAGAGAGTATGAAACTAACTTCCATTAAAAGCCACTAGCGGCGGGGCACACGCGATGCGTGTGCAATTCAATTAAAGCATACATATTAAAAAAATCAGATGAGGTACTTAATTTTTTTACGTAGTGTAAGGTTAACTACAGTGTATAGATAATAATTTTGATGTAAATCATTCAAATTGTAAGAGCCAATCTATGTTGAAAAACTAAATCGATTAAGGTATATATATTAAAAAATTGAGGGAGATACTTGATTTTTTCACTTTTTTTTTTCCTTTTATGTTTTTTTAATTCTTCACATATCATTCTTTTTTCTCAAAGTCTGCTAGTTTTTTTAAAGACACGTAACATCACATATGCCACAATCCTAAACCGTTATATTAATTCTCAAAAATACATATGCATAGTTATCATGGTGTACGCAATTTAAAGACGCACAATACTATAACAAACATTTAAGAAACATAGACAAATTATAGGCCGAAACATTCTCAAATGCATGTCGACAAAGTTCCAAGTAAAACTGCGTAATAATTTTTTAAATGATCAATAATTACCATCACGGGTCCATAATAAAAATTGGTCGATTTGTATTAAATTTGCATAACAAACAAAAAAATCAAAGCACCCATAATCATATGGGTTTCACAAAAACAAAAGAAAAAGTGAACAAATATTATCCAAAGACTACAAATAATAAGACTAACAGAAATTGTAAAAAAGTAATCCATCTAGCAACCAACAAAGTAAAAAAACTTACATATCAAAAGGATTTCACATGCTCCCATTTAAGAGCTCAACATTGAGAATCTATTGAAATTGTTTTGTAGCAATTTTCCTGAAAAAACATCAAATTATGTGTAGTGTATGATAATTCATATTTTCTGTAATAAATTTATTTACCTCTATGAATAATTTACCTTGTAACAATGTTGCACATATCTTTGTAAGCTTTTAACTTTTCTCTTTTTCGTTGGTTGTAGAACTGTGTAATAATTTTAGCAACAAAGTAGATATTGTTTCAATAAATCACAAAGTAAGAATATGATTTAAAGAATTAGGATTCTACATAAGCTTAAGAAGCAAAGTTACATGAAATTTTAATTACCACTTTTATGTCTTCATTGTCTTGATACCGTAAGTTTCCACTGTTATTAAAATTGGAATAAAATAATTACAATCAAATGAATATAAAAACATAAGTCATCTCAAATTTAAAATTTTAAACATCGTACCGAAATGCCATTTCTTCATCCCATTCATGCCGTCGAAAATTCATTCCCGCCTATAAAAGTTCAAAATGTAGTATCTTGTTACATTTAAAATGTTCATATTGATACTTAAGAAAATGTTACAAAGATGTTATGCATACCTCTGTCAAATCATACTCAATTTTGAAAATAATGGGATCCCTATGCTTTTTTTGTGCTTTAAACTCTCGTAATATTAGTTCTCGTAGCCAAGTTTTATTAACTCTAACCGAGGACCCCCAATCGGAACTGTAAACAGAAAACTGTTTTACCTGTATTAATTATTAAAACAATCATACTTCAATATTTAGAATGTATGCATGTATTGTTACAATATTTAAAAGTCAATAAATAATTGAAATACTTACTTGTTTTTTGACTTTGGGATCACTGGGGCAATCTTGCTCATCTTTAAATCTATCTAAAGCATCTAGTTGTTTTAACTTTTCAAGTATAGCTGTATTAATGAAATAAAAAACATATATTAGTACATTGTATCGTTGACAAAATGTAAATTAAAATAAATAAATAGACAAACTCACCATTATAATGTTATATTTTCACAGGATATGTCCAAATTTTTTTGAAATCCTTTAACTTCATAATTATTAAACATACAATGTTTTACTTCAAAATAGACACAAAAAAAGTAAATACAAACTGAAATTTGGAGATAAAAAATTATAATAATGCTGATTAAACTAAGCGCTAAATATTTTTCTTAATATATGAATCCAATTTAAATACATGAAGTCGTATCAAGTGGTAGGCAACAACACGTCCCTGTATACAACATTTTTTGTGTACACTCCCTCTTGTCTGTCAACTAATCCCTTTTTGACCAGAACTTTTGTTGTATGTTGTAATGTTCCTCTTGATAATGCCACGTACAGTTGTCCATGACTGAAGACATGCTCTGGAAGGAAAATACCAACATTTGGAATAGTTTGTCCTTGGGCCTTGTTGATTGTTAAGGCAAAACTCAGACGAACTGGAAATTGCCTCCAAGTCATCTCGAACGGTAGTTTTATATTCTCTGGAGTCTTTAAGGGGATTCGATGGAAGAAAGTTCTGGTACCCTTGAAATGGCCTGTTAATATCTCAGCATCTATGAAGTTGTCTCCCAAACCACGACAAAGTAGCCTCGTGCCATTACACAAACTATTGCTTGGATCAAGATTTCTTAGAAGCATAATCTGTGCACCTACCTTCAATCTCAATTCATGTGGGGGTAATCCCCCCGGTGCAATAGAATTAAAGAATTCTTGTTGATACAAATTATGACTGTCATTTTCCACTTCATCAAATGAGTAGTAAATTCTTTCTTGTCCTTCAAATCTTTGAATTACCCTGCTGTTAAGGCAGTCAACATCTTCATTTCGAGGAGTTATTAAACCTCTATGAACCATGTATGCATTATCAGTGGAATGCCTAACCATGTTAGGATATATTTCATCAATCAATTTATCAATTGAGTTATGCTCTTCCCATGGTATAACCATTGACATCGGAATCCGCATCATATCATCCAAAATGGTAGGTTCATTTCCATCACCAACACGAAGTAGAAAATTAAAAAATTCTCGATCATTTCTAGACCTCATATTTTGTTTCAATCGAAGAACTTGAACATTTCTCCACACAGGTGACTTAGCAATACATGCATCAATTGTTTCTGCTTTTGTGGATTTAGGTACAACAGGAAGTACTTGTCGAAAATCACCACCAAAAATCATAAATTTTCCTCCAAATGGTAATTCTAGACCCGTGATGTCTCGTAAAGTTCGATCCACTGCTTCAAAGGCATAACGATGAGTCATTGTTGCTTCATCCCATAAAATCACTATTGCTCGCTGTATTAATTCTGCCAAATGAGATTGCTTGCTAATTGCACAGACTGAAGATGCATCTGGATTTAGAGGAATCGTGAATCTTGAATGTGCAGTTCGTCTGCCAGGTAAAAGGGTAGCTGCTATACCTGATGTTGCTGTAGCTATGGCAATACGACCTTGACTTCTTAGTGATGCTAATACAGCCCGATACAAATAAGTTTTCCCTGTACCTCCAGGGCCATCGATAA
Source organism: Euryodendron excelsum (assembly GCA_033060915.1). NCBI lineage: Eukaryota > Viridiplantae > Streptophyta > Magnoliopsida > Ericales > Pentaphylacaceae > Euryodendron > Euryodendron excelsum. Next base: position 5,285,241 of record CM065380.1, on the reverse strand, counting down.
AAAAAGTTGCACTTTCATTACGTTCGATGGTTCCCAGAATTTCATTGAATGCAAATGATTGGTCAGTATTCAATGCAGTAATCGAATTTAAATCTTCTGGAGGAACGGTGACAGAGAGCTCATCTTGTATTAGTTTCGGAATTCCAGAGTTTTCATCAAGACATACAGTGGAACTTGGAAAATCAAACTCAGATATGTTTTTATTATGTTGAATCAACAAAGCATTCAAATCTTTCAACAGTTTATTCATGAGATATACATTATTTGTAGAAGAAGATGTAGAATAATCTTCAACCATGAATTGAAAAAATTCATCCCATAAATTTCGCATACCCATTGGCTCACAATAAACCAATATAGTAGTAAACATTCGTCTGAGAGCAGATGGCATGTGAGTTGTTGATGCCTTAGCTAGACATTGTCGAATGCTATTATCAGACTCTAATAAGCTACGTTTCTCAGCTGATTGCTTGAATGTTGGGTATTCAATTCCATCAACAGTTAAGAGTTCTTCGAAAGATTTAGGGCCCCTAACATGATTTAGTAGGACTCTCAAGTAAAATCTATCTCCTTCATATGGTGAAACTGTATAAATTCTGCCTATAACTTTATGATGACTGACCCTTTCTTTCCAGATTTTTGCATCCCTTCGCCATTTGAAATGTTGTGGGAACTCGCGATATAAATAGCGATTTGCTCTAGCATTCACAACATTCATTTCAAAAAATTCAGTTAACATTGTCTTTGTGCACCGCTCGTTAGATAAAATGTCTGAGATATTTTGGTGATGGTAGAATCTGATTTGTTGTCTATTTGGCAGGTGGATCTGTAGACGCTCTACTGATGGATACATTCGGCTCATTGGAAATTTGAATATCTTCCATAATGCCTCAGGAGCACAGACCCATCTTGCATTGATGAACTGATGTATTTCATCATAATTAGGAACTGGATGAACTTCAAGTGATACTCGATCCGGGCCCTTGTAAACATATTTATACAAATACTTCACACTTGTAATACTACTACATATTTCCAAATTGATATGGCAATTATACTTCAGCAGGAGCCATGGGTTGTATGGAATCACCCAACTATTATCAATGAAGGTTTTTGCATTATTGTGTAAAGAAACTGACCCTCCTTCTCGTCTTCAACAAATTGGATACGAATCATTTCCCAATGTGGTGACAGTATAAAATGGTTTAGGATAATTTCTTTTACATTTTCCATTTTTCATACAGGGGCACCGCTCATTATACATACTGCACGGACCATGAATCATATGTTTCAAAACAGCATTATAAAGTTCAGGCTCTTCTTCCTTTTTTGGAATTTCTGCTCTTACCACGCGATCATAATCATCTAGAGTGCGTAGTTTATCATTCTCATCCAAAATTAATACCATGTGCATATGTGGCAAACCTCTCTTCTGATACTCAATTACATACACGTATGCAATAACTCTGCCCAAAACATGTTTGACAAAAATGTCTCTTTTAAATTCTTCAAATTTGGATCGAAAAACTCTAGCAAGCAGATCAGGACGATCATGAGAAACTTGACCGGGTAGTAGCTCATTCTGAATTTCCTTCCAATTAGGATTGCATGTCATAGTGAGAAAAAGATCAGGTTTACCATACTTCTGCACTAAAGCCATTGCATCCTGATATCTTTGATATCTTTGATACATATCACGTGGACTACCAACGAATGATGATGGCAATATAGTTCTTCGTCCCACGTCACCTATTCGATTGTTGGCTATAATATTAGTACTATGGGTAAACACAAAAAGAGTTATTATACAAAGTTTAAAGAAAAATAGTTAAAAATTCATACCGGCAAAATTTGTGCCAGTATTTAAGGAATCTTGGAGACTAACATATAATTCTGCTCGAATGTCATTCTGGTGATCTCGTAACCATCTAAGTTTGTGAGACTCAATCTTCACAAAATTATCAACCACATATTGTTGTAGAAGGCGTCCCCCACGAAGAAGAGTTGATTGATGATTTTGTCGAATCTAAAATATATGTAAGTTAATAATAAGTAAATTCAATGTGAAATTGTTAAGATTTGAGAATTTCTATATTATGGAATGTAATATGATTCACCTGTAGCATATACGCATAGAAGTCACGACATGTCACCTTGGTGCCATTATCATTGCGGCTATTTATATCTCATCCATAAGTACCATAAGGTAACAGTAAGGGATATTGCAATGGATCATAAAAGCCAGCAACATCTTGTACATGGAGAAGTCGCCCGCTAGTAGATTGAACAATAATATCTCTTCCTTTTATATTTGTTGCTTCATCCCCACCAACTACAATTGCAACAACTTGAGAAGCAGTAGGTAGAGTATATTGTCGCCGATCAGATGGTTGTTCTCTAATGATCAGATTATAATTTTGAACATCTGAACGTTGCGATATTTGACGAAACATATTCACAAATGGGTTATTACCATCCAATATATGTTTTATCTTCTCAATCAACTGTCGATGTAGTCCGTCATTTTCTAGCATTCGATTTTCAACTTCATGATCAGTGTCATATATGTAAAGCTGCAACTATCAAGGTCTTTCACTTGCATTCGGTAACAAACTACCAATCTTATGGTAGATCGCACCTTGTGCACGAAAAGTGTACACACCCCTTGTTCTTCCAGTCAGATGTTCATCAACATGGACTCCCATTGAAGTGAAGGAGAACACATGATTGCAGGCTTGAATATTTTGTTTGAAATGTTGGCCTTGTGTAGTTTGCTCTGAGAGAAGTTCAACCATCTCAGTTGGAGCTGGTATTAAAGGCAATTGAGTTCTTCCATTTCTACAACACATGTCGTATGATTCATGAAGGAATAGTCATGCTTGGCAATGTGGACATGTCTTAAGCATCGGTAGTTCCAATCTTGGTATTCCCTGGCGCTCATCAAACTGTCTAGCACAATTATAGTTCCTTCTATTGGCATACGATCGAGTATCGTTGACTACTTGTATGTCTATTGGTTGTCGACCCGCGTTATCAGTTTCATTTTCATCTTCTACATAAATATAAGCAATAAAGGATTATTTATTTTTGTTAATATTTAACTATTGATGAATTTGTTAATATAAAATGTTATCGTGTCATACATCAGTTTATAGAATATTAATAGTTGATAAGGGTTTTGTAAAAAGTATAAAGCTTAGAAAAGCAACAAAGTGACTCAAGTTAATGATAGTAAATTATTTATGCACTTACCTTCCATTTGCACTGGGTAATGCACTTTTTCTGTACGGCTACTTGTACTACTATGCTCATATGTTGAATGTGTAAGTGCATATCGAGGTAAACCTCTTATGTCAAATGTTTCTTGTATTCCTATTGTATATGCATGAGACAAAGACCATTAGCTAGAATAATTGTTGTTAAAAATAAAAAGAATGGGCTGCAAAAATATCATGATGACTTATTGACTCATACCTTCAGTAGGTATTGGGAATGTGTCCACCACAGCTGAAGAAACTCGTTCGTTAAAAAAAGGCAAATGTGGTAATCGTACCCGTCGCCGAAAACATGTAGATCGACTACGTCGTGGGACTGTATTAAGAAAGTCCCTCGTTGTACCTGCTAACATCATTTTTGTAAAAAAAAAATAAGATGGGCTGAATGTGATCAATGATATTAGAAATTAAAAATTGCAATAAATTGATTTTCACCTGTCACACGTCGCTGCCTATAATTTGATCTTCGTCTTGCTAGTTGTTGTTCTCGTTGTTCTTCACTTAGTGAAGCCCTTCTTCGTCTAGCATTATTCCGCCACCTTTCTCTTTGTCTATCACTTTCTGAAATAGATTGAACTATTGTTTGTTCAGATCGATTTTGTGACCTTCTTATTTGTTGTGTGAGACGACGTCGTTCTGATCTTTGTGCAAGTTGTTCAGGAGTCATGTTTTGAACTCGCATTTGTTTTGCTTGTCTATTTCTGTGTCTTTGTTGTGCAATTGCTTCTGCTGTAAGACGGTGACGGTATTGTCGTTGCCAAACACGTTGCTGCTCTGCTGACCGATTACCAGCTGATGATTGCGGTCTATCGTGGACATGATCTTGTATTGAATCCATTATGTTGGCTATTTTATTTTGTACATAAATTTAATTGACAAATTGCATTAGACTTGAATATACATGTTCCTAATAGTCATCAAAATATACCAATCAAACACCTGAAAAGGAAGGCAATGTCCAAAGAGGCATAAAACAAATAAAATTAAAAACATGAAAATCAGGCAACGGCCTAAAATATATAAAGCACTGGTGGAAATTGTAACTGTTGTACTTAATAGTGTCGTACTAAATAGTTTGTTGCTACTTTTGAGTTGAAATATCATAGGTTTGGGTTAAACTTGCAACCCAAACATGTTTATCCTTAGGGTGGGAGCTTAATTGTTGCTCACCATACACATATTCTTCAGATATCTTATCATACACAAACGAAAATTTTAGAAATTAATACCAAATAAGAGATGATGTAATACAAAATGTAGATAAGGGGTATGAGAATTGTGGATGGCAATTACCAGAACCCCACTTCACCCTAACTTTTAAATCATAACACCATTGAAAAAGACATTAAAGGGTGTTTTAGCACCAACATGCTAGAATAATGGAATGCCATAGTTTGAGAGATTAAGCTGCATAGTTGTTAGTAGTACTTCCATAGCCAACCCCCCTGAGCCACCCACTTCCCCCTAGTCCTATACAGATTTGGTTCTAAATAGAGCATAAAGGGGGGCCACTTTATGTAAAATATTTTGGACTTGAATTTGTACTTAAATAATTAGGGTGTTTTGAACATTAGAATGGTCCTATTTCTTTTCTTGTTTATTTTGTTAGTATTACATTATTATGTTTTTCATTTTTCCACAAAATAGAGTATGCATAGGAATGAACTCTTTTATTTATTTATTTATTTATTTATTTTTGGATGGGGGGGTATTTTCTGAACATCATAAACTATCCAAATTTCAAAATTTGGGCCAGCTTGGAATCCATTTTGGAAGGGGTTGGTTGGAAAGTCCAGGAATTGGACGTGATGGATTAAAATTGCATTTCACAAATTGATGATAGTTTTATCCAATTTCAATGGCTAATATGAGTAACTAAATAGTGAGCCAACCTATTTTTGTTTTGCCCAGTTTGTTAGTGCACTAGAAACCAAGCCATATCACAAAGAAACCCCGTAATCAAACCTATTTGCTGGGTTGTCTAGAAAACAAATTTATAAAGAAACCCAGTAATTAAACACTCAAAAAATAATCAACAGAGAAAACTCAGAATTCAGAAAAGGTATGAATCATATGATACTTGTAATTCAAGTCATTAATCAAGCAGTCCACATGCATTAACCACGAACTACTCATATAACATACTCAGATTACATGTTAATAAAAATCCATGACCTCAATGCAAAAGCATTCATAAGTTCATTCATAGACAAATATATCATAATCACACTTACTTTTTATGGTCTAAAGCATACGCTGCATATCAAAGACATCAAAAGCATACGTTGCATACCAAAGACACCCACATACATGTTTTGCCATGGTGGATGAGTATTTTAAAAAGATAAGTGAAAGAAATTAAACATCATGATCAAGAGGCAGCCAACAAATTAAAAAAACTTATATATCAACGGGATTTCACATGCTCCCACTTAAGTGGGACGGGATGGGGTGGAAGGTTCAACTCGTGGTAGGTTTGGGGCAGGGTATGAGGTGGATTCTGATGAAAGCGCTCCGAATGTGTAAAAAACCAAAGAACAATCCAAACTCCGCTAATTGTTATTTAGAAGTTAATTTTTTTTCTTTCAAACTATACTAATTGTTATTTAAAAGTTTTTTTTTTATGTTTTCTTTTTTTTCTTTTTGTTTTTGTGTTTTTGCTATATTAACAACTTAAGGTACAGGTAAAAATTTTATTCATTTAAAATTTCAGGTAATTTTCTTTGACCGTATTATCAACTTCCATTTCTACCATTTAATCGTCTCCTTAAGTTATGCTAAACTATTATGTTTTATAGATGGCATGTCATCAAGCGTCCTAAAGCTTCAATATTAAATTGCATCATAGAAAAGTAAATTAACTAATGCTTCTATCACACATGCCAATAGGGTGTTTGTGAGATCAAAGTGTACATTTTAAGTCTAATGCACTGCGGTATGAGAAAATCCCTTGTAAATTTCACGCGACCGTAAGGGTTTTTTAAAAATTTTTATTTTCTTTAAGTGGTCTTTGTAGTTTAACTTATGTGAAAAGGTATGAATGTCAAACTCGAGTTTGATAACTTTAATCCAGATAACTAATACACAGATATTCGAAGTCTTCATATATCAAGGCCCATTGGTGCTATTGGAACTCATGCTAATAGAAATACATAGAGCCTTATACACTTTTACAGAACTCCATACCAAAGACAAAAAATTTTATGTACAGAAAAGAATGAGAGTACCTATGTCTTGATTAAGGTAATAAATATACACAGAAGAAACAAATCATTCACCACCCACAAAATCTTGAGTTTGTGTCCTTTGTCAGATGACTCGTGTATTCACCTTGATCGAAATGATTTTTGTATTCGAAATTAATTCTGGATAACAAACACAATACAATTTGGTCATTAATCACGTAATAAAGTTAGCAGGTAGGAAAACATAAGTGAAGGTTACTGCCAAGTACATGATATAAAAATCATGGAATTTATATACATAATACCTAAATTAACCCATTTTTGTTTGAACAACTCATTAACCTGCAAACTTAGAATTCTTTTTCAAAACTTGCCTTCTTTTTTTTTCTTTCGGAGTTGGTTTAACGTTAAAGGAAAATTAAAACTTCTGTAATCAAACACCTTGATCCAAATGATTTTTGTATTCGAAATTAATTCTGGATAACAAACACAATGCAATTTGGTCATTAATCACATAATAATAAAGTTAGCAGGTAGGAAGACATAAGTGAAGGTTACTGCCAAGTACATGATTTAATGAGAGTTTTTCACTCTAATATAAAAACCATAGAATTTATATACATAATAACAAATAAAACACATAGTACCTAAATTAACCCATTTTTGTTTGGACAACTCATTAACCTGCAAACTTAGAATTCTTTTTCAAATCTTGCCTTTTTTTTTTTCTTTCGGAGTTGGTTTAACATTAAAGGAAAATTAAAACTTCTGTAATCAAACACCTTGATCCAAATGATTTTTGTATTCGAAATTAATTCTGGATAACAAACACAATACAATTTGCTCATTAATCACATAATGAAATGAGCAGGTAGGAAAACTTAAGTGAAGGATACTGCAAAATACATAATTTAATGAGAGTTTTTCACTCTAATATAAAAACCATGGAATTTATATACATAACAACAAATAAAACACACAGTACCTAAACTTAGAATTAACCTGCAACTCATTAACCTGCAAACTTAGAATTTTGTATTCAAATCTTGCAAACTTCTGTAACATTCAATTCTTTCATTCTTTTTTTTTTTTTTTGAATTCTTTTTCATATAGGCAGCATTTATATTATTTTGTTGGCTTTGTTCTTTTTTTTTTTTTTTTTTTTTTGTAGTTGGTTCGAAGAAAAAGGAAAAAAAATAAACATTAAAAGAAAATTAGAACTTCTGTAATCAAGTCTTGCAAACTTCTGTAACATTAAATTCTTGCATGTATATATTATTTTGTTGGCTTTATTCTTTCTTTTTTCTTTTTTTTTTTGTAGTTGGTTTGAAGAAAAAGAAAAAAAAAAATTAAGTTCTGCAAGTTGAATCCAATTGGTTGGAACTCATAGTAATAAAAATACATAGAGCATTATACGCATACATGAAACCCAAACAAAAGAAACAGATATTGACCTTGTGTGTCCTTTGTCCGATGAATCGTCTATTTGGGTTGATGGTATTATTCCTCAAATCTGGATAGCAAACACAAATCTGGTTAATGGTTTTCATTGTCTCTCGTGGGGAGAGGTAGGTTTGTTAACAAAGCCAAAGGCACTCAACCTTGGAACAGAGAGATGCAATGGCTGAAAACACAGCCGGCGGCCCATTCCCGGAACAACCGAAAACACTGGCGAAGGAGGTCCTGGAGCGTCGTGAACAGTCCCTGAGCATGAAAAACAAAGTCGTCAATCTATAGAGTCCTACATGGTGTTGATTACTTATTGATAAGAAGAAATAGCAGTTACAGAACGTGGAGTGTATTGTGGTATTGCAAAATTTATTATTTTGTCCTTTCAGTTGTTAGTAGTAAAGATAATAGGTAGAGTAAATTAATGTGTTATGTTCGGGTATTTACGGTATTGTAAAAGTTAACCCAGCATCAATATGGGAGGACACCAAGTCAGTGTTCTCTCTTTATATATTAGAATAGATTGTCAAACAAAGGGGAAAAACACCCATAAGTACGTTAGAGTGGAAAACCACTGTCAATTCCAATGAAATTATTTTTTGAACTAATTGACTTCCGCGTGGATCGAAAGTGGACCACGGAGAGTGTGGACTTGTTGCTAATGTTAAAATTCCAGAGTCATAGTAAGACTGCGACACCTCATGATAACTAAACCAGCCATTAAATTCGGGATGGCCAGACCTCGGCCCGAAGTCGTCCAATAATTGGGTTTATCTCAGGAGTCAGAACCATAAAACTCACGTTGGGCTTTGGGATTACAATTCTAGTTCGGGCTAACCTAATTGATCCACCCTTGGACCCGTCGCTCGTTAGTCCCAGCCCGATTATAGCTTATAAGGGATTGCAAGTGAGTTTTTGCTGGGAGTCAGCAATACAGCAACCGAGTCCTGATACTGATACCTTATACATGTACCTATACCTATATATATGTATATATATTTGAGTGTGTGTGTGTGTGTGTGTGTGTGTGTGAGAGAGAGAGAGAGTAAAGAGATCATGAGAGGGAGAGAAGATATTCCAATAAGAAACTTGGGTTACAACACTGTTATACATAGAGATGCAACAGCATGTCATGGAAGATCAAAGCTTCATAAAGTTCGACACTGTTATTAAATGATTCAGAGTTCTAAAAAAATTCTACCATTCTTAAAGCAGAATAACCTTTAGAAAAATTCAGCATTGTTATATATATATATATAGTATAACGTTTGTATAAAAATATTCTCAGCCATTATCGTATGCCAAAGCATATATTAGCAACTTATAATGATGTTCAAAGTTCAAACGCAATAATTAATTAATTGTTTTGTAAAGTGAGGAATGGAAATATATAGTTGTCACAAATTCCAAAAGTTCCAAATCCATAATTAATTGTAGATAAAGTGAATAATTAGCCAATGTTTATGAAAGTAATGGAGGATAGTAAGCATATTTCAAAGTTCCATAATTTCTTTGTAGCCACGTATTCAAACATAATAGGTTTCTTTCTCCATAATTCCTTTGTAGCTAGCCACTTGTTCAAACATAGTAGGTTTCTTTCCATTTTGGGTGAGTGCCTTATCTCTCAATTAAAGGAACTTTTGAGAAGTTAATCATAAAATTAAAAAATAGCCAGTTCTTGAGTTCGGTTTGATAGTGTGCCAAGATTAATTGATAATGATGTTGGAGCTTTGTCATTTTATTAATATGGTAGTGCTCTTTCTAATGCATGTGTTACACAAAGAAACAACATATTTAGTCTTATAGGAATCTCCTACTTTTTCAGAAATAACATTGACACCCCTGTAAGAGGTATTGATGTTACTATTTTGCCCAAAAGAATTAAATAGGATCGATTACATTATAATTGACTCCCCCAAGATTTTTAACAAATATAAGGACACCTCTTCTTTGTCAAAAAGCTCAAGGATGTTGTAGTAAATTATCCTAAATGAATATTGTTACAAATGTTAAAAGTTATCATCTACCAAACATATTTGTGCCTCTAATCAAACAAAAATAAAGAGAGACCTACAATTTAATAAAATCTTGTATTCTCACAATTTTAGTCAAACAATCAATAAATTTATTGGATTTGCTAGGTAATTCTTTGGCGTTTGACAGATACAACCTCGCAATTAATTGGATATTTTTAAGTTTTTTTAGTCAGAAGTCAGAACTACCTAGCAATAATATTGGTCATTAATTTAGGTTTATTATATCTCCTAGATAAAAAAAAAAAAAAAATTTGTCTTGCTAATACCTCTATTTTGTAAAGCGGGATTAGATAATTTATTAATACCATATTTTCATTTGATTTTTTATATAAAGATATGAATTAAAATGCAGAATAAATGTAAATTTATTTTTATATGATGCTAATAAAATTCAACTTGTATTTAAACTGTTTCATTTTGTTATCAAGGATCTACTTATCTTGTTGTTTTCATCTAATAAAAGCATTTTTGTCTGCTGGCCCTTTCATATTTGTTAGAAAACTAATAAAAATGTCAGTGTAATTTACTCTCTAAATATTCATCCAATACATATTTGAATGTAAGGAAGAGAGAGAGAGAGAGAGGTGATAAGAACATGGTTGATTAGAGGCCATTGATTAGCTTTTTGAATCGCAGATCATCAATTTCAGCTTGCCCACTGGAAGAGAACACAACGAATTTTGCCTACCGGACGTCGTAGACGGAAACCGCCGTCGGAGCTCCGTCGATGCTGGTCAATGATTTCAGATATTAATTCCAATTTTACTTTTTTGACTACAAGGGGGAGAACAATCAAGCATTGTTAACTAACAAAAGAAAGAGAATAATCAAGCAAGCAAACATGCCAAGAGTAATCAAGACGCAGAATAATCCAATTACTTTTTGTTTCAGAGAGGAGGCAATGAAAAGAATCCAACTATGCTGACCGAGAATAATGAAATTACTTTTGTTTCATAGAGGAGGCACTAAAAAAAGAAAAAAAAAGTACGCTGAGAATATAATAAAAATACTGGGATTGCCGGACAGGTAGGTGACAGGAAGAAATGGCCATGGCTTTTCTCGAGATTGAAAGAATGGAAGAATGGCAATAGATTGATAATCTGCAAAAACAGTTCATATGATCAGGCAGGAGCTAGCTATAGGTCCCAGCAACCCTGGCCTGTAGAATGACAAATTTGTTGGGTTTTTTTGGCCCAAATCCCACGCCTCGGAAGGAAAATGGAGGCAAGGCTCAAGCTTATATAAGGAAGATTATATCTTATAAGCTCATATAAGGAAGATTATATCTTATTAGTTAAGTGTATTAGTTAATAGTTTAGGTAGTAACTTTTAACTTTAATAAAATTATTTTTGACGAGATAAAAGTTAACATTTAGTTAGTGAAAAACTTAGCAGGTGTTTTTGAGATAAAGAGAAAAAATTGTGTAATTGTAATAATTTTTTACAGTATATTTTTCTTTGAGACTGGTAATTTTTCTCCTTATTTATAAGTTTTTCTCATAAATTTTTGTGTTATATTTTTTTCTATTTATTTTAATATTTTTATTAACGAGTAGATCCAAAAGAAGGTGAGTCTGGGAGGATCGAATTTCTAACAAAATTTATGGTGAAAAAAGGTAAATCATGACTTTTCCAAAACTGACAAATGGTTTGATCGTGCCAACATGATGTAATTGCTATAGTTGAAGCATAATTTCTTATAAGTTGTTGAGATTAACGTAACCATGCATAAAGGGGTGTTTTCGTATATTGTTGGGCAAAATAAGAGGTACTATTAATATTTAAGAGAAAGAGAGAGGGTAAGAAAATTTGCAGGTCGGACGTCATCGACTGAAGTCACCAGCATTAATGAGCTCCGACGTCGATATTGGTTGGTGATTAGGGAGATTCCGATTTTTTTTTCTCAGTCAAAGCTCGTTAATGGGGTTTGTGGGTTGGTCACCACCATTAATCTAAATTTTCTTTTTTGATTCGGATGGTCGAAAACAATCAAACATACTGAGAATAATGAAGCATGTTGCCGAACAAAAGACACAGAGTAATCCAAGCATGCATGCTGAGAATAATAAAGAATTACTTTTGTTTCAGAGAGGAGGCACGAAAAAGATTCCAACTATGCTGAGAGAATAATGAAGTTACTTTTGTTTTGGAGAGGAGGCACCCAAAGGGAAAAAAAATAGTAATAATAAAGCAAGCTGAGAATAATAAAGATAGTGGTGTCCAACATGGCCAGATAGGAACAAGGCCATGCCATTCAATGCATATATGAAAGCAACCCTAATGAAATCCACGCCCATGCAATGAACACTTGTTAAAAAGCAGGTTTAAACAAACATTCGAACCTAGAGATTTTTTCAAAGCTATAGCTGATTGAAACTAGATATCTAGTTTAGTTTTTATGACTTAGAAAGTGTTAGGATGAGATTTTTTTAACAATTTATGACTTTTTTAAAATTTTGTTCAGCTCCCGCTTAATAAAGTCACTTTTAAAATGATCTTAATATTTGAAAAGTCATTTAAAAAGTGACTTTTTAAAAATAGTTTAACTTTTTGGCTGATTGTTTTTTCAAATTGCAAATCCAAACACCCCTTAGATCGAACGCAGATGTACTCAATGGCCTGCCCATTCATTGGAGCTTATCTCAATTCTGGATCTTGAATTCGCGTTGTCTTGTGCACCAACATTACCTGGGTCCATGTGTAGTATACAATATTGATCACGAGCCATAAAGTCTTTATAAGCAGTCAAATCCAAATGCATAATTTGATCACGACGCTCAGTTTATTTTTCTCTCTGGCCAGGGCAGAGATATAATCTTGTGCTAGAATACAAATTCTGACCACTGGCCTTACCAGTTTAGGTGGTGTTTGGTCGGGTTCGATTCGGTTTCAGTTGGGTTCGGTTGGTCTCATAGCCTTTTATGTCCGAAGATTGTTCTATTTTTTATCTTATTGTAGTGTCCCTAACTCCATCTCGACTACATATGCCTCTTGTAAAACGCAGATAAAGACTGTAGGGAACTAAACAGAAATTACCATAAAAATACTAAGAAATACATGCATGAATTAAAACTGTTGATCAGTTTACTACAAACATAGAAGAAACCCAAAGTGAGCTTGTTGGCTATATGAACTAGACTCCTCGTGCTGAGTTCAACGAATCCTCATTGCTCTTCTGTGAACTCCCCAGGCCAAATGAGTGAAACATTTAGCCCAAAACACAAATTAAATTGTGTAGAAATTAAGCATTAGATTTCCTAATGCAAACTAACCGAATCACAAATTAGGTTATACGGAAGAATTTACGCTTCCACAAATATTATTTACTGCTTTGAAGTGACCCAAGTACCTGCGACAAACACGGCTAGCTTTTGTCTGACGAAAATTTATTTATTTTAACGTAGTGATTTAGTACATCTCATTTCTACATACATACACACATGCGCGGGCACATTCAGAAAACCACACCTTAATTTATACATCTTATAAGTTATTGATAATTCATTTTCACACTAAAACCACACCATAAGTTGTCACCCCAGTTGTTTTTTCACTTGCTCATATGGAACATGGGAGTTGCACTGAAGCTGAAGCAGAATCAACAATGTCAGCATCCACCACCACCACCACCACCACCACCATTGTTGCCTATGTAAGTACAAGCCGATGGAGCCGGATGTAAGAATAAACCTTTGGCAAGTGCAGCTGAAACAGCACCATCGCGAGCCATTACCTCTCCTTCCAAGGGTCTATAAGATAAGAGAGGTTTTGCAGTGATAATCAAGAAGATCAATAAAACTATGATGATCATTCTTGTAGTTTGGAATATATATGCTCTTGAAGCCTTCATTTTGGTGTAAGGAAGTTTATTTTCTAAGAGCTAGTTGTGTTACGCCGAAGGCCCTTCATCCTTTATATAATCACCATTACACGTAAAAGTTAATTGGAATTAATTGTTTGCTTTTATCCACTTCTGGTCAGTGGTCAGTGGAGAATCTATCTTACATTTCAGTTCAGTATTTTTCAAGTTGCCTATCTCTTATAATTTTGTCTAATGGTTGATATTTATTTTGCTTATAATTGAACGGATTAGATCAATTTTAGGCTCAGTTTTCACTTTTAGAATTCCCCCCAAATGTCGATGTCATTTGGGAGCAACAAACATATATCTACCTTGGTTCAAAATTTGGACCCCTCTCAGCCGTTAGATTAAAGAGCCAAAAATAAAAAGCAGTGCATTAGAAATCTACTTTATCACACCTGAAGCTGCTGTCTCCCTCTCTCAGCCTTCATCCGCAACCATGGCCAAACCACTCTCTCCGTCACTCTCTCTCTCAGCCTTCACCCACAGTTGTGTCGAAGACATCCAACAGTGCAAAGCTTGAACAGTGGCTGCCACCTTCGCTTCCCCTCAACCGAATCACTCTCTCTCTACACCCCCGCTCCCTTTCTCTCTCTCTAGACACCCATGGCCGAAGTGATGGTGGCTGCGAAAGGTGAGAGTTAGACAGAGAGAAGTGGGTGTACGGGTTGTACCGAGAAGCAGTGGGTTAGAGAGAGGAAAACTAGGAAGGAGAGATGGCGAGTGTAATCTCTGTGATTATGGTACGTACACATACAATATTTTGATTTTTTTTGTATAATTGTGGTTGAGGACCAATTGACTTGGGGTTTTATTTTTTCAGGTCTATGGTTGATTTCTTTTATTTTTATTTTCAAAATAGTTTCTCGGCAGCCAAACAAAGGTTACTATCTTCTCTCTTAAATGATATTTGGCATTTGTGGTGCTATGATATCGAAGTAAGCATGTGTGTTTCGAAACATATTCCCAAAGAGAGGCATGAAGGGGAAGTCTGTTTGAGGGATGAACTCTTATGCTTGGATTCCCTCCCCATTTGCAATTGTTGTGGCGGGTTTACAGATGTGAGTTGTTGGCTGGAACAGAGCAATCGCTCAAATCAGTCGCAATTTCGTATGGTAAGAAATATTCATTTTCTTTGTCCTTTGAATGATCTAATTATGGGATTTTTTTTTTCAGTTTTGAGTTCACGGAATATTGTATGCTTTCTAGAGAGAGAAATAGGGAGGTAGCTGCCATGGAGTTCTGGAGTGAGAGGGGAAGCTGTGTGGGTTAAGGGGATGAGATCAAGTTCCATGGGCAAGGAGAGAGGGTGAGTGGGTTTCGGCCATGTCAGGGGATTCTCTGTTTTAGTTAGTTGTTTTGTTGGTGAGTATGAGAAAGGAGAAAGCAGGAAGACAGAAAGAGGGGAGCGCTGTTCGGTTATTGGATAGGTGAAGTGTTATGGCAGTGGCTTTGGTGGAGAAAGGAAAAAGAGGGTGAAGGGTAAGATCAAAGATAGTCTGCCTTCCGAATATGGGTGTCCTATGGTGGATTGCTCACTGGAAGAGAATTGGGTATTCTTTTTTTTGGCCCATATGTAAGTACACTTATATCATACCCGTAGTGAAACAAGAAACCCCAAGTTGAAGCCACAACCCCACTCTTTCAATTTGGAAGAAATTTTTTAGTTAATGGGCGTTATTTTTGGATGAAAAGTTTTACCATGCTCCAATAGAACTAGCTGGTAATTTTATGTTTATATTTGTGTGTCCAGCTTTTTATTAGGTTGTCACGTTTGTTGTTCTCTTGGCCAAAATCACTGCTACCATCACAAAATCTTGTCAAAAATTATCAAAATCCGTTGAATTGATTAGCAATTTTGTTGAAGAGTACCGTAGGCGCGGGTCATATTTAGTGTATATATATTAGTATTTACTAATTCATCACTACCATTGTTTTTCTTCCCCTCATGTATTTTGAATGTGTGTGTAATTTGATTCAGTGTATACAAGATGCAAAAGCTAAGTGGAATTGAGTCGCTAACACAAATGGTACCCCCTAAGAAATGGGAAAAAGAAACGAGAGGGAAAAGAGTGAGAAGTCATTCTGTTTTTTTTTTTTTTTTGGTAGGCATTTGTTCACATTTGGTTAAGATATGAGCTTAGAGATGTGGTATTGGAGTATCTGAAATTTATGTTTATTTTTATTTATTCCTACATAAAAGTTATAATTCTTACATAGTAAGTTACATGTTGAATAAATGATTGATTTACTGGTCAATATCGGTCTTTTTGCTAGTTACTGGTTTGACTTAATTGAAATTGAATTGGAATTCATGGATTTTAATGTTATGTAATTGTTTAGACTATAGGAGATTTGAGTTTGGTTCTTTTGACTGAACATAAATCCAAATTTAAATTTTTTTTATAGTAAATTATATACTCCAAAATTTTTGAAATCTCACGGGTAAACCAATGGAAATAAATTTCCCAGCGCTTATTTTATTTATTTATGTTTTGGTTTGGTGTCAAAAGTTAGTAGTTTGTTTATAAGGTTAGTTATTGTAATTATCAATGTAGTGAGCTTCTGATTAGATCAAAACAGAACTTATGAAACATAGTCAAATAACTTAAATGTACTAGGATAGAAGTACATAGTTCTAGGCTGAAATCTTTCTCTTCTAGGGCTGAAAACTCTCTCTTTGTCGTCCTCTTTATGTGTATCCTTCTCTCTCTCTCTCTCTCTCTATATATATATATATATATATATATCTATTTAATGAAGAAAACAGATGAGAGAAAAAGGCTGCTACCAAGTATAGCTTTGGATCTCCTTATTTAATACAAAATGATGGAAGGCATTTAGTGCCGTCAAAAGCCTGCACTCTATATGTTTATAGCTCTCTCCCTATACCCTATGTATTTCTAAAGTGATGTAAAAACAGATGATAGAGAAAAGCAGGCTCATGAATTGGGTCTTCCATTATATTAAAGGCTGGATTATAAAGATAAAGCTAAAACTACTCATTTAATGCAAAATAATAGGATGCATTTAGTGCACCTCAATATTGAGAACCCTGATTAGCAATGACAAAATGTTATTAAGAATTCACATTATTAAATTTATTCCAGTGGACAATTCTCAAATTAGTTATTTATTTCAATAGGGAAGTTATACTTTTATTTGAATGTTAAGCTTTTTTTTTTATTTTTCATTTACCTTCCTTCATAGATAGACATGCATTTTTCTTTCTTTTTTTTTTCGTAGTGGTTTTAGCAACCATTTCAATTTAGTTTTAGGAAAATACTAATTGGCAACATATGTTGGGTAAAGCCAATTGATAACGAAGAGAAAATTATTGATGTCATAATTCAGGCCTTCTAAGACATGGCAGAATCATTTCATCTTCTAATTCTAGCCAGCTTCTACAACTAAAACTCAATTAAATGACTATAAAATTATTAATTTGTAACTATACAGTATTTCCTATAATTTAGTCAAAATTCACATCTATATACAGGCACAACCGAATCTTATATGTGTGGTATTGAGAAGTGTGTGCTATTTGAGTTGAATTACGTATTATGTCTATCATGAAATTTCATAGTTATAGTTTATTTTTTTTTTAGGTTAAGGCACTTTCAAGTTGAGAAACCTCCATTTTTAAGCCACTGTCATGGACAACTTAACCATTTTTGGTCATGTAACTTATTTATTTTTGTTTTCCCAATGTCTCTCATAGGTTAAGGTATATTTTTTTACTTACTTTATATAATTTACAGGTGGATTGTAACTTAAAGCGAACTGTAAGATAAACTCTTTATACTTATTTTCTTATTAGATTCTAATTTTTTAAAAATATTTTTATCTCTTAAATGCCTTCATATGTATGTAGGTTCAATGTCTTCAAGACAAAAATATTGGTGTTATAATCCATGATGAGCAAGACTTTAATATAATTCATATTGGTGAGGTAAGCTCAACAATATCATTCACATTCAAGCTCATTTTGTAAACTTTTAAATTACTTAAAACCAAAAACAATTTTTCGAAACATATGATTTGGGTTTTGCTAATTCCCTTTTTGCTCTGTTCTTAGTTCTAGGATCTGGGTTTGGTAGTGGTGGTGGTAGTAACAGATCTTCCAAAATGGTGAAGCAAAAAGAATAATCCTCAACAGAGAACTACGTGTTGCTACCTTCAGAAGATTAGATTGGAGGAGCAAAAGGAGGATGCTGCTGTATGACCATCTCTTATTTTCTTTCTTTGCATGTTAGAATGAAGATGTTTATTTTTGAGGTCGCAATTTGTTGGCTTTGGATTTGCAACCCCAGTTACTGTTTATTTGGGTTCGAGTTTTTGCCCAAAATGTGCTTGCCGATTTGAGTTTTTGCAGCAACCCTATTTAGTGAGTTGGGTTAGTTGTATTTTTCCTCTCAACATGATTTGCGATTTGGGTTTGTCCGCGAAATTTTTAATGATCTAGATTTCGGACTGGATTTGTGAGTGCAGGTAGAATTTGGTGATATATGGGTAATTTTATTTTTTGCCTTAAGACTATGACTATGAGAACTCTGTTTTAGGAAATGAGCATAGCTTATTACTGGGTATTGATTTAGGTATGTCTCAACTTCATCAAAGCAGCAAAATTTTTGTTGCTCATGTGGCAGGTTTTGTGAGGTGTTTGATGAAAATCATGTTGCCTAGAAATTGTGGTGACCTGAAAATTAGCTACAGTGATCGTTTAGATATTGATTTTCCTAAAATTTTGGTTTTGATGTTCACACAACAACCATCGAAACCATGGTGAAAATAATAGTTGTTGAGGTGGTAATAGATATTGCTTAAAAGAAAGATGTAATAAAAATTTGTATAAGTAGTGCTGTAGGTAAATGCAGATTATTCTTAGTATATAAATATTTTAGAATTAATTTCACTTTGTTCTCATGTGCTTAACTCGAAAAACACATGCACTCCTTATACTTTAAAGTGTGAACTGTTAATTTTTCTATTCAAAGTAACAGTAAGAGTACCTCGCGCACCCAATATGCTACTTGCAATTCTTTGCAAAGACGAAAACGACTTTTGTACCCTTAAAATTATCCACCATCTCTATCAACTATTAGCTACTTACCCCACACACTCTCTCCCTTCTCTCATTCTCTCTCTGCTTCAGCCATGGAGATTTGTATGCAAATCAACCATTTAAGAACAAAACACCAATGGTTATTGCTGCCACACCACCACCGGCCATAGGGTCTGCTGTCACCACTCACGGTCACAGACCCACCCATATCTCTCTCTCTCTCTCTCCCTGCCATCCATATGCTTGGGATCGGAAAAAAATATTGTAACAAGAGTTCTTCATCCAACAGATCAAAATTCTGTAAAAATATGCTTATAAAGCATAGAGGAAAAGTTTTCACCAAATGGGTTTACTTATGAATTCAATGGAAGTTGACCAGCTAGGGCCCGCATTAATTTTTTTTTATGGCACAAGTGCTATTGATTTTGAAGTCCAAACAGATGGGATTTTTCAAAGATCAGGTTCTATGAAATCTAAAAATTTCCTTTCTCCTAAACAGGGCCCGCTTTTGAATTGATTCAATTGTAATCTCATCTTCAAAGAGAGGAGCAGAAGAGAATTCTATGAGGGCAAGCAGGAAAATGATGGCTTTGTTCTCTCCGAACTATTTAAGGGATGTAAAAGCAATTGAGTATGTATATATGACCATTTGAATATGCTGTATATGTATATATTTATATATATATATATATATATTTACATAAAAAAAAATAGAGATGAATGGTGACTTGGTAGTAGAGAAGAAAGGGTGGCCCGACAGTATTCTTTTTTTTTTTTTTTGCTTCCCTGGTTCAGTTTTGGCTGCAGTTGTGTAAATTGAGACACAAAAAAAAAAAAAAACGAAGGGTAATTATGACATTTTAGTTGGTCCATTAACTCTATTAACATTTACACTTTATCCTGAAATACAGGGTATAAGTGTAAATTTTTAAAGTACAAGAGATGTATGTGCTTTTCGAGCTAAGTAGACGGAAGTAAAGTGAAATTAACCCAATATTCTATAGCTAATTCATGACCATATTCTCCTTTTGCACGAGAGATGTTACTTCCCTATTAACTCATTATCTAAAATCAAATTATTGAAATATTTTAATAGAAGTAAACATTTTTCAAAGGTTTATTTCCATTTAACACATTGGTGCATCTAGTTTCTTTCATGTAACTTCTCTCTGGGTACTCTCATCCCAAGTTGTGTACAACACAGTTATTTGATCTAATGATTTGTTAGTAGGACTAGCACAAAAAAATGTGTGAATTGTTATAATATGATTGTTGCCATTTACATGGGATTAATTACTATTTTATTAATAAATTCATAAATTTGTAATATAATTGTGACAATTGTTGAAATTGTACGATAAAATAATTTTGTTTTTCATGTTTTTCTTGTGTTAGATAAGAATTTGCTTGAGGCCAGAAACAAATTTAGTTTAGAAACTAACAAGAAATAATGGGGGAAGATCACTTTCTTTGGTTTTGTGTTTGGAGAAAAAAAGTTAAAAACAAAAACCAAAAGATAAGAGAGAGGGAGAGAGAGATATAGAAAGGTTTGGGACATGCAACCCAGAGAATTTTTTTGGCGAATTGGTTTTTGGGAAAATGACATTTGATCCAACAAAATATTCACTTTATTGTATTTGAAAATGAATGTGTATGTAGGCCACTATAAGGGTGGTCGGTTATAATAATATGAAATTTGGGAGATGGTTCTTTTATAAATTATTTCTACAAATTTTTGGTATCGAAAAGGATTTATTTATCCCAACTTTCAAGCTTCATTAGGAATTTAATTTTCCATGGATTATTCAATAATTTTATTACCTAACTACCTAAATTAAGCAATGCCCTTGATAAAAGGCAGCAAAGCATCAATAAAGGATGCACCATGAAGAGCAATAATAATAAACATAGTCCATGAAAATAAAGCACATGTATATAGCCATTGGAACAATAAATATATTCCCTTAAAAATAAAGGGACTTGGAGAGCAATAAATACATTAATTTTGAACTATAATTTCATCCAAAGCCATATGGACCTGTGATTTTTCAAATTTCGACAAATGGAGGTGTCTTTAAAATTCTAATTATCCGTTAAAGGAGATAGTGTTGATCTTCGGCCTGTGTGTTTGATTTGAACTGAGCAAACATGAAAATTTAAGTGAAGTAAACATGTTTGATGAAGTAATTAGAATTAAACATGTTGGGTGGAAGGATTCTCTTTGTATGGAGTAGTGAAAGAGAAACAGGTCTTCATCTAGCTGATGTGCTATGCATATGTAAAAATGTTATTTTGGTTTTGGAGTGAAAAGCATAAACTTCCTTTCTACTATCTTGGACTGTCAATTGAAACCTTCCCATTCAGCCGACATTTTTTGAGCTAACCTCAGGGCCAAGTTGAGCATTGTCCAGCAATTGAGTCCAAACTTGATTTTGGGCTAACCAGGAGCAATTGTATTATAAATGCACAAGGAAATGCTTTTACTGCACCCCAAAACCATAATTCAGATTACAGAACATTGGTCTTTTATTTAAAGTCCTTGGAAGTGAAACAAACAAAACAAAAAAATCCAAGACAAAAAGAAACATCAAACATCATTAGTAAGGCAAATCACCAACACTTAGACAAAAACGACATTACGAAAAAAAATACTATTCTTCTAGAATTTTTATACAGAATTTTATACCAAAATGATGTGACGATGACAATTTTGTAATAAACATGCACCTTGATGGGTTCTTTATTTTAAAGTAATAGGCTCATAGCTTAGTCACATCATTATTGTGTAAACAAAGCATAGACCTAAATTTTGGAACCATTTGCATTGCATTCGGCCGCGGCCTGCTGCTGATCTTTTGCCATTGCACCAAATTCAAATCCAAATCCAAATCGCGACCCATGAAATTTCTCCAGCGTAGTTGCGTCAATACGTTCAATCATCTCATTGCTTAGGTAGTTTTTGTGATCCCCAACCTGACCTTTTCTGAAGTAGGAGTTATGTGGCAGTGGCAACCAAATGGGTATCTCATTAGACTTGTTCACCTCATAGTTCTTCAGTGTCTCAATGCCACAAATCCTCACAATTTCCTCCACCTCCTCTTCATTTTCGCCCTCAAAGGGACACCCCAAGAACTCAGCCAACCTCTTCACGTGAGTCTTCGGATCATTCTTCAATTCCTCGTAAGTAATAAAGAAAATCTTTTCAGGTCTCTCCAAGCTCTCCTTGTGGTACCCCAACACATGATCATAGTAGGGTCCGGCGTGGACGGTCCCGCTACAAAAACTCTCCACAAGCTCCTCTATCGGCCGTGGCTCTTGTTGTTCAATCCCCTTCCACTTATTTCTGAAATGCCACAAGGAAGTAACTGTGTCTTTGGGATTTCTCGTAACGTAAACAACCCGACAATCCGATGAGTTGATAGTGTCGGCCAAGATCTGATAAGGTATATGGGTGCTAAAGATCCTAGTGGAGGAAGAAGCAATAGCAGCAGGATAACGAGGAGGACCAGAAATATCTGGCCCATAAACTTGCAATTCAAGGAAAGGAACGAGGACATGGGGATGGATTGTCATCAAGGACTCCTTAGAAGTCCTATTGAGAATGCAATAGAGCAGAGATTTGAGCCATGTTGTGCCGGTTTTTGGGAAAGAAGCTAAGATGAGATCATTAGAAAGAGGTTTGAACTCGCTAAGAACTCGTCGAGCTCCTTGAAGTGACCGACGCGAGAACCAGAAGCCATGAAATTGGTACAAATATTCGTCTCCTATGTGTTTTGTTTTTGGGAGGGAAGAATAAAACTCGTGGTTGGGTTCGGCTTTAGAACCCATGGCAACTGTATGTAGAGTAATTTGGGATCTAGCTCAAATTATGGAAGGCCTAAATCCATACCTCATCTTTGTGGCTTATCCATATCCGTACTTATATGGCGTACACAGGGAGAACGTGTCTTTGAAATTACGTCGTTAACGGCAACTATTTTAAAAAGGGTCTTGCTAATATATATTTTAAAGGTATATTTTAAGTTTGTTTTGTTTGATTGTATAAAGTGTTAAAATTTGTATTTTTAGCATTAAAAATTGTAAAAATACAAATTTTAATACTTTATACAACTAAACAAAATAGACTTAAAATATGCTTTTAGAACACATGTTAGCATTTATCTTTTAAAAATTACTGTTTGTACGAATCACTTATCGATATTAGAAGCATCATCTCTCGTCTCGGTGAATGACGATAATTTTTTGTAATTAATTTTATTATATTATTTTTAATAATAATTAAAAATTATACACGCATTACCTATGTCTATCTTCTATATAACGTATGTCCAACTTCTATATATAAACCTGCAGTGGAAGAGACTTTTTTTTCATGGTGATATTACGTTTTTGCCCTTTGTTGGGCACTTTTCTTCATTGCACGTTAATGTTGACCGAGGGTGAGAATGGTATTTCAATCAGAATAAAAGCTTTGTACCACTACCCAAAAGACCAGAAATAAAGAAATATGGGAAAACGGACCACTATCCAAAATTATCAAACAGGGGGGGCGTTGTTCGGTTACTGGATAGGTGAACTGTTATGGCAGTGGGCTTTGGTGGAAAAAGGAGAGGGTGAAGGGTAAGATCAAAGATAGTCTGCCTTGCAAATATGGGTGTCCTATAGTGGATTGCTCACTTGAAGAAAATTGGTTATTTCTTTTTTTGGCCCATATGCAAGTACACAATATCATACCTATAGTGAAATAAGAAATCCCAAGTTGAAGCCACAACCCCACTCTTTCAATTTGAACGAAATTTTTTAGTTAATGGGGTTATTTTTGGATGAAAATTTTTACCATGCTCCAATAGAACTAGCTGATAATTTTATGTTTATGTTTATATTTGTGTGTCCTGCTTTTTATTGGATTGTCACGTTTGTTGTTCTCTTGGCCAAAATCATTGCTACCGTCACAAAATCCTGTCGAAAATTATCAAAATCAGTTGAATTGATTAGCAATTTTGTTGAAGAGTACTGTATGCACGGATTATATTTAGTGTATATATATATATTAGTATTTACTAATTCATCACTACCATTGTTTTTCTTCCCCTCATGTATTTTGAATGTGTGTGTAATTTGATTCAGTGTATACAAGATGCAAAAGCTAAGTGGGATTGAGTCACTAACGCAAATGGTACACCCCAAGAAATGGGAAAAAGAAGCGAGAGGGAAAAGAGTAAGAAGTCATTCTGTTTTTTGTTTTTTTTTTTTTGTTCTTTTTTAGTCGGCATTTATTCACATTTGGTTAAGATATGAGCTTAGAGATGTGGTATTGGAGTATCACAAATTTATGTTTATTTTATTTATTCCTACATAGAAGTTATGATTCTTTCATAGTAAGTTACATGTTGAATATATGATTGATTTACTGGTCAATATCGGTCTTTTTACTAGTTACTGGTTTGACTTGATTGAAATTGAATTGAAATTCATGGATTTTTAATGTTATGTAATTGTTTAGACTATAGGAGATTTGAGTTTGGTTCTTTTGACTGAACATAAATCCAAATTTGAATTTTTTTTATAGTAAATTATATACTCCAAAATTTTTGAAATCCCATGGGTAAACCAATGGAAATAAATTTCCCAGCCCTTATTTTATTTATTTCTGTTTTGGTCTGGTGTCAAAAGTTAGTCGTTTGTTTATAAGGTTAGTTATTGTAGTTATCAATGTAGTGAGCTTCTGATTAGATCAAAACACAACTTATGAAACATAGTCAAATAACTTAAATGTACTAGGATAGAAGTACATAGTTCTAGGCTGAAATCTTTCTCTTCTAGGGCTGAAATTCTCTCTTTTGTCGTGCTCTTTATGTGCATCCCTCTCTCTCTCTCTCTCTCTCTCTCTCTCTCTCTATGTAATGAAGAAAACAGATGAGAGAAAAAAGTTACTGCCAAGTATAGCTTTGGATCTCCTTATTTAGTACGAAATGATGGAAGGCATTTAGTGCTGTCAAAAGCCAGCACTCTATACGTTTATAGCTCTCTCCCTATACCCTATGTATTTCTAAATTGATGTAAAAACAGATGATAGAGAAAAGCAGGCTCATGAATTAGGTCTTTCATTGTATTAAAGGCCGGCTTATAAAAATAAAGCTAAAACTACTCATTTAATGCAAAATAATAGGATGCATTTAGTGCACCTCAATATTAAGAACCCTGATTAGCAATGACAATGTTATTACGAATTCATATTATTAAATTTATTACAGTGGACAATTCTCAAATGAGTTGTTTATTTCAATAGGGAAGTTATACTTTTATTTGAATGTTAAGCTTCTCTTTTATTTTTCATTTACCTTCCTTCATAGATAGACATGCATTTTTCTTTCTTTTTTTTTTTTTTTGGCAGTGGTTTTGGCAACCATTTCAATTTAGTTTTAGGAAAATGCTAATTGGCAACATATGTTGGGTAAAGCCAATTGATAACGAAGAGAAAATTATTGATGTCATAATTCAAGCTTTCTAAGACATGGCAGAATCACTTCATCTTCTAATCTAGCCAGCTTCTACAACTAAAACTCAATTAAATGACTATAAAATTATTAATTTGTAACTAGACAGTATTTCCTATAATTTAGTCAAAACTCACATCTATATTCAGGCACAACCGAATCTTATACGTGTGGTATTGAGAAGTGTGTGCTATTTCAGTTGGAAGGGGGGGGGGGGGGGGGGGGGGGGGGGGGGGGGGGGGGGGGGGGGGGGGGGGGGGGGGGACGCATTATGGCTATCATGAAATTTCATAGTTATATATATATATTTTTTTTTTAAGGTTGAGGCACTTTCAGGTTGAGAAACCTCCATTTTTAAGCCACTTTCATGGACAACTTAACCATTTTGGGTAATGTAACTTACTTATTTTTGTTTTTCCAACGTCTCTCATAGGTTGAGGCGTATTTTTTACTTATTTTATATAATTTACAGGTAGATGGTAACTTAAAGCGAATTGTAAGATAAACTCTTTATACTTATTTTCTTATTAGATTCTAATTTTTTTAAAATATTTTTATCTCTTAAATGCCTTCACAAAAATATTGGGTGTTGTAATCCATTATGAGCGAGACTTTAATATAATTCATATCGTGAGGTAAGCTCAACAATATCATTCACATTCAAGCTCATTTTGTAAACTTGCAAGCAGAGGTAGTTTACTTTTAGATTACTTAAAACCAAAAACAATTTTTCGAAACATATGATTTGGGTTTTGCTAATCCCCTTTTTGCTCTGTTCTTAGTTCTAGGATCTGGGTTTGGCAGTGGTGGTGGTAGTAACAGATCTTCCAAAATGGTGAAGCAAAAAGAATAGTCCTTAACAGAGAACTACGTGTTGCTACCTTCAGAAGATTAGATTGGAGGAGCAAAAGAAGGAGGATGTTGCTGTATAACCAGCTCTTATTTTCTTTCTTTGCATGTTAGAATGAAGGTGTTTATTTTTGAGGTTGCAATTTGTTGACTTTGGATTTGCAACCCCAGTTACTGTTTATTTGGGTTTGAGTTTTTGCCCAAAATGTGCTTGCTGATTTGAGTTTTTGCAGCAACCCTATTTAGTGAGTTGGGTTAGTTGTATTTTTTCTCTTAACGTGATTTGTGATTTGGATTTGTCCTCGAAATTTTTAATGATCTAGATTTCGGATTGGATTTGTGAGTGCAGGTAGAGTTTGGTGATATATGGGTAGTTTGATTTTTTGCCTTAAGACTATGACTATGAGAACTCTGTTTTAGGGAATGAGCATAGCTTATTACTGAGTATTGGTTTAGGTATGTCTCAACTTCATCAAAGCAACAAAATTTTTGTTGCTTATGTGGCAGGTTTTGTGAGGTGTTTGATGAAAATTATGTTGCCTAAAAATTGTAGTGACCTGAAAATTAGTTACAGTGATCGTTTAGATATTGATTTTCCTAAAATTTTGGTTTTGATGTTTACACAGCAACCATTGGAACCATGATGAAAATAATAGTTGTAATAGTTGTTGAGGTGGTAATAGATATTGCTCAAAAGAAAGATGCAATAAAAATTTGTATAAGTAGTGTTATAGGTAGATACGGATTATTCTTAGTATATAAATATTTTAGAATTAATTTCACTTTGTTCCCATATCCTTAACTCGAAAAACACATAAAAACACATACGCTCCTTATACTTTAAAGTGCGAACTGTTAATTTTTCTATCCAAAGTAACAGTAAGAGTACCTCACGCACCCAATATCCTACTTGCTACTCTTTGCAAAGACGAAAATGACTTTTGTACCCTTAAAATTATCCATCATCTCTATCAACTATTAGCTACTTACCCCACACACTCTCTCCCTTCGCTCATTCTCTCTCTGGCTTCAGCCATGGAGATTTGTATGCAAATCAACCATTTGTGAACAAAACACCAATGGTTATTGCTGCCACACCACCACCGGCCATAGGGTCTGCTGCCACCACTCACGGTCATAGACCCACCCATCTCTCTCTCTCTCTCTCTCTCTCTCTCCCGACCTGCCATCCATATGCTTGGGATAGGAAAAAAATATTGTACCAAGAGTTCTTCATCCAACAGATCAAAATTCTGTAAAAATATGTACATAAAGCATTGAGGATAGGTTTTCACCAAATGGGTTTACTTATGAATTCAATGGAAGTTGACCAGCTAGGGCCCGCATTAATTTTTTTTTATGGCACAAGTGCTATTGATTTTGAAGTCCAAGCAGATGGGACTTTTCAAAGATCAGGTTCTATGAAATCTAAAAATTACCTTTCTCCTAAACAGGGCCCGCTTTTGAATTGATTCAATTGTAATCTCATCTTCAAAGAGAGAAGCAGAAGAGAATTCTATGAGGGCAAGCAGGAAAATGATGGCTTTGTTCTCTCCGAACTATTTAAGGGATGTAAAAGCAATTGAGTATGTATATATGACCATTTGAATATTCTGTATATGTATATATATATATATATTTACAAAAAAAAAAAATAGAGATGAATGGTGACTTGTGACCGGTGGTAGTAGAGAAGAAAGGGTGGCCCGACAGTATTCTTTTTTTTTTTTCTTCCCTGGTTCAGTTTTGGCTGCAGTTGTGTAAATTGAGACAACACAAAAAAAAGGGTAATTATGACATTTTAGTTGGTCCTTTAACTCTATTAACATTTACACTTAACCCAATAAAACAGGATATAAGTGTAGGTTTTTAAAGTATAAGAGATGTATGTGCTTTTCTAGTTAAGCAGACGGAGGTAAAGTGAAATTAACCCAATATTTTATAGCTAAATCATGACCATATTCTCCTTTTGCATGAGAGATGTTACTTCCCTATTAACTCATTATCTAAAATCAAATTATTGAAATATTTTACTAGAAGTAAACATTTTTCAAAGGTTTATTTCCATTTAACACATTGGTGCATCTACTTGTTTCTTTCATGTAACTTCTCTCTGGGTACTCTCATCCCAAGTTGTGTACAACACAGTTATTTGATCTAATCATTTGTTAGTAGGACCAGCACAAAAAAATGTGTGAATTGTTATAAAATGTGTGAATTACTATTTTATTAATAAATTCACAAATTTAAAATATAATTGTGACAATTGTCGAAATTGTATGATAAAATCATTTTGTTTTTCGTAGTTTTTTTTTTTTTGTGTCAGATAAGAATTTGCTTGAGGCCAGAACAAATTTAGATTAGAAACTAACAAGAAATAATGGGGGAAGATCACTTTCTTTGGTTTTGTGTTTGGAGAAAAAAAGTCAAAAAACAATAACCAAAAGATAAGAGAGAGGGAGAGAGAGAGATATAGAAAGGTTTGGGACATGCAACCCAGAGAATTTTTTTGGCGAATTGGTTTTTGGGAAAATGATATTTGATCCAACAAAATAATCACTTAATTTTATTTGAAAAAGAATGTGTATTTAGGCCAGTATAAGGGTGGTCGGTTATAATAATATGAAATTTGGGAGATGGTTCTTTTATAAGTATTTCTACAAATTTTTTATATCGAAAAGGATTTATTTATCCCAACTTTCAAGCTTCATTAGGAATTAAATATTCCATGGATAATTCAATAATTTTTATTACCTAACTACCTAAATTAAGCAATGCCCTTGATAAATGGCAGCAAAGCATCAATAAAGGATGCACCATGAAGAGCAATATTAATAAACATACTTCATCAAAATAAAGCACATGTATGTAGCCATTAGAACAATAAATAAAGGGACTTGGAGAGCAATAAATACATTAATTTTGAACTATAATTTCATCCAAAGCCATATGGACCTGTGATTTTTCAGATTTCCACAAATGGAGGTGTCTTTAAAATTCTAATTATCCGTTAAAGGAGATAGTGTTAATCTTCGGCCTGCGTGTTTGATTTGAACTGAGCAAACACGAAAATTTAACTGAAGTAAACATGTTTGATGAAGTAATTAGAATTAAACATGTTGGGTGGAAGGATTCTCTTTGTATGGAGTAGTGAAAGAGAAACAGGTCTTCATCTAGCTGATGTGCTATACATATGTGAAAATGTTATTTTGGTTTTGGAGTGAGAAGCATAAACTTCTTTTCCACTATCTTGGACTGTCAATTGAAACCTTCCCATTCAGCCCACATTTTTTGAGCTAACCTCAGGGCCAAGTTGAGCATTGTCCAGCAATTCAGTCCAAACTTGATTTTGGGCTAACCGGGAGCAATTGTATTATGAATGCACAAGGAAATGCTTTTACTGCACCTCAAACCATAATTCAGATTACAGAACATTGGTCTTTTATTTCAAGTCCTTGGAAGTGAAACAAACAAAACATAAAAAAAATCCTAAGACAAAAAGAAACATCAAACATCATTAGTAAGGCAAATCACCAACACTCAGACTGAAACGACATTACTAATTAATCCAATCACCAACATGGGGATCGGAGAGGAGTAAACAAAGCATAGACCTAAATTTTGGAACCATTTGCATTGCATTCGGCCGCAGCCTGCTGCTGATCTTTTGCAACTGCAGCAAATTCAAATTCAAATCCAAATCCAAATCGCGACCCATGAAATTTCTCCAGCGTAGTTGCGTCAATACGTTCAATCATCTCATTGCTTAGGTAGTTTTTGTGATCCCCAACCTGACCTTTTCTGAAGTAGGAGTTATGTGGCAGTGGGAACCAAATGGGTGTCTCGTTAGACTTGTTCACCTCGTAGTTCTTGAGTGTCTCAATGCCACAAATCCTCACAATTTCCTCCACCTCCTCCTCTTCATTTTCGCCCTCAAAGGGACACCCCAAGAACTCAGCCAACCTCTTCACGTTAGTCTTCGGATCATTCTTCAATTCCTCGTAAGTAATAAAGAAAATCTTTTCAGGTCTCTCCAAGCTCTCCTTATGGTACCCCAACACATGATCATAGTAGGGTCCGGCGTGGACGGTCCCGCTACAAAAACTCTCCACAAGCTCCTCTATCGGCCGCGGCTCTTGTTGTTCAATCTCCTTCCACTTATTTCTGAAATGCCACAAGGAAGTAACTGTATCTTTGGGATTTCTCGTAACGTAAACAACCCGACAATCCGATGAGTTGATAGTATCGGCCAAGATCTGGTAAGGTATATGGGTGCTAAAGATCCTAGTGGAGGAAGAAGCAATAGCAGCAGGATAACGAGGAGGACCAGTAATATCTGGCCCATAAACTTGCAATTCAAGGAAGGGAACGAGGACATGGGGATGGATTGTCATCAAGGACTCCTTAGAAGTCCTATTGAGAATGCAATAGAGCAGAGATTTGAGCCATGTTGTGCCGGTTTTTGGGAAAGAAGCTAAGATGAGATCATTAGAAAGAGGTTTGAACTCGCTAAGAACTCGTCGAGCTCCTTGAAGTGACCGACGCCCGAACCAGAAGCCATGAAATTGGTACAAATATTCGTCTCCTATGTATTTTGTTTTTGGGAGGGAAGAATAAAACTCGTGGTTGGGTTCGGCTTTAGAACCCATGGCAACTGTATGTAGAGTAATATGGGATCTAGCTCAAATTATGGAAGGCCTAAATCCATACCTCATATTTGTGGCTTATCCATACCCATACTTATATGGTGTACAAAGGGAGAACGTGTCTTTGAAATTTTGTCGTTAACGGCAACTATTTTAAAAACTACTGTTTATACGATTTACTTATCGATATTAAAAGCGTCATCTCTCGTCTTGGTGATTGACGATAATTATTTGTAATTAATTTTATTATATTATTTTTAATAATAATTAAAAATTATATGCGCATTACCTATGTCTACCTTCTATATAACGTTTGTCCGCCTTCTATATATAAACCTGCAGTGGAAGAGACTTTTTTTTCATGGTGATATTACGTTTTTGCCCTTTGTTGGGCACTTTTCTTCATTGCACGTTAATGTTGACCGAGGGTGAGAATGGGATTTCAATCAGAATATATACAGAGATGTATATATGTTGATATGGTTTGAATCTCTATAAATTGTCCAAATTGCTCTGCAGTTTTACTATTTGTGCTGAGAATTGGGGTTCTATGTTCTTTCGCGATTTCATAGAGATAGAAAGGGTTTTTACTTGTCTGCACAAGTCAGTGGTCTAAATCATAAGAGTTTCTCCAGTAACTTCGAGGATGGTCTAAATCATCAGTGTTACCAAGGGATCATTTAGTAACGCTGTTAATTTTTATTTTTTGTTGTGTATTTTTATTATGTATTTTTATTTTTAAGTTTAAAAAAAAACAAAAACAAAAAATATGTTTGGTAATTCATATTGCATATATTATAATATTTATTTTATTTAGGTTATCCAACACTCCCTTCCCTCCCTCTCTCTCTCTCTCTCGTTATCTCTCTCCCTCCCCCCCCTCTCTCTCTCTCTCTCTCTCTCTCTCCTCTCCCCTCTCTCTCTCTTCGCCCTCTCTCTCTCCTCTCTCTCTCTCATCTCTCTCTCTCCCTCCCCTCTCTCTCTCTCATTATCTCTCTCCCTCCCCCCCCCCTCTCTCTCTCTCTCTCTTGGTATGTCTCTCTCTCCCTGCCTCTATCTCTCTCCTTATCTCTCTCTCTGTGTATAAATATTTATATATACATATATATATATGAATACTACAGAGGTTGCTTGTTTGCTTCAAGATATTTTACAGCTACTCTCTTTAGTGTAATAAAGTTTGACATCATTTTATTACTGTTCATTTCTTTTGCTGCCAGGTTCAAATGCCGTTAATCCCGAAGCATTGTTGCATATAACTAGTAATTTTTGGGTACGCTCAAAACTGATGGAGGTTAAAGAAGCCATTCTAGCAAACTAGAGAAGGCTAATAAGTTAGGCCCACCAACCATATGCTCTGTTACCTGATACAAATGCAAACACACAAGTGCACTAAATTTTCAAAGAAGTAACTGAATGAAAGGCCCCTTTCAGATTAAGAATAACTATATATTTAGACTGAAAACCATTTAGAAGTGCACTAGTTTCTGGAACAATGCATGCAACGCAGAGGACATACCATCACAAGTACCTTAACATGGTGTGCTTCCAAGATAAAAAATCCCAGCCATCAAACTAAATACTCAACAAGGCATTTAGTAAAAAAGATTAAAAAAAAAATCAGTGCAAAAGGCTTAAGTGCACCAGCTGTTTAATGACAAGCAACTGAATACACCAAATAACAAATACACTTGTTTACTAAAATAAATTCTAGCAACAGAAACATCACAGACAAGATCCACAAAGCTGCCGTCTAAACTGAATAAGGCTAATAAGTTTGCTATCCAAACCATATGTTCTTTAACCTGATACAGAGGCAAACACACATCCACATATTGTTGTCCGAGAAGCAATTGCAGAAGAGTGCATTACATGGATACCTTAACTACAATTTACTCCTACTACATATGACTACCAGAAGTGCATTCAGTCAAAACCAACAAAAATTAGTGCACCATTCAGAAGTGCATCAGTTGTTCAATGACAAGCAATTGAATACACCAAATCAGAAATACACCTATTCACTAAAATAAATTCTAGCAACAGAAACATCACAGACAATATCATGGCTACCGTCAAAACCGAATAAGGCTAATAAGTTTGCTATCCAAACCATATATTCTTCAACCTGATACAGAGTGCTCCATTCAGAAGTGCAAAAGTCAGTGTACCATTCAGAAGTGCTGAAGTCCTTTCTACTTTAACAAAACAATAACCAACATGATGCACAAGCACACAACCAAACAAGATAAAATTATGTTGCATCCACAACTCAAACATATCACATAACGTGGCCAGTTGACTGCCCTTCGTGCTGGAACAAGCGCTGTCATTGTCTGCCCATATGAAACTGTCAACGTGATCTACACCACAAGGGCACCAATAAAATGATCGTCCACTATTTCTTTTAGTGCGTGCCACATATACGCGCATTCGACCTCCACCACAAGTACAAACTGGTCCCTGTTGGTGGTCCACCGCCATCCTGTGCAAAATTAAACATTGAAATACATTGACATTTTAAAGACATGCCTCTCTAATCAAACCATTACATACATCAAAACAGGAAATAAAGTTATTACAGGTCCTCATCAAATTTTCTGTCATTTACATACAACACATTAACAAAAATTATAGGTCATTGTGTTAAGTCAACGTAAACAAGTACTCATACCATGCAAAATATCACTACCAGAACATGTTCCCAACACATGCTACATACAAAATTATGTACTCAGAAAAAACCACCATCCTTTAAAACCTGTGACGTCAACCCCCAGTTATGGATGCATGTATTTGGCGAGCTATCTCGTCACGTACTACACCCATTTGACGAATTTGTGCAATACTTGCATCCACTGCCACCGGATTACCATGCTGGGAGGAGCTGCTCTCCTGGGTTGCCCCCAAACACAATGTATGTGTACTTGTCAAACAATTCATCATGTTCATTATGCATTTTAATAAAATTGTGAATTGTATAGCAAGCAGTAGGAATATATGTTTGGGTCCTTAAGCTAAAAGGAGGCATGACTTTTAGAATAGGGAAAAGGGTTTTCAATACCCCAAAACAACATTCTATAACATTTCGTAGTGAAACGTGCCGATAGTTGAACATTTCCTTCGGACCCCGTGGGTTATTACCTCGACCTTGAAACTCCCGAAGATGGTATATTGTTGCTTTATACAGTGCTAGAAAACTCGGCATATTAGTATAACTGGAATCCACCATGTAATATTGATCTGTAGTTTGAAAATATTTGTTAAAATACATACTATCACTTAACAAATGGGCATAGTACGATAATTTTTACCTTCATTTGGGAGGGAAAATTTCATTTCTGGCTTACCAACGCAGTCTAACAAAATTCTTACATCATAAGCTGTTCCTTCCCATCCACACAACACATATGTGAATAGCATGTCAAATGAACACACTGCCATGATGTTTTGTGTTGGATTGACATGTTTCCCATGGTATGGAATTTGTGACGTTTCTAAAACTTGTGCAAAAATATGTGACCCATCTAATACTCCCACACAATCTTAATTAATGTATACAGTGCAAATCATGTAAGAAGTCAAACATTTTCACTAACAAATAATTGTTCACAAAGTGCACTAGCTGTTAGTTACCTTGAAAAATGGGTAGTACATTGGATTATGCCAAATGTGATTAGACACCTCAGCAAACGAGAGGGGTCTAATTATAACAACCCCAAGTTTGCAAACGGCCTTCAGAACTTGATGAAAGTACTTGGACACAGTGTGAGTGGAATGTTGATAGCGTTCAGCTACAATGCGAGTGCGCTCATTGTGAGATATTAAGTACAAGAACATTGCTAACTTCTCTTGTAGTGATACATATCTTGAGTGTGTCAAGCCATGATTCTTTAATGCCTCACATAAGTTGATAAACACATTTGGCTTCATCCTTAAACTGTCAAAACAGTTAGTAGGGTTACTTGAGTTAGGTAGTTCAACTATGTACTCGTGTCCTGTTAGTGCAGAAGTCCTACATGATTGTTTACTAAAATAAATTTTACGCAACTCCTCTAATGTAATTAAAACTAATAACGTCACAAAGTCCTCCTCATCTTTTTCGAAACTCATCTCATCGAATAGATAATAAGTGTTGCAAGGTGGAAAATCCATTATCGGACCTTGGGGGTCGACACTCTCAACCTGGAAGGATCGGAGCAGTTTAGCAACATTATACTTATGTGAAGACAACAATGCAGCCATGCAATAATGTAATAGTAGTACAAGTATGTAGCAACGAATGAAATTGCAGATAAGTTACTCCAAACATATATAAGGCATCACATATGATAAACGTAATTACTCAGCCACACATTTAATACACAGACAAATAAAGTACTAAAAAAGTACTAGAAGAAGTACTAAACACGTAAAAATAAGGTGCTAAAGAAGTAAAAGTTCGACAACTACAAACAGAAGTACTAAAAAAGTTGGAAAACAGGTTCATGACTTCTATGTTCAAGGTAACAACTTTAGAGGTGGAGAACCCAATCCCTTTTCCTACTTTCAGGTAGTTCTAGAAAAATGTCCCTCATCAACTCATCTTCACGAAGCTTGTTCAATGCCTTTGTGAATTGAAGTCCATTAATATCCTCAAGTGTTGTTAGTGCATTGACACAATCTTTGATGATGGACTTTTGGGGACTGGAAAATTGGGGAGCTGCCGAGGTAGCACCTACAGAAGTTGCACCTGCCCTAGCAGCCATGTAATCTGCACCTAAAACTCCACCGGAGGACGGGGTTGACCTACTGAATTCCATATACTCATACTTCCTCCTTTGGCTATCGGCGAAAGAACTAATCACATTCCCAAGTTAGGCAAAAATTGTATCCATTTTCCCATGCCTTTTATTGCTTGAGATGGACGCCTTACTCTTACCACTAGGAGTTGGGTTGACATGGTCATCATTGTTGTCGTTCTTCGGGCAATGTACAAGGTCATCACTACTGTTAGTCCTAGAAGGTGGCTAGGTAGAAAGGCGAGCTCTCTTCTCGAATGCGTGTGTGTTGGCAAAGATGCGAGACAGTGCATCATAGTGGATGAATCCGTTCTTTTTGAATCCACTCGCATGTTTACTAACCTACAAGGACATTTGCACATAAGGATGGGTATTCTATTACATTGGATTATTAAGGAATAAAGAAAATCCATTATGTATGGATTTGTCCTACTTTAAGTTCCCTCTCCCACCATTCATCATCTGCAACAAGCAAGTTGGTCCTAGGACAATATGCAATGCCAGTTTTGTCTAACATCTTTTTGAAGGCAGTGTAAAGGGTTTTGAACCAATTGTACTTGTAACGCAACTGCCCATGAGTGTACTCATATTTCATGCCTGTTAACAAATTTTGCCTAATTCGATTCCACGGGGTTTTGTGAATGTTCCAGTGTCCTTGCTACTTCTCTTAACCTTATCTTCCATGAGTTCAACAAACATGGCATCTGCCTTAGTAGTCCATGGACCTTGGGGGTCATCATCAAGCTGAACGAGGTCAACACTAACCATGGGTTATACACCACTGTCATTTGGACTGGCCATTGCCTAACATCGTGAAAAGAAATTGTATTGGTGTAACGTACTACATAACTGATAACAAAGAGAATAACATATTATACAATAAAAAATAACTGAAACTGATTAGCTTGTTACATGGATAAATCATGGTCTTCAATAAATTAACATATGGTTCACCAAAAAGTAAGGGGGGAAACCTATATGAGTGCATAACTGTACTACATAAAAGGATAATGAATCCACTTACAGAAAGTTTCCTTAATAGGTAAATCAGCAAATATATAATAAGACATTTAGAAGATGTGCAGATGACCAGAAAATAGAGGTAAAAAAATAGCACATGACAGATTAAGCAGCTGACCACAAAACAGAGGAAAAATTTACCTACGTGGAACTGCAAGAATTCAAAACTTAGTGCACCAGCAAGGCAAAACTGTGAAACAATAGAAAGGTAGGTAAACCTGTCAATGTACTACCCATAATATGCAAACTTTCTGTATGGACATGCAGTGGGGGGAAAAAAATTAAGGAACCCTTCTCTCTCTGTAAAATTGTAAAAATCTTCCAAATCATTCTAAAAAAAACGTATGCTAATTTTGATTAAAACGAAATCAAAAGGAAGTTTCCTCTGTAGAGAAACAGTTAATGCATAACATTAAAAGAGGAATGACGAGTAGAGAATAATTACGAAACAATTTATGAGAATATAATCTATACTACACTTTCAACAGTTGTAGATTAAAAATCTAACAATAACTTTATTTTATCTTTTCCAGTTGCTGAATTTTGAGATGAGTAACATAGATGAGAAAAATATGCAAAGCTATCACTGAAAATATTGTAAGTAAAATAAAATTTCGAAGACCACCAAACAATTTCAATAGAAGGTGGAGAACATGGCAGAGATGTTGTTGACCACCATCGTTTTAAAATACACCATGATAGATTTTGAACAGTTGTAGACCCACAAAGGGCTTTCGACTAAGGGGGTGGTAGCTGGTGCCACGAGAAACGATTCGAACCTCAAAACGAAGAGGGATCGACAGACCATGGCTGTCGATTGAAAGATCGGGGAGTTGGGGCACCAGATCTACAGTTACAGAGGAAGCTGAAGATTGATCGGTGTGTAAAAGAAAAAAATCCATCATCGTGACCATTCCTTCGCATAGGTGATAGCCCAGCGATCTTTGAATGAGTGAAAAAACGGAGAATATTGTGTGGAAGAATGGAAGAATGGAAATAGATTGATAATCTGCAAAAAAAGTTCATATGATCAGGCAGGAGCTAGCTATAGGTCCAGCAACCCTAGCCTGTAGAATGACAAATTTGTTGGGTTTTTTGGCCCAAATCCCACGTCTCGGAAGGCAAATGGAGGCAAGGCTCAAGCTTATATAAGGGAAGTTTTATCTCTTTGGTTAAGTATATCAGTTAATAACTTAGTTAGTAATTTTTAACTTTAATAAAATTACTTTTGACAAGATGAAAGTTAAAGTTTAGTTAGTGAGAAACTTAGTAAATATTTTTTAGATACAGAGAAAAAATTGTGTAATTGTAATAAATTTTGATAGTGTATTTTTTTTTTGGACTGATAATTTTTCTCTTGATTTAAAAGTTTTTTTCATAAATTTTTGTATTATATTTTTTTCTATTTATTTTGATATTTCCGCTAAAGAGTAGATTCAAAAGGAAGTGAGAGGGTCAAATTTCTAACAAAATTTATGGTGAAAAAAGGTGAATCATGACTTTTCCAAAACTGACAAATGGTTTGATCGTGCCAACATGATGTAATTGCTATAGTTGAAGCATAATTTCTTATAAGTTGTTGAGATTAACGTAACCATGCATAAAGGGGTGTTTTCGTATATTGTTGGGCAAAATAAGAGGTACTATTAATATTTAAGAGAAAGAGAGAGGGTAAGAAAATTTGCAGGCCGGACGTCATCGACTGAAGTCACCAGCATTAATGAGCTCCGACGTCGATATTGGTTGGTGATTGGGGAGATTCCGATTTTTTTTTCTCAGTCAAAGCTCGTTAATGGAGTTTGTGGGTTGGTCACCACCATTAATCTAAATTTTCTTTTTTGATTCGGATGGTCGAAAACAATCAAACATGCTGAGAATAATGAAGCATGTTGCCGAACAAAAGACACAGAATAATCCAAGCATGCATGCTGAGAATAATAAAGAATTACTTTTGTTTCAGAGAGGAGGCACGAAAAAGATTCCAACTATGCTGAGAGAATAATGAAGTTACTTTTGTTTTGGAGAGGAGGCACCTAAAGAAAAAAAAAATAGTAATAATAAAGCAAGCTGAGAATAATAAAGATAGTGGTGTCCAACATGGCCAGACCAGATAGGAACAAGGCCATGCCATTCAATGCATATATGAAAGCAACCCTAATGAAATCCAAGCCCATGCAATGAACACTTGTTAAAAAGCCGGTTTAAACAAACATTCCAACCTAGAGATTTTTTTAAAGCTATAGCTGATTGAAACTAGATATCTAGTTTAGTTTTTATGACTTAGAAAGTGTTTAGATGAGACTTTTTTAACAATTTATGATTTTTTTAAAAATTTTGTTCAGCTACCACTTAATAAAGTTATTTTAAAATTATCTTAATATTTAAAAAGTTATTTAAAAAGTACCTTTTTAAAAATAGTTTAACCTTTTGACTGACTGTTTTTTTAA
Source organism: Euryodendron excelsum (assembly GCA_033060915.1). Classification (NCBI taxonomy): domain Eukaryota; kingdom Viridiplantae; phylum Streptophyta; class Magnoliopsida; order Ericales; family Pentaphylacaceae; genus Euryodendron; species Euryodendron excelsum. Next base: position 5,246,129 of record CM065380.1, on the reverse strand, counting down.
ATTGCAAGTCCAAACACCTCTTAGATTGAAATCCAAACATCCCTTAGATCGAACGCAGATGTACTCAATAGCCTGCCCATTCATTGGAGCTTATCTCAATTCTGGATCTTGAATTCGCGTTGTCTTGCGCACCAACATTACCTGGGTCCATGTGTAGTATACAATATTGATCACGAGCCATGAAGTCCCATTCATAAGCAGTCAAATCCAAATGCATAATTTGATCACGAAGCTCAGTTTATTTTTCTCTCTGGCCAGGGCAGAGATATAATCTTGTACAAATTCTGACCACTGGCCTTATAAGTTTAGGTGGTGTTTGGTCGGTTCAATTCGGTTTCAGTTCGGTTCAGTTGGTCTCATAGCCTTTTCTGTCCGAAGATTGTCCCATTTGTTATCTTATTGTAGTGTACCTAACTCCATCTTGCCTACATATGCCTATTGTAAAACGCAGATAAAGAATGTAGGGAACTAAACAGAAATTACCATAAAAATACTAAGAAATACATACATGAATTAAAACTGTTGATCAGTTTACTACAAACATAGAAGAAACCCAAAGTGAGCTTGTTGGCTATATGAACTAGACTCCTCGTGCTGAGTTCAATGAAACGTCATTGTTCTTCTGTGAACTCCCCAGGCCAAATGAGTGAAACATGTAGCTCAAAATACAAAATAAATTGTGTAAAAATTAAGCATTAATTTCCTAATGCAAACTAACCGAATCAGAAATCTACGCTTCCACAAATATTATTTACTGCTTTGAAGTGACCCAAGTACCTGCGACAAACACCGCTAGCTTTTGTCTAACGAAAATTTATTTATTTTAACATAGTGATTTAGTACATCTCATTTCTACATACATACACACATGCGTGGGCACATTCAGAAAACCACACCTTAATTTATACATCTTATAAGTTATTGATAATTCATTTTCACACTAAAACCACACCATAAGTTGTCACCCCAGTTGTTTTTTCACTTGCTCATATGGAACATGGGAGTTGCACTGAAGCTGAAGCAGAATCAACAATGGCAGCATCCACCACCACCACCACCACCATTGTTGTCTATGTAAGTACAAGCCGATGGAGCCGGATGTAAGAATAAACCTTTGGCAAGTGCAACTGAAACAGCACCATCGCGAGCCATTACCTCTCCTTCCAAGGGTCTATAAGATAAGAGAGGTTTTGCAGTGATAATCAAGAAGATCAATAAAAGTATGATGATCATTCTTGTAGTTTGGAATATATATGCTCTTGAAGCCTTCATTTTGGTGCAAGGAAGTTTATTTTCTAAGAGCTAGTTGTGTTACGCCGTAGGCCCTTCATCCTTTATATAATCACCATTACACGTAAAAGTTAATTTGGAATTAATTGTTTGCTTTATCCACTTCTGGTTAGTGGACAGTGGAGAATCTATCTTACATTTCAGTTCAGTATTTTTCAAGTTGCCTATCTCTTATAATTTTATCTAATGGTTGATATTTATTTTGCTTATAATTGAACGGATTAGATCAATTTTAAGCTCAGTTTTCACTTTTAGAATCCCCCCCCAAATGTCAATGTCATTTGGAAGCAACAAACATATACATCTACCTTGGTTCAAAATTTGGACCCCTCTCAGCCGTTAGATTAAAGAGCCAAAAATAAAAGGCAGTGCATTAGGAATCCACTTTATCACGCCTGACGCTACTGTCTGCCTCTCTCAGCCTTCACTCGCAACCATGGCCAAACCACTCTCTCCCTCACTCTCTCTCACTCTCTCTCTCAGCCGGCACCCATAGTTGTGTTGAAGACATCCAACAGTGCAAAGTTTGAACAGTGGCTGCCACCTTCGCTTCCCCTCAACCGAATCACTTGCTCTCTCTACACCCTCTCTCCCTCTCTCTCTAGACACCCGTGGCCGAAGTGATGCTGGCTGCGAAAGGTGAGAGTTAGACAGAAAGAAGTGGGTGTACGGGTTGTATCGAGAAGCAGTGGGTTAGAGAGAGGAAAACTAGGAAGGAGAGATGGCGAGTGTAATCTCCGTGATTATGGTATGTACACATACAATATTTTGATTTTTTTGTATCATTGTGGTTGAGGACCAATTGACTTGGGGTTTTATTGTTTCAGGTCTATGGTTGATTTCTTTTATTTTCATTTTCAAAATATTTTCTCGACAGCCAAACAAAGGTTACTATCTTCTCTCTTAAATGATATTTGGCATTTGTGGTGCTATGATATCAAGTAGGCATTTGTGTTCCGAAACATATTCCCAAAGAGAGGCATGAAGGGGAAGTCTGTTTGAGGGATGAACTCTTATGCTTGGATTCCCTCCCCATTTGCAATTGTTGTGGCGGGTTCACAGATGTGAGTTGTTGGCTGGAACAGAGCAATCGCTCAAATCAGTCGCAATTTCGTATGGTAAGAACTATTCATTTTCTTTGTCCTTTGAATGATCTAATTATGGAATTTTTTTTTCAGTTTTGAGTTCACGGAATGTTGTATGCTTTCTAGAGAGAGAAATAGGGAGGTAGCTGCCATGGAGTTCTAGAGTGAGAGGGAAAGCTGTGTGGGTTAAGGGGATGAGATCAAGTTCCATGGGCAAGGAGAGAGGGTGAGTGGGTTTGGGCCACGTCAGGGGATTCTCTGTTTTAGTTAGTTGTTTTGCTGGTGAGTATGAGAAAGGAGAAAGCAGGAAGACAGAAAGAGGGGGGCGTTGTTCGGTTATTGAATAGGTGAAGTGTTATGGCAGTGGGCTTTGGTGGAGAAAGGAAAAAGAGGGTGAAGGGTAAGATCAAAGATAGTCTGCCTTGCAAATATGGGTGTCCTATGGTGGATTGCTCACTGGAAAAAAATTGGTTATTTCCTTTTTTGGCCCATATGTAAATACGCATAGTGAAACAAAAAATCTCAAGTTGAAGCCACAACCCCACTCTTTCAATTTGGATGAAATTTTTTAATTAATTGGGGTTATTTTTGAATGAAAATTTGTACCATGCTCCAATAGATCTAGCTGATAATTTTATGTTTATGTTTCTGTTTATGTTTGTGTGTCCTGCTTTTTATTGGGTTGTCGCGTTTGTTGTTCTTTTGGCCAAAATCACTGCTACCATCACAAAATCCTGTCGAAAATTATAAAAATCAGTTGAATTGATTAGCAATTTTGTTGAAGAGTACTGTAGGCACGGGTTATATTTAGTGTATATATATATTAGTATTTACTAATTCATCACTACCATTGTTTTTCTTCCCCTCATGTATTTTGAATGTGTGTGTAATTGGATTCAGTGTATACAAGATGCAAAAGCTAAGTGGGATTGAGTTGCTAATGCAAATGGTACACCCCAAGAAATGGGAAAAAGAAGCGAGAGGGAAAAGAGTAAGAAGTCATTCTGTTTTTTTTTTTTTTTTTTTTTTTTGTGGGCATTTGTTCACATTTGGTTAAGATATGAGCTTAGAGATGTGGTATTGGAGTATCTGAATTTATATTTATTTTTATTTATTTCTACATAGAAGTTACGATTCTTACATAGTAAGTTACATGTTGAATATATGATTGATTTACTAGTCAATATCGGTCTTTTTACTAGTTACTGGTTTGACTTGATTGAAATTGAATTAGAATTCATGCATTTTTAATGTTATGTAATTGTTTAGACTATAGGAGATTTGAGTTTGGTTCTTTTGACTGAACATAAATCCAAATTTAAATTTTTTTTATAGTCAATTATATACTCCAAAATTTTTGAAATCCCATGGGTAAACCAATGGAAATAAATTTTCCAGCTCTTATTTTATTTATTTCTGTTTTGGTTTGGTGTCAAAAGTTAGTAGTTTGTTTATAAGGTTAGTTATTGTAGTTATCAATGCAGTGAGCTTCTGATTAAATCAAAACAGAACTTATGAAACATAGTCAAATAACTTAAATGTACTAGGATAGAACTACATAGTTCTAGGCTGAAATCTTTCTCTTCTAGGGCTGAAAATTCTCTCTTTTGTCGTCCTCTTTATGTGTATCCCCCTCTCTCTCTCTCTCTATGTATATATATATATCTTTGTAATGAAGAAAACAGATGAGAGAAAAAGGTTGCTGCCAAGTATAGCTTTGGATCTCCTTATTTAATACGAAATGATGGAAGGCATTTAGTGCCGTCAAAAGGCAGCACTCTATACCGACTATACATTTATAGCTCTCTCCCTATACCCTATGTATTTCTAAAGTGATGTAAAAACAGATGATAGAGAAAAGCAGGCTCATGAATTGGGTCTTCCATTGTATTAAAGGCTGGCTTATGAAGGTAAAGCTAAAACTACTCATTTAATGCAAAATAATAGGATGCATTTAGTGCACCTCAATATTGAGAACCCTGATTAGCAATGACAATGTTATTACGAATTCATATTATTAAATTTATTCCAGTGGACAGTTCTCAAATTAGTTGTTTATTTCAATAGGGAAGTTATACTTTTATTTGAATGTTAAGCTTTTCTTTTATTTTTCATTTATCTTCCTTCATAGATAGACATGCATTTTTCTTTCTTTCCTTTTTTATGTAGTGGTTTTAGCAACCATTTCAATTTAGTTTTAGGAAAATGCTAATTGGCAACATGTGTTGGGTAAAGCCAATTGATAACGAAGAGAAAATTATTGATGTCATAATTCAAGCCTTCTAAGACATGGCAGAATCACTTCATCTTCTAATCTAGCCAGCTTCTACAACTAAAACTCAATTAAATGACTATAAAATTATTAATTTGTAACTAGACAGTATTTCCTATAATTTAGTCAAAACTCACATCTATATTCAGGCACAACCGAATCTTATATGTGTGGTATTGAGAAGTGTGTGCTATTTCAGTTGGATTACGTATTATGGCTATCATGAAATTTCATAGTTATAGTTTATTTTTTTTAAGGTTGAGGCACTTTTAGGTTGAGAAACCTCCATTTTTAAGCCACTATCATGGACAACTTAACCATTTTTGGTCATGTAACTTACTTATTTTTGTTTTTCCAACGTCTCTCATAGGTTGAGGTATATTTTTTACTTATTTTATATAATTTACAGGTGGATGGTAACTTAAAGCGAACTATAAGATAAACTCTTTATACTTATTTTCTTATTAGATTCTAATTTTTTAAAAATATTTTTATCTCTTAAATGCCTTCATATGTATGTAGGTTCAATGTCTTCAAGACAAAAATATTGGTGTTATAATCCATGATGAGCGAGACTTTAATATAATTCATATTCGTGAGATAAGCTCAACAATATCATTCACATTCAAGCTCATTTTGTAAACTTGCACGCAGAGGTAGTTTACTTTTAGATTACTTAAAACCAAAAACAATTTTTCGAAACATATGATTTGGGTTTTGCTAATCCCCTTTTTGCTCTGTTCTTAGTTCTAGGATCTGGGTTTGGTAGTGGTGGTGGTAGTAACAGATCTTCCAAAATGGTGAAGCAAAAAGAATAGTCATCAACAGAGAACTACGTGTTGCTACCTTCAGAAGATTAGATTGGAGGAGCAAAAGAAGGAGGATGTTGCTGTATAACTAGCTCTTATTTTCTTTCTTTGCATGTTAGAATGAAGGTGTTTATTTTTGAGGTCGCAATTTGTTGGCTTTGGATTTGCAACCCCAGTTACAGTTTATTTGGGTTTGAGTTTTTGCCCAAAATGTGCTTGCTGATTTGAGTTTTTGCAGCAATCCTATTTAGTGAGTTGGGTTAGTTGTATTTTTCTTCTCAACGTGATTTGCGATTTGGGTTTGTCCTCGAAATTTTTAATGATCTAAATTTCAGATTGGATTTGTGAGTGCAGGTAGTGTTTAGTGATAAATGGGTAGTTTGAGAACTCTGTTTTAGGGAATGAGTATAGCTTATTACTGAGTATTGGTTTAGGTATGTCTCAACTTTATCAAAGCAGCAAAATTTTTGTTGCTCATGTGGCAGGTTTTGTGAGGTGTTTGATGAAAATCATGTTGCTTAGAAATTGTGGTGACCTGAAAATTAGCTACAGTGATCGTTTAGATATTGATTTTCCTAAAATTTTGGTTTTGATGTTCACACAGCAACCATTGAAACCATGGTGAAAATAATAGTTGTTGAGGTGGTAATAGATATTGCTCAAAAGAAAGATGCAATAAAAATTTGTACAATGAGTGCTGTAGGTAGATACAGATTATTCTTAGTATATAAATATTTTAGAATTAATTTCACTTTGTTCCCATATGCTTAACTCGAAAAACACATACACTCCTTATACTTTAAAGTGCGAACTGTTAATTTTTCTATCCAAAGAAACAGTAAGAGTACCTCACGCACCCAATATGCTACTTGCTATTCTTTGCAAAGACGAAAATAATTTTTGTACCCTTAAAATTATCCATCATCTCTATCAACTATTAGCTACTTACCCAACACACTCTCTCCCTTCTCTCATTCTCTCTCTGCTTCAGCCATGGAGATTTGTATGCAACTCAACCATTTATGAACAAAACACCAATGGTTATTGCTGCCACACCACCACCGGCCAAAGGGTCTGCTGCCACCACTCACGGTCATAGACCCACCCATCTCTCTCTCTCTCTCTCTCTCTCTCTCTCTCTCTCTCTCTCCCGACCTGCCATCCATATGCTTGGGATAGGAAAAAAATATTGTACCAAGAGTTCTTCATCCAACAGATCAAAATTCTGTAAAAATATGTATATAAAGCATTGAGGATAAGTTTTCACCAAATGGGTTTCCTTATGAATTCAATGGAAGTTGACCAAGTAGGGCCCGCATTAATTTTTTTTTTTATGGCACAAGTGCTATTGATTTTGAAGTCCAAGCAGATGGGATTTTTCAAAGATCAGGTTCTATGAAATCTAAAAATTACCTTTCTCCTAAACAGGGCCCGCTTGTGAATTGATTCAATTGTAATCTCATCTTGAAAGAGCGGAGCAGAAGAGAATTCTATGAAGGCAAGCAGGAAAATGATGGATTTGTTCTCTCCGAACTATTTAAGGGATGTAAAAGCAATTGAGTATGCATATATGACCATTTGAATATTCTGTATATGTACATATATATATATATATTTACATAAAAAAATAGAGATGAATGGTGGCTTGTGACCGGTGGTAGTAGAGAAGAAAGGGTGGCCCGACAGTTTTCTTTTTTTTTTTTTGCTTCCCTGGTTCAGTTTTGGCTGCAGTTGTGTAAATTGAGACACAAAAAAAAACGAAGGGTAATTATGACATTTTAGTTGGTCCATTAACTCTATTAACATTTACACTGTACCCTGGAATGGAATGCAGGCTTTTAAAGTATAAGAGATGTATGTGCTTTTCCAGCTAAGTAGATGGAGATAAAGTGAAATTAACCTAACATTCTATAGCTAATTCATGACCATATTCTCGTTTTGCACGAGAGATGTTACTTCCCTATTAACTCATTATCTAAAATCAAATTATCGAAATATTTTACTAGAAGTAAACATTTTTCAAAGGTTTATTTCCATTTAATACATTGGTGCATCTACTTATTTCTTTCATGTAACTTCTCTCTGGGTACTCTCATCCCAAGTTGTGTACAACACAGTTATTTGATCTAATCATTTGTTAGTAGGACTAGCACCAAAAAGTGTGTGAATTGTTATAATATGATTGTTGCCATTTACATGGGATTAATTTTTATTTTATTAATACATTCATAAATTTGAAATATAATTGTGACAATTGTTGAAATTGTACGATAAAATCATTTTGTTTTTCGTAGTATTTTTGTGTTAGATAAGAATTTGCTTGAGGCCATAAACAAATTTGGTTTAGAAACTAACAAGAAATAATGGGGGAAGATCACTTTCTTTGGTTTTGTATTTGGAGAAAAAAAGTCAAAAACAAAAACCAAAAGATAAGAGAGAGGGAGAGAGAGATCTAGAAAGGTTTGGGACATGCAACCCAGAGAATTTTTTTGGCGAATTTGTTTTTGGGAAAATGATATTTGATCCAACAAAATATTCACTTTATTGTATTTGAAAAAGAATGTGTATTTAGGCCAGTATAAGGGTGGTCTGTAATAATAATATGAAATTTGGGAGATGGTTCTTTTATAAATTATTTCTACAAATTTTTGGTATCGAAAAGGATTTATTTATCCCAACTTTCAAGCTTCATTAGGAATTTAATATTCCATGGATTATACAATAATTTTTATTACCTAACTACCTAAATTAAGCAATGCCCTTGATAAAAGGCAGCAAAGCATCAATAAAGGATGCACCATGAAGAGCTATATTAATAAACATACTTCATTAAAATAAAGCACATGTATATAGCCATTGGAACAATAAATATATTCCCTTAAAAATAAAGGGACTTGGAGAGCAATAAATACATTAATTTTGAACTATAATTTCATCCAAAGCCATATGGACCTGTGATTTTTCAAATTTCGACAAATGGAGGTGTCTTTAAAATTCTAATTATCCGTTAAAGGAGATAGTGTTGATCTTCGGCCTGCGTGTTTGATTTGAACTGAGCAAACATGAAAATTTAACTGAAGTAAACATGTTGGGTGGAAGGATTCTCTTTGTATGGAGTAGTGAAAGAGAAACAGGTCTTCATCTAGCTGATGTGCTATACATATGTGAAAATGTTATTTTGGTTTTGGAGTGAAAAGCATAAACTTCTTTTCCACTATCTTGGACTGTCAATTGAAACCTTCCCATTCAGCCCACATTTTTTGAGCTAACCTCAGGGCCAAGTTGAGCATTGTCCAGCAATTCAGTCCAAACTTGATTTTGGGCTAACCGGGAGCAATTGTATTATGAATGCACAAGGAAATGCTTTTACTGCACCTCAAACCATAATTCAGATTACAGAACATTGGTCTTTTATTTCAAGTCCTTGGAAGTGAAACAAACAAAACATAAAAAAAATCCTAAGACAAAAAGAAACATCAGACATCATTAGTAAGGCAAATCACCAACACTCAGACAGAAACGACATTACTAATTAATCCAATCACCAACATGGGGATCGGAGAGGAGTAAACAAAGCATAGACCTAAATTTTGGAACCATTTGCATTGCATTCGGCCGCGGCCTGCTGCTGATCTTTTGCTACTGCAGCAAATTCAAATTCAAATCCAAATCCAAATCGCGACCCATGAAATTTCTCCAGCGTAGTTGCGTCAATACGTTCAATCATCTCATTGCTTAGGTAGTTTTTGTGATCCCCAACCTGACCTTTTCTGAAGTAGGAGTTATGTGGCAGTGGGAACCAAATGGGTGTCTCGTTAGACTTGTTCACCTCATAGTTCTTCAGTGTCTCAATGCCACAAATCCTCACAATTTCCTCCACCTCCTCCTCTTCATTTTCGCCCTCAAAGGGACACCCCAAGAACTCAGCCAACCTCTTCACGTGAGTCTTCGGATCATTCTTCAATTCCTCGTAAGTAATAAAGAAAATCTTTTCAGGTCTCTCCAAGCTCTCCTTATGGTACCCCAACACATGATCATAGTAGGGTCCGGCGTGGACGGTCCCGCTACAAAAACTCTCCACAAGCTCCTCTATCGGCCGCGGCTCTTGTTGTTCAATCTCCTTCCACTTATTTCTGAAATGCCACAAGGAAGTAACTGTATCTTTGGGATTTCTCGTAACGTAAACAACCCGACAATCCGATGAGTTGATAGTATCGGCCAAGATCTGGTAAGGTATATGGGTGCTAAAGATCCTAGTGGAGGAAGAAGCAATAGCAGCAGGATAACGAGGAGGACCAGTAATATCTGGCCCATAAACTTGCAATTCAAGGAAGGGAACGAGGACATGGGGATGGATTGTCATCAAGGACTCCTTAGAAGTCCTATTGAGAATGCAATAGAGCAGAGATTTGAGCCATGTTGTGCCGGTTTTTGGGAAAGAAGCTAAGATGAGATCATTAGAAAGAGGTTTGAACTCGCTAAGAACTCGTCGAGCTCCTTGAAGTGACCGACGCCCGAACCAGAAGCCATGAAATTGGTACAAATATTCGTCTCCTATGTGTTTTGTTTTTGGGAGGGAAGAATAAAACTCGTGGTTGGGTTCGGCTTTAGAACCCATGGCAACTGTATGTAGAGTAATTTGGGATCTAGCTCAAATTATGGAAAGCCTGAATTCATACCTCATCTTTGTGGCTTATCCATATCCATACTATATGGGAGCGGGCGGTTTTGCTGCTGTTGAGGGTGCTGCTGTTGTTCCTGTCGTTGATGTGACGCAATGAATATCTGCCACGTGACAGGCCATATAAGTCTCGTTTGTATCAACTTTTTTTCACACTTTTACAGAAAAAGATACTGATTTCCTCTCCGTTATGTTTCGCTTCTACTGAAATCTCCTTTGCCGCCGTTCATACTTCCCCCTAGTACGCAAATCAAACGCCTCTCTCTCTCTCTCGCTCTCTCTCTCTCTCTCTCTCAACCATGGCTACGGTAACTGCAATGACCGTCAATGAATTTCCGAGATCTGGATACATAACCGTCATCATCTCTATTGGTTGATTTATGGCATCATAATTGATGATTGAGCACATAAGTGAATTTCTGGTATTATAATTTAGTGTAACTAATTTTTCTAAATACAAAGCACTGAAGTTACTGTAGAAATAGGATGGCCACATGAAGGCTGGTGTAGGGAGAGAGAGAGAGAGAGAGAAAAAAAAAACAATGAGTTGTTTTGGCCACAAGGCTGTTGAGTTTACATAGAGAAATAAGAAGAGGAGATAGAAAAAGGAAGGGGAGGTTGCATGCCGTTCACGGTGGCCATAGCTGGGTTCTTCGGCTGTGGGTCTTCTGTTTGGAAAGAGAAAGGGGGTGAGGAAGAGATGGAGATTGAGTTAACGGGCGTGAGGGTTTGAACTTTCAAGTTTTAATCCAGTACAACAAAGGAGTTTTAAGACTTGACGCGTGATTTAAAAAAAATTTCTGTTTTTTTACTTCTATTTTCCTTTTCTCTACCAAGTTCCAAACAGGCTGTTAGTTTTAAAATGGACTCCAGCTAAGGTCACAATTAATTGGTCGTGCAAGCGTTGAATTCAAAAATATGAAAAAGTGAGAGTACCTTTATAGCGTTTTGATTAAATTATCAATATTTTTAATTGGATTAGTATGGATAATTATATATGTCATTTTTTACTTGAGTAAAAAGTTAATATGCGTAACACATGAAGACTAAATTTTATTCTAGTAGACAAATAGTGTAAATATTGTTCTAGAAGATAAAATTTTTGATCACACAAAAAGAACAAGTCGCAATTACTAAAAATAAGTATTATTAAATTTGAATCCATGTCAATGAAAACTTATATTCCTATTCATAATAAAACTAATTCTAAGCTTTCTAGGAGAAGAAATACTAAAGAAAATAGAAAAAATAATAAACTTGAGTTAAGCACAAATTTAAATACTAGAATCCTAAAGAAAATTTACAAACCAAATTTAGTCCAATTTGAAAACTCCTAGACAAAATTATGGTTAAAACGAAACTTTTCTAAAATAGTAAAAACTTCAATTTGAGGGTTTAACGATAAAATTCGGCTAAAATAACTCCTACATCATGGCAAAGCAGTGAATATTGTTTCTTAGGCCATTTTAGATCAACTCACCAAATTTAAGATGATTCCAAGATGGTTCGAAAAATTACAATTTTACCTCTGATTACGTTTTTAGTACGGGTTGGACTTTTTTTTTTTTCAAATTTCTAAAAACTCTTCAACAACTCGTTCTACGTCAATGAACGGAGGGTTATAGAAAACATTTGATATTCAAGGTCAAATTTGAAGAAGAAAATTGCAATCCCAGATTCAGATCGGTGAAACGCTAGTTTGGCTTCTATTTATTTTTTGCTACAAGGTGTCCAATTCTTTGTTTGACTATTTCTTCGAGCTTGTGCAGCACTACCGTCTACACAAATCATATAAATCACCACAAAAAAAAAAAAAAAAGCATGAGCATAAATCAAACTTAAAACATTATGCTCAATATAAAAAACAGTTGACCATTAGTCCACTCTTGTAGTTGAAAGGCAAGTTTGCCCGTTAGGCAAAGGATAGCCGAAGTTCAGATTCGTTATTTGTATAGCAGAGTCTTATGATTTACCCAAAAGAAAAAGGAGGCAGATTGCAATGCCTATATATTCAAGCGTAGCAAGACCTTCTTCAAATCGATACTTATTAATAGGGACGGAAGAAGACTGCTACTCACAGCTACAATTGGAACTCAGTCATCCGCTGATGGGTGACACAGCGGTTGAGTCCTACCATCAACTGATGGTGTCCAATTGATAGTCACCTATTAACTGGAGTGTGACTCACAGTCGCTGCTGTGAGTAGTATTCTCTAGAATGAAATGATGGATATAAGTAACCTATTTTAAATGATATCTGAATGATGAAAATTCGTTTATTTTGGGGAGTTAGACAACTTCTCATCAATTTTGTGCCGATTTTTCTTGGGCTCCAACGAAATGATTAGTTGGAATTTGGAAAAATGTCATATTGTTTCCAATTAGTTTTCATACTAAGTAATATATTAGACGGAAGAAAAAAATAAAGTAAAGAAGTGCTATTTTGATTACAATCTAATGGTCTGTTTGGGTCACAGCACCATAAGTGTCTCCTTACATTATTAAATAAGGATTTGAATTTCCTTCTAAATCAAGGGACAAATAGTAACCGACAAAGTGTCCCTCAAGTTCAATATATCAGCAACCGAAGTACCTAAACTGAACAATCGAATATTATTAAGCTACAAGGGAATTGGCCTTGTTCTTAGAGCCTCTTTCAAGCTTGGGGAGGTTAATAAAGAAAAAATTAAAAAAAAAATTAAATTACTTTTTTTTTCTTTCACTTTTCTTGCAAAATTAAATAGGAAAGAAATTTTTTTTTATTTCATTATATAAGACCTATTCACTTGTATTTAGAAGTGATAAAAAAGAATAAGAAAAAAATTACATATAACATTTTTCAAAAAAGAAAACTAAAACCGAAGATATGTTTTTTAAAAAAAAATACTACACATAAATTTATTTATCACTTCTAAATACAACTGAGACGAGTCAATTTACTAATACAGGTCCCACTACTTTGTGCCTATCGTCTAAAGGAGCAAATGGAGTAAGAAATATGATTATACACAACACTGTTGTATTGTTTATACCGTTACTCTTTTGGCAAGGACTAAATAATTGTACTCTTAACAACTTGAATGCACCAACAAAGTGGACCCCTTGGTTGCTGATATATTGAATTTGACGGACGTCTGGGTAGCACAGTTCGTCAGATACGACTTGTCCCTTGATTTAGGAGGAAATCCAAATCCTTATTTGATATTGTAACGAGATAGCAATGGTGCTGCGACCAAAAAAAAGAAAGAAAAGAAAGAAAAAATAAAAAAATTTATTTATTTTATTTGGTCTTGTAAGAAAAAAAAAAAAAAAAAAAGAGAAAATGATTTTTAAAAAAATTTCATTTTTACTTTCCTCGTCTATCCTTTCCCAAATTCCAAATAGGTTGTTAATAGTTTAGTGTTTAATGGTAAAAACTTAAAAGGAAAAGAAAATGCAATACTTACAAATGTGAGGTTGCACCAAAGTTGCTCTGCCACATGTGATTTATGGAGAAGACATTAAAATGACAAGACACATCAGTTTGTAATTTCTTTTATAGCACTACTCTAAAACTAATTACTACTGATAAATCAAGTATTATTTGTTACATATTATTGATCTTTGATTTGGGCGTAATAGATGATATCCTTGTAAATTGTTTGATGAAATGCTTGTCTGAGTTGTAATAAGTGTCAAAAGTTGAAGCATTGGCAACAGCCAGCTAAAAATCTTTCACTACAAAATTTTTAACAAGCTAGCAGGCAAACACCAGATAATATAATGAACGTAAAAATTTTACACGTCCATCAATTTACATAAAAACTATTTTTCACGTTACATATTTTACGCCAAAACAGAGCAAGGTAAAAGAAATTATTCATCAAACACACCAAGAAAAGAAGCAAATAACAGCAACACGACAAAATTGCAGGGAAGAGAATTGACCTTACTAATTTCTACTGTTACTACCATGCTCACAAGTAACAATCCTCTTCGTTACAACTGCTGCCGTTGCTAGTGGGTGCATCAGAAATTGCTAGCCCTCTCCTCAATCCTCACCGGAAACCCACCTTTCATCTTCGTCGTCAGATACGATATGAAAACCGGCTCGATCCCTTCTTCTAGAGCTGGCACGACTCGGAAACGGTGCAAGACACTGCCAACAATCCTCTTCATCTGCAAGAATGCCATCTCCTTCCCCAAGCAAATCCGGGGTCCTGCCTGAAACACCGGGTATATATATTGATCCCTCGCCATGAAGCTCCACTTTCCGGCTGCCGGGTCTTTCTGCAACCACCTCTCCGGGCGGAACTCCGCCCAATCCGGCCCCCACAGCTCCTCCGACCTCCCCATTGCGTAAGGATGGTAACTCACCCTCATACCTTTCTTGACAACAGTCCCATCCGGCAGCACGTCATCATCTGCGGCTTGTTTTGTGTCAAGTGGAACCGGCGGGTAGAGTCTCATGCTCTCGCTGAGCGACGCATGCGTGTAAACCATGTGCTTCACTTCCTCAAAAACCGAAGCTTCAGACTTCTCATTGATCTCTTTGAGAATCTCAATTTCTACGTCTGGGTGTCTGGAGACTAGCCAGAAGAACCATATCAAGGCGGCCGAAGTCGTGTCACGACCCGCCAATATGAAGCTGATGACTATATCCGTGACGAATTTTTCATCTGAATGCCCGGAACTCAAGAATCTTGATAAAAGATCAACGGATTCGAGCGACGATTTGTCATTGAGCTCTTGTTTCTTTTCCTTAACGATTTCTTTGGCGAATTCGCGAACTTCATTGACAGCAACTCGAAAATGCTTTTCCGATCCTATGTCGAGAAGTCGCTTAGATTTCCAGAGCAGGGGATGAATGGCTTCGAACCTTTCGCTGCTGATACGAACCGCGGTTTCAAACGCTTGCGCGAATTTTGCTTGTGGGAGAGATGGTAACAAATAGGCAGGATCGTAGCCGAAAGCGATCTTGCATATGTTGTCGAAGGTGAATCTCTGAAGAATGTCCTGAAGATCGAGCACAGATTTGTCAGCGGCCGCGGCGGAGAGGATTGGAAGGAGGCGGCCGGAGAGCTCGGTGTCGACTACGGTCTCGACGAATTTGCGTAATGATTTGGTGTTGAATTCGTGGCTGGCAACGTGCCTTTGGAACTTCCAATTCTCGCCGTCGGCATTAAAAATGCCGTCGCCGAGAAGGTCCGACATAGTTGTTCGAAAGAAGTCTCCTTTTTGGTAGATAGGGAAATGGGTCTTGAGGATGTGTTGGACATTGGAAGGGTTGGCAGTGAAGACTGCGCGGCTACCCAGAGGGCGGTGGAGTACGAAGGTGGAAGAGGGTGAGCTCCTCACAATATCTGAAGTCCATTGGATGCGTCGGTTTCGATTCGCAGAGATAGCGAAGAAGGAGCCGATAATTGGGTACGATCTTGGAATCATAGCCGGCTTGTTCATCCATTTGATGAAGAAGAAGAAGCAGAGCAAAGGAAGAATGCAGAGGAGCAAAGAAGTTGAGAGCTCAATGTCTAACATGGCTGGTGTTGCGAATCTGATTATATATGACGATGATTTGAGAAGTGGGATTATGCTATGAAAACGGATTTGCGTTTACTGGAGTACTTATAGGGGATGTTCATCAGAGCTTTTTTTTTTTTTTTTTTTCTTTTTCTCTTTTCGGGTTTTCTTGGAAGGTTCCAAATCCATTTCGTATTGGATAAATAATATATTTCATTAAACATATATATATATATTAAGCAAAAAGGTTAGAGGATTAATATAATTATTTGAATGTGACAATAACAGCTCCTATCATGTTAACTTTTTAAAAAAAAAAATGAGTCATAGTTAGACTCAATTTCATCAAAATATAAATTAGTAGAGACTCTTAAACAAGTTTAAACTCACGACTGCCCAAATAAGAAGGGAAAGTTTTACCAATTGTCAAAGCTAACAAGACTATCACGCGGTGGGTATTTCATTAAATATTTGCATATGCTATATCGACTTTCTTTTTGTTCCCCAACAATGTTAGACAGACCAATAATAATGAGTGTTTGCACATGATTGCTTTATAATCAATTCGCAAGTGTGGTCAGTTACAAATGGACTGGGTCATCACCGACGCTGTCATACAATAATTCATCATGTTTTTGTAGAAATAAAGATATTATAATGTTCAATTTGTAAGTGTGGTCGTCACTCGTTACCAATAGATTACATTGAAAAATTTTAAAAAGTTCGAAAATGCTTAGCAGCCGCCGCTAGCTGACGCTAGTTCTCCTTTTTTAAATTTAAAATAAAGCTAAATGATGAGTTCATGCATCAGTTTTTTTGTTTTTGTTTTTGTTTTTTTTGTGTCTTTAATGGTTTTTTAGTTAAAATTTTATTTTACATTGTTATTATTGACTTTTAGGTCATGCTAAGATTTTTTAGACCAAAATTCAATTTTTTTTATATGATGGCTGTGCTTGACCTAAAAACCCACAAAAATAAAAATAAAAGTTTAAATTTTAATTGAACAAATCACTAATTCCAAAAATAAACTATTTTATAAGTTGCTTAAACAGTCATTTTATCTGAATATCCAACCGAAGTCAAGAATCCGACGACTCTTGCCGATGGGGAGATTCAAACTTATCACTAGAAGGAAAAATAATGTATTGTTGATGCCAAAAGATTCGTCTCCACTAAATGGAAGGGGATCGGCTCACCTCCAGATCTTAATATTCAGAAAATTTTAAATTTTTTTACCTTATTACGTTACGTGTTAGTTATTCAAATCTAACGGATGATATTATTTTATTTAAATTAACGATTTTACTTAACGTTAAAAAAAAATTAACAAAATAATAACATGATTTGAATCAGATAGCAACATTATTCATTAAATCTGAATGACTAATATGTGACGTAGTGAGATAAGGAGTTTAAAAAAATTCTAAATATTAAAGTCTTGAGGAGAGTCGAACCCAAACGGAAGCCTTTCACTATGAAAGGTTCTATGTATCAGTTAAAAACAATTATTTTTTTTTATTCAGCTATCAGATTCATGCCAACTTGTGTATACCTCCACTAATCCAATCTAGTAAAAAGTAAGTTATCTATGCTAAGATTAAGATATTCATAAACAATAAATCTATTGCGACCAACTCTTACAAGATTCATACTTTTGATCTTCCAAAGAGAAATCAAAACTCTAACTAATTGAACTAAACCCAATTGATTGAAGGACAATAGTTCTCTTATCAAGGAGAACAATAGTCCACATTATGATGGGCAAGAATCCTCCATTCATGGTGGCCAAATTGTTTCCGTAGCTCTTGAAAACAAAATTCACTGTTTTGTGGTGGCTGGAATTCCCCTCCCGTAATTTCCATCCTTTGTTTCCTGTCTTCAGTTTTCTTCTGCAACATAGCCGGAATTCCTACCATTCTCACGTTATCAGTTTGATTTCTCATTGCCGAACCTTTCCAGTTATATAATGAGAGAGGATGAACTGATCACAGAAAAGCTCATTGTCAATATATACATGTGGTGTTTTATTATGCTAACAACAATGATTTGTTACAAATGGAAAGGGACTTTTGAGAAAAAAACAACATATAACAAAATTTGATAATCATAAATAGAAAAAAAAATTAGGTATTACACAATCATCAGACTTTTTCCGTTTCACACGATAGTGTCCATCATACCACATGTCAATCACATGAAATGATGATTAACTAAAAATATTTTTTTGCTATGTCATACAATTATTTTCGGGGAAATTATATTGTTAATTCCTGTAATTTGCACCTTATGTCAAATTGGTCCTTATACATTTAATTTAATCACTTAGCTCCTTTAATTTTGTAAATTTATACACAATTAGGGCAATTCAAAACTGCCCGTCAAATCTTTGACGGAAAATAACTAGTTGAAGGGCACAATGGTAAAATCATGTACCATTTGTGACTAAAAAAAAATAATAAGAGAGACTCACATGGACATTTCATCAAACAACAAACATGCACAGTAAACATGCAAAGTTGCAAACCTTAGCCTACCACCGGCCACCTAGCACCAACACTCTGTTTTCCGAATTGGCAATCTGCGATCGACAATCAAGAATTGCTGCTGCAAGCATTGGCTTTGATACCCCCTCCCGTCCTTCATTATGCTTACACATTCCTATTATTTTTTCCTCAAATATAGAGAATTAACGAAAAGAAATTGGAGCAAATTGGCTTTTGATTCTGAAAATTAGTTTTGGGTTGCAAAGATGATTGGTGATAGAATTGGGTGGTGGTGGGCACTAGTTATGGGGTTAGACGGGGTGGTGATGATTATGGACCTATGGTGTGTGATTGGTGGTGATGTTTTAAAGTGAGAATGTGAGAGGACAGGTGTATCTGTGAGCGAGGGTCTGAGATGGTATTGGGTCTAGGTCACACAATCCATGTATGTAGGTAGGCGGATGGCGAAATAGAGGGCGAATTGGAGAGAAATTAGAGTCAAATTCGCAAACTGACCCAATCAAATCCGCGAGTTGACTTAGCAAATTCGGGAATTATTTTTTGAACCAATTACGAGTTGCCACATGGCGACCTTACGGTGAGAAAAGTCTCACCGGAACAAACTCACGCATGAGATTCATGCTTTGGCATTTGAGAGTAGTTAAGTCAAAATGCAAGAGTGAGATTTTGACCCGTGACCACAACAGCTTTTGGAGAATTTCTGACAATTGAACCAAGACCCTCAACCTTGTACACTGCTGTTTCTTTTCTTCTTTTATTATATCTTCCTTATATTTGATAGATACAATTACATAAATAAAGAATTGCAATATAAAAAAATAAAATTATTTAAATAAATTATATTAATATACAAAAATAATATTTATTTAAATATATATAAACGCTCTAGGAACGCTTTCATTCTCAATTCTTTTGATAAAAGAGCTCTCGTGCATTTGCACTTGTATCCGCACCTACTTATGCTAGCGACTTATGTGACTTGGTGCTGGGTGGGTGGGTGGGTTGGGTTGGGTTAGATTGGGTTGGGCTGGGCTGGGCTGCCAGTGGAGAAAAAAAGAAAAGAGAAAAAATAAGGAGTGACTTGTATTGACCATTATGCCCCTCACATGTGAGGCACTTGACCATTTTTCCTCAGTTTATTCGAGTTCGTTTTCAACTGGAGTAATTGTATATATTTCAGTAAATTGAAGGAGTTAATTGACAAAATTAGAACTGTAACAACTAATTTGACATAAGGTGTAAATTACAAAGATCAATAGTATAATTTACCCATTATTTTCTTATATCACTGCTGCATTTTGGATCATTCTATCATTCTTGATGACTTGACTAGGAATTTTTCTTTGGCTTATTTCACTTTATTCCTTTATAATTTGAACAAAATTAAACAACTCTTATAGTTTAAAAGTGAATATATATTCTTTATAGTTTGGAAATTTATACAAAATGAATAAAACCGTAAGAAATTTGGTGAAATGATAAAAATGTTTATTTTGACATAAAATGACAAATTTATCTTTTTAATGTTCTATTTTGAAGAGACAAATGACTAAAATACTCATGTTACGAAACTGTAGTTAATTCTAACGGTTTCATATATTTTGCAATTAAGTTCACACTACAAAGGGTATAAGAATCACGTGATTTTTGCTCAAATTTCAAACACGTAACGTGTAACTGCTACTTTTTTTTTTTATATAGTTTTAATGACAAGCTAATAGCAGATTAACGCCAAATGTGTCATCACTGACGCCAGGCACGAAGCAATGCTAGAGATAAATATCTCGTTAAGGAAACTAAGAAGATGATCCATGCCCGTTTGGATTAAAGTCTAAGCTAACTTTTTGAGTTTTTTTTTTTTATTCAAATGTTAACATGTGTCTTTAGGACATAATTTAAATTTATTTTGTCCAGTTATACAACGCATTGAAAACTGTATTATCATTATTGAAAATTGTGTTTTTACGAGACTTCAATTCTATGAGTCCAACAAAGCGTTAATATTTTATTTTAATTAAAAAAAATGCTAACATTAGTTGCGTTATTGATTGATGGGACCTAACTGAGATGTAATGCATTAGTTAGCGCTTATTATAAGCGCTAACTAATACATTACATCTCACTTAGGTCCCATCAAAACAAGCGCTAACTAATGTATTACATTTGAGTTAGGTCTCGTCAACCAATAAAATTTAACTAAGGTGTAAAGTATCAGCTGATACTTGTTGGATAGGTCCAGCTAATACTAGCATGCCTCTCCAAAGCAAAATACTATGGAGCGGCGCCCCGAACTCCCACTTTTGAAAAAAGCTAGATGATTCAAACAAATCAAACCCCTATCTCTTTCGTTCTTTCCCAATATACACACACACATATATATATACATATGCACTTACCACAATATATAGACACTTACAAAAGATATATATTATATAATGTGTACCCATATTATGTTGTATATATATTCTATAGTTTCTGATTTATGATTTCTATTCCATTCTGTCTCCACTGGCTCTCTGATTTGTGCTTTATGCTTGTTGTGATGAGAAGCCACTTGTTATCGATAGAAATGGTTTCAATTACCGGTTGTGAGTCATTAATTTTTTGCCTTTGCGAGTTGCAGAGGTCATTTATTTATTTATTTTTTAATACTTCGGAAAAATAAACACAGACCCAACAAACCAAAAGAAATAAGCTACTATATATCTAATTGTAACAACACCACTCATCAGTGAGCAGTAGAGGTTCCAACTCCTCCGGCTGATTTTTCAAAACCACTAGGACTTCTTGTTGATCATTTCCTCTCTTGACCAGCATGTCAGCGCACTTATTTCCTTCCGTTAGAATGTGTATCACAGTGCACCTACACCTTTGGAGAAGCATTGTTGTTTCTTTGAAAGGCTTTGAAAAGGTACTGCTGGGCTCAAATCTTCAAGGATGAAATTCACAGCATTCTCACAGTCCAACTTGATTTCTGCTTCCCAAATTCTTCTCTCCAGGATTCTGGTCAACCTTCTATATATCCCCCACAGTTCAGCTTCTGAGCTTGAGGAATCATGGAGTTTCCCTATCTAGCCATGGATCAAATTGCCTCTATCATCTCTCAAGTGTCCTCCAAATCCACCTAGCCCTAAATTCCCTCTAGAGCTCATTTATGGCAGTGCGGGTTGACAGATTTTTTTGAAATCATAAGAGAAAAACACAACTTTAACTTTGAAGTCGTGTTTTGATTCCACAATTTTATAAAAGTATTCAAGTTTGGGAAATAGGTTTAAAATAGCTTGAGTTTGGTAAAAAAAAATCCCCAAGAAACCTGATTTAATAAAAAGAACCTCCTAACTTTCTCTTTTATCTAGTCTTATTCAACCAAAATTCATTTTTATTCTTTAATGGGGCTTTTTCAGTTTATGCTTACCCACAAAGTAAAAAACAAATTTCAATTTTGTGGAGAAAAAACAAGTTAAATAAGTAGGCATATAATTTGATTTTTATTTTGTTAGTTTTGTCTAAGGTTAGAGTTTTCGTTGGAGACTCATTTCAGCCCCATCTATCTTATTATCTCGTCTTTCCGTCTATCTAATATGATGATTACAAAAAATCAAACGAACGGGACACTTTTAATGTGAGCTATCCACTTTCATAAAGATTAAGAAAACACTTAGCAAAAGACAGTTGCAAAAAACGAGAAAATCCCCCGGCAGCATTCATGCATAATCGACAACATGATGTTCTTAAATCTATCAGTTTTAATTATAGAGGTAATTATATTTTACCAGTTTAAGTCAAAATTAAATGATCTCTTTGTGATTTAAAAGTGAACACATGATTTCTGTAATTTTGGACTAATCTGTAAATGGATGGAAACCGTTAGATTTAACAAAAATTCTATTATAGGAGTATTTTTGTCATTTTATATATCTAAATTAGAACATTAAAAAGATAGTTTAGCCCTTTTATGCCAAAAAGATTATGAAAATCAAAGATTGTCTTCAAAAGATGATTTGGTCCTTTTACATCTTCAAATTAAAATATAAAAAAGACAGCTTGGTGAAATAAACAAAAAAAAAAAAAACTCGATAGACAACACTTTATTTTGACATAAAAGAATCATAATATTTGATTTTCATAATCTTTTTGACATAAAAGGGCCAAATTATATTTTTGATGTTTTAATTTTGAGATATAAAATGACAAAAATACCTGTATGATAGAATATTCATTAAATCTAACGGTTTTCATCTATTTACAGATTAGTCCAAAACTACAGGAGTTATGTGTTTACTTTTAAACTACAAAAATATTATCTGATTTTGACCCAAATCATGAAAAAATAAAATAATTATCCCTTAATTATATTTGATGAGTTCTGAATTCCAAATCTTAAAATTGAATGGCGTAACTGGAGAAAGCTTAAATTCTTTCTCCTTGAACTTGATGGGGCTACTATGGATCACAGAGAGAAGGTTCACAGAAATGAGTTCTCCAATGGTAACCCTAACCTTAGACGGAACTAACGAAAGTCTCTACTAAGTTGAAAATAAAAATTAAATGACTTTGATTAATTTTGTTAGCAAAATTACGTAGTAATTATATAAAATACAAAGTATTATATACTTTCATTCTTTCATTTAATGAGGGGTCACTTCTACAGTAAATAAAATAAAAAGAATCTGAATACTTATAAAACTGGGTCTAACCCATGACAACCTCTCTTAAACCAAGTTTTTTGCCGATGATTGCACGAATTTTCGTTAGTTTAAGCATTATTTGATTTGATAAAGCAGTAAGTTGGTTCCTAGGTCGGCAACGATCGGTTCCAATGTAATCTGAAAAGGAAAAAGAGTGAAGGGTACCGGTGTGATGTCTGCCAAGGGCATTCCGATACCTAAGTTAGATTTTTGAAGAGATCAGCAGAGTTTTTTGGTTAGGATTTTCTGTTTGCGTACCTCTTTGGGGAAAATGATCTTTTTTCTTATATTGGCAGGCACCCTCGTAGCCCTAGAGGGCCGTTGCATGCATGGGGAAGGTGGGAGACGGCTGTCTGTCCACGTGGCAATCTGGTATTGGGGGTCCTGACTGGTGGCAGGGTAGTGGGAGGAGTGGTTGTCCAATCCTCAAGACGTGGTGCTCCCTTAGGCCTATGTCAGGGTGAGTGGGGTGACTGCCTCTTACACGCGAAGTCTTGGAAACAGGAACACGTTATCATGATTGGGTTATCCATGATGGCTTTCGCTGGCGTGAGAGGCGGGACAAATGACCGGTCCCATCTCGCAGGACTCACTCGAGCGTGGCCCACTTGGTTGTGGTCAGCCAGGGGCTGGTCGGTCATGACCTTCCTGATCAGGCCCCGGCCAACTGGACTTCTCAGGGTCGATCCTCCTATTGTGATGCTTTCTCCTGGTTGGGATGTTGAGGGTGTCACTTGTCGGTCCCCATCAGTAGCCCTCCATTCCTCTGAGTACCCCGAGCGTGGGGTGTGGTCAGGGAAATTCGTGGTCAGCTCCTCGGTCCCCATCAGTAGCCCTTCATTCCTCTGAGTACCCCGAGCGTGGGGTGTGGTCAGGGGAATTCGTGGTCAGCTCCTCGGTCCCTATCAGTAGCCCTCCATTCCTCTGAGTACCCCGAGCGTGGGGTGTGGTCAGGGGAATTCGTGGTCAGCTCCTTAGTCCCCATTAGTAGCCCTCCATTCCTCTGAGTACCCCGAGCGTGGGGTGTGGTTAGGGGAATTCGTGGTCAGCTCCTTGGTCCCCATCAGTAGCCCTCCATTCCTCTGAGTGCCCCTAGCGTGGGGTGTGGTCAGGGGAATTCGTGGTCGGCTCCTCGGCCCCCTCAGTGGCCCTCCATTCCTGTGTGGGATCCAAAGGGCATCTCTGGGTTGGGAGGTGTCGCTTCGTGGGGGTGTGGCGCATTTATAGCGCCGTAGGCACATTTATGATAAGGCTGGCGAAGATTGAATGCGTCCATTGACATTTGGCCACGTGGCGCACGGTGATTCGCTAACGAAGGGTGACGCGACTCGTGGACTGCCAGCTGTTGGATCCATGGCTGGGTGGGGCGATCTGATCCGTTGATTTCGAAAAAGAGGGTTTTAACCTAGGCAATAGCAGTTTTGGCTTCCACGCTCCCATACTTGCAGATTTTCGGACCGTTCCAGAGGTTTTCTTCATCGTCGTTGCTGACCGTGTGGATTCGCGATCGCTACGAAGATTCTTGTTGGGTTGGTAAGTGTTTTTGTTGTGGACCTAGATTGTTGGGCGACTTGGGGTGTAGATTGTCTGGGGCGATTGTCGTGGGAGGTTGAAGAACTGGCCGGGGCGGTGGCGAAGTTTAGGAGAAAGGGGTACGTGATAGGGACGATGGATGAGAGAGAGGCGCAGTTGTCAGATTCTGAGAATACCCCCTCTCAAGATCTGGTGAGGGTGAGGGTTGGGGCCCCTGACAGTTCGTCGGTGGGTCCGTTTGGGGCCTCCGAAGGGAGTACGGACCCAGGAGCCGGGGCGATGGTAGTGGCTGGGGTGAGGGAGTTCAACTTCGCGGCGAAGGGGGTGTCCTCAGTGATGACGGAGAAGAGGATGAGGAGGATTTGGAAGGAATATCAAATGCCCTCTTCGCTGCGTTACAGGATTCCTAAGAAGGGGGAGTGGGCTTACTCTGGTCGGCCAGGGGAGATCTGTGTATACAAGGCCGCCTTGGCGAATGGGCTTAGATTCCCCGTCCCTACTCCCATCAGGGAGATTTTGGGTACTTTGGGACTAGCGCTTGGTCAGCTCATGCCGAATGCATAGAGGATTTGGGTGGGGCTGGCGGTGTTGTGGCAGGTGAGTAGCGGTGGTAAGGACAACCTCACGTTGAGGGAGTTCCTACACTGCTACAAGATGTCAGAGCCCGAGAGTGGGTGGTGGTACTTTTCTGCCAGGAACAAAGGCATGGTGTTAGTGAAGGATTTGCCCTCGTCCCACAAAGGGTGGAAGGAGAAGTTCTTCTTTATATATGGCGAAGGTTGGGAGAGTCAGCCTTGGGAACCAGTGGACGAGAAGTTCGTTCGAATTCCTCTCGTTTGGGGGAGGCCTTCTAGGAAGGGTACGCTCTCCAATCCCGGTGCTTTGCCTTTATTTTCTCGTTAGATTTGTAGGTCTGTAGAGCACTGACGTAGGTTGTTTGCTTTTAGCCCGGGCTGCCCCTACGTTAAGCGAGGAGTTAAAGGGGAGGATAGATCGAGCTGTTGAGCATGGCGTTACTGACGCCTGTGCCCTGGTGAATGTGGAAAACTTGGGTATGTTCTTGTTGAGCCCTGAGCCTACAGATTACGCTCTAAAGGCAGAACGAGCAAGGAGTGAGTACTTGATATCTTGTAGATAACTGTGTTCTGTCAAGCTCTGACATCTGTGCTCTGTGGCTTTTGCAGATCAGGGGGTAGACGTTCCTGAGGACGAGGAGGAAGAGATGGCGCTAAACCGGAGCTTTCTGAAGAGAGCAAAGCTGAACGTGGGGGCTGACCCTCCAATCCTAGTCAAAAGGTTTAAACTGGGGTCTGGTCAGAAGGCCTTTGCTTCAGCCTCGACTAAAGCGAGCGGGGGGAAAGCAGTAATCGTGGAGGATGATGCTTCGTAGAGGGGCGGCACCCCCCCCCCCCCCCCCGCGTTGAGGTCGTACCACCACCACCTGCCGTGCCCCCTACTCTTCCTCGAAAGGACGCGCCTGACTCGACCTCGGTTTTCGAGAGCGCTGGCGAGGCGATGAGGAGGCTGAAGAGCGTTATCCCTGTTGCGGACATTAGCAGGTTGGGCGTGATAGCATCCCAGACGTTGGCGAAGGAGGCCTGCCAGGACTTGCTGAAGGTATGGCAATACTGCCTTGTGCTGGGTACTTTAATTTTCGTTACCCTATTGTTTGAGAATGCTAAGCGTTTTGCTGGTCGTGTTGTTTCCTGCTTAAGCTGCTGCTAGGGTGGTAACGCTGGCTGCCCGGTCAGCGAATTTTGAGAGGTCCTTTGCTGAGGAGGCAAAGGTTTCGGAACAACTCCGGGCCGAGCTGAGCGTTACCTTGGAGAAGGTGAAGGAGCTCGAGAGCGAGCAGGCGAGACTGAGGGTGGATCTCGAGAAGGAGAAGGGCTAGAAAGAGGCCTGCTGGGAAAAGCTGGCAGCAGAGAAGGCTGCTCTGAAGGTTGCCCAGGACCAGATTGCAGGGTTTCCTGCGGAGCTGATGGAGGCAAAAAAGGCGATGGAGCGGGCATACATGCAGGGGGCAGAGTGCCAGATGGCCTTTGCCAAGATCTACCTGGATGGCTTCGAGGAAGCCAAAACTCTGGTTGCTCGGGCTTACCCTGACATGGACCTTTCTATGGTCGCACCGGAGGACGAAGAGGATGCTGTCTCCCAGGCGACGTCGAAAGGCGAGGTGCAAGACAAGGAGGGGGCAGACAAAGATGATGCCCAGTCCAAGGCTATCCAAGTTGCAGTTTCTTCCAAAGCCTTAGAAAGCGGTGAAGGCCAGCCCAAGCCTGCAGTTCCCCCCATCTCCTCGGAGAGGCGTGAGGGCCAGCCTAAAGCTGTCATCCCCTCCAAGCCCTCAGAGAGGGTTGATAGTCAGCCTAAAGCTACGATCCCTCCCAAGCCCTCAGAGAGGGGTGATAGTCAGCCCAAGGCTGCAATCCCTTCCAAGCCCTCGGAGAGGGGTGATGGCCAAGCTAAGGAAACAGTCCATCCCAGGGCCCCAGAAAAGGGGGAGGCGTAGGCCAAAGGTGTAGCCCTGTCCAGAACACCGAAGGCCAAGTAGATCTATTGTATAGGAGCTTTCATTTCTGCCTTTGCAGTGGCTTTAGGTTTGTAACACTGCTTTGGCTTTTGCAATCTGTTTGTATGTACTTGTTTGCTTTAAATGAGAAAGGCTCGTTTGCCTGTCGTTGACATTTCCATTGCGTTCTGTGTCTCCTGATGCCGCCTAAGGGTAAACAAGACCCCCCATCTGTAGCGGAAATAGTTGAAACGAATGAAAAATTAGGCTATCCCTGACCAGGAGTTGCAAGGGTCCATGGTCGTTGTCTGTTGAAAGTGGGCCTCGTCCCCTTTAGTAGTGGGCGTTAAGCCTTTGTTTGCTCGACCATTCCCGACCACGGACTCTTGCAATTGTGGGCATCAAGCCCCCCCCCCCCCCTCTTTTTTTTTTTTTTAAACTTGCTTGGCATGCTCCAGCAAGGCTTCGTTGCCTGTGGCTGCTCGGCCGTGTCCGAGCAGGGCCAGGCTTGTGGGCATGAAGCCTCTTCTTGCTCAGTCATGGCTTGAGCAGGTCTGTTGTTGCTTTATGCCTGCTTGGCTGGGGCCCGAGCAGGTCTTTTGTCGTTTTGTCCGTGGGTATGAAGCCTTGGCCTGCTAGGCAGGGCCTGAGCGGGACTTGTGTCACTTTCTGTTGTGGGCGTAAAGCCTTGGCCTGCTCGGCCATGGCCTGAGCAAGACTTTTGTCGCTCTGTTGTGGGCAAAAAGCCTTTGCCTGCTCGGCCATGGCCTGAGCAGGACTTTTGTCGCTTCGTTGTGGGCATAAGCCTTTGCCTGCTTAGCCATGTCCTGAGCAGGGCTTTTGTCGCTCTGTCGTGGGCAAAAAGCCTTTGCCTGCTCGGCCATGGCCTGATCAGGACTTTTGTCGCTTCATTATGGACATAAAGCCTTTGCCTGCTCGGCCATGGCCTGAGTAGGACTTTTGTCGCTTCATTGTGGGCATAAAGCCTTTGCCTGCTCGGCCATGGCCTGAGCAGGACTTTTGTCGCTTGCTATTGTGCGAGGGAGATGTGGGAGGTTTGCAAGCAAAGAGGATTATGTAGATACTCGATACGTCACTAATCAACTTGCAGTTGTGGATATATGGTTTGATTAACTTAAGAAGGTCCCTCTATGACATTAATAGACAAAAAGATTCTTTGCTACAATTGCGTATTGAAACCAAATATCACTTACACATAGGGCGGCGATTCTGAGGTCGATACCCGGCATATCTTCATGGGTCCAGGCGAAGACGTCAGCGTTGTCCCTCAGGAACTGTCGCAACTCCTGCTTGTGCTGCTCTGGGGCCTCGGTATCGATCATGACAACCTTGGGCGACTGGGTACTGCTATCTCGGGCTGGCCAACCAATGGGGACTAGCTCTAACTCTTCCACGGGCTCTCCCCGTCTGAGATCTTCCTCATCCCTGACTTCCAGCTCTTCTATCACGAGGGCCTCTGTGGCGGCATCCCCCTTGAAGGACGCCAAGTAGTATTCCCTTACGGTCACCTGATTGCCCTTTACAGTTCCCACCCCGTGCTCTGTTGGAAACTTCAACCTCAGGTGGTATGTGGACGTGACTGCCTTAAACTGATTCAGGGTTACACGCCCTATAATCACATTGTAGGCCGAGGGGCAGTCCACGACCAAAAAATTGACCAACTTTGTGGTTTGCTGGGGGTCATCCCCCAGGGTGACGGGTAACTCAATGGAGCCTATGGGGACGACCCGGTCGCCGGTGAACCCCACAAAGGGGGAGTTCAAGGGCTTTAGGGCCTCTCTCGGTATCTGTAGTTGTTTGAAGGCTCCCCAGAACAAGATGTCAGCCAAGCTGCCACTATCGATGAGGATTCGTCGTGTTCTGTAGTTGGAGATGACGGCGCTGACCATGAGGGCGTCATCATCCGAGTGACTCAGCTCCGAAGCTTCGTCCTCAGTGAATACTATGTCCGGTATGTTTGGTCGGGGCTTTTTGCTCGGTCTGCCCACTGAGAATACTTTTGCCTGCTTTGCCCTCCTAACATGGTTTTTTCTGGCGGATGAGGACTCGCCGCCACCTCCAAAGCCCCCAGAGATGACCCTTATTTCTCCAATCGGACGTTGGTGTGCTGGGGCTCTTTCTGGACTCTTTTGCTCGGCCGGTCGTGCTCTGTCTTGCCGTTGGCCAGCAACGTACCTCCCCAAACGCCCTTCTTTGATCAGGTTCTCTATCTGTTGCTTGAGATCGAAACAATCATCCGTGTTGTGGCCGTGGTCCCTATGGAATCGACAATACTTCCGTTCCTCTTTTCGGGGTTTCCCCTTAGCTTCCTAGGCCATTTCAGGTCTGGATCATTTCTGATCTCGTTCAGGACGTGCTCCAATGGCATGGTCAGTGGAGTGAAACTGCGCTCGAAGGCAGCAAAACGGCTTCTTGGTCGGCCCTTCCTTTTTACCGGCTCGCTCCTCATGGCTTTCTTGTCTCGGTCGTCCTTGCATTCGGGTGACCTCTTCTTCTTATCTAACTGGGAAGTGGTGCTCTCCTCACGTTCCCGTCTAGCGTTCATCGTGTCCTCGGCATTCATATGCTTCTGGGCTTTGATCATGAGGTCCGCCATAGTCTTCGGAGGCTCCTTGGCCAACGAAAACATGAATTTATGGGTTTTGACTCCGCTCATGAAAGTGGTGACGGCGACCTTGTCGTCAACATCGTCCACCTCCAAGGTTTCTAGGTTAAACCTGGTGACAAACTCTCGTAGAGTTTTGTCTTTTTTCTGCTTCACATTAAGCAAGCTGGTCGCTGGTCTCCTTTGTCGCTGGGCTCCAATATAGTGTCCGACGAACAGTTTGCTAAGCTGAGCAAAGGAAGTGACAGTGGAGGGCTGGATCTGATTGAACCACACCCTAGCTGCCCCTTTGAGAGTGACAGGGAAAGCGCGGCACATAACCTCGTCGGGGACGGCTTGGAGCTGCATCAAAGCCTTGTAGGTCTCCAGGTGGTCCAATGGGTCCTTCGTCCCATCAAACATCTCTATGGTGCGCATCTTGAACTTAGGCGGTAGGGGGACCTACATGACTGCCTGGGTGAACGGGGAGTCGGTTCTGTTTACCATCTCTTCCATGGTGTTCGGAGTTCTGGTCCTCACAGCCTCTATGACCCCGGTCATCTGGGCTTGAAGGGCTCTCAATCGCTCGTCCCAGGTCGGGGGATTGTCCCCCCTTTCTCCTTCCTCTTTGGTGTGCTGGGGCCGGCGTCTAGGCGGTAGGCCAGGGGCCTGGTTTTGTGCTTCGTCCGGTGGAGCATGGTCAGTCTCGGGGCCGTGGCACAGCACCAGGTAAAACGGGATCTTCGTTCACATCTCGGCTGGCGTGACTTCTTTCATTCTCCGGTTGGGTTCTAGGCAGTTGTCCTCCTGCGGGGGCAGCGGGGAGTCGTTGAAGCAACTCCTGGTTTTGGGTAATCAGCATCTGCATGTTGGCCATAACGGCGGCCATACGAGTTTCGAGGGCTGTAACTCTGTCGGGGCTTTGGTCACCGGCGACCCGGTTAATGTTTTGATCCGCCATGGGTAAGGGAACGTGTGAAGTGCCGGACCTGGTGACGACCATGAAAATGGAAAACAATCGGTTCCCATAGACGGCGCCAGCTGATGAAGCAGCAAGTCGGTTCCCAGGTCGGCAACGATCTGCTCCAATGTAATCTAAGAAGGAAAAAGAGTGAAGGGCACCGGTGTGATGCCTGCCAAGAGCACTCCGATGCCTAAGTTAGATTTTTGGAGAGATCAGTAGAGTTTTTTGGTTAGGGTTTTCTGTTTGCGTACCTTTTTGGAGAAAATGATCTTTTTTCTTATATTGGCAGGCACTCTCGTAGCCCTAGAGGGCCGTTGCATGCATGGGGAAGGTGGGAGACGGCTGTCTGTCCACGTGGCAGCCTGGCATTGGGGGTCCTGACTGGTGGCAGGGTAGTGGGAGGAGTGGTTGTCCAATCCTCAAGACGTGGCGCTCCCTTAGGCGTATGTCAGGGTGAGTGAGGTGACTGCCTCTTACACGCGAAATCTTGGAGACGGGAACACGTTATCATTATTGGGTTGTCCATAATGGCTTTCGCTGGCGTGAGAGGTGGGACGAATGACCGGTCTCATCTCGCAGGACCCGCTCGGGCGTGGCTCACTCGGTCGTGGTCAGCCAGGGGCTGGTCGGTCATGACCTTCCTAATCAGGTCCCGGCCAGCTGGACCTCTCAAGATCGATTCTCCTATTGTGATGCTTTCTCCTGGTCGGGATGTTGAGGTGTCTCTGGTCGATCCCCATCAAAAGTTGAGAGCTCAATGTCTAACATGCTGCTGCTGTGAATCTGATTGTGTAGAAAGGGAGGTTATCTGGCTGTCGGTATACACTGAATAAAGCAGGTCAAGGTGACTTTATAGGGAAGCTGATCAGGGGATATATATACATATAAATATTTTTTGGGTGCTCCGGAAAATATTTTTTGGCTTAGTGATAGGGGGATGGAGAGGATCCATTTGAATATGCGAACATAGTATTGGACTTGTACTTAGGACACTGGTCAAAAGCTATAGAAGTGAACGCGTGAACTCAACCCTTAATTGTTTCCAGTACATGGATTAGATTGACCAATAAAGGATGAGTGCTTAGCGTTTGGGCACAATAGCTTATATAATGTTCCAAATCCGTAAGAGCGGTCGTCACCAATAGACTAGGGTCGTCACCGTCATCACTGACCATCATTAGTATTTTGTGAAAACTTGATACCACATAAACCAAAAATCAATACCATAAATCACAGTCAGAGTACTTTTCAAGAGGAATTACTTTCAAATTGATGAATCAAATGATTAATTTTGTTAGATTAAAATGGGTTTATGATGCATCTTGGTTAACACTATGCTATGGTAAGTTATAATTTTTGAAAATAATAAAAATTGAAATGATAGTACATGGCTGCATATTTGAAATAGCAGCAAAACTCAATTAACTAGAGGGACACCTGACAACATCAAGAAGAAGAATGAGAAATGTCTATTAATTTGAATAACCATGGGCAACTCAGCGGGGCAATTGGATGGCTACCAAAGTGAGATCTAGGTAATTAATTCAATTTTCTTCTTCCTATGCCTGTTCTTCCCAACGAGTTAGTCCAGATTTTAGTTTCTAATGCTTCTTAATCTGTCCCCAAAAAAAAAAAACCACAGCAAGAAGAATGAGAAATGTCAATTACTTAGCAAACACAAGTCTTCTCGAAGCCTGATTCAGTCTATTCAATGCAAATTCTGGACAGTAATTGACGACAATATGAAAAGTACAACTGTTCTATTAGGTATCTAAGGAGAAATATTACATAATATATATAAGATGGCAACTGAAAAGAAATAATGAGACGAGTTTTTGTTGGAGAATTCAATTGTTTGGCACTACGAAGGAAGAATCCCCTAAATTCAAATCTTCCTCCAATGAGCAGTTGTTTCCTAATCCATTATATTTTTAAAAAAATTGGCTCCTGAATCTCCTAATTAAAGTAATTAATTCCCAGTCTTTTATATCCTAAGGTGGATTACAAGCTTAATTTATACAAACAACCATGGCAATTATAATTGACCTTCATTTTGAATTCCTTTCGTGTTTGAAAATCATTCTACAATGGGAAGTATATATCTAGGCTTAATCTAGCAGTGCCATTTAATTGTGTACAAGTATTGTAATGTTTGTGTGATTGCAAAACATAAAAAGAATTAACACATGTTGAATAATTTCTTCTTTTTTTTTTCTGAGTTATATCAGAATGCCGAAGCCCTGGAGAATAAATTGAACTCATAACCGCAAGCGGTGTAAGTATAAATTATATAAGTATAGGTCAATTCTATCACTATAATCATTGGTCCACATCATTACCTAAGGAGACAGATGATTTGGATTCTATCGAGAAGCGCCCTATGCGTTAGTGTCTATATAAACACTCAACTCTAGAACACTAGACAACCAAGGTAGAAGGCGTAACTTAATCGGACCCGGTGGATAATTTTGAAACCTTTAACAAATAGGTCAGTTCTAGTTCCGGTTACTATGGATCGGTTTTCCGGTTCTGAATTCGGTTCTTGAAAAATAAGAATAACAACCAGGACTAGGAAAACATATGGTTTTGAGTGGGAAACCCCTACCTTATTCCCACCCCCTTAAACCCCTATTTACCTCACTTTCTTTATTTTAGTATTTTTTTAAAATATATTATAATAAAACAATGAATAAAATCACAAAAAAAAAGAAAAAATCACTGTAATCATATTTTAATGAAATATATATGTAAAAATAAAT
Organism: Euryodendron excelsum; assembly: GCA_033060915.1. NCBI lineage: Eukaryota > Viridiplantae > Streptophyta > Magnoliopsida > Ericales > Pentaphylacaceae > Euryodendron > Euryodendron excelsum. Next base: position 5,212,929 of record CM065380.1, on the reverse strand, counting down.
ATATATTTATAGATAGTTCAAGTTTAAGCATGTGTTCGAATCTCAACTCTTTGGCTACACAACACCCAGAAGACTCGAGATCCGTTCGGTTTGGTTTCTTACAAGCTTAGTGCGGTCCTAGTAGTGACCCCTGTAGGGCTAGTTCTAGAAAAAAAAAAGAACAGACTATCATTGGTTCAGTTTTGAGTCAAACTACCAACAAACCGAACCAAATAGACCCGATTCTCTATATATTAAAATATTTTAACTGGAATACCAACTCTTTTCTTTCCACGTAGTCTCCTAAAGAGCGCTGTCTTGAACCTATATGATGATGCAGCGATCTTGTGTTGGCTTGCCCCCAGGTCCGGGATGAACTGCTCCTTGGTCGGCCAATGATCTCCTGCTCTAAAACCCACCGGTGTGATGGGAGCCAATGGCCCTCCGGTGTTCAAGTTAGATTCAAGGGAGTTCAAACATGGGAGAGGAAAAATCTTCAGGGTTGTGTCTTGCGTACCTGCCAAGGGGCCGAAGTTTCTCCCTTATATGCTTGCATGGTGGGGGTAGGTGGTTCTTCCACATGGTGGCTTCTAGTTGGAAGACCAGAGCAGTGTCAGAGCACTTGAGTGGACCATCCCCACACTCCAAGATGGCTTGTGTCAAAGCGGTGTCAGGGGGGTGGGGATTGGTTGCAAGTACATGCCCATACCCCTGATGCGTGACAGGGCGGCCGGTGTCAGAAGGGGGCCCCCACCAAACTGGTCGGGCGCCAAACCGATTAGCGAGTAGTAATGAGCATCCACTCGGCTTTGAAAGGTGAGGACGATTAGGAGGAGGACCAGGTCATGGAATGGCCGGTTGCACTGGGTGTCGCTCCCGGTCGGGTCAGGGAATCCTCATCACCAGATGCCCCCAATTCATCTGGCCATCTATTCGGGGTCAGAGGAATTTCATCAGACGGTCTGACCATGGAACACGAAGCGCATTTGTAGCGAGGGCGGCACAATTATGGTAGGCGCTATCCCGTCGTTTTGCCTGCCCCCACGTGGCGGCTAGGGATTAGTTGTCAGAAGTCGAAAAGACATGTCGCATCTCGACCGTTGATGTCGCGTCATCGAGGGCCATTTGGGCCGTTGATTTCAAAGGCGTGGGGGGAACTTTGTAAGGCGGTTGCCCCTAATTTTGGCCTCATTGCTTTTTACCAAATACGCAGAGAAAGAGAGAGGAACCCAACTCACTTTACCGTCGTCGTCACCGTCGCCTATGCCCCCACCGTCGTCTCTGTCATTTCCGACCAGCCAAAGGGTGCCATTCTCCTAGTTTCACCGCCGGTTTGCTTCGAAAATTGCCGCCGGTGCTTCGAAACGTGGTAAGCTTCTCCCTCTAGTTGTATATACTGGTTTATTACCCGCTGTGTGCCCGTGTTTGAGGGAAGGGGCCAGATTCTCGACCTTTCGAGGTTTGTTGACAGGGCGGAATTCTTAGAATCCGTTCTTCGGGATTTGTGTGAGTTGTTTAGGCCAGTACTCGATAGGATTGAGGGCTGTAGGCCTCTCGGGACTATGTCGAACCTGGAGGGGTTTAGTTCAGACTCAGAAGGGACCGGTTCCAATGGGTATCGAGTCGAGAGGAGCCGAACCCAGGAAGAGGCCTATGTAGGGGGCTCCGAGGGGTCTCAGGGAGTTCCCGATTCAGGGGAGGTCGGAGCCGCCCACTCTGGAGTCAGGGAGGAACGGGACCAACCCATTGAGGTTGCTGCCCGAGTCATGGAGGTTGAACCTGGAGAGAGGGAGGATGAGGATGGCCTCGGGTATAGAGCGGAGAGGGTTGCTTCCTCTCTAGATAGGGAGAAGGTCGCCACCTTCGGCGGGTGTACCAGATCCCAAAAGGGGTGAGGTGTAGGGTCCCCAACTTTAGAGATCGGGCATGCTCGCCCAGGGAGGGGGAGATAGCGATCTTCGAGGGCGCACCGGCTGGCGGTCTTCGTGTACTGTTCCCTCGGCCAGTCAGAGAGACTCTGCAAAGGTTGCGGCTCGCCCCCGGACAGCTTTCGCCGAACGCCTGGCAGATCGTGGCGGGTTTCATGATCCTCTGGCAGATCCTCCATGGGAGGGACGTGACGCCAGAGGAGTTCTCGTATTGCTACAAGTCGGCCGAGTGCGGGAAGGGGTACTGGTACTTCTTAGGTCGGTCGACGGGGCTCGATCTGGTCGGCGAACTTCCTTCTTCACACAAGAACTGGAAGGACCGGTTCTTCTTCATTAGCGGAGAGGGCTGGGAGTTCTGCCCCTGGGAGACAGACTTCTCTGCTCAGATCCCCAGGCAATGGGGTTATCCGAGTAAAAAGGGTATGTTCTTTTCCTCGAGTCTTCCTCCTTTCTTGTTTAGTGTTTGTTGCATGTGTCGCCCGTTCTGACTTGCGTGTCCTACAGGTGTCAGGTCAGGTTAAGCCCCTTCTGTCTGCCGAGCACAAGGCAGCTATAGAAAAGGTCCAGGAGTACGAGTTCCGGACTGCCAAGGACTTGGTGTCTATTGAGGCGCTTGCCCTATACCTTTTGGGACCCGAACCGAGCAGGGAAGCCTTGGCTGCAGAACGTGAGAGGAGTGAGTACTTTTTTGTTTTCACTATGCTGGTCGTTCTCTAACCCTTCTGGCTACTCTTTGCAGATCGCCAGTCTGCCACCGTTGCTTAGGGCGACACTGCCGTTGTTCAGCTCGGTCCCTAGACATCCAAGCTAACCTCTAAGCCAACCTCTGAGCCAGCCGAGATGAGTTTTGACATCAATTACTTAGCCAAAAAGAGGGCGGTGGCAGCCGGCGCTTCGGGATCGAAGCATCAGAAGACTGCCGAGGCTACCGAAGAGCTCCCTCCTCCACCTCCGCTCCCGAAGAAGGCGTCCCCCCAAAAGGGAAAAGGTCAAGTTTCTATGGTCGTCAGGCCTCCACAGGGGTATTCGGAGGGTTCTCAGCTGAGGCGAGGATCGGTCGTTCCGGCAGACTCCCAGGCCCATGCTGGTCCAGCTGCTTCGGCCCCGACCAACGTCATCAACAGCTCGGACGTGGCGTGGGAAAGGGCGGCAAAGGCAATAAGGCCATCGGACATCACGAGGCTGGCTAAGCATCCCAACTCTCGGTTAGTCAGGGACGCCAACCACAACCTGTTCAAGGTATGCTTCTGTAGTTAGCATTCTATTCTTTGTCGTCTCTTATGTTTTGTAAGTTCTGACCACTCGGCTTTCAGTCTCTTGCCAGGGTCATGGCTCTGGGCCATCGCCTGGGGACTTCAGAGAAAGCCTACCAGAAGGAGAAGGCAGCCAGCTCGGCCCTAAACCAGGAGGTCCAGTCGCTGAAGGCGGATGTCTCGATCGCCCGTGTCGAGAGAGATTCTGCCCTGGAGGAGCTCTAGTCGGCTCGGGCCGACAATGAAAAGCACGCCAGGCAGGCCAACAAGCTACTCCTGAACTTCTCGGCCGAAGAGGCAAAAAGGCACGAGCTGGAGAAAACTGTGGCAGCCCACAGCGAGGAGCTCAAGACAGCAATGGCGGAAGCTGTTGAGGAATTCAAGAAAAGGGATGACTTACAAGCCTTGTTGGAGCCCACCTTTCTCATGGGCTTCGAGTCGGCTCGGAAGCAGGCGTCCAAGAAGTATCCCGAGTCGGACTTCTCAACCCTGGATCGTCTCGACAGAATTGCACCTGTGGATGGCCAGGATGCTACTGACCAAGTGGTTGATGAAGGGGACGAAGCGAGTACTGCTGGAGAAAGCCAAACCGGTGAGGTTCAGCCGGAAGCCATTACTGGTGACGAGGTCGGCACTGCTCAGCGCGCCGACGCTAAGGGACAAACTACAGAGCATGCTCAGGCTTGAAGGCGGCTCGGGTCCTCCTGTTGTTTTTCTTTCTTCTCCCTTCTTTTTTTTTTTTTTTTTTTTTTTGTAATGGGCGTCTTGCCTTTGTACATGTGATATCATCAATGAAATTACCTTTTGCTTTTAAACTCTGTGCTCGTTACATTTTCAGAACATTTGCTTGGAGTGACTTGTAGAGTGCTTGCAAGTACTAACGAGGACCTGATCGGCAATTATAGCCGAATAGGTCCAATAACTGGATCTGCATGGCCATTGGGCGGGCAGACTTAATTTCTATTGCATCGCCAATTAAGGCCCTCTGGATCTACTCGGCACTTGGCCGAGCAGATTCTATTTCTGTGCCATGGCCGATTAAGGCCTTCTGGATCTGCTCGGCACTTGGCCGAGCAAAACCTTTCTGTGCCAGTGCCACTCAAGGCCCTCTGGCTCTGCTCGGCACTTGGCTGGGCAGATTCTTTCTATGCCATTGCCACTTAAGGCCCTCTGGCTCTGCTCGGCACTGAGCCGAGCAGATTCTTTCTGCGCCATTGCCATTTAAGGCCCTCTGGCTCTGCTCGACACTTGGCCGAGCAGATTCTTTCTGTGTCATTGCCACTTAAGGCCCTCTGGCTCTGCTCGGCACTTGGCTGAGCAGATTCTATGTTGATTCCACGCAAGTAGACAAATTTAAGGTCGATACGTGTGGACAATTTGCTGAACAATCGCTTTTATTGATATTCTTGAGAGTTACAAGTGGAAGCCTTTCAAGAGTAGTATTTCCTTAGGTGTTCTGTGTGCCACGGGTGCGGAAGCTCCTTGCCCTGAGTTCTTCTGCCTATATGTCCCCTTCCTTGTACTGCTGATCACCTGGTAGGGTCCTTCCCAATTGGGTCCAAGCTTGCCTTCTCTGGGATCCTTGGTAGACTGGTTGACTCTCTTTAATACAAGATCCCCGGTCGCGAAGTCTTTTGGTCGAACTCTGGAGTTGTAGTACTGACGCATCTTCTGCTGGTAGGACGCCACTCTCACAGCTGTCCATTGCCTTCTCTCCTCCAACAGATCCAAGTCCACATTCATGGCCTCGCCGTTGGTCACGGGGTTAAACTGCATCGTTCTGGGACTGGGGAGGCCGATCTCTACTGGGATCACGGCTTCCGTGCCGAAGGTAAGCGAGAACGACGTTTGACCAGTGGACATTCTCTCCGTCGTTCTATAGGCCCAGAGGATGTTGGGGAGCTCTTCTGCCCACAACCCCTTGACCTTCTCTAACTTCGTCTTGAGGATCTTCAAAAGGGACTTGTTGGTGACTTTGACTTGGCCGTTCGCCTGAGGGTGCTCCGGGGACGAAGCATGGTGGCTTATCCTTAGGTCGATGCACAATTTGTTGAACTGTCTGCCTTCGAACTGCTTCCCGTTGTCTGTGATGACAGCCTTGGGGATTCCAAACCTACACACAATATTCCGCCACAGAAAATTCTTTATCTTCTCCTCAGTAATTGTCAGTAGGGCCTCTGCCTCCGCCCACTTCGTGAAGTAATCGATCGCCACAACTGTAAATTTCGTCTGTCCCTTGCCAAGCGGCAACTGACCCACAATGTCGATCCCCCACTGGGTAAAGGGCCAGGGAGTCTGGATTGGGGTCATCTCTTGAGAGGGCAGTCTCGGGATGTTGGCGAACCGTTGGCACTTTTCACATTTCTTGACGAATTCCTGGGCGTCTCTCTCCATGGTGGGCCAATAATAGGCCGTTCGCAATATCTTCTTGGTGAGGGACCAACCGCCAGAGTGGTTCCCACAGACCCCCTCGTGGACCTCCCGCAATATGTAGTCTGCCTCTTCCTCATTGGCACAACGAAGCAGCGGCATGGTGTGCCCTCTCTCGTATAGGATTCTGCCTTGTATGAGGTATCTGCTCGACCGATATTGAATCCGCCTCGCCTCATTCTGGTCCTCGAGCAGGGTTCCATTCTGCAAGTAATTTCTGATCTGGTTCATCCATGAGGATTCGGGCACGATCTGTTCGACTTCCGGGCTCTGGGTGCTCGGCAAATTAAGAATCTCGATTGGAACGTTCAGGTCGGGCTCATTGGACGAGGCTATTCTGGCCAGTCGGTCTGCCTCTTCATTCTCCAATCTCGGGACGCATTCCAAGAGTATCTTCGCAAATCTCCTGGCCAGGCTCTGCGCCACTTGGCAGTATTGTTTCATGTTGTCTTCTCTTGCTTCGTACTCTCCCTGAACCTGCTCCACCACGAGCTGAGAGTCGCTTTCAGACTACTATCTGTTCTGCCCCCATTCGCCGAGCCATTCTGAGACCGGCAATGAGTGCTTCGTATTCGGCGACGTTATTGGTGGCGGGGAACTTAAAGCGGAGCGCATATTCCATCTTGTGGCCATCCGAGGTGACAAGGACCACGCCAGCACCATCGGAATCGTGAGTGGACGAACCATCAACGTTCAGGACCCAGTTGCTGTCTGGCAGATCGGCTTCAAGGGTGGCAGGGGGTGGGTTAGTGAATTCTGCGATGAAATCTGCAGCCGCCTGCCCTTTGATCGCCAGTCGGGGTCGATAGTGGATGTCGAACTGGCTAAGTTCAATGGACCATTTCACTAATTGCCCTGACGTCTCAGGCTTGTGTAGTATGTTCTTCAGTGACTAGTCAATGAATACCACAATCGTATGGGGTTAGAAGTAGGGTCGCAAGCGCCGAGCTGCAGTTATCAGCGCGAGGGCCAGGAGTTCCATCTTTGGGTACCGTTCTTCGGCTCCATGCAAGGCACGACTGGTGTAGTAGACTGGCTTTTGGACCCCTCCTTCTTCTCGAACAAGAGCTGAGCTTACTGCTGTAGCTGATACGGCCAAATAGAGAAACAACTCCTCCCCCAGGACAGTTCGGCTGAGCAGCGGGACTAAGCTCAGGTATTGTTTGAGTTGACCAAAGGCTACTTCACACTCCTCGTTCCATTCGAACGCCTTGCGTAAGATCCTGAAGAACGGCAAACACTTGTCCGTAGACCGGGAGATGAACCTATTCAGGACAGCGACACGTCCCACCAGCCTCTGAACATCTTTCATCGTTCTGGGTGCTTGCATGTCGATGATGGCTTGGATTTTCTCGAGGTTGGCCTCGATCCCCCTCTGTGACACCATGAAGCCCATAAACTTTCCCGAGGCGATACCGAAGGCACACTTGGCAGGGTTGAGTTTCATCCGGTACTTGCGGAGTATCTGGAACGTCTCTTCGAGGTCCCGCAGGTGGTCGATTGCCTGCTTGCTCTTCACCAACCTGTCATCCACGTAGACCTCCATATTACGGCCAATCTACGACTTGAACATAAGGTTGACCAGCCGCTAGTATGTGGCCCCTGCATTCTTCAACCCGAACGGCATGACATTGTAGCAATAGAGCCCCCGGTCTGTAATGAAGGCCGTGTGCTCCTAGTCGCACTCCGCCATCCGAATCTGGTTATATCCCGAAAAAGCATCCATAAAGGTTAGCATTTCATACCCCGCAGTAGAGTCAACGAGGAGGTCGATGGTCGGTAGTGGAAAGCTGTCTTTGGAGCATGCTTTGTTTAGATCAGTGAAGTCAACGCACATTCGCCACTTCCCGTTGGACTTCTTCACCATGACAATATTCGAGAGCCAAGTGGGGTAGTGTGCTTCCCTGATGAACTTTGCCTGCACCAGCTTCTCCACTTCTTCAGCAACTGCATCGTTCCTGTCTGGTGCAAAGTTCTTCCGCTTCTGCTTGACCGGCCTGGCCTCAGGGTCGATGTTCAAGTAATGAGTCGCTACTCGCGTGTCAATGCCAGGCATGTCCTCGTGAGACCAAGCGAACACGTCCACATTATTTCTTAAGAACGCCCGCAGTGGTTGCTTCAGCTCCTCGGGTGCGACAGACCCTATCCTCACCGTTCTGTTATGCTCTCGTTGCCCGTCCAGGACGTCCTCAAGATCTTCTCCTGGCTCTCTCCTTCTGACTTCCTCCTCGTCCCTTGGCTCGAGCTCTTCTATGACCAAGGTCTCCCTGCTGGGTTCTCCTTTGAGGTAGGCCATGTAGCATTCCCGTGCTTCCTTCTGGTCGCCCCTTGCACACCCAACCCCCGTGCCGGTCGGGAACTTGATTCGAAGATGATACGTCGAGGTGACTGCCTTAAACTGGTTCAGGGCTGTTCGGCCGATGATGGCGTTGTATGCGGAAGGGCAATCCACAACCAAAAAGTATACCATCTTCGTCGTCCGGTGTGGCTCTTCTCCAAGGGTGACTGGTAGGATGATGGACCCGAGGGGGACTACCCGGTCCCCGGTGAAGCCGACCAGGGGACAATTAACTGGTTTCAACTTTTCTTGGCCAATCTGCATTTTTTTGAAGGCCCCTCGGAATAGGATGTCCGCCGAACTCCCGCTGTCGACTAGGATTTTCCAAGTTTTGAAGTTGGAGATCACCACCGAGACAACCAGGGGGTCATCGTGTGGTTGGTGTAGCTCGGCGGCCTCTTCTTCTTTGAATGTGATCGCAGGACCTTCGGTCTTCGTCTTCTTGCTGGCCGCCCTGACCAGCATTACTTCTGCTTCGGTTCGAATGTCCTGAATGTGTTTCTTCCTCGCCGAGGAGGACTCCCCTCCTCTAGCGAATCCCTCAGCAATAACCCTTGTCTCTCCAATAGGCTGGGTAGTTGTTTCGGTTCTTGCTAGGCTACGTCGTTCCGCCCATGCTCGGTCTCGACCGGCCACATAGCGGCTAAGCCTCCCCCGTTTGATCAGATCTTCGATCTGCTGCTTCAGGTCAATACAGTCCTCCGTGTCCTGACCATGATCGCGGTGGAACCGGCAGTATCACTTCTTGCTCCTCATATTCGAAGGCGTCTTCAACGGATCGGACCATTTCAGGTCCGGGTCGTCCTTGATCTCCATCAAGACATCCTTCAACTTCGTCGTAAGAGGGGTGAATGTCTGATTAAGGCCACGGTAGTATTCGTGCCTCTCTTCTCCCCTGTTCCTCGATCGGTTGCTAATTCGGCTTGTCTTGGCCTCCCTCTCGTCGTTCGAGGTGCCGCTCGACCTCTTCTTCTCCGATTGCGAGGCACCCCATTCATCATTATCTCGCCTCGCACTCATGGCGTCCTCTGCATTCATGTGTTTCTGAGCACGAAACATCAACTCTGCCATATCCTGGGGCGGTCTCCTCGACAGGGAAAATAGGAGTTTCCCACTTCTCAGACCGCTCATGAATGCCGTGATAACCACCTTATCGTCTACATCATCCACGACCAGAGTCTCTTGGTTGAACCTTCGTACATATTCCTGCAGCGTTTCCTCCTTCTTCTGCCTCACAGTCAACAAGTAGGCCGCAGGTCTCCTCCGCCTCTGGGCCTCAATGTAGTGGCTCACGAAGAGTTTGCTGAGTTCTTTGAAGGTGGCGATTGACACTGGCTTTATTTTATTAAACCAAGTTTGCGCCGAACCCTTCAGCGTGATGGGGAATGCTCTGCACATGATCTCGTTCGGCACCGCTTGTTGGTGTATGAGTGCTCTGAATGTCTCCAGATGGTCCACCGGGTCCTTGGAACCATCGAATGCGTCCAAGGTCGGCATTTTAAACTTTGGGGGGAGTGGAAATTCCATTACCTTCTGCGTGAATGGGGAGGCAGTCCAACCAATGAGGGCGTCGACGGTGTTTGGGGCTTTTGCTTCCACCGCTGCTAACACTCCTGCCATTTGAGCTTGCATGGCTTTCAGTTGTTCGTCCCAAGCATGGGAGCTCTCCCTTTTGTCACCTACCATCTCCATCCTCGATGGAATGGCGTGGCTCGTTTGTGCTTCGTCGATGTTGGGCTCACGGCGAAGTAGAGGGTCCTCAACTCGCCCTTCATTGCCATTTTCGCCGCCGTTGGGGAGGACTGACGGATCCTTGTCGACCTCCTACTCCTGTTGTTCTTCGGCCAGCGGGTTGGCCTGCGGAGGAATCTCTGGTGGAGGAGGAGGAGGGTGGTTTTATTGAAGTAACTCCGCATTCTGGCTGACCAGCTGCTGCATGCGGGCCATCATGTCAGCCACTGTCTTCTCCAAAGCGGCTATCTTTTCTGCACTAGAATCGGCCATCGAAGTTCCTTCAGGGAGGGTGCTAATCCCAGACCTGGTTAAGACCATGAAATGTCACGAGAGAAGTCGTTCCCACAGACGGCGCCAGCTGATGATACAATGATCTCGTGTTAGCTTGCCTCAGGTCCGGGATGAACTGCTCCTTGGTCGGCCAGTGATCTCCTGCACTAAAACCCACTGGTGTGATGGGAGCCAATGGCCCTCCGGTGTTCAAGTGAGATTCAAGAGGGTTCAAACGTGGGAGAGGAAAAATCTTCAGGGTTGTGTCTTGCGTACCTGCCAAGGGGCCGAAGTTTTTCCCTTGTATGCTTGCATGGTGGGGGTAGGTAGTCCTTCCACGTGGCGGCTTCTAGTTGGAAGACTAGAGCAGTGTCAGAGCATTTGAGTGGACTATCCCCACACTCCAAGATGGCGTGTGTCAGAGCGGTGTCAGGGGAGTGGGGATTGGTTGCAAGTACATGCCCATACCCCTGATGCTTGCCAGGGCGGCCGGTGTTAGAAGGGGGCCCTCACCGGACTGGTCGGGCGCCGAACCGATTAGTGAGTAGTAATGAGCATCCACTCGGCTCTGAAAGGCGAGGACGATCAGGAGGAGGACCCATCCATAGAACGGCCGGTTGCACTGGGTGTCGCTCCCAGTCGGGTCGGGGAATCCTCATCACCACTATATGAACTCCAATCTTATTACTTTGTCGATGTGGGATCTGGGCTCTTCGAATTCATTAACTTGTTAGGCCATCTGTGAGATTAGGGATTTTCTTGACCAAGACCAATCTTTAGGGTTTAGGGATTTTCTTAATTCGTTTCTAAAATGATACAACTGTGGCGATTTTACTCATTTTTCTAACAACGATGCCCAACAAAAGACTAGCTGTGAGTTGAGGTATTACTCTTGTAAGTTTTGGAGAAGTTGCATCTAAAATTCGTAAAATGGTCTCTCAAGGCAAATGCCAATAACAAACCATTTGTCTACTCATTTTCATTAGGTAAGTTTGATTTGATCAATCCATGATCTGTTTGCATCTTTGACAATCCATCACCAGATTTCTTATCCTTGTCTAGTGGATTTCACTCTCTCTTTCTTTTTGTTTTTGCTAGGTAATTTCACTCTCTTTCTATCCCTCATTCAAAACGGCCACTCATCTAGTATAAAATGAAGGGCCTATGAGCTTGGGTGCGAAAAGCTGGTGCGGTTGCTAGTTGGGCTCTTCCATATCTAAGAACTAGGCATAACTCGCCCGCGGCACTCTCAGATAAAGTAAAAAAATATATATTCAGCAATAATAATAATAATAAATAGCTACCTATTTTACAATTACATTTAACTTTCTTTAGCCCCGTGTGTCCGAAATTATTAAGTAAAGATTTATATTATCCACAACTGAACAATACTCGTACTAATGATGAAAAATTGAAATAATCAAGAATTCTCCCCCAATAAAATCAGCAATAAATCTCGTCTGATTTCGAAAAAACATATTTGCAGTAAATTTTATCTGCAAATAACAACAATAAAAAAAATTTGTTATAACCAAAAAAAAGATACAATAAGATTCCATGTCATACAATCACTTCCATAGAACACAAATACTCCTTTACCTCATCAGTGATGCAATACAAATCAACTATCATTAATGCATTTATCTAAACAACAAACCAGTGGTTCAAACATAGTAGAAGCAATCCAGATGTTCTCAATTAAGAAATTGAAGCTAGATAAAAAAAAATTACACTTCAAATCAACTTACCAGTTACCTTAAATGAAATCTATTGAAACAAAATAGAAAGAGAAAAGTTAATTAAACAGGAAAGAGAGGAGCACCTTTCGTCCTGCCTCTACAATCATGGGTTGGTCAAGCTTATGCTCTAAAACCACATGCGACCCTTTTTTTCAGTGCCATCTTCAATTTTCACTCTAGTATTGATGCAAAGCTAACAACTTTCACAAACTCAAAAAGCTAAACCAAAAATTGAATCTACAAAATGAAATTAAATAATGAAACAAAAAAAAAAGTATGCAACTGAATCCACACAACTTTATGACACAACATAAACCCCACAAAAGACAAAGAGAACTCAACACATCATAACCCATTTGTACAAAAGAGAGAGAATAACATAGGAGTAGGTTGGCTAGCTGCAGCAACCCTAAGAGCAACTCCAACACAACTCTCTATTTTAGCTAGTCAAAATATAATATAATATTACACTCTCTATTTTAGAGAGTCACTTTTAGAAAGCAACTCTAACACTACTCTTTATTTTAGCTAGCTACTCCAACTAACTATCATGTTCTTAAAAAAATAATATTACATGGCATGCCACGTCATTATTGTAATGGTGACATGGAATGATGACGAGACATGCCATGTCATCAGAATTTAAAAGCTAAAATTTTTTTAAAATAAAAGCTACATTTTTTTAAACGAATTGATAAATTTAAAATATAAAACAAGCAAATTTCAAAGTGGCAATGCTTTCAATAGTCTTGTAAATGTGACTGTTGAAATTCCAAATGAAAATGTGACCGTTGCGGTGCTTTCAACGGTCACAAACAACTCAAACAAACTGACAAAAGGCATGGGAGAAAAACAAAAGTGACAAACGGTCACAAAAAATTTTCAACGGCTATATTCTCAATAATTTTGTATAAATAAGACTATTTTTCTTTTCTTATCTTCACCAATCTCAACTACATCTACTCTCACTTTTATTCTTCTATTTTTCTCTATGGCTCGTAATCGTATAGTTAATATGATTGTTAATGACTCTGATTTTGATGATGAATTGGAGATGTTAACAATTGCTGCTATGCAAGAAGAAAAATTTAATAGCCAAAGACAATCGGGTTTACGTCGTGGTTCCATTCAAGGGCATTCGATGATTTTTCGTGATCGAGTTCAAGGCTATAAGCGACTTTATCAAGATTATTTTGCTGAAATGCCTACATATCCTCCCAATTTATTCTGAAGGAGGTTTCAAATGAATCGATCTCTTTTTTTCCATATATTATCAATGATAGAAGCTTACGATCCATATTTTGTTCAAAAAAAAAAAATGTTGTTGGAATTATTGGCTTGTCTTCCCTTCAAAAGATGACAACTGCTATAAGGATGCTTGCGTATGGAGTAGCAGCTGATTCTATAGATAATTATGTGAGGATCGGCGAAAGCACTGCAATAGAAAGTCTAAAAAAATTTGTGAAAGCAGTTGTTGCAATTTTTTCAGACGAGTACCTGAGGTCACCAAACAGTGATGACATTGCAAGATTACTAGCGATGGGTGCAAATCGTGGGTTTCCTGGGATGTTGGGAAGCATTGACTGTATGCATTGGAAGTGGAAGAATTGTCCGACAGCATAGAAAGGTATGTATTGCGGTCACATCCATGAACCAACAATTATTTTAGAGGCGGTGGCTTCATATGATCTATGGATATGGCATGCATTTTTTGGGTTACTGGGATCTCATAATGACATCAATGTACTAGAACGTTCTTCTATTTTCTCTCTTTTTGTTGAAGGTCGTGCTCCTCCAATAAATTACTCTATCAACGGGAATTATTATACAATGGGATATTATCTTGCTGATGGTATATAACCATTGTGGTCAACATTCGTCGAAACAATTCCATCTCCAAGAGATAATAAACAAATACATTTTGCAAAAGCTTAAGAGTCAGCAAGGAAAGACGTAGAGCGGGCATTTCGGGTGCTCCAAGCACATTTTGCAATAGTACTTGGACCTGCACGTTTTTGGAAACCTGAAACTCTTACAGATATTATGAAGGCATGCATAATATTGCATAATATGATAGTTGAGGATGAGCGGGATGCTAATGGAATAAATTTTAATTACGATGCACTCGATGAAAGTCCTCTTCAATCAACATCGAATGAGCATACCTACGAAATTTTTGAATTTATTCAAACTCATCATCACATTAGAGATAGAAAAACTCATTCAAAGCTGCAAGCTGACTTAGTTGAGCACATATGGAGTCTACATGGGGACTCGTAACAACTTGTGTGTATTTGTTTATTTTGCTTTTTGGTCGAAGTCATTTCCTTTAAGTTTGTATGGGTCTATTTTGTATGGGTTATTTCCTTAAGTCATTTCCTTTAACTCCACTGAAATTTAAGTTATTAATGATGATTGGTGGGGTTTAATGAAAGCTGGTATATGAATGCGAATTCAATTCTTTACTAGATGCAACTGCAAAAAAATATATTACCATGAGACTACATTATGAAATGCAGTCACTGAAAATTGGGAATGCAGGAGATGTGGGAATGCAGTCACATGAAATGTAGTCACATGTAATGCAATCACACAAAATGCAGTCACATGTAATACAGTCACACTGTAAGCTTGTTCGTATTACCAAAATCATGTAATGCAGTCACACTGCAAGCAACTAAAAGATTAGATACCGTGAAGGAATCAGATGGAAATGCACTTAATCTCATCTGATTGTAACGATCGAAAGCATCATAAGCACAACCATTACCAACATAAGCTGAAATCATGGCATTCCATAACTCAATTTCTTTACTGGATATCGAAATCATGGCATTCCACCTTGAGAACAAGCAGTCAATGCACAAGAAAATGAGGCCAAAACAATCTGATCAAGAAGAACATTTACTCTAAAATAACTAACATTTACCCATAAAAAAAATTACATCTCTAACATTCATCACCATCTCTCTGATCAAAACCCACAAAAAAATTACATAAACAATAATTATATATTTTTTTCGAGAATTTTCATTTGGCGGTGACTAATATATTCTGCTAGTAAAGGAGACATCCCACTTGTATCCATTGACATTATCCTTTCTTCCTCTTTCAACTGTTCCATTTGTATCCTTTCTTTCTCTTGAACAAGTCTTTCTTGTTCTTGAATATAGGATCTTTCAACCCATTCTATTTTCCTCTCATTCATTATCTTTTTTTCTTCTTTCATCTCTTCCAATAAATTCATAAAAGGTGAATTCATATCATTATTTCCATGATCTTTGGTCTTTTGTTTCTTCCGTCAATCCTTCTCAGCCTTCCTACCTAGGGGTCTCTCCAACTCCACAGAGTTATCATGCGAGATAATGTCATCCCCTAGATTTACCGATTCTGGTGTAGAAGGATAAGAGCTGCCGGGAGTCGAAGGACGTTTAGCTTTTTGTTTCTTTATCTGAGCATCTTCCATCTATTTTGGTTGGGATCTTCACTGATTCCAACAATGTTCAAAGGGAAACTGAGATTTGTACATTTCTTTATAGAACTTTTTAGCATCACAAATCTGAAAACCAGATATACAAACACTAATTATCATATGAAATAATTTACACTAAGTAAAAATAACAATGTTAATGCTTTTACCTTGTCTTTCTCTGTTAAACCACTTTGATTCAACCTGTTAATCTGGGCAAAACAACCACAAAATTTATTCGTGGCAAGTCAAATCGCTGACCAATGATTCATTAGAGAAACTTGATTACGATTAGAAGCAAATGTTTTATGGTTGTGGAAGTACTCCCACACTCTTAGCCAATATGTTCTTGATTTTTGCTCATTTCCTTGCACCGGATCCAAACTAATGTTAAGCCACGCAGATATAAGCAAATTGTCTCCATCTACAGTAAAGTTTCCACCTTGTTTTTGGGAGGTAGATTCAATTTGAGGGGAAATTGGGGCAGCTTGCCCACCATGATCGAAAGCTTCAATGTTAAACTCAGAGTTAAGATTTATTCCATCATTCAAAAGATTGGTGTAATACCCATCTTGCGTTGAGTCCATCTATCAATAGTTTAGAATTAGCAATCACAATAATAATATAGAATCAAATAAACCAAATAAGGAATACTTATAAGCATAACAGAATATGGGAAGGGTTTGGGTGGAATATGGGAAGGATTTTCTCATGTGAATTTCGATTCCCATATTTATTTTCTTTTACATACTTGGAAAAAATCCTAACTATGACTAGCAAACTCTTTGATGACTCTTTGATGACCACATGTATCTCCTACATTGTCACATGTATCTCCTACGTTGTCATGTTATTGAGAAAAAAAAAAAAAAAAAAAAGAAAAGAACAAATTCAGCAAAGACAGAACAAAAGGTATTCAATACACTGAATAAAAAAAATTAAGTAAAGCCATACCAAAAGGTATTCAATACACTGAACCAAAAAAATTCAGGTTATTCAGAAAAGAAAAAGAACAAATTTAGCAAAGAGAGATCCAAAAATAAAAAATAAAAAATTCAGTAAAGAACAACTTTGAACCTAAAGGTATTTAGTTTACCAATGGTAGTGGGATTTCATGCCTTTTCATGGTGAGAGAGGGAGTGGAAAATCTTCCAACACATGGAGAAGCAAAGCCAAAAAAGATGGGCAAAATTCACAAAGATGGGCAAAACTTGGTATTTAATACACTACATATCAAACCAACCAATAGACCAAATTAAAGTTCTATGAGACCACATTAAGTCGTTTATAGGGACCTCATTTGATTTCAGAATATTAGAATTAAAACATTTTAGGTTTAGGAATCTGACAAATTCTCAGGTCCAGTAGCCTCTTCAAATCTCTCCTGTTAGTATTTCAAGGGTTACAATATTAGTATTAATTTCAAGGGTTGCAATATTAGTATAGACAATACTTTCATACAAGTCAGATCATGTTCTTTGGACATATACCATCCAAACAGCAATAATCTTCATCTTCATCAACACAGATCACGTGCAAAAAGCTAGACCATGATAAGACAGTGCTAATGGTTCAAGAGATTATAACAAATATTGCAGAAAAAAATCAGAGAACTTGACCTCATTAAAGGTTACTCAACATTGTCTGTACAAATCAATTAATAATAACACTAATCAATTGAGATGCTTTCAAACATAAAGAAAACTCAAACACAATCTGCTCAACTATGTCAACAATCTCTTCAGAGTTTGAAAACCTCAAGAAAGGATAACACCAAATATGTCAACAAGCAAGCATTATAGATTTATACAAGAAAATCACAGATTTTCATACTAGCAATTGACATTTTCTTCATTTCATATTTGAATAAATTCAACCAATCAACATTCACATTCAAATTTGGGGCTTTCAAGAGAATTGATTTCAAAGGGCGATCTGAATCTCTTGATTTCAAGGGGCAATTTGAATAATTTGAGATTAGGGCATCTATAATTAAAAGTTCAGGTCTGCCTCTTTAAATGTACTTATTCAAAGGCAACAATTTGACACCGAGATCTCAAAACTCACAATATCACAAAAAACAAAAACAAAAACAAAAAAAACAAACAACAATTTATACAAGATAGTCTCAAATTGATTGAAAAAGCTTAGAAAAACAAAATCAACAGACACCTTAAGGCATGGGTTCAACAGTGGGGATGGGGGAGGAGTGAGAGGGGAAGGAGGAAGGGCTGGGGAAAGAAGCAATTTTCGGAGTTGTTGAGAGCAAGGAAGCTGAGGTGAGAGAGAGAGTGAGAGAGAGAGTGAGAGATTTCCATACCTTGTTGCTGCTGAAGATTTGTTATTGCTAAAGATCTGTGCCCTAGGTCTGTTGTTGCTAAAATTTCATTGAGAACAAAAGGAAATGATGAAGAGAGAGACGAACGCCAGATTGGATAACCGTTGCAATGGCGAGCCAAAGTTGCCTCGCTACATGTAGCGAGCGAAAAAACAAAAAGCTATAATAGCGAGTGGAATACAGAGAGCATTGGAGTGAAAAAATGAGGGTTCACTCGGTATAATAGCTAACAGATCAGATTTGGCGAGTGCGTTGGAGATGCTCTAATGTCCTTGCCAGATGAAATTAAAGCCTTTTGTTTTATTTATCGTGGAGGTTTAGGAAATGAGAAATACTGGGTGTTCTTAAGTTTCCTTCTTTAACTCAAGCAACTTGCCACCGGCTGTCATCTTAACAGATACCACCACCGAAGCATCATCACCCACCATGGCTGTACCCCTCTGTCTTTCTTCTTACCTTTTACATCCTCTTCTTCTATCCATGGTGAAATAAACTACAAATAAATAATAAATGAGTAAAGGCTTAAACCCTAAACAAATATGTACTTAAAAGCAAATAAAAATCCTAAAAAGGAGTAAACCAGAAAAAATAACCAAACCTTTTTATTTCATCCCTCCTTCCAGTCCACCTCTTCACATAATCCCTAACAACAAGCATGGCTGCACCATAGTAACACTCATCTTTCTAGTCCAACAGGGAGATGAGAGAAGGAGATAAAAGAGGAAAGGAAAAACAAAGAGAAGGAAGGAGCTGGCTGTGGAAGTAACAAGAGAGATTGAGGAAGAAAAAAGGAAAGAAGGAAAAGATCCAAGGAAGAAGAAAGGATGAGAGGAATAGAGTGGGATGGCAGTAAGGGGTGGGTTTGGCCATGGCCTCCCCACTAATTTTGGCTCTCTCTCTCTCCCCTTCTTCCTTGTACTCTGTCTTGTTTCCACTATACGAAATGGGGGTCTTCACCCAGGAAGTGGGTTGTTAGAGGGGTGGATTTTGGAGAGAGACATAGAAAGAAAAGTTAAAACAATTTATCTCTACTAACGTTCATATTTTGAAATTGATTTGATATTTCAATTGTATGGAGACCCATGCATACATCTAGCGATGAGTAAGAGTTGCAGGAACCGAAAAGAGATTTTTGTGTAAGTGGGACTCATTGAGTTGACAGATATGAGAAATAAAAAGTAAAAGTTGATCTTAAATTTTGATCTTTGCCGTAGATTGAAGAAGAGAATTGATTCTGACTGATCGATCAAATTTTGTTTCACTGACAATTTTTTCACATTCGCTTGAGCATAAAATTAATCTTGGCTGTAGATTGAAAAAAAAACAAAATAATTGTGACCGTCCGATCAAATTGTATCTCTACCACATTTTCAAAAACATTGAGCTTAAATGTAAGAAGGATATGGTTAGCCCAGCTAATAACTTTTGAAAGAAATAATAAATCAGTTTGGGACCGAATCGAACCAAAATTTTTTGGTTTGGACCAGTTGAGAAATTAAGAACCGAGTTAGGTCAGTTCGGTTCTAAATTCAGTTAGAAACCGAACTAATCCGAGTGTGCACCACTATGCTTGTAGCAATAGCACCCTCAAATTATTTATTTAATGATCACATAAACAAAAGAAATTGGCCTTGTAATAGCACCACTATTATCACCAGTTACAATCCTTCATCTTCGTCGTTGCTGCTACTGCTAGGAACTGAACTTAGCGGCCGGCAACATTTGAAACTGTCAGCCTCTCTTCAATCATCACCGGAAACCCACCTTTCATCTTTGACGTCAGATACGCTATATAAACCGGCTCAACCCCTTCTTCCAGAGCTGCCACTACTCGGAACCGCCGCAAGACACTGGCAACCACCCTCTTCATCTGCAAGAACGCCATCTCCTTCCCTAGGCAAATCCTCGGTCCTGCCTGAAACACCGGATATGTAAACGGATCCCTCGCCGCAAAGCTCCAATTCCCGGCCGCCGCATCTCTCTGCAACCACCTCCCCGGGCGGAACTCCTCCCAGTCCGGCCCCCACAACTCCTCCGACCTCCCCATTGCGTAAGGATGGTAAGTCACCCTCATACCTTTCTTGACAACAGTCCCATCCGGCAACACGTCGTCAACCGCAGCTTGTTTTGCGTCAAGTGGGACCGGCGGATAGAGTCTCATGCTCTCGCTTAGCGACGCATGTGTGTAAACCATGTCCTTCACTTTCTCATATATCGGAGCTTCAGATTTCTCATTGATCTCTTTAAGAATCTCAATTTCTACATCTGGGTGTCTGGAGACCAGCCAGAAGAACCATATCAAGGCGGCCGACGTCGAGTCACGACCGGCCAGTATGAAGCTGATGACTATATCCGTGAGGTAGTTTTCATCTGAATGTCCAGAACTCAAAAATCTTAACAAAAGATCAACGGATTGGAGCGAGGATTTTTCATTGAGTTCTTGTTTCTTTTCTTTAATGACTTCTTTGGCGAATTCACGAACTTCATTAACAGCAATTCGAAGCTGCTTTTCAGATCCAATATTGAGAATCCGCTTAGTTTTCCAGAGCAGGGGATGAATGGCATGAAACCTTTCACTGCTTATACGAACCGCGCTTTCAAAAGCTTGAGCGAATTTTGCTTGCGGGAGAGATGGTAACAAATAGGCAGGATCGTATCCGAAAGCAATCTCACATATATTATCGAAGGCAAATCTCTGAAGAATATCCTGGAGATCGATCACAGTTTTGTTTGCGGCCGCATCGGAGAGGATTGGAAGGAGGCGGTAGGAGATTTCGGTGTCCACTACGGTCTCGACGAATTTGCGTAAAGATTTGGTGTTGAATTCATGGCTAGCAACTTGCCTCTGGAACTTCCAGTTCTCGCCGTCGGCATTAAAGATGCCATCGCCGAGTAGGTCCGAGATAGTTTTTCGAGTGAACTCTCCTTTGTGGTAGATATGGAAATGGGTCTTGAGGATGTGTTGGACATTGGAAGGGTTAGCGGTGAGGACCACGCGGCGACCCAGAGGGCGGTGGAGGACGAAGGTGGAAGAGGGTGAGCTCGTCAAAACATCTGAAGTCCATTGGATGAGTTGATTTCGATTGGCATAGATTGCCAAGAAGGAGCTGATGAATGGATATGACTTTGGAATCTTAGCCGACTTATTAGATGAACAAAGACTTATGACAGTGGAGTTACATTTGATGACGACGACGAAGAAGAAGAAGAAGAGCAGAGGAAGAACCCAAACGAGCAAGAAAGTTGAGATATCCTCCAGGTCTGCCATGGCTGATGTGAATCTGATAATGTGAAAACGGGGCCTGTACTAGTTAATCCACTGATAAGTTTTTTGCGTACAATAGAGAATGGGGGCACCAACTGGTCAACGTGTATTTATAAGGGATTTGAAACGTATTTTTTTGATTCCTGGTAGATGAGAATCCAAAAACCAGCCGCTCCAAAGCTTGTCTGAACAACCTATGTTTTTTCACTTTGTATTTGTTTCCACTTCCCGCAACACCGATTTTCGCATAATAGCATGTTCTTGATTGCGGCCGTCCCCCATCAATTTTGCACAGAAAATACAAACTGTTCTATCAGGTATCTATGGAGAATAATAAGTTATATATAAGCTGAATTGTGTAGTTGACGGGCTTACACGAGTTAAATGAAAATCAGCTGTAACGGTAAAAAAAAATTTAAAAAATAAATAATGAGACGCTATATTTCGTTGGAGAATTCATTTATTTGGCACCACTAAGTCTTAGCTCTTGAATTCTTTCGAAGATATTACCCGGCCCCTACAGTTGGAAAAATTATTAAACTTTCAGTTTCCAAACCCAACCAAAGAAAAGAAATAAATTTGAAACTTCTTTCATTTCAATTTATTTTCCCCTCCCTACGCTCGATCATATGGATTCTATAAAAAGTAACACAAACGAAAATGAGAAACCTCCTATAAGAAGGCTAGAAGTAGTATACTATTATAAAAAGTCAACACTAGAGTCACACTATTTTATATTCTCAAACTGTCCTAAAATATTAGTGTATCACGTTCCTACCCGTAATATAATTACAATTAGATAAACACTAACAGAGAAATAATTAAATATAGTGTAGTGCACTAGCTTAGATCTTGTACGTATTAAACTCGCGCAGCATTAGTTACTTTCACTCGCAAATGGTTAAATAAGTCTTAATTTCACTTAAAATAACACAAAAAAGTTAAGAAAAGAGAGAACAAGTGAATAAGAAATAACACTTGAGAACTTAGAACACGTTCGAATTATTTGATACTTAATTTCCACTTACTACATCATTCGTTTTTAACACATATTTTTCAGTATGTCTAACATATGTCAAAGACGCCTAACATCTCACTTACACTATGTATGTCTTTCTATCACACCATCACATGGTATGTATCACACATACACACTTAGTGCCTAACACCAACTCACACTCATAGGTATAGCCTATCTTCACACACACAACAACATTTCCTTATGCTAACACATACTTACAAGCCACCTCAATGATGGTGGCTTCTCACTCATTTGCCACCTATACACACAAGCAACCTTAGTGCGGTGGCTCATCTCCATTTGCATCCACCCACACAAACAAGCAACCTTGGTGTGGTGGTGCATGCACTAATTACCATATAAATAAATAAAAGGATGGAAGAAGAGCAGTAGAAAAATCAGAAACTCTCAGTCTTTTTCTCAATCCTGACCGGAAAACCATCTTTTATCTTCGACAATAAGTACAATATGAAAACTGGCTCGATCATACTCCGACGGTCAAGTTAGTAATCTCCACAAAAAATAAAGTAAAAATAATTAGTGTGTATATCATAATTGGATTGATCCTACCTTACTTCGCGAAGCTCTGATATTTATAGTGTAGAGCTCTCTGTTGTGCCTACTCCGATAATCATGACTTACTGCACAGGTCTATGTCAGCTAGAGCCGGCTGATCGAACGTAATTTTACCTTTATCGCCTTGCTCGAGCTCGACTGACCGGACGTGAGAGTCGTTGTTGTGTGTAGCGCCTCCCTCGCATTGAATGCAGGTTTATTCTCTATTAAATGTTCTGATTCTTCGCATGTTACATCTCTAAGCTGAGCTAAGAGGGTTTTAGTTTGGGCTGATAAAACGACTTGAGCCTATGTTGTAATAATTGTCTTTGGACTGCTCCAGGCCCAACTCAACAGTGCTAATTCTTTTTGGCTTGTAAGATGATTTGGGCCCGTATTTATTTGATCCACCGCTTGGATGAAAGTTCATGCGCCAACCTAATGGCTATTATTTCAAAAAAAATCATATAAAATAACGTGGCGTGAGTATTTTTGTAGCTATGAATCATCCTATTAAATTAAACATGTGACAATTTATTACATAGTTACATTAATTTATTACAAATAGAAAAACTTTTAAAAAAATAAATGTGACGTGACAAAGTTTGATAGGCATAGGGAGCAAAAGACTCCATACAACGTGACTACCAGACATTTTCCTAGAATATGCAACTCATCACCTTTAAATTAAAAAAACAAATGGTTAGAAGGGCTAATGGGATTTACAAGGTTCTGTTGAGAATGGTTTTCTTTGTTAGGATAAGTTAATTTCTTAAAGTCAACAAGTTGTTTTCATGCGTAAGTTCCCTTAGCTAGTATGTTGAAGATAATTGCATGCAGCTCCATAATAATAATAATAATAATAATAATAATTGCATGCTTGAATCAAGCCATGTTAATATTGCATTAAACTATTAAAGAAAATTATCATATTAGCAGAATAGAACATACACAAACATGAAAATCTTCATCCATTGAGTAACAATCCCCCAAATTATGGATTTGGCTTCCCTTCAAATTTTTGTCATTCATACTCCTCCAAACAATAAATCCCTATACATCACGTGTCTTAACAATAGATTGAAGGGTAGATAATTGTTGACACTAAAAAATTTCAAAGCCGGTGTCTATTTGAACTCTAAACTCTTAGTGATCAACAATTTCTTGAAAGGGTTGATAACTATAGCTATACACGTGACATCTTGGGAGGAGTTGTATAAAGGATTAAGTCTAGAGAGGGGCCGAACCCCAAGTTTTGTTTTCCAACAACCCAACAACATCTATCAAATTCTTTTTGTTTTTGAGCAAGAAAAAACCCTGGACCCATAACGTTGCAATTAAATTTAATTTTAACAGGTAGCGTGAGATTTGGCTTTCTCAACAAAAAAAAAAAAAAAGAAAAAGAAAAATTGGTGGTAGCATTACTCATATTAGTACAGAAATGAGTGTTTCATAATTTTTATTACATTATCATGTACAGTAACTTTTCCAGGTGCACAGCATTACCCATATTCAGAGCCGAAGGGATACTCTTCATGATTCTTTTGTTGAGTATCTTTCAATGTTTCGGCTGAAATTAATTTTTGGATTCGATGTGCTTTCTCAAGATCAAATTGATTCTACTAGATTGATGCTGGAATTATAGACCATGCGTACGTTTACTGCAAGTTAAAAGGATCTTTTAAAAAAAAAATTTGTGTAGACAATCTTATCAAAAATAATGTGAGAGAGAATTTTTATAATTAAGAGTATTCTAAAAGTATTAATTTTAATATAAAATGCCCCAATTTACCCAAATTATTCTCAAATTCTTTATAATATTACTCAGCGTTTGAATGTCTGCCTATAGAGCACTTTTATACAAACAGCCCCTGCGACATCATTATAAGTTAAAATATTGAATAAAAATTTTTAGGGACAGCTATAACTTGTTATATTGTGTCATTGACAATAGTCAATAGACATGGCCAAATTTTATTTACTTAAGCATTCTCATATTTATTTTTATTTACCAACGCGATTTACAATTGTAAGTCGCTTCTTCTTCTCTCTCCCTCTACAAAAAAGAAAAAGTTAAAAATTACAGTCAATCGCGTGTTTTTCATTCATGGAACGAGCTGTTCTACCATAGTCGCAACTAAAGGTCCTAGTCTCGGTGATGGTGGCATTTTTTCTCGTGAACTGATGGAGGACCAGGACCCATCTGTTTTGCAAAGAAGAGACTTTCTTACAAGAGGACAACTAAAAGTCCATTAAGTAGTCTCGTCAAAGAAAAGTAACAAAATAATGAAAAAAATATTATACATAAATTAATTTTTTAATTTATTTTCTTGGTCACACAAGTTAATGTTTGTGAAAATGGATTAAAAATTTTGTTTATATAAAGCATTACTTAAAACAAATGGCCAAAGAAGTTTGTCAAGCAGTCATGTAAAAGCAAATTGATCTGGCAAAATGATACGGCACAGAATCCAAGCTAAAACACTACTTGAATTCATACAAAATAATAATCACACTATCAAATATTCAAATAATAAAGAAAACAAATACAGAAACCTAATATAATTGAATTTGGAATTGTATTTGAATATTAAACTTCAATAAACTTATACATAAAACACAATATAAAGCACAGAATTAAATACTTGCAATGAAAATTTTTAAATGTACAATACTTGACGTGATCACTTGATTACAAAAGATTTATAAATACACCCATTAGAAATACAAAAGATAAATTATCAAAAAATAGGTAGGCTAAAGAATGCTGAAAATGGCTAAAAAAAATTTTTGGAGTGCAAGAGAGTACAACACAAAGGCTTATGAATGGCTATTGCTTCCTTTCTAGAAAGGGGAGATGACGATATGATCAATGTGAAATTAATACAAATGATTCAAGTATGTGTATCAAGTATATCAAAACTATATATAAGAAAGATATTAAACAAGATATAAAAAGAGAACAGAGAAGAATCTACAACCGACAGTGTGAATGGCTACCGCTCCCTTTTTAGAGAAGGGAGATAACTCAAATCTATGACAGTGTGAGTGGGGGAGCCAATCCTGCTTGTTGAAAGACTACATTGGCTATTTGCTATTTTGTTGCTTTTCTTTGACATGGCTACTTGATGGACTTAGTTGTCCACTTGTAAGAAAATTTCTTCTTTTTCTAAAGAAATGGGGTCTTCCATACTTGGATGACAAATCAAATGTTCCTTACAGTCTGTATATCAAAGCATGGAAGCAACTATGCAACACCATTAACAACACATGTTTTGGCATCCTTCCTTTAGGGCGAAATTATGTCAAAAATTTTAAAACCCCATCTTAAATCAAACATATTGGCGAAAAAAAAAAAATTAACATCTGAAAGGTAGTTGTAATTAGATATAAGCCATCCACTTCCAAAACAACGTACTGTAACGGTTCAATACACTTGTTTAATTATCTAATGAGAACAATTATAAATAACACTTATGAGGATAAGAACAATTAAGGCGTTAGGAAAAAGATAACAATGTTTGGTGAAGAATCCAGTTGTTTAGATTAGGCCTACTGGGAGAGAAAACAAGTTTGGTGAACTCTTTTATCTACAATCAACATGGTGAAAACAATACCAAGATCATCTATCTGCATTTACAATAGGAGTGGGTCAGCTATTCGTAGCCAATCTTGAGAACACTACTAATAGTTACACAAAGACCTCTCATTTTAAAACTCATCATTTGGCATTCCAAATAATTATCTCAAAAAATAAAATCCTGCCAGCTCTACAATTGAAAACAGGAAACAAAACTCAACCGAAAAAAATGGGAGGCGAACACATTAAACTTCATATAACTGGTTTCAGAGCATACCGTTCTTTTTTCCTCAAAATTAAGGGTGCAGCCGTACACAAAATCTCTCTTAAATCACAATTTGCAGGCAGTCCGTCAGGATGCAACTTGACCTCCTGGCAATTAAATCCAATGGAGCAGGCGTTTCTCTGATTATTTCATCCACTTTCATTATGTAACTGGAAAGATACAGTATTGACAAATCAAAAAATGAAAACAGGAAGCAAATGACCCCGATCAGAAATCTAAAGATGCTTTGGAAGAAATAGCACAATATCTAAAAACTCCAATACTTAGATTTTGAAGGACAAAAGATTCAATATATTCCTCCATAGCACAAACATCTATCCAGATTTCAAATGACCCCGACTGAGCATGGTAGAGTGACAACTGACAACCAATTTGGAGAACTCTAAATTTACATGCAGCGGTACTATTTTTTTATTTGTTTAATTTTTTATAAGTATGGAGCAGTTTTAATTAATCAAGGAAAGATCTACAATCTTCCTTAAAAAAGAAAAAAAAAATCCCAATTTTATATGAGTTCTGCAGAATCCGCATTATTAGGTTCAAATGATTAATAATGAACAGACATTCATAAGGGAATATGAGGAGTAAAATTAAAAAAGCAATAAAACTACAATGTCAGCACTGCCTGTTTCACCAAATGCATACCTGGTGATGTTGGACTTGTGGAATCAAGGAACAGAAAGACATCTCTTCTCAATCCCAATCCTCCGCAATTCTTGTAACTGATGAGCTATTACTTGAATGAACTCTAATCCCTCATTCCCATTTCTGAGTGAATTAAAGGCATGCTCAAGAAAATCACGGTCTGCCTCAAGTGCTTCCAACCTGCCATTAAGGTCTGAAATTTCATTTTCAAGTGCAATCAAATCAATTTCTCCACCATGAACGGAGGATTCTTGATGATCAGAACGAAAATTATTGTTCTTTTTGATAACAGAACTATTGTCCTCAACTGAGACATCGGAACCTTCTAGAGTAGAAAGGCTTCCATTTAATGCAGATAAATCTTTTGGCACCGACAAGCCATTCTCTTCCTTGTGATGATCAGTTTGAGCCTCCCCATTAGTAAGAGACTTTGTTGGATGCTTTACTCCATCTGCTGCTTTATCTGAATATCCACCACTAGGCACGTTAGCAGGTGCCGAATCACCAGAAACTTGATGCAGCTTTCTCTCCAACTTTTTCAAACATTGTGAAATGTAGAGTTTCTCACCCTCAAAGTCTAACAATGAAGTCTTAATATTGTCATATTTGTCACTGCCTTCAGACATTTTTAGGGAGATTGAATCATTAGGGATATTGGCATTACTTTTAATGTGAGGTACGTCATTACTCTCAATCCTCATGTTGTCTACCTTTGAGTTGCTGATCTCCCCAGGTAAACTTTCCACCATCACTTCATCTGGGAAGTTGATCTTATAAAGTTCTAACTCTGCTTCCAAATCCTGCATCTCTTTCTCCTTTTCAGCTAGGAGATCATTGGCTTTTTCTAGTGCCTCCATATCATACTCTGCTTGCTCCTCCATCATTCTTAAATACTGCAAGGCCTCCATATGTAGCGATGCCTTCTCCTCTTGCAACCTTGTAATCATGGCCATTGCCTGATTTGCAGCAACTTCGGCAGCATTTCTTTCTTCCTCTAATTCCTTATATAGAGTACTCAAGCGTTTCTTATCATAGTCAACCTGTCGTTTTAGCCTATCAACAATGCTTTCCCCCTCAATTTCACTGACACAGCTTCCATCCAAAGATTCATAACCAGAATCATTTTTCTCCAATGAGTCTGACTTCTGAAGCACCTGGATTCCATTAGAGTTAGCAGCATCACTTTTCTGTAATTCCTCATGATGACCATGCACTCTGGGACTTGTATTGTTTGATGATGAACCAATCCCATGAGCAGATAATATTTGATGATGAATTTTTGCAGAATCACTACTGACAAGTTCTGCAATCATACCAGCAACTTCTCTTCCTTTATTGCTATCAGCGAACTTGCAATCTTCACTTGGATCCGCATCCTTTGACATTGATGTAGTATCATTCAACACCTGATCAGTTTTCAAACCTGCTGCAGTTTTTGTAATCATCAATTCAGAGACTTCCGCATGCTTGATGATAGATTTATGTCCAATGTCACTGGTTCCAATATCATCTACTGCTAAAAATCATTGCAGAAAGGAGACATAAGTTAAATTCAATAGAAACTCACTCACTCAAAGAAATGTTTGCACACGCATGCAGTTGTGCACACACGCACACACATCACACGCACAAAAATGCAGAGGAAATTTAGCTTACACTCCTCTGGTGATACTCTGACAGGAATTTCCATGTCATTGGAAGATGGGGGAATGTCATTCAGTGAAAAAAGCTCATATAAGGCAAAGAGGCTGGTATTATGAGGTTGAGGAACATCAGGTCTATTTGCTGAAACACCACCAGGAACTTCTACAATATTTGACGAGGGGGGAACATCATCTAGTGAAATAAGTTGAGGCTGAGCAGAAGGATTAGGCTTTGGACTAGAGTGTTCCCAGTTAAGTTCTCCCAAACCATGTCCTGTAACATCATCAAATGCCAAACATTCCACATCACGAAGTTCTCCTACGTCAAGCTGAACACATTGATCTAAAAGTGAAGGCCCAGGATCAGAAGTTTGTTGAGTCTGCTTCACTGAAGCCAATTTGTCAAGCGCTTTAGGTAAAATACCTGAACTGTGTTGAATGACAAGAACATCCATGGGATCAGTTTTTTCATGAATCACAGAACTTCCGTCGTCATCTTCAGAAAATGGGAACTCAGACTCAGAATCCGAAGTAATCTTGAGCTCAGTGTATCCCACATGAGACATGAGATCAACACCAGTATTTCCCAGACGATGAGGTGTTATTGGCCCAGAAATTTTATCCCTTATTTTCCTAAAGCTGTCCCGACGGCTTAAACGGCCACGGCCTGGTAAACGGGGCAAAGGAGGTTTAACATTAGGTTTAGTAGTCCCAAACCCAACTGGAGTTAGCTGTAACAATCTTTGAGGATTTGATCTAGCCCTCCATATCTTATTGCAACAAGAACAAGTCCTTGCACTTAAAGAACCCGTAACAAAATTCTTTTTCAGAAATGGGCTATGAAAACCACACTGATCAAGATCAACCCCCAATTTACCCACCAACAACCTGTATGATTCTGAGTTCGATTTGTTCGGCATGGCAAAGGATATGAGACATTCTTCACACATTCCATGGGCATCAGAAAGCTTACCATGGATGTGACAAGATATCAAAGATGATATTTCCATTCTGTGGTTGCTGCAGAGTAGACTCCGATAGAATTCAGGTTTTTCATTTCCAAAAACATGATCAAGCCTTGAACATAATAGACAAGGTGTTTGCAATTTGCAATAGCGTGCAAATCTCATCACTAAATATGACAATGCCGCATCAACAAACAACAGGAATATTAACAACCATTCTGAAGCCATAGAGGACAAAAGATTCATAAACCCCCGGGGATTTCTCTCCAGATTAACACATGAAGTACCCTTGACAGCCATTCCTACCATAATGATTCCAGATATCACAATTGACCCCAATTGCAGAAATCAAGACGTGCATTAATTCTTAAAACATAATAAATCTACATTTCACCAAAATAAAACTTGAAATTCCCACACCAGCCTATGCTGCAAACATTAACAAACAACAGATCAATTCATTCATAACTAAATGAGAATCTAAATCCAGCAATGCTTAATCAAAAGAACAAAAATCCAAAAATCATAAACCAAACCCTGAAAATACAGGCAATGCATTAAATTCAGAATTACGAAAATAAATAAGAAATCCAAAAACATAGGGAGCCATTTATGGCAAAGGATTAGAACATGGGCCAACCACCAAAATTATGCTACATTGGCCATTTTAACAAATCTGAACGGATTAAACAAAAATTTGAAATCAGAAAGCTAAAACCTAACCCTACTCAATTCAAAGAATGCCCATCTGATCAAGAAATAGCTTCACTACAAATGCAGACGACGATCGAAACTGGAGAGAAGCAGAAACAATGTACATTGCAATTTTAAATTAAAGTTCGCATGAAAAGCTCAACTACGGAAACTAGTCACAATTCAATCACATATGTGCATATGAGAATATGTGTAGGTATTGGATATACATATATATAAATATATATACACCTACCTGGTGTGCAGCTTTGAAGGAGGAATCGGAAGAGAGAAAAGAGGCGCAAACTGGAGATCAAAAGATCATCACCCACAATCATCGAATTTTGGGAGTTAAAAAGGGAACAAATGATATGAGAAAGCGAAATTACGGAGAGCACCCTTTCGTCTACAAAGGTGACTGACCGTTAATACCGGAGAGTTATTCCAGACGGTCACATGAAATATTTGTTTCATAAATTCATTATAAAATGCTGTTTTATTTTTTTTGTAAATTCGATCCTAATATTTTAATTATAGGTAAAAAAAAATGGTAAATGGAATGGCAATGTCAATGAAAATTAAAAACATTTAAGTCACTGAGATTTCGTGACAAAAAAAGGTACAAATTTAAAAGTAAATAAAAAATAAAATAATGTCACTTACCATCCAAATTTAGTCTCTTAAACTTTGCATGATATTAAAATAAATAAATATAAATATAAACTTTGCTTTCAAAGATGTTATACAGGTTTTATTTTAATTATTTAGTAATCCCATGTAAATAACATTTTTATGTTCTCTTACTATTTTTTCAGGTTCATAAATATGTAAATGAAATAAGCCAGTTTCTTAAAAAGATCTAATATTTTTGTCTCATCCTCTAATTATCTCTCCCTCCCCAATCAATTAATTAACTTTTCAATTATCTATATTAAAAATAAATAAAAAAAAGGAGCCTTAATTGGAGTTTTTAGTTGACTCATTATTCCTTCCAATAACTCCCTTGCAAAACCAACAATTTAATATAATAATTTGCTTAATACAAGTATATATATATATATATATTTTTTTTTTTTTTTAAAAAACAAAAGAATTACCAATTGCTTGAGGCGCAACCCAACTACCGCCTCCAGCGTATTACAGAAGCCTATATAATTACCCTTTTTAACGCTCCTCTCGAGTCTTCTAAACCAATTGGTCTGGGACGAAAACCAGAGACCCAGATATCACATTCTCTCTCTCTCCATCAGTGGCTACTTCAGGGTTTGTATTGAGAACGATTCATGAAGGGTTTGCTGAGATCTTTCGATATAAGTGAACGTGGTTTTTTGAACTGTAGCTTCTTCGAATTTTTACCGTTGGTTTTATCCTCAATAAGCTGACCTTTCTTTCGCTCAATGGTTTTGTGTTGAAGAAACTTGGAGTCGGAGGTGGTAGGGGTTTTGCGGCGCAAAGTGGCAGAGTAGTGAATGCGCGAAGCCTCAAAATTAATGGTTTGCGAGATATAATAGCCGTTGCTTCTGGTAAAGGTGGCGTTGGCAAGTCCACCACTGCAGGTGATGGCTCTCTCTCTGTCTCTACCTTTCTTGATTTATTTATCAAGACTTCTTGGGTAGATGATATGGCTTCTTGTTTAGTCGTTTTGTTTGGGTGGAACGAGCAAATTCGACGGTTCTTGCTAACGTTAGTGGGCTTTTCGGCTAAGGGGTTGAGAAGAATTTGCGAGTTGTAGATTTATAAGGTCATTTGATACTGTGTTGTCGTTCTGACGATGACACTATTCTGACAAGAAATCATATCATCTACGCAAAGAACGACAAATTGAACGGTTTATAGTGTTTTCTTTTGCGGTTCTTCATCAACATTATTATATGTATATTTTTTGTTAGATATGGGTTTGCAATGGTATGATTAATTTGTCTGCATTAAGCCAAGTTGATGATTACTGCTAATGTTTATCGGATTTCAGCTAATGAGGTTGGGTACTACTTTTGTCAAAAAAAATTAAAAAAGCTTAGGTACTGCACTGATCTCGAGCAATTTTTCAGAATTTAGGATCTGATGGTGGAGTGATTTCAATCAGTTCATGAAGCTCTTTTCATGACTGTTAACATGTTGTAGTATTCTCTTTCCTGGGCTAGCAGCAAAAGCCGCCAGGCTAGCAGCAGTGTTAAAATATCCTAATTGGAGAGGGTTCGTTAACAATGCCCTTCAGTGGAGAAGTATACACTATTTTTTTTTTCTTGATAAATTATGGGGGAAACATGCAATTACCCTGGTGTATGAGAGTGGTGAAACTATGTTTCCTTTAGGCAATAGTTCCAAATCATTTTACTCTGTACTCTTGTTTTGTAATTTCATTTGCTTTTAAGAGTGTGGGTACTATACTATGTGGGAGTAGTTTCTTGCTGGACTGAAAACAAAGTTGTGGGCAGCACTGAAATATAAATCTTATGAGGTATCCAATTTTCAAATTGAGATGTGCCTGAGCACAAGCATGGAGTTCAAAATCGGCAACTATGAAGCGGTATTAAAACAACGATATATTAAACCTTCTCTCATATTTGCATTGTGGATTAGTACTATCCCTCTATAGTCCATATGTGCCTTCTAAAATATTTTACTCAGCTAAGTTTACAAATGTGCCTTTGTATGCTTGTGGTATTTCCAGTTAATTTGGCTTTGGCACTTACCAATAAGTGTCAACTTAAGGTTAGGTTGCTTGATGCTGATGTCTATGGACCATCTATTCCTGCCACAATGAAACTCCATGGAAAGCCTGAAATGACTGAAGGTGATGCTTTAGTTATATGAATTTCTTCCTGACATGTTCCACCGGAATTCATGTTGTCAATGATTTGAAGTACATTTAATGCATAATACTATAATAGTGAAATGCTAAGGGTAGTTCTATGATAACAGGTTAATAGATATGGAGTTGCTTTTAATCTGTTCTTCACATTTTATTGGTTTAATCTCCTTGCCTTATTTATTTTTATGCAAACAAATTTTAGCATGTTGCTTGCTTTTCTGTGCATATCCTTTGCTTAATGTCACATTGGTGCTGGATTGGATTGAGTTAGTACCTAAGAAGTACGGACACGGACATGAGTGTTGGACACGATACGTGTCGACACACTGACACGATAATTTTAAAAAAATGTAGGACATGATACGGTAGGGACACGGCAAAAAAAAATATTTTTATATTTTTTTATATGTCATATATAAATTTTTACGAAAGAAGTGAAAAACTATACAAGATAACACCAATTAAAATAAAAAAATAACACATTGCACTACTTAATTGGCAACAAATCATTCACAATTAGTTGATTACATTCATAAAAAATGATAAAGTAAACAAACACATTAACAACAAAAAAATTGTTCCATCAATACATAATACTATGAAGTCATAAACTACCGAAAACATTAAAATGTCTTTAAACTTCATTTACTATCTATCATCATATAATACAAAATCCATAAAGAACACATAAAACAAATTAATCACAAATATTAGCAGTATACTTCTTCTTCTTCTTCTATCAAACAATTAGTTTTAAAGTTTAAGTTGAACTCTCGCCGTGTCCCTAAAGTGTCCAAAATGGGACATGCGTGTCCAAGCCGTGTCCGTGGAGTGTCCAATGCAAAAATAAATAAATAAAAAATCGGACACGTAAAATGGAGTGTCCGACACGTGTCCGCGAGTATCCCACGCGTGTCAGTGTTTGACAATTGTCCGACATGGGTACGGCTCCTCCCATGGAGTGTCCATGCTTCTTAGGTCAGTACCTTACGCATTCTATTATGAAATTTTCTAGTGCTTCTTGACTCTTTGATTAATACTTTCAGATATTTTATTCCACATATTTCTTTCTAGCAGGTAAGAAAATGGTTCCAATTAAAAACTACGAAGTTAAGTGTATGTCAATGGGATTTCTTGTGTTGGAGGCTAAGAAGCACGGACACGGACACGAGTGTCGGACACACCGACACGGCAATTTTTAAAAAATGTTGGACACGGCAGCGACACGGCAGGGACACGGCAAAGTCTATATTTTTATATTCCTTATATGTTATACATATAAATATTATACGAAAGAAATTAAAAATATAGAAGATTACATGAATTAAAAATTAAAAAAAGAACACATTTCACTACTTAATTGGCAATAAATTCATAATTAGTTAATTATATTCCATAAAAAATATGAAGTAAACAAACACATTAACACACATTAACAACAAAAAAGTTGTTCTATCAATACACAATACTATAAAGTCATAAACTACAAAAAATATTAAAACGTCATTACATTTAATCAACTATCCATTATCATAGCATACTTGTTTTTCCTCTTCTTCGAACCAACAATTAGTTTCAAAATTTATAGTTAAGGCCCCGCATGTCCCTAAAGTGTTCAAAACGAGACACGCGTGTCCAAGCTTTGTCCGTGGAGTGTCCAATGTAAAAATAAATAATAAATAATTGGACACGTAGAATGGAGTGTCCGACACGTGTCCGACGAGTGTCCCACGCGTGTCGGTGTCCAACAAGTGTCGGACACGGGTACAGCTTCTCCAACGGAATGTCCATGTTTCCTAGGTTGGAGGAATATGCCCCAATTGTGTGGAGGGGCCTATGGTATATCTCTGTGTTATTTTAATGTTCTAGTTTCATCTTTGCCTTCTGTCATTTGTTACTTTATCTTTCTTATTTTGTTGTACTTACATAAGTGGGAATATTTGTGCTTCAAATTGGTGACTCTTTTGAAGGATTTGATATTGTTGCTTTAGCCAGAACTTAATTTCTTTTTGTGCTTGCAGGTGATGCGAGCCCTTGAACAGATGTCAAGGGGAGTTGATTGGGGAAAACTTGATATTCTTGTGGTGGATATGCCCCCTGGGACTGATGATGCTCAAATATCTATTTCTCAGAGGCTACAATTATCAGGTAGATAAAAGAATATATTAACAAAATTTTAGAGGTTTTGATGTTTTCAACTTGAGGATCAGCAGTTAGCAAGGCTCAAGGAAAGTGCCATAAAGCACACTATGGCTTAAAGGCTTGCCTCGGGTATGGGTCAATAATAAGTTTACAAGTCATGTTATATGTGAAATGGAGATGGCCAATTATCGTTGGAGGATCTATTTCCTTATTTTTAATTTTACTAATTTAAATCAACTTCAAGTTGCAAGAATGCTTCATTCACTTATCAACAAATAAAAATTAAAAAAGAACAAAGAGAAGGAATGCTTCATTTAGATATTCACTTTTGAAAACTTATATATGTCCTCTAGTTAATTCAGGGATTGCCATTATGGAGGTTTTAGAGGGATTTTATTTGTTTCAATTATAGTAAAGGTTGACTCTGGCATATGTGATCTGTGCATTCTTTTTATCACAATATAAGTTTCTGATTGAGTTTCTTGGTGACTTAATGGCCTCGAACATTCCCGCCCCACTCCTTTGCATTCATGCGCTCAACAGTCTCACATTCTTACGCACTCATACACTCACCCAATTGAACGGCTATAATTGTTAATGAAATTGAGTTGCTTGTGCGACAGAATTTGATATGACTTATGATGGTAATTTTTTTCGGACTTATTATTACATCTACTGTCTAATTTGTTTTGTTCTCCTGAAAAGAAATGGGTATAATCTCAAATGAAACATTTATGGAGCTAATTTAATTTTCTTTTAAAATTAACACAGAGAGAGAGAGAGAGAGAGACCAACTAGGAAGATTGTTTGTATTCTTATTATGTGTACAAGTTATAAAAATAAAAAAGGTAAGGGAAAAAAAAAGGTGTTGTTTCCACCTCAGGCCAAAAGGCATTTGCCTGGTCTTGTCCCCAAAGAGTAATTATGAGATGGTTCAGGGCTAGTGAGCTTGAGTGCATTTATGGTGCATAAGTTCAAAAGAAGTAAGCCAGAGAAGAGAGAGAGGTCTCACTTCTAACTAATCCAGTCTTGGTGTGACCTTAAAACTCATACCAGATCAGGTCTAGTTAGTACTCTCTAGTCACTACCTGAAAGTACATCAACTGCACTTATAATCTATTGGCATGTAATGCAAGCTTTTGTGGATTTAACAGTCCGGTAATTAATATTAAGCTCTTACCAATGCTCTGACATCTCAATGAGCTTACACACTGCTGACAGCTTCAACTTTTGTTTTCTTTGGTCTTCCCTTAATTTATGGTAGTTTTTTTGTTCTATTTGTTTGTGTGTGTGTGTCCATATTTCAAGTTATTTGTAGTATTGTTAGCCATATTTTGTCACTCCTTGTAAATGGAATTCATTCAAACTATGAATTTATTGTCATGGTGCTAAAATCGACTGGCTGTGGATACAGCCTTTAAGGTTATGCATTTATTAATTTTCTTGCTTTATTCCTGGTGCTATGTAAAACCCCCTAAAATGTGTTCTCTCTTTTATTGGGGATAAATATTTGGCTACAAACATTGCACCTTGGGTAAATAATAACATTTTGAGTTTCTTGATAGGTACTTTGATTGTTTCAACTCCTCAAGATGTTGCATTAATGGATGCTTGAAGACGAGTCAATATGTCTCTAAAGTCGAAGTTCCTGTATGGTCATTTAGTGTGCACCATTATTTTTTAGTATGTTTATTTTCACATTTAATGTTCTTGAAGGGTTCCACACATATGCACACAGAGTTCATATATTGCATATTGCAATCTTAGAGAATGTATTGATTGGATAACTTGCCATGCTGGAAATTTCAAATTTATACTAAATATTCTTCTCTGTCCATATGTTGTTATGCAAGGCTCTGTGTTTGCATTGGGCATACTTCTTGTCACAGTAAGGTTACCGTCCTCTTCTTTCGGTGGCTTGAGTTAGCTATGCCGAGTTGGATATTGGGTGCTTCTAAATCTAAGAGGCTTCGTATTTTGTTGGTTTTGGGTTATTCAGTAAGCTGATGATGACTGATGATTGATTTGTTTTGAGAGCTCCTGTAGTTGCTGCTCCACTTAGTCACTCTCTCTCTCTCTCTCTCTCTCTCTTCCATTTTTCTATTTCTCTCTCTTTCTTCCTCTTCCTTTTTTTCTTGGCTCATCAATAATCCATTCAGGAGGTTCAATATTAGTTAGAAGAACTATGATAGAGGTCAAGTGAGATATCATGACAAATGATTTTCTTAGTACCGTCAAATCTACTGATCCTCTCTCTTGTCCTTTCATCTGCTTTCCTTTGAGCTTCTGCACCAAAGTGTATTTTATTTCTAATTTGACCTGTGGCAAAATTCCCTTCAAAGACTTTGTTTTGGTATAGTGTGTGTGTCTTGTTGGGATTTGGTGCGGTAAGAGCAAAGAATACACATTGTCAGTGTCATAAGTCATGGTTGAGAGTAGTTTCTCTCTTTGCCTTCCCTTCCATTGAATTTGAATAGTTGGGTCAAAAGAGTTTTATTGGTGTATAAAGCACGAAATTCCTTTTGTTTCCATCAAAACGACCGAAATGTTTCTGTTTCCCAAGGAATCGAAACAAAACATTAGTGGAATACCAAAATTCTAATGTTTCCACTGAAACATACCAAAACACACTGAAATGCATTGAAACACTACGATGCATAAAACAATGAGTTGTTTCGACACAAATTTAACAATTTTGATCATTGCTTGTGGCTCCCTTCTTTTTTATTATTAATATTACAGTTATCATCATTTATGTTGTCTTTATTATTTGGTGAGAGATTCTATTTATTGTCACTATAATTAATTCAGCCCAAAAATTTTAAATACTTAGTTGAAAACAAATGCATTAGAGAAATGAATAAAGATTAATTGCATATCATTTTATAAAAATAAAACTTAACTCTCAAATTCAATTAATTAAGGATTG
This sequence comes from Euryodendron excelsum, assembly GCA_033060915.1. Taxonomy (NCBI): domain Eukaryota; kingdom Viridiplantae; phylum Streptophyta; class Magnoliopsida; order Ericales; family Pentaphylacaceae; genus Euryodendron; species Euryodendron excelsum. Next base: position 5,174,915 of record CM065380.1, on the reverse strand, counting down.
ATGGAATTATTAAAATTAAAATTTGAAACTATTTTTTTGTACATATTAGCACTTACTATTCAATGATATCATAGTTTTTTCTAATGTAAATGATTGTATAGCCCTCAAACATGTTCAATTAGTAATTTATTATCTTTAGAAATACACATGGATGAACTTCAATTCATGTTTCCAAATGTTTCCTAAACGTTTTCATTTTTTTTCTCCGTTTCCATCATGTTTCCGAATCTTTCCCATTTCTGAGCTGACCAAAACAATGTATTGAAACGAAATATTGATCCTTGTTGGTATATAAACTCGAATAGACACATGTATTTTGTTTCCAACTTGAATTGCATCCTCTAGTTATGCCACACTCACATGTTTGTCCTGTCAAACTCCTGGGGCATTGGAAGCCACCTGATATTGGCCTCTGAATTTTTTTACAAGGTAGCAATTTTGGCATGTAAAAGGATATTGCTACCAAAATATCACAATGGATAGCAATAGAAGAAAGAGTAATAATTTATTTCTTGAGATCCTTAGAGGAGATTATCTCCAGGGAATGGATTTCATTCTCATTTTGTTTCTAGTCATTTGGTTAGATCCTTTTTGCAATTGAAATAACAGTTAGCACTGCAGTCTATTTGTGTCTGACTCTGGCTGCCATTTGAGAGTTAAAACTCTAATGTGATCATGGATTTGTAAATTTTCTACATTGATGACATATTGCTGCTTCCGTATCCTCTATACAAGGAACATTCTTATCTAGACTTATGCAGATGGCCCTTTGTCTGTAAATCCTGGTTGTATGGCATGCCATTACACTCGTACACCTTGGTACATTTTTGCATTCTTTAACCATTGGAGAATTTTCTTCGAATCACTAATTTTAATCACTGTAAATTAAAAAAGGGGGCTGGAATCCAAGTACAGGCAGAGTACAGGGCAGAAAAAGGAACACATCTACCCAACCAAAAGACACAAGTCACTGGGCAATCTATAGAAGAATCATTAAGCATAAAGTGGAATCATTATTTTTTTATTGTAATACGATCTCTACCTTTTTGCTAATTGCTTTTCCGCATGGTATGATAATGGTAGTAGACTTCCATACAATGATATGGTGGGATCATTTTGTCATAAATGAATTGAGATCTGCTGTTTATTTCATTTCCTGAAAAGTTGGTTTCCTTCACAGATTTTGGGAGTCCTAGAGAACATGAGCTGCTTTAGGTGTCCACATTGTGGTGAACCTTGACATATTTTTGGGAAAGGAGGAGCTCATAAAACGGCTGATGAAATGGGCTTGCCACTTCTTGGTTAGTTATGTGTTCAATTAATCTTGCTAGACAGTTCTAATACTGCTTAGGTTTTGGTGGAAGATTGTTAAGGGCCTATACCAACTGTAGGTCCATCTATGGTTTCCAAAATGCATGTTTTTAACTAATATGGAAAATTATTCTGAACCTGAAATTTCCAGAATATCTGGTTCTTCTGCCAAATTTTTTATCTCCATTTGTTTTAATTATTTGAAACTTTTGGTGAAGCTTCACCCTAAATTTTCCCAATTTATAATGAAGATTTGGCTGAATTTTCAGTAACATTTTTTATTTTTTCTAATTCTGAATTTGAATGTTTTCCACAATTTGCTGAGCATTTGAATTTTGGCTATTTTTTTCTGACCAAAGTTCATCTAAATTTTGCTGAATTTTCACACTTATTCTCGAAGTTTGAAGAATGGTTACACACCACTTAAAATATATTTATGTGCAGTCAAGAGGCAGATATCAAGACCCTGATGAAATGTTGTGCGCTCTGAAACCTGGAAAACCCCCCCTAATTGACATGGTTTTGTGCCTCCAGCCTTCACTCTTCAGCTCTTGTCCTCCTGTGACCTTTTCCTTTGAAATCCCAAAATGGTTGCTTTTTTGTCTCCTCTATTTGTGGGTGTGTGTGGGGGTGTGAGTGTGTGTGTGTGTGTGTGTGTGTGTGTGTGTGAGAGAGAGGAGAGAGAGAGAGAGATTTTGACCTCCAATTAATAAACTGTTTTAGAATAGCAGGAATACAAGAGCTGCAACTTAAAAAACCTTCCTTGCTTCCATATTACTGATTTAGCAATCAACAGGTGTATGTCATTCTCTCTCTCTCTCTCTCTCTCTCTCTCTCTTGTGTGGCTAAACCGCAATGCAATGCCCATGGCCATGGATACCTGTCGTTTCATCAACTTACTGTAGTTGGTCTTTCAAATACATTGAGTAATTATAAATTGCAAATTTGGAATTATTTAAATCAAATATAATGTTTTCAAAATTTTCATGTTGTTTTCGGCTTTTCTTTCTTTCTTTCTTCCCTTTTTTTTTTGTGTTTTCGGAAACAAAAACAATGAGAAATTTGAAACCACCATCGTTTTCATATTTTTGTATAAAAACAGTTTTGATAATTCAGAAAACAATTTAAAAGTTTTCATAAAACAGAGTGTTTTCAGGAAAAAAAAAATTATCCTCCTTATTAATGCACTTCTGCAAACAATCAGATGCATGTTGCATTAATTTGCTACAAGCGGTGTATATTTTACTATTTCAGATACCATTGGAGGTGGAGATCAGAAGTAGTTCTGATGACGGTGTCCCCGTTGTAATATCCAATCCTGATTCTGCAGTCTTGAAAGCATATGGTGATGTTGCTTGAAAAGTTGTAAGCAGAATTGAAGAATTGTCCAAGCAACAACTCCAACCAGAGATAAACCTGTAAATCTACACACTGCACAATCAAATTAAGGGATATCATCATGTCCTTTATTAATGGTTTCCCAGTAGTAGTAACTGAATTATTATGCTTACGTGGTTTCTCTAGGAACTATATTGTGTTCTATTTTTCTCGAGTGTCTGAAGAAAATATATAGATTCCAGGACGCAAGTTACCTGGAATCTAGTCTAGCATGGCTTTAGACAGATTTGGTACCTGTCCTGGACAATTTGGGTAAAAACTGTGATATTGTAAAGTTGTAATTTTGTGGGCTATTCAGCTAGGAGGTTTTTGTGTAAGGATTGGGGGTCTTGAGTGTGGTGATGACTGTTGAGTTCTTGAAGCCTCATTGATGACCTTTTTTTTTTTTGGTAGTTTTTTTTTTATGTAGTAAAAGAGTGCGAAATTCAGGAATAGCCATACTACTCTTCATGAAAAAACCCCTTCTGCAATAAGTGACGTGGATTGTCAATTTTTTTTGCTTTAAATTTCAATGACCATTGCTTTTCCCATTACTTCTAACAATGCCTTCGCCACATTAAATTTGGGATTCACAAGGTTCGGAATTGTCATGAAACTTTGCATTTCTGTTATGAGATGGCAGTGGCTTGATGCGCTCATATAGGAGAGGCTGGGAAGCATAGACTAATGCTAACATATACAAGTTGAGGGCCATAATCTCTGTAGATACAATGCAAGTTGATTTACATTGGTTTTTTAAGTTTGGAGCTCCGTATCTGAATGTGAAATCCTGCATATCACTATATGTCAAGTTTAACATCTTTATTCTTTACTATAAAAAAATTGACATGAATTGCAGCCATTGTAATGTGGCTGAAATGGGTGGTTACATACTGGGTATCACAGGCTGAAGGACAATCTTTTTATACGTTTGGGTAAGACTGCGTACATGTGACCCTCCGTAGACCCTTCAGGCTGGGGTGGGAGCCTCATGCACTAGGATATGAAGTTTGGAATGATATCAAAATCTATATTCTAAGAGTTGTCTTCATAATACTGGCACTTCCTAGGTTTTTTAACTAATGCAACCTTTGTGCTTGGGTACTTTGGTATTCACAGTTAATTTGGCTGTTAAGCTTGCGGAGAAATGTCAATTTGAGGTTTTTTGCTTGATGCTGATGGCTTTGGAGCATTTATTCCTGTCATTATGAAGTTCCAAGGAAAGCCAATAGTGAAAGAAGGTAACACTCTAGTTGTCCTGAATCATTGTATTTCTCCACATGCTTTTAAACATGCTTCATACATACTGATAAATTCCCTAAATATAGGTAAGGCTGGTTGCTTTGGATTTTGTATGAACACCAACAATAGCGTTTTTCTTTCCATATGTTAAACTTTTGAGTTTCATTTTTTGGGCATATGATTTGATTACTTTTTATTCCTTTTTCTATATAAGAAGCTTGAGTATATGTTATACCAGCAACACTATTTTCAGTCATCCTGGCATTATTCAACAATGTAACTTGTACAAATACGAGTTTGAGTTTCTGTAGGTTCTGTCGTCAGTTAAAAATCCAGTGGAGCCGAGCAACCACCCCATCGGGATTTGAAATGTTACAGAAGACCGTCCTTGTACTTCTGAGGAAATTTACTTGCCTGCATGGTCAAACAATGCTACAGTGAATCTTTTGCTGTCAATAGTTTCATAATACTTAGATGATCACTTCATCTTCTGTGCTTTTGCTTCTCTGTTTATTGCTTAAAATTCATTGAAGCAACCACTCAGCTGGAATTCATTTTTATGTCTGAGCAAACTCGCTTGCCACATGGCTTTTCATCTAGACATTGCATGTTTGATTAACTTAAATTTATTTGGAGAAATTTAGTCTTGGGTAAGGCTGTGTACATTTGACCCTCCCTAGCCCCTTCAGGCTGGGGTGGGAGCCTCGTGCATTAGGATATGAAGTTTGGAATTATATCAAAATTTATATTCTGAGAGTGGTCTTCATAATACTGGCACTTCCAAAGGTTTTCTTACTAATGCAACCTATGTGCTCAGGTACTTTGGTATTCTGATACAGCACCTCAACTAGTGCACTCACATCTTGCCATCAAGAGAAATCCTAAGTATTTGGCGTAAGGACACGTGCACATGCTACATGCAGGAGGCTTGTTGAATCAGTCCATGGAAGACTTAGTCAACCTTCCGAATGAGTTTGGAGGAAATAAAGCAGCTGTTGCTTTTTGTTTAGCTGTTGCTCTTTGTTTATGTTTCCGTTTCCATTGATTTTGCATGTTTGTTATTTCTGTTTTTATTGTAACGTTGTGGTCTTCAGTTTCGGTTGCAAAAGCTAAAGATCTGTTAGACGTTACCTATTTATTGCCCACTGGAATGAATGAAAAAAATATATTATCTTCTCAAAGCTATCTTGTGGTTTGTTCTCACCCAAAGAGAATATTTGTCTGTGTTTGTGGCTTCTGACTAGGACCTATTAATTGGTATCAGAGCCAGGTTCTATGGCGTCCAACAAAGAACAAACCACAAGATAGCTTTGAGAAGATAATTTTTTTTTTCATTCATTCCAGTGGGCAATAAATAGGTAACGTCTGATAGATCTTCAGCTTTTGCAGCCAAAGCTGAAGACCACAACGTTACTATAAAAACAGAAATAACAAACATGCGAAATCAATGGAAACGGAAACATAAACAAAGAGCAACAGCTAAACAAAGACCAACAGATGCTTTATTTCCTGTAAACTCATTCGGAAGGTTGACTAAGTCTTCCATGGACTGATTCAACAAGCCTCCTGCATGTAGCATGTGCATATGTCCTTACGCCAAATTCTTAAGATTTCTGTTGATGGCACGTTGTGGGCGCACTAGTTGAGGTGTTGTATCATATTCACAGTTAATTTGGCTGTTATGCTTGCAAAGAAATGTCAACTTGAGGTTGTTTGCTTGATGCTGTGGCTTTGGAGCATTTATTCCTGTCATTATGAAGTTCGAAGGAAAGCCAAAAGTGAGAGAAGGTGACGCTCTAGTTGTCACGAATCATTGTATTTTTCAACATGCTTTAAATTCCCCACCCCCAATCCTTGTCCTCCAGGTTTATAAACATGCTTCATACATACTGATAAATTCCCTCTATATAGTTTCTCCCGAACTGATTGGGTATATTAATTTGTATCTAGTTACTGTTTATGAGGTGAGGCTGGTTGCTTTGGATTTTGTATGAACATCTACTATATGGTGTTTTGCTTTCCATATGTTGAACTTTTGAGTTTCATTTTTGGGCATATAATTTGATTCCTTTTTATTCCTTTTCTATATAAGAAGCTTAGAGTATACGTTATACCAGCAACACTATTTTCAGTCTTCCTGACATTATTCAGCAAGATAACTTGTACAACTAGGAATACGAGTTTGAGTTTCTGCAGGTTCTGTCTTCACCAGTTAAAAGTCGAGTGGAGCAACCACCCCATCGGGATTTGAACTGAAGACCGACCTTGTACTTCGGAGGAAATTTACTTGCCTGCGTGGTTGAATGATGCCATATTGAATCATTTGCAGTCAATAGTTTCATAGTACTTAGATGATCACTTCATCTTCTGTGCTTTTGCATCTCTGTTTATTTCTTAAAATTCATTGAAGCAACCACTCAGCTGGAATTCATTTGTATGTCTCACCAAATTTGCTTGCCACATGGCAAATTGTATGTTTTGATTAACTTAAACTTATTTAGAGAAATTTGGTCTTGTTAGTGAATTACCCATGCCATAGGACATGCATTTCATAGCACGTCCTCTTGACAGACTGCTTCCTTCCAGGTGCGCGTCGTAGTTTTGTTTTAATAATTTATTGCATTTTTCTCTCCATCACATCTGACGATCGTTCCCATTATATTATACACTATGGAGTGACGTGTGATGATGGGATATTTTGTAAGTATAATGCAGAGTTCCTAGTGTATTTTGTTTTTCCTTATTCATGTTTACAGCAAAATATAATACATATATTTTGCCATTCTTTTTCTTTATTGAAGGTGTAATTTCTTCATAATACCTACTCTATTTGTGCATGGAAATTGTTAGTTTACTTGAGGACTATCTGATTGATCAATATTGGCTAATGTGGTTATACTGATGGATATATATATCAATCCAAAAATTTGGTAAGTTGTTATTTATGTTGTCTCAGTGGCTAGGACAAACAAAAAGCTCCTCTTGGAGATTGCTACGTGGATGATGCATATATTTGTGTATGTAAACCCAACTATACTTATGTGACGTTTACCTTCTAACCATCTATTATAATGTCTTCTATTATGCATCCCTTAATAATGTCTACCATGATTGGGTGGCATTCAACATTTGTTACATAACTAAATGCCTTGGATCATTGGCTGTTTGACGTGTGATTGAATTGGCTGTGGACATCCAAAAATTTGAAATTACACATCCAGAATTGTTACTAATAGTTTGGAATTTTGGTTATATTTTTTTATTTTTTTTCACGATTTAGGATTTGGTACCAAACATGGATCCATACAAAGGGTTACCTTTCTCATTTACAGAAATGAGGGGGTTGACTTGGAGTGCTATGTCTTCTTTAATTTGCAATGTTGACATGTGGTTTTATCCTAGTTTACATGGTACCGATGAGTTGATTCTTGTCAGTTGGAAACTCTGTTGTAGAGTTGATTTTGATATTGAGAAATTCTATTAATTTTTGAGAGACCCACTGAAAATATGTGTTTTCAATCCTGTGTGTGTTTGTGGTGGAAAGCTTTATTTGCTTCGTATTTTCTTTGGGGCTAGCTGTAGTTATTTCCAGTTTCTTTGCTCTTATGAAAAAAAAAAAAAAAAATCCACACGTTGATTTCAAGAGGAGTCAGGACGTTCTCTGATCCTAAAGTTCCTGACTGATCACCTCATCTGCACATTATCTTTCGTTAAGTCTAAATCAACACATATTATATTGAATAGCTAAAACCCAGTAGATACATTCCTGGTAGAATAGCATGAACTGGATCAAATTCCTACTGAAACATCATCAGTGCTGGTGAGTATTACGATTAGAGAATGCATTAATACGTCACAGGAATCTATGTATGCGTGATAATAATTCTCTTTATGTTAGGTTCTACTCTTGCATTAGGCGCACTGTTTGCAGTTGTTTGCACAGCAAAGATCTTACATTGTAAATTTTGTGGCTTATCTTCATAGTTTCAAAAAATTTTATTTATGGCAGTTGGTCAGAGAGTTTCACGATATTCATGTTGTATCATCTTGAGTTGGTGGTATGTAAAAGCACTTGCAAAGGGCCAGTCCTTATTTCAGGAAGCCATATTAAAGGTAAACCTATTATAGTTTGGCTTTTAGAATGGTGTAGGGGATGAAATGTATGGGACTTTTTGAGGAAGTTGGTTAGTTACATTGCACAATATCTGGCTAGATCAATGAAAGATACTGCGTTTCTTACTGGGTAGACCATCTGCGTGACTTTAGGCAGTTTCTAGTTAGTTGTTGGATGCTTAGGAAAAGGCTAAGGTCACCCAAAGATTGGGTCAGATCTTTATGTCGGAGTTCGGGTGTCAAGTGTCCGACATGAAAACTTCATACATTTATACATTTAGAAGAGTGCGCGTAACATAAGTGGTTGTGAAGTATATTGCACCCAATATGAGTGTCATTTGGGTGCATATACTGCTTACCTCGCTTAAACCGAAGTCATCTGAATTATTCTCATGTTTCCCAAGGCTCCTTTGAAACATTTGCACCAGTAACGAAGAAACGAAAAGAAAAATAATTAAAAAAAGATGTCATTCAAAAGTTAATCTTAAGTGAAAATGTTGGGACTGAGTTAACTTGTTGCTTTTGTCAACTTGTTTTCTTCATGGTACAAACGCTAGGAAAATCTTGTAATTGCTGCTTTAATATCATTTTGGTTACAACTACATATTAGTTTTACAGATTTTTAGAATCATAGAGAACAGGAGCTGCTTTAAGTTCCTACTTTGTGCTGAGCATTGGGTCGTCTTCGGGAAAGGACGAGTTGGTAAAGAGGCTGATGATCTGGATTTGGATTATCTCGGTGATGTGTGATAATGAACTTATGTTTTTATTGGAATAAGTTATGTTTTCATTGTTTTCCAGATTTCTCTCTCTCTCTCTCTCTCTCTCTCTCTCTCTCTCTTCTTGATTTTCTTGATAGTGAAATGCAGCACTATGGTTCTTTAAGATTGTGGCTGTCCCCCAGATTTGTGTTCTAGCTGATTCGTAACCTACCATTTCAGGTACCCAAAAAAAAGTGGAAGATCAGATGCACTATGAGGATGTGTGGTTATATGGCTCGGACAATCGTCCACAAACTCTAGACTTTTCATCATCTGTAAACGAATCAAGTTCCTTGAACTTGATTTGTGTTTTTACTTGTTAAAAATTCGTTTAAGATCGGTTTGGTACATAAACAAGAAAAGTTTAAACACATTTTAAAACTCGTTAATTTAATATTTTGAATTAGCTCGATAAACTGACAATGCAGTTAAAAAAAGCTCGGTTTATTTAATGCCGGCTCAAAGTAAGCTCAATAAGTTTTTAATTGAATAACCTACTAAGGCCTACTTTTTAGCCTACATGCATCTTAGAAATTCCTTTTTTCTTTCATAGATTTTAACAAAATAAATTATCTAAATTTATTCCCGGTAATAAAAAACTTTGGAGTTATTATGTAGCACATTAATACTCTTATTAATATCTTATTCTTTTCATTTAAAATTCCCAAAATAATTATAAACAATAAATTATTCAACACAATTTAGTACAAAAATAGACGGTTTCAAGTTTTAAATATATATATATATATATATATGTGTTTAGAGGATTAGAAAACACAATATATGTTAACGAGTTAGAGAGTTAAAGCATCAGCAGGTTACAGGTAGGGATGTAAATTCGGCTCGAGATTTATGGGTGGCCTGAGCCCGCCCGGCCAAAGCTCGACCTGAATTCGACTTGGGCTTAGCCCGACCCAAGCCTGAGCATCCCATGGGCGGGCCTGGCCTCCCTTCTAGAAGTCTGAGACTAACCCATGAGCCCAAACTCAAGTTCGGCTTGAGAGCCCGAGCCCAATGAGTTTATACATAATTTATTATAGTATATAATTTATTATAATTAAATTTATTATTTTTAAAAATATAATGTTACAAAAATAAATTAGGCCAAAGTCTGAGACCCAAAGTCTAAGCTTGCGGCCCGAGCCCAAGCTTGTGTCTGGGGCTGTAGGTTGGGCTAAGGACTTTCCCTTTACATTTTGATTTGACTCGACCTGACCCAAAAAATGATGGGAGCTTACAAAATTCGACCAGAGTCTGGTGGGTCACGGCTCGGGTTGGGCGGCCCGATTCACATCCTAAAGAGAGGCTTAATTAAAGTACAATATACCGTCAACAATGAACAATTTAGAACCAATAGTCGTTTCTCTAAAGTCTAAAGTAACAAAGGAAAACAACTGAAAAAAAGTATAGTATGAGAAGGAATTAATAAATTACAAAAAAATAAAGGAGAGACTGTTAATTGAAAAAGATAATGAAGTTTTTAAAAAAGATCTAACTAATTAACAAGAATTAATCTGAGATTCGGAGAATCCATCGGTGGGAGAATAATTGAAAGTTGCAAGCGTCAATTTGACCATCCGATTCAATTTCATTCACCCATTTCAACTTTTTGATGATTTTTCAATCAATATTGCAAATTCTCTCTCTTTTCTTAAGTACTCTCACTTTCCTTCTTCTCTGTCTCTCTCCTCGTTATCTCTCTTCGTCGCTCTCAGCGCTCTTCTCTGAATGCATCACCACACCATAACCCTCAAATCGCCAGTTAAATGCAATGGATTGTCGCCAAACCCAATCTTTGTCTCAAACCCTAGACTGTTTCACACCTTTTTCCCTTCTGTTTCACACAAGAAGTCCCATTCTTCGATTTTCAACAGCAGAGGAATTGAAGTCTCGATTGCCAAACACCGACCGAATTCGCTGAGCTTTAGCAATAATTCCAGTGATGGAGAGAGATTGAGAAGCCTCGGAGTGAAAAAAATTGATGTGGCCACTCTCGGAAATCTGTGTGTCGATATTGTACTCAATGTCCCCAACTTGCCGCCGGACTCATTCGAAGGACGCAAGGCTTACATGGAACAGTTATCGAAGTCTCCACCTGATAAGGTTGGTTTCGATTTCAACAGCGTGTGGTTAAACTCTTTTAGTCCGTTTAGTCCTACTCATATCCTTCAGAATTCCCTCTGGGATTGTCACTTTTTGATTGGTTTGATTCAATTGATTACAATTTGATTGCATGAGATATAAGAATTAGAACAAACAATGTGAAGCTTTCCTCAATTTATGTGCAAAATATGCTCTTTTTGGAATTCTTTACGTGTCAAGCTTCAACTGTACATGGATGACTTAGACCTTCAACTCTAGCTGTAGTTCTCTTGGAAATTTTTATTATTCAATCCACTTTGATAAGATATTCTTAAATTGTACCCTGCTTATGCAACAAGCAGCTGAAGTCTGAATGGCGCTCTCCCAATTAAGTAATTTTTTATGTTTTCATCAATAGGGACGAATAATTCCCAGTTACTTTGAAGAATGACAATGGTTGCACAAGCTTTTTTTTCTCAACTTGCATTGCTTTTCTGGCCTGCAACCTTTTTTTTATTGTATTATCTATTGAATTATATGCCATATTCTTATCAAAAAAATTATATTCCATATTGAAATAGATGGAACCCTGTATTTGTAAACAAGGTTTTTCCTCTCAGTATAGTCCTGATGTAGCTCGTCAGTGAATTTTGACGGAATCGTTACACGATAAACTCCTAACTATATCAGACGTTAAGAAACAACTTAACTTTTGCTTGCCATTTTTAAGCTTTATCTAGAATCTTTGTCTTCTATTTTTCCCAAGCACTGGTAGTTGGATTGAGAGGTCATTGATATAGTGTTTGAAACTTCATGTACATACAATCACCACAGTGGAGGCCTTCAAATTGTTATGTATTTTTGTTGACAAGTCGTGATACATAGATTGTTTCTCTTTCTCATATTGCTGCCACTTGGGGTCAGTGGATATGAATTTCTGATTGAAGGTGACCAAAAAGAGGCAATGGAGAAAAACTTGAATGAAAAGAGTGATAAAATGAGGTCAGGATCAAACACATCATGTATTCAAGTGTCTCACCCATAGTATAGAAGCATAAACCTAAGGGCACCTTGTGAGCTTAATTTTATCACACTCATGGAAGGCAATGGCTCAAAGTTTGTGAAATCCATGCTCCGGAAGGGTTAGAACTAGGTGCAATCCCCGAAACATGAAACCATTCCATTGTTTTTAATATCCACAAATTGATCATAACTTTCTCAAACAAAATACGTGAAAGCTTAGACTGTTTACGATGACCTACTAAGTGACAATACTGTAGAAGCTCTTTGCATGATATTTAAGTTTTAACATTGGGAAGTCTTGTCCACAGTGAGGAGGTGAAATTTAAACTCATGCACTTCTGATTGTTGATCTAGCAGAGCTATATGGAAAAGCTTTGACCCTTTGACAATTTTTTGGATGCATTGAGTAATAATGTTCCAAATCATGAACAGAAGAAAGAAAAGGAAGAGAGAAAGGAAAAGGGAGAAAAAAAAAAAAAAGAGAGAGAGAGTAATAATGTTCAATGAAGCTCCTTGTAATTGGTTGAAAATTTTAAATTTATGATTTTCTCAAGCTGAGCTTTCAACGGCTAGTGTTTACCCAATCAACCTTTTCACCATCATACTTTGCTAAAGAGATTCTTATAGATGTTTATATATATGCTACTGCTTTTTGTATAGTTCTTACAATAAACTTGAGCATTTTCATCCTCCCATTTTCAATCATTTTTGTTTACTGTTTGAAGTTGTTGGCTCTTTTTTTTTTTCATTTTTTTTTTGCAACTAGAAATTCTGGGAAGCTGGTGGTAACTGCAATATGGCTATAGCAGCAGCAAGACTGGGACTTCGCTGTACGGCAATTGGTCATGTGGGTGATGAAATTTATGGACACTTCATCGTAGATGTGCTTCATGATGAGGGAATTGCTATGGTTGGAATGAGTGAAGATAATGATGTTGAAAGTTCTGGTGCCGCATATGAAACGCTTTTATGCTGGGTTTTGGTGGACCCTTTGCAAAGACATGGTTTCTGCAGGTAAAAGTATCTATGTTTTTGTGGTTTTTGGTTTATCTTGAAAACTCTTCTTGTATGAAGTTCATTCTGAAGTGGATTATTGTTGTCATAATTAGTCCCAAATAATGGTGTATATGAATACCTGTTTTGTCTACTAGTCGAGCTGATTTTAGTAAGGAGCCTGCATTCAGCTGGATGAGTAAATTGTCAATCGAAGTAAAGATGGCCATAAAAAAGTCAAAGATCCTGTTCTGCAATGGTTATGGCTTTGATGAGCTTGCCCCTGGTTTGATTATCTCTGCATTAGAGTATGCTGTAGAAGTGGGGACTTCGGTCTTTTTTGATCCTGGACCACGGGGGAAGAGCCTTTCAACTGGAACACCTGAAGAACAGAAAGCATTTGGCAAGTTTTTGAGGTTGAGCGATGTTCTTCTTCTAACTTCTGAGGAGGTTTGACTTGTTGACTTGCATAAGTTCTGTTATGATTCTCCATTCCCCTCCTTTGTCTGAGTACAATGTATTATATTGTTATATGATTTTGAACTCCAGTGAACCTTATGCCATATTTAGAATAGATGCATTTAAACACTTATCTTTTCCTCATATACTCTTTCTATGGCCATGTTATATGTTAAAATCATAATTTATGCGGTTCACTGCACTTCCCTGTGTGTGCAGCCGTGCGAACCGTCTCCCCCCCCCCCCCCCCCTCTGGCCTCATGTCCTTGCAAACATCTTGCTTCTTCTTGCTCACTGATGCAGCTCCCAGACTGTGACTATACATGTCTTCTATATCCTAACCTGCTTTCTCTCTTTTTGGTAGTTTTAACTGCTAACTCTGGATTCTTGTGATGCATTCATTTCCAATATAACCTTCTTGCTGTGTATCTTTCTCAACATGTATATCGAGTTAAGCTTTTGTGAACTTTGTTAAATCTTTTACCTAAGCTTATTTTATGGGCTGTGCTAAATCTTAATTGCTTTGACTTTATTATTGCAAAAGTAGTTTGTGTTGTAGAGAATTCCTTTTGATATATGGGTAAATGTTAGTATGGTTTCTGATTGTGTGAGCTTTATTAACTAATTGCTCATCACATAAATGAAACAATAACATATGAGTAAGGAATAGACTGTTTGGGGAAGTTCATATATCAGCTCATGCCATTGGAACCCTATTTTCTGAGGCAGTGAAATTTATGATGTTTGCATGATAGACGAGATTAGTTCTGTTTCTTTTTCATGCAATTCTAGGTGACATATTATACTGATGTACAACGATTTCATAGAACATTCTCCTGCAAGCTGTGATTGCAGAATTGATGTAAGGCAGTAGTATAAGAATATGCGTATGGTAGATTTTGAAGATTTTGGTTTTCTTTTTAAGCATAAAATAAGTTCGTTTGAGCTAGTTTTGGGCTTTTAGGGACTAAAGTTATAAAAATTATGAAGAACAAGAATAGAACTCTAGGAATGACTCTTGTGATCCCTTAGGCCTCATAACTACTGTTTTAATTGCATCACACAAAATCTTGAAAGAGCTCAAAACTTCTGAAAATTGCATAGCCTTGTATAGACTTTAAGACAATTCTTCCTTTAACTAAGATTTTGACTCGAAAATTAGAAACTCTAGTATTTAACTTCTAAAAGCCATCTTAAATTAACTTTAAAATATAATATAGCAAGAGTCAACAACATAACTTGACCTAATCTATAAATTGTCTGCAGCCATAACTGCCAATTTGCAAGAAGTCTAGAAATTAACAAAATACTCCGAAAACATAAAAGTAGTACCTGTGGAGCTGAATAGAAATTTATTAATCTGAAAGTAAACATTAGCAGGACTTGAATAAAAACTAAACTAGATTTTGCAAGGTCCCAAATGGGTCACACCTTGAAATTAAACCAATTTTTGAGTTTGGTTTTCCTCGATCTTCTTGGATGGCTTGGCATATTTAGAATCATAAGATGTCATTTTGAAATTTGAATTAATCTCTGCATACCATTATTTGATGGACACTAGTTGTGTTGTGTGAACAGGGTACATATGTTGTGTGTGGCTGTACATAATCAAATTTACTAGTTTCAAACAAAATATTGTCAGATTCACTTAATCCTTGGATTTAGGACAGAAGAGCGTAGTATAATGTATAGTTATCAATTCTTCTTCTTCTTCTTCTTCTTCTTCTATAGGGTAAAAGTGCACCGTGTAACTTAACTGATTATGATTATCTATCTCAAACACAGCATGTCAAGATATGTTCGCTTTGAAACTTCTATCTGATTAGATATATGTTTCTTTTCTTATAACTACGTGCCTCAGCCATGTTCTCTCCCCATAACCATGTAACATCCCACATAGGTACTTTATCCAATTTGAAGTGTCCATGTAACAGACAATATGTTCCTTACTCCTGAATCTAGTATCTTACTCATCCAAACCAAAATATCACTGTGACATTTTTGTCTTTAAGTGTGGATACTCATGATTAGATATGTGTTTCTTTTCTTATGACTACATGCCTCAGCCATGATCTCTCCCATTACCATGTAACATCCCACAGGTATTTTACCCAATTTGAAGTGTCCAAGCAACATACAATATGTCACTTACTCCTAAGTCTAGTATCATACTTGTTTGAACCAAATATCACTGTGAAATTTTAACTTTAACGCTCCATTTGGAATCCGGATTTTCGGTAGGAAAAGGAAAAGGTGAAGAAAAAGTGTATTCTTATTCTATTTTCCCTCATGTTTTCCTTTTCTTTTACTTTTCCGACCGAAAATCTAGGTTTCAAACGAAGCGTAAGTGTGAATGCTAATGTCCAATCCAAAGTATCTCTTTGACATTTTTTTATCTTCTATTCCTGGATCTTTGAATGGACCTATTAAGCATGGAGTATTTGACTATCAGTGAGACAAAACCACCAAGATATAGAGATCCACCAACCTCATAATGATTCATGAGGGAATAATAACAAATTTTCAATGAGTGAGTGTGGCATGTCCATGCATTTTGTTTGTGCCTTACTTTGTCTTGTATGTCACTCTATAATTTCCTCTCTGGTAAAATAGTGTATTTTTCTTGTTTATTATACAATTAATCATATTGATGATGTGCTAGGCTGAATCATTGACTGGCATAGGAAACCCAGTGCTGGCTGGACAGGAGTTGCTGAGGAAAGGATTACGAACAAAATGGGTGATTGTCAAAATGGGTGCAAAGGGTTCAATTTTAATCACCCCATCAAGTGTATCCTGTGTACCTGCATTCAAGGTATTAATTGGCAGAAAGTAAATGTTTTTTTGCATAAAGTCTGTATCTTTTTTTTTTTTTTCCGCTTGATGCTAGCACACTAATGATGTTTTGGAACTTTACTTTCACCAATGATGTAGGAACACTTATGGCACACCATATTGTCTTCTTTAGGTTGTGCAAAACCCCAAATGTGCATTACTTGGCGGTGTAACTTCATGGAACTCGTCTGCCAAAATTATGTTAGAGAGAGAAGAGAGGGGGTGGGGTTTTTTTAATTTTCTTTTCACTTTAGATAAAGTGAAAGGAGTTTGGTATTTGGTTGCATTCTAAATTTTTAACAAATGTACGCACACTCACTTTGGGATTTATAATTATTACTTTGCTACATAAAGCAAAAGGTAATCGGTATTTGGTTGCATTTTAAATTTTTAACCACTGTACAACTTTATTAAAAAAATGAAACTCTTTTTGAATCACTATAAAATTGGAAAATTATT
The DNA here is from genome assembly GCA_033060915.1 of Euryodendron excelsum. Classification (NCBI taxonomy): domain Eukaryota; kingdom Viridiplantae; phylum Streptophyta; class Magnoliopsida; order Ericales; family Pentaphylacaceae; genus Euryodendron; species Euryodendron excelsum. The sequence goes on along the minus strand of CM065380.1, from coordinate 5,158,260 downwards.
TCGATTTTGTTTGAGTGTTTCTTTTTTGTTTTAATTGTATTGAATCCATTTTCTATTTTAAAATAAACAGTGATTTTCTAGAACTTTTTACTTTGCGTTAATTTGAACGTTGTGTTCTTTTAATCTACTCTTTCTTAAATATGTAATCTGAAACCTTATTGGTATTCTGAAATATTTAACAGGTAAATGTTGTCGACACTGTTGGGTGTGGAGATAGTTTTGTAGCCGCTGTTGCATTTGGTTTCATACACAATATGCCCATGGTTTCTACCTTAACAATTGCGAATGCAGTGGGGGCAGCAACTGCCATGGGTTGTGGTGCTGGCAGGAACGTTGCAACCCTGAACCAAGTCATAGAACTCATGAAGGCGGAAAACCTTAATGAGGATGACAATTTTTGGAGCGAGCTGATTGATGAAAGCGTGGATGCTCAGGAAATTTCATTTCTATCAAGAATGGTTGTAAATGGAAGCAATAATCGGCTGAACCGTGTACCTCTGCAAAAGGTGGCTTCTGAAATGCTGCCTAAGCTCGAATCTGCACGGGTAGCTGGGGTAGTGCCACCTTGACAACTATGATGACTGTGTGATAATTTTTGGCTGCTCTGGGAAATTGTTGCCTTATTAGTGGGGCTTGGAGTTGAGGTGAGTAATGCACTATGGCTTCATCTTTGGACACAGTTGAATTGGGGTACTTGTTGGAAAAAATTTGGATACTGAAGCAGAGTCAGCACCATTTGCTGCTTATGTTTCATGGTGTTGAGTAGTGAAAAATGATGTTTGCTGCAGTAGTTTAGATGCAGTGCTTGGGTAAGCCATAGGGTTTAGAATGAGGGGTTTTTTTTGGGGGAGCTTTGTGGGCGGCCTTTTACATGCCTTTTTCTGAAGACATTCCAATTTTTAACTCCATTGAAACATTGTGCTTTCCACATTCCTGTGCTCATTCTGTTGCAATTGGGATTTTTGTTACAGTATTTGAAGAAAGTAAGGTATGTTCAATACAGGGTTGAATTTAGGCAGTGTGTTGGATTTGCCCACCTTGTTCTATTGCTCTTTCTTGATGGTATTTTAGGGTTTTGCAAACATGTACATTTTAAGCATGTTTTGTTTAGTTGTGTTAAGAATTAAAAATTATAAAAATATAATTTTTAACATTTTATATAAGCAGACAAAGAATGTTTAAAATATGGGCACATGTTGTCATTTGTTTTTTTTGGTTTGGTTCAAACATGACGTTTGACTGTAGACGAAAAAGAGAATACAATGAAAACGTTGGTATTTGTGGCTTGCCCTCGTATAATTACTTCTACAGAACTGCATAGTAATATTTTAACAGATGTATATGCATATATAGGATGAAATACCTAAGGGAAGAACATTAGGAAGTTTTTCTCATCAGTGCATTAATTCAACAATGTGTTTTTCTTTTTTTTTTTTTGAGAAAAGAACTCGACCATAAAAAAAAAAAAAAAAATAGAACTCAAGAATGATTTTGCAAAAAGAAATGGACGTCTGGAGTCGCACAACCAACGGTCCATTTAACCTTGAGCAAGTCTATTAGAAGTGTTCACGAGCCAAGTTGGGGAGTCATCCGTCACTCTATACGACCAGATGGGGTTGAAGAATTTTAGAACCGCATTCAACTCATATGGTGATCGGGTTAGGTGAATAATTTAAAGATTTAGTGTGAAAATGCCATGTTAATTCGGGTTGAATTGGAGTAATAAAGGCCACCATCCAAAAACGAAATATAGCTAGGTTGGTCGAAATTTACTCGTCATCCATCCAAAACTAACTTGTGGAATCGCAAAATCGGGTTGGTCAAGCCGAGTTGATCGGGTCGTTCAATTTTTTGAACAGCTCTAAAGCCTACAAATGAAGTCGTTGAAAATGGTGAGACGTTACAGAACTGCCCTTCTCTTTTATTGCTAATAGGAATTACCCCTCTTTAATTATACACCCTTTTATATTCCTTTAGATATACCCTTACAAATAACATAACCAACTTCCCTCTACTACCCTTCACTCAAAGAGTCCAGGATCCATCTAAGCAAATATCAAGTCAAGAGTTTAGGATTACCCTCTGAATTAATCGTCACCTTAATAACCCACCCTACTTGAAACAACGAGGTTAGAAAAACAAATATAAATACTTTTAGAGTAATACTATATAATTAGAGTTCTTATCTAAAATTTCTATGCAGAATGATTAGTTTGTTTGTGATCACTTCATTACCAACCAAAATGTTCACATCTTGGGGTTGTAATTTAAAAAATGGAATTGTCACTGTAATCTTTCCTTGTTTGATATTACCTTGAAGAGGAAAGAAAGAAAAATGGAGAAGAAAAGGAGGAGAAAAAATTATTCACTCTCTCCTTTTTTCCTCTCCTTTCCTTTCATTTTCTTTACAAAACAAAAACGAAGAAAAAATAACTTTCCCTCACTTTCTCTTTTCCTTCCCCAACTTCCAAACAAGCTCTAAATAACACAATAACCATAATTATATGAGTAATTACACTAATCTCCCTTGAAATTTTTAACAATTATAGTCAATACCTCTTAAGTTTCAAAAATAACACTAACCTCCCTTATAGTTTAGTTAACGGTTTTAGATCCCTCAACCATAGTCAACCGTTAAGGACAACCACCTTTTTTATGACGTAATTTTGCAATTATTTAAAATACCGACACTACCCTTGCACATAAAATTATTTGCCAAAAAATAAGACAGTTCATTTCAGCATTTCCCAAAAAATAAGACAGTTCATTCAGTCAATCAGCATTTCTTCAACTCAACAAATAAAACAGAGTTAATTCACTCCAATCGACCGTCTTTATCTCACTCTCTCTCTTTCCCTGTTCCTCTATGTCAGAATCTCTATGCACCCCTCTCTTTCTCCATCCACCATTGCCATCACCTTCACCTTCACAAACTCCAACTCTCACCACTATCACCTCACTGGATCACCACCACAACCCACTTCACCATCGCTACCGAAACCCCACAACCACCCTCCACATCATCACCAAACACCGACCCTCACCATCTCCACCGAACACTTAACCACCATCTCACTGAACCACAAGGTCACCCGACCAGAACCCACACCCACCACCCACCCACCACCTAGCCCTCACCAACACCACCAAACCCTTCAATTAACTAACAATCAAAAATCAAAATACATACAATCAGGTTTCCCCACAAGTCCATGGTCTCTCTAAAACTACGACCCCCACCCTCCACTTACCTGACGACCGTCGTCGCCAACGCACCCCCCCCCCCCCCCCCCCCCCCCCCCCCCCCCCGGTTTCAATCGCTCGCCGAAACTCCACCAACACTTGAAACTCCACAGCCAAAACCGACTCCATCACCCACAGCAACAAAAAAGCCATGATTCATTTGGTATATATATAGGTATATACATGTATGAAGGAAAATGATGTGTTGTTTAGGTGAAGTGGTATATTTTTAATAAGGAAATAAAATCAAACAAGCATTACATCCAACACAGGTGCGCTTCCATGTGCTGCCTCGTTGATTCCACACCAGGACGCCAAAAAAATTTGTGGTCTTGCTCACCCCCATGATCAATTTTTGGCCAGGAAAAAAATAAAAACAGAGGGTGGTGGTGTACGACCCAATGGGTGTTGGATGGGTTTCATCGGCCAAGGAATAGCAGTAGAGGGAAGTTCGAGAGAAAGTAGAACAAAGAGGGGGAGTCATGGCGGTCAGTATTGAGTGGGGGTGGTCGGAGATGGTGATAGCAGTGGTGGAAGAGGATGAGAATGGGATAAATAGAGAAATACCCAGCGGTAGGGGTGGAGAGTGTTCTCTGTCCATTGGTTTGATGGGTTGGAGGTGGATGAGGGGCCTCTGGTGGGTGCGGTGACGTTGGGTGGTGGTGTATGGGTGTGCGTCGTGTGACATAAAGGGAGAAGCAAAAGATGTGGAAGGAGAGAGGAGAGAGAGAGGGAACAGAATGCGATATTTGCTGGTTTTTTAAATAAATAATAATATAATGGATAGGGATAAAAATGTAAAAGTACAATTGCTGTTAACTCCGTTTCCTACTAACACTGACAGGGAAGGTCTTTGTTATTTCAAAAACTTGAAGGGACTTTCTGTTGTTATTAGCAACTTCAAGAAAAGTTAATATAATTTATCCTAATTATATATATGTTTGTATGTTTATTATTTATTTATTTATTTATTTTAGTACATCAAAGGATTACATTGGGAGAGCCAACCACTCCATTTGGATTGAGAAGTTAAGAAGGAAAGTGAAAACTTTGAAAAGGAGAACTAAGTCATATCATGATTGGATAATTTTTAAAGAGAAAAGGGGAGGGAAAGTGGATAGAGGAAGTGAGAGAGTTTATTTTTTAAACATTTTTCTTTTCTCTCCTTCCCCATTAACATTGAAAAAAAATAGAAAGAAAGTGAAGTGCTTGCTATTATTTATTTTAAATACCAATTGTAACCATTAATTTATGATAAAAAAATTTAGGGTTTCATACTCAAGATATATATAATAATTAATTGTATTATATTATTTTTTTTTTTTTATTAATTTTTGTCAAACCAAATAAGAGGAACGGAATGTCTCTCTCCCTTCCTTCTTGATTATCTAAATAAGATGTGAGTATATATATATATATATATATATGTACATAATGAAAATGTAAGTTAAAGCAAGATTATTAGATTATTACGTAGATTCTAAATAAATAAAATTATTAATTAGGCAAATGGACCAATGACATTGCAACACATCATCACACTTGAAACTTTTAGATTTCATTTTTTATCTGCTAGTTATATAAACACGGAGAGGAAAGGGAAATGTTGAGATGACGTAAATGCCCTCTTCTTATTTGCGTCTGCCATAGTTTTTGACCTCCGAAAACTCCGATTCCCCTTCTTCTGCCCTTTTGCCCTTCCTTAATTCTGCCTTCCCTTCTCTCTCTCCTGAGGTATTTTCATCTCTCTCTTATCCGCCAAAATCAAAAACTCTCTCCTCTCTCTCTAGATATATACATGCTCATATTTATATATGAATGAATTTATATATATGTATATATCCACATTTGTAAACCCTAATTTTCAGTTTTGAAACCTTTTCTTTGATCACTGTCCTAATTATCTGTTCTGTTTTATCTCAATTTTGCAGGTTTCCTCGGTTCTACTGATTTCAAAGCTGTGATCTTTGGAAACTCTTGCATGTATTCGATATTAGGGTTTTGTGGTTTCTTCTTCAGATGTTTCTCGGTGAGTTTCTTTCAGTGAGATGTGGTTCTCTTGCATTATTCCGTGCTTTTCTTACTCGCTGTTTGCTTGCTGAGAAAGCTGGAAAATCTAATGCTTTTAACTGACAACCGGTTGGATAACTGGGCTTAGCTGAATGTGGTTATAGTGTTATTCTGTCCCACTTATAAGTTATAACATTAATATAGGATTCAAATTTTTTTTGATTTGGTTTCTTATATTTTCCTAACAACCCAACCTAGCATTTACTGTTCGTATTGCAATTTTCTTCTTCTTTTTTTTTTTTTTTTTCTTGTTTATCATTGTTTCAATTGGAATATACGTTATGAAATTATTACGTTCGCGATGTTGGTTGTTTGGCTTCAGTTATGGGAAACATTCGACAACTGGAAGCAATTTAGCAAGTAACAAAAGAATAAGCAATTTAGATAACAATGTTATATTGTGTTATGATGATATGTCGTACTACATTTGTTTTTCCTTGTTTTGCTTATTTGTAGTGTCACTTGATGGGTGTGAATGAGGAAAAAAGGAGCTTCTGATTCATAATAACTATTGTTTGAACAGGTTTTTTTTCCAGTACACATAACAAGCTAGAGTTTCCAGCTTCCCCTCATTTTTTGGTCATTGAGATTGGGTTTGATATTTGAATATATTAGTCATGGCGAACCATGATATCATTCTTGGTCAAAGACGGGATTTGTCTCCGGTACAGAACCAACATTTGGGAATAGGGCATAATCATAATCTGATAATTGCACAGGGTCATGATTTAGGACTTAGACAGTCCCATGACCATGATCTAGGTTTAGTGCATGCCCATGATCATGAATTAGTGCTAGGTCAGTCCCCTGACCATGAAATGGCTCTACAGCATACCCAAGGTCATAGCAATGTAGATGAGAGTAGATATGAACGAAGTCATGATGATGGTATAAATCCAGGCGAAGATGATGACCCTGCTGCCATTCATGATAATACTGACCTTGACAGCCGTGATCATCATTTGGGTCTTAGTGCTCAGAATCACGAATTTGGTTTACTGGAGAATAATGATTTGGCTGTTGTTGAGAACCATGTCATTGACGATAACTTAGAGCTTTCTGTGGACCAAAATCAGGACCTGAGTATTGTACCTGCCCCAGATATGTCTGCTCAGCAGGCCCACCTGGTAGTTACTCCTATCCTTCAGTCCCGTGCTTTGGTTCCTGCTCCAACATATGAATTGAGTGTTGGGCAAGAGTTTCCTGATGTCAAGAGTTGTAGGAGGGCATTGAGAAACAGCTCAATTGCTCTGCATTTTGAGATACAGACGGTTAAGTCTGACAAAACTCGTTTTACTGCCAAATGCGCGAGCGAGGGATGCCCTTGGCGGGTTCATGCTGCAAAGCTTCCTGGTGTTCCTACCTTCACGATTAGGACTATCCAGGAGCAGCATACTTGTAGTGGAATTACCCATCTTGGCCATCAACAAGCATCAGTCCAGTGGGTTGCAAATTCTGTGGAACAAAGCCTTAGGGAAAACCCCCATTGCAAGCCAAAGGAGATATTGGAGGAGATCCATCGTGTTCATGGGATCGCATTATCATACAAGCAAGCCTGGAGAGGGAAGGAGCGGATCATGGCTTCTGTTCGTGGGTCATTTGAAGAAGATTATCGCCTCCTTCCTCAGTATTGTAACCAGGTTAGAAGGACAAATCCAGGAAGTATTGCATCAGTTTATGTGAGTCCAGTGGATAACTGCTTCCAACGTCTGTTTGTTTCGTTTCAAGCGTCAATCTATGGGTTTTTGAATGCGTGCTGCCCACTTATTGGGCTTGACCGAACTGTCCTGAAAAGCAAGTACCTTGGGACATTGCTTTTTGCCACCAGTTTTGATGGAGATGGTGGCCTATTTCCTTTGGCATTTGGGGTTGTTGATGAGGAAAATGATGATAACTGGAGGTGGTTCCTTTCTGAGATGTATAACCTGCTTGAAACTAACACGGAAAACATGCCAAGGCTTACAATCTTGTCTGACAGACAGAAGGGCATTGTCGAAGGTGTGGAAGCAAACTTCCCAACTGCCTTTCACGGATTCTGTATCCGCCATCTCAGTGACAGTTTCCGAAAGGAGTTCAACAATGCTATGCTTGTCAACCTTCTCTGGGAAGCTGCCAACGCACTTACTGTAATGGAGTTTGAAGCAAAAGTCCTAGAGATTGAAGAGATATCACAGGAGGCTGCTTACTGGATCCGACGGGTTCCTGCTCGCTTGTGGGCCACAGCATATTTTGAGGGGACAAGGTTCGGGCATCTGAATGCTAACATAGTTGAATCATTACATTCTTGGATACTTGAAGCCTCTGGGCTTCCAATAATTCAAATGATGGAGTCTATCCGTCGGCAACTGATGATTTGGTTCAATGAGCGGCGAGAAGCAAGTATGCAGTGGGCATCCATACTTGTTCCTTCCGCTGAGAGGCATGTGTCAGAGGCTCTTGAGCGAGCACGTACCTACCAGGTGCTCCGAGCAAATGAAGCCGAATTTGAAGTTATATCTCATGAAGGAACAAATATTGTGGATATTAGAAATCGCTGTTGTCTGTGTCGAGGATGGCAGCTATATGGGCTGCCTTGTGCTCATTCCGTAGCAGCACTCCTTTCATGCAGGCAGAATGTCCATCGCTTTACTGAGAGCTGTTTCACCGTGGCAATGTATCGCAAGGCATACTCTCATACAATACACCCAGTTCCAGATAGAACGCTTTGGAAGGAGGCATCAGATGGATCTCATAATGAAGGCAATGGTGCTGACATTATCATAAACCCACCCAAATCACTTCGGCCTCCAGGTCAACCGAGGAAAAGGCGAGTACGTGCAGAAGAACGGGGTCGGGTGAAACGGGTTGTCCATTGTAGCCGTTGCAATCAAGCTGGCCATTTTAGAACAACCTGTGCAGCGCCCATATAGATCATTTATCTTCAATCTGCTTATTTCCTTATTATGTTGTAAAGAATTGTAGGCCTTCTTTTCTCTTTTCTTTTTTAATTACTGGTCTTTTATATATATATATATATATATTATGTAACTGGAGCAGCTAGTAGAGTAGTGCACAAGTTTAGGCATTATTATTATTTTTTATTTTTTCTGTTGGTCTCTTTTTTATGCTTTTTTTTTTTTTTTTTTTCTATAATCTTGCGAGAGTAAATGGTCTTAGACTTTAAATCATCATAAGCTTTACCCAGGTCGTTCTGAGAATTCCTTGCCTTCTGACGTTCTATTTCTCGAGAAATGCTTTTGTATTAACCCCAGTTTCTTTGAGAGGAATTGCAAATCTTGTTGAGCTTTCACTTTTAGTTTGATTATGTTCATTTGATGGATCTGTCGAGGTATGCTTTTTTGGTGTTTTGAGTTTCGATAGAATTATAGATCTAAAGAGAAACGGTTCCTAGAGATAATATCACAATAAATTTCTTGGGGTAGCCCCGAGGGAGACAAACTGGGAAAGGCCACACTAACCCTACCCCAGACAAACTTGAGAATCAAACCCTCTCTTTCTGAACTTACCCATAATTATGGCGAGGATAAGGAAAGGAAGATGAAAATGCAAGGAAATCATTGTTGTTCTGTCACGTTTTAAGTCTCTCAAGAATCCTCTTTCTTCTTGCATAATTTTCTATCGACTTCCGGTCACATGGAGCCTGCTACATTGATGATGCCAATCCAAGAACAGTTCATTTCTCCCTTTTCTGCACTGCCTTATGTCAAGTTCTACAGCATAGCTCCTCCTCCCTTGGTACAACCACTAGAAATAACTTTCTTACTCCCAATATGATGGGTGATTAAGAACCCTTCCCGCGGTATAGTCCCTCAAATGTCCATCGGAACAAAAGAATTGACAATGTCATAAGCTCAAAAGATATGAACACCCAGTAAAATATGGGAAGTACCAAAACGTGTAAACAAAGAAAGTATTCAGTGCTCATCAGAGTTAAAATGTTTTAAGAAGTCAACCAAACAATCTAACCATACCAAACAGCAGCCATAGACACCACCAGGATTCAAGAAAAAGAGAGGAAGATAAAGGACATGATCACACTAACTTTAAGGGACAAACCTAATAAGCAATGGAATACGTTGAGAGGGAAAGGTGAGAATTGGGTCAACCCCACTGTTCTGCCTGAGGGATAAACAGAAACTAAACAACGTTCTAAAAAGCAAATCTGACTACAACATCGACTTCCTTCCCAAGAATCAGTAGAGCACATAGCACTATCCAAAATGTTGATCCCCACCCTGACTAGGTTGAGATGTCAGCCTTTTTAATAGCCATAGTAGTTGCCATAGACAGAACCATAGTCTGCAGGAGGAGCATGGCCAGCATGACCACCGGGGTTGGAAGGTGGAGATGCATACACCGGACCATGACTGGGATAGTTGTAAGATTGGCTGGTTGGTGCAGCTGTAGGGTTCTGTGCGGCGCTAGCAGCTTCAGCAATGGAGTTCTGCATCATGTAGAAGAGAAGAATATGTATTCAACTGCTTGAACAGAAGCCAAAACTACTAAATCAGTTTGAAGAGAGGTACATAGAGACAAGCAATACAGTATTTGGGTCATCTAAGTTGAGCTAATGCTGAGACAATCAACATACAGCTTGATCGTGTGCTGGCTGCCTTCAACCAACACTTTGCAGGCATGACATTTGAGACAAACATCACAGCAAGTACAATCTTTCATAATTAAATTATGCTCTTTTCATATTCTTGACAAAATGATATTAAAGTTCCCTATTTTTCTATTCCTAGGGTTCTTTAATTTTCAAGTTAATCTTTCTTTTCTCATCAGTCAAACCACACGAATTTTACTCCTACCAACAAGAATTTGATAAAATATTTTCTGATATTTGAAATCTACAAAAATTGTTAAACCTAGTCAATTAAATGTTTGACAATAATTGACGAAAAGCTACAAGTTGAACTCATACTTGATATTTTTTGTTTATGGAAAACTAAAACTAAAATTTAACTTAGATAAGCAGCAGACCTAAAGTAGTAAATGCAAATCACTTTTCAGACAAATTTTCCCAATGTGTGAATGTATTCTTAAAACTGTAACAATAATGTTCAAACAAAAAGGAAAATTTTAAAAAAAAAACATATGGTGAGTAACAATAGCAAAACAATAAGGTAAAAATAATACATCCCAATAACAGGTGCATGGGACTAGTAATAACAACGAAGATAAAAATAAAAGCACACCACAGATGCAGTCTGACACCTAGTCCGACACCAAATGCTCGAACGCAAGAACATTTCAATCCAAAATCCTAACAAACCTAAAACTGTAAGCATGAGAGAGGTAAGATGTTATGACATCACTTAACTATAGGCAACACCACTCAAACATAACCTAAGAAGTATGGACACTTATAAGAAGGTGTCGTATCTGTGTCGAATACGACACAATACTCGTTAGACACTTCTCGAACACGTGTCAGATATGCGTTCAAATGTGTTCTATTATTTTATTATTTTCTTTAGAATCAAACACTTGGAGGACAGACGTGTCCGTCAGTTGGACACTGGCATCCGTCACTTATACACGTGAACAAGTTACAAAATTAAAGAAAAATAACTTGTAATCCAATCGGGAAATAAAAGTAAAATGATTTTATACCTAATTTGATGTTTAAACTATAGAATATATGGTTTTTAAGTTTAATTAGTGTTATTCTGCATTTTTTATTATCTTCGAGTAAAATGTTTCCATATACGATATATAAAAAAATACGTAAAATATGTAATTTTCCGTATCGCTTCTGTGTTGCATCTTGCATTTTTTGAAAATTGTTGTCTCGCTGTGTCCGTTTTGTGTCATGTAGTGTCCGTGTCCATACTTCTTAAAACATAACTAACAATCAAAAACAGAATCCTAAGGGAAAGAAGGCAAAATAGGGAACATAAAAGTGCCAAAAGAATCAGGCACCTGTATCAACTGTTGAGCAGTTTGAACTTGTGACGCAGATCCATTTATTTCAACAGTCATCTCCCCCGGTATACCCCTGGTTTCCTGTATTGCAATGCTTGCACCACTAGCACGACGTATATAGCTAATATTTGCGCCAGAGGTCCCAATTACAGCATCTGCATAGGATAGAGGAATTTGCATGGTCTGCGTGACCTGCAGAACAATAACCAATTACTGTGATGCAAATATACTTCTGACATCAAAATTGAACAAAATCAATTGTAGCAAACAATAACGAAATCAAATATAACTCTGATATGGAAATGAAAAGATTACTTACAATTTCTACATTAGGTAGATACAATATATTTACTAGATCCTACTATAAAAGGTTACCAAATCAATAACAAATTCCTTCAAGCCTCACTCAAACAAAATTACAGACAACTTTTTAAGCCTAACCTCTAACCCAAATATATTCCATTTCCTTGTTGAATATTAAGGCTTTATTTTTTGTTCCTGTTATCTTGACATTATTATTTCTAATGAAACTACCAAGTCGAATGAAGCAGTTAAAAATAAAATTCTGAGTAACAGCTGACAATTTTAAACATAAGCATTGTGGTGATAGTCTATTCATTTAGCACCAGGAGGAAGACCGAGAATTTTCTAGCATTCCAACTCCATAGGATGTAGGGCTATGTCCGTCATTATCATGTTCCAGTTTCGAGCTTGGAGCTATGAAGCTTACCTTGTTATTACATAAAGGAAAAAGGACTATGAGAGAGAGGCATTATCCAGCTTTTTGAGTTTTTTTTCCCTTCTTTTTCTCCCCTGACTTACTGTGAGAGAGAGGCATTCTCCAGGAATCAGAAAAGTGAAAGGGAAAAGGTGAATATTTGAAAAACCAGGAAAGCAAAATGAGGGTCTGCCTTTCAAAAAACCCACAAACTTATTAGAGAAATTTTGCACTCTACTATGAACAATAGTATTTTTTTCTTTTTCTTTTTTTGTTGATAAGGTGATAAGATAACTATTCTATTAAAAATAACATTATCCCAAAGTGTATCAAATTGTCCTAAGAAATTATTGTACAGTTGTCCAAGATGCGGGCTACTTAACTTCTTACCCCAAAACAAAATGTGAAAAGAAAATGCTGTCAATACAACCTCATAGTATGTCTTCCTGTCAAACTTGATCTGGTAAAGCAGTCCAAACTACTTAGTGTCATCGACTGACACACATAACAGAAGAATTACTTGCATAGCAGTACAACCAAAATAAAAGGAAAAAGAAAAAGAAAAAAGAAAAGAAAAGAGCAGTAGATATAAGTTGTATAACGCATAGTGCAAGTTAAAACAGGATTATCTTCTGAAAAATATTATGCAGAAAACTTTTAGCACAATGATAGCTTCAAAGCTCTATGATAAACAAGAATTTTGCAAAATTATCCCTTGGCCTCAACCTTCTATGCACCTGCGCCTTTTTGGGAGGTTTGTAAAGGCAACTTGCACAATGTGCAAGTTAAAATAGGATTATCTCCTAGAAAACATTATGTAGAAAACCTTTAGGACAATTATAGCTTCACAAAGATTATCAGTCCCTTGGCCTCAACCTTTGATGCAACTGTACCTTTCTGGGAGGTTTCTAAAGTGCCAACTGGTTCTGTTTTTAGCTTAAAATAGGCATTGGTAGTTAGACAATCATTTGTAGTATGTAGCAGTATGCAAAGCAAGCTCCGAGCGCAATGGGAGGTCTTTTGATGAGAATGAAGAGCTGCTTCTAGATTGAGAAGTAGAATTATAGCTCTTTTGTACAGTTGGTTCCCCAGTGGGATTTAGCCATCGGTAAATCTATTTTTGTATTTTGTAGAGCTTGTTGAGAAATTATGATGAATAGAGAACCATATTTTTGGTTTTTCTTCATTCTGCGTAAATGGATGATACCCCCTTGGTACCTTCTTTATTTTAAATTTAACTTAGTTACCCAAAAAATTTTGTTTTTTTTGAACACCTCTCACAATCAAACTATAATTTGGTATTCAATTCTCATTTTTTGGCACTTGGTCAAAGTAACGTAACAGAAAGAAGTGCTTTAGCTTTCCTTTTTTCAAAAAATGGAACAGAAAAGAAGAGAGGACTACATGGCTCGATTAGGTGAATTGCCAAGGGGACACGTCTATAACTTACCTGTTAGTCACATAAGTTTACTGAATGGCTGAACCCCTCATTTAGTAATTTCCCCTGTTATAATTCTTACAGAGAAATAAAGATAAAAGCACAGAATAAACCTTTGTAACAACTGATTGCTGTGGAGGTGCACTATTTGTATGAATTCCCAAGGACGCATCTCTTCCATAAGCAGGTGGACCTTGACGAGGCTGCTTGTCCAAAGGAGGCATGTCTGCTGGTGGATAATAACTATCAAATTGGCGTGGAGCCGGCATGTATTGAGGATTAGGCATAAAACCAGGTCCACCACCAGCATTCATTGGAAAACCTTGAGGCGGCGGCCCCCAAGTTTGGTGTGGGGGTATGTTCTCATTTGCTAGAGCATTTGGCATTTGCATCTAACAGAGACCAGAAATTATTCAAAAACAAGTGGGCACATTATAGAAGGAAGTACATTTAACCATGAAATGTTAATAATATGACAAAATTGGACACAGCTTCACAGAATTTCAGAGGTAATGTCCAGGCCATGAAAAATCATTTTCTTTAAGGGATAGACAAAGTAAAGGGATAACATTTTCCAAGGACCATATGAATCTGAAAAAATAAGTAAACAAACCTTTCAGCCTTCTAATTTTTGAAGGCAGGAGAAGGGGATGGGGGCACTCGACTTACCTAGTTTCACCTTGGCTCAGCTCAAGATTAAAATTCATGCTGAAATTTGAATCAGGCTAAGCTAGAGACAGACCCTTTCAACACATGACAACTCCCCAACAAAAAGAAAAACCAACAATTTTAATATTTTTTTATACTTCCCATAACAGCATTGTAGCATACATACAATGCTGAAAATTTCTATTATCAACACAAAGCAACGAAGTTGATCCCTACAATTTTAATCCTTTTTTCCTTCCTTACAACATGCAGGAGTTAGTAGAACACTGGGAAGCAGACAATTGACAACCATGATTACACCCCCCACCCCTCCTCCTCTTTTCTTCTCTCCTTTACCTGTCAAACCTCCTCACAGGGACCAGGGACTGTTTGTTTGGGGGTGGTTCTGTTCAGGTTATAATTCCACTGACAATAGCTGCCCAGCCTGGCTTAGCTGCGCAGTTGTAGTACCAGTACCATTTATACTAACCTAGCCTTAGACCACGCTAGCCTACCACTTGATCAACTATCATCAAGCATTTAGGCTTTCAGTTGTAAAAGGCCAGGTTTGACAGCCAACCTCTTATCAACATGAGCCATCTGATTACCACCTTAAGAAACCATATTTTCCACAAGAAAATATGAAGGGGCTAAAGAGCAAAACTTACTTGCATTTCAAACACTGAAATAACACTGCGATCAACCAAAAATTTTCTGAGATGGGTTGCAATCAGTTCAACTGCTTTATGCACACCCACGGGCTCCCCTTGTACCTCAACAACACTGTCGTCTGGCAAAGCAAAAGGTGGAAGGTTTTCTGCAGGAATTTGTTTAATAAAATAGGAGCAGCAATCAATACAAAATTCAGACACTGAAAGCTATAAGAGTTCACAAAATTGAAAAACATCAATCGTGCTAATCATTCAGAGCTAACATGATATTCCAATGATCTCAATGTAAGGGTGGGGATGATATGTAGAATGAAATCAAAATTCCGGAACACAAGAGGTAAAGGGAACAAGAGGTTCCTATCAAATGAAAACAAGGAATAGAAAGGAAGGCACAAGCAGTGGGAAAACAAAAATAGACTGAAATGCTAGTTCGTCTCATGCAAGCAAGTTTCAAACAACATTAGCTAGAAGAGACAATCTGAAAAACACCTCCAAGAACACGAATGGTACAACTGGAAGAATCTTGAATGGACTTAATAGTGGCACCCTGCTTCCCAATCAAGCTTCCAGCTTGAGTGGCAGCCACTAGAAGCCTTGTGGAAACCGTCCCACCAGCACTAGATGGAGCATGAGCTGGATCACTGTCTGCATCAACAATTCGTTTATGAACCCTCAGTAAACCATCCATAGCAGGAGGAATAGGAACATCTGGTTCTTCCTTGGCAGAAACCATCACCTAATAAGACAACGAAAAATTTCATAAAGTACCGTCCATAGGATTACCAAATTAATTCCTTGTTCAGGTTCAAACTGAACAAGAATCACTGGACAAAAAGCAAACAGATTAACAATAAATACTCCCAGTTGATATCATAAAGATTAGAAACCAACTTTTATTAAACCTTAAACCCATTTCACTGGTCAAAAATTGGAAAATAACTCTATAATAAAACTATATCAACATCATACAAGTTAATCAATATGCAGAACCTAGGATCAACAATGTAACCACTATTGACTTATAATAATAATCAAAATAGATAGACCTCTTGCAAAAAGTACCACCCAAATCCTGAAATGTTTGTCCAATATTATGGTAAGGAACAATATCACAGCCATAGTGAAGCAATGGTTTTGTGTCCATCTACTAGAGTTTCAAGACAACACATGCATGTGTGCCTACAAGCCTGTCTGCGCATGTTTGAGAGTGTTGGTGGGTGGTAGGGATACAATCAGATAATTGCAATCAATTACATAGAACTAAAACACCTTACCCCTGAGCCTGTAACACTAATCAAGAAGGGCTAGAAAGAAATATAATCTTTCCATCCACAGTATCACATATTAATTCATTTTTACAAGTACAGTTTAACATATTAACTTTTTTTTATAATTACAGTTTCACATATTATTTCCCTTCATATAACTACTTTGCATTCACAAGCATGCACACACCTTCATAATTGAGGCTTTTAATATTTTAGATAGATGTATCTGTAAGTGTTTAATACGTGTTGATTATATTTTAATCACTTTTAACCAACCTTAATAACTTAATTTCCAAATTGAAGAAAAGAAGAGCGTGATAATTTTCAAAGGGAAGTTTGAAACCTTAATGGAAGATTTACGTTGCTCATAAAATGGATTGGGTGGGAAAAAAAAGATTTTATTAAACTGGCAGTTTGCGCTTTTTAAATAATGTAGAACAGATATAATACATTATTAAGGATACTGCATCTCATTATTCCAATTATGAGTTTTCTTTCTTTCTTTTTTGGGTAACAAGTTTAACAATGTGTGGCAAGCCGGAAGTTACCAGAAATAGTGCACAGCTTCTTGGAACCAATGTCCGGACATGATATTTCTGACAATTAAGTCAGAAAAGCTTTTCAGCGCTTCTAAAACTCATGCTGATCCCTGCAATCTGGATCTTTGTTCTTCTAAATTGAAGCACTTTGGTGATTGCCTTAGATTTGCGGAGAACCTGCACACATTCATTTTGGTTATTTTGATGAACACACTTTCTTTATATTTATCTTGTTTTTTAAAGTTAATATTTTTCTTTCTTATTTCTTGCTGTTTGTTTAACTATTTGACCTTCTCAGCAACCAATTTATCTCGAGTGATGAAGATGGCTTATTATGTGATATCTTTACAATTGATATGATGCTCTTTAACAATAACACTTCAGTAGTTCTAACCGACTATTAAGTTCCGATTTAACATCTTTTTTCTCCCCCAAAGCAACCTTAGCTGGAAAAGAGCAGGCAATAGCAGCTGCACCACAAGGTTCCAGAAAAAAGTAGCTCCTAGAGTTCTAATAATGCATGGTGAAACAACCTTCTTGAATGGTGAAAGGTAAACATCTAGCAGTAAAAATGTCCCAATCATTGATAATGATTTCACAAGAAATATGAAGCCGCATGCACCTATATTATGCTCAGTTAGAAATTGAAAGTGGAATTGTAATTATTAAACATTTACAGGGATCAGACATACAAATTAAAACCAAGTCAGACATGCTTGAGTGTAAAATATTGTAACATAGCACAAACATTCTATTTTACAAAATGTACAAGTGTAGTGTGTTTTCTTTTTTTCTTTCTTTTTCTCCGGGGTGGTGTTGCAACAAGAAAAACATGTGGCATGCATCAAAACCAGGTTCATATTAGGAAACAACAATTCAATGACTAGTAATCAATAACACTCCCAGTGAATTACACAACAAAAAGATCATTAGTGAGACAAAAGTGACAAAACAACAATGACACTAGAGTTAATCACACACCAGTCAGAGTTTACTCATCGGATTCTCACAGGGGATACATATAACCTAGTAATGTAAGGAAAACTCACAGTTCTTTCTGTACTACCCGGAGGACCATCAAGAATCTTTACACGAGCCTTTGTCTCCTCACAGATTTTCTTAATATACTCTCCCTTGCGGCCAATAATACCACCAACCCTCTGTACAGGAACCAACATTCTGAAAACATTCTCTCCAGGCCATCCAGGCCACTTCTTCTCTTTGACTCCTGAATTGATTTCAGATCCTTGTATTTCTAGAGGATTCGAGTTCTCAGGCATACTACCCATGTCATGTTCTTCAAAAGTTTCCTCGGCCATTTGCTGAACAAGCAATCAATAGAATATAAACCATATAAATAACAAACACAAAAAAGGACCTAATGGAGCAAGAGATTCATAACTACATTTTTAAGTGGAAGAAGACAAGGAATAGGACATGTTTTCAGGGTTATCAGATAAACAATGTGTAATCTGAGATGGAAGAAATAAGAGCAAATGTGCACCCTTCTCAAGCAAAAATCCAAGTCACAAACAGCTTAACCTTTTAAAAACTAGCAACATGTCCTCTAAAAGCTCAATAAGAAAACCAGTACAGATACGTAAACCAAAATTCAAGAATATAGTGGAATAAACAGTTTGATTGACAAGAAAACCGAAAAAAAAAAGGAAAAATAATAAGAAGCCTTTAAAATCTCCAGTTTTATGTTATTTAGATTCCTATTAAAGAAAAAACAACCAATACTATTACTTGCATTATTTCTGCATTTCACACGCCAACTAATAAATATCCAAGGCTAAACAAAATATTTCTGGTTTTCAGACCCCTTTTCTAGCAACCAAAGTCACCCACTTATTTCAACAACCTAAGGGAATTTAACGGATGGCAACACGTACAACCAAGAGCAAGACCAAATAAATTCCCACCAAAACCCTATTCGCAAACACACCCGTTCTCTTCTACTGAATTATCTGAGACTCGTACAATATTTCTTTGATTGACCAAAGCAAACAAACGGATAGAATGTATAACTCCCAGGAATAGAAAAGAAACGACCAAAGAAGATCTCACCAAAACCCTAAAATCCCCAAAACCACAAAACGGAGACCCGTTGATACCGGATCGCATTCACATGTATTATACAGCGAAAAGAACCCTAGAAAAAACTCGAACACGGAAAAAAACAAAATCCAATAATGCAAAGAGAAATAATACCAATACTTCATCAATATAGACGGTTTTTGAGCTTGAACATGTATATACATGTATGTGAGAGTGTAAATATATATATATATATATATATGCATACTTACAACAATTCACTGTGAAGCCCCCAAACAAAAGAAGACGCAGCTAGCGAGCGGCTCGCAGGAGTGGAGGCTCTGCTATGAACAAGCGAACGGGTTTTGTAGAGAGTATAGGTGTAGTGTTTGGATAATTGCTTTTTAGCCCCTGCCCGTAATTTATTAGCGAATTAGCACAGGCTTTGGGTTTTGTAACCCAATAAATCCCTGCCCTGAGTGCCTTGTCAACAGTCAAAAAATTACGAAATGGAACCCTAACGAGGCAAACGAATACGGCCTTTTTTTCTTTTTTTTCCTGGGATAGCCAAGAATTTCATTTGGTTGGCCTAGCAAAATATGTGACTGTAATATCTTTGCTGTGGTGCTTTTACCGTTTTAACTCAATTCAAAAGCTGCTTGTCGTTATTTTTTTTCCACTCTTGTTCTAAGAAGCAAAAATAAGTTTAATCTCAAAAGTTCACAAATAACATATGTATTACTATATATATTCTATTGTTTAATAGTATATTACTATATATGTTATACTATAGAGTGGTTTAATAAAACTCAAACGCTTGTAGGCTATAGCACAGCCCTACTGTCCCTCTACAAAGTTGAAATAAATATATATGTGATTAATTTATTTAATTATAATGGGAATTGTAGTCACCTGATTAAGTTTCTTTTCTTTTTTTTGTTGAGCTTAAATAACAAATATTAAATTAGCACTGCAAACGTTAGAAAACTCCAACAAAAATGTAAACGGTTGACTGGTGGTATTATGTTAAGTAAACATATATTATATCGGGCTCTTTATTAAAAGGGGTTTATTTTAATAAATATGTATTAAATTAGGATTATATTTTAATTTATTTACAAAACCCTAGTTTAGCGTCATTAGCATTGACACTTTTATGACGCGTTTTCTTTTTATTTTTTCTTACTTAACAAAATTAGTAGCGAATTTTGAAAAAAGTAATTTTAGTACTAAAACCATCAATACGACTTACTTTTTTTTGTTTTTTGTTTAAAACCGAAAGTATTAGTGTTAGTGACCCTTTAGTTTTACAAGTAAAAGCGTGGGTATCAATGGCACCTTTATTATATATATACATATATATATATATATATGTATATGTGTGTGTGTGATCGGGACAAGTTAAACTAGAGACCCAGCCCTCTCTCCCTCTCAACTCTTCTTAACAGCTCTTTCTCTACTGGAGATTATCGTCTCAAAGTGCAACGCTCTCTCTCTCAACTCAGTGTGTAAGAATCTGGACTTAAGGCTTTGATTGAGCCTTACACTCTCTCTCTCTCTCTCTCTCTCTCTCTCTCTCTTGTAAGAATCTGGGTTTGGCAATGCCAAAATAGCCAAACAGCTTACGTTGCATTCGAAGCTTGATACACAACACGGAGTAGGCACACGGGACCTACAGATGTTGACGGCACAGTCATTGGAGCCCGTCATGGAGTTACAGCATTTTTCTCTTCGAACACTTAGAGTTTTTCAATATTGTTGGTGTCAAAATTCAGCGATGCCAAAATGACCAAACAATTTCTGTCGTACTCGAAACTTAACGCACAATACCATCTAAGCACACGGGACCTGTAGATGCTGACGATGCATTCATTGGAGTCTCGATCACAGAATTAGGGCACAAATTGTTTCAAAAATTATGATGGAGAACAAAAATTTATTGATATAAAAACGTCATTGCTAATTACGGTTTTAGCTTAAAAATAAAAGTATCACTAGCAATGACACTTTAGCTTAAAACCAATAAAAGAAAATGAACTAAAATTGGGGGAAAATAAAAGGAACAAGTGTCATTAGTATTGATGCTTTTTATAAATACGTCAATGCTAATGACGCTTAACTAGTATCTTGTAAATAAGTTAAAAATGGCCCTGGCTTAATAAATATCTATAAAAATAATTCCCTTTTGGTAAAGAGTCCTATTGTATCTTATCTTATGTGTGTATATATATCTTATAACGCTAATAGAGTGAGTTAAAAGTATCAGAGCATTTATAACGCCACCTAAGAGAGAAGTAAATTATGGAGACGGATATAACTTATATATATAGATATGATTCATTTATCAAAGTATCGCACTTGAATGTTTTGACGTATTGTTCAAGTTCCTAATACAAGCCTTCATTGTTCAGGGATAAATTTTCTTGCGTTATAACGGAAATCCTATAAACCTGCATACTTAGATGCTTGTTAAACTGCTTTCTTGTGGAGTAAGATATAATTTGGATGAACAAATGCTTCGAAATTATAGAATGAAGTATCGATGAAAATTTTGATGTTCATGTAGTAATTCCTGGTTCCTTACCGCGAATTGCTTGTGAAATTCGAAAGTGGTCTTCTCTTTTGAATCTTCTCAGACCCATTACAGTTACTTTCATAAGTCAACATCAAGCATTGATTCAAAAAAAAATTCATAATGGTAGTGGATTTAATTTCCCTAGAACTTTTAGAAATGAAGGCTGAAGCAACAGCCCATCCTTCACTTCTATCATTTTGTATTTTTGTTTTTCAGTTTTATACAAATCATCTACTTACAAAGACCATGCTTCTTGTTACAATATTCAAGCATTAAGGACAACTAACATAATTTTCATCTTTCTTTGCTTTGTTAAGAATGGCAACCCCAAGTAACTTGAGCTAGTTTCCACAAGTAGGCTAACTGAGAAGCCACAAAGATTCAGTTAATCTCATCCCATGGGGAGTCCAAAGGTTAGGTGATGCCTGTTTTATTATTATGAAAGACCTAAGTATTTTTTTTATAGTGTATATATGTACATATGCATATATGTTCAAAATCTGGAAGAATAATACTACTTGAAAAGCCGCGCCTTGACTTTAAGGTTCTTTCATAGCATAAAATTTTCATAGGTAGGTCCTGATTCCAATTTGCTTAATTTCGTGTTCATGTTCATTGGTGTTGGATTTATCTACTGATGTTGAGTCTAATATCATGACAACTTTATTCTGCCGGCATTTTCAAACAATGCAGGGGCTCGAAAAGTTCATATTGACTCCAAATTTTCAAAGAACGACCCATCTTGTGTGTGCTTTTTTCTTTGCATTGTTTAGGTTTAAGAGTCATTAATGTTTTGGCACTAATCTATTCTGGGGCTGTATCATCCAGTCTCGTCACTTTTCTGATAATGGATCTGCATGGGGACATCCGCAATAAAACTGCATTCACAGTTCTACTTTTCGAGTCTGTTTGGCTGAAATGTTTGTTTAAATTTGAGAGCTCTGGTTGGGCTCATCTTATTTTTTAGGTCAGTTTGGATATGGTGCTTCAAAGCATATCTTCATGTGTTTTGCATTAAATGAAAATGTTGCCTATATAAGCAGAATATGTAACAATGATTTTGTGAATAGAGCACAAAGGCATGAAATTTCTTTAGGAAATGAGTCATGCAGTGACATGCAACCATACACATCCTTTTTTTTCTTCTTTTTTTTTCTTTGTGTGTGCTGGAATTCTACAATGCATGTTAATTTGGATGCAATTTCTCATACTGAAAAAGTGTTTTATTCTTAATATGAACAGGGGTAAAAGGCTGTTGATAGGTCTTTTACCCCCAAAAAACTTGGTCCACTTGAATAATCTTCCACTTTTCTTCTGTATGTGATATATATATATTTATATATATATATATATATATAAGTTCTGAATCATCACAAGATAGTCAAAACCTTGTAATCAGGGACTGGGTTTGGTTTGGCAAATGAATCAAGCAGTGCTATAATTAATACAGCTTTAAAGGCTCTAGAAGACAAGTGCAAATAGGCGAAAAGAAGCAGGCCATGGAGAAGATCTGTCTTGTAATAAACGGTCTGTAACATGTATATGCTTCTCTGCCATAGGTATTTGGTGATAATATTTACTGATTAGTTCTGTGAATCATTCTGAATGCTCCATGATATTTAGAAGAATGATTAAGTAATTTAAGTGGAATGCTTTTAGCTATTGGTACACACACACACACACACACACATACATATATATATTGTTCAGTTTGTCACAAGTCTCTCTCTCTCTCTCTCTCTCTCTCTCTCTCTCTCTCTCTCTCTCTCTCTCTCTCTCCATAATTTTCCATTTGTTGTTTGCTCCAACACTTAAAATAGAAGACAATGAATTAGTTGGAACCTAACGAGAAAATTAGTGGTTAATTTTATTTTTTTTATATATATAGTTTAGTCAACTGATCAAATTTGCAAGTCACAGTGACTTAAAAGTTTCCACTAGGAGTTCACATGGCTTCCTTCTTTACATTTGTACGTGTTATAGAAAGCTTCAAAAAGCCAATCTGTGGTAAGCTTGGGACTTAAGCTTGGCATCACACTCATTAGCTGAATGCATATATATATATATATATGCCCTCATTGATGAAGGCTCTCCACCTCCCAACCTTCCCTTTATCATAGTGGGAAGCAAAGGACATATCCTTTACTTGAGAGTTGGGAATAAACACAGAATGCATGTCAATACGTAGTACGTACCCTTACAATCAAGTCAGTCCTTAAATACTTTCTATTATTTCAGTCAATGTTATCCAAAAAGCAAAGAAAAAAAGTGATCATTGAAACTAAAAGAAGAGAAATTAAAAGAAAATACTATTCTTACGGAATTTTTATTCAGAAAACTTTTTATCAAAATTGAAAGCTATTTGACAATGATGAATAATTTGTTTAAAAAAAAATTGGTCTCAATTTAGCCACGTCATTTTGCATAGAATTTTTTTATATTTATGTATAGCATTACCCAGAATTAAAAGCATTCATGATTTTGCTGTTTTTTGATACAGCATTCAAACATGGCATTCTAAAATCCGTAATATATATCAAAATGTTACTAACTAGACACTTGTGGATTATCTTTATTATGCACTTACAGCTGTTGAGAATAGAATATATTCTGTTTTAAATGCTATTAATTATTATTAGAATCTAAAAGCAGCTATTTGTGTTGACCACACTATCACTAGTAGAATTTGAAATATTCGCTTAAATGAACTCACACAACCATTTATTTTGACTAGAGAATCTAGTCTACAGAACTTCTACACAGAATCGTTCATTAGAATGATCTGACAATAGTATTGTTATAGTTAAAATTTATTTTATTGATTTTTTTTTAAAATGATAAGTCTTAATTCAGCAATTTTATCTTGTATTTCTTTTTCTATTTGTAATAGCATTACTGTTTTGAATAACGAGAAGAAGTGGGATAAATAGTATAAGGATTTGTACAGAACACACTCTTTAAACTACATTCATGCATATATGTGAAAAGCATTTTAAGGGTGGCGTAGAAAGTGGACTCAAGTCATGTGACTCAAACAGAGAATCTCTTCTTGTCCTTGCTTATAAAAGGACCATGAAAAATAATGCATGGCCAAATCAATCTCTCTCTCTCTCTCTCTCTCTCTCATAGAATTGTTGAGGGGAATGTCGTCTGGTTCAAGATCATTCATCTGAAGCTCATACACCATCTGAATGATTTCGGACCAGGCTTCATTCCCCTCAACTTGGAAAATTTGCACTGGCAAAGTGCTATTACGGCTGATTTATTGTGGATTAAAGCCATTGTATAACTAGTCATTTTGTTGGCTACTGCAATGTTATGTTGATCGATTCTTCTAAGACAATCTACAAGAGTGCGATACGAAGAAGATGCTGGCCTGGTATATATCATAAGCAAGATGAAGAGGTGACTTACCGGATTCGAGCAATCAGATAGCAACAGGTGGGTGCAATTCACTTTCTAATTTTTCCTTCCACCTTCACCTAACATCTTGCCAATATTAATTTAATCATGTGAATATATGACTAAATTTGGTCATAGACAATCTTTTTTGCTTTCTTTATTTGTTAGGACTTGGACTTGAATTAACCATATGTGCTTTGCTTGTATAGATTTACAAAGAATTTAGGTTGGTACATGGGGGTCTAAACTTCACATTCTGAGAGAGAGAGAGAGAGAGAGAGAGATCCATCAAAGGTGAGCTTTGATTTTGCTTCTCTATGCCATTCATAACTCCCGCTGTCCTAACTCTACACCCATGATATGATCAATTCTTGTCTGTGAACTCTGCTGGAAAATACTAAACTTGCATATATAGTAGGATCATTTCAGCCAGAGGTTGTCATGCATTGAGGAACTGTAGCTCCATTGCCTGTTCATATACACATATACATACATATTATACGTTCCGTCAGGAAGGCAAAAAGTATCATGCAAAAGGGAGTCCATAATAAAGTGAAAAGAACATGCAATTGCAGGGTGTATATCATTGCATGATCATGTGTATTGATCTCTGTTTAGGGAATTTGTTCCACTATACATTTGTTGTGATTCTCATGTTGAAAGTTAGGTTGGAAAAAAAGAGATTTGTGTATGTACTTCTATGTGGGGTTTAATATAACTTGGACTAGGACTTGGAGGAATGGAGATCAGAGATAAAAAGGCCATTGTGATGAAGGAAAACAGGGGGAAAAAGAAGAAAGAAATGGGGCCAACTAACTAAAAGGGCCTCAGTCTCCTTGTGCGTATGTTGTGGATGATTTTTTTTTTATTTATGAAAATTCAAATTTTACAAAAAAACTTGAGAATGATGTGATACGGTACTTTTTTTTTTTTTTTTTTACCATTTAAGCCCATTTTAACGGGTGCTTTGGTTTTAAGTGAAATGCCTTAATTCAAACAGAATTACAGAATACAGAATAGAAAAGGCTGATTACACCAACCTCTGATTTAAGGGTATGGTAGTCCTTTTATTTTTCTAAAAAGACTATTGCATTCTCAAGATTTTTTTTTTCTTCCCTTTTTCCTCTTTGTGATGATCTGCAAAACTGGTAGCCCTCCATTACTCATAACCCCATTAAGTCAGATGGAGGTAAGATTCGATCCCAAAATTTTGATATCCACTGTCAAAGAATTTTAATCCAACAATAACTTAGATACTGATTCCTCATCTCCTAATTGTTGCTGTTCACCTAGCTTTAGCAGGCCATTTTATCGACCCATTTTGTTATTTCTGTTTTCTTTCATCAATTTTTTTTATTTCTTAATGTTCTACATTTTTTGGATTTTTTACAAACTTTACGATATAGATTCTGTTTGTTTCTTACAGTATGTGTTCAAATTCTTTCTTTTAATGGCTGCTAGACAAATGTTGTGTCTAGGCTTGGACCTTTGCCTGTGGTAATTTGTACCATTTGCCTGAAGCCTTTATAATTGGCCTTACACTGTCCCCAGAATCCATTTTCTGCAGGCATATTGGTGCCAATTATTTCTGCCCTGTTTTGTCTTGACAAGTAAAATAACTGTACCACCAGATTCCAAAGAAAACAAAAATAATAAAAAAAAGGGAAGAAGAAAGATAAAAAGAAAGAAGAAAAACAAAGCAATTTTACTAGTTATGATAATCAATTGACAGTTAAGAAATTTAGTGGAAGATGCATATGGAGGAATAATTGAAAATTTTCTACCTTTTCGGCATAATTTTTAGAAAACCGGAAATATTTTCGAACCCTGTTTTTTGACATTTTATTATTCCCAACTTAAAAAAAAGAAGGAAAACACACACAAAATCGAATACAACTATTTTTTTTGTTTGGGTGCATCAGAAGTAATCAAAAAGAATAAAACTAAGACCTCACATCGGAGGTTCCAACCATGTCTGCAACTACCAGGCTTCTAGCTTGGGCAGGGGGGTCATTCATCAAAACCAGCTGCTGGTTCTGGTCAGCTCCAAGGTCGGCCAGCAGATCCCCACACACTTGTTCCCCTCTCTCAGCATGTGTTTTGATGCTGCAGCTACATCTTTGAATAAGAAATTTGGAGCCCTCCACCAAAGCTCTATGGGGAAAACTTTGCACAGGTCCAGCCTTGATGTGAGCATCATAGCCAATTCCGAGTCCGTCTCAATCTTCTAGGTTGCTCCATCCTTTCTCCAACATTATTTAAAATTAGCACTTTTAACTCAATTTCCTGGAAACAACAACAAAACAAATCATTAACTATGTTCCTATTTTATCCTACTCTGAGAATAGAAAACTGTTTTTAGAAATCCCACCAAACGCAACTTTGATTTCCTAGACTCAAGGACATTGTCATGGTACCATATTAGTGTCTCATCATCTTACTAATAACAAGCCGGTCAGGAGCTAGGAGAACAAAGGAGGATTTGTCCGATAACTAACAGCTATTACGAGCCCCTTGTTAATAATACAGATTCAATTGACGGGCTTAATGGGTGTGGTGGTCTTCAACTTTTTCCTTTCCTTTACTTGAACCAACATCAATGGGATAGTTTGTAACAAACTTGCAGCTATCTTAAAAAAGTAAAATTTGATTTTGTAAAGGACCATTCCAAATCTTAAAAGCTAACTCACATGTCCAAACACTTTATTTTCGTGAAACTGTGCTGGAGTCTTAACGACAGAAGGATGTCCAATTCCCAGAACCAAAAGAAATTATTTAGTTTCCCTGAATCTTTCATCAAAGTAATATCAGAATTATCATATAATTCCACCACTGTGTGACTTACCCATTGACAATACTCAATTTAGTCACACTGATCAGCTTTAATTTCAGTGGAATGAAATTATCTGCATGATTGCTTACAAAACAGTGATTTCTCCTATCATTTAGACCTATTAACCATAAAACTTTCCCAAAACCACACAGACAAGAGTTGTCAAGCTTTAGGTATTCTTTCATAGGTTGGTGATTAGGCGTCTCATGCCTGTAAGCATCCATCTAATGAATCCCAGGACTGTTTGTGTGATTACCACAGACAAAGGACACTTGTGTTTGATGTACCTTCTGGTGGTTAGGAAGAGCTCAGAAAAATCTCAAGAAGAAAGGCAACAAAAAACATCCTGCCAGCATGATTGTGTTTTGTCGCATAAGTGAAGATTCCTTAGGCCTCGTTTGGCCTCAGTTTATTGCACAATTGCAAGCATTTTTGTCTTGTGCATGCATGGCAGGGTCTTCATTCTGCACTTACGAGAAGTAACATTCCATCAATTTAATACGAATCATAACCGTAGGCCATTACTGTTGGCAATTGAACTAAGCTTATGTGAATGGAGGGCGTTGTTTGGATTTTACTCCTAAATTGCTAAACATAGCCACAAAGGCTGCAAGAGCTGTGGACACAACCAAGCTGGTTAGCTAATAATCAGAAAACATCAAACACGACTCTCAAGTTTAGATCGGGCGGGTGGAGTGTCCTAACGGTCTACCAATGTGGGTCCTAGATGAGAACAATTTTAGGTCCTGAATAATAGGAAAAGGTCTATCAATGATTTGGGTCTGGTTGTCATTAGAGAGAGGGAAAGTAATGTAGGTACATAGGTAGTTAGCTAGGCTCAGACTTCACAGGTTCATTTTGCAGATTTTCTCCAGTTTATTTTGTTGCAAATTCAATCCAAAGGAGTTTTATTTTCTGGGATCCTAGTTCTTTAGGGCAGCACTATTGCCAGAGCACCTTCAATTGCCAGGGCAGCAGCTAAGCCCTTCCATATTAACAATAGTTGTTAATTTCGTACCGTTTTGACATATTATTTTAGATTTGTCGTTATAAATATTATTAGTTTGTAAAAATAAATTTATTTATAAAATTTTGTTAATGTGCCTATATATAAAAAAAATTATTTGAGCCTGAGAATATCTAGTATTAAGTAACGAAAAAATATTAATCCTATATTATTTAGTAGTAATAAGTAATAACAATGAGATGACCATAATAAATATAGATGTAAATATACACACATATATATATAGAAATATATTGGGAAAGCGAGCAAACATTTCTCGACTGAAGTGATTTGTTATATATTTTATATGAATATCTGAGAGAGAGAAGGTGAAAGGAAGTCTTTATGACAGGAGTAATAAATGGAAGTTCTACTAAAAAGGCTCCTATGTCAAGAAAATTACCACAATACGACAACTTTTTACCACAACGGGACTACCCGCAACACGTAACAGAACTGAGATCGCCGGAAAATGACGAAACACGACGGAATTGTCCGAAAAATCTACCGGAACGGAAGTGGTCCTCCAATGCTCCGTTTTTTGGGTGAAACGGTACGTCCAGGCCGGTACTTGTCGGTGCGGGACGGGATCAATAACAAGATATTAACAGCCTGTGTGAAATTTGAGGAAATAATAAGAAAGAAAGGAAAAATAATAATCTCCCTCTCTTCCTTTGTTTAGCTTCTAACTTGGCAGGGAAGGAAAAGATAATTTTAAGAAAGAAAATTCAAATCACGTTTACTCCAATTTCTCTTTCACTTTCTTTCGCTTCCTCTCTCTTTCCCTTCCTCAAGTTCCAATCAAGTTCCAAACAGGCCGTGCATAATCGATTCTGTATACAACATGAAAAGTGAAAACAATATAGAATCTTCCAACTATTTGAGGTTTGTTATAGTAATAGTAACATAGCAAATTCAACATTTATTCCCTGCTTTCTTCAAAACCAAACAGAGTCATGTGAATACAATTTCTTACCAACACATGACAGGCTAAGAGAAAGCGAACTTCAGCATCAGATTATTGTGAGTAAACTACGTGAAGTTACCAAAGGAAATAGTATCAAGATAATTCATGGAGATCTCATACCTATGACACGAATATATCTGGACCTCATTGTTGTTCATTACAAGAAATACAATAAGCCTGGCTTCCCTGTAGGTCATTCCCTGTTGTCAATCCACAAAATTTCATAAGACTAATGTTGAGATGATTTTGGGAAAGACGTGATGATGGACATCATGACATAACTCTGCTAGAAATTGCATCTTCCTTACCTGTTTTTGATCAACTGTATTGGCTTTTGCTATCATCTCATAGCTTATGGGAGTAAAGGGAAATATCATATGCTTATATGCATGTGTTGTGTCCTGCACCTACGTTTCCAACCAAACGTCTCGACTTGGTAATTCAGCATCACAAGGCAGATGCTCATATTTGCAGCTCCAATTCCTCTTAACGGGAGTCATCGGAAGGATCCTTATGAGAACATATATAGATTGACCTCATCATATTACTCTTGGCAATTAAGTGTTATTTCTGGTTTGGACTTTAGCAACATTTAATTTGGCTTCCTGGCTTCTGGTTGAAAGTTGATTCTCATGGGGGGCTTCTCCACAATTCGAGTCATCCACCAAAACTCAAGCTGGTGACTTTACATTCGTGCTATCATCCGTCTGTCTGCCCCTGGGGCCTGGGCAGGAAATGTTGGAAGCAAATTCAGATATTCATGATATTTTTCATCCTTTGACAGTAACTCTATTACTATGGAGACTGTGGATGCATCTGGTGAAACATCTCTCTTTTCCATTTTCTGAAGGAGTTCTACCACTTTTGTTGCCTCATTATTTTGGCAGAAGCCTCTCATAAGTGTATTAAATGTGACCACATTTGGAGCACAACCCTTCTCTTCCATTTCGACAAACAAATCATCTGCCTTTTTCAACTGCCCGTCTTTACAAAGCCCATGGATAATGATGGAATATGTTACAACAGTCAGCACCAAGCCTTTCCTAGACAATTTGTAGAATAGCTCCCTTGCAATATCAAGCTTGCCTGCTTTACATAAACCATCAAGGATGCAGTTGAAAGTTCTAATAGTTGGTTGAAACCCATTATTTCCAAGAGTCCGAAACAATTCCATTGCCTCTGTGAGGCAGTCATTCTTGCAAAGGCCATCCAAGAAAATGTTGTGTGTACATGAATCTGGTCGCAGGTCATGAACTTGTATTTCAACATAAATTTTCCGAGCATCCTCAACTTTACCTTCCTGGAATAGACCAATTAACAAGGTGTTATAGGTAACAATGGTGGGCTTGACTCCTTTACGGAGCATATCCCTGTGAAGTCTGATTGCTTCCTCTATCCTCCCACTCTTGCAATACCCATTGATCAACACGTTAAAACTAACAACATCACATTCATGGCCGTTAGTTGCCATTGAAACAGACAATTCCCTTGCATCATCAACCAGACCCTGCATACATAACCCATCCATCAATGTGTTGTATGTAAAAGAATCAGGCTTCACACCTCTCTGAATCATCAATTCTAGCAACCTATTTGCTTCTTGGGTCTTCCCCACCTTGAACAATGCATTTATCAATATATTAAATGTTACTACATTAGGAGAAATGCCTCTATCCAGCAATTCATTAAACAAACCCTTGGCCTCTTCCCACCCATCCGCAAAGCACAAACCACAGATTAGAGAGCTATAAACGACCACATCCGGTGAAATCCCCCTACCCTTCATGTCCAAGAAGAGTTCTTTAGCCTTATCTACCAGCCCATCTTTACAAAGACCATCAATAATCGTACTATAGCAAACTAAGTTAGGTTTGAATTTGAAATTTGGACCACCATTCCCATTCACCATTTCTTGATGCAACTGAAGCGCAAGCCCAGTGTTGCCTGTCCTACACAACCCATTTATCAAAGTCCCATACGTAATTATATTAGGTCGGCAACCCAATTCAACCATTTTCTTGAACAACTTGACTGCATCCCCAACCTTATCTACCAAACACAACCCCTTAACCAACGATGTGAAAGTAACAGTATTTGGACTATAACCCTTCTTTAGAATTCCGCCCAAAACAGCAAAACCAAAACCAACCCGATTCGAATTGCAAAAGCTATTAAGCAGAATGTTTAGTGTAATATAATTAGACAACAGGCCGACTGTAATCAACCTGTTGTGCAGAGAAATTACATCATTGTAATGCCTGATTTTGGCAAGTGCACCTAACAATATATTAAATGACGAAATTGGAGGAATGGGTAGCATGACAAGCATCTGATCAAAGAAGTTAAATGCATCGTTGAGATCGATATTGCCTGATTTACAGTCTATCTTGAGGAACTTCTCAAGTGAGGTTTGACCTGGGGTTTCGGGAATTGAATTCCTTGTTGCGGAGTAGGGATTAGAAGTATTGATTCTATGTGGGTTTGTGAAGGAAGAAGAAAGTTTACCTCGTCGAACACTGTTAGAAACAGCATTTGCAGCAGCAGCAGCAGCAGCAGAAGAAGAAGCAGAACAAGGCGAAGCTCTGAAAACCATCTGCATACTACTCGCGTGGAGACGAGAGCGAGAGAGAGAGACTTTCTGGGTTTTGGGTTCTTGAAAAAATTAATTGGACCAGGTGGGATGACTTCAAAAGCTCTTTTACATTTGACTAGTTAGGCTGATTTCATATAGGCCCACATTGCGCGCCCTTTGCAATCATAGTTCTTTCTTTTTTCTTTTCTTTTCCTCTTGTCTTTTAACTTCATTGAGCTGAGCTGAGCTAATTGTACCTTCTCAATGCTTTAAAGAACATCTTAGACAAAGGTGGAATATGGATTCTTGCAAAGAAAAACAATTAATATTCAAATGGTCCCTAGACCATTTTGGTTGATGGAATCAGCACTTTGGGGTGCAAAATATTAAAGGAAGATTTCACGGTTTTTTGGGTTATCTAAAATCCCTTATCAACCAACAGGCAATAGTAAAGATCAAAACAGCTATATTCAAACTTAATTTGGTTAGAAATGTTCATAAAAACCTTGTTTTGGTTAGTATTTAACCACCCCACATGTCATTTTGCTGTTTTCGGAAAACCGTAAACCACCCATCACATGTTAGAATTTCTGCAATTATCATGACCAAGATGTATATTGCATCTGGGTTGTATTGAAACATTTTAATTTATACGTAGAATAAATTTTACCTTCAAGGTTCAGATTAGAAAATATTAACAATTCTCTGATGTTAGAAGGTATTCTGGAGTAAGCCTACATACATACCAATGTTTATATAGAGCTAGATAGATAGATAGATGCTCATATGAAATTTTGATTTCTAAATTACTTTTCGAAAAAGAAAAAAACAATTGATATCTGAATTGGATAAGAGACCAAAAGAAAACAATCAACAGCCAAATTCTAAAGTTTCCATTGGTTTTGATCCGTTCAATGAAGGAGAACTTGTGTCAGTTGTTGGAGACTTGGAGGTTGTCCATAACAATCAAATACGCATCAAAATTCTCAAATATGCAGCATAAGCACATAGCATGATTGCCTATAATAGCAGTTTAATGGAAAGAAGAAGAAGAAGAAGAAGAAGAAGACAATTTATATTATGAACTCATGTGTCCATCCAAATAGAGTTTTCATCTGCCTCCAAGCTTTAATCATACTGAATATTAGGGAAATCACATATAACAAACAACCATAGTACTTCATTAAAAAATTAGTGACTAATTTTAAAATAACTCCTAATCAGCATATATTCTAATGTAGACATCACATACCATCAAGATGCAGCATTGTTTGTGTTTTATGGAGCTTTCATCTGCCTCCAAGCTATAATCATATCAACCATTAGGAAAATCACTTAACCGTAGTATTTCATTCAAAAATCAGAGACTCATTTTAAAATAATTCCTAATCAGCCTATATTCTAATGTAGATGTCACATACCATCAAGATGTAGCATTATTTGTGCTTTGTCCTTCGATCCCCACAATATTTAGCACAAGTACCAATAACCTGTATTGGAAAAGCTTAATATCAAGTAAAGTCTTAACCAAGAATAAAATACCAGTCAAAACAATAAGTAATAAATTAGACCTACTAGCAGATTTGACACAATCTCTGTAAACTGATATCTGATGAGTTTACAAAGAGAGTATATGACGAAAAAATAACTCCTTGCTTGCTGAAAAATGTAATCAAAGTTATTTATGACACGCAACAAGAGTTCTAGCATAGGTTAGATAGTTTCCAAGAAACAGGGAGGATACTTTCTCTCAGGAAACTGGTTTTTCGAAATGGAAACAAAACTCTCAAGAAATTTTAAGAAATACTCCAAGGAAACTTTTTTATGAGCTTTCAAAACCTCTAATACAATTTAAAAGAAACTTGTAAGAAACTCTTGAGAAAACTTGAAAACTTTTGATAAACGTACTTCTCACCATGTTTATGATTTCTTAATGCTCTCAAAGCTTATTTTTCAACTAACAAATACTATGTATCGTCTTGATGAAGTGATATCCGTTGAGTAGAGCCAGGTTCAGTTGGCTCTTGTTTTAATGTTAGAGGCGTTTGTGTTTGGATTGTGTGTAATTATTTGTTTTGTTTCCATTGTGGGCAGTGCTCTTCCCAGGATACGGTCTCTAACCTTATTTGTGGGGTATAATTATATTTTCCTTGTTTATTTATGAAAGCACTTACCTACCAAAAAAATTGTTACAAGTTCTTCTTAAAAATTACTTAGCATTAATATTTTAATTGGTTATTAATGTATTCTAATACTTTATATTACATTCTTACTACTTTTTAAGATCCCTAATAAATGGCTAGCATGAGTCAGGCTGATATGTGGAGTTTTTTTATAAATATCCTATGCATTCTTGTATCACATAACATTTTTGTCTACATTTCACGTTCTCATTTCCAATATCATTTTTCATTTTCGTTTCTCATATTGGCAACTAAGTTAGTAACATCTCATGTAATAAGCAATTAGCAAACAATAAGAGTATGGCTATAATGGGAATACTCTCCCATTCAAGCCATAAATGATATCAGACAAAAATTTGAACCTGCAGTAAAGATATTTTGCATGGTGCTTGAAGGCTATTGAATTCTCAAGATTTTATTTTTCTAAAAAGACTATTGAATTCTCAAGACTTTTTTTTTGTCTTCCGTTTTTCTGGTTTTTGAAGATCTGCACAACTGGTAGCCCTCCCTTACTCATAACCCCATTAAGTCAGATGGAGGTAGGATTTGATAATGCGATAAACTGATACGTCTTTCCCAATCCCTGGTGCAGCTTTCTGGTGCGATAAGTTTCCCCCTTCTATGGGACACCGGCGTGGTGCCTGCCAAAGACACTCCGATGCCAAAGTTAGGCTTAGGGAAACATGGACAGAATTAGTATCTAAGGTGGTGTAGAATCGTACCTTCTTGGAGGTGAGAACTGTTCCCTTTATAGAAGTGTTGGCCTTGATCGTGGGCACCTTCGTGGGTCAGTTAATTGCACTCCCCCCTCGTCATGCCTCCCACTTCGTGGGGGTATATCGTGCCTTGATTTTCGCCCTCATGGATCATGCTCCCGTTCATGGGAGAAACGCTCGAATCATGGGATCGTGGGGGCTATTTACCAGGCGAGAATCTCGGGGTGCCTTCGTGCCGCCGCCCAGTGTGTCGCTTGAGTTCTGCCGCTCTTTCCGTTAACGGACCTGACCTAGGAGTGAGGTGACCTGAACTGGATATGCGAGCCGGGCTGGTCTGGTCTGTCCAAGGATGGGCTGACCGACCGTACTTGTCATTTGCATTATCAGATGCCCCCAATTCCCTGGGCAGCCCAGGTCGGCCTATGGGAATTCCAAAGGTATACCCACGGGAATTTCGAAGAGTCACCGAGCGCCGTCGAACCGGCGCATTTATGGCGCTGTATAACCGTCATGATTACTATGCCAGGTGGATCGACGCGACTGTTGGCCTTTCTGCCACGTGGCCTCACGCGGTTGGCTCCGTATGTCGATTAGACATCAATTACACTGCCCGTCCGATCTTGAGAGCTTCGGGCCGATCTACACCGTTGATTTCGAATAGAGGGGGCTTATAAAACCTTGGCGGTTCGTCGAAAGGAGCCCCTTATTCTACACATTTCTTCCCAAGCATTCAACTGTGTTCGTTGTTTCTCTCCCTCCGTCCTTCTCACTGTTGTTGTTCGTTTGGAGGGGTTCCAAAATCACTTCCTAAATCCATTCCCATCAAGGTACGTAGTGTTAGTGTTTATGTTTTGGCTCCTACAGAAGGCTATTTGGTACTACGAGTGGAGAATTAGGGCCTCATACCCCCTAGGGTTTATAGGTAATCCCCCCTTCGTTGAGTCGGTATACTGGGGCGTTCTTGAAGCATCCAGAGCCGTTTTTGACACCCTCCGAGAAATTGAGGATCCTAGGGTTATGAACCCACTGCCAATTGATCTGTCGAGCGGCTCTGAGCGTACTGCCTCTATGGACCTAGATAGGGTAAGACCAGACGAGGCATCCAATGCCTCGGTGAACTACTCCGGGGCAGATCTCGAGGAGATTACTCAAGAGGTGAGGCCTAGGAGGGCAAGGAGTCCTGTGGCCATTGTGGACGCCTTTGAGAGTGCCCCCATGGCCATGGCTGAGGTAGGGGCAGTGTCCCCCGCTCCAGAAAGTAGGTACGAGGCTCGGCACTTTGCCTCCATCTTAGATGGAGCAAAAGTGCAAAAGTTGTGGTCTGTCTATCAGTTTCCTTCCTCCATGAGTTTCCGAGTGCCAGGGAGTGAAGACAGAGCGTGCTTCCCTCGCCCAGGCGAAATTGCTGTATATGAGAGCGCGTTGTCTGGGGGACTGAGGTTCCCCATCGCTCCACCTATTAGAGGGGTCCTGAGTCGGGCCAGACTAGCCCCTAGGCAGCTAATGCCCAATTCTTGGCGCATACTGGTAGGTTGTGCCGCTCTGTGGCAGGCCGCCACCGATAAGGAAGAAACCCTGACCCCAGAAGATTTCTTCTTCTGCTACAAGATAACCGAGAGCGAGAGCCTAGGCTGGTACTACTTCTCAGCTAGGGAAAGTCAGCCAGCTCTGATTACCAATCTCCCAGTCTCCCACAAGCGCTGGAAGGAGAAGTATTTCTTTGTGTACGGCGAGGGTATGGAGATCGCTCACTGGGAAGACGTGACTGACCAGACCCCCCGCATACCCAGGCAATGGGGTAGACCAGGTAGGAAGGGTAAGCGCCTATTGTGCTTTTATGCCTGACTCCTTCTGAGGGTAGTGGTCTAACAATCATCCTCTTTTCTTTTACTCAGCACGCCTTCCTATACTGGAGGACGAGTCGAGGGAAGGCCGTTTAGCGAGGGTGAGGGAGTACCCGGTCAAGAGCTGGGCCCCTCTTGTGGCTGGTGAGAGTTTGGCAGACTATCTCTTAGGTCCAGACCCTTCCATCGAAGCCCTTCGCGCTGAGAGGAGTGAGTCTGGTCTGTCTTTTGGGGCCGCCTCCTAACGCTAGTGCACTGACTCTTGCCCCGTATGTTTTGCAGGACAGGGATCATATATGGGCTTTGATAAGAGGAGCATGGGGTCCTCTGCAAAGAAGAAGTTTGAAGAGATGGAAAGGGCAAAGGCTGCTGGAGAGAGGCCAAGCAAACGCCACAGGCCTAGCTCTGGGGGGAGGACTGTCGAGCAGTCCCATGACAAGGGTCCTGCTGTGGTTAGTACTCCCGCAGTACCAAAGGCTTCCAACGCTGGTCAGTCCTCCAGGGCTGGAACTGTGATGCCCCCGCCTCCTGCCGAAGCGACAGCTGCTGCTCAGACCCAGACTCCACAAAGCGAGCCCCTCGTTATGGAGGACGTCCAGGCCGCTTGGGAGAGGATGAAGCAATTCATCAGCATGGAGGACGTGGGGCCATTTGCTGACTGGACCAACGCCCAACTGACAAGGAGCATGAACCTCGACGCTGTAAAGGTGAGGGCTCTAGTTATCTTTCCCTTCCCTCCCACTCTCTCCCTTTTCCTTTATTTATTTGTGTATGACCCTGCAATTTTTCTGCAGCTCCATGTGAAGGCGCTCTGCCTGTCCACCCGTCTGAAGGCGAGGACAACCGAGTGCGCCAAGAAAGGGCAGGTCATTGAGACCTTGACCACATCCGTTAGTGGCCTGGAGAAGAGGGTCAAGGATGCTGAGGAAGCCCAGGCAGTTGCGGAGGCAGAGAAAACAGCTGTACTGGATGAAGTATCCGAGCTCAGGAAAAAGGTGGAAGCTCTGGAGTTTGATGCCCAGGCTTTTGGGGCAATCAAGGAGTCCCTTACTTCGAAGGTCGCTGAGCTGGAGGGGCAGCTGAAAAGTGCTCAGGACAATGCGGTGGAGGAGTTCAGGGTTGGGGCGGCCTTTCAAGATGAACTCAGCGAGGCCTACATGGAAGGCTTCGTTGACGCCAAGGTTGCGGCCAGGAAGCTCTTCCCTGACCTCGATCTTTCTGCCTTAAAACCTTCTGACGACACGACCTCCAAAGCGCCTGGCGTGGAAGACCAGACCGCGGCGATAGAAGAGGGAGACGAGGCCCAGTCCTGAGTACTTTGTAAAAAAACCCAGTGGCGTCTTTTTTTTTTTTTTTTTTTTTTTTTTTTTTTTTTTTTTTCTGTAACCTGTCTTTAATCAATGAACGGTTATTTTGATGCACTATGTTTCCATGTTGAACACCTGATTAATTAGGCTCCTTGGTAGCTTTGTAACGTTTGACTATTGTCCAGCTGGACTTCGTAACTTTTACGGGCCCTCGGCCTGTGCGGCCTTGAGGACTGACCAGTCGGACTTAGTAGCATTATTGGCTTTTCGGCTTTGCTGGTCAGTCCTGACCAGTTGGGCTTAGTAGACTTACTGGTCTTTCGGCTTTGATGGTCAGCCCTGAGGACTGACCAGTTGGGCTTAGTAGCCTTACTGGCCTTCGGCTTTGCTGGTCAGCCCTAAGGACTGACCAGTTGGGCTCAGTAGCCTTTTGGCCTTCCGGCTCTGCTGGTTAGCCCTGAGGACTGACTAGTTGGGTTTAGTAGCCTTGTTGGCCTTTCGGCTCTGCTGGTCAGCCCTGAGGACTGACCAGTTGGGCTTAGTAGCCTTGTTGGCCTTTCGGCTCTGCTGGTCAGCCCTAAGGACTGACCAGTTGGGCTTAGTAGCCTTGTTGGCCTTTCGGCTTTGCTGGTCAGCCCTGAGGACTAACCAGTTGGGCTTAGTAGCCTTGTTGGCCTTTCGGCTTTGCTGGTCAGCCCTGAGGACTGACCAGTTGGGCTTAGTAGCCTTGTTGGCCTTTCGGCTTTGCTGGTCAGCCCTGAGGACTGACCAGTTGGGCTTAGTAGCCTTGTTGGCCTTTCGGCTTTGCTAGACATCGGTTTTGAAGGTCATAAAAAGACTTTTCATTGAAGGTTGCTGGTTACATTACACATAGTATTTTCTCAGGTGCTCGGCGTGCCAGGGGTTGGGAAGCTCCTTGCCGTCGACCCCAATTAGCCAGTAGGTCCCTTTCCTGGAAAACCCTTTAACTGTATATGGGCCCTCCCAATTAGGCCCGAGTTTGCCATCTCTAGGCTTTCTAGTAGACTGATTAACCCTCTTGAGAACCAAATCACCTGCTTTGAACGTTCTAGGTCTCTTACTCTGGCATCATGATATCTGCGCATCCTTTGCTGATAAGCAGCCACCCTCACAGCTGCTTGCATCCTTTTCTCTTCAAGTAGGTCCAGGCTTACTTCTAGGGCCTCATTGTTAGCCTCTACTTCGAAACGTTCAATCCTGGGGCTATGGAGGCCTATCTCCACCGGGATTACCGCCTCCGATCCGAAAGTCAGAGAGAAGGGGGTATGCCCTGTTGCGACCCTTTCTGTCGTTCTGTAGGCCCATAAGATATTGGGAAACTCTTCTGCCCACAAACCCTTTGCCTGCTCCAGCCTTGTCTTGATGTTTTTAAATAAGGTCCGGTTGGTGACTTCAACCTGGCCGTTGGCTTGGGGATGCTCTGGAGAAGAATAGTGGTGGCTGATCTGTAGGTCTGTACACATCTGATCGAACTGACCGCCTCTGAATTGTTTTCCATTGTCTGTGATAACCACCTTTGGGATGCCGAACCTGCATATGATATTTTTCCATAGGAAATTTTTCATTTTCTGCTCTGTGATTGCGGCGACAGCCTCCGCCTCCGCCCATTTTGTGAAGTAGTCAACTGCTATCACCGCGAACCTAGTTTGGCCTTTCCCCAGGGGTAGGGCACCTACTATATCTATGCCCCATTGGGCAAAAGGCCACGGGCTCTGAATCGGTGTTAATTCCTGGGCTGGCTGCTTTGGGATGTTAGAGAACCTTTGGCATTTATCGCATCTTCTTACAAACTCTTGGGCGTCTTTTTCCATTGTGGGCCAGTAGTAGGCTGCTCTGAGAATCTTCTTAGCCAAAGATCTCCCTCCTGAGTGGTTGCCGCAGACTCCTTCGTGTACCTCCCTCATGATATAGTCCGCTTCTGCTTTTCCGGCGCACCTTAACCAAGGCATGGTGTGTCCTCTTTTGTACAGGACACTGTTTATCAGGGCGTATCTGCTGGCCCTGTATTGAATCCTTCTTGCCTCAACTTTATCTGCTGGTAGGGACCCCTTTTCCAAGTAGTTCCTGATTGGCGTTGCCCATTCCACCTCTTGCTCTGTTTGTAATATTTTGGGTTCCCGAATGCTTGGCGAATCCAGTACTTCCATTGGCACTCCGGGGTCGTCTTCCTGGGATGACGCGATCCTTGCCAGCCGATCTGCCTCCACGTTCTGTACCCTTGGTACTCTTTCGAGAAGTATTTTGGGAAATTTTTTCGTCAAATTTCTGGCCATCTCGCAATACTCTTGCATCTTGTCTCCCCTGGCCTCATATTCTCCTTTGACCTATTCTACCACAAGTTGGGAATCGCTGCGTACCAAGACATGTTCTGCCCCCATTCGCCAAGCCATTTGGAGACCAGCAATCAAGGCCTCGTATTCAGCCTCATTGTTGGACGCTGGGAATTTGAACTTGACGGCATATTCGAGCTTGTGTCCTTCGGGGGTGACGAGCACGATCCCGGCGCCTCCTGCTTTATCCGTTGAGGAACCGTCGACATTGAGTATCCATTGTGGCTGTAGGGCGTCGGCACTGGGGCCAATTGTGGGAGGGGTGAACTCAGCGATGAAATCTGCTACAGCTTGCCCCTTGATTGCCTGTCTTGGTCTGTACTGAATGTCGAATTGGCTGAGCTCTATGGACCATTTGACGAGTCTGCCCGACGTCTCTAGCTTGTGGAGGACCTTTTTCAATGGTTGATCGGTCAGGACAACTATGGTGTGCGCCTGAAAGTATGACCTCAATCTTCTTGCTGAGGTCACGAGGGCGAGGGCCAGCAGCTCCATCATGGGGTATCGTTCTTCCGCGCCCCTCAAAGCCCTGCTGGTGAAGTAGACGGGTTTTTGGACACCTTCCTCTTGCCTGACCAGTGCAGAACTCACCGTTGTTTCTGATACGGCGAGGTAGAGGTAGAGCTCTTCTCCTTCTGTGGTTCTGCTCAGCAGTGGTACTGAACTCAGATATCCTTTGAGCTGCTGGAAAGCCTGTTCACATTGGGGAGTCCACTCAAAAGCTTTACGCAGAACTTTAAAGAAAGGTAGGCACTTATTTGTTGATCTGGAAATGAATCTGTTCAGCGCTGCCACTCTGCCAGCCAGCCTTTGGACTTCCTTGGTGGATGTTGGGAACTGCATGTCTAACACTGCCCTGATTTTCTCGGGGTTAGCCTCTATCCCTCGGTTGGACACCATGAACCATAGGAACTTGCCTGACGCTACTCCGAAGGCACATTTGGCAGGGTTTAATTTCATTTTGTAGGCTCGTAGGTTTTTGAATGTTTCTTCCAAGTCAGCTAGGTGGTCGATGGCTTGCTTGCTTTTTACTAGCATATCGTCGACATAGACTTCCATGTTCCTCCCGATCTGGCTGCTGAACATTCGGTTCACAAGCCTTTGATAAGTTGCCCCGGCGTTTTTAAGGCCGAATGGCATTACCTTATAACAATACAGCCCTCTGTCTGTCACAAACGCTGTGTTTTCCTGATCGTGCTCGGCCATTCTTATTTGGTTGTATCCTGAGAAAGCGTCCATGAAGGTTAACATTTCGTACCCTGCCGTTGAGTCCACCAGTTGATCTATCATGGGGAGGGGGAAACTGTCTTTGGGGCACACTCTGTTCAGATCGGTGAAATCCACGCACATTCTCCACTTTCCGTTGGCCTTTTTGACCATCACTACATTAGATAGCCAGGTCGGGTATTGGGCTTCTTTTATGAAGCCTGCGGTGGTCAGTTTCTCGACTTCGTCTGCTACAGCCTCGTTGCGTTCCGGGGCGAAAGACCTCCTTTTTTGTCTGACCGGTTTTGCCTTTGGGTCTATGTTTAGGTGATGGGCAATAATCCGGGTGTCAATTCCCGGCATATCCTCATGGGACCAGGCGAAAACATCGGCGTGATGCTTGAGGAAGGACCTCAACTTCTCCTTGAATTCTTCGGGAGCTGCTGTTCCGATTTTCACTGTCTGGATCTGGTCATGCTTTCCGACTACTACCTCCTCGAGCTCTTCCACTGGTTCCCCTCTCTTGATCTCCTCTTCATCTCGAACTTCCAGCTCTTCAATTAACATAGCCTCCTGGGTTTCCCCTTTAAGGGACGCCATATAACATTCTCTGGCGGTTTGCTGGTCGCCTTTAGCTTCCCCAACTCCTTGGGAAGTGGGAAACTTGACTTTCAAATGGTAAGTTGATGGTACGGCCTTGAATTCATTGAGGGCTGTTCTGCCAATGATGATGTTATAAGCTGATGGGCAATCCACTACTAAAAACGTGACCATCTTGGTAGCCTGTTTGGGCGCTGTTCCTAGTGTTACCGGCAGAGCGATGGGGCCTAGAGGTGTGACTCGGTCTCCAGTGAAACCAACAAGGGGGGAGTGAACCGGTTGTAGTTGCTTCCCGCCGACCTTCAGTTGCTCAAAGGCTTTCAGGAAGAGAATATCCGCCGAGCTGCCGCTGTCTACCAGGACCCGACGGATTAGAAAATTTGACACAACAGCTGATATGACTAAAGGGTCGTCATGAGGTTGGCATATGGCTCCAGCTTCATCGTCTGTGAACGTGATGAGGTCATGCTCAGCCCGGGATTTTTTGGATGACCGGTCTACGGACATAACTTCTCTTTGGTTCCGCGCATCCCTTGCATGCCGTTTCCTTGCCGATGAGGATTCTCCCCCACCTGCGAACCCACCAGAAATGACCCTAATCTCGCCCATAGGCTGCTGGTTTGGCCTTCCCCTTTCTGGGCTTTTCTGTTCGGCCTGTCTTGGTGCCGGCTCTCGCCTTTCATCACGTCTGCCCCCCGCTATGTACCTGCCCAGCTTCCCTTGCTTGATTAAGTGTTCGATCTGCTGCTTAAGGTCGTAACAGTCCTCTGTGTCATGCCCGTGGTCTTGGTGGAAGCGGCACCACTTGTTGGTCGGCCTTTTCTCTGGTGGAGTTCTCATCCTCCCGGGCCACCTCAGCGCCGCATCTCCCTTGATTTCGTAGAGCACTTGATCCAGAGAAGTGTTTAATGGGGTGAAGTACTGATTATACCCGGCCTGCTTGGTCTTATCGCTCTCTCCCCTTGGCTTCTGCTCTGCCACTCGTGGGGCCTTTGCTGTTCTGTCGTCTTTCTTTTCCTCCGCCATCCTTTTCTTGTCCTGGCTGGTTGCAACGCCCTGCTGGTCTTCCCGAGCTCTTAGTGTGTCCTCCGCATTCATGTACTTCTGCGCTCGGAGCATTAGCGCAGCCATGGTTTTGGGCGCCTCCTTGGCCAGGGAGAACAGGAACTTGGGGGTCCTGACCCCTGCGATGAAAGCTGCCACCGCCACTTTCTGGTCTAGGTCATCTACATAAAGGGTCTCCTGGTTAAAACGGGTGACAAATTCTCGCAGGGTCTCCTTCTCGCGCTGCTTAATGTTGAACAGGGAGGTGGAAGGCCTCCTCTGTCTCTGTCCCCCGATATAATGGCTAACGAACAGCCTGCTCAGGTCCACGAATTTATTAATTGTCCCTGGGGAGAGCCTGTGGAACCAAATCCTTGCTGGACCCTTAAGGGTGGTAGGGAATGCCCTGCACATGATTTCGTCGGGGACCGCTTGAAGGTCCATCAGAGCCTTGTACGTCTCGAGATGATCCAGGGGATCCTTGGTGCCGTCAAAGGACTCTATTGTGGGCATTTTGAACTTCGGGGGCAAGGGCACCCTCATCACTGTTGGTGTAAATGGCGTGTCTGTCCGGCTTACCAGCTCCTCCACTGTGCTGGGGCCTTTTTCTTTTACCGCCGCTATCACTCCTGCCAATTTAGCCTGCATTTCCTTCAGCTGTTCGTCCCATATCGGCTGAGTTTCGGCAGTGTGTTCTGGGAGGACCACGGTTGGTGCTTTGGACCGATCGGCGTGACTCTAGGCTTCGTCAGCGTGAAATCCGGCCCCTCTCGAGAGGGGGTTCTCTCCCGGAGGCGCTGGGTCTTCCGCTCCTTCGCCGGCGTCGCCTCCTTGGTTCCTTGCCGCTGGCTGGTTCGCAGGTAATGGTGGGTCTCCTAGCGGCGGCGGGTCTACCGTTCCTGGGGCCGCCGGCGGGGGAGGCAATCTCCTTTCCAACTCTTGATTCCGGGACTGGAGTTGGTTCATAGTTGCCATCATTTCCATGATCTGCTGCTCCAAAGCAGCGATTCTAGCGGTGCTTTGTTCCTCCATCTCTCCACCTTCCCTAGTTGACACGGCACCGGATCGGGTCAAGACCATGAAAAGATCGAAGTGTCGTTCCCACAGACGGCGCCAACTGATAATGCGATAAACTGGTACGTCTTTCCCAATCCCTGGTGCAGCTTGCTGGTGCGATGAGTTTCCCCCTTCTATGGGACACCGGTGTGGTGCCTGCCAAAGACACTCTGATGCCAAAGTTAGGCTTAGGGAAACATGGACAGAATTAGTATCTAAGGTGGTGTAGAATCGTACCTTCTTGGAGGTGAGAACTG
Organism: Euryodendron excelsum; assembly: GCA_033060915.1. Classification (NCBI taxonomy): domain Eukaryota; kingdom Viridiplantae; phylum Streptophyta; class Magnoliopsida; order Ericales; family Pentaphylacaceae; genus Euryodendron; species Euryodendron excelsum. The sequence goes on along the minus strand of CM065380.1, from coordinate 5,113,778 downwards.
TTCCCTTTATAGGAGTGTTGGCCTTGATCGTGGGCACCTTCGTGGGTCAGTTAATTGCACTCCCCCCTCGTCATGCCTCCCACTTCGTGGGGGTATATCGTGCCTTGATTTTCGCCCCCATGGATCATGCTCCCGTTCATGGGAGAAACGCTCGAATCATGGGATCGTGGGGGCTATTTACCAGGCGAGAATCTCGGGGTGCCTTCGTGCCGCCGCCCAGTGTGTCGCTTGAGTTCTGCCGCTCTTTCCGTTAACGGACCTGACCTAGGAGTGAGGTGACCTGAACTGGATATGCGAGCCGGGCTGGTCTGGTCTGTCCAAGGATAGGCTGACCGACCGTACTTGTCATTTGCATTATCAGGATTCAATCCCGAATTTTTTTATATGCACTGTCAAAGAACTTTAATCCAACAATTTACTTATATATTGATTTCTCATATCCTAATTGTTGCTGTTCACCTAGCTCATGGCACCGTTAATTAGCTGGCCATTTTATTGACCCATTTTGTTATTTCTGTTTTCTATCATCAAATTTTATAATTTTTTTTTGTTGATAAATGTTCTGCATTTTTTGGAGTGTTCACAAACTTTACGATATAGATTCTGTTTGTTTCTTATAATATATGTTCAAATTCTTTCTTTTAATGGCTGCTAGAAAAATGTTGGGTCTAGGCCTGGACCTTTGCCCGTGGTAATTTGTACCATTTGCATGAAACCCTTATAATTGGCCTTACTGTGTCTCCAGAATCCATTTTCTGCAAGCATATTGGTGCCCAATTATTTCTGCCCTGTTTTGTCTTCACAGACAGAAATAAAAAAAAAAAAAGAATATCTGTACCACCAGATTCCAAAGTAAAGAAAAAAGAAGAAGAAAGATATAAAGAGAGAAGAAAAACAAAGTAATTTTACTAGTTATGATCATCAATTGACACTTCAGAAATTTGGTGGAAGATACATATGGAGGAAGAATTGACAATTTTCTACCTTTTTGGCATAATTTTTAGAAAACTGTACATTTTATTGTCATTTGCATGCACCCAAATTTTTAGAAAACTGTACATTCTACCCCGTTTATTATCATTTTATTATTCCTGACTTCAAAAAAAAACAGAAAATGGAATACAACCCTTGTTTTTTCTTGGGTGCATCAGAAGTAAACGCAGATCGGAGGTTCCAACCATGCCTGCAACTAACAGGCTTCTAGCTTGAGCAGGGGGGTCATCCATCAAAACCAGCTGCCGGTTCTGGTCAGCTCCAAGGTTGGCCAGCGGATCCCCACACTTGTTCCCCTCTCTCAGCATGTGTTTGATGCTGCAGCTACATCTTTGAATAAGGAATTTGGGGCCCTCCACCAAAGCTCTATGGGAAAAACTTTGCACAGATCCATCCTTGGCGTGAGCATCATAGCCAATTCCCAATTCGTCTCAATCTCTGGGTTGCTCCATCCTTTCTCCAACATTATTTAAAACTAGCTCTTTTTAACTCAATTTCCCGGAAACAACAACAAAAACAAAACAAATCATTAATTATGCTCCTATTTTATTCAACTCCGAGAATAGAAACTAGTTTTATGTTCCGGGAGCCTAGTTCTCTAGAGCAGCCCTATTGCCAGAGCACCTTCAATTGCCACGGCAGCAGCCAAGTTGCCCTGGCAACAAGGGCCCCCACATTATTAACAGACTGTTTGGAATTTGAGGAAATAAAAGGAAAGGAAGGAAATATAATAATTTCCCTCCCTTCCTTTGTTTGGTTTCCAACTTGGCAGGGAAGGAAAGATAATTAAAGAAAGAAAATTTAAATCACTTTCCTTACAATTTCTCTTCCACTTCCTTTCCCTTCCTCATGTTCCAAACAGGCTATAAATCGTCGATTCTGTGTACAACATGAAAAGTAAAAGCAATATAGAAACTTCCAACCATTTGAGGTTTGTAACAGTAACAGTAACATAGCAAATTCAACTCTTATTCCCTGCTACAGAGTCATTTGAAAACAATTTCTTGCAGACACATAACAGGCTAAGAAAGAACGATCTTCAGCATCAGCTTATTGTTAATAAACTACGCGAAGTTACGAAAGGATGTAGTGTCAAGATAACTCATGGAGATCTTATACATACGACATGAATATAGCTGGACCTCATTGTTTTGTTCATTACAAAGAAATACGGTAACCCTGGCTTCCCTGTAGTAGGTCATTTCCTGAAGTCAATCCACAAAAATTCAAACATATATAGATTGACCTCATCATATTACTCTTGGTGATTAAGTGTTATTTCTGGTCTGGACTTTAGCAACATATAATTTTGCTTCCTCGCTTCTAGTTAAAAGTTGATCCTCATCTGGGGGGCGGGGGGTTGGGGTTTGTGGGGTTCTTCAAAATTCGAGTCATCCACCAAAACTCGCACTGGTGACTTTACATTCATGCTATCATCCTTCTATCTGCCCCTGGGGCCTGAGCAGGAAATGTTGGAAACAAATTCAGATATTCATGATATTTTTCATCCTTTGACAGTAAGTCTGTTACTATGGAGACTGTGGATGCATCTGGTGAAACATCTCTCTCTACCATTTTCTGAAGGAGTTCTACCACTTTTGTTGCCTCATTATTTTGGCAGAAGCCTCTAATAAGTGTATTAAGTGTGACCACACTTGGAGCACAACCCTTCTCTTCCATTTCGAAAAACAAATCATCTGCCTTTTTCAACTGCCCTTCTTTACAAAGTCCATGGATAATGATGGAATATGTTACCACAGTTGGCACCAAGCCTATCCTAGACAATTTGTCGAATAGCTCCCTCGCAATATGAAGCTTTCCTGCTTTACATAAACCATCAAGGATGCAGTTGAAAGTTCTAATTGTTGGTTGAAACCCATTATTTCCAAGAGTCTGAAACAATTCCATTGCCTCCACGAGGCAGTCATTCTTGCAAAGGCCTTCCAAGAAAATGTTGTGTACATGAATCTGGTCGCAGGTCATGAACTTGTATTTCAACATAAATTTTCCGAGCATCCTCAACTTTACCTTCCCAGAATAGACCAATTAACAAGGTGTTATAGGTAACAATGGTGGGCTTGACTCCTTTATGAAGCATATCCCTGTAAAGTCTGATTGCTTCCTCTATCCTTCCACTCTTGCAATACCCCTTGATCAACACGGTAAAACTAATAACATCACATTCATTGCCGTTGGTTGCCATTGAAACAAACAATTCCCTTGCATCATCAACCATGCCCTGCATACATAACCCATCCATCAATGTGTTGTATGTAAAAGAATCAGTCTTCACACCTCTCTGAATCATGAATTCTAGCAACCTATTTGCTTCTTGGGTCTTCCCCTCCTTGCACAATGCATTTATCAACACATTGAATGCTACTACATTAGGAGAAATGCCTCTATCCAGCATTTCATTAAACAAACCTTTGGCCTCTTCCCACCCATCAGCAAAGCACAAACCAGAGATTAGAGAGCTATAAACGACCACATTGGGTGAAATTCCCCTACCCTTCATGTCCAAGAAGAGTTCTTTAGCCTTACCTACCAGCCCATCTTTACAAAGACCATCAATAATCGTACTATAACAAACTAAATTAGGTTTGAATTCAAAATTTGGATCACCATTCCCATTCACCATTTCTTGATGCAACTGAAGAGCAAGCCCCGTATTGCCTGTTCTACATAACCCATTTACCAAAGTCCCATACGTAATTATATTAGGTCGGCAACCCAATTCAACCATTTTCTTGAACAACTTGATTGCCTCCCCAACCTTATTTACCAAACACAACCCCTTAACCAATGATGTGTACGTAACAGTATCTGGATTATAACCCTTCTTTAGAATTACGCCCAAAACAGCAAAACCAAAACCTACCCGATTCGAATTGCAAAAGCCATTAAGCAGAATGTTTAATGTAATATAATTAGACGACACACCGACTGTAATCAACCTGTTGTGCAGAGAAATTACATCATTGTGACGGTTGATTTTGGCAACTGCACCTAACAAGAAATTGAATGAGGAAATAGGAGGAATGGGTAGCATGACAAGCATCTGATCAAAGAAGTTAAATGCATCGTCGAGACTGATATTGCCTGATTTACAGTCTATCTTGAGGAACTTTTCAAGTGGGGTTTCATCTGGGGTTTCGGGAACTGAGTTCCTTGTTGCGGAGTAGGGATTAGAAGTATTTATTCTATGTGGGTTTGTGAAGAAAGACGAAAGTTTACCTCCTCGAACACTGTTAGAAACAGCAGAAGAAGCAGAACAAGGCGAAGCTCTGAGAACCATCTGCACACTACTTGCGTAGAGGAGAGAGAGAGAGAGAGAGAGAGAGAGAGGCTTTCTGGGTTTTGGATTCTTGGCAAAAATTAATTGGTCCAATTGGGATGTCGACTTCAAAAGCTTTTGTCCATTTGACAAGCTGGGTCGATTTCATAAAGGCCCATATTGTGCAGCCCTTTGAGCTCAGCTGAGTTGAACTTTCTCAATGCTCTAAAGAACATCTAGACAAAGGTGGAGTATGGATTCTAGCAAACCAAAACAATAAACATTCGAATGGCCCACAGACTATTTTAGTTGCTGGATGGAATCAGCACTTGTGGTGTAAAATCTTAAAAGAAGATTTCAAGGTTTTTTTGGGTATCTAAAATCCTTTATCAACCAACATGCAATAGTAAAGATCAAAACAGCTATATTCAGCCTTAATTAGGTTAGAAATGTTCAAAAGAAAACCTTGTTTTGGTTAGTATTTAACCACCTCCCATGTCATCTCCTAATTTGCTATATTCGGAAAACCGTAAACCACACCATCACATTAACCTTTGTACCAAAAACAAATATGGCGATTACCCTGCAGTCAACTCCCACAGCATTCCTATGAGAAAAAAATAATCTGATTTTCATTACATGCAAATCTCAAATCCCAAGGAAAATTCTCAGTCATCTCTTTCTTGGTTATCCAAGACATGCAGAAAGGTAAGCCTCTCTCTCTCTGTGTAAATTTTCTTCATGGGCAATACTTCCTACGTAGTCATTTCATCTCCGCTTACCTCTTTCATGGATGTCTGTCTCTCTCTCTCTCTAGTTTACAGTAGCGATAGCAGATCAACCTGCACACAGGTCCTTGTAGCCTCGTCCATTGGATTGATCATTGCTGCGGCGATGCATTATCGTCTCAAAAAGATACGAGATCAAAAGATCGTTCCTCGGATAAAAGTTTCCAATGCCGGCAACGTAGAGAAGCTTGAGAGGTTCTCCCATTATGTAGGTAATTTTTCACTAAATACCCATTTGGATCTTCTTAGCCTTTATATCACGTTTTCATTATTTCATGCCGTCTCTCTCTTCAACGGGTGCAGCTAGGCAAATGGGATTTGCAGAGAGAAGAGAATGCCCTCATCTTTGCAAGTTAGCTTCTGATTATATTCGAAAATCTGAAGGGTGCGAGAACAGCATATATTCATTCTTCGCGGATGAACCGGATGCGGATTCATTGTATATAAAGCTTGTGGAGGAGTTTGAGAGGTGCACCCTTAGCTACTTTGCATTCCACTGGAGCCAAGCACATCACATGATTAGTCAGGTATAATCAGATCTTCAGCTTCATACCCATAACAACTATATATATACATACATATAATAAACAAAATTTGAAGAATCACTTCTTCAAGCACATCCTGAAGTACAATTGTGGTAATGGAGTTAACTATGCTCTTTTCTGTGATAAAAAAAATAATTACAAAAATTTATCAGGTATTGGGTGCTGATTCTGAGCCAAAAACGAAGCTCAAACACATTGTCATGGCAGCAACTAGGGAACAGAGATTTGAAAGGTAACGAAGAACCTGAAGGTGGCAAGAGTATTCTCCACGTTGGTGGAGGAAATGAAAGCCATCCAAACTGCATCGGCTGATGATTCGGAATGTACGGACGTGATGGCTCCTGTTGACCACAAGGACCAGAGTCCGGTTCTCCTCCTCATGGGTGGTGGGATGGGAGCTGGGAAGAGTACTGTGCTGAAGGACATTCTCAAAGAGTAAGAATTAATATTCATATATATGGTTATTTCCACATATATAAAGTAAAAAATAATGTAGAACTAAAAAACTTTTAAATGTAGAATACAATTAAAGACTAACCTTTGTAGCAGTTCATACGGTAATTATATATTGTTAAAAAATAATAATAACAAAAGGTGCATGGAGTTTTTATATATCTCAAAATGTGTACAGACCATTCTGGTCAGGAGCAGCAGGGAATGCAGTGATAATAGAAGCAGATGCCTTCAAAGAATCGGATGTCATTTACAAAGCCCTCAGCTCTAGGGGCCATCATGACATGCTTCAGACGGCTGAATTGGTACCCTCTCTCTCCTTTGCCCAGGCTACATCATTTTCCTCAATAAGTTCAGCACTTCGGAATTACCTGTAGGACCTGGAGTTGGAACAGGTAGCAATAGCATGCTGCATTCTTAGCATTCATATTTCTCTTGGTAGTCCTCAATCTTCCAGGGGAAAATTTCTGCTCTGCTGGAAATAATTCCCAAATTGAGTAGGTTCTCACCCTATTGTCTAGCATAGCAATTATTTCCTTTTCATTTCAATCCCATCCAACAAATATGCCTCAGAATATATATGAGTTATCTGCCACTAGCAGCCGGTGTTTCTTGAACATCTTGCAAACCTAGTATCCAAAAATTCAATGGAAACAACATCAATTAGTAATGAGCAGATACTGGAGAGAATATGGAAGACAGAAGAAAGCAATAAAAACATGCAGATGGAACTCCAGGATTAAGAGAGAGAACTTGGAGAGTAAGCCAACAGTTTCCTGATAAATTTAGCCCAAAATCATGAAACCAAATTTGTAACAATCAACTAAACATCTCAAAATTGTATTGAACATCTGGTTGTTAATTTCATAACAAAAGAAGGCCAAAAACTTCTCACTTGAGTTCATCTACCAAGTAAAAAAATGTAAATCCTGAAAAAAGCTTATGATTTACCTTTCAAGAGACAGTATTCCAAAAAAAAACATGACTCACACAACATTTGGTCTGTTACAGTTTCTTGCAGCTCCACTGACTCACACAACCCACTATACGCTGCTTCCATCATTTAGGTGAATACCACGACCAATTGTGCCTTGATGAATATTTAAATTATCTAATTGACCCGAACAAAATCAAAAGGTAGTAGCATGTCTTTCAGTGAAACATTTAGGGAAAGCTATTGACTCCATTCTGTATTTTGGTCTTTAACACTCCTTCACATTTTAAAAGGATGCACCTTAGATAATTCAACTTGTGTAGAATAATCAAAGAATTCTTCATCCATGATATAGTATGCAATTCCTTGCAATGCTAAGTTCTTTGTTGTTGAAATCCCTTTTCTGTTGTCACATTAAAAGAAAGACAAATCAATTGAGAATTTAATCAACTAATGAGACCTGATATAGGTTTTGGCTTTCAGTCACCTGAAGGTAAAATCCATACATTCATGTACTATAGAGAGCAGTGAATTGTTCTTGCACCGGTAGAATCCATTTAGGAGAAGGGTGAAAAAACGTAGCATTGAAAGTTCATCATTTCCATTATGTTCAAATCTAGGTTTGGTAAAAAATAAGAAATACAAAAGGAAGATCTTATCTCAACTGAAGAACATCTTTATTTACCTTGTAATCTCACTAATGCATCTAACTTTTTTGAATAGAATTTTATTAAAAACCACCAAAAGAGGCAAATCAGTTAAAATTCTAATAAAAACATATGAAGAAAATAGAATAAATTGTTCTCATCATCCATAGATGAACTAGTGTCTATGACAAGGACTAAGACCCTAACAAGCAAAATAACTAGCTAAGGCTACCCTAGAAAATTAGATTAACGGCAGTTTCAACAATGGTAGAAAACAACATATTCCACAAACAGAATTAAACAAGTGTCCAGAGTTTAAGGAACAATAAGACAACTCTAAAAGGTAATAATTAAACTAAATAACTGGGCTATGACAAACAAGGTGAACAAGTTAACCAAATCAAACAATTAGTAGGAAATTTAAACCTTCATAGCCGCATAATCATTTCTAAAATGTATTGGATAAAAAATCAACTTCACCATACATCAGTCACCAATCATTAATCATATATGTTCACATTGGATGAGAAAAGCATACCTCAAAAGTAACACAGGTTCAACAACCTTTTATTGAAAGCCCTTCTTGATAATCATTTCATCCACATAGATCAAGCTGGCCCATGTCCAGCTTTAAATCAGTGATTAACCTTGTTTCAAGTTTGCTTTGTAGAAATTTCATGCTTATGCCTATTACAATGACGTTGCCCAGGTCTAGTGACCTAAGATTGAGGCACTCTGCTGTCATGAATGATCTTATTCTTGATGGTCCTATCAATGATCACTAAAAAAAAGGCAGCCCACACTATGGGGTCGGTGGAGGATCTGAAGCATGCAACCTTACTTGTGATGCCCAGGTTGCAATGGAGTAACCTTACCACCGCAACGCCCACAGTGAATCACTATCAAAATTTCAGGGCCTAAACTTTTTGAAGACAAATATATGCGACCCAGGGAAAAAAAGGAACAAGAAAAAGAAAAAGGACAAACTTGAACTACATTACATAAATCTGAAAATTTTGACTTATAAAAAAAATCCGAAAATTATATGACAATATTTGGATAAAACCTTACCTGACAGAGCACCGTATGCAAGTGCATTGGAGCCCCCCAGCTTGAAATCAGCCTCCTTGATTTCTCAAGATTGACTATATTGAGGTGGATATTCGTCTCCTCCATCATCTCTTTGATGAATAACCTCCATAGTGCTGCCAATGTCCGAGTTTTCTGCTTTAAGAGTTTTTTGTTCCCTCAGTGTTCTATATTTAACCCACTACCCATTCACCTTCTTCACTTCAAATCTTTTCTTCAGGCCCCGATAATAGCTTTATAGCATGAAAGGAAACAGAGTTGTTGCACCACTCTAAATGTATATGTCACTGACCTTTACCATGATCACGTTATGTTATTGCAATGGTTAGATAGCAAAACTTAACAAATTACTCCAAAACAGGTGCACCAATCATCTACTGATGCAGCATCATCCCTTCTGGTAACAGCACTCAATGAAGGGAGAGATGTAATCATGGATGGCACACTCTCTTGGGTCCCCTTTGTTGTGCAGACAATAACCATGGCCAGGAACGTTCACCGTCGCCGTTACCGCATGGGATCTGGTTACAAGATGCGTGAAGATGGATTTGTCACTGAAAACTACTGGGAACAGTATGAAGAAGAAAGAGAACAAGATGGAACTAAGAAGAGAAGACCATACAGGATAGAGCTGGTGGGAGTTGTTTGTGACGCTTATTTAGCAGTCATTATAGGCATAAGGTACGTTACAAATAGATACTTGCACCATTATTATAAACATTACAGGACGATTAGGAAATTTTTAGAATGAGAAATAGCCAAAATTTTTAGAGAATGCTGATCTTGGGAGATTTGTGAACTTTCCTCTAAAATTTTTAGAGATGCATTTCCAGAAACATTCTTCTTGATGTGCTTCAAATAACATTGTACAATCTTATTTTTGTTCCCACAACAAAAAATAACATCTTACAAAATGAAACCAAACACTCCAGTTCTGACAGTCATATGTTCTTAACTCTTGATAAGCTTGCAAGGGCAGTAAAAAAATTGTTACATCCCATTTTTTATTTTTTGTGTGTTCACAGGAGAGCTATCATATGCAGAAGAGCTGTGAGGGTGAAATCACAGTTAAAATCACATAAGGGATTCGCAAACGCATTTACAACATACTGTCAACTAGTAGACAATGCTAGGGTATACTGCACCAATGCTTTGGAAGGCCCGCCTAAGGTACTCCTCTCAATCCTCCTTTTTTCTTGGTTCTTTTTCTTCACCTTTTCTGAATTCTTGATCATAAAACTAAAAGGGGCAGAGAAAATTCAACACTTCCTTTAGAGTTCAGCACCCGGAACCCAGGATTTGGAGAAGGCATTGAACAGCTATTGAATAAAGTTTCTTTAGCAAATCCAGCCTGAGTCGACCTAGGTCTGTTTAGAATTTTTTTTGAAGGCCCAGCTGACTTATAAAAGATAAATTTTTTAACTTCTTTTTTATTTGTTTTACAAGCGATTATCTGTGAGCTTTATACCACACAGCTCAGAGGTTCAAGGTCTGAATTGGTCATGTAATACAATAAATCTGCAGTGTGCCAAACCCCACCAAAACAGAATGACTTAAACTGGACCAATTCCATCTGAATATATCACAAGCTTTGCTAAACAGTTGTTTATACTTTAATAGTAACAGCCTTCACTAAATTTGTCGCACTGACAGAATTATGGTTGTGAAGTTGATAGGCTGGAAAGACAAAGACAAGACTTTGCTGGTTGATCCAGATGAGATAGACTGTTTGAAGAGGGTAGGCAGGTTGAATTATGAAGCAAACTCCATATATGAATTATACAGGCGCCCAAACCCAGCTTATGAAGCTGGATCATTTTGGAAAGACATTGTCTTGTCACCTTCAAGGTTCAACATTCAACAAGAGCTAAAGTATTCCATCCAGAAAATTGAAAGAGCGAAAGGATAAATCTATACTACAGGACCAACGCAATTTCAAACTGCTTAGGGTGCATGTCTCAGAAGATAGAAGATGACAAGGTTTCAGATTTTCTCCAAGCATCATGACCAGAATGTGTATTGCACCTGGGTTGTATTGAAACCTTATAATTTAAATGTAGAATAAATTTTACTTCAAGGTTCAGATTAGAAAATGGAAACTGAATATTAACAATTCTCTGATGTTAGAAGGTGTTCTGGAGTAAGCCTACATAAATACCAATGTTGTATATAGAGACAGATAGATGTTTGTGTGAAATTTTGATTTCTGAATTACTTTTAGAAAAAGGAAAAGAAAAGAAAAGAAATTTTGATATCTGAATTGGATAAGAGACCAAAAGAAAACAATCAACAGCCAAATTCTAAAGTTTCCATTGGTTTTGATCCTTTCAATGGAGAAGGAGAACTTCTGTCAGTTCTTGGAGACTTGGAGGTTGTCCATAACAATCAAATACTCACCAAAATTCTCAACGTAAAAACTGCATGACCAAAACAAACAAATGACCAACAATGTCAAGATATACCCCGGGTTTCTCCTATGCTGTGAGTACTATTTTCTCATATTTGCAATTTTAGATACTTCACAACTGAACCTTGATAGGGCAGCCCTCCACTCTCGAGCAGCTAACAAGCAGCTGTTATACACCCTTAGTCTTACCGGTTTAAACATTCTAGTTTTCTCAGATGCTATGGAAAGCCAGGAACTAACCTCTATCTTGCTTCTGACACTTCCTATCTTCCCTTGTTTCCGTGATCTTTATTCCAGAAGCTATGTATTTGCAGCAACTACTTCATCTGGACCAATTGAAGAGACATTTTTCCGTGGCATAAATTTGGCTATGGTAGAACGAGCAATTATGTAACTGCACAGCCTTCCTGAAAACAAAATATGCAGCATAAGCACATAGCATGATTGCCCATAATAGCAGTTTAATGGAAACTTATCACTATTTTCCTCTATTTCCATTTATTTTTGATAATTGTAGTAACCTCGGGGATTAGTCAAATAACCGCCTTATCCTCCCCATTATTCTAGGGAAAGTTTACATACATTACATGAACACAGAGAGAGAGAGAGAGAGAGAGAGAGAGAGAGAGGAAAGAAGAAGAAAACATATATTATGAACTCATGTGTCCATCCAAATAGAGCTTTCATCTGCCTCCAAGCTTTAATCAATAAGTTTGAGATCGATCCACAGGAAAAAAGGGTGGTGTATAAAAAATCTCACTTTGAACGGTCAAGAATCCACAAAAATAACTCCAAAAAGCGAAAATAAAATATGATTTTGTTTGAGAAGATTAAGTTAACTAATAATTGAATTGAAATTAAGTTAATTGTAAACTAGAGAAAACGAACCTTGAATCCAGTTGATCCAATCACTTGAGGCACCAGGTAATTCAATAAAGGTTTTATAACTCTAACCATTAGCTTCGTCTTAAGCCTTTGATTCAGAAGATTTAGCAATTGAAACCAATTTAGAATCTAAATCAACTTCATTCAATATTTTTTTAAAATAGATTCGAAGGGTTCATATTAGGGATCTAAGTAATACTTGAAATCAACATTGCGCATAAATACTCAAAGATATGATCATAAACCCTTGATTTCGAAAGAAAAGAATGAAGAAAAGAATTCGTTAACGAAATCAATGACAATCAACTTAAATTTGTAAACGATGAAATTCTTGCACTCATACCATCGATCTAAGCAACCTCCATCCCAAATTCAAGATTTGTCCATGAACACTTAAAGACTTAGTCAAGAACACAAGATTTCATTGGGATCCAAGAGAAAATTATCAAAGATTTAAAGAATTTATAATAAAACAATGAAAAACCAACACTACCTCCATTGATTCCCCAAGATCCCCAAGTCAATCTTCACCAAGGATGAGATTAGCTATCATGAATATAATGAAATCTAAAACTTGTATTGAAAATAATGGAATTAAAGACAAGAATTGTATAAATCTCATGAAAGAAGACAATATAAAAGCTCTCTAATACTCTTTCTAAGTCTAAAATATACTCTAAAGTTCAGCCACCCCTGAATTAGGGTTTACAAGGAACTATTTATAGGTTTAAAATTATATAAAAACTTGCATCTCAGTAGGATGTCCGAACTCTATGCTTAAGTTTTAGAATCCAAAAAGTGAAGGTTGCAGAAATTGTATAAGGTGTTCGGACTAGTGTCCGGACACCCCGACTTTTTGCTTGCTTCAAATCTCTGAAGTTTCTCAGAGTGTCCGGACATATCCTTGCATCACTCTAGGCTATCCGGACTAGTGTCCAGACACTCTGGCATCACCCTAGGCTGTTCAGACATGTGTCTACACCCCTCACAAGTTTGGCCAGTTTTTGCTCCTTCATCCCGGTTTCGCTCCTGAATGCTCTCAAATACTCTTGGATGCTCCGATTCACCCCACAACCCTACAAAAAGTCCAAATAAACTTTATTTGACTAAAAACATAAATATAACACTAATCTAAGGCTAACCAAGTACAAACCGAAGCGTATGAATTACGCTTTAACAGTATAATCACTAATCAGCATATATTCTAATGTAGATATCACATACCATCAAGATGCGGCAATTATTTGTGTTTTATGGAGCTTTCATCTGCCTCCAAGCTATAATCATATCAACCATTAGGAAATCACTTAACCGTAGTACTTCATTAAAAAATTAGTGACTCATTTCAAAATAATTCATAATCAGCATATATTCTAATGTAGACATCACATACCATCAAGATGCAGCATTATTTGTGTTTTGTCTTTCAATCCCCACTGTTGGAAAAGCTTAATATCAAGTGAAGTCTTAACCAAGAACCAAGGAGCCTTCCAAAAGATCAAAACAACTAAGTCAATCGTTAAGTATTAGCAAATTTGACTGCGATCTCCATAAACAGATATCTGATGAGTTTACAAAGATAATGTAGAAAAAAATTACTCCTTGCCTGCTGAAAAGTTTAATCAAAGTCAATTATGACATGCAACAAGAGTACCAGCATAAGTTAGATAGTTACTGGGAAACTCTCTTTAAGGGAAGATACTCCTTTCTCCGGAACTGGCTTCGAAAATGGAAACAGAACTCTCAAGAAATTTTAAAGAACACTCCTACAAAACATTTCTAAGAGCTTTCAAAAACTCTAATACAATTTAAAAGAAACTTGTAAGAAACTCTTGGGAAATCTTGAGAAAACTTTCGAGAAACGCACTTCTCACAATTTTTATAATTTCTTCGTGCACTCAAGGCTTATTTTTCAACTAATAGTACGTACCGTCTTGATGACGTGATATCGGTTGAGTAGAGCCAGGTTCAGTTGGCTCTTGTTTTGACGTTTGAGAGGTGCTTGTGTTTGGGTTGTGGAATTATTTGTTTTGTTTCCATTGTGGTCAGTCCCCTTTCCAAGATAGGGTCCCCAACCTTGTTCGTGGGGTATGCCACTTGTATAGTTGTATTTTACTTGTTTCTTTATAAAAGCACTTATCTACCAAAAAAAATTTGTTACAAGTTTTTTCTAAATATTACTTAGCATTAATATTTTAACTGATAATTAATGTATTCTAACACTTTATCTTATGTTCTTACAATTTTTAAGTTCCCTAATAAATGGCTAGCATGAGGCAACTGTTCCACTGATTGATTCGACCTATTCGACCTACCTTATCTGACATGTGGAGTTTCTTATAAATATCCCATGCATTCTGGTATCACCTAGTATTTTCTGTTTCCCATAATATTTTTGGACCACATTTCACGTTTTCATTTCTGTATCATTTTCCTACTTCTGTTTCCCATATTGGCAACTATGGGTTAGCAACAACCAATATTACAAGCAATTAGCAAACAATAAGAGTATGGCTACAATTGCTTCTATAATAGGAATACTCTCTCATTCAAATCATATAGGATAGCAGACAAAAATTTGAACCAGCAGTAAAGATATTTTGCATAGTGCTTGAATCAGGGTTACTAAGAAGCAAATAAACAAATGGCATAAAAGCAACAGAAGCAGGATTAAGGAAACACAGTCCAAATACAAGCCAAAAAAAAAGTGAGGATCTCCTACAAAGTGATAGGAAAAACATATAGACTTCATGCTTCAGTTTGTTAGCAGAACTAATGAAAATTATATTTTGGGTTTTGCTTGCAAGTTTAAGCTTCCCCAGAAATATAAGAAACACAGTACTGACAAAAATATGCAGGAAACAGGATCCTAATAATCTTGCACTTCCGTGAGAAAGTGCAAATTCATCCCATTTAGGGGTACCCTCCACCCCAGGGTAAAGAATCCTACAATGAATTATCAGAAGTACATAGATGATTCTACTGAAAGACTTCACATGTTCCCCTATGTTGAAAATTCTCAAAACTTTTGTCCTTCTCTATCCAGCTGCACCAGAGACTGTATTGAATGGATAAAATGCCACAGTAAGATGCATATTCAGCCGATACCTTCCTAGAGAAGAACTATAAAGTCATCGCCCATCCCCCAGTGGCCACAAAACTCACTCCCAGCTCATTCAATCCTTGAAAATATATGTTCAAAACATCTTCTACATCAGCATCATACCTCTTGCAAATACCTTGAATCCTTGGTATATTACTCCCAGCATAATTAAAACATTGTTACAGCAAACCCAAATAATTTAGTTACAAAATTTCATACAAACATATGGGAAGATGCAAACTGTGCAAACTTTTGGCTCAACTTATTCCAAGTTCTCTAACATCTCCTGGTGTAGAAATCTTCAATTGACCATTACTGATTACCTATGTTACTTGGAATCGGGTACAGTTATGGGTGTTGGACGCGGGTACGTGTCCAAGTGTCGAATTAATCTAATTCTCATGTCCAAGGATGCTGGAACACAGCTAGATTTAATATTTTTCAAGTACTTCTTTTATTTTTTAAGATAAAATAACATTTCCAAGCTAAAATATAGCATTTCATACCTAAAATGAAAATCCTATGCTTAGTTTATAATAGACTCAATTAGTTATACATCCTTGTTAGATGCATGTCCAACTAGTGTCAAATCTCGAGTGTCGAGTGTCAGACACGGCTGCTTCACATATTTAAAACATAGCTAATTACTTGAAAATAGTGGACTCAAGTGGTTGGATGTTGTTTCAGTTCTGTAAAATGCTCAGCTTCAGACAGCAACTATCACACCCTTTTCAGATCAAGTTATTTGGATGCAAAAAACTAGTAAAACTAAATATCTAAGCAAATCAGTATAGTATCACAAAGATTCCAAGCCCAGGTAAATCCTTGGATCAGCCTTATTTCACCGAATCCTCAGTAAATCCACGGACAAGTTTAACAAAAAAAAGATGAGCACACAAATACAAGGTTGAAAATAAAACAATTTGGAAAGTGAAACCAATTTAGAAGCTTTGGCAAATGATTAGGAAGCCTTAACGAAATGTATACGAAAGGAAAATAAAACTCTATAAAGAACGAAAACAAGAAATGTTTGTAGATCATTGTGCAAAAAGCTTGGCAAACACCTAGCAAGCATACTAGGGTTGTTTAGACATAAAAATGAAGTTACAGAGAAAATTTAGAAGCTTACTCATATCATAAAGCATAATGGCATTCTTCAGTACACGTGTTCGTATGAGGCTTAAAAGTCATTATCATCAGCCTTGGCAAAGTTTACCTATATTCTAAAATTACCCAGGCATCTGGAACATTTTCAACCAGAATGGCAATAAATTTTTACCCATCCTTCTTAGACCGGAACTGGGAGCTTGTTTCATATGCACCTTCCAGAGTATCCCAGTAACCATGTTTAAATAGACATACCAACAGTTGAAGTGCGTAAAGTGAACCAGACAGAATACAGAGGAATATATAAAGGATTTCATTAGCTAAGAATGGTAATAGGTTGTATCTGCCCATTGTGTATAATTCCCCTTAAAAAACAATAATATTCAGTGTCTCATTTCCAAGATCTTCTACAACATCAATGCAAACTTCTTGCTACTTCTTTAGACATGATTAATTTATTGGGTCCATTGCAAAGGTTAACAAACGATTAATGCTTCACCTAATAAAATATCACTTCCCAAATAAAAGGTCATCAAAAGGTAAGGCAGCTAGAACAAAGAAAGCAACAGCGTTTAAGACAGTGTGTGAATATGTGAAACGCTCATCAGCTTTCACTTGTCACTGACAATACGAACCTTGCACATAGAGATTAACAACCTCAACCCATTGCATGTGACATTTGCTAGAATTGATAAAATTAGTTCACTACATGCGGATGGCCAAATCCCAGTCAGATCATACTAAATTATTGGCTTATTGATTGCGGCACTAGCAACAACAAAAGCAAGTATTCTTTAGCTACGAATTCAGCCATAGATATTGCCACTTCTACTTAAAAGTGTCCGATGCTTAAATATGAAAAATTCACAAAGAACAGCACACGGTATTCCAGTACCATCATCATATAACCATCAATGAACTCCGCCAGAGAACATCTAATGTAGATACCATCACACATCAATAAGTCTGAGAGAAAATTGTAGATGAAACATTAAGTTTGATGGAAAAGTGGCCACCTGAATGTTTTATTAACCTGTCTAAATATCACTAGATGAATATAGCTCCCTTTGATAATAAAAAGACTGACTAGGAACTAAATAAATCTGAATCATCTCATCTTTTATCTCGGGATGAAATAAATGTAGGTCGTCAAACATGTTAATGAAGCTATCAACCAAACAAAGAAATTAACAGCACTTACCTTTGAAGCACAACTTATCCATACTGTGCACATATAGTAGGAACGCCCTACTGGTTTCTGCTGCATGAATTCATGTCTTTATAGTCTTTTGTTCTCCTTGACAATCAGAAAAAAAAAAAAAAAATGCACAATAAATTTAAGTTTGAAAAAGTTGGAAGAGGAAAAAGTTGAAGACCCGTGTCTCATTTCAATAAGTTAACCAGAGTCCAAACCTGTTTGCGTTTTACAGAGGAAGTAAATCCACAAAACACAGAGATTTCATGTCAAGTCAAGCATAAATATTCCAGTGTCAACCAAAGATCACAAAAAAGATGACACCCAAAATTCAGTTACATCAACATAGAAAGAGACCAAACCTCCAATCGAATTCTATATAACATCATGCGAACGAAGAAACACTGTAACGTAACCCCAGTTATCCCACCTTCCCGGCGCATCTCCTTCCCCAATCTCTTGACATGCGCTGCCATTCACGATGAACCAAGAAAACCCTCATCATTCAGAACATATTCTAAACGCAGTGAGAAGAACAAAGGCGAAGAATAACGCACATGAATTCGTCTTTAGTAAATTCAATGCAACGATTACGCCAGCAGATCATAATTCAAGAATGTCACCCAGAGTTGTAAAATGCGCAGAGAGTCGGAGAATGTACTAGAATGCGCAGGATGCAAACGAAAACTCTGATTCTTCTTAAAATCGATTGAACTGATTAGTACATCTAGCACTTGTCTTTTAATTAATCAAACCCTACAAAGTAAAAGAAAATACAAGAAAAGAAACGAAAAAGAGAAACAAAATCCGAAGCCGTAATTTTCTTGGGTGCATGAACCCAGATACACCCATGAGGATCCACAAATTTACAGAACTACCCCTACAGACAACTATCGCCCTCTCATTTCTTTCCCTTCTTGGCCGTTGCCTTCTTAGCCGGCGACTTTACTGTCTTGGGTTTCACGCTCTTAGCCGGAGCCTTCTTAGCCGGGGCTTTCTTCGGAGCCGGCTTAGGAACCGCTGCTTTCTTTCCAGGAGATGTCCTGGTGGACGTCCTAGCAGCTTTAGCCGGCTTCTCCTTGGGTTTGGGCTTCGGCTTTGTCACTGCTTTTGGCTTAGCAGCAGCTTTAGGCTTCGCGGCTGCCTTTGGCTTTGCAGGAGCAGCTTTTGGCTTCACAGCCGGCTTGGCCTTAGCGGCTGGCTTAGGCTTCGCAGCGGGTTTAGACTTCGGTGCAACTGCTTTTGTCTTCGCCGGAGCTTTCTTTTCTTTTGTCGCTTTTGCAGTTTTCGGCTTCGCCACGGGCAGTTTCTTTTTCGCTGGAGCAGTAGCAGCAGTCTTTGGCCCAGAAGGTGGAAGCTTAAAAGAGCCCTTGACCTTCACAAGCTTACCAGAGGCGACTAGCTTCTTCGAATGGAACAACAACAGCTTCTTGAAGTTCGGCGGAAGTTGCTTGTGCTTTTCCTCGAGAACCTTCGCTATCGCGTACTGGCTCGATCCATTTTTCTCCTTCAATGTCACAATTGCGTCCGTGATCATCTACAGAACAATCAAACAACAAAGGTCAGATCCAAATATTCAAATCGCAAACTCAAAAGGCGTAATTCAAATCAGAATTAGGCATTCGTTTTGAAAACCTCAACGTATGGAGGATGCGCAGGAGGGTTCCTACTCCTAGGCTTCGTTGAACCAGCCGCTTTCTTCGTTTTCGGCTCCTTCGCCTTCTTCGACTTTCCAGCCTTCGCCGCCGGTTGTTCCTCCGCCGCCGGCTCTGTCTCCGCCGGATCAGGAGCAGACTCAACCGCTACAACCGGTTCTTCAGTCGCCATTTGATGATCAGAAAATTCGAAATTCAACGACTAGGGTTAGGGTTTGGGGTATATAACGAAGCAGAGAATGAACGCGAGGTATTAAGATCTACTGGTATTTTCGTTGGTGTGAGTCGATGACGGAAATGAGCGGATTTAAATAGTAAGCGGACGACAGGCCATATTCAGAAGCTGAACGCTGATTGGTCGAATAACCCCGCACGCGGATCGCTGCCATTGGGAAATTTTAAACCTAAGCCGTTAGATCATTCGTAATCGAAGGTTACGAACGCTAGAAGGGCGAAGCTTGGTGGGAGTTTATGAGAGAGTTGGCTTTTCGGAGACTTTTGGTGTGTTTTTAAGCTCAATTGATCTGAGCATAACATGAGCTACACAAAATGGATTTCCATGAAATTTTGATGGTTTTGAAGGATATTGTGTAAGCTTTCTAATGACTATTTACATGGACCGTGAAGATGATGCATTTGGGAGAATTTTGGATTTGAAGCTAAAGTGGTCAGGACGAGGGTATGCTTTGAGTTTATTGATGATTTGAGGTGTTTTGGAAGAATGCTTTAACCCAACATAAAATATTTGCTTCAGATCTGCTAGTAGCTTTGTAGATGAATCCATTAGATCAAGAATCACAAAAATCTACTTAAATTTGAGTATAAAACTATGGGTTCTAATGTCATGGAAGATGAACACCTTGAAAAAGTGTATATAGTAAATGGTGTGATCTTTATCCTACTTATAAAAATATAATTTTCAAACATTAACTTGTATTTTGATTATGTATGCATGTGATCAATTTAGAGCTAATCATATTGCTTTGTTATAGCTAGTGTTGAATGATCATAGAACAATATTATCCATAATAGTATAATCATTTTCATTTTAAGGCATGCAGTGTCATAGGTGAATTCATCCATTATATTTCATAAGCTCCTCATTGATCATGAATTAAACCAATGAAATCAAACATAAGTAATGTGTTTTTTCTAATCCTTGCAAGTAATTTGTGAACTTTTTAACATGTTTGGCACTTAATTTATTCATCTTATTAGATGGAGTCTTATTCATTGAGCATTGATATCCATTTCTTTATCAAATTATGCTATTTACTACATTAGGTATCCATTTTGACTTTCACAAGGTGTACAATAGACCAGATATGGATTAATAAAAGATATATATACATCTCAATGCTTTTATTTTAGCATTCATATTGAATACAATTAATGTGCAAAATATACATGCATGTTCTATTTTGTAACATCTAGATGCTATTCCAACATCCACACTAACATACCATATTCTTGTATGCCACTCATCATCACCTAGTTGCTGCAAATTTAGCCATGGAATCCAATTGTATGGGTTATTCTCATCAAACTCAACTCCTTGAATTCTTGCAGTGAACAGAACAATGTCATGCTTATGTCATATCCAAACAAAAGCATGACCTTAGTAATCAACAATCAACAATGTCCAAAACACATACGTGAAAAGTGAAAAAAGCATTGAGGCGTGGTTCGTATTTATAACCGTTGCCATATCCCCAAGAGTAATATTTGAGTTTACATATACAAATGATTGGCATATGAGTGAATCCATGGAGGCTTCAATGTTTGAAATTGTTTATTTATGTCTTGGTCACTTAACTTTTGTTGGTTTAGAGGGATGACCATTATTGCATCATTGAAATCAAAGGAAAAAATAACACAACCATTTTTTTTTATGATTTTCTATATCATATAACAACCGAACTCAACTCAACAAAAATTAAAGTGTCACGTCCGCTCCTAAACAAGCTTCATTAACACTTTATTAGGGTGAACATGATCGCACAGGTCACTGTAAGCACCTCATTTTTACCCACTCAATAATCTTCAGCCCGACCGAACTCACATTCAAATCGACACAAACACATTCAATTCTAAACCAGTTTTCCAAACTCAATTCAGTCAATCAATCGCTTCACAGGCCAGCTGAGCCCAAAAGAGGCAAAATGACCAAAATGCCTTTGGGGCATTGCTCGCTCCAAATCTAGTTAACACGCCTTCCTAAAGACATTAAATCCCTATTGCAACCTCAATTTCAATTTCAATTCTAATTCGAATCCAAATCAATCAAACTCAATTTGGCACGTCTTTTGAAAAACTAATCCCTTAAACGGTAAGGATCATCAAGTCCAACACGTTTACTAAAAAAACTCCTCAAAACAATAATTCCTTTCAAACTTATCAATCAGAACGAAACCCAAGTCCCCAAGATGGTAAAACGGTTCACTTATGGCGCCTGCTAGCCTGCCAATGTAGAATGTCCGTTATCGGGCACATTTTTCAATAAAGTTAATTCATGAGATGATAAGACCATCCAGTAGCTTCCCAAGATCAAGCAGTCTGCAGAATGAATGCACACCATCAAAGTGACGGAAATACTCACAAACATCGCAACCGTCAAAGTGGCGGAAACACTCGCAAACAGGTCAACATTGAAAATTGCCAACAAAACCCCTATGTCACGGGACCAAACACGCCTCTTAATCATGACACGTTTAACGAAAGACGGGATATCTTTGAAAACCAATTTGTCACACACCATCAGAGTGATGGAAATACTCAAAACCTAAGTCAACACCAGTGCCTGCTAGCCTATTCCGGTGAAAAATGACTAAACTGCCCCTTGGGGCATTTCGGCAAGCTTCTCGAGAAAGTACCTAACTCTTCAAAGCGGTAAGTCCACTTTTCCAATATTGTCCTAAAGACAATCAAGTATGTTCAAGTACCTTCCAATCAGTTCCGGATCAATTCCAAGACCATTTGACCAAAATGACCATTTTACTCCTAGGCAACTGATCGCCACCAGGAACAACACCGGTTCTAGGTATCAAATTGGTCATCTTCTAAGAATGCTTCTAATAGTATTCTCAACCTTCCAACACCTTTTCGGATCATTCCGAGTCTATTCCGGTAAGCTCGGTGCAAAACGATCGTTTTGCCCCTAATGAGCCAATTAACCTTTTTAAACCAGTAACCTTTTGGAACACATTCAATAGTGTTTTCAACTTTCAAGCTTTCTCACGGGTCACTCCAAGTCCATTCTGGCTTTTTTTCGGTTAAATTGACCATTTTGGCCCTAGTGGGCCGGTCAATCTTTTCAAATATCTTTGCATTGTTTCTTAAGTCTGTGACCTCCAGGACATTCTTTTAAGGGTTCATGTCCATCCCTAGCCTTCCGAATCATTCCCGAACCTTCTAGAGTCACTCCTAGTAGAGTCAAGCCAAAAATTGCATAGTAATTACTACGACAGGCACCTAACTCTTTTGCCTTGTGTCCCAAGAGTCAAAAGATACGTTTCTTGCTGCCCTAAAAACTTTCCTAAGTGGCTAGCACCACTATTAGTGGCGTCAAGCCAATAAATGGCCTTGCACCACTCCTAGTAGCACCCGTGGAAAGTTTGCCCTAGCAACACTACAACAGGCGCTAAGGTTATTTTAATTGCCTATAAATACAGACCCTCCCCTGCGTAAAAAGGGATTCGCAAATTCAGTCCAGAAACTCTGTCTTCCTGAAATCAGAGCTCGAAGTCTCTTCAAACCCTAATTCTCTCAAGCCTCTTCAAGCCCTAGCCTTCATACACTTAAACCCTAGCCTCTATACAACTTATACACTTAAACACAAGCCTCCAAACATCCATTGAAGATTCAAGTGCTGCAATTTCAAAGTTCTCAAAGTTTAAGTTAAGCAAAGCAAACCAAGTAATCAAAACAAGGAGAATACAAGGTTGGTTTTCTGTTTATTTTTACGTAATTCCCCCTCTCTTTTCTCCCTCCGAACCCACTTGAGTTTTTTTTTTATTTTAATCCCCATCTTCTACCTCTTCTTCTTGCATGCTTAAAACAAGGGACTTCCCGATTCATGCTTAAAAAAAATTGTTAAAGGTCACCAGGCTGTGGGCTTTCTTCAAATTCAACTTTTAATGGTGTGGGTTCACCCTCTTAATTTTATGGTGAAGCCTAACTTTATATGTTCACAACCCTATTGTATTGTAGTTATTATGTTCATGCATTGTATTCAAAATTGCATTTAAAATTATTTTTAAACTTGCATCAAAGTTCTGTTTCAAAACTTGTATTCAAAATCTCCTTCTTTCAAATTTGTTTTCAAAATCACACTCCTAAGATTATCCTAGTCATTCCATGGTTAGGGTTGTTTTAAGAAAGTGTTATATTCAGTATGACTATCAAGGTCCAAATTTTGAATGTAAATCCTAAATTATTTTTATCAAAATCACAATCCTAAAGTGATTCTAGTGATTTCATGGTTAGGGTTGTTTTAGAAAAGTGTTATGTTTAATGTAATCATTGTGGTCCATATTTCAAATCCATGTTGTTTTCAAAATCACAACCCTAGAATAGTTCTAATCTTTTCATGGTTGGAATTACTTTAGGAAAGTGAGATATTCATGAGACTTGCAAAAATTCATATTCTTTCCAAATTGTTTTGCAAATCTACTTCTTAAAAACTCTTTTCAAACATCTACTTTTCAAAAAACTCTTTGTCTTCAAATCCAAGTCAAAAACTAAAAACCATGATTAGGAAACCCTAGTTCCTTTCTTAAAGTCATGACTTCATATTTTGTTTCAAATCATAGGTTTCCAAAACTATTTTCTACATCAAACTTTAAATTTCCAAATCATTTTCCCACAAAGTCATAGATTTCCAAACCCAAGATTTCCTAAACACAATCTTTCCAATTTTATGTCAAATCAAATCCTCAAATTTTAAAAACAAAATCAAATCATTTATTTTTTAAAATAGAATCCAATCTTCAACTTTAGGAAAAAGAAATTAAATATTTCCTAATTCTAATCTTTCCTAATTTCAAAACATTTCCAAATCTCAACTATCTAAATTTCAAACTATCAAATCTTTCCTAAATTTCAATCTTTCTTAATTTCGAACATTCAAATCTTTCCAAATTTTAATCTTTCTAAGTTCAAATATTTCTAAATTCAAAACTTTACAAATTCAAATATTTCCAAAATCAATTATTTCCTAAAATAAAAACTTTCCTAAAAGAAACTTTTTTAATTTGGTACTTTCCTAAAATGGAATTTTTCTATTTTGAAACTTTCCTAATTCAAAAATTTTAAAAAATCCAATTTTTTCTAAATCCTAACTTTCTAAATTCTTTCAAATCAAATATTTAGGTCAAATCTTTTCCAATCATTCCAAGTCAAGTGTTTCTAAATCAAATTAAATTGTTTCCAATCTTTTCTAAATCCCATCTTTCTTAATTTTAAGTTTTCTAAAATCAAAACTTTTCTTTGTCTAACTTTTCAAGAATAAATCAAACATTTCTAATTCAATTACATGTTTCAACTCTAGGTTACCTAAATCCTAGAATATCTAACCCTAGTTCAACTCTAATTTTAAAGTTAGGAAGCTTCAACTATTTTCAAAGACTTTTCTAAACTAAAATGATTTTCAAACTTCAATCTAAGTCAAAATGTTTTCAAAACTTAACTCAAATTTTTCCAAATCAAGTCCAAGTTCTCCTTCAAAGTTCAATCTTTTCAAATCAAAATCAATTTCAAAATCCTCAAGTTTAATTTTAAATTAAAGTCAATTCCAAGTTCAATTTTAAATCTAAGTTTGATTTCAAATCAAAGTTTTAAATCAAACCTTTTTCAAGTCAAACTTTGCAAGTGTCTATTTTCAATTGGATCCCGAGTCTAAACTACGACTGATTTGATTCCGAACAAAGGGATACATAGCTAACCCTCATGGGTGCGGTCACCACCTTTTTTAAGTTTCTAATTTTCATAACCTTTTTCGAATTTTCAATTCCATAACCTTTTTTAAGCTTCAAATCCTCTTTTCAAATCTATTTTCAAAATTAAATCTTTTTCTTGCACTTAATAAACCTTTTTCAAAAGTGAATATAATTGAACAATGGATAATCGAATATTCTAAATAAGTGAACCTAGGGTGAATAAACATGTATGTACCGCAAGGGCGGGATAGGGTAATAGTCTAGTACATCTTCCCTATACGTAACCAACCTCTGAACCTAGAATCATTATTTTCAAAAACTAAAAATGGAGTTATTTTTCAAAAAGGGCTTAAACATTTCTAAATGTTGCATAACAATCTGTTTTCTCTAAAAACCCTCTCTTGAGGAAGTTTTCCAAAACCTTTTCAAAAATCCTAAGTTTAATCTTCGGATTGCACTTAGTTTTAGGTGACCTAACTCACCTTAACAAAGTTAGGTGGCGACTCTAAATTTTTTCCAAAAACTCTTAATCAAATCAATTTTAAGTTCTAACCTAATCGCACTCATCCTTCTAGAAGGATGAGTTCTAATGAAAGAGTACCGTGTTTTTCTCGCTTGTGTGCTTTCTCGAATGCTAAAAATCGGGGTGCGATAGTCACCTACATGTAAGCAAAACCTCAACATAAACCCAAAAATAGAAATCTTATAAGAATAAACACAACATTATCTATAAACTATCTCATATTCCACCATACATCAAAAAAGACTAATAACTTAAATCCATAATAAGTACAAACCAACAACAAATAAACTCAAAACACTGTCATCTCATATACAACATAGTCAAGGATCACCGACACTTTAACAAGAGCTTCTCGAAGCCCTCCAACTCGACACTAACCACAAGGATGAAAACCATTACGGTTATAACAACAATTGCAGTGAACTAATACTCCATCTCAATCTTACCTGTCAAAACAAATTGTGTAGGTGTGAGCTATATATCAACGTGCTCACTAAGATAATCAAACTCATAAATAATGAATAATAAACAATCAATAAATAATCCACCAATAGATAAACCACCATCAATGATATATAATCACCATCATCAATGATATAACCACATGCCTATCACCATCATCAATGAGAAATGAATGGTAGACACACTTGTCACCAATACCAATAAAAAATGCCTCATGTGATGCAATGTATAATACACTACATATGTGGGCACTATTTTGATAACATTAGCCCAATATATCGATTGCTTGTTATCAAGGATGTCCCACATCGACACTCATTAGGTTAGCCCCATATTAGCTAAACCTTAAGTTAGTCCTACATTAACTAAACCTTCTCCGTGTAATATAAGATATGCACACAATGTATGTTATATACAATACCACCTCACAATCCTTTCACCCATATCAATATAGATAATAAGACATTTAATTCTATATAAGAAAGAATATCTTTAAATCACAACAATCAACACCAACATAGGACACAAAGCCAATTTCAATATAGATAGGATACATAATGCCACCACATAAACCACCACCATCAACACAAACAACAAGATATCAAATTCAATATGAATAAGACTATTTTATATCCCCACCTGATATTGTCTTATAAACACAGTTGAATCACTCTTTTGGTTGAACCAGAGTGCTTTGATCCGCTTCTGAACCTACCAAACACCACCACATCAAACTTGATAAAAGAGATGTTATAATTCATAACCAATGCATGATTATAGCTTATACACCTTGAACATGTGATTTAGAATACCAATGATGCCTTAGAACTCAATGGGATGTTAAACCCTTCCCCAGTACAAAGTAAGGTTAACTTTAAACTACAATATCTTACAATTTACAAGGATTTAGAATGCAAGCTTTATATCAATAGAAAGATCTATGAGTCTACTTTTCAACGCTCAAACGGTGCGTAATTCTAAGTTTTCTAGAGCAAGTTCTGCTCATTTTACTAAAAAGTGTTAAAACTATCAGAAGGAATGCGCTGGGGTGAGAAGCCAGCGAGAGGCTAGTGAGACTTATTGGATAAGTTCACTAGGGCGAAAAGCCAGCGAAAGGCAAGCAAGACTTACTGGATAGACTGGTCTGGTATCTCACTGGAGCAAGAGTCTAGCGAGACCTTAGGGAGATTTACTGGACATGGCTCGAAATGGCTTCCCAACCCAAGGTTTCTCCATTCCAATCCACCCCAACAATTCATATAAGCTTACCAAAGACTCCAAAATGCAATACCAAACTAGAAATAAGATCAAAGACAACCAAAAACATATTCACCAAATGAATCAAGATTTTCACCATGAAAGCCCTCAGCCTTTTTTCTCCTCCATCACTTCAATTCTCACCTCTATGGCACGAATTGATATATTAACCTGCATAATCAACAAATAAGTAATAAAACAAACATGAACATGAGATTTCTCACCTTCAATAATGGAAATTACAAGCTTCCCTTTGAATTTCTTCCTCCTTTTCTTCATTTCCCTCTTTCTCCTTTCTTTTCTCTCACTTTCTTTCTCACCAAACACTTTTACTACACAAGCTCCTCTCTTCTGTCTCCCCCCTTGACTTGAAAGCCATGATAGATACAACTTGTATCTAATGCATCACATGTCACATGCACACTCTTGCTAACAACAAGCACATAACACACACACACACATTATGTACATATCTCACTTAAGTGAAGCACGCACCTAGGTGGCACCTCCTAGCTTCACTAATCCACATGATTAGCATATTAATCACACTTATGATAATTAATCATCATTACCATTAAGCTAAAATAAAGATTAATTAAGCTAATTAGTCATGGATTAAGACCACTAATTATGCTAAAAAATATGATAATTCCCCCATAACATGCTCTTATTAAATCATACTAATTAAGCTTCTTAATTAGTGTAATCATGCTCAATAATATATGGAATTAAGCAAAATACGATGCTAAGCAAGATAGAGTTTTATATAAAATGTGAGAATAAAATGTAGTTGGTCATTTTTTTTCACAACCCTCCTAATTTCTTTTTGGTTTTGTATTGGTTCTATAAGAGATAAAACATTATTTATAATATATAAGCTTAAGTTACAAAAATAAATTCATACACTAGTACATGTGTTAACATCCCATTTTGGCCACTCGACAATCTCCGGCCCGATTGAAATCACTTACAAACCCACAGCAAGCATGTTCAAGCCCAAATCGGCTTTCCAGATCTAGTCTAATCAAACAATCTCTTCGCAAGCCCATTGAGCCCAATAGAGACAAAATGACCAGAAGGCCCCTCGTGTATTAGTCAATCCAATCCAATCCGGCACATCTTCTATAAGACGATAAGTCTATTCAAATTTTAAGTCAAATCCAATAATCCCGTCATTCGAGAAAGTTGATGTCTCATTGACAGTAAGAGCATTCAACCTAGTATGGCACGATTACCGAAAAAATTTATTTTCCGAATTGGTAAAGTCTCTTTCACACTCATTTCTGGAAAGTACCTAAGCCCCCAAGATGAAAAAACGGTTCACTTCTGACTCCTGTTAACCCGCCAATATAGAATGTTCACTATTCCGGCACGTTCCTTAAGAAAGCACAAATCCATCAAGAATGAAAAATCGTCTAAGTCTGGCACGTTTCCTGAGAAAGCACAAACCCCTCAAGAACGGAAAACAGTCCAAGTTCGGCACGACCTTCGAGAAAGTTTATCCTTCGAGGCGGTAAGACCCTTTTAAACCTGTCCACCGAAAAAGTATCAATTCCTCAAACAAAAGTCCAAACCAAATCCAGACCGAACATCGACGCCTACTAGCCAGTCCCGGTGAAAAATGACCATTTTACCTATAGCGGGCCCGACGCATTCTTCGAGAAAGTACCAAGTCCTCAAAACAGTAAGACCACCTTTCTAGGTTGTCCCTATATGGTCTGGCATGTCCAGTGCCATTCAGTCAACCCTGATCCTTTCCCAAAAGTTTTTCGGTCAAAATGACCATTTTGCCCCTAGGCATTCAAACGCCCTGGGAAACCACACCGGCTCTGGTAATCAAACCGGTAACCCCCCCAGTCAATTTTGGTCAACCCCAGTCAACGTTGGTCAATCTAGTCAACCCCAACCAATCTTGGTCAACCGTGGAGCTCCCGGGATAAGGTGACCGCTATCCGGTTACTCTCTTCAACCACACCAGCTCTAGGAATCAAATCGGTAACCTCCAAGGCACTTTCCAGAGTATTCCCTTCCATTTCTGGCCAGGCCCCGCCGTCCAGTACTTTCTTTTTGACCCAGAACCTCCTTGCTCCACTTTGAGTGAAGCATGACCAATTTTTAGCCTTGAGCCACTTTTAAAGGCACATACTAACCCTCCAGGCTATCAAAAGCGATTACAAATCAACCAGGACCCAACAAGCCCCGTATCTAGCCTTTTTTCCAACTCTCAATAAATAAGCCTGCACCACTTTTAGTGGCGCACAATCAAAGCTAAGGCGTGCACTACTAGGAGTGGCTCACAAATCCTTTGGTTTTGTACTATAAATACTGACCTTCTCCCTCACTATTTTGGGTCAAAAAAATATCCAAAAACTCTCCCTCTCTTTTTAGACAGCTCTTGAAGCCCTAGCTTTCTCTCTCGAAGTCCTGTCGCCCAAGCCCTAGCCCAAACCTCTGAAGCCTTAGCCTCTAAGCTCCACCGAAGGTCCACCCCACTACCCGGAAGCTCCCGACGTCTTCTCAAGACCAAGGCACTAACCTCCATCGAAGAAAGAAGAAACGAGACAAGATAATCCTCCATTTACCTTTCTGTATTCCCCACTCGCTCTTCTCTCTCCGAGACCACTTGGATTCTTCTCATTTTTAACCCCCATCTTCTAAACCCCCATTTCCTGCATGTTTGGAACAAGAGCATGCTAAGTCCATGTCGAGAGTGGACGAGAGGGGACTACCGATCGGGACTCCCTTCTTGACTTTCAATTGCCTCACAGCATGGCCTTAAGGCCCTCTTGTAATGTGGTGATACCTAGCTATGTATGATTCACTTCTGGTGCCTACTAACCTGCCAATGTAAAATGTCCACTATTCTAGTACATTACTTGAGAATGGAAGACCGTCCAAGTTCGGCACAACCTTCGAAAAATTTTATCCCTCAAGGCGGTAAAACCCTTTCAAACTTATCCATTGAGAAAATATCAATTCCTCGGACAGAAGTCCAGACCAGATCCAGACTGGTCAACACCGCCGCCTGTTAGCATGACCCGGTGAAAAATGACCATTTTACCTCTAACGGGTCCGGCGCATTCTTCGAGAAAGTACCAAGTCCTCAAAACGATAAGATCACATTTCTAAGCCGTCCTTAGATGGTTTGGCATGTCCAGTGCCATCCAGTCAACCCCGGTCCTTTCCTGGAGGTTTCCCGGTTAAAATGACTATTTTGCCCCTAGGCATCCAAACGCCCTAGAAAACCAGACCGGCTTTGGGTATTAAACCGAAAACCCCCCCAGTCAACTATGGTCAACCCTAGTCAACCCTGGTCAACCCAGTTAACCCCGACTAATCTTAGTCAACCTTGGAGCTTTCGGGATGAGGTAACCGTGATCCGGTCACTCTCTTCAACCACACCGGCTCTGGGAATCAAACCAGCAACCTCCAAGGCACTTTCTAGAGTATTCCTTTCCATTTCTGGCCAAGCCCTACTATCTGGCACTTTCCTTATCGAACCAAAACCTTCCTACTCCACTTCGAGTGAAGTATGACTAATTTTTAGCTTTAAGCCACTTCTAGAAGTGCACACCAACCCCCCAAGTTGTCAAAAGTTATTACAAATCGACCAACACCCAACAAGTTCCGTATCCAGCCTTTTTTCCAACTTTTAATAAATGAGCCTGTGCCACTCTTAGTGATGCTCGGCCAAAATGGCGTGCGCCACTAGGAATGGCGCATAAATTCTTTGGTTTTGTACTATAAATACAGACCTTCCCCCTCACTGTTTTGGCTTGAAAAAATATTCAAAAACTCTCCCCCTCTTTTCAGACAGCTGTTGAAGCCTTATCTCTTTCTCTCGAAGTCCTGTCGGTCAAGCCCTAGCCTGAACCTTCAAAGTCTTAACTTCCAAGCTTCACCGAAGGTCCGCCTCGCTGCCCGAAAGCTCCCGACGTCGTCTCAAGGCTAAGGATCGAGCCTCCATCGAAGAAAGAAGAAACGAGACAAGGTAATTCTCTATTTAGCTTTCCGTATTCCCCACTCTCTCTTCTCCCTCCGAACCCACTTAGGTTCTTCTCATTTTTAACCCTCATCTTCTAAACCCCCCTTTCTTGCATGCTTGGAACAAGAAGACGCTAAGTCCATGTCTAGAGTGGACGAGAGGGGACTACCGATCGGGACTCCTTTCTTGACTTTCACTCGCCTCACAACATGGCCTTAGGGCCCTCTTGCAATGTGGTGATACCTAGCCTTGTATGATTCATGTCGTTATTATCGTTGTCATACATTTGCATTTTTGTCATCTCTTTATCCCTAAAAACTAATTTCAAAGTTACTTTCTAAAAACCAGAATTCTAGGTTAATCCTAACCCTTTCATGATTAGGATTTACCTAGAAAAGTGTGACATTTGAAATGGCTTTTAATAGCCTATATTGTTTTCTTTTCAAAAAACACAATCCCAAAGTGATCCTAGTTATTCCATGACTAAGGTTATCTCGAAAAACGTGTGACATTCAAAACGACCCAAAAAGGTCTACATTTTTTGTCTCGTGCCTTTATTATTTTTCAAAATCACGAGCCTAAAGTGATTCTTGTCTTTTATTGGCCAGAATGGCTTTAGGCAAAGTGTGATATTCATTTGGATGTCTAAAATCCAAATTAGGGTTTCAGGCCCTAAAACATGTTTTCAAAAGACTCGATTTTTGAACCATTTACAAAACTCGCATTTGTTAAACCCTAGAAGTTTAATCCTAGAAAAATCTTATCTTTGCCAACTTAGAAACCTTCCATTTTTAAACCAAAATTATACCTTTTTTCAAAACCCTCAAAATCCTCAATTTATGAATTAATCAAGCCTTTCCTTTTCAAACTTTTCTTTTTAAATCGATTGAATCAAAACCTTCTATTTTAAATCCCTCAAATCATTCCTTTTTCAAACCTTCCAAATTTAAACCCTAAATGAACTCCTCCCCTTTTGGAAACAATGAAAACTTACATTTTTCAAGCAAATCAAATCTTTTTCAAAAAAGAAACAAAACCTTTCCAAATCTTTTGAAACCCTTTCAAATCTTTCAATCTTTTCAAATCTTTCCAATAGGAAACAAATCAAATCTTTTTCAAAAAAGGAAACAAATCTTTTCCAAAAAGGAAATAAAATCTTCTCAAATCAAATCTTTTTAAATCTAATCTTTTCAAATCACATCTCAATCTTTTCAAATCAAGAAAACGTTTCTAAATCCAATCTTCCTGAAAATGAAACATTTCAAAAATAAAATCTTTCTAAAAATGAAACATTTTCAAATCAGATCTTCTTGAAAATGAAACATTTCAAAAATCAAATCTTTCTAAAAAGGAAACATTTCTAAATCCAATCTTCTTGAAAAGAAAACATTTTAAAAATCAAATTTTCTTAAAAAGAAAATATTTTCAAAATCCAATCTTCCTGAAAAGAAAATCTTTCAAAGTTAAACTTTCTTAAAAAGGAAATACTTTCAAAATCAAACTTTCCTAAAAAGGAAACTTTCTAGAAATAGAAACTCATTTCAAAATTTTAACTCTTTCAAACTCTTGTCTGAACTACGACTGACTTGATCCTCTTTAAGGAGGTATGTAGGTAACCCTTCATGGGGTGCTGTAATAACCATTTTCAAATTTTTAATTCCACAACCCATTTTAAATTCCCAATTCCATAACCATTTTTCAAACTCATTTCCATCTTTCAAACTCTTATTCAAATTTTGTTTTCAAATATTTTCTAAGTGGATAGCATTAAACATAGGAAACTGGTGAGTAAAAGGTGAATAGACATATAGATACTACAAGGGTAAGGTAGGGCAGGGTTGGGGACTGGTGACCTAGTGTATACTTTCTAATCTGTAGCATAACCTAATCTACGTCTTACACGTAACTAACTCTCTGGTTTAATCCCGAAAACAAGAATCCGGACTTAAAAAGCTTTATTCGTTTCAAAGACCTCTAAAGACTGGAGTTTTTCTTCCTCACAAAATCGTTTATCAAAAGTATCTAACCCTAGGCTTTCCTACAACAGGGACGTTTTAGTATAGGGTTCCTACGTAAATAAGGACTCCTAATCCAACCAGGATTAATCTTTATTTACGTAAATTATAATTCCCACTAAGGAATTATAATTGACTCTCTGTTATACTAGAAATTTATTTCGAAAATTATTAAATACTTTTTATCTCCCTACGTTAAGATTACAGATACCCGTCTATTAAATCAAATCTGATCTTATTTAATTCCTTGAGACTTTCCACTTAACTTATTTGATATGTCGGATTCATAATCCACCTGCAGGGTTTGACATAATCAAAACTTATAAGAAGGGGATATCATCAATCCCTATACAGGGACGTGGATTCACAATAATAAATATTCACCATAACAAATGTTATCGTCCAACTAATCAATTGACCCACAAAGAATCTCACTCTTCAAAAAACAATAAATACTAAACACTCATTTATTATATTAGGATTAAAAATATAAGCACTCATAATAATCATGAGGTATTAATTGTTTTATATAGTTAGTATAAAAATAATTATCTCAACACGGTCCTGTTCAATACACACAAAGTGTACTAGTACGAGGAGTTGGAACTATACCGTTCCCCATAGTCAAGACAGACCTATTACAACCTTGTACTACAATCCTACTGATGGTGTATCCATTTCTATCTAAGACTGTGAACGATAAACTTATATTCCATAAGAACCGATAATCTGATCTTCCGTATGTAAGTCGTACTCTACACACCAAATCATCTACTATATAGAATAAGAGACACACATGCATAATCATTAAATAAATAACGCAATGTAAACATTTCTCACACAGATTCTCATTAAAATGGAATAACTAATTTATTAATAAATACTAAAGCCATTACACAAAGCATGTCTTTTAGTATAAATTCCCAACAGTAATTATCCTCCGGACTTAAAAATTTATGTTTCAAAGACCAAAACTGGAGTCAATTTTCAAAAAGGCTTTCCAACGTTTTTAGGGTTCTCAAACAACCCTATCTTCTAAAACCCTCTCATGAGTACGTTTTTCAAAATACTTTTCAAAATCTATCAAGTCATCTTCAAATATGTTAGGTGGTGACTCCAAAGACCTTTTCAAAAAAACCCTAATCAATTCTATTTCAAAAATTCAAACCTCATCGCATTCATCATTTTAAGAGGACGAGTCCTAACAAGATAACACCGTGTTTTTTTCCAAGCCAAGAGGGCTTGGTTCAAAAAAAATAAAATAGGGTGTGACGATATGTTCATACAGAAATTTTATCAAACGATCCAAAAACTTGTAGAAACAAAGTGGATCAAGCATTCAATTGTCTCTCTTGATCAAGAATAAGCACTCACCGTATAGTCTAACTACGTAGGCTAGTGACACCCTCAAGTCCATGGCACAAAAGCCCTAAAATCTCAAGCAATTGTTAGAATGAGAGAGTGAAGAAGGAGAACAACAGAAAATACAACCATTGTTTTGTGGGTAATGTGTATTATGGTACAATTAAGATTCCTAAATATATACTGCTTTTACATATGAAGACCTAAATTAATGTGGATCCTTATAACTATGTTGAGCACACCTACGACATCGATATTTGGGTCCAAACTCAAAGTCTAACATCAATCCACTGTTGAGTCAATTCATACAGATTAATTAGCTACACGACCACACTTATGTTTGGGAACTCCATACTTGAAACTCACTTAGAGCGAATATAAAGACATCAATCTTGTCACGCTCACTCCTAATCAGGTATCATTAACACCATCTTAGGTGAACGTGATCACACAGGTCACCAACTTATAAACGAAACCTCCACATAATCCTAAATATATAAATCTTATCGGAATCAATAACATTATATATATATATATATATATCAACCATCAATTAACACCATAATAAAATTCTTTGAATATCTAATACAAGAGTAAAGATAAACGTTAATACAGATTGCCGATATAATAGCAAAAGCTTGTCGAAGCTCTCCAACATCCACACTAACCACTAAAATGAGAGTCATGACCAAGCAACTACAATTGCAGTGAGCCGGACCATCCCAATCTTACCTGCTAAAACAAACTGTGTGAGTGTGAGCTATATAACCAATTCATAATAACTGAATGACAGATAATCAATAAAGAATCTACCAATAGATAAACCACCACTAAAATGTAATATCTCCTCATACGATACATTACATGATACACCACAAATGTGCGCGGTATTTATGATAACATTGGCCCAATATATCGATGGATTGTTATCAAAGGATATCCACCATAATTCCCTATTAGGTTAGTCCACTATAACCACCTTAGGTTAGCCCCCACTAGGCTAAACCTCTTCTATACAATACAAGTTGTGCACACAATGTATGAATTGGATGCAAATATCTCCTTATAATCCAGCAATCACCACCAATATAGATAATAAGACATTCAACATAATATGAATAAGAATATCTTATAACCCCACCTACTACTATTTTATAACTACAATTGAGTCACCTCTTTGGTTAAGCCGAAGGGATTTGCTCTACTTCCAAACCTATTACACACCACCACATCAAACTTGAAGAAATAAATGTTATAATGCATAACCAATGCAAAGTATAAAATATATAGTCTTGCAAACACTCTAACCGTCAAAACGATCCTAAGCATCATTAGGACAACCAGAAGAAAGTTACCAACCTGATACCAAAAGCTTTTCGTGCCATCCCAACACAACTTCAAACTCTACAAAGACTCAAAATGACTTTCTAAGGCCACAACAAGACTCCACACATCAAAACCATGAACAACATGCAAGATTCAAGTCTTTCACTTTGAAATTTGAAATACTTCTCCACATCTCACTTCTAATTCATCACCATAGCATGAAATGACACATAAATATGCAAAAACCACAAAACACCATAAAACAAGCATGCAAATGAGATTCTCACCTCAAGATATGATCACACACGTTTTCCCTTACACTTTCTTCTTCTTTTCCTTCATTTTCTCTTTTTCTCTTTTCTTTTCTCTCACTTTCATTCTCACCCAACACAATTCTCTGCACAAGTTCCTCTCCTTCTTCTTTTGACGCGAAGCCAAGATAGATACAACTTGTATATAATGCACCACATGTCACACATGTCACACATGCACCCTTATTAGTAACAACCACACACCTTATGCACACACGTCACTTAAGTGAGTCATGCACCTAGGTGTCAAGCACACTTAACACTGTACTAATCCACATGATTAACATAATTAATCACGCTTATAATAATTAATTATGATTACTGTGACATGAAGATTCCTCATTCTCCAAATCAAGGTCGGCCCACAAAGAATGATAGTGTCAATCTACTACAGAAGAGATCCAGCATAAACCCACTACAAATAATGATGTTGACGTGAGATTGGTTAAGGCCTACCTTCTGCTAAGACATAGCCGACCTGGATGCAAGCAAGCCCAACGGAAAAAGAACTCCAATTCATGTTCAAAAATATGATAATTCCCCCCTCATGGGATGTTCTCATTCAATCATGCTAATCAAACTCTTCAATTAAGATAATCACACACTAGAAATTATTTGACCTAGTATAGGGTTTTACAAATCCAATAGAAATTATTTGACCTAGAAGGCAAAGATAAGCCAAATCCATGTTTGCAAATTTTAATGTTTAGTACCAAGTGAAGTCTTAGTAACCATTGATGCTTCTTTTTTTTCCCCTTGTTGATTGCTGCCAAAAATCAATTAACACTCTTGGAGCGTCATATCACTCTTGCTTATCTGTTTACAATGTAATGGATCTCCTTGTTAGATTGGGTCTCGAACACACTTATCGGATCCACCTCAAGATCCATTTAACGAAGGTAACATTGTGCTCTAAGAACACTGAATAAACACTATGTGCTGCCGTTACTATCCCAATAACTAGGAAATAAAAAAGATAAAAGACCAATATGTAATTGTATGAGTAAAAATGCACATTAGGGTGAAATTGGATTGGACTATGGGAATGTCAATGCAGGACCCAATATTTTTTTTTTTTTTGGGTACTAAGGAGGGCCGAAGTCCTAAGAGACTACATAGGAATAGACTTAAAACTACCCCAACCTGAGGTATCCATAGCTAGCAATGGTTGCAGCAAGTTAGGAGGTTCACACCTCCATATTACCCTTCAGTGATTCTGTCACCAACCAACCTGTAGGCCAATTCGCTTCCCTCCATATATGATGAATCTCACAAGACTAATCCAAAGCTCTGAGGCTTTGAATTATCAAGACCAGATTATAGTTGAGATGATCCACTTCCAGTTGCTGAATCAAATGTACAGCTTCTTGGGAGTCTGATTCTAACTCTAGGTGCCTAACACCATAAACCTAAGCCATATGCAAGCCTTGTATAATTGCCCATAACTTTGCGCTCAGGGCAATGGCATAGCTCACCCTTCGACTGAATCCTTTAATCCACATGCCTATACTATCCCTCGTAACACCTCCAATGCCTGCCACACCTGGACTTCCTAGCAAAGTACCATCTACATTCACCTTAAGATGCTGAGGCTGTGGGGGGTTCCATCTGATCAGAATGTTGGCATATCTGTGTTGATTGCACATGCTCTGTCCCAGCTCGAACTCTCTCACTCCATTAGCAATCATGCATGTTGTGTCGGAAGGTATGACAAAGGCAATATCTTTCATGCGTAAATCATATAGAGGGTTCCCATGAATTTTGTTGGCCACTGCTTCAAATCATTCTCCACCCATTGAGCCTGCTCAATCTTTTTATCGATCCATTGTCTCAGGGGCAGTGGAAAAAATACCTGCTGTTGGGAGGGTTGGACCAACTGCTTTCAAATCCCTTTAGGAATTTGACAGTCCCTCATAGCATGTATCGAAGTTTCTGTATGATGCCCATAGAGGCTGCACCCTCCATCATTGGACAATCTTCTTCTAAGCTTCTGTTGGATGGTTAAAATTCTATCATTCCTAGCCAACCATGTCAGATGCTTCCACCTATCCATACTTCTGCTTTTCCAGATGCCTTTCCAACCTTTCCTCTCAGAATCTTTCATCTCTGCTTGTCCATATGCCTTTCCAACCTTTCCTCTCAGGATCTTTCATAATATTTTGCTGGACCTGATTATATGCTGATTTACTTGAAAATTTCCCATTTCCCGTGATAATCTCGGGGTTCAATGCAGTCCCCCGGGATAAGAACAATTTTTTTTTCGGTTTATAAATAAGTTGTTTAATTAATTATATTCCGCAAACCCAAAAGGCATAGGCGGATAATATAGTGGTGCACGATTGCATAGTGCTATTGTAGAACAGTGAACCGCGTACTGCGTGCGGAATGATGGGCTTGGCTTGGCTTGGTGACACAGGCCGACCCGCGGAATAAGCAAACGGCTACACGTGACATTTGTCAATACTTGACAAGCTCCGTCAAAGCACACTCGATGTGTTTGTAGGTAAAAACAAATACAAAAATTAAAAATTTATAAATAACAGGTAGACAATGCTAACAACAATGTAGACAAGTAACAATTTTATAATAACGAGATGAAATATTTTATTAATAATCGTAAGCTATTACAAACGTCAAAATATGAACACCCTAAAAAGCAAGCCATAAAAACTAACAAGGTGGCACTTGAGCTTGCACTTTGCAAAAAGCCGTAAGCACTCTTCGCAGCGGCCGTCAGCTTATGTGCTCAGTTTTGGCCTTGTGAGCCACGTGCACTTTTTTTTATTTTACATTATTATTAAGTTTGTTACAGTAATACCTGTCCCTTAAAATTCATTATTCACAAGACAAAAACAAAACTAATAAAAAAAAAGTTAATCGCAATTTGCACCATGCATTTTACACAAATTCTACTTCAAAACATGTATCTTAATTGTAACACTTAACTCTTCCCTTTATAAAAAGTTGCAATATCAACTTTTTATTAACTTTTATTTTTGTAACTTTCAAAAAATTGACACTTGGCCATTCTAAAATATAAATAAAGACTTAACAAAAAGTTAATATTGAAACTATGAATTATTTATGATAATTAAAAACATAAATTCTGAAGTAAAATTTCATATAAATTGTAGAAGTGTAAACTATAAAGTCTAATTTACCCTTTTTTTTAATCATTTTCAAACAATAAAAAGTTATTTGAGAAATTAAATGGGTAAACTTCTTCACATACAACTTTTTCAAGTGTAGTACATCTATGGAGGTGCTATATACTAATGGGTTCTACTTCTAAAAGCAAAATTAAAAGAATTAGCCAAAAATGAAGCAACAACACTAACTACAAGTTTTTTTTTTCCAAAATAATCTGATTTTTAAAATTTATTCTCAAAATCAATAATTTTAAAAGATATTTTTTATGATAAGGTAAAACATGATTTGGGTCAATCCAATATTGCGTTTTCTAATATGGTTTCAACCCAATTGCGTCGTCAAAAGAAAAAATTTTAAAAATTGTCACAAATTTTAAAATTTTTCTTGTGATCGAATAAGTCTTTAATTCCACACCTGATATTTCTTACCTCATTTTGTTTGGCGAAAAAGATTTATTTTTTGAGTTTTCAAGACAATTTTCAAACATACATAAAAATTATACGAAAACTATAATATTCTCTCTCTCACTCTCTCTCCTTTTCTCTCTCTCACTCTGTCTCTCTCCATCTTCTCTCTTACCCTCTCTCCCTCTCTTGGTTAAAAAAATGCAATTTGAAATTGCGTTTTCAACTCTCTCTAATACCTCTCTCTCTCTTTTTCTCTCTCTCTTACTCTCTGGGTTAAGAAAATACAATTTGAAATTGCGTTTTCAAAAAAAATCTAGTTTAAAATTGTGTTTTCTCTTACAACGCAATTGGGTTGAAACCATCTCAAAAAACGCAATCTTAAATTGTGTTTCTCTGAAAACGTAAACCAAAATCGTGTTTTACCTTACTATGAAAAATACCTTTTGAAATTATTAATTTTGGGAATAAATTTGAAAAATCCGATTATTATGGGAAAAAACTCCACTAACTACACGCTTTCTTTAACAGCGGCAAACCCTTTAAAGCAGAGTGAATGAAAATCAGACCTCAAGCAGCCTCCTCCCCACAATAAATACCCCACCTCCAACTCTCTCTCTCTCTCTCTCTCTCTCTCATGAGGCTTGAAGAAGAATACAGATTTAATGGGAAACAGAGAAGAATGAAGCTTTGAAACTGGGTTTATTCAGAAGCGACGAAGAAACTAGCAAGCTATACAAAGCTATTCAAGATCAATACAACTCAACACCCTATCTTCTCTACCTCTTCTCCTATTTACACTAGCTGAGACCCATTCAGTAATGCTTTGGTTTAAACAACTAACTGATTTTCTAACAGACTATACCTCCTTCACAGACCCAACTACCTTATTGTTTGGACCATCATCACTCTTTCTCCATTCGTATGTCGTTGCTCTAATGGCAGTTGAACATTGCGCCAATGCCGGGCGGCACGCAGCAGGATTGTCTCAATGTTACAATTGAAGAGAGAGTCAATATTGATCATGACAACAAATATCAACTTACTCTGTCTTTCTTAAAAATGGAACGAATGAATGAAACAAAAAAAGAAAGAAATAACAACTCTAAAGTCCCCATTAATCAATACCAGCAGATTCGACAATAGGAAGAATGCATTTGTCCTCCTCGCTTGGTACACAGATGCCTTAGAAACATAAAGTTTCAGATACTAAGAATTCCAATTTCCTCACAAAACAAGAATGAAATCAGAATCCAGAAAAAAGCAGTGAGTAGCAATGAAAAAACAAGGGATATTGCTAGAATCAACCAGTGCCTGTCCAACATGGCTTGTTGGCTCATGCTAGAGGTGCTCCTAATGGTTTCTTGCAAACAAGAAAAAATTCTAAGAATATGGCCCCAGACCATCCCATTCAACTCCAAAGAAAACCAACACATAGTTTCACAGCCATCCCATAATATTATTTTGATCTCTGACAAACAAGCAAGCTAAAGAAGGTAACTGTACAGTGTTTTGGGATCAAACAGAGATTGAAGTTCAGTTTCAAATTCATGCTAGAGTAACATGTTATTATAAAACCAAATCCCATTGTTACTTTTATACCACATTTTGCAATGCAATATTGATACGTCTGCCCTGACCAAACAGTCAATTTGAGTCAGGTACAGAATCCCAATTTAAAACAACATTTCACTTAATCTGCTTTTTCACTCACCATGTATTCAGAGAGACAACCCACTGGTAGTAATCGCAGTTTTGCATTTTAACATTTCAATTTTATTGAAGTAATAATTTTTAATATTTAAACTAAAACGTAATAATTGTGCTATTATTATTATTCCTGTGAGTTCCATTTTGGTAATGATTTTTCTGTAAGTACGTGGTAATGACTTGTACTAAATATAAAAAATTAAAAATAAGAGTATTTTTTTTCAGAGCAGTTTTTGTAATTGTTAACTACTATTGCAATGTAATAAGGAGCCTAAAGCCAGCACCATAAATACACCATAAATACATAATGAAGGTAATGCATCCATGCAAAAATCCCTAAAATGTTTGAGAGAGAGAGAAAGATTGTCATACAAGACGAGGATTGTTCCTACAACCAGAAAGCCCCAATTCCACATAATTCTTCAGTCTGGTTCTGGCCTGCATATGTGCTTGCCTTACATCCAGAAGGCCCAGACAGTCAAACCCCAAGACCCCAAATTTTCTCCATGTGCATCTCGAGCTTAAACCATCCAAAATATGTACAGGAGCGATTCACGCCAATCATAAATTGAATGCTGATGGATTGAGCGAGTAGAATGAAGCACACTTAGCGAGTCCATCCATCAGGTTTCATGTGTTCACTGATTGTGATGGTAATCTGGGGTGATTATGCTCTCCTTCATAAGTTACAATTAGCATTGAGGGGTCCTCCAAGCACCTCTCCACATGTTTCCTTGCAGGGCAACCTCTCATACTGCTACACTTATAGTACCCCCTGCAGAAACACAAGGACTTCTCAGTTAAGTTCCACAAAAAATTGGATATGAAATTCAGACACTTAAATGTAATAACTGTATAAGCTACCAAGTTCACACAAGCACAATGGATTATTAACATAACAGTCGAGAATTGATGGCCTTAACACCTCTTCAATAATGAGAGCAAGGACAATGGTTTTACCTTGACATTCAATTGGGCACCCAATAAGAAGCATAAATTCGAAATCTTACAAGCAACACGAGAATAATGATTTTTGCAAGATTACAAATAGAAATTACTTCTCCCCCTCCCCCATTTCTTCATCAACCAAAGCAACCATAAAAACTTCCAGAGTTAACACTAATGTTTGTTCTTTTCAATGTCTAAGCTACAGCATAGCAACTTGATTCAAATAGTAATTATTGGACCTACTTTACATTGTTCCAAATGAGAAAGTAGCAAACATCCAACCCAAAAGCAATTATGGCAACAGGTTATATCTCAAAACCATCCCACAATATCAACTTGAAAAGAAGCAATTATATTTTAGTGCCGTGTGTGGGTTTTTGTTGCTAAATGTGTGGGTCAAGGGAAAGGGGAGAAAGGCATAAGCTTATTAAATTACAAGATCCAGAACAAGTCACAGCTAAAAATGGAATTCAATTGGAAAAATAGATGTGCATCTCACAATTATCAATAGGAACTGTAAGCATTGCTCCCAAACTGGTTGCATCTCATAAAGCAGAAACTGAATGTACCTAGGGTGAGGAGAACCCTTAATTGGCTTTTGTCCATACTTCCTCCATGAATACTCATCAGGAGGGATATCTGCAAGCTTGTTACTGATAGCAGGCACCTTGATTGATTTCTTCACCCTATGTTTCCTGTCAAGATAACACA
Organism: Euryodendron excelsum; assembly: GCA_033060915.1. NCBI lineage: Eukaryota > Viridiplantae > Streptophyta > Magnoliopsida > Ericales > Pentaphylacaceae > Euryodendron > Euryodendron excelsum. The sequence goes on along the minus strand of CM065380.1, from coordinate 5,070,600 downwards.
ATATAAAGAAATGATTGCAAGCTATTAATGACTGAGGAACGTAAGGAGTTGAGATAAAACGGGTGGGATAAAAGTTAACCTCTTCTTTGAGCAGTGGCATCTACCACTACTCCCACATTTCATGCTCCCGTCATCTCCCCTTCCAGAGCACCTTCTCTTGTGTTGGTGAGAATTCTGATCAGAAGAGCCAGCAGCCCCAATTAAATGGAAGGCACTCCCATCCAAATTAGCCACACTCCCATCCATACTCAATGAAGAGATAAAAGACCTAGTGGATGACATGGTGGGTGTGCATGTGGAGCCATCAAAATTCAGACTAATGCCGCTATTGCTCCGACGGTATATCATTTCCGCTTGCTGCTTCATCTGTTGCTGCTGAAGCTGGATCCTTTGTTGTTGTTGCTGTTGCTGTTGCTGTTGGAGGAAATGATGGTAGCTGGTCTGTGGTGTATGTTGACCAAGTTGAAGAGGGTTTTTCTCATTCGAAATCATCTCCAACGATGGGTTTCCCAATGTAAGAGAACTTTTAACACGAGATCCCGTTTCTTGAATTGGGGTTTCAAGAAAATTACTCTGCAGAAGCTGAACAGGTTTGGGTTGATGCTCTGTTTTACACATTGGATTGTCTAGCAGGATGTTTTGGGGGAAAGGGGTTTGAACTTTCTTGAGCTTTCTTACTCTTGCATGACCCAATCTAGTATTAAGAAGAGAAACAACTCTCTTAAACCTAAATACAGCCTCCCCTGTTTCTACCATTAAATTTCTAAACTGAATCTGATCTCGGGGCTGAGATAACAGCCTAAGAACTCTATGGCTACACTCTACTGCTGCTCTGTTATCTTCTTCAACCTCCTCCATCTCACTCCCAAGCCCAACCAAAAAGAAAACCCTAATTCCCAGAACCCAAGAGACCCAAACCAAAGAACAGCACAAAGAATTCCGAATCTCTAAAATCTAATAATTCAATGGATCCTCAATCATCCATTAACAGCTGAAAATGAAAATCCAAATAGTAAAAATCCATTTTGATAAAACAAAGACCCAAGTTGGGCATCCTCGTTTAAGTTTCTGTAATTCCCAATCAATCGAAGCGCTAATCACTCAATAAGCTAAATACCCAGAAGATCAGATTCAACTGAGTACACAAAAATGGATCAAATAAGACAAACTCGGATAGACATTAACATTCAAACAGTAACAATGAAGAAAAAACGAGAGATCATTACGAAAGCAAAAAAAATAAGGCAACGAAACAGCAAAGAACAGACCTTTCTTGGACTTGTGTGTGTTGTCAAACCCTAGATTCTTCAATCTCCATAGGGTGTGAGATTGAAAGGTGTGAAAGAGAAGACTTCGCAACGGCAAAGAATTCACAAGCCCGAAAAAGCGTACAAAAATGCAATCTTAAAATATTAATTGTTTAAGAGAGAGAAGATTAGAGAGAGAAAAACAAACAAAAAAAAATTGAAGAGCGAGAGAAAGAAAAGAGGGGCGCATTTAAATAACCTGCGCATCAGAAAGTTCAGACGCGAACTGCCGTCTCTGTTTCAGATTTCAAGGTGGGGCCCACCTTAGACCTCGTTATTCTCTTTTTTATTTCTCAACTTTAGCTTTATTGAATCTAAAAGCTACTATTTCCGCTCTACTTTCACTATTCCCAGATGAGCTGCGTTTTTTGGCTTCTTTTGTCCCTTGTTAATTACGGTATTTATTAGGCAAAAAAAAGTTGAGGTATTTATTGAAATATCAATTAAAATATGAAAATGCTATGTTTTTTTTAAAAATTAACAGAATAATATGATAGTGGTACTATTATAATTATATGAGAGCCATTAAGTTGAGTGTTGTATTTTAAAATATATATGATTCTCCTTCAACTACAACCTTCAGTTCTGTATATTTTTCTTAAAATATACCTTCAGTGCTTCACTTTTGTTACTGGCTATTGGTGGCAATACTAATCACTATTTTAACAAAAAATAAAGAAGAATAAACTGCTTGGCAACTGTTAAGAGGCATAAGAAGTTCACATATTTATATATACAAAACTATTTTTTTTAACAATTTGTGACCTAAAAAATATTCACAAATTAAAAAAGAAGGCAACATTCTTTTATCTATTAATGTATGTAATATGGAATGAAACCCATAATAAGTAAGTGCACGATCGTGCATATGTGATCACCATTGCGAGATAATAAACATCTATTATAGCAATATAAAAAGCATTATTGTGCTAGATATTGTCCTTATCATCCTTGTAAAATAATTATTCCTGAATTTTTATTTGTTGTTTCTGAAAGTAACATTACTGAAAAAATTAAAACAAAAATTTATTGAACACAATTTTCACACATTCAAGTATGATTGTGCGTGCAATTATAAGAGTTATGGATGTGATTTTTTTTTTTTTACTGATCCTACGATTTCTGTGAACTCACCATAATCGTAATCCTATAAAGTTGAGTATGTAAAATGTGTGAACTCATATCTTGGATATAGTGAAAAAAATGAAATTACTATGCAACGAAAGTTTTAAATGCATTTAAATTGTGTTGTCCCTTATGAGGAACATTTTCCTATTTACTTTCCAATTGAAGAAAGATTAGCAAAGACTTGATAAGTAAACATAAATATTCTATTAGAATAAATGAAAATACAATTATTGCTTTTGGCATAACTTTTTTGTTTTTTTTTTTGGTCTTATCTAGCTTTTTTTCTATCAAAATTTGAAGTTCTTTTATATTACATATGCGCTTTTAAGGCCTTAAGCTGTACAAAAAGAAAAAAAAATAGTAAAAAAGCTACTTAAAAAAACTGATACCAATTTACCAAACGTTGAATCAAGAAGCAAGCGAGTGGAAATAGCAAAAAAACTATTAGGCCCCTCCTCCCCTGTGTTTTACGGTTGGTTTGAAGATTTTTTCTCCTCTCTCTCTTTTCCGCGGAGTTTGTGGAAATGTCCGCCAACAGTGGGGGCCACACCAGTTACATAAGAGGAAAGAGCATCCTATATAATATACTGCGAGTCGTAGATTGCCACGTGTAAAAACATTTGGTTAAAGTTGACACGTAAAGCGAGGTGGTGTCTGTGTTTTGAGTGGAGGAAGGCAACGTTGCTGTTATTGTGCGCGGGGGGAACACTGTTAGGTCGGTGACTGACTAGAAGTGAGACCACTTGCTGGAGAAATCATTGACTAAACCTGACACTCTATCTCAAAAAGAGAAATTATTTGGTAATTTTGGAGCGGCACATCATTATCTCTTTCACCTCTAGAATCTTTTTTAGGTGAACCTTGAGGGTAAGTCGCTGGGCCCACTTAACAATGGAGAGCTAATAGTATTTTTTATACAGTAAAACAAGCGACATTTTGAAAATTTTGAATAAACTCAAGTAGAAATATGCATGAGTCAGTTAGTTCATGACAAACTCAAACGGAACAAATCTTTGCTGGTTTTAAATTTTTAAATTCAGGACTGAGCTAATTAATCATGGGAATCGAACCGAATCAAGCCGATTTGATTCGATCATTGAGTTTTTTTTGAGTCGTTTATGTTTTCCTAAATTCAAGTCTTAGGAAATGTAAAAATTATCGTGTAGGTCTATAATACCGCACTAGTTTATGTTCAGGATAAAAATGACATGAAAAAAATTACAGGATATAATATGTGACACCTAATTACTGATAAGACATACCATGTCATTTGATTCATATAGTATTATGCACTCACATAGTCATATTAGATCATTTTCACGCGATAGGTGTGTTTGTTTTGAGTGCTTTGTTTTCTTAGTGAGTAAGGTTTAGGAGATAATGGAAATTAGAGACCTAAGATTTTTGGAATAAAACCAAAATGGACCAACAAATTGTGGCAACTTCCCCATCCTTACATCTAATTGCCCCGAATTCTCCATTGCCCCCAAAAAAAATTATTTTATTGACATGAGTTTATTTATTTTGATTTTTTTATATATTAAATAATATTTATTTTGAATAACGTTAAAGAGTGTGATAGGTAAAGAATAGCTGTCTTTTTTTTTTTCAAATTTAGGACTTTTAAGAGATCAATATTGTTGGTTTTTTAATTATTTTATTAATCCATTATAAGAATGGAATTCATAACTTCACCACTATCCCGTAATGGGTTTTGAAGTTTATTTAAATAATCATAGCTTTACGAAACTTTCATCACATCTTAAATGGAAAGTCAATCAATTTCAACAGTATGATTGAAAAATTAAGTAATTTTACCTTATCTCATGAAATCATTTAGCTCAAATACATCAAGCCAAAGTGCACAAATTCAACAACAAAAACCAGAAATAATGCCAAAATTACATTTACTAAAACTAACAATAGAAGAAGCAAAGTGATTGGCCATTGAGTGTCTAATGATATATGAATTTTTAATAGAAATAGAAATAGAAAACAAAAAAACAAAAAACAATCTGTCGTTCAAATCGAAGAATATTTGCTCAAGTACTTTTTAAGCTATTTATTGATATTTTATCTTACATAATCATTCTTAATCCATTTATCTATTTATCGAGAATAGGAAAAGGTGAGAACATTGCATGCTTTTAAGGCACATTGAAATAAACACTTCTTTTTGCCCTTTGTATGGTCTGAAAAAAGCAAAACAAAGCAAAGGTGTGTGTGGGTGCGTGTGCATTGGGATCCGATGAGGAACATAATGCCACTTAAGGTACAGCCATAGTAAGAACCAGGAATGGTAGAATAGTACTATCAAAATTGAGAATTTCCGAAAAAAAAAAAATTTGAGAAAACCATAGGAAAGTAATGAATTGGTTTGGAGCTCTTTCATGCTTGTTTATACGAAACTTCTCTCTATACATGTGCCGAAATAGATGTGTAAACAGGCAAATACTTAAAAGGAAAACTTATTACAAATAAAACCCTCTCTCTTTTTCTAAATACACCTTCGGAGATAATTATTTCTAACCCACATACCTCACAGCTAGATCAATCGTTGGACCACAAAATTTTGTACAAGGTACCTGTAAATCAATTTGAAGTACAGATACCTAGTGAGTAAAAGTCAGCCCAAAAAACCCGATGAGATAATTGTTAATCCATTATTACGTGGAGTATAGTTTTGAATGAGTTTATTAACCCACTTTAGATTCTCCTTAATTATAAGTCTATCATCACAAGCCCAAAACAAAATCATAAGCATCATTCTCACATCCAACTGGTATCAGAGGACACTCTCCTTAAAAAGATTTAGACGTGGGAGACGATAGCATAACATCTGTTGAATCCCATGAGATATTCACTAATTAGAACTATTGAGAATTTGAGATGATTCAATAAAAAGGTGTTGAAAAGTTGCCCCCCCCCCCCCCCCCCCCCCCAATTCAGACTACAAAAAAAAAAAAACTATATTCCCTAGATCTATACTATTGTTTTCTTCCCCTTCCCTTCTTGGTTGGCTGTGCTTCCATCTGCTCCTTTCCAGTAACTTCTGATATATCAGCTGCAGAAAGAGAGGGAAAATACAGTGATGTTCCCCATCAGAACAATCCGAAGAACATAAGATGCAAAACCCAAAATCAATAAAAACTAAGGAACAATTCCAAATATTTAGAAATCATCTGCAGAGTACCCATTTGCAGGCCTCAGACGGAAGATATTGCAAGAGGCATCTTAGGACATCCAATGGAAACAAAAACATCTGGTTGAGGTTCATGAATCATGAGCACTCAAAATACATTTTTTTTTACATTTTGAAAGCATATATAATAAGTTTATTTAAGTTGCATCATTGGGATTGTTTACAAATTTGGTAGAGCCATGCAATTCCAAATTTTTACCATGATGGAGGTGATTTTCTTTGGAATGACAAGATCCCATTGATGAGTTCAAAATTCAAATAACATTAAAGGAATAATTAATGATTCATTTTTCATGAGAAGTCAAAACTCAAAAGAAAACAATACCTTCAGGACCACGGGCCATCAGGGTAAAAAATATGTTGTTGAGCTTCTCCATCTTCTTAGCATCCTGTGCCTGGTCTGTCTTAAACTTGAGACACTAGCCAGGAAGAAAAAATAATTCTTGTAAGTAAGCTGAAAACAATACACAAATCTCAAAATAAGAATCAAATACCTTGTTGTTGGTGTATTAGAGTATGGATGATGAGCCAATAATATCCGAGAACAGTACACAAATCTCAAAATAAATACTCCAAAAATAGAAATATGTAGTAGGCCAGGGCCTTAATATTTCCCCAGTAAAAGGGAGTTGACTAAATGGCTAGAATAAATCCAACAAGAAATGTGTTACTATCTGGATCATCTAAGTTCTGGTTGGTAATAGATGTGCAAAGACTCTAGTCCTTGACAAGAATCTTATAGACTACGGAAAGCCCAAAGACACAAAAGACTTGAATAAGACACATTAAGAAAAAATCAGCGATTTCATAGGGATCATCTTGAAACACTAAAACGGGTAGGACTTAAGCAAACCTTACCCGCATCTGTCATTTATAGTCCCAATCGCATGGTAAACCTAGGACTGCTACCTGCCAAATCTAAATTTGCAGAATCCTCTTACACGTCCAATTCCCCAGATGTCCCACCATTCCTTGAAATATCTAAATACCTCATCACCAATCTAATACGAGACTATCCCACCTCTATCATTACCATGTAAACCCAAACAACAAGACTAACCCTTCATAAAAAAACTTGAGCAATTTGAGATAATCACAAGTCACAACTAATTGAAGACAAGTTTGTGTTACCATTCTTCTCTGACCAGTCATATTCTTCCAAAAACATCTCATTACATATTGTAATTCGGCCCAATACCATATTAACGAGTAAAAACCACAAGGCGGGCTTAGATTTTGGGCTTTAATTCTTTGTTTTTTTTTTGGGTGAAACATTCTAACCAAAACCTCAATTAGACTTTTAGGAGCCATCTGGGAAATCCCAAACCCCCTGTCCAATATAATATAGCTATATAAGTGGTCTAAAGTTGTTACCTGTTAAAAAAAAATAATGTTTAAAGTTGTTTGGTAAAATCACAGAACCCACAAGGGAGTTTCAGTGGAGCCAAAAAAGAAGGCATTCTTGAACTTCAACATACTAAGAGTAGCTTGGTTTGACTAGGACCCTGGATTTTCCTCATCCTCCTAAGTTCAATACAGCTGTAATTGAGCTCTATATTCCCACTCTTGATTGCCAGCTTATTCCAATTTTGTGCATTAACAAACAAATGTTCATATGCCAGAACCCTCTCCTCAAAGAACAGCTAAAAGAGATACGTTGAGTGCTCTAAAAGGTGGCTACCAAATCCCAAGGATAGTTGCTGTCACAAATTCTTTTCACAAGTCCACCAATCCTCTTCAAACCTAATTTCAGCAAGTCACCAACCAAAAATTGCAGGGAAAAACTGACCACCCTTCTACCAGTATGACATTGCTTGAAAATGCAATCTGCTCTTGTAGATCAATGGCTAACTTCCCCACATATTATCTGCTAAAGTTCATCAAGAGAATGGTAATGCTACAAATTTTTACCCAACAAACCCCGTTACCCCAGGCTGGCCCTGTTTTGAGTTTCCCTTTTGCATACATCAAACTAGATCTTGACCATTGTTTAATTTTGAAAGGATTAACCTTCTTATATTCAAGGGCTAACAAACAATAGATAATAGCTTTAGCTTGAGGATTACAGAATGCACGTGCCAGTGCAAGTAATTCTCTAAACATTAGGTGAGCCAAGAAAGGCCCTGCAAACAACAAACCTTCCCTTTGTTTACCCTAGGCTATTTCTTTTCTTTTCTTTCCCTATTTTTTTCTTTCTTTTGGTAAGTAGTAATGTCTTTAAATTTACAAACCCAGTATAGACTAATTGAAACAGTTCACAATTTATAAATCAAAAAAGGGGAAGAACACAGCACAAGAACATTGATGACGATATCAAAAATAAAGATCGAACAAACATACCCCTGGTAGTGATACATCAATGCAAGCACTCAAAATCATAGTCAATACAGTGAACAACGGGAAAAGAATAAAGAAAAAAGAAAAAAAAAAAGAAGCAATTCGTACCTCACGATTATCGGTGACCTTGAGGACCAATTTACCATCACAATGTCGGTATTTCATTACGTAACGCGTCTATGTCCCGGTGTAATCGAACAGAATCAAAGGAAATAAAACAAATAGATTAGTAAAAGCAATGTAATATTAGAATTGAATTCAAGAACTGTAAGATGGATCCATCAAGAAAACAAGAAAATCAATGAAAAGAGAGCAAACGAAAAAAAGAAAGAAAGAACTATGAGGCAGATAAAAGGTTACAGAATCGGGACTGGCACGAAACAACTGGACGGATCTCTCCACGAAATCGTCCCACGATGTGATATAAACCATTCTCACTGACCGATTCTCTCTCTCTCTCTATATATATATATATAGAGAGAGAGTAAGATATATATAGAGAGAGAGTAATTCAAGAATCCCTAGAGGCCGTCGTCAATCTCTGTAGGAGGAGGACGGGGTTTTCAACTTTTTGGGGTTTTAGGAAATAGGGATGCGTCTCTAAACATATATATGTTTTTTAAAGTGGGTAATTTGGGTTTCAGCGAGGGCAGTATTGTAATTTTGGCAGCCTCGGATCATATCAATATTGGTCGTGTTGGCATGCCTACCTGGCAATGGGTCCACGCCTGCTCCTTTCGTTTTTGAGAAATTATCCATTCCCGTAAGCACGAGAAAATATTTCGCAACGTCACCTTATCATCATGTTAATCTGATATACAAATTAATAAAAATATATTAAAATGTGAATTTTATTCTTATTATTTAAAATTAAAAAATTAATTAAGATATTTTATCTATATTACAATATGATATTTCATCACAACATTTATAGATAAATAGATTTTATTGACATATAATACTACATTAATAATAATATGACACTATCGTTGTATTAAATATTTTTTCAGTTAGCACAGTATGTCCTCGCTTCTCACGGGTAAGAAGATGTGGTGTTCTGTTGCATTGATTACTTTTTTTTATATATATATTTTTAGAAAATTGTGTTCCAAGAAAAAATAAAAATTATATTTATATCTATATTATTATAAAAACCAACACCACAATTTTGTGAGAATTTGTCATGCTTTTTAATTTTTTCAAATTGTTCTGAAAAGTTAGTTTGGAAAGATTCAGTCACTTCTTACTAAAAAAAAATGCTAAATCGGTAATTGTAACCCAAGGTCACCTTTTTTTTTAATCTTTCCAACTTTATCTTAAAACACCTGAGGATCTGTTTTACTTTTTAGTCTTCACAAACTATTCTAAAAAATCAATTTGATGAGATTTCGTCACATCTTGCTTAAAAGAAAGGCTAAACCCATTATTTTCTAATGAATCACTTTAGTTGATAATGAATTATTGATTGAAAATCTTACTGCTTTAGTTGATAGCGGTGCAGATCTGAACTGTGTTCAAGAAGGGTTAATTCCAACCCAATATTTTGAAAAAACAAAGCACTCTTTGACCTCTGCTAGTGGTAATAAGTTAGAAATACAGTATAAAATCACAGATACTCATATCTGTAATCAAGATGTTTGTATTCCATCTACTTTTTTACTTGTTAAAAATTTACAACACCATGTTATACTTGGAACTCCTTTCTTACATAGTATTATGCCTATTGAAAAAATTGATTCAACAGGTATTTATACTAGAATAAATAATCAACAACTAGTTTTTCAGTTTATAACTGATCCTCAAACTAGGTATTTGAATGAAGTTAAAAACATCTTGTTAGCTAAAGAAAATCAAATTAACTTTCTTAAACAAGAAATTTCAATATGGACTATTTCTGACTCTTTAGTCAAAACTAAAGTTCAAGAAAAAATCAAATTAATTGCAAAACAATTTCTAAGTGAAATCTGTAATGATCATCCTAATGCCTTTTGGGATAGAAAACGACATATTGTTTCTCTTCCCTATGAAAATGATTTTTCTGATAGACAAATACCGACAAGGGCTAGACCCTGTCAAATGAATCAAGAATATATTGATTTATGTAAAAAAGAAATTGCTTCTTTATTGGAGAAAAAACTCATAAGGAAATCATATTCTCCTTGGAGTTGTACTGGATTTTATGTCAATAAAAATGCTGAAATTGAGAGAGGTGTTCCTCGCCTAGTTATTAATTATAAACCTCTCAATAAAGTATTAAAATGGATTAGGTATCCTATACCTAATAAAAAGGATTTACTTGATCGCCTTCATAAGGCTTTAATATTTTCAAAATTTGATTTAAAATCTGGATACTGGCAAATCCAAGTCAATGAATCTGATAGATATAAAACTGCTTTTACTGTTCCAATAGGACAATATGAATGGAATGTTATGCCTTTTGGTTTAAAAAATGCTCCTTCTGAATTTCAAAATATTATGAATGATATTTTCATCCCTTATACTGATTTTATTTTAGTATATATTGATGATATTTTGATATTTTCTCAAAATCTAGATCAACATTTTAAACATCTAGATATTTTTAGAAAAATTATATTAAAAAATGGACTAGTTATATCTGCTCCTAAAATGAAACTTTTCTAAACTACTGTTAGATTTTTGGGTCATAATATCCATCAAGGACAAATTGTCCCTATCACAAGAAGTATTGAGTTTGCTTCTAAATTTCCTGATGAAATATTAGATAAAACTCAACTGCAACGATTTTTAGGCAGTCTTAATTATATCAATCCGTATTATAAAAATCTTGCCAAAGATTCTGCTATCTTATATGATAGATTAAAGAAAACTCCTTCTCCATGGACGCCGAATCATACTTTGGCAGTTCAAACAATTAAAGCCAAAGTTAAAAATCTTCCATGTTTAACTCTCGCTAATCCTGCATGGTTTAAAATTGTACAAACTGATGCTAGTAATATTGGTTATGGTGGTATTCTTACTCAGGTCATACCTGATACGAAAAAATAAATTTTGGTCAGATATGCTTCAGGAAAATGGAACTCTGCTCAAACTAAATATGCTGCTGTAAAAAAAGAACTCCTTTCTATTGTCAAATGTATATTTAAATTTCAAGATGATTTACTAAATCAAAAATTTATGTTAAAAACAGATTGTCAAGCGGCAAAATACATTTTTAGTAATGATGTTAAAAATGATGCATCTAAACATATAATTGCTAGATGTCAAGCACAGCTATATGTGTTTGACTTTGATATTATGTATATCAAAGGAAAGGATAATTCTCTTCCTGATTTTCTCACTCGTGAATTTCTACAGGAATGAATCCTTATGATAGAGGAAAAGGAAGGGGATCTAACCCCAACCGAGGACGTGGTAGGGGAAATACCCCCTCAAAAGGTCGTGGTTCTAACCAAGCCTCCTCATCTGGCATGAAACCAGAAAAAGATAAAGTCACAGTCATATCTGTGAATGATCCTATCTATGCCAAATTGCAACAATTGATTGCGCAAGAAGGCCAATCTAGTGGCTCTCAACAAGGTATCTCTAACCTTGAAGCATCATATGCTCAGATGGTAGAAACACCACCCCATTCTCTAACCCCTATTCAACTTCCCTATACAGATCATATTTTGTATTTGGAACCTATTGATAAACAATGGGAAAAGGATCCATGGTATCTCATGGAAAAATATTTTCAAAATTTTACTTATCCTTTCGGCAGCCAAAAATTTCGTATGGCTATGCAAACAATTTTGGAAATTACAGACTCCTGTGATTTTACAAATTTTTATTCTAATATGACCAGTAAAACTGGCCCCATCAATTTTTCAAAATGTTATATCAAGAAAATTATATTTCCACATGAATGGGGACTTATTCCTCATAATGAAAAATAATTTATTTTACATGACCATCCCCATACCTGTAATTATTGGGATTATGTTCAAGCCTTTACTTTGACATTTTTCTATGAAAATCCCAAACGAAAACATACTTGGTGGATTAAAATTAATCCACAAATTTATAAAAAAGGTTGGCCCCAATGGTTTTATAATTGGTGGAAAAAATTTGGGCCTCTTCACGCCATTCTCCCTGACATTGTCCAAGAACAATTGGGCATTTGGGCTGCATATTCGCCCCAAATTAATAAAATGGACCCCGCTCATTATATGGATGGATCCAACCTTCTCCATTTTTTCTGTGAATTCGGATTACCCTAGATTTGGGTCTGGACTCCTATTGTCAAAAAGGACTCAAATAATCTTCTCTGTCTCTATAGACAATTCCATGTTGGATGGTGGAATAAACTGGACAAAGAACTAGACAAAACTGTAGCAGAAATAACTGCTGTTGTGAAGGATTACCAACAGGAATCTGAATTCCAAAGATCTCAATCTTATCCTTCTACATCTAAATTGGAGATCATGAAAACTGCATTAAAAATGCAAAATCCTCTTATGAAGGATAAAGATTTAATGTATGAATGTCTTCGCCAATTAAAAGGAGAATTCTTGGCCACATTCAAATCGGATTCTGACTCCGATGAAGAGATGCAATCCCAATCATCTCAGCACACCTATCTAGCAGGAGAATCTCAAGACCCATATGAAGAGGATTCGGATCCTATCCCTACAACTGAAGATCTTTTTGATGCCATGCTTGATATTATGGCAAAGAAAAAGGCAAGGAAAGCTCGCTCATCTGCTTCTTCAGATAAGGATAAGGACGACAAAAAGTAGCCGTCCCATGTGAAGGAATCTCTTCACGTTCCAGACTGTCGCACTACACGACAAAAAAGGCATCTTGCCTTTGACGCAAATGGCCAACCGACGCCAACTCATCTGGGCCCCACCTCCGTTCTGCGTCATTGCTTTATACAAGCATTTTTTGACTTTTGTACAAAGCTGTCTCTCCGGACTTGTAATTAATATTTTGGAATCTGGAATAGTGTTTTATCTCTGGTTTTAAAAGGTACCCTTCACCCTTGTTGAAGGCACTTATCCATTCTCTCTTCTCTCTCTTGTTAATAAATTTCTCCTTAAAAAATCTTTGCAAGTCTTGCTTCCTTATTTTGGTAGGTTTTAATTGTCTTTCCTTGACAGTTCTTATTTACTGTTATTATCTCTATCTCTTTTTAATCTTGTATTATTGTTTACCTGTTATTATATTACCTGTCGTTTCTCCTTTTCTTTCTTCTTGTTTTACCTGGGCATCCATTCTCTCTTCTCTCTCTTGTTAATAAATTTCTCCTTCAAAAATCTTTGCAAGTCTTGCTTCCTTATTTTGGTAGGTTTTAATTGTCTTTCCTTGACAGTTCTTATTTACTGTTACTATCTCTATCTCTTTTTAATCTTGTATTATTGTTTACCTGTTATTATATTACCTGTCGTTTCTCCTTTTCTTTCTTCTTGTTTTACCTGGGCATTATTGGTATCAGAGCCATGCTAGCTTAAATACTGGTATGTAATTCTGCGTATAAAGTATGTATATACGATCTGTATGAATTATTGTTACTGTTTTCCTCCTTCTCCATTGCTCAAACAAGTGGTACAGTACCCAAGTCGCGCTTGATTTTGTTATCCCTTGTCTTATACCCTCGTAATGGGTTGGTATTGGGATGTGCCTTTAAGTCGTTGACAAATGTGCTTGTTTGATCAATGGATGGTAGCTTGGAAACACTAATAGTATTTCCTATCTTTCGTATATTTATATTTTATACCACGAATTACATACTTTCTTTGCAATGCTAAATCCTTTCCATAGGTCCTCTTCTTCTAGGAAGATGGTTAAAGCTGCTGAATTAAATGAATACCCAGATCAACTGGAAGATCTCAATAAATGGGTTATACCCTCTGTCCAACCTTCTTCCATCTATAAAATAGGAACTTTTGACCTTAAAGGTGTAAAAACTGTTAAGACAGTTGAACAAACAATAAGTCTGCAATCTGATGAACAGACAATCTAACTACTGGATTCTGTAGATATTATACGATATCAGCATAAATATAATTTTTTACATATAGGTCTCATACAAGTTGCTTTTAAACCTCTTACCTTAAGTGGTTTACCAGCCAGTTTTCTCACTGTCCTTAGAGACGCCAGATGTCTCGATTGGAAGTCTTCTCTTATGGGAATTATGCAATCTAGTGTCGCTCATGGACCAGTTTATTTTAATGTCTACCCTAATCTACAGTTATCTTTTACAGATGCTAATCTTTTAGATGCTGTAAGTCTGAATACTAAACTCCATGGTTATAACTTTAAACCAGGATCTGAACCCCTCTGTCTCAGTTATAGAATCTACTTTAAGGCTCTTCATACTCTTGCTCCAAATTGTAAACGGTTTAGTCCTTCTGGAAGTACTGTTATAATTGAATCTAATCTTCTTAGCTCTAATATAGCTATGAATCGACAAATTACTTGGGATGAAGTCCAATTCCCAGAAACTTGGCAGCTCCAACAAGCTGTTCCACCTGCTCCCTTGATCCAAGAAGAAGTGGATCAAATTATACAAACTCCTGAAGGTGATATAGAGGTAAGATTTACTTCTGGAACTTCCCAAGGATCGAGATCCAGATCTCTTTCCAAATCTTCTTCTATGAGATCACTACCTCCCTATAAAATTTCTCTTCCAGAAACTTCTAGGGCTTCTACCTCTAGGCTCTCCGAAACTATTGAATTTGTTCGAATTTCTGATCAACAAATTCCTCATGGAATTCCCAAACCTCCAGTAGATATATCTACTGCTTCTGAAATGGATTTCCGTATTTAATGGATTTAAGTCCAGGTAGTCCAATTAGAGCAATCCTTAATAAGGAATTGTTTCAACCATATTATAAAACTTTTTGTGATTGGTATTTCTCTAGCTTCAGTTCTACTGAATTAGAAAATTATAAAAACAAGTATTTTGAACATTTGGGTCATACCCAACAATTAGAACATTTCGTACCATGGTTTCTTCAATTTTATGTGAATAATTTCTCTATTCATGTACTTGAAGAAAAAACTTGAATGACAGATTTTGGATCTGTTATTCATTCTGTATTCCCTCCTACAGAACCATTAAAAATAACTAGTTCTTCAACATCACAGATTCTAGAAGCCAATGCTTATGTCAAACCATCTTTGGTTGAAATAGTGTCTATCACTATGAAAGATCTAAATCAAGCTTTTAAACAAAGTAATTATACAAATTTATATTTACAAACAATTGGTCAACAATTATTGCATCTAAATCATAAGTTAGATCAATTACACAATAAACTTTCACAAATGAAACTTCAAGAAGTTAAATCTTCTAAGGATGCTCAAGCAACTATACAACCTCCTTTAGATATTAAGGAATTTAAATTAGAATCTACAGATGAGTTTGTCTATGTCCTAGAAAAGAAACTTAATTCTTTCCAAATTTCTACGCTTTCTGTTAAATCAGAATCTATTTCCGACGAACAAGATAATTCTGATAAAGATGAAATTAATAAAATTGTGGCTGAACCTAGGCGTTTAGAACATTATTATTATAAACGACCTACCCCACAAGATGTATTATTTGAAGAAAACGATAATTTTATTCAAAATAATTACCAAGGAAATTCTATTTATGAATGGAATCTTGATGGTCTGGCTGATAAACAGATATTTGACATGTGTCATCGTATCTGTATGTATAGTACTATTTGTAAACAACGTGGTAATACGGATAGAGCCATAGCTCAAATGATAATTAGTGGATTTACTGGCACCATCAAAGGTTGGTGGGATAATTATCTAACTCCAACTGCTCGATCTGAAATTTTGGATGCCATTAAACAGGAACCTACTCCTACCCCTAATGATCTTAACCATGTTACTATTACTGAACAGTCAGTTTATACACTGATTTTAGCTATCTGTGAGCATTTTACTGGAAGATATTCTAGTAATAATGAAAATATTCGGACACTCCTTCAAAATCTTAGATGTCCTACTCTTACTCATTTTCGATGGTATAAGGATGTATTCCTTAGTCGTGTTATGCAACTTCCTGATGCTAATAGTGATCATTGGAAGTCTAAATTTCTTGATGGTCTTCCCTTTCTGTTTGTCGAAAGAGTTAGGAAAGCCCTTAGAGATCGTAATGATGGGATTTCTATTCCATACTCTAATCATTCTTTTGGAAGTCCTATAGACACGTGTATACAAGAAGGATTAGCTTTGTGTAATGATATCAAGCTCAAAAGCCAGCTTAAAAAGCAAAGGCTTACTGAAAAATCTCAACTTGGAGATTTTTGTGATAATTTTGGTATGGATATGCCAAAACCACCTCCAGATCGTTCTACACGATCTAAGGGCAAAAAGAAATTTAAATCTAGAATTCCTCATAGGAAACGAAAATATACTCAGGATGCCTCTACGAGTCAACCTGCTAAAAAGTATGTTAAAAAATCTTCTCATAAAAAGAAAACTTCTACTTCTAAAAAAGACATTAAATGCTGGAAATGTGGTAAATTTGGTCACTATGCCAATAAATGTTTAACAAAAAAGAAGTTGAATGAACTTCAAATTGATGAACAGCTAAAAGATACTTTAGCTAAATTTAGCTAAAGTCTTTCTAAATAGCGAAAGCGAACCCAGTGAAGACTCTTCATCTGAAGTCTTTGAGTCCCCTGAGTTAGATCAAGTACAAGAAGATGATATTTCGTCTTCTAGTGATATTAACCCTACTCTACAGGAATCTTGTTCAGGTAATTGTAATTATTACAAAGCCATAGTAGATATGCATGGTTTAAGCATTAATATGCTTACTCAGGATCAGGAAATAATTATAAAAATTTTAGATCAAATTCCTGACACATCTATGAAAGCTCAGATGATTGAAAACTACTTGAAGCAGGTCAAGCAACAGGATAATATTCCAAAAATCTCGCATGCTTATAGCATGACTGAAGTTATGAAAAGACTCCAGCATCAACAGGACAAACCTGTTACTTTACAAGATTTAAAAACTGAGATCAATCAGTTAAAATCTGAGATTAAATCTCTAAAAATTGATAATTTAAGTTTAACCTCCCGGGTTACGAATTTGGAACTAGGACGACAGCTTACTAGTTCTTCGGAATCATCTCCAATAAGACATTATGTACAAATTAATAAAATATTTCGCAACGTCACCTTATCATCATGTTAATCTGATATACAAATTAATAAAAATATATTAAAATGTGAATTTTATTCTTATTATTTAAAATTAAAAAATTAATTAAGATATTTTATCTATATTACAATATGATATTTCATCACAACATTTATAGATAAATAGATTTTATTGACATATAATACTACATTAATAATAATATGACACTATCGTTGTATTAAATATTTTTTCAGTTAGCACAGTATGTCCTCGCTTCTCACGGGTAAGAAGATGTGGTGTTCTGTTGCATTGATTACTTTTTTTTATATATATATTTTTAGAAAATTGTGTTCCAAGAAAAAATAAAAATTATATTTATATCTATATTATTATAAAAACCAACACCACAATTTTGTGAAAATTGTTCTGAAAAGTTAGTTTGGAAAGATTCAGTCACTTCTTACTAAAAAAAAAATGCTAAATCGGTAATTGTAACCCAAGGTCACCTTTTTTTTTAATCTTTCCAACTTTATCTTAAAACACCTGAGGATCTGTTTTACTCTTTAGTCTTCACAAACTATTCTTAAAAATCAATTTGATGAGATTTCGTCACATCTTGCTTAAAAGAAAGGCTAAACCCATTATTTTCTAAGCAATTAGTGGGTGAGTGAAAGTTATGCACATACAAAATAACTCATGAGTTAATAAGCCCGTGGGAGTCAAGGACGGGTTAGTAAGAGTTATGGACAAACAGAATAACTCATGAGTTAGTAAGTAATTGGGAATCATGGGCGCATGTGTATTCCTCAGTTTCTATTTATTATAAGAGTCAATATCTCAGTTTAGTAATAATATGTCCTCTATGCTATTATATAAGCCAGCACAAGAGCTTGGTGGCGTTGTAGCACGTTTAAGATGCCTAAATCACCCTATAATCAAAAACTTTTTTGCTCCTTTGTATTATTTTTAAGTTTGGCCAGAAATAATAAAAAAAAGCCCGACACTCAAGTGATTCAATGACATTCGATTGGTTGTTAAGTATCTCAGTTATTGAGATATTGAATTTCACTTTTTTAAGTGTTGTAGTGATTTATTTGTGATTATTATTGAACTTGTTGCTATTGCTTGTTTGTTAAACTTTTTTGGATAAATGATTGTCATTTCTCTTCATATAATTATTTCCTATCAATTGGCAAAAAAGATTTTAAAAAAATTTGGCCATGTAAAATCACATGAAACCAAATACCTTTTGGAGAAACTTGCCTCACACACTATAAACTCTTTGTCCCAAAACTTGCTCATTTTTTGTTTGGTTACAATACTCAATAACCAACCAATAACTTATTTCGTTTAAAAAGTGATAGAGAAAATAATAAGATGCAGTCTAATTCACGCATATAGTGCGTAAAACTCTTTTAATGGTTTTTAATTTTTTCAAACTATACTAAAAAGTCAATTTAATAAAGATCTGTTATGTCTATTTTAAAAAGATTAAATTAATAATTTTATAGTCCAAAGTCACTTTAATTGGATAACCCGCGAGTTAGTGAGTTAGTGAGATTTAAGAAGATACGTGTATATTGTATACTTCCGCTTCTAGTACATTGGAATCGGATCATGCGTCCTAGGATTGTAAAGAATTGTCTGCTCGTACTATATGTATTTATAATGATTATATATAATTGTTAAAAAAAAAGCTATACCGGGCCTTAAGTCTCAATTTTCAAACTAGAAACTCCTGAAAACTCGTTTTCTCCGAAAATGGAGGCAAGTAACCTGTGAAACTTCAAGAGAAAGTTGTAGAGAATTTTATTGAGACATTTTAAAATTCTATATTGACCATGAAAATGTAAGAAAGGAATTAATTAATTTCATTAAAAAATTGTAAGCATTTGAGAGAGTAGTTTACAAGGGGAAGACAAATATTGACAACACGTGAGAACCTAAGTGCTCATTTGATAGGGCTTAAAAGTTAAATTTTTTTTAAGTTTGTTAATGAAAAAGTCAAGTTTTTCTAATTTTTTTTTTAATTTTAGTTTAAATAAAAATAAATAAATAAGTAAAAAAGCTAAAATTTTTTAACTTTTTTGTTTATAAGTTTAAAAAAAATCAGTAAAAAAGCTGGTGCCAAACGCAGCCTAAGTTGCAAAATTTTAATTTGAGTAAAAATTACGCTAATGTAGCTATGGAACGAATAATTTGGTCTAAGCTTCTGGTTCACTAGAAGTTCAAAAACGATGCGTTTGGAGGACTTGTGAAGAGATGTAGGTGTAAACAAACGAGCGGCCGGAGATGATCTTCTTGTCCAGTTTCGGCAGAGACTTTCCCTGATCAGTTGCCGTTTCTCTGTTTTCTTTCTCAAGTGACCGCGACTCTTTTGGAAATTCAAAGTCTCAATTTCAAACCCTCTCTCTCTCTCTCTCTCGTTCAATCTCCTCCGCAGCAAAAGTCAGAGGATATCATCAATATATTGCCGTATTAACTGGACTTTTCTCGTATTTACATTATAATATCAATTATTACTCCATCACGCAAATACTTTCAGTTCAGTGTTAGGAACCTCAACAAAGTACAAACCCAACACCTAGTATGGTTTCAGACCACTCGGACGCAGCAGACAATTCCAGGGTCAACGACGAAGAAGAGGAAGGAGGAGTTGAAGTAGCATCAGTAGGAGGAGGAGGAGGAAGAGATTCAAGTACTGGTAAGGAAGCTAGAGGTACATGGAAGCACGCCGCTTTCCACGTCGCCACCACCATCGCCACCCCGGCCGCCTACGCTCCCCTTCCCTTCGCCGTTGCTTCTCTCGGTTGGCCCCTCGGTAATCATTTCAAGAACTCCCTCATGGCAAACACACCCATACACACTATTATATATACATATTCATATAGTTATATCAATCAAGAATTTGCCGGATAGAATGGGTACTATTATTATTACCAATATAGTCTTTAATTGAAAAATCTCTGTTTTTCTTGATTTGGCTTTTGATGCTGCAAAATCATGCCCCGGTAACTCAAATGTTCTTCTTATAATTGCGGACTTGTTAGGGGCAATGAAATAATGACATTGGCTCTTAATTCTTTGATTCAGGAGTATCCAGTTTGGTGGGTGCTACGCTTGCCACTTGGTACTCTAGTATTTTGATTGCGTCTCTATGGGGATGGAATGGGAAGAAGCAGACCACATACCGGCATCTTGCTAGGAGCATCTATGGTTGGTGTCATCTTCTTCTATTTTTCTGCAAATTTTGTACCGGATTTCGTATTAACTATAATTGTCCCTTTCTAACTTTGAAGGATCTGGGGGCTACTGGTCAATTGCATTTTTTCAGCAGGTGGCTTCCTTGGGTAATAACATTGCCATTCAGATTGCTGCTGGAACTAGCCTTAAGGTTATGTAGTGTATCTGATGAAAACAGAATTTTGTGAATCATTTCAATGAATGGGACCTGTATAGCATTCAATTTTTTCACTTTTATTTTCTAATAATTTTGCAGGCAGTATACAAATACTACCAGAAGGATGGTAGCTTAACCTTGCAGCATTTCATTATTCTTTTTGGAGCCTTTGAGCTTTTTCTCTCTCAGCTCCCAGACATCCATTCATTGAGATGGGTAAATGCTCTGTGCACTGTCAGCACAGTTGGTTTTGCTGGTACAACCATTGGTGTCACCATATATAATGGTAACGCTTGGCATATCCATCTTCGTTCTGTTCCCTTCCTGCCTTGTGGACTGCACCCAGAAAGAGCAATTGATGAACTATTGTTTTGTAGGTAAGAAAATTGACAGAAAATCAGTCAGCTACAGTTTGCAAGGAAGTTCCTCAATGAAGCTTTTCAAAGCATTCAATGCCCTTGGGGCAATAGCCTTTTCATTTGGAGATGCTATGCTTCCAGAAATACAGGTGAATTACCATAATCCTTATAATCCTTGAATTATACTTTATAAATTAAACTCCCAATTTAAGTGAACTATATTTGACTGTTGTCTTATTAGAGTACCATGAGGGAACCAGCAAAGAAGAACATGTACAAAGGTGTATCAACAGCTTATGGTATTATTGTTGTGACTTACTGGCAATTAGCATTTTGTGGCTACTGGGCGTTCGGCTCTGAAGTCCAGCCTTACATCGTTGCCTCTCTTACTGATCCAGAATGGACAAGCGTTATGGCCAATCTTTTCGCGGTGATTCAAATATCTGGATGCTTTCAGGTAGTTTTCGCCACAACAAAAAAAAAAAAATTTCGTTTTTTCTAAATGAAATCTCAAGCTTATCTGCTATACTCTTTCTTGGTTTAGATATATTGCAGGCCAACATATGCATATTTTGAAGAAAGAATGCTATCCGACAAGACAACTAGCCGATTGCCCTTTCAGAAAAGACTTATCCGTCTCATTTTCACCTCAATCTACATGGTTCTTCTAACACTTGTTGCAGCAGCCATGCCTTTCTTTGGAGATTTTGTTTCTATTTGTGGAGCTATTGGTTTTACTCCACTGGACTTCGTCTTCCCGGCTTTAGCATATCTGAAAGCCGGCAGAACCCCGAGGAACAAAAAGATTCACCGTTCAATGCAGTTCCTTAACCTGGCAATTGCTGCTTGGTTCTCCGTTGTAGCCGTGTTGGGTTGCATTGGTGCAGTGAGGTTCATTGTAGAAGATATTAAAACTTACAGGTTCTTCCATGATATGTAACCTTATCAATGTGGTTCCGGCCGTTGCGCAAACATTGCGCGTGCGATAAGGTGGATTCGGTGATTCAATTGACACGAAATGATGCGTCAAATTCTGTGCTGGCACGAAATTGCACATTTTTGGTGCGCCGTAAACCACCAGGCACAAGAGTTAGAATGCTTAAAACCAAAAAAAAAATGTTTAGGATATATTTTGATGTAATGTATTGACATATATGAACATAGCAGTTTATAAGTCATTGTTTATGAAAATGGGTAATGCTATACAATTAGAAAAATCATACAGAATTTATTACCAGAATAATGTACCTGAATTGTATGCCTATCACTTTAAAATAAAGAGCATGCTTATTAATTATAAAACTGCTATCGCCACATCATTTTGGTATAGATTTCTGTACACAAATTCTGAAAAAATAACATTTTTTCCTGAAATATTGTCAGTGTTGGAGAGAATTTTTGTACAAAAAGAATAGGATGAGTTTTATTTTTTAACAGAACTCACAACTTGAATTTGAAAAATAAGATGAGATAGGGCGTTTAGTTTGGTAAAAAAAAAATTTGAATCAAAAAAAGAAAAAAAAAAGAATTTGTTAAGAGAAAAAAAGCTTAATAGAGATTGCAACTTGGGATGGGAAGGTTTTGAAACAGCCTCTTAATAGCTGTCTGCTCTGCATTCCCTTAAACCTAACAGTCCAAACCTAATCAGCCAGAAATTTCTACCGGCAGATGTCAGCCGCTGGCTCCATCCTCCTAGTATTGCCTTTCGGTTTTTGCCTTTTTCGGAAAGGGCAGTCACTGCCCAATTACTGTTAGGGTTTTACGATCCTTCTCTCTCTCCTCATCTTAAAGCTTAAACTCCCTCGTCTCTCTCGCTCTCTCTCTCCCTCTTAACGTTCAATCATTTGTCATTACCACTTATCTGTTCTCCAATTCTGGATCAGCAGCATTTAAGCCGCCGGTCTAAATCCGGAATCTGAGTTACCGTCCCTAATTCTCAATGTCGACATCATCACCGCCCGGTGGCGGAGTCTTTTCAAGGGCCAGATCCAACACCCAATCCTTCTTCGCCACGCGCCGCCCATGGCGCGAACTCCTCGGCACTCCGTCGTCGTCCTTCGCCCGTCCCTACATCCTCGGCGAAGCCACCCTTCGCATGAAGCGAAACCTCAACTACTTCCGAGTGAACTACGCAATGTTCCAGTTGCTGGTCCTGTTCCTCAGCCTCTTGTGGCACCCACTCTCGATGATCGTCTTCATCATCGTCTTCGCGGCGTGGATCTTTCTCTACTTCTCTCGTGACGAGCCTCTCGTGGTCTTCAATCGCACTGTCGACGATCGCGTGATGTTAATTGCTCTGGCTGTGATCACGATCGTCGCGCTGGTCTTGACTCATGTGTGGTTGAACGTGTTGGTTTCGGTTTTGATTGGAATGTTTGTTGTTGGTTTGCACGCGGCGTTTAGGGTTCCAGATGATCTGTTCCTTAACGAGGAAGAAGCGGCCGACGGTGGGCTGCTTTCAGTCGTTGGTAGTCCCATTCGTACCCGTGCCGCTTATTCCTCTGTTCGATGATTCCTCAGAAATGTTTGGTTATGTTAGTTTCCGAATTTGGCGATATGATTGAGAGCTTTCAAAATTTTAAGCTTTCAGGCAATCAGGTTAGAACGCAGTCCGTTTGAAATTTTGGTGTTGCCTTCGTTCTTGTCCTTGATTGTAAAAGCAGAGATTTTGAATTTTTGTTATATGTGTTGGGTGCAAATATGTTGAAGGAAGAAAATTTGATCAGAAATTTCCGTTTACATTTTTATTAGAAATTTGATACAGAGTGGTAGATTATGATGTCGGAGTTCTCTGTCTTCATTTCGTCTGGGGAGCGATAGCCATGTTTGTCAATGTGTGTTCTTCGTTCTTTATCACTTATAACAATTGCTTGTGCGATTTTTCTCAGATTGCGCTTTAATTGAGAACTGGTGGTACCCATATTGGCCTCCTTGGTTCTGACTTGCTTCTTCTTTTAGTTACTTTTGGTAGGTTCTCATTTTCAACCATAGAAGGCATGTGGGAGCTGAGAAAGGATGATTTTGAGTGAGGATCGCACTCACTTGTAGACCCCTTGTAACTGGCAACGAGGGACACCAATCAACCTCTTTATAAAGCCAGAGATGGTCCTCACTTGAGGAATTATTGAACTTTTTATAAAGCAGAGATGGTCTTTTCCTGGGCTTCTTGAGATGATGAAGTTTTTATCTTTAGAACTAATTGGCCATGACTAGGTAAGTTTTGTAGTCTCTGAACATCAAATCGCCTTGGTCTCCTATGGATACTGGAGAAATGGTTTAGAAACACTCATCTAGCCGAAAACTAGTGAAAAAAGAAAAACATACCAAATCAACAAGAGAGAGAGAGAGAGAGAGAGAGATGAGAGAGAGCCTAGACATTTTTCGATTGCAAGTTTAAAAAATTCTGAATGCTGTTTGGTCTAGCTTCAATGGAGAGGCTTCATTTGTTTGTATGTAAAAATGGTACAGACTTACCAATGCTCAAGCTCTTACATGGGTAGGTCCGCTCTGGGTCTCACACAGCCAAATTAGTTACCGGGGCAAAAAGATCTTTCATCAAAGGAGCTAGAATGAATGATAATTGTGTAATTTCAACAGAACGTTCTGTCTCCCAATATGCAGCAGCTGTTTTGGGATCTCCAAAGCTCAGGCATCAATGATAATAAACAAGATCCGAAAGCACAGCCTCAACCACAATTGTACCATTGCATTTAGACGTTAGTACATGAAGGCGAGAAATCAAGAGGGGATAAGAGGGCTTAAACAACAGAACAAAAGGAAGAGAAAAAGAACACCTGAAGCTGAACTAAATTCCTATTGGTTGCGAGAAAAATAGTGTTACAAACAAGTTAAAGAAGCTGATATATAGAAGTGAAAATTGTCAAATTCACTTGCAATGAACTAATAAACACACCTATGGACATAAGATCTTGACATCTGACAATGATTGCAACAACCCATCAGTTCACCGCAATAAGGTATGAACGGCACTGCTGCCATTTCACTCGAGGGTGCGATTGTAGATCGTATGTGTACCCTCTCATAGAGGATAATGACAATGCATGTTCATGGGATCCATATTTGGATCAGGAAGTATGACTGCTTCCTCTGATCCAAAAGGATGTTAGGTAATTGAGGAATCCAGAGGATAAAAGAACGAAGGAAAATGCATGTTAGGAAGCTGGAACCTTGCGAGCATAAGCCAACACCATCACGAAATCCTTTGCCGAGGAGCCAATTGATGCTGGCATACTTTGGGATGTCGAAGCAGTTGCAGTTTGTAGCCATAAATCGACTAAATTATTCAGTTGCAATGTGGGGACCACTGATTGATCCATACATTTTATCTCAACCTGCAAGAAAATCAACTGAACAATCAGGTAAATGCAGAATCAAAAATGGAAGCACCAGCCTGTTTGTCCATTGCAGATAAAGGTTTTAAAGTGTTCCAAAAGTCTAGGTCATGTCTGGCAGAGTATTTAGGAACACTTCTCTGTTCTCATAGTTACAGAAAACAGAGATGAAAATTCAAATGGTTTGTTGTTCCTTAAAATAACGGAAAACGCTAAACCACCAGAATTTATATACAGAATTCAGTTCCAGAATGATGTGGCAGTGGTATAATGCAACTATGACCCATAGTGATGGGCCTTATGTTTTCAAATGAAGGGACTTCAATAAGCCACATCAGTCTGTACAATTTTTCTGGTTGTATAGCACCGCTAAATAACAAATCCTTGGTGACAGCAACTCTGCATATTTCAAATTTAAGAAACACCAGACATTCACATTCTCCTTATCACTTTCAATGATCTATGGGCATTTAGCATTGGTTTGACAGCAAAGTTGCCACAATCAATAGGAAACCAGACACCATGAGTCTAGTAACCTTTTTACCCTAAACTAGCGAGCCTCCCTCAATTGTAGCAACTTCACTACATCAAATTTTGCTGCTTCCTGGACCAGTTTTATGGGTTTGGAGAATCAGAATCTCTTTTTAGCAAAACACGTTTCTTTTGGGCTGAATTCTTGATTTCTTGGGTCTTCTGTAGAAGTTTTGGCCATAGTTGTTGACTGAAATGTATTTTGTTCAAAGCTTAGTCATTACCTATTCAATGACATTTAACTCAAAAAGGCTTTTCAGTGTCCATCTGGGGCTTTGTGAAAAAATCATCGTAGGAGGGTCTGATTCCAAAATCCAACCTGTGAATATGAAGATCCCTAACTTCAGGACAATTGGGCTTCAATACACCATCCGATCAAGGGAAACAGATGGGCTGAATTTCCACTCAACATGAGATGTTTTTACTTCTCTCACACTTGCAGCCTGCCTCACACATGTCACACTGTGCACCCATCAACCCACTAAAGGGGGGGTTTATATACAAAATACAATGGCTTCCTAGAGAAGCTTTGTTCCACTGCCCAATTTATTTCCCCCATTTTTTTTTTAATGTTTTGCATGGCTTGGACCACCACAAGGGGCAGACCCAACCCAACGCTAGCAATGCCTGCTAGCCGGATTTGACAAAGTCACTATCTTTTTGAAGCCATTTTCCAAAATATCAAGATTGTGAATTTCAGATAATTGTAATAATCATAATATAAGTTCTGTTTACTAACAGGAAATTCTCCTTTGTCTATAATTTCGAAATTGTTTATACACAGACAAACATGAACTAACTATTCAGGTTAAATAATCAGCTTTCCTTCACAATAGCCAAACCAAATGCAGTAACATAAAGTCAAGAAAGATCTTTACGCATCTCAGCAATCAAACAGAACTCTACAATCTCTGGCTCAAGTTTATTTTCTTCCATACCAGATCCTGCTAGATTAATAAACAAAAATGTACTGTTCTGAAACTAGGAAAGACAATTCACTTACCTCATCTTCACTTGTAAGATCTAGTTTCCTCATCAGGTACTTTTGGATAAAAGAAACAGGTACATTCCCATCCCTGAGACATAATGAAATGCATGTGAAATTATGATATAGAACCTCTCTTGGCATCAGTGTCTCCAACACCCACCCCCCACATCTTTCTTCCTTTTTTTACTCAATAATTTGAAAGAAGAGGGCATGTTCTCAAGGGAAAATCTGGGGAGAGAAGAGAAGGGGGGGGGGGGGGGGCATGGGGGGGGGGGGGGGGGGGGGGGGGGAGGGGGGGGGGGGAGGGCACTCTAGGGGGGAAGGGGGGGGGGGGGGGGGGGGAGGAGAAGAGAGAAGAAGGGGGACGGAGGGGGGGGGGGGAGAGAGGAGAGAGAGCGAGAAGGGGGGGGGGGGGGGGGGGGGGGGGGGAGAGGGCGGGAGGGGGGGGGGGATGAGGATGAGAGAGGAGCACTATGGTTGTTGACGGAGATTGACCAAAAACACTACCATCATACAGTACATGTAATTACCAATCAGAGCAAAAGACATAATTCCATGAAACATAGGGACTGTTGAAAATCATTAGTAATTTAGTAACTACTCCTGACAGTATCACATCATGCACTGACTCAGGGGTAGGCCAACCAAGGGCCGAGGGTAGGCCACCACGCCCCCTAAAATCTGGAGAAAAAAAAAATTTAACCCGACCCATTTTATATTTTTCTGGGTTTTATCCTAATGATTTTTTTCCACTTGAACTTATGGTACTTAATAATCAACTTAAGATCTACATTCTAAATGTAAGCTATAATGATAAATTTTAAAAAATGATAGGGATTGGTGGGTTTGCTCAAAAGTTAGTTCAAACGAATAAGGATAGTGTCTACCCATTAGTCTATTTGCTTGTGAAGTTGATATTGATTTTACCAGTTGCAATTGCATTGGTTGAGAGAGTTTTTTTTGCAATGAAGATTATCAAAATTTCATTACGCAATATGAAACAACGAAGCGGATTGTTGTAATTTGTCATTTACTTTTATTTGAATGTTGTTTTGTGTAAGAAACATTTGATAGTAATATATAGAATCTTGAATATTATTGTATTAGTTGCATTATCTAAGAAATAATCATCTTAGTGGTGGACGGAGGGGGGGCGGGGCCAGGGGGGGTGTCACGGCCCTCCAAAGTTTTGAAAATCTCCTTTATATCCTATGAATTTTTAGATATTTCATATATAATATAGTGTATTGCCCCCCAAAATTACTAAATTTTTCCTTCACTTTTGTAAATTTTTGAATATTTAGAATATTATATAGTGTATTGATCCCTCAAAAATTAAAATATTTTCCTTAATCCTCTTATCAACCAAAAAAAATGTTTTTCACCCCCCCCCCCCCCCCCCCCCCCCCCCAAAAAAATAAAATCCTAGGTCCACCACTGCACTGACCGGTAACAATGTAAATCCTACAACCTTGAGCATGTGAGAAAAGAGAAACTCATGTCCATGTATTCAAGTTTCAGATGGCAGCCATACAGGAACTTGGTAATATAATCTCCCGTCATAAACAAAATACACTTACGCTTTTCTCTTAGAACTTTGTCATAAGCACAATCACACAGTGACATAGACAAGCATGTAGACAAGGACAACGGATCAACAAGGGAAATTACCAACAAATAAACCAATGATAAACCCTCCCCCTCATAAATCTGAAGGAGATGAACAAAATTATGGCATGTGGCCTATAGCCTTGCCTCTTGAATTATAATTCTCACAGCTGATTGTTGATAAATTTTAAGAATTCTCCACCCACCTGTCAATTGCAAATGCAACATACAAACACCCCTGTACACCTTTAGGGTGTACTGGGGATCAGGAGAAAACAAAAAATTCAATGGATTTTGGAGATTGTTTTTTGCAGAACTTGACAATTCCCCTAGTTTGCAATGTGGAGGAAGTGGACTTTCTAAATTTGGGGACTCTGACTTTCCACAGATAGGCAGGACTGAGGACTTAATACACCTCATTCATCACGCACTGTGCAAAATCAAACACGTTGACATAGTGTACTGATGTTAGAAAACTAATGATACAATTGAACAGCACAACTACACTCCTCTTATGAATTCTATTCTCCTTTTGCTACAAACTAAAGGAGTCATCGTCAAACTTTCCACAGATAGGCCAGACCAAAAACTAAACACACCGCATTTCATATTACCAACGTCAGAAATGTAATTGTATCTATTCAACTGCAAAATTATACTCTTCTTAATTCCATTCTCCGTAGTACACGTGATGCCAACGAGATGCTCAACGCCAAATGCAGATTGAAGGCAGAAGTAACTTTAGCAAAAGTAGAAATAAAATGAGAAGACATGAAGATTTGAAGGCAAAAAAAGGCCAAAGAGTGATCATTTTCATTGCCTAGTCTGGATAATCCATGAGGAGGGAGACATCACCGAGGATCTCACTTACAAAATTAAAGCAAGATACAGCAAAGGAATGCTTTTGCTGCATTTTGAGATCAGTGTAGACTATAAAATTCAAGGGAAACTTTGCAAGATGGCTATAGAGTGTGAAACCAATCATAGTATGGCGTAAAGAATGCTTGCCAACTAAGAAACACTATGTCCATGGCACCACTCTGCGGGTGTTGAGATGGACGTGTTGCAATGCATGAAATAATAAAAATATAAAATTAAAAATATCTTCAGTTACTACAAGTGGATGTGTTGTGATGCATAAAAAGAATGCATAATATATCCTAGGGAAAAATAAGGAACAAATAGAAAAATTATAAAATAATAAATAAATAAAAATTTACCATTTTCATGAAGAAGCTATGTCCACTTTTAAACACTTCTCCAACTGTCCCTCCAGTAGTCATCGAATATGTATTCCATTTACCACATACTAGTAACTTTTGGAATATTTTCTTCCCCAGCTTGAAGAGACAGACACTTGGACGAAATTCACAGGACACATACAAAAAACTTGGGATATGGACCATTTTTTAATTGAGATAAACAGGAAATTTGTAAGTAGCGGCAATAATGATGACGAAGATGATGTTTTGCGGGCAATGTTGATAAAAACATACATTGGAACAAAGAAATACCTACAATAGTGACCAAGTACATGTTGCTATCTCTTCCAAAAAGAAATACATGTGAACTAGGTTGGCATACAAGTCTACAAAGAAGCCTGCTGGTTAAATAGAATAATGTAAAATGGTCGCCGAAACTAAAGCCAGAGTGGTGACTAGGCAACAGAGAAATGAAGTTAATGAACTACCAAAGATCATTTATTCTCGAAAAAAAAAAGGCTAGATACTGATGAAATTTGCAAGCTACTAGGAACAGTAGTCTCTCTTTGATCATCTTTCATCAGGCACATTCCTGCTAGCAAACATTTGCTTCCTGATACAGCTTAGTGGCTTCTTCCTGTTGGATTCAATTTTTAGAACAATTATTCGAGTTGGATTTCGGAACCTAATGTCCAATTGTGAATGGGACATGCATTCTTTTTGAATCAGAAATTCATTAAGACCATTCAGTTCCCCAATTGTATGTCAAAGGGGCTTCAATTATCTTCAAGGCACAACTTAAAGTAAGCACCTCCAAACCTCTGATTAAACAATGTTTCGATATTTTTGAGAAATTGGAACAAATTACTGAGAAAAATAATAATTTAATAAAAATCATAAAACAAAAAAATCAGCTGCGTTTAGTAAATATGTCAACAATACCTTTTAAGACATCAACTCAATTATCAAAGAGATCTTGATAATGTTATTAAAAAAAAATTCACCTTGTCAAACTGAATACATGAAATATATGAGTTATGAAATTAAAACAGAGACAGACAGACAGACAGACAGAAAAAGCAAATTTGTCCAACAACACTTCCCATGTCAGATAGATTTACTCCACTATGATTCATTAAGATTTGGCCTCTAATTTGTAAAACAAACCCGTAGAACATATTTCTTTCGACATATTTCTTCAAAAGTGTCAATCATGCCTTGGGTGAATCATAACAACCAGCAAATTTGATGTATTGTCTCGTATATGATAGAACATGATGAATACAGAATAAATAACAAATATTCTTCTGATAAGAATTGTTTCTATGTATTACAGGTGTCAGCATTTTAACTCATTGAACAGATGCATGGACAAGATGGTGTGCTCATGCTTCCCCTCAGACAGAATCTTACTCAGACAAAGGAAGTATAATTTAGCACAGCATAGTAACAGACCAGGAGTCATAAACAAACAAAATTAAAAATAAAAAATAAGGTTCAATATACAGCTTGAAAAAGAAACTATGTCATTTCAATAAATATTAAGAAAGCAAATAAATAAGCAAAATCAATGCACAGTAACTAGAAAATAAAATTGAAAAGGTATGAATGAACTAAAGGAACTCACTTTATTCTCAAGTAACTTGCAGATATCTGAGGCAGGGGTGCATGGCCTTCCCTGAACCATGTATAGAAATCAGAAAATGAGTAAGACAAAAAAAGTAACAAAATTTAGTCTCTATAAAACGTGTAAATTTCAATAATTTACAGAAAAAGTATATTCTCACTGTTCTTCAGAAGCCACTAGCGAGAACCAAATTGGACCAATTCTTCTTTCGCATTTAGAACTAGCAGCATCTAGCACAGCTTGGGGTGAAACGCCTAATTCCGTAGGAGCAGCTGCCTTTTTTTGACGAATCCTTCGCAACTTTTTAGGTTTGACTGTATCCAGAGAGACAGGATTGATGTTATCCTTTTCATCATGGACTCTAGATTTGGTTCCGTGTACCTTAACTTTGTTTTTGCGAATATATCCTTGGTCAGGAGCATGTAGAGCCTCTGATTTAGCAGCAGACCCTTGTGCAGAATACTTTGAAGACTTACTCCTACTTGCAACTTCCACCAAAAAATTTAAAGGTTTCCATAGATCGACTTTCCCTTCCCATGTTTCAGCACCGTTCTCTGTTTCTTTTTCAGGTTCATGGCGGCTAGAGGTCTCAGCATTAGAAGAATTCTGCATCAGTTATACGATTAATCATTAAAATCAGCGGTAAGTGTAATCATATGTGCGGCTATTTTAAGGCCAGCCACTAACAAAAAGCCCTGATAGCGTAAATAAAGAGTGCTCACTGCAGGCATCCAAAACAACATGGTGGCCTCCTTTACCTGCCTTATATTCTGAGTGAATTTAGTTAGAGTTTCAGGTGAGCTGGAGCTCTCCAGATGATCTTCCACAGAATCTTCCTCTTTCTTGACAGGCTTCTCAATGGGAAAACTGGAACCTCGTAAAGCAGATGCCTTTCTCGCAACAGCTTTTGACCTTCTTCCTGAGATGGAAGTCTGTGTTGATACTCTGGGAGTACTGACCACCAATGATGACAGTGATCTCTCCTTTCTTCTCACTGGTAATGTAACAGAAGGTGCAACGTCAGGTGCCTTCACCTTTCTTCTTTTGAAAGGGAAGATATTGACTCTGACATCTTGCAAGTTGTGGTCTGGCCTGAGAACCAAAAATCAATGCATGCGCTTGAGAACAGAGTTCCATGTATTTCCAGATGCATGGCATACGCATTAATGCAGGTGCATTCATGCAAAAGGAGCAAAAGTCCCAATGTGGTGTCTAAACAAATCCAAGTGATAAACTAAGGAAAGAATTGTAGAACATGCCACATGTAGATTTTCCAACAAACACACTCCAGAGGGAGATGTATTGCAGGGTTTAGCGATGACTGAGGGCCCACGCATGTGCACAAATTTTGTTGAAGTTTAACAGTGATGACTGATAAGTGCTAGATTTTTTAAAAAGCTACATCCAAAAAGCTCAGAGTGCAAGAGAGAGAAGCCTCAAAACCTTATAACCACAGACTACTATAACATTGCAAAACCAAGGGATAGCTAGACAAACTAATAGCACCAAAAAGATTAAAAAAGAAAGTTATAGGCTTCACCATCCCAATAGGCTACCAGTAGCACACAGAAGCACAGGAGGTAGTATAAGAGGATTTCAATAATGATCTTTGGGCAAACATTAAAATAGTCCTCTCTAAAAAGCTCAAAGTGCAAGAAAGGAGCCTCACAAACTCCTCTGTATGCGACTACAAAGCTGTATAACTCGATTATGAAAGCAACAAACAAAATATCATAATTATTCCACCATCTGATAGGCTAATTAGTTATTAGGGACAAACCAAAAAGTTTAGAGCCTGCAGGTTAACCAAACCCTAATTAGCAATGATGAAAAACTAAATTTTCCAACAAAGATATGACCAATTAGTAACCTCACTCACCAAAATGCAAGTAAATACATCAGCTAATAATCTTTAACCCAGTAGTAATAAGTACCATCAATGAGCTGTTCGTGCCAGACATATTTGCTTTGCCATTGTACCCTAAGTTCAGAGAATCATGTTGTCATGTGTAAAAATATCTGTAAGATGGGTTCGCACCAGCACTAACTTTTCCACTTCTCTGTAATTAGCTCTTCCAAACTCTTTGGTACTAAATTTTATTTATCTGTATTACTTATGAGAGGAAGTCAAGAAGACAATGCAGATTAGTTAATAGTCAGTGTAGCTGATCATCATCCCAGACCAGCTCATCAGTAATAATTGATCAATCCCAAAGCCGAATAATTCAGAGCAGACCTTCAATCCAGATAGTTTGGAGGAGAACATGAAATGGAATACCAAAACACATCTCAATAAAGCTTTTCTTCATTATTCTTCCGGAGTACAATGGAATAACATATTGTATTAGCTAGAACGACAAATTCCCCTGCTACATTACAATACCTTGCATCTTACACAGGTGCTGTGGTCGCACGTGCATAGAGTCAATCAAGTTTAGAACAATCGAGGACATAATCTATGCTTATCATATGTTTGTTTCCTAAATGTTTTCTCTACAGAACCCCCCAACGAAGCAAAAAAAATAGGAAGCCAAAATCTATAAAACTAGGGGAAACAGTCACAATGTACAGCGTAGTAAATAGGTTCCACGTATATCTAACCAATTCCAAGGCTCCCTTTGGTGGCATCCAAAAGGAAATCAACTCACAAATTCACCAACTGTGAGTTGGGCAGTTTGACCATTCAGCCATGGATATATAGTCAATCACTTGCTGTTGTTAGGCTTCAGGTTTTTTCATAAAGCTTGAAACTACAAAAATAATGAAAGTCTTTGTTGGTGCGGGGGAGGGGCTTTCGGAGTTTGACCTATTACATTTTGGAACTGAATTTAAGAGTGCCGTTGTGTTATTTTGTCATCTTTAATATGGGTATTAGTCTAGGAGTCTCTTAGAGCATTTACAGATGAATAAATGATAACTGCTTCATCCCCGTTCCTCTATTCAGACTTCTCGACATGATGCCATCAGCCCTTTTCATTTTTGTCTTGACCTCCGAGTGCAGCATCAGTAGTTCTCAAAATGCAAACCCTACACTCATTTGCATTCTGCTTCATCAATGAAACTATGGGGGAAAAAAATTGGTGGCATAACTTATGGCATTTTGCTTGAGAAGAAGAAAGAGAAGGGGAAAAAAAAATATCAACTTGAAAATGATCATATACCATGCTCTCAGGGTATATATCCCCAAAAGTGATTGATCACTCAAACCTCAAGCAAGGAAATAAATCCAAGCCATGCAGTAAAGGGTAGGCTAAAAGAAACAGGTTAATAATGACATAAAACAGTGTTACAATTTTTTAGGAAAGATGTGTGTTTGGCTGATATATGTTAAATTTGGAATTGTATCTCCTAATTTCCTTCACTTGAAAGGTTCATTAAAAAGCTGTTAAAATTATGATCCCAACAAAGTATTGAGTTATTCTTTACCAATTATATAATTATAATAAAGATTTAACATATCCCTATTTTTCACAGATCCTAAAGACCATAAAAATATGCATGTGCACATGCGAGTGCACGGATCTGATATCCCATGGTTTCCCTTAAACACAAATCTAATCAGATGTCATGAAGGTGTGATCCACCACAATGATTGCAAACCAAAATTACACCAATACAAGACCAATACATAATCCCATACCACACGTGGAAAATATGCTTGACCATCCAAAGTATTTAGAACCCTATTGATCAATTGAATATACCTGCATCTCGTCATGGAGGACAATGCTAACTATGATAAATCCCCCACTGCAATGCTATCAATCATGCAACATATGCATCTAGAATGCCCCCGTCCAGTCGGAGACTAACTTGGAAGTATGAAGCCGACTTTTCCCGTACTTATAATAGTAAGAGAGAGGAAGAGTGGACAAGGGAGAGGATAAAGTAACTAGTTGGAAGAAATATCTGACCTCAGCTTCTCCAATGGCACACAACCCAAATCAATATTGCATATTGGACAGCATTCTGATTCCTCGTCCAAAAGTTTCTTATATATGCATTTCCTGCAAACTGGATAAAGTTCAAAAGACGAAACTATCAAAATCTACCATCCATAGAGTTGAGAGTCTTCAGTGAAGAAGAAATCAAGAAATACATATATTCATATTTAGAAAATCTAGATGAACATAACAAAATAAACAGTATTTGTTCACCATGAAAATAGAAACAGCCCACAAAACAAGAAAGGTTAGTTTTCAACCATAGGAGCACTAGAGGAATGGAGTGTAATTTAGATTTTCCTGAGACAATTTCAATTTTTAAGCGCAAGCTGAAATACACAGCAGCACTATCCAATAATGAATTGGAGGTGAAGACGACTACACTAACAAAAGTGGAACTACTGTAATGGAAGAAACAAAAGGGTAGAATGATAACCCAAAGTTCTGAAATATTCTCCCTCAATCCACACTTACTTATGGCTCTGTTCCAAAATTTTACTAAAAACAAACGAAGAATGGTTTCCAAGTGAATTGTAATCAATAATAAGAAAAAATGGGATGAAATTATAAAATAAAAAAAAATGAAAATATAAGAAGAGGAGCCTGTCTACTAATGTGAAAATATGTGATGAAGAAGAAGACAAGAAGAAGAAGAAGAAACCATCACTCTCTGAATACTTGATTTTCTGAATCGCACGGCTGTATTTCTGCTAATCAACATTCTACTCTCACGTGATCTGAGAAATCACTGAAACAAGAAGCTCCTACTATTTAGTTGGCAGCCAGAACTCACAAGTCACAATGATGGTATAGTATCCTCTTACAAAAGTCTACTAATTTTCTTACCTTTTGAAACAGAGAAACACGCTACTCAAGATCACCTAAAGATCCATGTATGCACAAATGTAAAATACCCAGATCAACATAAGGCGAAGCAAGCCAAACCCAGATGAGACAATGAAAACTAAATAGAACCCAGATCATAAAGAATGCTGAATACAAATAAAACATCGTAGAACTTTCGCAATTTGAAGAATTAACAGTGAAACAAATGTCAATGACGAAGATTCAACAAATAAAGAAACGGGTGAGTTGAGAGATGAGACTCACACGTATGAAGACATTCAGATATGGTCATGGCGTCTCTGAACAGCTTGTTGCAAAGCGGGCATGTCATGCATGCTGCAATCGTCTCTCTCCTGACTTTGACCAAGTGAATCGACATCTCTCCGACACTCTCTCTCACCAATCAACCCTCGTCCAGAGCTTTACACACGTAGCCGTATGGTGCATGTTAGCAACACTCCGTAACACGTGAAATTTACGTCCATTCCCCTGTATTTACCTGCATTCAACGCAACACAAATTCTACAATAACCACATAGAAATCTACACACAGAACATATAAGTAACATTGTAATAATAACGCGATATGTGCATAGAGCTGAGAGAGAGAGAGAGACCTATGAATCTTCGAAGCAAAGATTGGTATATCGGGTGAGATTAAGAGATGGGTAGGACAGATTTGCGAAGAACCGACGTGGGTTGGTGATGGATTTGGACAAAAGGCGCCGTGGATGATCTGTTTGGGAGACGAAATCGAGAGAGGCTCGTTGCGAAATAGCATGAACCAAACAGTTCTTGATTGTTGATTTTATATTATTTTCAAAGTCAGAAAATGAGGCTTTCTGATAAAGTGCGCCAGGGAGTACATTGGGGAAGAACCTGCGCACCGTGTCACTCCTGCGACGGCGTCTTTTGGGGGCAATGGGTATTTATTGCTTCTGCTAGCGCATATTAGCCTAAGCTGCACGCGAATCATAACAAAGCTTGAATGCTAGATATATAAATACGTAAATAATATTAAATGAAAGGAATTCCAAATTTGCTTCTTTTTTTTTTTTTTTGCATTTTTGACATTTTCTTTGGTATGCAAAAAACTGAAACTCTTTGAAAGTCCACTCACATCAGTGTTTATTATTATCTAAGAAAATTGGTTGATTGACCTGAAAAGTGAACCCTAGATTTTAGAAACTATTGAATTACATTTTTCTACTAAAAATACAAGTGAATAAATTTGAAGCATATAAACCAAAAATTAATAGGAAGAACAATTAAATCCAACAATTCACTTAAAACCAGTCGGGTCGTATAAACTTGTTAAGTATGTATTTTTGTCTAATATTAATACCACTTTAGCATCAATTAAGCATGCACTTTTACTTATTTTAGCAATAACATCATAAAACAAAAAATAAAAAAATATGAGGAGAAAAAAAGAGCAATTAAGGTTAGAGGAACTTCTAATTATCAGGTTCATTCACATGATTTCACAAAACCCATTTTTACATAAATCGATGCTTGAAATAAAATGTTTTGAAGTAATGGAATAAAATCAGAAAAGTAAAAAATGGGAAAAAAACATAACAATTAGGGTTAGAGGAACAACGGACTATAATTTGTTTGGTTACACCTAACCCATTGATAGTTAAAATGTATTAGTATTTGCCTTTTTTTTTTTTTATAATATGAATATTTTCTCCTTTGAACTGTCAAAGACCAATTGTAGAAGGGTCAAGCCGAAGCCCACTGGTAAGGGCAGAATGGTAAGGTGAAAATGCATTGCGTTCACACGAAGGAAGCATGCTGGGTGGTTTGTAGAAAGTCAAAAGATGGGGTTGGCATGCCAAGTGGCAAGTAGATAGGAATGCGGCACCAAATGTCTTATCCATATATATACAAAAACCGGTTTGGTTGTGGAATCCACGGGCTTTGCCTGTTTTAGTCTGTTTGGTTCTGATTAAAAGCAAATTACTACTACTAGTCTCTACTACTAATAACTATGTCCTCCATTATACCCTTTTAATGTGATCATGTCATTGTAGCTCAAGCATGCCTCTCCCACTTAGAGCCTGTTTGGCACTTTGAAAAGGAAGGATAAAGGAAAATGAAAGGAAAATATTTTTTATTTTCTTTCATTCTCATTTCTCTTAAAAAAATTGGTAAAAAAATTATTTTAAAATTTTTTCTTTCTTTCCCTAAGTTCTAAACAGGTTGTTAAACTTAAGAGAGTGGTGGAGGCAAGAAAACTATTAATCACAGTTTAATAATTCTTTTTTCATAACGGAAATTAGGGTATTTGACTTTTATATATATAGGTATAATGTATATAACATACAAATGGATATTCAAAGCAAAATCACTGGGGACAACTTAATGAACATTTTAAAAACTGTGCAAAAAAGTACTTATTGAAAACTTAACGGGGAGCTGTCCCTTCTCAGCCTTATGTGCCCGGGCTACTACTACATTAGGAGCCATGTAATAGCCCTTTTTTTCTTTTTTTGTTTGGTGAGGTGGAACTTCGGCTCAGTTAGGAGGCATATAATAGCCTTTATAAATGCCTTTATTCAAAACATTTAAATGTGAGCTGTTCATCTTATTGGTTTTCCTTTTTTCAATTTTTAATTTTTTTAATTTTTGGCTCTGATTAAATCAAAATCTGCGTTTTCCTTTCTCCAATTTAATGAAAAGCATCTATGGAGCTAAAAAATAAAATTCCTTTTTTGTACCACGGCCCACAACTAATCGCAATTATCTTTCTCTAAATTCAGTAAGCTAAACAAAAAAGCAAGAGCCATTGACACAAAAAAATGATTGTTGTTTGATACAAATTCCAGCCTCAATTTTAGAGAGAGAGAGGACCACCAAGATAGAGACGCTAAAAATTGTGAAGTTTTATTTTTTATTTTTTAATGATCAGAGTATTTGAACCAGTTTACGTGTTTACACAAATTGAATAATTATCAAGTCAAATACTTTAAAGTGCTCAAAGGATCAAGTCTACGATATTTCGAACCACGGAAGGAATAGACCCCAGGCCTAGGTAAGTCCCTTTGGGTTTGAAAATTTTGAAGTTATAGGAAAGACTTAGGTGCTATGCCCAAACAAAGTCTTATAGATGAAAAAGGTTAAAACATGGCCCTAACGAGGGATATTCAGGACGAATATATAAGCAGTCACAAAAGAGGAATATAAGGGCATCACAAAAAGAGTCCCATTACTCATGAAGAGCTCCAGCTGCATAAACAAGGAAGAAAAAGGTCAAAAAATGGGTAAGTTCGGGCTGGGGGGGGTAACGGATGCATAACGGTTCTAGCAAGTAAATTTATTTTCAAAAAAAAAAAAATTCTTGCCAACTAGAAAAATAGCATAAGTAAAAAAACACAATGGAAGACTAACAGATATAGACGTAATGATTGTTAATATGAGAACTACAAATAAATTGAGAAAACTGAAAATACTAACGTTATAGTTATAAAAATTTATTAAAAACATAAAAAAAAAAACCATGAAAAGTGCCTCTCTAAGCATTTTGGCAATATTTCTTTAAGAATCTATGATAATTTTCTTTAAATACATTAGCTTCGAAAACATTTCTTCAAAACTCCTTAAAAAAAATATCTTCTTTCTTCATTCTAAAAGTTAGGTTTTCTTTTTATGACTATCATGTTCATTATGGGAGTGTTTGAATGCCCTACTTATAAGTCATAAGTCATAAGTCATAAGTTATAAGTTATTTTTAAAAATAATTTTTATCAACAAATATAATTAGACATAAGTTATTTTTTTAAACTAATCACTCAAATACATTTAAAAAAAATTATAAATATAAATTATAAATCATTAAATAAATTAGGTTCAAACAAATGTCTATGCTCGACATTAACTATCCCGTTCATGTATCACCATTTATGCCATGGCCATAGGCTCATTGGGTCATCATACACCGCAATCATTGTCTGCAGAAAGCACCAAAAGTTTGTGAAATAGAAACAACCTGGTTGGAGGTACGTGTCTTATAATTATTGGTTTGGAGCATCTTTTTGGCAGTGTAACTAATTGAATTTCGAACCATTGGGCTTTAACAAATCCTCAGCTGTCACGTGGGTTGCGTGCCAATGACAGTAACTCTAGGATAGAAGACACTTGGACAGAGAGTGTTCCTCAAACCTAGGCAACATGTGTGCATTGCTATCCGATGTCCATGACCTTTTAAGTTTAAATTTTTATTTTTTTTTATGAACTTTTATCTTAAGCTTTTAATTATTTTTTAACCCGAATTTAAAAAAACATAGATTACTTAACGGTAAAATAATACAAATTAAAAGAATATCTAAAGCTAGATCACAAAATGTCTTTTAGGAAATAATGTTTCAATTAAGCGTTTGATAAAAAGAAAAATTGCTTAAGTCATACTTCGCGCTCATAGCTGCTATTATATATTTATATGTTGTTGGATTATATTATAGGTCAATCTAGATATATTACACTTTTGTCAATTATAATATGCAATTATAACATTACCAATTTATATCATTATTTTTGGCGACCTCAATAAAAAATTTGTCAAGGATTAGCGTAATTTTTTTTTTTTTAATTTTGGAAGTCATACTATTATTTTTTTTTAATATTAAGGGACTAATGTATTATTGATTGGGTAATTACAATATTACCCTCTAAAACTATAACCAGTATCACTAAATATCATACTCTAAAGTATAACATATTGACCCTTTAAACTATCAAGTTGTATAAATTAATACTTTATGTTACCACTAAATTAGCAATTGGTTAGAAAATTAGATAGAAAATTATTACGTGACTTGTATATGTTCATAAAAATAAGATTTTTACCTAAATTAATTTTTATTTTGGTAATAATTGTCTAATCACTGAAATATTTCTTATATTATTTCTATATTTACATGTCATTTCAAGGAGTATTTCAAGTTATGTAGCAAATTTTTATATATATTTTTTTTCTAACGAATTACTAATAGAAAAGTGTCAATTGATAGAAATTAATAATTTAAGGCTCAATATGTCATATTTTAAATTTTAAAAAAATTTAGTAATATTGTATCATAATTAAATAGCGTTGTTATTATTATCCCTTATTTGTTCTAATAAAAACTATAAAAAGTTAAAAACAAGTGTACTCAAATCAGAATTTTTAAAACTCGGGGCACCGAAACCCGCCCTGTTTACACTTTACACGTGGTTCCCCTCAGTCCATCATACAACTTCATCACCAACCATCATTTATGTCCCACCATCCATCACGTATGTAAGTCCCACCATCTCATATTCATACCCGTCACTCATCGTCATTCTCTCGTGCAAATCTCCACGCAAACCCCCAGGTATATAAATCCCAAACAGAAAAACAAAAAATTATAAAATTATAAAATTATAAAAGGCCATTGCAGTCACGAACATGGCACCTTTCTCTCCTCCTTCGCCGCTCTCTTTCTCTCTCTAACTCTCTCTCTCTCTCTCTCTCTAAACACGAAGAAGTGTCGGGCGATTGTATAACATTCACAAAGTAGAAACGCAAGAGACAGCCAATTCTTTATGTGGAAGCATCGAATCTTGATCTAAATCTATTCAAGAAATGTTCGAAAACCCTACTGTTAACATTTGGTTCATCTACAGATATTGATGAAGCAGATTCGTCGATGCACGAGGATATTCATCCTCTCTTTGCTCGCTGTTTCTGTGTTTATTCCAATATTTTTACTCTCCGATACGCTTAAAAATTTAAATTCCAAAGGTAACTATACTTTTTAATGATATGATCATTTCTTTGTAAGTTTTGATAGTTCATTATTGTTTTTGTTTAAACGTTTGATTGATTGGGAATATTTTCTTGCAGCATCGGAAGAATATATTGAAGATTTATCGAGTATTGTATGAATCTTTTTCAACGATCACTCTATACATGACTTTTATTGTTATTTGGTTGGTTTCAGAGAAAACCGAGGAAAATGAAATTGAAAATCCATTGTCGTTTTCTTGATGTTGTTTTGATTTTGCAAATAAATTGAAATGTTACATCTACCACAGAGAGGGAAAAAATGGGAATATCTTACACCAAGTCAGTCAATTAATTGTTTCTTTCATACACCTTGAAAATGTAGGTTTTGTGCTTGTTTTTTATGCCATACACTTTTTCTGCAACCAACAAGAGTATAAATGTTTATCCAATAGAAATTAATAGCTTCATCTGGTTCTTGTGAACAGAAATACAGGACAGATGCTCTCAAACTTAGTGCAATCGAGAAGGTAATCTAGGTTTGGTTTACTTTTTTTGGATGACTGTTGCCCCTGTTTCTTTTGTTACTTATTCTTGTGGAATGGAATTGGTACTCTGTGGTGTAGGAAGAAGGTGGAAGCTTGAAAGAGCCACCACTAGTTGTGTACAAACCTGGAGATTTTGGTTCTGTTGTTAGCTACAGTTCTTCTGATGGGAATATTAGATCTGACCAATCTGGAAATGCCAAAAGCAGCATCAATATCTTGAAAAGAAATGGCGAGTGTCATCGACTGTAGTTATATTGTTCACTGATTCTCATGTCTCTTAAGGATTTTTTCTATTTAATTTTGCTTTGCCTCAACCTTTAGGTACTAATCAGGGCACGGAGCAAGATTTTCAGCAAATTCAGTTGGAGAAACCATCATTGACATCTAGGCAAAAGGTATGATATCTGCAATTATGTGTTACAATAATCTTAAAGATCGTTGCTACTTTGAATGAAATGAAGGTCTTGGACCCATAACGTTATATATGAACTCTGAATCTTACTAGTTCCAGAAAAGAAAAAAAAAAAAAGCTATTGCCATTGGCTTCATGAAGAAATTTAACAAAATTTAATAATTAAAGACGTATGATTCTTCACGTGGAGGTAACATTATTCATCAGATATGCTAACCTGTCCTGTTTGCATATGTGAATGTTGATG
Source organism: Euryodendron excelsum (assembly GCA_033060915.1). Classification (NCBI taxonomy): domain Eukaryota; kingdom Viridiplantae; phylum Streptophyta; class Magnoliopsida; order Ericales; family Pentaphylacaceae; genus Euryodendron; species Euryodendron excelsum. The sequence continues at coordinate 5,027,677 of CM065380.1, read as the reverse complement.
ATGTTGGTGAAATAACTTCCTAAATCAAATTATTATTCCTGGGAAAAATAGTTCTGGACCAATGTTCAGGACATGTTAGTTCTTGTGGTAGTCAATTTTATCATATGCAATGCAAACATGTGGGCAATCATTGGGTACCTAGGAAAAGAACAGTCCTTTCTTCTAATAAGAGCAAATGGCAATGCACCAAACATATGGAACAGAGTAAGCTATTAACTTCTAGACAATCCAGAGTAGTTAATACCAGTATAAAGTAGTGTTTTAGGATCGAAACCATAATTCAAAATTTAAGGAACATCCTTTCGAAGTACTTTAAGAATAAGTTTGGAGCCACATTTTGGGCATATCTAAGTATTGAGGGATGACTCAATATATTGGCCTTTTTTCTAAAGCCAGTGGAGCTTCTAATAGAAAGAAACATGAGAGTTGTAGATGAAAAGCTCCTTGCAAGCATGTTCAGTAATTGTGATTGAGCCACTTCACCAGCTGGACAGGTAAAAGATGCATCCCTCGAAATTAGAATATCAGTTGAAGGCTTCAAGCATAAAAGGCTTCAGACAACATAAAAGTGAAGTTTGATTTATTTTTATACTTGTTTATTTACCTTTGTGTGTGTGTGCTGCACGCACGAACGTGCGAGTGGGGTCAGGGGTTTGGATGTTGGAAATAGGTCTGAATACATGTATTTGTAAATAAAAATATCTCTTAAAACTCAAAATGCTCAAGAAGATCTCGAAATAAGATTTGATCTATAAGAAGTATAACTGATGTAAATACTTAACACTTGTCGGCTTAAATAGAGCAACAATGGAACTGGAGCAGATGTGCTCTCTAATCTTTCTCTTTTGTATGACGTATATTCCTTAACACCTGAAATTTTTAAGTTTTAGCTTCTTTCACTTCGTTATATTTTGCTATCTTCTTTTTCCTCTTCCTTTCTCTCAAACTTGTTTTAGGCTTTGCAGTCTTCTTATTAACTTGTTTTGGTTTTGTGTAGCAGGAGCAGTCAAAACAGACAACAGTTCAACATAATCAGAATGTATTGTCACAGACAAGGAGGGTATTAGATGAGAAGGTCAAACAAATGAAAGACCAGTTGATTAGGGCCAAAGTATACTTAAAATTTGCACCACCAAACAGCAACTCGCAGTTAGTAAGAGAGTTGAAAGTACGGAGTAAAGAGCTAGAACGGGCTGTTGGTGATTCCACCAAGGATTCTGATTTGTCTAGGAGGTAAGCTTCTAATTTTTGTTTTTAAAAGTTTTTATCATTCTCTGTCCTCTGCTTGACTAATAATCAGAATTCAAGAAGATGACTCTTAAAGACGGTTCAGCATATATTATTGATCACATGTAAATCAAATTTTTTCTAAAGGCCACTTGACTGAGGTCTGAGTAAGTCCTGAGTAGATCATAGTCTACCTTTAAATATAGGTAACAGTTCTTACCAGTTTTAAACCAGGGTGTGTTACTAATTGGAACCAGTTTTAGGCCTGGCCAGGGTATGTTCCTATTTGGAACCAATAGCATAGTTGTGCATTTTCCATTGATTACCCATTGCTCACCCAATCAATAGATTGACATAAAGTTTGAAATTCATCAAAAGTTGAAATTTTCACTTGAATTACGTGCCAAGGATTAAGTATTTAATGAAGGAACAGAAAATTTCTAGACCTTTTGCAATGCATATTAGTGGGTACTTGTAGAAGATTTACAATTGGTGAAATGAAACACAACTCTGATATTCTTATGTTGGAGTAAATCAATTCTTTAAACCTGTGTCTTTAACCTTTGATAAGTTATAACGGATTGCATTTTTACCCTCTGAGTGAGTTACTTGTTTACCTAACAGATACATTTTAACCGGACTTAGGTATCAGGGCAATCCCAAGCCAAATTCAGTTAGAGAACCATTAATACATTTTAACCCAAACCGTAATGTTTCTTCAATACATATTAGGGAAAAGGCCATTGAATACTAAATTTGATGATGTTAAAGCCAAATTCAGTTAGTTGGTGCCATGGAAGATGTGTAATTGAGTAACTGGGTGCTATTGGCTTGCCTACTACTTGAAGAGATAATTAACTCACATCTCACGCGAGAACCATTAAACTTCTCAGTGCTGTGCAGAGGATGAGAGCCATGGAGGCTACCTTGTCAAAAGCCAGCCATGTGTATACAGACTGCCCTGCCATGGCCACGAAACTCCGTTCTATGACTTACAACGCAGAAGAACAGATTCGGACACAGAAGAATCAAGCTTCATTTCTTGTTCAGCTTGCTGGAAGGACCACCCCCAAAGGCCTTCACTGCCTATCCATGCGGTTGACTGCTGAATACTTTGCCCTACAGCCCAAGGAGCGGGAGTTCCCTAACCAACAAAAATTGCATGATCCTGATCTCTATCACTTTGCTGTCTTCTCTGACAATGTTTTGGCTTGTGCTGTGGTTGTGAACTCAACAGTTTCCACCTCTAGGGTAAGCCGCCTGAGCTTTATTTGGTGCTGTATCGCTTGGACAACATTTTTTTGCCCAATCACTCTTTGACCTTAATGGAATACGTTAAAGTTTTAACTTCGACATAGTGCTACCGGAAAACACTATTATTTTAGCAATTCACATTTTGGAATGTTCGTTCCGAAACATGGTACAATTTCATTTGAAAACTTTGAATTTAATGATTCTAAATTTTTTTAGTACTTGTTTCCTTAAAGATTTCCTGAGGAAAATAATCAAATATAATTAGTAGGGAGAGTGGAGTTTTGGTAGGACAAAATGTAAAAAAATTGGGTTCATAATGCTCCTAGAAATGTGTTTTTACATGATTGGTTTGAAAAATATAGTCTATATTTTATTGAATGTCTAATTGTTAAATGAAGATTGCTTTAGAAATACCTAAAGTTGCTATAGACTAGTATACACAAGTCTGCCCATTTCTTACTACATTTTAAAGCATGTGGTATACAACGCTGCCATTCCCATCCCCGTACCAAAATGATCCGCGTTCCAAGTAACATAGGTTTTACGAGAGTTGACTAACAATCCCAAGCATGAATTTCAATTGAAAAGTTTAGAAAGAAATACTAAGAAAATTGCATTTAATCTATGGGAACTCATACCCATCATTGATTACGGTTTTGGACATCAGTTGACCTGCCACATGCATGTGCTTATGTCTGATGCTAGTTTTGACCCTTCGAGGTTATTCACCTTCATTTGCTTGTGTGGTGCAAATATCAAATTATCTAGTGAAATTTGTGTGGTGCAACTCATGATAAAGCTATCAGTTTCTTTACTGGATAATTAGTTATGATGAATTTGATGGTTATGGATATTAATATTATTGTACTTGTCACAACCATAATTTCTTATTCGATTATCAAACAACTCTCTTCATAGTCCCATCGTATGTGCACAGGAAGTCCCATTTATACGTGCATATATACAAAATTACTTGACTTAGGGCCAGTTTGGTTTGGCTTTTTTCAAGCTTTTTTTATTTTACTTTTTTGGCTTATAAGCAAAATTTCTGTTCGTTTGGTAAATGTTTTCTATTTTTGTCTTTTGTTTTTTTCAAAATAAAAAATAAAAAAAATACTAAAATAGGTGTGTTCTCTGTTTCCAAAACATTAGTCTGGTATTGTTAGTAGAACGATAACCTATAAATGTCATTACTAGACTATAAAAAATAAAAAATAAAAACACACACCTATGACACACAACAAATAACAAAAACTGATAGCAGTTCCAAATAGCTTTTTTGCTTTTAACAGGATAAGATATGCAAAAAAGTAAAAAAACTTTAAAATCTTGGCTTTTTTGCTTATAAGCAAAAAGCCAAGTCAAAACAGCTTAAAATAAGCCAAACCAAACGGGTTATTATATCTACATCCATAAAGTTCTCCACTATAAATAATTGTTTGTGGACAATTGCATTCTCTACTCATGGATAACTGTCATGAGTTTCAGATTTTTTCTTGGGATATAAACTGTTATTTCAATGTCAATGGTGTCTCGGTAACTGCTGCAATTGCACTGCATTTTTGTGATGAATTGAAGGGAGTGGTACCAGCATTTGAAGCAAGTTGAATTGGTTGTGATGGCAATACATTTGAGAACATGCAAAATCGTGTTTTTAAGGTTTGTTGGAGAAATCGTGAATATGGTTCAAGCAATGAGTGCCTAATTTTTTCTTGCCAAATACATTAGACCATGTATGAGAATTCTAGTTATCTAATTGATGAATCAATATGGACACATCTTAGTCTTCGTAAAAAAGTTGTTCATGCTTATGACACATTGAATTAGACCTGAACTCTCTTTGCTTGACCATTTGCAGGAACCAGAGAAGATAGTCTTTCACGTAGTGACAGATTCTCTAAACCTCCCAGCAATGTCGATGTGGTTCTTATTAAATCCTCCTGGTAAATCTGCAATGCAGATCCAGAGTATAGATGCTTTAGAATGGTTATACACCAAGTATGGTGCAACATTGCAGAAGCAAAACTCCCATGACCCAAGATATACATCTGCACTGAACCACCTGCGTTTCTATCTGCCAGATATTTTCCCTGCGCTGAATAAGATTGTGCTCCTTGACCATGACGTGGTTGTACAAACGGATCTGGCAGGCCTTTGGAATGTCTATATGAAGGACAAAGTCAATGGAGCAGTGGAGACTTGTCAGGAAGGGGAATCTTCATTCCGTCGCATGGATATGTTTGTCAACTTTTCAGACCCATTGGTAGTAAAGAGGTTTGATCGCAAGGCATGCACATGGGCATTTGGGATGAATGTGTTTGATCTTCAAGAGTGGAGGAGACGAAATTTAACTGGGCTCTACCACAAATATCTGCAATTGGTATAGTTCTTGCCCTTTTTTCCTTATGTTGCTTGCTCATTTGCTGGTGGATTGAAGCTATTTTTTGTTGACTTGTCAAATGATTAATTTTTTTCTTCTTTAATATATGTTCTTAGGAGCATGAATTTGTGTCTTTAGTTGACGTTGCACTTCATTTCTGCAACTCTTTCACTAAAAACTATGACTCACCATTTGTTTGCTTTCTACCCTTTCATCTTTTTCTCTCTTCATCATAACCAGTATATATGAACTTAACCTATATACGTGTAAATTGTAATAGTCTACGTATCATACTATGTAGTATGCTAGTATGTAATATCTTTATATGAATAACTGTATATCGTAATGTTACGAGAACATATGCTGTATTGAACAGTGAACCCTTTTAGTGTATTGTCGAGTAAACTAATAAGATACATCATGTCATAAACTGACCAGGGTGATTGTAGAAAAGATCATAGAGGTATTATTGCTATATATGTATGCATTGTACTGGAAACCAGTTCCTTTATTTATTTATTTGGGGGGGGGGGGTGGTGTGGGTGGAAGTGGTTACATTGGAAAGCCAAAGCCTTGCGGAGGATGGAGTGCGACTCCAACCCATGACCTCATGGCATGGGTAGGGGTGCACTGCCACTGGGCTAACCCACTCCTCTACTAGAAATCAGGTATGTTCTAATATTTTTTATTGTTCAGCCCTATATGTGTGCAGATACCTTTATGACGAGTCTCACAGTGAAGTAATATCAATTGTGGAGAATTTTTTTGGTTCCAGATTTGATTAAGGCTTTTTGTCTGTGCTGTAAACTCGAATTAACCGGTAGTATGGGAGTGTAGCTCCACCATGTCAGTTGATACTTGATGTTACAACTTTCATTCAGTAACCCAACATCCCAACATCTCATGTTGGGTTAGTTTTTTGGATGTCCATATACTGGATGGCATTTTTTTCTGGGTCTAGTCTAGATATATTTTGTTCATGTTTCTGTATTTGGAGGTCGCCCATCAAATAGGACATTTTGATGGTTAGTTCATTCATGAGGCACTGCTTGTCATATACCACAGACATATAACTATGTATCCTTTTATCTGGTGGTGTAATTATGTTTGTGGAAATATTAAGTTTTATTACGAACACAATTAGAATACTAATGGTTGTTTTACTGGGGGTCATGCAGGGATATAAGAGACCATTGTGGAAGGCAGGTAGCTTGCCCTTAGGTTGGGTAACCTTCTACAACCATACAGTGGGTTTGGACAGGACATGGCATGTGCTTGGGCTCGGTTATGATGCAGAGGTCAGGCAGGGAGACATCGAGCGGGCAGCAGTGATACACTTCAATGGAATTATGAAGCCATGGTTGGATATTGGGCTTGCAAAGTACAAGGATTATTGGAGGAGACATGTTAACTATGACCACCCCTATCTCCAACAGTGCAATATTCACAGATAACTAAATCCAGCACCCTTAGAAGCCTGAATTGATCCGCTTGACCACACTGATTTCCTGCTTTATGTTCGAGGAGCTGCACGTGTTCACTTAATATTTTTTCCCCTCATTCTTCCATAATTTCCATGTAAATTTCAACTCATAGCATTTATTCTTCCAATTTTTCCGGCCATAATCTTCTAGGAGCTGAGTCAACTGTTAGCAGTAATGGGGATGGAATAAGCGAGTCCTTTAGGTTGGTTCTAGGTTGTGCTGGTGCTGGTGCTGGTGCTTGTGTGTACATAACTCATTCTAGAAGTCAATAGTAATTTTAGATGACTTGATTCATGTTCTTCAGAGTGACATGCTAACTTAATTTACGTATTCTGGCCCTAATGTTTCCATCCAAGCTTCCTGATTTTTTTTGTTTCTCTTGAAGTTATTGGTTTAGCTGATGAATATGATTTGAGCCCAAGTGCCTTGGGTTATGTAGTTTTCTTTCATGAGATGACACTAGCTGGAAGCTTCTTTGGCAATAGAATATTCTGTGGTGATGTGGGCCCCAGAAACCAAACAGTGTCCTTGGCTTTCTGGAGAAATCGTGGTTATAAATGGATCATGTGACACGTGGAGGAAACTGGTTGGATTCTTACAGATGAGGGAAATTTTGCCTCTATCCATGCTGTGTGGTGCCTTGATACAGATTCTAGACCAATAATATTCATTTGTGAAATCCTCCTCATTATGTATATGAAATAAGCTGCACCCCTTGGCTTCAACTTTTCCATCCTCCTCTCTCCTTCCAATAGCTTAATTGTTCTCAAATGGCTACCATCACGACCTGCACTCCAACCTCATCAGTAACAGGCGCCGCCCTCTTGCAGAAGAGAACGGTGGCAGTTCCTTCATCTTCTGTTATTGGTAAGAACATACTTAAAAACACTCTGATTCCCTTGTGATCTTATCATATTAGCATAAGCAGTTCGTTCTTTTTGTCTTTATAAAATGTGTTGCAGGGTTGCCAGCAATGGCAAAGAAGGGAAAAGTGAGATGTTCCGTGGAGGGAAAGCCACCTGTAGAGGAGAGCAGCTCGAACTTGGGCATGGGCGCGTCGTTGATTGCCGCAGCCTGTGCGGCAACCATGTCGAGCCCGGCCATGGCTTTGGTGGATGACAGGATGAGCACAGAAGGAACTGGACTTCCCTTTGGTTTGAGCAACAACCTCCTGGGTTGGATCCTATTGGGCGTGTTTGCTTTGATCTGGGCTCTCTACATTGTCTACGCTTCCACCCTTGAAGAGGACGAGGAGTCTGGATTGTCTCTCTAAAAGTGTTTTCACTATCAAAATTCAATGTTGAACATTGTGTTTCAAATATTAAGAGTAGTCCTGCCCTCTTTTATCTGTAATACTACCTTTCTAATCTTGTGTTCTGTGTTTGTCTACTTTGTTTCTTAAATTGTATTTTCCATCGCCTTTTACTTTTTTGATTATCTAGTTAATTCAAATTTTTACCTAGACGAAGGCCATAACCCGAAATATCCAGTGTTTGATTCAAACGAATTGGGAGTGTTGGGAGGTAGCATTGAGTTCAAACCTAACACATTCAACTCCAATGGATGTTATTTTCAATTGTTGCGCTTTAAACAATAGTGTTCCGTTGAGTATTGAGTCGTTGGTGTTTGAAAAATGTGTTTTAAGGCTTCAAGATTGATTTGTTTTATTTTATAGATGATTTCAAACCAGTTTTAAAAATGTTGAGCGGTTTGAATTTTTTAAATGACGTAAAAAATTTAACAAATTTTAAAATATATTCAAATTTATAAATAGTAAAAAGCAAATTCAAATGTACTACTAAAAATAGAACTTTTTGTAACGGGAGTATTTGCAACGACAGAAAAGTAACCGTTGCAATTGCGTCACAAAATTAGTTTTTTGCTTGCGACGGCCAAGCTCCCGTTGCAAATGATTACTTTTAACGACGGTGGTTCGCGACGACCACGTTTCTGTCGCAAAAGGTGACTATTTGGCTTTCTATCATAACTCCATTGTAAATATCACAAATATTAAACGAAACGACGTCGTTTCATTGGGCGACTTCCCCCCCCCCCCCCCCCCCCCTTTTTCCTCCTCTCTCGATCAAAGCCTAGATGTAGATCTCTACTCTCTCTCTCTCTCTCTCTCTCTCTCACTCTCACGCAAGTTCGCCTTCACCCTCCACCAGGCCGCCGCCGCCTGCTGCCTCCTTCGGCCCTCCTCCAGCGCCGCAGCCGCCTTCGCCCCACCAGCGCTGCCTCCTTTCCCCTCTTTTAATTTGGAAGCCCAAAACCCTAGCCTCCACCAGCGCCCTCCACCAACCCCACAGGTTAGTTTCTCTGTAATCCATTCATGAACTCTGATGAAGTTTCCCTTGAAGTCCCCCCCCCCCCCCCCCCCCCCCCCCCCCCCCCCCAAAAAAAATATGTGTGCTACCTGAGCCTTCACCGCAAGAACGTCCACCATACTCTTGTACATGAATATCAGTGTGAGGAATGCCTAGAACCGATAATTCAGGGAAGGCTCTCTTGCCATTTTGCTTGGGAGCTATGGCCACCTCGGCTCCTGTGGTTGCGATTTTAGATTTTTGGGACAGAAATTTGCCATTGCTTGCTCCGATGCAAGGCTTAGGTGCAAGTGAAAATGCAGAACTCATTTGGAGCGCAAATTCTAGGATAGGAATGGCAGACTAAAGAAAACTGTCAAACTGTTTAACATGTTAACATGATGATGTGTGCGCTTGTATCATCTATCTCTTATTTTATAAGATAGCGTGTATATACGTCTATATATACAGTAATGATACGTAATATCGTTTGTATTAGTGAAAATAGTGAAAACTGTGACTTACGAAGGTGCTGATTTTGTCCGATCTCCATGAACCTGTAGGCAGGCATCGTTGAAAACTGTCTTTTTATGCAACCTTAATGATAAGCTTGATTAATTATCTCTGATACCCTTCCTTAATCCCATTAGTTTCACTTATATTCATGTTTTGTCTTCGAGCGTTCTATTTGATTAATGTTTTTTTTTTTTCCTCGGACAAGTATAATGCCTATTAACCTATTAGATTCCTCCAGATGTGCAGACAAGTATGAATACAACAACAAGAGATTTTGAATGTTCTGTCTGTCATTATGTTAAATCTAAATAGTTGGCCAACAAACCCTTTTAAAACTAAGATTTTTATGCTTTGAGAAATAGGAAAATAATAATGTTTTTTAATAATAGAAAGTGAAATAATGAATTTTAATGTTTCTTCTACTAGATGAGTATGTTTTTAATTTGCTTAGTGTGGTCTATGATAGTTTGTTACATGCATATATATTTTGATTAACTCGTGCATGCATGCAGGAGTTAGTTGAAGTATTAGCATATAACCTTAGTCCCATTCTAGAATCTTCACTAGAGTTCGTGGATTCGACTATGATGAGTGTCACAACCCCAAACCCACCTTGTGTGAATTAAGAATCATAACCGGCCAATAGCTTAGCTATCCAAGGTCGAACTAAACTAAAAGACTGATCACCTATATTTGATATAATGCAGAAACATGATTTACTCTTTTATTTATTAGTAAACATAAAACAAATACCTATGTCACAATCGTAACATAATTTTATTACACAACCATAATCTTAACACAAATCTAAGAAATCTACTAGTTTAAACTTATCACAAATCAAAATATAACTCGAGTCTCCATAACATTCAAACATAGGTAGCTTAATTAACAACTTTCCAAAGTTAAGCTCTCAATCTTGATTACCTGAAAATATTTAAGAAAACATGAGCTACAAGCCCAGTTAATAATAAAATAATTGAAGCATCAAAATATACCATGAGTTTTATTTAAATATAACATAAATATCATTTGCATAAGATATTGAAATAAGTAAAAGAGATATCCATATACTAAATATAAGCATACTTTTCAAAAGATGCTAATTTAGTTTCATACTTGCAAAAGTATCTAAATATCAATATTATATATATATATATATAATTTATAATGTACTTATAATCTTGGCTAAACGGAAAATCTGTAACAAAACGTATGCACTAGTGATGCGTAACAGAATAGCAAAAAGTCGTGAGAAACGTCTTTCTAATCATATCAAGGTTTTGACTTATTTTAAGTCCTCCTGATGCAGGACTTCCGAGTGTGGCACATATAGCTTCCAAATCTTATTCATTGTATACAAAACTTAATTCATAAATTTTATTGACAAAATAATACAAGGCTTAGCATCAAAATATAATAACTATTTTTGAAGAGTAACATAGACATATTATCATTCGTTTTGAAAACGTATTGTTCAAATATAATTTGTAAAAAAAGAGCATTTGTATTGGAAATATGTACGTTTTACTCCAAATACACTATCACTTACCTCAAGTGCTTAATGCTTAAAATTCCTCATCTAAAGATTAGAACTTGATCTTCAAGAGTAACTTCCTAACCTCCATTCTTCTCTCTTCACTATGTTTAGACTTGCTTGTATTCAAACTCTCTCATCTTTATCTACTATTTATAGGAAGAAGTAAAGGAAATAGGTCCAGTACTTTACTAATTCTTTATTTTCTACTAATTTAGTGGGCTAACTTTCATTATCATTTAGGTTAAGATAATCATTCCATTTATCAAGTGGTGAAACTTTATTCTTTACCCATCTAAATGGATTAAAACTTTCATGATTATTTTGCTAAGTGTTGCCACGATAAAGTGAAAAAACTTTATTTTTCACTCATCTAAGTGGAGTAATACTATCATGATTACTTTGCTAAGTGTTGCTACCATCAAGTGGATAAACTTTATTATTCACTCATCTAAGTGGAGTAGTACTTCCATGATTACTTTGCTAAATGTTGCCACCATCAAGTGGAGACACTTTATTCTCCACTCATCTAAGTGGCCTAATACTTTCATGATTACTTTGCTAAGTGTTGGCACCATTTGCTCCTCTTTAGTTGTGTATAAATAGATATGTATAAGCATAAAATCAATATATATATCGAAAAGAATTATGAAGTGAGTGTAATTTAATGAGTGTGAGGATTCTAGGGTGTTACAATGAGACGGCTCTTGAATTGTCCAGTTTCGGACAATTTGGAAATGCATAAATCTGTATGACAATTAGTGGCTCACTGCTTAAAATTGTTCATATTTGAGGGATATTTCATGAGGCATATCCTGTTCTCTGTGTACATATTGGACATGGGTGTATAACAATACACTTTGTCTGTATTGTGTACATGAAGAACTACGGGGAGATGTTGCCGGATTTTTCACAGAGATAGATGAAGCGATTTGAGTTATTTTATGCTATATAGGTTGTGCATTACTAAATGGGATAAGACCATCTACCTTGTAGAAAAGAGTTGGATGGACAGGTTTCATGATGCATGAGCATATAACTTGTTTTTTCAATTGTTGTGGCGAATAAGTAACTTTGTCAATATGGGCATGTACAACACTATGGACTGGAGTTGGATTGATTCAGGTGAGAGGTTATCTAGGGAATATCTAGATGGGATTCAATAAGTCCTTGCGTTTGCATATAAAGACAAAGTTGAAGGTTCTGTGATATGGTGTCCTTGTAAGACTTGTTGCAATCGTTATCATAATTCATGAGAGGTTGTGTTTGACCATCTTCTCAACAAGGGAATGCGAGGAACTACAAAAATTGGACACGTCATGGGGAAGTCTAGCATCCTTTGCAGCCTTAACAAGCAACTAAAATGTTAGTGGATTCAGACATTGGGATTGAGTCTATAGATGATATGATTGGAATGGTACATGAAGTTATTTCACATGTAGATATAACTGTTGACATTGAGGAGGGCTGGATAGGGGTAAATGTAGAAACGACAAATTATTTAAAACTCTTAGAAGATTTACAGACTAAATTGTATTCGGGTTGTACGAAATTTATGAAATTGTCCTTCATCGTTTGACTTCTGCATATGAAGGTACTTAATTGTTGGACAGATAAGTCTATAGATATGTTGCTTGACTTGTTAAGAGAGGCTTTTCCTAAGGGTGTGAATCTTTCAAAGAAATACTATGAAACTAAAAAGATAACTGACAATTTATGGTTCATTTATAAGACTTAAGATGCATGCCCTAGCAATTATACGTTATTTAAGAATGAGAATGCAAATCTTGATAAATGTGTCATATGCAATAGTTCTGGATGAAAAAAGGAATGTGATGGTACTTCAATATTTCGAGATAAGAAGAAAAAGCCAACAAAATAGATGAGGTATTTTCTCTTAAGCTAAGATTATAGAGATTGTTTATGTTATCCAAGACGTCCAAGGCAATGAGATGGCATGCAAAGGAATGGATAAATGACGGGAGATTAAGACATTCTGCTGACTTGCAGGCGTGGAAACATTTCAACCATTAGAACCTGGACTTTGCCACTGATAGTCGTAATGTAAGGCTTGGGCTGGCATCAGATGGATTCAACCCATTCATGTCAATGAATATAGTCCATAGCACCTGGCCAGTAGTGTTGACTCCTTACAACCTATTACCTTGGAAGTGTATGAAAAAACCATTTTTGATTCTCTTTGTACTTATCGATGGCCCAAAATCCTCAAGTGACAAGATTGATATGTATATGCAGCTGCTAATTGAGGAGTTAAAAGAATTGTGGAATGAATGTGTACCAACATTTGATGCATTAACGAAACAAATGTTTCAGTTGCATGCATGTTTGGTGTGGACAATTAGTGACTTTTCAAGATATGCAATGTTATCAGGATGGAGAATGAAAGGTGAATTTGCTTGTCCTTGTTGCAATACGAAAACTAAATCCAAGAGATTGAAGGACAGAAAAAAGTCTTGCTACATGGGACACTGTCAGTTATTACTTGATTATCACAAATTCCGAAGGGATAGAGTATCTTTTGATGGCACTCAAGAAGTGGAAGAGAAACCTAAAATGTTATCTGATTCAGAAATATTGTAACAATTAGAATTAGCAAGTATTCTAACTCAATACAAGATGGATGATCTTAAGGAAAGACGCAGCAGAGTAGGTGAAATGGATAAAACCTGGGACCAAAAATCATAATTAGAAGAAGAAATCTATATTTTTTAATTGCCTTATTAGAAGCAAAATATAATCAGACACAACCTTGATGTGATGCATATAGAGAAGAATATTTATGACAATATATTGTAGATAATATTGGGAGTTGTGGGGAAGTCTAAGGACAATCCAAATGCTCAACGTGATTTACAGTTAATGGACTTAGAAAATCATTACATCCACAGGATAGAGGGAACAATAAAGTCTATTTACTCCCTACACAGTTCACGATGTCCAAAACTGAGAAAGATTTTTTTTTGAAAGTTTTAAAGGATGTTAGAGTGCATGATGGATATGTATCCAATATATCCTGACATGTTCATATACAAGACAAAACCATTTAAGGTTTGAAGAGTCACGACAATCATGTTATGATGCAACAACTTATTCATTAGCTATACAAAACTTATTGTTGAAAAATGTGATTTAACCTTTGATTGAATTGAGTAACTTCTTTAGACAACTATGTTCGAAGGTCAACTGTGCAACTGACTTTCAATATATTCAGGACTGTGTTGTGGTAATCCTTTGTCATTTTGAGAAAATATTAACTCAAACATTCTTTGATGTAATGGAGCACTTACCTGATGAAGCATTGTTAGTTGGACTAGTGTCATATCCATAGATGTATCTAATTGAAAAGAATATGTCCGTAACCGAGCTTTTCCTGAGAGTTCAATAGCTAAAAGTTACTTTTGCGACGGCTAACTAACCTTTTGCGACGGCAAGTTGCCATCACAAAAAGTCCTGTTTTTAGTAGCGAAGGAAATGGTGTTATAGCCAATAGGGTGTTGTGTAATGGTTTATTGGACAGAGAACATAGTATCTACGCGCATGAATACCTAATTCATACTTGTAAAAAACCGTACCTGCATCTAGCTAGGAGATGCTTCAAAACATGGATAAGAGAATTTCTTTCCAGGACCTTTTGTAAATAAAATGTTTGGACCTCGGTGACAGTAATGCTGCCCCTACTAACTTGGGAGTTGGGAACTTTGAAACTGAATGAACAAATGAGTTTGGTCAAGAAAGTTTTTTAATCGTTCACTCTATATAAGGCCATGTTTGTTACTCAGGATAAGGGCTGCGAGATTGGATGAGTAATCTTGCGTCCAATCTTATTTCACATTTGCTTATGCAAAAGAGATTTGGAATAACTAATTATATGATCACATGAGGTGGGATAACTAATCTGAAAATTCGGGGTTGAATACCAAATGACAAGGAGTTTTTGCCTAAATCAGGTTTGTTTTTAAACTTAATTACCAAACCTAGGTGATTTTAAACTTATTTATCAAACCCAAGTTGCCTGAGAAGTTGCGTCTTGAAGACACAACTTCAGGCTTTGAGACGCAACTTCAAGCCTAAAGTTGTGTTTTCAAGACGCAACTTCAAGCCTAAAGTTGTGTTTTCAAGTTAAAATAGAAGTTATATCTTTAAGACATAACTTTAGGCCTAAAGTCGTGTTTTGAAAATACAATTTTAGACCTGAAGTTGTATTTTCAAGTTACAACTTCTCGGACGACTTGAGTTTGGTAAATAAGTTTGAAACCACTTGTATTTGATAATTAAGTTTAAAAACAACCCTAATTTTGTAAAAAACTTTGACAAGATTACCTTGTAATGAATTAACAATTCTATAACTAATTATGTCCTTATTATGCCTTATCCCATCACGTGAAACGAACATGGCCTAAAGAATTAAATTTAAAGACAACCTCCGTAGTTAATAAAATAAGGACAATAAGTTGGTTTAATTTTTTCATAGCAAACAAGTTTCTAATCATAATGAAATCTAGGCCCACATGTCACCCCCTCAAAGCGAAAAAAATTTAGTTTAAGTATTATAGATTTTTAAGCAGGATAAAAATAGGGGCAAATTACACTTTACATACCTATGATTTGCCTCAGTTTCACGTAACATCCTTCAAGTTTCAAATGCTAACACTTAACCTCCATGTGGTTCTAACCATAGTGAAATTGTTAACGGAGTTAAAAAACACATGAAAAGTCGAAATTGTCCTCCACATATCTATGGGACAAAATTGTCTACAGCCCATTCGATAGAGCTTTGCTTGACACCACAAGTGCTACACTCAAGTTTGAGAGGAGAATTTGTGTAGTCCAAGTGCAGAATTAATGCTTGAAATAAACTTTCAATGCGTTGTGTAATTTGGTTGAAGACAGCCGTAGTACCAAGATTGAGGTATGTTTTCCCAAATTTTTGTACATGGCTGAATTAGGGCTTCAATTCGTTAAGCATTTTTGTTCATATATTTTTTATTTTTTATTTTTTGATAAACTTATTTCTTTGTTTATGGGTGTATTTGCTGCATTTTTCTTGGTGATTGAATATTTTTATTACACCGTGAAGAAGAATCTTAGCGAGACAACAGAGAAGGGGACAAGGAAGATGTTGGTTCTTCAAATTAGTTCATCAGACCCCAGTTGGTTCATATGAGGGTTTAGAAGGCAGTGTTATGCCAGTGGGATTGCACGAACAAAGGCTATGCTTTTAGCATGTGATTGTTTTGGTGATGCACTTGACACTGTTTTGGAAATGTAATGGCAATGTTACGCCACTGTGACCTTATGAACATGTGTTATGGCAGGCTTTTTATTTACATGCTTTTGGGAATTTTGTGATTATGACATTCTTTTTCTCAACCCTTTCTTTGCTTCTCTTTTTGCATCCAGTAAACTTGTAGCCTCTCTTTTCCTTTTTCCTCTTTTTTCTCTCTAGCAGTGCATGTGTTTGACGAAATGTTTCATAGGGAAGTTGGTCTAATATCAACACCTAAAGGTATTTTCAAAAGAAAACAAGTCATTTTTGGTGGGATTTACCCATCCTCAATGTCACTCGCCACTTGGAACATATATTCCGTTATCTAAGACCAAAAACCTAACAGTGTCACTTTGGTTAGAATTACAAGGGGGTTAAGTGTTGCATTTGAAACTTGAAGGAGATTAAATGAAACTGAGGCAAATCACAGGTAGGTGAAATGTAATTTGCCCATAAAATAGTGTATTGGCCCTTCAAAGTTTAAAATTTGTACCTGAACTCTTATAAAATTTAAGAAATTTTACCTTAACCTCCCTAAACCAAAAAATTTAGGTCTTAACACAATAATTTTTTTTTTTTTAATTTATTTCTATAACATAACTCTTTCATATACTCCATCCCTATTGATCAAACCTTAGTTATCAGAAAACTCACTTGGGAGAGGAAACGCATTTTCCCAAAAATGCGATTTCGATACCGGTACGAAACTCTATTAGAAACTTTGGAGAAACGTTTGAAACTTAGGAGAAACGTTTCGGAAACTTGAAATATTAATTTTTATATATTTTCCTCCTTAAGTTCTACTTAAGTATCTATGAAATTATTCATTTACGTTTTCACTAAGTTTTTCAAAGGTTTGCACCAAGTTTCCTAAAAGTTTACTTTGAGTTTTGCAAAAATTTCTTAATAAGATCCCTATTAAGTTTTCCAATTGTTTTTGCTTCCCGTTTTCTTTTATATTTTTTGGCTACATTTTCTGCTTCTATTTCTTTTAACGTTTCTCGCATCTGCTACCCATTTTGATAACTATGGATCAAGCTAACGAGTGATTAGTTACTACGTAACAGCTGTTGAAGGCATAATTAAGCTGATGTTAAAATGTAAAACCACCCCCATCTCTAGAAATTCATTCCGGCCCACCAATTAAACTGGACAGACACAATTAAGAATTGATATCGGGTTACAGAACCAGGCAGTTTAGAAACATTCTTTAAACGACTTGAAATCAAGGCTCCAATGTGTCGGACAGTTGCTAATTCTTGGCGAATGATTGCCAACAGTAATACCATCGCAGTTTCCAGCCGACTAGTTGGCGACCGGCGACGGGCAATCACTCTAAAGCCCTACTATTATCTCACTTATACTCTCTTCTTACTTTCAGCACAGGTAAATGGTTTGAGTTTATGTTTTGCAATTTTTTATTGCTCTTTTTTTGTTTGTTTTTACGATCAAATTGAAGTAAGAGCCATGCAAGTGAATTATTTGTGTGTATTTTGTTGATGTACAATCTAATTTGTATATGTATATGGATTAGATTCCTTTTGTTTTTTTATGCTGGTTTAAAAATTGTGTGATCTGTAATTTGTGTCTTGCGGCTACTCAACGAATGACCTCTGTTTTGTGTTTTGGTTAGCATACTTGGGATTGTTTCCAACTTCCAAGAAAGTCCAATTGATTGTTGCTGAGTGTTGATGTTACAATACGTAGCGAATGGTCTTTGTTTTTTCCCCCTCTCCGATTTGAATCTCATTTTCGAAATTCAGATTTTGAATTAGGCCCAAAATGTTCTATTTGAGTGAAATTGAGCACACTCTGCGATTGCCACCTCACTTCCTCAATATTCCTCTCCATGAAGCGATCAAGGGAGAGCTTGAGGGTCTTTTCTTAGATAAGGTCACATTTCATAGCAGTTTTTTATTTTCTTTGAAATTCAACATATATATTTTTTGCATTCTTTCATCCTTATGTTTTGCTTGGAGGACATATTTAGTTATTCTTGACATGTTTTTTTTTTAAAAGGTTATTGCAAATTTGGGGCTTTGTATCTCCATCTATGATATCAGGTCCATTGATGGTGGCTTTATCTTTCCTGGAGATGGTGCTTCGACCTATACGGTACATATACTATATTTTGTGACTTAGTGTTTTCCCTTTGAATTCTTTACAGTAACTTTTTTATTGTCTTTTATTTTGTATCTTCCTTTTGAGATCTAGAGGGGTAAGTGTCCTATTTATTCTTTCCAATAAGCAAATAATAATTGATGAAAATCTATTTACATAGCTGTGCATTGGTGCTATTTGTGTGGAGATGGGTGTCAGATGGATTTAAAAGTGTTTGGTTAACCATTGTTTGTTCTTTTATTTCTTCTTGAATGAATGGATATTGATACGTTTTCAGAGAACACTTATTGAAGCATCACTTATTTATGGGCTCCTATTTTAGGTGATCATGAAGTAGTATATTTCTACTGGAATGCTTTTCTAGGCGGTGAGTGGACTGAGTGCTGCAAGTTTGGGTTCAGAGTGCTTGTTTGAAGTATTTTTGTTAGAATTTAAATGAGGTTTTTAATTGTTTTCTATTGCTTATTTGATTAAACAAGATTGCAATATATCATGCATTACATGATCTTTTCTAAACAAACCAAATTATTCCAGTTTGATTATGGTGATGTCTCCATATCAAAATGCATTGTGCTTTCGCAAATGCAGTATAAAAGTCAGTTAATCAGGATGCTCTTTGGGTGTCCCAACATCCCATAATATGTGTCGACTGACAATTGAATGTGTGTTTTGGCAGGTGCATTTCAGGTTGATTATGTTTCGTCCATTTGTGGGAGAGGTTATAGTTGCAAAACTTAAAGAATCTGATTCTAACGGTTTACGCTGTATTACTTATAAGATCTCTGTGTCTATTTATTTTTCAAGTAAAGAACATATATTTGTTTTTTATTTTTTTCTTCTTCATTTTCCCCCTGAATTAGTATTATCTCCTTTATGTAACATGCATGGAATATATTACTGGCCAAGTTGTTGGCTGCTGTACATTTTCCTTTTCTTTGCAATTAAAACAGAATTTTTGTTTGTGCATAAAAAAATATGGATAAACTGCACAGGCTCCCTGCAAGGTTTCAGAATCAAGTTGCTGGTGCCCCCTTATTTCAAAAATATGCAGGGACCTCCCTTGCGGTCACCTTCCATCAGGAAGATATCATCTTTGACTGAGTTGACTCTTTAAATTGTCTATTTTACTCTCAAATGACTAAAGTAAATGACTTCTATACCCTTAAAATACAAGAGTAATGCGAATATGTAATTTCTAGAGCAATATACATCTTCAAAGGAATTTTGGACAGCTCCTCAAAGCACAACTTACCCTAGAAATTGCTTACTTATTACCTGGCAATGGAAAACCCATCTAAATATCTTTGCCCTCCATCTCTGCGACTCCTAACTCCAATGCCCACCATAGTAGTCAAACCATTTCCATTGCACCAGAACCACCACGCACAATCTCTAATGAAAGATTTATATAAATATGCATTTAATCTATTTTTTAGACCTTGTTATGACATCCTTTTCAAAACTGTATACTCATGTTGAATTTGTTATTGGCAGTATCACTTGGATTTTTTGATGATATCTACGTACCTGTCCATCTAATGCCAAATCCATCCCATTCCGAGCCTGACCCAGAAAATACGTAAGAGTCCTTGTTTTAACCAAATATTCTTATATTACTACAATAGAATTTCTAGCTTCTGATCAGGTCCTATAGCAGTTCTTTGTTTAGCAAATTCATAACCTCTTTAGATGTTTGTGATTCTTATGTCCCTTTCAGAAAACAAATCAGGTGGCTATGGGAGTTTGGAGGAGATAATTATCCTATAGATGGAATAGATGAGGTTGGTTTTGTGCTTCGAGTCTTTTCAGTTTTGCAAGTTAATTGAACTTGGATGCTTAACTGAATTTTTATTCGCTGTGTTGAACTGCAGATTCGATTCCGTGTCCAGAGTATAAGTTATCCTTCAATACCAGTTGAGGAAGAAAGACAATCAAAGCAACTTGAGGAAGAAAAACAGTTAGAGCCATTTGAGCAAAAAAAACAATCAAAGCCATTTGCTCCTATGGTGATTACTGTAAGTTCACCTTTTAAATGCACTTCCCTGGATTTTTTGGCCTCTAGCTGTAGCTTCCCCTTAAACTATATTTTCTTTTGAAGGCTGTGACACAGTGTTAAGTTGCAACCATGCACAATCTGTTAACAGCAGCCTCAGCATGAGGCTGATATCTGAAATTTGCTTATCAGAATATATATGAATATGAGATGACCAAATTTTGTACATAGGCCTCTCTTAAAATTATTGTTATGAAACAGATAGGCCTCTTTGTGGAATAAACTTTTGAGGAAGCAACTTAGTCCCATGGCTTGTGACAGATTTTTTTAATTTTTATAGCCAGTACCTTAATAATACATTTATATCCTTTTCTTAGAGAAATTTCTTCATATCATGATATATCCATGCACTTTTTGTATTCATGTTACAGCCCTAACGTGATTCTTAGGCACTACCTGTTTAGCACTTAGCTCAATCTTAATATCTGTTGACCAATTTCCATGACATTAGCTGCCAAGTTGTGAAATTATCTCATCTTAATGCCCTTCCCATTTGTCCAATTGGATACATCCATAATATGAGGACTACTTCCAACTTTCTGGTGCGTGTGTTTATTCTCTGGCTGTTGGATTTGCCTTGGGAAAATCCTTTTTCCTTGTCATTCACTAGGGATAACAGGATGTGTGTATCTAACACGGACACTATGTTGCTAATCCTGAATAATTAATTCAACAAAAAAGCACTAGGAATGTATCTAAGAAACTTCAAGCATGCCTGAAGGCAGTTGAGCTGTGAGTCATGGATTGTGCCAGACTGCTGTCCTTTTACAATAAGGCTTCTGGCACCCACTAGGACCTCAAAGTGCCCCTTCAAAACTCAAGGCTTGCTCCCCAAGTTGCCCAAAGATCGGCCCACTGGGTCGGATATATGAAGTTGGATGGAGGTAAGCTTGTTCACCATCACTACTTGGAGAACATTCTTATTCCGTTAGGCCTAGAGGTAAAAAGATCGATCATATGGAGCTATAAATTTGATCCATTTTTAAGTTGCATAGTAGTTTTTTAAAATTTTTTTTTATGCTAGTGCCTCAAACTCTATTTGAGAAGGAAAAATATTGTGAGGGTCAGGCTCTGCAAGAGCAACCATACTCTATGCTGCCAACATGCCATGATTAGTCCATGATCCATTTGCTTCTGCAATTGTTTTGGCCATCATACCAAGCAGGAAGCTTAAATTTTTATGGTTCCAACATGAAATTATGCATATTTATCTTTCTGACGCCACCAAAGGCCAACGCCTACCTGAGCACCAACCCATGCCCTAAATCACAGACATGACATGTGGCATGCATGAACGTGCTTTTCACCGGGGTGCCATGTGTCTTGCTAATGTTGTGCCAAACTGTGTCGAGCTGCCTTCCTGATGTTGCACTTGTGCACAACCAACAGATTTCAAAGTTGGTTACTGTGGCACAATCTGTTGGACCATGATGCTAGGCAGTGTTCTGTGGAATTGTTTCACTTGTGCTGGTTTGATAGCTTTTTAATTTGTAAATGATCGAATTAGGTGTAGCCAAGTTTGGTTGGGTGTTTCTAATATGTTCTGGTTTGTATCCCTTGTGGCTGCAAGGATACTTGAGCCCTTGACTTTAGGTCCTTGGTACAACCTAACCTAGAAGGGTTATAATATACTGTGTATAGATATGGAATTATCTGTGAAAATTGTGCAGTGTAAAAATGTATATGTAGGTGTATCCAATTGGAAAGACTCATTATTTGTATTCAATTGCAGGGTTCACTTGATGCCGATGGTTTGGGCCCCATTTCATGGTGGGTATAGTAGAGCTGCTTAGACTGTAGGCTGTTGGTTTGAATTTTTTTAAGAGATTGTGCTCCAAAAAGAAGCAATTTCTTAGCTTGACAACTTTTCACTTTTGCCATCAGGAAAATGTGGGCATTTTGTTTTAGATATGTATTTATTCTCTCTCCTCCTTTGTTTCTCTCCTATAAATTTGAAATTAAAGATTTGGTATGCAAATATAGTTTTTGGGAAAAGGTTCAAGCTTCCTCCCATATGACGATGCATCCAATATAGTGGATTTGCAATTGATCAATCAGCTGCAGTTGCATAAACTTTAAGCAAAGCATAATCTTTGAAGGAGTACAAATAAATTCTCGTTTGCCTTTTTCTTTTTCCATGCTTATTCCTGTCTGGGGTAAAAATAAATTCATGGTAAGTTTGAAGTTTAAAACTGGCTGAGATGGGCAAGAATGTGGACAAATGGCTGATGGTATGAACAAGGAATATCCTTTTTTTAACATTCTTACGTAATTTTCAAATGGAAAGTTTTATCATCCGCGTTATTATGTATGGAAATTTTGTAAAAAAAAATTGTTTGTATAGATCCAAATAGAGAAATTTCAGGCTGTCATGAGTGGTGGGCTCACAATTAATTTAAATGCTTAAATAAAGGTGAAAAATATTTGAGAAAAAGTATGTATATTTTACTACCATTGTAAAATCCTCCATGAAATTTTAATTTTAGTAAATATTAGGTGTCCTGATAAGTAAGTATATACTTTTGCTACTAGAGCATATACAAACTAGAAAAATGTTAATTGCAGTCGCGACTTGGGTCCACCTGATGTGGCGATCATCTGGTGGTGAGTGTTTGACAGTCGCGACTGTTATAAGCACTCCTCAATTACAAACTATTGTGTTATTGTAATGTATAACTATATCAGTGATTGTATATATAATTTAGAGTTTAGTGTTGATACATTGACAGCATAAAAAGATAGTACGTTATAATTAATTTTATACAGTATTTGAGTTAGTAATTGCCAATGCTACTCTATACTTTTGAAACTGAATTATAAAATAAATTTTTTCATATTTTTCATATGTAGAACTCTTAGTCAACAACAAAAAGAAAAAAAAAAAAAAAAGGAAAGAAATAAAGAAAGATAGATGAGGAGTCCAAATTTTAGTTTTCTTTCTTAAAAAATATGGTAAAGTAAATTATTTTAGTAGAAAATGGAAATTAAAATCCGGAGCCTTTAAATCGAACCGGATTTGCATTTTGCTGTAGGAACTATAGCAATGGCGACCACTCTGAGCGGACCAAAGCTGACCACCTTCTCTTCTTCCCCAACCCTCCAAACCCTCTGTAAACGGCTTCCAATCTCTCACTCTTCTCTCTTTCTCTCTCCTCACTTCTTCTCCTCTCCTCCCTTTCGCTCTAACGCCCCTATCTTTCTTTCTCCTCGCCGCCCCTCTTTCTCACACCATCGTCGCTTTGCTGCCCGAGCGGCGTCTGACAATGGCGCCGAGCCTCGCCACTACGACTTCGACCTCTTCACCATCGGTGCCGGCAGCGGCGGCGTTAGGGCTTCCCGTTTCGCCACCAGTTTCGGCGCCTCTGCTGCCGTCTGCGAACTCCCTTTTGCCACCATAGCTTCGGAGACTGCTGGAGGAGTTGGTGGAACGTAAGTTGTGAATTTTGTCTAAATTCAGTTGAAGATATATCTAGTGCATAACTGAAGTTTACATGATTAATTCTTGAAATTTGGATATACAAACTTTATTGCTCCTGGTTTGAATTTTCGGTTTTCTTGTATGCTTTAATCGCGCTAAGTGGGATAAACTAAATAGAACTGATTGAGTTGTTTGATGGAGACGGAAATTTGGATTCTTGCATTTCTACGTTTCCCAATTTTCAATTGTTTGAAGTCACAAGTAAAGAGTTTTGATCGGATAGCAAGTGGATTGCAGTACCACAACTAAAGAGTGTTGTGTAATTTTTTTTTGATAAGTAAAAAGAATTTGTGTAATCAATACCCTTGATAGGTATTTTACAAATTTTCTGCTGGGAGTTATTCTGGTAGGGCGTCTGCACTTGAACCTGTTTGTTGAGTTGTTGTGTTCACATAAAATAGTTGTTAAAAGGAGAACGACCAAATGATATTTGTTATTATAGTCTTGTTGAAGGTCGAGTTTTAGAAGTAAGAACCCTTTGGTGGTGTCTGATTCTGTCTGATATATGGTGGGATTTTCAAGAAGTTATGATTTCCTGTGATTGGACTCCTATGCCAGGCACTGGAAATTGGCTTTACTGTACGTATTAGTCGATTCTCATTTGTCACAGATATCTTAGGATTCTGGATAACTGAGGACAGTTAGACAAATGATGGATAATATTGCATAGGGCCAAATGAATTTAAAGTTTGAACCCAATGCATGCTGAAGACATGTTTTTTAAGTAACAATGCCAAACCTACGGAATAGCAGAGTTGCATCAGGTTCTTTGCTAATTGCTGATAGATACTCTGTCAAAGTCCTCCAAGAATTTTGCCTCCTAAGTAATGGGTGTATCGACTGATTTAAGAAACTGTATTCTTAGAAAACCTTTTGGAGCCGATTTATAATTGTATAAAAGAAAATGAATTGTATGTCAGTAATGGGAAATAGCTTTGGCCAAATGTGGTGAGCAGTGGTCAGCTCAAAGTTTAGAATTAGCATGGCTTATCCACTGGAGAATTTTATGTTCCTGCTTTTCCATTGTGTTTTAGGTTTCATCCTTCATTTTCTTTTCTTCTTCCCTTCATTTGCCAATGTTCTTGTATTTTGGAATGAAGGTGTGTGCTTCGTGGATGTGTGCCAAAGAAACTCCTTGTATACTCATCCAAATATTCTCATGAATTTGAAGAGAGTTGTGGTTTCGGCTGGACATATCAAGCAGAACCCAAACATGATTGGAGCACCTTGATGGCTAATAAAAATGCTGAGTTGCAGCGCCTTACTGGTATCTACAAGAACACTCTGAAAAAAGCTAATGTCATGTTAATTGAAGGTCGTGGAAAGGTTGGATGATGTTGTATGGCCATATCAATACTTAAGCACAAATGCATTGGTATTTGTTATACTTTGATGTTCATGTAACTATTGCATATGTATACAGATTGTAGACCCACACACAGTCGATGTGAATGGGAAACTCTACTCAGCAAGGCACATACTACTTGCAGTTGGGGGACGCCCTTTCATTCCTGAAATACCTGGACGTGAATATGCAATAGATTCAGATGCTGCCCTTGATTTGCCTTCACAACCTAAGAAAATAGCAATAGTTGGGGGAGGCTATATTGCACTTGAGTTTGCTGGCATCTTCAATGGTTTGAGAAGCGAAGTCCATGTATTCATACGACAGAAACAGGTTTTGAGAGGCTTTGATGAAGAGGTGAGGAACAGTAAATAACTTTGTATTGTTTTGTTATACATACTTGGAAAATGTTTTCCTTCATGTTGCAAAACTCATCCTTAAATTCCTGCAGATTAGAGATTTTGTTGCAGAACAGATGTCCCTAAGAGGGATTGAGTTCCACACAGAAGAGTCACCTCAGGCTATCCTCAAATCAGCGGACGGTTCTCTGTCTTTGAAGACTAACAAAGGAACGGTTGAAGGTTTCTCTCATATCATGTTTGCTACAGGGCGCAAGCCTAATACAAAGGTTTGATTTTTCACATTTGTGGTTGGCTACTCTTTTCACAGGTTTCTATGAATTGTCACCCGCTGCCTTGAAGCGGTGCTTTGCTATTGGTAACTTAATTTACTTGAAGTTATTGTACCATGGGGGAGTCGGACCATTTCTTCTAGAGCATTGAAATTCTATACTTGAGATGTGAATGTTGAACCGCTTTTGGGTTGGTTGATACATGGATTCCTATTCTATTGCAGAATTTAGGATTGGAGACGGTAGGGGTAAAAACAGCCAAGAATGGAGCAATAGAGGTACTCTCTCTCTCTCTCTCTCTCTCTCTCTCTCTCTCTCTCTCTCTCTCTCTCCATTCTTCTACCTGGTGATTTTTCATGTATTGTTCACTGTTCATTGTTTCCTCAGGTTGATGAGTACTCCCGTACATCAGTTCCTTCTATTTGGGCTGTTGGAGATGTTACAGATAGAGTAAATTTGACTCCAGTTGCCTTGATGGAGGGAGGGGCATTGGCAAAAACTCTTTTTGCAAATGAGCCAACTAAGCCAGATTATAGGTACTCTTGTGATATATTGTTTGACACTGTGTTACCATAATACTCTACTACTCTAGTAAATTACGTTTTTGGAACGGCGTTCTGAAACGTGGTACTCTAGCGTTCCAAAACGGTGAATTTAACGATCCAACGCGATCCCAAACTTCTTTTCTATTTATATCTTTAAAGGTCACCTAACGGAGGGAAAAAATTAATTATAATGAACAAAAATATAGGAAGAATAAAGTTTTGGCGTAACAATATGTAAAAAAAATGGGTCATAATATTCCTAGAATGTGTTTTTAGACGATTAATTTGAAAAAATATAAATTATATTTTATTAAATGTTCGATTATTAAAGAAATTTTTTCTAAAAGTACTTTAATTCGAATAGTGTACTTTATAGAAGTCTACTTCTAGCGTACCATATTTTGGAACATGCGGCGTACCACGATCTCGTTTCCATTCTATGTACCAAAACGATCCACGTTCCAGGTAACATAGGCTTGACAACATTAATGTAGGATGGTCTACAAATTTTCCCTACGGAGATATAAATAATTACATTACCCATCTGTTGCTGAATAGAAGGCATGATGTTTAGTGGGTTCTGTATGTTGGAATCTGTGAAGCATTTAATAACCAATAGACCCTGCTAGTCTGTTTTCAGCTTTTTCTGTCTAGTTTCTAACCAGAAAGTTTAGTGCGTTTTAATTCAGTATTAATGATTGTAAGTGAACGTCAAATAACTGCTTGACTGGATTATTTTTCTGCATTTGAGTAGGGCTGTACCATCTGCAGTGTTTTCCCAGCCACCTATTGGACAAGTTGGTCCTAGCGAAGAACAGGTATAAAAGATTATGAGCTATATCTGCAACAGCTTCAATTGACTTATTGGGTTTAATGTTTTATGGGCTTCTGCAGGCTGTCAAGGAGTATGGTGATGTTGATATCTTCACAGCAAACTTCAGGCCCTTGAAAGCTACTCTTTCAGGGCTCCCAGACCGTGTTTTCATGAAACTTATTGTATGTGCAAAAACAAACAAAGTTCTGGGGTTGCACATGTGTGGAGAAGATTCACCAGAAATTGTGCAGGTTTCTGCCCCTTCGAATCTTTTACAAAAAAGCTTTTCTCAAGTTATTATTAGGCATGCAGCTGATGTGTTTTATTTTGTTGAAATCCAGGGATTTGCAGTTGCTATAAAAGCTGGCCTGACGAAAGCTGATTTTGATGCCACAGTGGGTATTCATCCTACAGCGGCAGAGGAGCTTGTCACTATGAGGACTCCTACACGGAAGGTTCGGAACAGCCCTCCGCCTGAGGTTTGTGTTCGACTAAGAGCCTTGTCAATGTGAACTTATTATTTGAATTTAGCCTGCCATCAAACAAGTTCTGGCCTTCCAACCCAACCCCTCTTCTCCCTTCTTGTTTTCTTTTTCGTACTGCTTCTGCCTAACCAATACCCCCCGGTTTTCTATTTTCAAAGTTGTGAATGTACAGCAATATATGACAAACCTTAGATTCACCACTATCTAACTGAAT